>CM055122.1:831637725-832889225 GCA_029206835.1 Rana muscosa
CATGCTTAGGGCTTCCCTGGTGGTCCTTGGGGGCTTCCCTGGTGGTCCAGTGTGGGTATCCGAGGGGGGGCTGCGCTGATAAACAATCAGTGCGAACCCCCCCTGTCAGGAGAGCCGCCGATCGGCTCTCCTCTACTCGCGTCTGTCAGACGCGAGTGAGGAAGAGCCGATCAACGGCTCTTCCTGTTTACTTCATGATCAGCCGTGATTCGACACGGCTGATCACATGGTAAAAAGCCTCCGACGGAGGCTTTTTACCGAGATCAGTGTAGCGGTGGGTCAGACTGACCCACCGCTCCACCGATCGCCGCGATGCGCGCCCCCCCGGGCGCGCGGCGGCTGTTATCCCGCAGGACGTCATATGACGTCCAATGTGGATAACAGAACCACTTCCCGGACGTCAATTTGCTATTGACTGGGCGGGAAGTGGTTAAGGTGAAAAAACTTGAACCTTTAAACCCCTTTAAGACATGAGAAACCGTTGATTGGTGGATGATCTTGCCAGGTTTGCCTGCGTATATTGTTTTGTATACTATGCACCACTGCAAGCTCCTGAAGAAGCGCTTAAGGGCGCAAACAATGTAGAGTTTTCTTTACTACATCTCTACCACCAACCAGCTGCTCCTTCCATTTGACATCATCTCATTTTGAATCATTATTGATCGATCTGTTCCACTAAAAAAAGTTCATTTTTCCTTTCAACGCTACAGATGTGCCTCTAAAGTCCATGTTTTCTTCTTTTGAATACATTTTGCATTACAAATGGCAGTTGAAGGGAGATCACAGATCATATTCTAGTTTTCCTGCTGCAATGTTACTAACAATGGCCATAGCAGTTGATGGTGGGTGCACATTAGACTTGTGCACAACGGAAAAATTTGTTTAGTTTCGGTTCGTTTCTTTTCGGTCCTGTTGATTCGTAATCATTCGTAATGTTGCTAGATGGGATTTTTCGTGTTCAGACTAATTCGTATTTTCGCAAGCGTCATTTTTCGTTGAATCGGAATGATTCGTATTAATGTAAGCCTTATTTTTAGTTGATTTATAATTCATACTTTTGGTAGAGTACATTGTTTTTCGTTGATTCTGGACACAACTTTTTTTGGGTTCGTTGATTCGAAATTTTCCGTGTCTCTCTCACAACGACGCTGCCTATTATGCCTAATGTGCTTTGAATGGATTTGCACTTTTCTAAATACATAGCGGTTATTTGTAACGATTCGAAATCTCGTATTTTACTTTCGTTTTTTACATGCGGCTATAGCCTCCGTCCCTGTACACCATTTTGAGAGGGAGTTCAGCACGATGAGGGAGAAGCAGAGAGCAGAGCAGAGTGTTATTGTGCTTCGAATGGATTCGTACATTCGTAACTTTTTTCATAACGAATTATGCCGAAGAGATTCCGGCATTTGCTATTTGCGATATAATTTATTTCGGATTCGGTTTTATTCGTAATTGCTTTGTTCGGAAATTCGAATGCTTCCGAATGCCTGAAAGTTGCTAAATTCGGACGAATTTTGATTCGTTGCAAAACGAATTGCACAAGCCTAGTGCACATACATGTTCCTTATAATTAAAAAACTAAAACAGGACTTGAAACCAATGGCTATGGTGTAATGCATTTAGGTAAACTAGATGTAAACCCTAAGTGACATTGCATGTGCTAAAGAACTGTGCTCCATAAAGAATTTCCATTTATTAAAATAAAATACTATTTTCACAGTTTTTTACCCTGTTATGCTCTTGCAGCAACTTTGCACCCATTACCTGTCTACATGCGTGCATTGCGGAGATGGCTGCATGGCATTTTTCATGGTGGATGCCTTGGCGGTGACAACATGATCATGCCTGTGCAAAATGTGTCAGCACAACCATTTATAGTCTCTTCTGGGGAGCGTGTGACAGGGCTGGAGCGTTGTAATAATATAACAGAAAGTTGCCTTCATGGACCTTCATGGCACAATCATACATTAATCAATGAAAGCTGCATTTAAAATAAGAAAAATTTACTTCTAAAATTACTTTTCCATGTTAAAGCTTACATGATATTTTAGTAATTCCTGTTACATATAATTTAATTATATTTGTTGCAAAATGTGCGTAGGTACAGGAAGTTAGATAATGACTGGCGTAAATTTAAAATTGTGTATTTTTTTTTCTATTTTATTATAAGGAATGTTGATACCGTAAGCTTTTACAATGTTACTCAACATTTTATCTTGCATTGGGGTTATCAGTACTGGAGCTGTAAAAGATGATGTCTGGGAAGTGAACAATTTATCCAAAGGTCATTTTATTGGTTTTGTATCTGCACAGTGTTTCAAGGATATCTATACATAAACCTGAACTATGGTTTAAACTGTTAGTAAGAATATAGATAGTTAGAAGGGAGAACCTAGAGTTACAGCTGGGTGACAAACACCATGGCACTTCATCAACGTCTCAAGCCGTGGCAGAACTTATTACTTGGAATCTTTTGTTTCCCTCTGCTGCCATTCTACCTGTGTATCTACTGTCTATGTGAGTACTTTATATCTCTTGTTTTTTTTTATATATGTGATTCAGGGCCAGATTTTCATCATTAGAGGCTGTAGCCACAAAGTTTTCGCACTCTCATACTAATCTTGTGGTAGAATTAGCCCTTTTAAAGAGCATTGTTGTGTTTTACCGCTACTAACCTTGCTTAGAATATTATGTTTTACTTGTCCTAACCAGACTTAAAGGGGTGTTCCAGGCAACCCCGGGCAAAAAAATAATAATTAAAAGCCAGCAGCTACACATACTGCAGCTGCTGGCTTTTAATAAATGGAGACTTACCTGTCCTGGTGTCCCTCGATGTCGGCACCGCAGCTGATGTTTCACATTAGCTGTCAGTGCTTCCGTCGCCATTGCGGGTAAGGGAACCCGGCAGTGAAGACTTTCGGCTTCACGCCGGGAACCCTACTGCGCATGCGCGATGCCCCGCTCCTCTCTCCTATTAGCCCAGCGGCCAGGGGAGGAGGAGGAGGGAGCCTTGCGCGACTTCACCGCCGCGGCCGGAATCCAGTACGTGGGTAAGGATACCTGTCTTTGACAGGTATCCTGTCCCCCCCTCCCCCCGAAAGGTGCCAATTGTGGCACCGGAGGGGGGGAGGAATCCGATGAGCGGAAGTTCCACTTTAGGGTGGAGCTCCGCTTTAAGTCTCGTACACACGACAAGAATATCGGACAGCTGATCGTTCATTTTTTTTGCACGCTAGCCTCATATCGAAAATGAAGAGGTTACTTGACTTGTGAAAATTCTCATATGATAGAATACAACTTTGGAAGTGATGTAATGTGTTATATTGTATTGTAATGTATTCTTTCATCTCCAAGCATTTGTGGATTTACTCTTCTGATTTTTTTTCGGACAAATACTGTACTGATGAAATGCAAATTGTACGATCTGGTATCGTACGAGAAAGATTTTAGTGTTTGTCCCTACGGATAATTTCAGTTGAACTGTCGTGATCGGCTCTCAAAAGCTGTGCGCTAACAATCAGATTATCGTGTGATCGATTTGAAATTGGTATTTTTTGTCTGATTATCTGATCGTGTGTACGAGGCCTTAGATCACGTTTTCTGACACGAAAACCAAGTTTTTTTTTTCTGCAGAAAAACGGGTCAAAATTGTCTTGCATACACACGGTCACACGAATCTTGGCTGAAATTCTGACCGTCAAGAACGCGGTGACGTACAAGACGTACGACGAGCCGAGATCAATGAAGTTCAATAGGCAGTTTGGCTCTTCTGCTTGATTCTGAGCATGCACGTCGTAATTGCATACAGACGAATGCGATTCGCAATAGGAATTTTTCCTGTCACGAAAATAGAGAACCTGCTCTCAATCTTTTTTTGTTGGAAATTCTGACAAAAAAAGTGCGATGGAGCATACACACGGTCAGAAATCGCAACAAAAAGCTCACATCCCACTTTTCTCTTCGAAAATCGCGATCGTGTGTACGAGGCATTAGAATATTGTGTTTTACTGGTGCTACTCTGACTTCAAATATTTTGACATTGTGTAAATATGCTTATATGTCTATAGGTACAGTATGTGTCTACTGTGCCCAGTGGTCTTGCTTTTTTTCTATAATGTGATTTTTTTTTTTTTTTAGAAAGTGACATTTGTTAAATTCTTATTAGACTGAACTGTTAAGGAGGAGTGTAGAAAAAAACAACATAAATTGTTGACGCTTAACTAGGTGTTCAACTGTTGAAGTTTGTTTTTATGCTGTTTACAGCTCTGCACGTCTATTAATCACTGATGTTATTTGACAGTTTCTAGTAAAACAAATCCACAACTTTTTTTTATTTTTTATATTAGATAAGGTCAGGAAGTTGAGAACTTATTTTTTTTTTTGCTCTCTGTGTCCCTGTTGGGGAGATATTAATTCACTTAAATAAACGTAGAAATAAGGAGACATCTACGTATAGGTTCACAGACAGCAAAAAAAAGCTGTCTGAGCTTCTCCTTTCTCCTCACTTCTTGTCCCAGATGGCACCAGTCACCCAAGTTTTGGGTTGACTTTAACCACTTCAGTGCCAGAAGAATTTACCCACTTCCTGACCAGGCCATTTTTTTTGCGATACGGCACTGCATCGCTTTAACTGACAATTGTGCGGTCATGCGACGTTGTACCCAAACAAAATTGATGTCCTTTTTTTCCCACAAATAGAGCTTTGTTTTGGTGGTATTTGATCACCTCTGTGGTTTTTATTTTTTTCAGGATCTGTGTGATCTCCCCTGTCAGAACAGAGATCTGCCTTGTTTGCTCATTCTCCTCTGACCTCTGACATCAACAAGGCATTTTCATCCACACAACTGCTGCTCACTGGATATCTTTTTCTGACCATTCTCTGCAAACCCTAGAGATGGTTGTGCATGAAAATCCCAGTAGATCAACAGTTTTTAAAATACTCAGACCAGCCCGTCTGGCACCAACAACCATGCCACAATCAAAGCCACTTAAATCCCCTTTCTTTCCTATTCTGATGCTCGGTTTGAACTTGGTTGATTAGCAATTCGTGTACCAAGAAATTAAACAGGTGTACCTAATAAAGTGGCTGGTAAAGTGTATATTTAAATCTGTATATAAAGTGCAACATGTTAGCACAAATATTAAAGCCCTGTACACACGATAGGTTTTACAGATGAAAACAGTCTGATGGACTGTTTTCATCGGACAAACCGATTGTGTATGGGCCCCATCGGTCTTTTTTCCATCGGTGATTAAAAATAGAACATGTTTTAAATTTATCCGATGGTTAAAAAACCGATAGCAAATTACTATCGTCTGTGGGGAACTCCATCGGATAAAAAACCCAAGCATGCTCAGAATCAAGTCGACGCATGCTCAGAAGCATTGAACTTCATTTTTCTCGGCTCATCGGAGTGTTTTACGTCACCGCATTTGGAAAAGTCTGTTTTTTGACTGATGGTGTGTAGGCAAGACTGATGAAAGTCAGCTTCATCGGTTTTCCGATGGAAAAATCCATTGGTTAAAAAACCATAGGAAATCCGATCGTGTGTACAGGGCTTTAGTGTTAGTCTAATGCCGTGTACACACGATCGGAAATTCCGACAAGAAAACTGTGGATTTTATTCCGACGGAATGTTGGCTCAAACTTGTGTTGCATACACACGGTCACACAAACGTCTGACCGTCAAGAACGCGGTGACGTACAAGACGTACGACGAGCCGAGATCAATGAAGTTCAATAGGCAGTTTGGCTCTTCTGCTTGTTTCTGAGAATGCGTTTTTTTGTGCGTCGAAAATTGCATACAGACGATCGGAATTTCCGACAAGAACTTTTCTTGTCGGAAAAATTGAGAACCAGCTCTCAAATTTTTGTTGTCAGAAATTCCGACAGAAAAAGTCCGATGGAGCCTACACACAGTCGGAATTTCCGCCAAAAAGCTCACATTGAACTTTTCTTGTCGGAATTTCTGATCGTGTGTACGCGGCATTAGACTGAAAAACATTCTACTATCATTATAACTACTATTATAATCTGAGTGTTATTTTTATTTCCAATCTCAATTTTATAGATTTTTTCTTTACAAATAAACAAACAAATATACAAACATTGATGGTTTATCAAAGAATCTTACTGATAGATTATTCAACCTATCGTAACCAAAGCATTAAACAAACAGACAAACAAAACCCGTCCCCCCCCAAAAAAAGGGGGGGGGATGGCAGGGAAAGGGGAGATGGCAGGGGGCCTCCACATCTAGGCATCTCTTACTGAGACCCCATCCATTCCTGTGGATTCTCTGAATGTCCTCCAGGGGGCCCATATCTAGCTACATTCTTTATGTGTGTCTAGTTCATGTGCCAGGAGGGTCTCACTCTCCATCTTCTTAATTAAGTCAATTTCCAGTGTCCATTCATTAACTGATGGAATTTGTGTTGAACGCCAATGCCGTGGGATAACTTACCTCGCCGCTATTATCCAATGTCTGAGCAAACCCTTTTTTATGTTTTTATATGAGCTTGGTAAGATGGATAACAGTGTAATTTGAGGTGTATTGGGGATTAACTCCCCTGTAACTATACAGCTGCATAATCTTGTCCCAGAATTGACAAATTTGTGGGCATTCCCACCAGATGTGTATCAACAAACCCTTGGCAGAATGACATTGCCAACATTTGTCCGATGTATCTGAATAAATTAGTTGCATAGTTGTTGGGCATCGTTACCAACGGGATACAAGCTTATAGCTTGTCTCCTAGGATTTAGTTGTCAGTGACAAGCAATGTGTGAGTGTGAATGATTTCTCCCATTCATCTGATTCAATTTGAATATTAAGGTCTCGTGCCCATTTATTTGTGAATTCTGGGAGCTGAGTGTCTGAGTGTTATTTTTAAGTATTATATTAGCTATCCTGTTTGACGTGCTGTATTCTCAGGCTTCAGAAAAAGTAAGAAGGAGAAAGATTTGGAGGAAGGAAATCACAATTCTGGTGAGTGATTAGTTCTTGTCTTCTTACTATTCACTGCAATGTAAAGACCCATTCATACCTATATGTATAATTACATTTTAACATGCACTGTGTTGCATTAGCTCAATAATTTCCTCTTGAACCCTTAAAGTGTACGTCTGAACAAAAATAAGTAAAACAACATATGCAGTAGATATCTGCAATGCATGCATATTTTCCCATGTTCTACCCGTTTACCAATGCTGCACATACGAAAAATACCTTCTCATCTGTCAGAAATCCAGTGAGCTCAGAACTTCCTGTGCACTCAACGTGTGCTGCACTGAAACCCGAATAGGGCTTCTCAGCCCTGCCCAGTTATCTAATGCTGAACTACAGAACATTTTCCTTTTATGGAGATAAGGAGAGGGGAAAGTTCTGTATTCTAGTTGAGTTCACTGAATGTTTTGCAGATCAACAGGTATTTTTCAACACTTGCAGCATTTTTAAAGAGATACATAATGGGTTAATGTACATCTATTGCAGAGATATACTGAATATGTTTTTTTAAATTGCCTAGACTTAAACTTTAACATGCTTTAATACACTTAGCTGATCCATTTTTTAGCGAATGGAGGAACGGAGTGCGCCACAATGCATGCGTACGCATATCTATGTGTTGTGGTACATTGGAAGGTTGTTGTGCACTGACGTGCATTGGCAGTACATTATAAAGGAGTAGGATGTGCCTTACAATGCATGTAAGTTTTACCAACGTGCGTGAACACACACACAGCCTTATGCAAACTTTTACAGTTATTAGGGACCATTCCACAAACTCTTGTTACTTGAGGGGTAGGTTTTTGCTTTTTTACATCACTTGATGTAAAGCAGCGTTTGAAGTACTGTCACTACACCACTAAAACTAAGACCTGTCCATTTGTCACTGAGGCTACATCTGAACTTTCAGGGTCAATAGCCAGGCATTGTTCTGATCCTGAATAGAGCTCCTGATTAACTCTATGTGGGAACATCATGCCCAGGCTATCACTACACAGGGCTTTCCTCCAACAGGCACAATAATAAGCTGACTTATGACATGTAATTTTTATCATCACCACTCTTCTATTCTCATGGTGGTACCCTCTGGCTGTTGTAGTGGGGACAAACTTTTAATTTTATTTAAAAATGAAATTAAACCAAAAGACTAAAATGTAATATATTGATGCTTACTGTACCAGTTCTTAGATGGGCTGCTTGCATACAATTTAGTTTTCCAACCACTTTTCCCTTTTTATTTTACCTGGTAATCTTGTGAATAACACATTTCTTGCCTTATTATGACAGTCACTTCTCCACTGGGGGGGGGGGGGGGGGGGGGATAGTTGTCAACCAGGCTGAACTTCAACAGAAAATAGATGATATTGTTTGCACATCCAGTTCAGCTCACTGGAAATGGCAGGACACTGCCACAAAACAATAATCTCCTGCGCTCCGGTGTTGCGCTAGACACGGGTGGTATAATCCACTCTTTGGATTAAGGCAAAGTCTAGAATCTTGCAGCCCTCCTCAGAACAATGGGTATTCATACAACTAGAGAGAAAAAGAAAAGAAGGAGGGCGCACCGACCTAGTGCATTACCAATGTAAAAGTTTTATTAAAAATGTAAAAGCAATAGTACTACTCACAAACGAGAATATGCAAAAGGCTTTTCTATTAGTCGAACTGCATCCCTTGGCACCTGCGGACAGGACCTGATGACGGGAGGTTCAGATGGTACCCCAAACGGTTGAACGGCTGGCGCGTTTCAGGGGCGTACCCTTTTCTTCAGAGCCTAGGCGGTCAGTGGCTCCTCTCTCCTGTGTGCTCCTATATATGCATCCACATGTCTGCACCCCAGGTGACCATAGCCCAGCTAAGCCACGCCCATCTACATGAGCTCACTCCACCCAGAGGGACACAACTATTTGCATTCATAAGCCAAATTTGGAGTGTCCAACAGGCAAACCAAGTGGTTTGCCATACAGATAGTATAGTATGCTGTAAAAACTTATGTTACTTAGTGCACATTGCACTGGAAACGATCGGACACCCCCCTCTGGTGAGGGTTATCAATGGACATGTCTTATTCCAATGTACAACCAGATCCCCCCAAAAAGAACACTGCCACTGCATTTTTGGGAAGGTCAAAAGGTGTATCTGCTGAAAGTATTTTTAGACTGAAAAATGAAACTAACACAGCCACCCCATCTGAGGACTGGTAAGCTGTTGTGTATTTAATTTTTGTTTTTAGATTTAGTTATTATTTTTCTATGTCGAAGTCCAGTTAATGCTAGGCTCCATTCCTTGCCAAAGGTGTGTCTTATCTGGTGCAAACACCAATTAAAGGGTATAAACAATTTTGAATACCAATGGAGGGAAGAATAGCATTCAAGGTCCATTTCCCCAGCCCCTTTATCTAAATTAGATTAAGAGCATTTGGAAAATAATGGGTGTAGATGTCTTGGGAAAGGGAAGAGGATGAGAAACGAATTGGTAATGACTATTGTATAACAATGCTGTGGAGACAGAATAGACTGTAATGAGGCAAAACCAAGGTTTCCGGAATTTGGCACACAGTTATCTTACTATGTCTATGGCCAGGAGTGCTTGAAACATGTCATATTTGAGGTCTACTTTTTATTCTGGTATGCTGCAATAAAAAATTATAGTTGGAATATGATTGGATGCAGGCTTGTTAAGATTCTCTGTGTCAAGAAAGAAAGGTTTTTCCAGTGTAAGAACTAGACATAAGCAAATGTAGCTTACTGGTTCTGAGCCTTGGCTTAATGTGGTCCATCAGTCTCGGGATCACTGCTTTAAACCAGGTTCTTTCCACAACTCATACAAGAAAAATTACACTTGAAATTTGTTAGCTTCTTTTGGCAATGCAGATACTTTTGTTTTTTCTTTTTTTTTTTAAATGCAGTTTATTATTATGATGATATATTTTAGGATAACAGTATAACACTGCTATGATTGCTTACATAATAGGTTATACAGAAAATGCAGGGAATGTTCCACAAGATACCAGCATCAGGTTATCATTTCATAACAAAGGTATGCATATTTTATTTAAGAATACCATTTATGTGATCTATATAATTCAAAAAATGCAACAGCAGATATTGGGGTTCATTTACTGATGACAAATATGCTGTATAATTTCAAGAGTATTTGCAATTTGCTTAGCTTAGTGAATGAGATGAAGATATGCTGACTTCCAGCATCTTACTTGCATATGATTTGGTATTCTTTGCAATGTGAATTTTTTCACTTTTGCTAAACTAAGGGAACTTTACTTGGCAAAGTGAACAGCTTATTTGCCTTTAGTAAATCAACCCTCTGATGATAATGCGAACTAGACACCCCAAAATCGGCGAGAAGCTACAGAGCAACTGTGTTGTTTGAACGTCATACGCTAAGAATATTTTTTTTGTAGAATAGGAGACACAAGAGCAGCTTAACTGCATAGCACACAGTGAGCCCCCCCCAGACCATGATTCAGAAATGCACAACTCTTCAAGCAGGGCCATAAACATACTTAGCCCAGACCTGTTATTAGGTAAATCTGTAAATATCTAATTGAATATCTTAATAGGAGGTTTGGAATAGAACACTGCAGTATGTAAGGGATTGCTTATCATTTCCATGTCTGTTTACAATAAATATCTACAAAGCTTATTATTTCCCACTGAGTGAAATGTGATTAGCCATTGTAAACCCCATTAACAGGACCTAGCATGATATACATCCCAGTCTCACTCTAGTAGCCATCATAAAACCTTAGAGTCCAGGTAATTGCTAATCTAAAGCAGATATCCCTCCTAGATGATAGTATAAGGCTGGGTTCACACCATTGCGAATTGGATGTGGGATCTCCACATCCAATTCTCAATAGCAGGAGATTTTGACCGGCTCTCCATGGAGCCGGTTCACATATATCCGCAGCGGGTCTGGTGCATTTTGCAGAAAAATGCTGTGTGTCTTTTGGTCCATTTTAGGTCCAAATTCAGCCCAAAATTCGGGCTGAAATCGGACCTGAAACCGGACCTTAAACAGTAAACCAGCATGCCCTGGACCCCTGCTGTGAGCCACATGCAGCTCATATGTGAACCAAGTCTTAAACTAATCACCTGTTATAAATATTTTAGCTGTAGTAGTTAGCGAATACACATTTCTGTCTACCTCTTCCTAGAGAATCAAAACTTCAGTATATTTCATAACTGCTGATATGATAACACTACAGCCAGAATAAAGACATATTTACCTGTATCAATAATTATCAGCATTTTAAGCCCAAACACCACTACCCTAGAAGGTACTGGAGGCAGATTAGGCCTCCTAGTTGAAATACCCATCATATTTGTATTCATTCAAATGGTAATTTCATGCTGGACAATAATGTATGAGAATGCAACATGTAGGTATTTCAAGATATTATTATATATATATATAAAGCAAGCGTTGGTGAAGGTGAGCGGGGTCTGACATTGTGTCCGTCTCAAACCACATTGATTGCAGTGGGCACAACTGCAGAAAAAAGCCACTGTAGGCCATTTTAGTAGCCACTGTTGTAACTGCCCATTCCATCTCATCTCAAGAAGCTATATGGATGGTTCCATTATGGTTCCAATAACAACACTCACTTATTCCAAAACCAATAAACCAATAAACCAATTAACCAATCAACCAATCAGATTCAGACTTCTGCTAGATCTGGTCCAGGCATATGTCACCAGCATAGTACAGTGTAATTTTTACAGTCTAGTTTCTATACTGTACCCACTTATGTTTGATGATATATCAGTGCCCCTCTGCTCCTTTCTGTTGGACTCTTTTGTTCTTTAAGATCCCTTTGTGGCAAAAGGGCAATAGGGAAGACTTTGTGAGCAAGCACTAACTTTTTGTTATCCTTGAACTGATATGACTGCAGCTTATTGTTACTGATCAGCTGAAGAATAGAAATGTACACTAACTAAAAATTAAAACAACAGTGTAGAATCAGTGATTGGAATAGGACAAATGGAATACTTGTATTAGGCTGCATTAGGTTAAAGAGTAAATCTGCTCTTGTTTATAAAAAAAAACTCCTCTGGGTGATCAATATACATTACAGGGATTTTAGCAAACTTCATAGCAGATCTTTTGTTGCTCTGAAGAAAAAGCTCTTTGTTTTAATCACACTGATTTCATATTAATTTAGAATGGAAGTGCCTGGTTCACTATTAATCAGGTGATGTTCCTTCTGTGTTCACTTTCCTCTTCATACAGCAAGGGGCGGCTCAGATGTGATAATGAGCAGTGCGATTTGTTTGTTTATCCACAACGCTCTATCCAGCAAGGGGCTGTATAGAGTGTTGTGTATAAACAAACAAATCGCACTGCACAATATGACATCTGAGCCGCCCCTTGCTGTATGAAGAGGAAAGCGGCGTGTGTAATAAAGCATCGGGGGCCAGCGCGTCCACAGTTGCCGAGACTATGGTTCCTCCTATCGCTCTGGTTCCCTCTTTACTGCGCAGGCGCAAGCCAAGCCGACGGAAATCTCCGAGCTTCAACAGCTGTTCGGCTGTGCCTGCGCAGTTGAGCTTGGAACCATACAGATAGGGGAACCAGAACGACAAGTCACCGGCAGAAAATTCTGTGATTTAAGGCGTATCTATCTATGTATCTATGTATCTATGTTGCCATAACAACGGGGTGGGACCTTCCTCTGTTGCCGCCCGTTGTTATGGCAACTTGATAAACAATCGGCACTATGGCCGCCGGAGCATCGCCGAATGCGCAAGATCGAGAGGTGCATGCTGGTTACCCAGCATGCACCTCTCAATCGCTTATCCAGGAAGAGGTTGCGATTGGACTTCATCATGGCAATGGCCAGGGGGTGATTTTCAAAATCGTAAGTAGAAAATAAATATAGGATTCATATCCACTAGCAAATATAGATATTCTTGATGTGTGTTATTTCTGCAGTGTGAGGGAATCCCTGTAAAAAAAAAAAACATTTTATGTGGTCGGAACTCCGTTTTAAGAAAACACTAATATGTTTAAAGCTGCACTTCAGGAGGAAATAAAAAATAAAAAAAACACCACTTAATGGAATTATATATGTAATGTAGCGGACCCTTAAATTTAGGGGGTCGCTAGGCCAAAATTTAAGGGACGGCCTGGGCAATAGTTTGGCTCAGGCCTTCTAATTTGATACTGAACTCTGCTCTGCTGTGGTGTTGTCTGGTGTACAGTTCCCCTCTGGCCTGTGGGTGGCACTGTTGCCCAGGCCTAGGGTCAAACCTCAGGTGACACAGTGGCGTGATTGGATGTCCTCTCTCGGCTGCCATGCGGTGGGCGGGGCTTCGCCTGCTGTGCATGCCGGGAGAGGGTATATAAGGGGGAGACGCCATGTTTAGGCAGGAGTGACCGAGAGGAGTGCCGGGGAGTGAGTCCCGGGGGGGAGTGTGCCCCATGGGGGTTTGTGGATTGGCGGAGGAGTCTCGGACACCTTTAGTCCAAGGCTACAACATTCCAGGTAGGCCCAGTACCTTTAACTGGGTCTACAATCAGCACATTGGAGTCCCAGGGTGCCCAGGTGAGGGTACCCGCTCTGACCGAGAGGAAGCCAGGGGAGGATCGGTCCCACAGAGGAGACGAGTGATAGTAGGTCGCTGTCTCTGGAAAGGCCTGGTGACCTGTCAGAGGGAAGGATTCCTTACTCAATAAAGCTAACCCAGTAGAGTGCCCATTGGCATCATCTGTTCTCTAAATTCTACAGAGGTTTAAGGAAAGTTCTGGATTCGGGAATAACAGGATTCTTCTGCTATTAGAGTATCTTCTGAACCCGTCCCTGGAGGGGACAAAGTGATAGTACTGTTCGAGCTCCACTCCGGCTGCTAGAACTGTGAGAGGGATCTATCCGGGTGAGCTAAACCCACTCGGGATCGAGTGGCGACGAGTGAGTCAACTGTTGTGTGCCTGAATCTACCTTCTAACTTCGCTAGCTTCTTTCTCTTTTCAATTTCCCGTTAACTGAAGCAAAGGAAAATAAACTCTTTTTTGAAGTTAAAGTCGTGTGGATATTGGCCTTCTTGGGAAAGAATATAGACTTTTCCTTACATTCTAGGGATGAGAACCAGTGGAAGGAGGTAACTCGTTGCAGGACCCAAATCTGTGAACACCGCCTGACCTCTTATAAGTAGGACACAGGCTTGTGGCATGGTGTGTCCTACCCCCCGCAGGTGAAGGTAAGCGGGGGTAAAAGGATTGGTGTGCTACAGTAATAAATCTCATTAAATGTGTTTTATATGGAACAACATAGCATACTGTAAATACCTGAGAGCTTAGGGGAAGACGTCATCCCACGACCATCTTGAATTTGGGCTGAACGCCGACAGATGTTTATTCATGCATTCTTGATCAAGCACTGGTTTCAGTGCCTTGTTTGTATGTGCAGTTCCCTCGTTAATATTAACAGTATATTAAACATTTAAACTGAAAACATTAGATCCTGTGTACTTTCTCTTTGCTCCTTTATGCATACTTGGCTCTCCTCAGGATTTGTGTGCCCTTATATGGGTAAGAGTGGTGATTCACCAAGTGCTGTTTGGAGGCACTATGCCTGAAGGGAAACAAGTGTGTTGTGACCATTCTGGTAATGCAGGGATCATAACCTTGAGGTCAGGGGCCATTTTTCATGGTGGTGGAGACACGGAGCACATTGCATTATTGAGTACACATTGGCACAGTGGGGATTGGATCATCTATTGGACTTTTAATATTTTTGGAATATATGCATGCTTATTTATTTAGTGAAATATTTAGTGAAATATTCACATTTTTATTTATGTATTGTGTGGTACATTTTCACAGTGGAATATCACTTTAGCAATTATGAGTAGAGTTGCGCTGCACTAAATACTGTTACTTATGTTAAACACTTAGTGCTTAGACACATTACAAGTGCCAGCTGACAACTCAATGTGGTTTGGAGCACTGTTATTGTCACTTTTGTTTTGATTGTTTCCCTTTTTAGAGTCACACATATTATTGGTTAATTGGTTTATTGGTTTTAAATAGGACAGCATATTGAGAGGAATTGTACCAGCTGATTGGTACCAATATTCAAAAAAGGGCAGAGACAAATTCCTGGAAACTACATGCCACTCAGCCTAACATCAATAGTAGGTAACATTTTTGGAAGGGATGATGAGGGACTATATCCACAAATTGACTGAGAAAAACAGTATTATTAGTAGTAATCAGCATGGGTTTATGAAAGGTCATTCCTGCCAGACCAATTTGTTAACATTCTACGAGGAGATGAGCTGCCCTCTAGATAGGGGGAGGCCTGTGGATGTGATGTATCTGGATTTTGCAAAAGCATTCCATATAGTTACCCATAAAGGATTAATCTACAAGCTGAGGTTTGCAGGCATGGACCGTAAGGTTTGTTCTTGGATAGAAAACTGGTTACAGGGCGTGTCCAAAGGGTAGTGATAAATAGCGTGTACTCAGACTGGTCAGGAGTGGTGGGGTACCCCAAGGCTCTGTCTTGGAACCAATTCTGTTTAATTCATTCATTAATGATATAGAGGATGGGATAAATAGCTCAATCTCAGTTTTTGCAGATGACACAAATATAGGCAGGACAATGATTTCACATCAGGGTAAAGAAATTTTACAGAAAGACCTGAACAAAATCATGGGGTGGGCAACTACATTGCAAATGAGGTTTAATGTAGAGAAATGTAAAGTAATGCACTTCGTGGCCAAAAAACATAAATGCAAACTACTCACTAGGGGGAGAGAACCTCTTGGGGAATCAAGGATGGAGAAAGATCTGGGAGTCCTAGTAGAAGACAGACTGAGCAATAGCATGCAATGTCAAGCTGTAGCTACCAAAGCTGACAGAATATTAGCATATACTCCAGAGAAAAATGTATAATCCTACCACTTTATAAAACGCTGGTTAGGCCACATCTGGAGTATTCCATCCAGTTCTGGTCACCAGTCCTCAGAAGGGATGTGCTGGAACAGGAGAGAGTCCAGAGAAGGGCAACAAAATTAATAAGGGGACTGGAGGGCCTTAATTACAAGGAACAACTACAAGCACTAAATTTATATTTGCTGGAGAAGCAATGCTTGAGAGGGGACATAATAAATATTTACAAATACCTCAATGGTGATTCCAGCGTAGGAAAAAAACGATTCAGTCTCAGGAAGTGTAAGAGGACATGTATCAATTAAAAAAAAAGTTTTTAAAACAATCATTTTTAAAGGAGCAGTGATTTTATAGATGCTTAAAGTTAAACAATAAAAATGAAATATTCCTTTAAATATCGTGCCTGGGGAGTCCCCCTAGTCTGCCTGTAAAGTGGCGCGTCTGTACAATGTATAGATAATGCCGCAGCAATAATGACATTTCTAAAGGAAAAAATGTCACTTAAACTTGCTCGTGGCTGTAATGTATTGTCAGCTCCCAGCAATATAGAGTATAAAAAAATGAAAAAAAAAACGACATGGGATCAAAATAAAAAAAACATTGGCTTGGGGTTCCCCCCAAAATCCATACAGGCCCTTATCCGAGCAAGCAGCCTGGCAGGCCAGGAAAGGGGGGCGCCCCCCCTCCTGAACCATGCCAGGCCACTTGCCCTCAACATGGGGAGGGTGCTTTGGGGTGCCCCCCAAAGCACCTTGTCCCCATGTTAATGGGTATAAGGGCCTCTTTCTGACAACCCTGGTCTGTGGTTGTCAGGGTCTGCAGGTGGGGGTCTTATCAGGATCTGGAAGCCCCCTTTAACAAGGCCCCCAGATCCCGGCCCCCCCTATGTGAATGGGTATCGGGCGCATCGTACCCATTCACCAAAAAAGTGTAAAAAAAAGTAAAAACCACAAGAGGCAGTTTCTGTGTGTCCTGCAATGTCAATCACGTCGCCCGTCGTACCTGTAAAATAAAGAAATTAAAAAGCTCCGCCTCGATGGGAGGCCTCGTGGCGTCTGCTGTCTCTTCGCTTTGACAGCTGTTATATAGGCAAGGGAGGGGGCAGCCAGTGACCCCGCCCCTTCTTACGTCACATGACATCAGAAGGGGACAGGGTCACTCGGTTACGTTACCGGGTGGCCCCACCCTTGACTATGTAGTGGGTGTTTGAATTCCTGTGAGGACTCTGGTGGTGTGGGGTTCCTTGGGGCCTACAGGTGGCGTTGTTGCCTTGGGCCGGAGCTGAACTCACACCGCAAACTGTGCCTTTTTGTCCTCCCCTGGAGCTGGTACGGCGGGGCGGGGAACCCGCTGTGATGCAAAGGGAGAGGTCATAAAAGGGGCGGACGCCCTGATTTTGGGGCAGAGAGTTGGAGGACGCGGCCGCACCCAGGCACCTTCAGCTTGGGTGCTGGCGTTCCAGTGTTCCGGGCCTAGGCGCCCTTGGCCTAGCCGGAGGGGAGATGGAGTCCATCTCAGGCACCTTTAGCCTGGGGTGAGGTACTATGGTGGATGACTGGGGCTTAGTACCTTCGACTGAGTTCCGCGAGGGTGGAGGAATCCGGGGGGACCCTAACTCCTTGGGTGCCCATGTCTGAGTTCGTGAGGACTGGTGCGCAGTAACTTCTCCGAAGAGCCCAGCGCGGCATCGCTGGTGACGGAGAGGCCTCCATTTCTCCCTTGGACGGAGTTCTTCCTCTGACAGGGGCAAAGTGAGCGAAGGTAATTCACGTTCTATATTACCTAGTCAGTGGCAGTGACTATTCACCACTGGTGACAGCACAGTGGGCAGCAGCAAGAAGGGAAAGGATTGTGCCTCGATCTGTCCCCATTTTCCAAAGGAGAAAGATTGTTTTATTGCTTGGCAAGAAGAATAAAACTGAGTTGTACCTATTCACTGTGTGGAACTTGGGTTACTAAAGCAAAGGAGTCAGGGACGAAGGACTGGACTTGACACTAGGACACCTACACAAAGCCCAATCTTCTGGCCTTCACCTCTTAGTTACGGAGGACATGGGCCGTGGTGTGTTTTATCTCTCTCTCCCAGGTACCCCTAGACAACAGCCATATAACCGATAAAGAAAGGGAGAGGGGTGAGGCCGCTACACGTGGGGGCATCGTATCCGGGATATGTGTATGGTATCTGAAATTGAACTTTGCTGCCCGGAGGAGTTCCGAGTAGGTCGGCCATATTGGCCAACGCGCCACGAGGCAACCCATAACTGTGTAGTTCGTGGGCGGGGCAAGGGAAAAGCCCGCAAACAAGTGAGAAGCCCGCGAACAAGTGCAGAAGGTGGGAGGAGTCTGGCCACGTGGACGTACGCACGTGGAGATTCCGGCGCAGGTGGGTCAGTGCGCAATGGAGCAGCAAAGAGAGAGGATGGCTTCAAGTGCTCCGTGGATTTCCGTTCCTTCCTTTGCGGATATGTCTTGTCTGGCTGCTCCGATTATGGATACGGGGATAAGACTAAGGCCCCGGGGGCGATTGGCTCTCTTTACCTGCAGAGACATGGAAGCCCTCGGTGTGATCTGCCCCGGCTGTTCGGGACTGGTGGTACAGCTGAAGCCGTTCGGGCGCTTTGAGGTCTGCAAAGAATTTCTCTTCGAGGTGGAACCATCCACAGAAAAGCCTCGGGCTTTCCACCTCAACTACCTCACAGGGACTGCCACTCCGGAGGGAGAGATCGATGCTGGTGCGTTCCCCGTGCGCACTGATCCGGGCGAAGTGACTGCCCAAGCAGAAGTGAAAAGAGAGAAATCCGAGGATGCTGCCTCGGTCACCAGGAGCTCCCTGCTCCGGCCGCCGAAGAGAAAAGTCGGCCTAGTGATGGCCTTGTGTGGTCGTGGAAGAGCTTCGCCCCACTGCTTGCCTGGCCTGGATGGCTCCGGTAGGAAAAGTCCTGGACATCCCTGTTCTTTTAAAGGCCCAGGTGAGCCAGGGGTTGGGACTGTCTGCGTGGTTAAAAGTGGCGGTAGCCCACAGTCGGTAGAGGCCGTCAAGGTGGATAGTTCCGTGACTGGGAATTATCTGCCCGCTGAGTGCTACGACACCTCTGACCTGGATTCATTGTCTGACAATGGCGATGATGGGGAGATAGACAAAATCTTCCAACAGAAGGGATGGGACAAGATGAAGCTACACTCGGCCTGTGTCAAAAGGGACCTGCCCATGTCTACTGGAGATAGTACACCTCGGGTAGAGGCCTCGGCGCCAAGGGAAGAAGCTGGTTCTCTGTCTGAAGTTCCCCTTCTGGATTCAACATCCATTTCACCTGCTCCTGTTGCAGGAGTGCAACGTCAATCACTGCGGGCTCCTAGGCCCAGGTCTACCGAGGTGGTGAACGCACCTCGCCACCCAGAAGCGATTGTTCCACCTGGAGAAGGAGACCGAGCTACTATGCCACCTTTGTCAAGGCTGCAGCGTCTCTTTGGCCAGAAGGTTGCTCAGGAATATGGGTGGGAATACCCATATCTGCCTCGGAAACTGCTATATGAGGTGGAGGTCTTTCGGCAAAGATGGTATGATACCTTTGTATGGGACAAACTGAAAGTACAGCAAGCACGGCGGTACCTTTCCTGTTCACCAACAGTCACCAAGAAGTTTCAGGACTGTAAAGCTAAATGGATGCTGGGAAGACACATTCATGCGGACAAGGTGGTGATCTGCCGCAAGGAAGGAAAGAGTGTTGAGTACCATGTGGAGGCTTTTGATGATCGTCTGAAGCCTATATCATTGCCTCATCCAAGGTTTTACCTGTAAGGGAAAAAGACTCCTGTGTGCTTTTCTTTTCTATACCTGGCTGAGCTTTCCGGAGTGCCTTTCCTCGAACACAGGGACTGTGCCCTAGTTTTTTTTTGTATTTGGGCAGTTCTACTCGTTGGAGATATGGGAGCTGTTTTTGTTTGTTCTCCCTCCTTCTCCTGGCACTCAAAAGAAATCAGTGACTTTGGGTTTTAGATAGTGCAGGGTCACAGAGAAAATGATCAAGAGGAAAGTTCATCTGGAAGTGATGAGTGTCTTGACCACGGCACTGTCACCAGGTGGCAGTGTTGCGCAACGATTGTTTTTTTTTTTTGACATTATGCAGCACTTATTGGAGTGAATGGGTTTCTTCTAGGATAGACTCATTCATTCCAAGCAAACACACATGTTGGTAGGATGTATGTTTCTTTTCTTTCCCTCTGCAGGAGACTCGTCTGTCAAGACTACTGAGAATGGGTGGTCCTTAGATAGCCAGAGGGAGGGAAGAATGTAAATGTGTGAGATATTTTAAGTGTTTTATTGGAAAGTTTTATAGTTATATTGTTTTAAGTTTTCCCTTTCCCATTCAGGTCTTGGCACAATTCAAGGTTAAATTGTGTAGTTTGGTTTCTGGGCTGAACTTATGTCACCACCCTTGTGGGATATGAGTCTGTACCAGACACTGGGGACCAGTGTCAAATCATCAGGGGGAGAGTGTAGCGGGTGTTTGAATTCATGTGAGGACTCTGGTGGTGTGGGGTTCCTTGGGGTCTACAGGTGGCGTTGTTGCCTTGGGCCGGAGCTGAACTCACACCGCAAACTGTGCCTTTTTGTCCTCCCCTGGAGCTGGTACGGCGGGGCGGGGAACCTGCTGTGACGCAAAGGGAGAGGTCATAATTGGGGCGGACGCCCTGATTTTGGGGCAGAGAGTTGGAGGACACGGCCGCACCCAGGCACCTTCAGCTTGGGTGCTGGCGTTCCGTTGTTCCGGGCCTAGGCGCCCTTGGCCTAGCCGGAGCGGAGATGGAGTCCATCTCAGGCACCTTTAGCCTGGGGTGAGGTACTATGGCGGATGCCTGGGGCTCAGTACCTTCGACTGAGTTCCGCGAGGGTGGAAGAATCCGAGGGGACCCTAACTCCTTGTGTCCCCGTGTCTGAGTTTGTGAGGACTGGTGCGCAGTAACTTCTCCGAAGAGCCCGGCGCGGCATCGCTGGTGACGGAGAGGCCTCCATTTCTCCCTTGGACAGATTTCTTCCTCTGACAGGGGCAAAGTGAGCGAAGGTAATTCACGTTCTATATTACCTAGGCAGTGGCAGTGACTATTCACCACTGGTGACAGCACAGTGGGCAGCAGCAAGAAGGGAAAGGATTGTGCCTCGATCTGTCCCCATTTTCCAAAAGAGAAAGATTGTTTTATTGCTTGGCAAGAAGAATAAAACTGAGTTGTACCTATTCACTGTGTGGAACTTGGGTTACTAAAGCAAAGGAGTCAGGGACGAAGGACTGGACTTGACTCTAGGACACCTACACAAAGCCCAATCTTCTGGCCTTCACCTCTTAGTTACAGAGGACATGGGCCGTGGTGTGTTTTATCTCTCTCTCCCAGGTACCCCTAGACAACAGCCATATAACCGATAAAGAAAGGGAGAGGGGTGAGGCCGCTACAACTATATAACAGCAGTCAAAGCGAAGAGACAGCAGTCGCCAAGAGGCCACCCTTCGAGGAGGAGCTTTTTCATTTTTTTCTATTTTTCGGGTCTGTTGGGCGGCATGATTGACGGTGGATTTACATCACAGGGCACTTTTTATTTATTTTTATTTTTAAAGGAATTGTCAAAAACTGTCTCTTGTGTTCTTTTTTTTTTTTTACACTTTTTTGGTGAATGGGTAGGGGTATAATATACCCGCTACCCATTCACATAGGGGAGGGACGGAATCTGGGGGCCCCCTTGTTAAAATCGACTTGAACATCGGGACCATCCCTAGTGACAATTGTTGTTAGCTATTAGTAAATCATTTGTGAGCAGTTTCTGTGGAGTGTTGTGGGTAATATCCATACTGAAGGGGATCAAGAAGCTTATTCTCAGTGAGGTGGTAGCTCAGACCAGTTTCAGACCAGGCGTTTAAGGAGTTTGGAGTAAAAGGGGAGCAAGGAATTGGGTTGTGGTTGGTAAGATTGATATTAGTAAAATTGGGATTGGTAAATATTGAACGTACCTGCATTGCTTGACACCAGTGTTCCTCGTATGACACCAGTATTCCTAATTAGGGATGAGCTTCGTGTTCGAGTCGAACACACGTTCGACTCGAACATCGGCTGTTCGATCGTTCCAGAAAACGAAAATCGAAGATCGAAAGTTATGGGCCGTTCGCGCCAAATTCGAGTGACGCAAACGGCCCACAATACACTGCGCCATCGCAGTGCAATCCCGGCGCTGTGATTGGCCAAGCATGCACTGTGACCCCGCATGCTTGGCCAATCACAGCGCGGCAGCAAGGAGAGCCATAATTGGCCACAGGCAGGATGCCTGTGGCCAATCATAGCTCAGGGGGGTTTAGTACACGCCCCACACTATAAAAGGCCGCCAGTGTGCCTTGTGCAGTGTGTTCTGGCGTGCAGGGAAAGAGCTACATAGGCAGGAACAGTGTGTTCTATGTTGTGTTCTTTTCTCAGGCATCTGCAGGAGTTGCTGTTCTCTAAGATAGATAGGCAGGCAGGGACAGTGTGTTCTTTTCTCAGGCATCTGCAGGAGTTGCTGTTCATTGCTGTCCTCTAAGCTAGATAGGCAGGCAGGGACAGTGTGTTCTTTTCTCAGGCATCTGCAGCAGTTAGTGGGTGTTGTGTGCCCCAGCACAGTATACACCTGTATTTACCCATCATTGCTGTTCTCTAAGCTAGATAGGCAGGCAGGGACAGTGTGTTCTTTTCTCAGGCATTTGCAGCAGTTAGGGGGTGTTGTGTGCCCCAGCACAGTATACACCTGCATATACCCGTCATTGCTGTTCTCTAATACAGGCATCTGTAGGAGTTAGTGGGTGTTGTGTGCCCTAGCACGGTATACACCTGTATATACCCGTCATTGCTGTTCTCTAATACAGGCATCTGCAGGAGTTAGTGGGTGTTGTGTGCCCTAGTACAGTATACACCTGTATATACCCGTCATTGCTGTTCTCTAATAAAGGCATCTGCTGGAGTTAGTGGGTGTTGTGTGCCCTAGTACAGTATACACCTGTATATACCCGTCATTGCTGTTCTTTAATAAAGGCATCTGCTGGAGTTAGTGGGTGTTGTGTGCCCTAGTACAGTATACACCTGTATATACCCATCATTGCTGTTCTCTAATAAAGGCATCTGCTGGAGTTAGTGGGTGTTGTGTGCCCTAGTACAGTATACACCTGTGTATACCCGTCATTGCTGTTCTCTAATAAAGGCATCTGCTGGAGTTAGTGGGTGTTGTGTGCCTCCAGCACAATATACACTACCCACCCAATTGCTGGTTTTCCCATCTCCCTGCAGGCCATTACTATGTCTGGAAGGCCAACAAGGAGAGGCAGACAGTCATGAGCCAATAAAAGAGGGAAAGCAGGCTCTGTGTCTAGAGACAACAGTGCTGGTCGTGGACGCGGTGCATCGTCATCAGCACGTGGCCATGGGACACGCTTGTCCTTATTTTAGGCAGCTGGACGTGTTGAGCCGCATCATGCTGAAGACTTGGTAGAGTGGATGACCAAGCCCTCCTCATCCTCCTCATCCTCTCTCACCCAGGCTCAGGGTACTGGCAAAGCAGCTGCCAAAGCGTCCTCTTCCCTCGTATCAATGTCATCATCAGTCACTCCTTCTCTAGACCCACCGTGTCCTCCTGAGGAGTCCCCCGAACAGTTTGAGCACAGTGTTGGGTACATGCTCCAGGAGGATACCCAGCGTTTCGAAGGGTCTGAAGATGATACCCAGCTAGAGAAAGGCAGTAGCATGAGAGCAGAGAGAGGGGATGCTCAAGAAGGACAGCAATCTGGCAGTCATGTTCCAGCAGCTGCAGCATACTGCCAGATTGGCTCCAGTGATGAGGAGGGAGGGGATGATGAGGTCACTGACTCCACGTGGGTGCCTGATAGGAGAGAGGAGGAGGAGGCACATCTCCAACGAGGCAGGATGCCCTCCAGGGGCCAGCGTAAGGGCAGCACACCGACTGAATCACACCGCAGAGCTCCGCCTGTGCAGGGCGCTGCCTCTGCCCGTTATTCCAAAAGTTCTTTGGTGTGGGCCTTTTTTGAGTCGAGTGCATCAGATCGCACCGCTGCTGTTTGCAACATATATCTCAAGCGTATCTCACGTGGCCAAAACATCAGCCGCTTGGGCACCACATGCTTGACCAGACATATGTTGACCTGCCATGCAGCTCGTTGGCAAGCGTACCTTAAAGACCCACACCAAAGAACAAAGCGGACCTCCCCAGCTGATGAGGAGCAAGGAATCTCCAACCCCACTGTACCTTCTGTCCTCTCTGAAACCTGCACTGAGAGGAATGAAGGTGTAGAATTAGGTGTTTCACAGCCAAGTACTTGCGGGCATTCTGCTAGCAGTACACCGACGTCCGATTATAGCAGGCAAATTTCACTGCCCCAGCTGCTGGACCGTCAAAAGAAGTTCACTCCCAGCCATCCACATGCCCAGCGGTTGAATGCTAGCTTGACTAAATTGCTAGCACTTCAACTGCTTTTCAGTTCGTAGACTCGGCCCCCTTCTGTGAGTTTGTGCAATGTGCGGTTCCTCAATGGCAGGTTCCCAAACGCCACTTTTTCTCACGGAAGGCGATTCCGGCTCTCTACCGGCATGTGGAAGGCAATGTCCATGCCTCGCTGGACAGGGCGGTCAGCGGTAAGGTGCATATTACCACTGACTCATGGTCCAGCAGGCATGGACAGGGACGTTACCTTTCTTTCATGGCCCATTGGATCACTCTTTTGGCAGCTGGGAAGGATGCAGGACAAGGTGCAGTAGTGTTGGAGGTTGTTCCGCCGCCACGCCTCCAAAATGCTACTACTGGTTGTGACAAAACACCTCTCTCCTCCACCCCCTCCTCTTCTTCTTCCTCCATGGCCTCTTCCTGTGCTTTGTCCTCGGAACCAGCGGTGCTCCGTAGGCGTTCAAGGGGCTACGCAAGTACGCAGGCAAAAAGAAGCCATGCCGTGCTTGCGCTGGTGTGTTTGGGGGACAGAAGCCACACTGGGGCAGAGGTTCTGTCAGCTCTGCAGGGGCAGGCTGAGAGGTGGTTGACGCCACGCCAGCTTAAGCCAGGAATGGTGGTTTGCGACAATGGCACCAACCTCCTCCGACAGGGACAACTGACCCATGTGCCCTGTGTGGCTCACATCCTTAACCTGGTGGTGCAGCGGTTCTTGGGCAGGTACCCGGGCTTACAGGATGTCCTGAGGCATTCCAGGAAAGTCTGTGTGCATTTCCGCACATCATATAATGCCAGTGCTCGGCTGGCTGAGCTGCAAAAGGAGTTGAACCTTTCCAAGAACCGCCTTATATGTGACATGCCTACCAGGTGGAACTCAACGTTGGTCATGCTGCAGCGGCTGCACACGCAGCAGAGAGCCATCAATAAGTACCTGTGCGACTACAGCACCAGGACAGGGTCAGGGGAGCTCGTTTTTTTTCCACCATGCCAGTGGGGCATGATCAGGGATGCATGCACTGTCCTGTCACCATTTGAGGAGGCCACAAGGATAGTGAGCAGTGACAGTGCATGCATCAGTGACACTGTACCTCTTGTCCACCTGTTGGAGCATACGCTGCATGGAATAATGGACAGGGCACTTGAGGCAGAACAGAGGCAGGAAGAGGAGGACTTCCTTGCCTCTCAAGGCCCCCTTTACCCAGACAGTGTTCCTTCTGTCCCACCCATCACACAGGAAGAGGACGAGGAGAAGGAGGAGGAGGATTGTGTCAGCATGGAGGTGGAGCATGGCACTCAGCATCAACAGCAGCAGTCTTTTAGGGATGATTTACAGTCCCAACAAACCCGTGGACTTGTACGTGGCTGGGAGGAGGTGGCTGCGGATCATGTCGTCCTTAGTGACCCAGAGGACTCCGGACCGAATGCCTCAGCTAACCTACGCTGCATGGCCTCCCTGATCCTGCAAAGTCTGCGGAAGGATCCTTGTATTCTTCGGATCAAGGAGAGGGACCATTACTGGCTGGCCACTCTCCTTGATCCATGGTACAAGGGTAAGGTTGCGAACCTTATCTTGCCGTCGCAGAGGGAGCAGAGGATGAGACAACTCCGGGAGGCCTTGCAGAAAGGTCTGTGCAACACGTTCCCAGAGACTGGGAGGTTACAAACTCCTGGTCCTGGACAACGAGTTGCTGAGGCTTCGGTCAGTAGCAGAAGGAGCGGTGGATAAGGTGGCCGTCTGACCGATGCGTTCAGACAATTTTTTAGTCCGCAGCCCCAAGGTATGATCGTTTCCAGCAACCATCGCCAGCGTCTGATATACATGGTGCAGGAATACCTAGGGGCAAGGTCAGACTTGGACACCTTTTCCACTGAAAATCCTCTGGCTTACTGGGTCTTGAGGATGGATCACTGGCCAGAGCTTGCACAGTATGCAATTGAGCTACTGGCCTGTCCTGCATCCAGCGTTCTTTCGGAACGCACATTCAGTGCTGCTGGAGGCTTTGTCACGGATCACAGGGTGCGCCTGTCCACCGACTCGGTTGATCGACTAACCTTCATAAAGATGAACCAGTCTTGGATCACCACCAGCTACCAAGCACCTGAAGCTGATATAACAGAATAATTTATTTTCAAATGTCACATCCCTTCAAGACTGCCTATGCTGATGCTGAGTGACTGTCCTGTTATGTTGACTGACTATCCTCCTCCTCCTCCTCAATGATCCGATTCATGATGATAGCTTGGAAGAACATTTTTGTTTCTGGGTGCCGCCACCAGTGGCTAAGGCCCAATTTTTCAGCCCCTGTTTAACAGGGGCATGTAATTACAATTTTTTATGCAATGCTTTGCAGCAGGGCTCATTCCTGCACTTCAACTAGAGTATCTGGGAGAGGTTGCAGTGTCGTGGCACCAGCACCAGTGCCTAAGGCCCAATTTTTCAGCCCCTGTTTAACAGGGGCGTGTAATTACTATTTTTGATTCAATACTTTGCAACAGGGCTCATTGCTGTGCTCCAAGTACAGTATCTGTGAGGGGTTGCAGTGTTGTGGCACCAGTGCCTAAGGCCCAATTTTTCAGCCCCTGTTTAACAGGGGCGTGTAATTACTATTTTTGATGCAATACTTTGCAACAGGGCTCATTGCTGTGCTCCAAGTACAGTATCTGTGAGGGGTTGCAGTGTTGTGGCACCAGTGCCTAAGGCCCAATTTTTCTGCCCCTGTTCAACAGGGGCATGTAATTACAATTCTTGATCTAATAATTCACAGCAGGGCCCATTCCTGCGCCCACCAAGAGTAACTGTGAGGGCTTACAGTGTTGTGGCAACACCACCACCACCATCAAAGGCCCAATTTTTCTGCCCCTCTTCAACAGGGGCATGCAATTACAATTCTTGATCTAATAATTTACAGTAGGGCCCATTCATGCACCCACCAAGAGTAACTGTGAGGGCTGACAGTGTTGTAGCACCAGCACCACCACCAAAGGCCCAATTTTTCCTACCACTGTTCAACAATGGCATGTAATTACAATTCCTGATATAATAGTTCATGGCAGGGCGTTCCAGCACCCACCAAGAGTAACTGTGAGGGTTCACAGTGTTGTGGCAACACCAACATGTAAGGGGCAAATTTCAGCAGAGTATATACGGCAGGCCCCTACTTTCAAACATCCAACTTACAAACGACTCCTACTTGCAAACGGAAGGAGACAACAGGAAGTGAGAGGAAGTCTACCCCTAGGAAGGGAAATTCTCTCCTGTAAGAGTTAATATGGGAAAAAGGTGTCTCCTCTCTACTGATGCTTTATTACCAATCCTTGTTTCAATAAAAACCACACTTTTCAAAAACATTTGTCATTGGGACGGAAAGTGAGGTGAAATGTTCTGAACAGGTGCACAGACAGCAAAACAAATGTTACAGGGGTGATAACCCTTCCCTATGTTTTCCAAAAAGCTTAAAAATAGATTTTTTGGCTGGAGCTACACTTAAACAATGTACCTGTTCAAAATTACAAACAGATTCTACTTAAGAACAAACCTACAGTCCCTGTCTTGTTTGAACCGCCTGTATACTGCTGTTCAGAGTATATAGGGCCTTTTTTTATTTTGGGTGCGGGGTTCCCTTTAATATCCATACAAGACCCAAAGGGGCTGGTAATGGGCTGGGGTAGGAGG
This sequence comes from Rana muscosa, assembly GCA_029206835.1. Classification (NCBI taxonomy): domain Eukaryota; kingdom Metazoa; phylum Chordata; class Amphibia; order Anura; family Ranidae; genus Rana; species Rana muscosa. The sequence continues at coordinate 831,665,793 of CM055122.1, forward strand.
GGGGGGGGGGTGATGGGGTAGCCATGCCATTTTTCTCAAAGATTTTCATCCATATTACCGGGACCAGACATTACATTAAAGCCGCAAGCAGTTTTAAATGGCTTTTTTTCCTTTAGAAATTTCATTTTGTGCAGGGACAGTTCTAAACACGGGAAACACGTGCCACTTCACCGGCATACTTTAGACACCCCCCAGGTACGATATTTAAAGGAATATTTCACTTTTTTTTTTCTCACTTTATGCATCATTAAAATGACTGCTCCCGAAAAACTGCCGTTTTTAAAACTTCGTTTTGCATTGATTCATGTCCCCTGGGGCAGAACCCGGGTCCCCAAACCGTTTTTAGGACAATAACATGCATATTAGTCGTTATAATTAGCACTTTAGATTTTGAACGTTCGCGTCCATTGTATTTAATAGGGTTCTAACGTTCGCGCGAACTTTCGGTCCGTTCGAAGGTTCTGGTGCGAACCGAACTGGGGGGTGTTCGGCTCATCCCTATTCCTAATATGACACCAGTGTTTCTCATATGACAAAAGTGTTCCCCATAGGACACAAGTGTTCCTTATATGCAAGGCACATGCAGCTAAAACTAGAAAATCTCTTCAATCTGGCTTTGTTCACATTTTTATGGAAACTGCCTCAGAGCTAAGCTGAGATTAATAACGGCAATGTTCAGATATACCCTCCCGTGACTTTGAAGAAGAGAAACCTCCTGTAAGAGGTAACTAATCTGGAAAGAGAGCTTGCTAATAGTGCTTTACTCACTGACATCTAATACACCTGCTCATAAGCGTCAATCAAGCTTTGACTTATAGCTGTGTCAGCTAGATAGATTAATGCTTTCTTGGGCTTCTAAAATCCTCCCATTGCTTTTAATACCTCTAAGGCCACTGAGAGCAATAGACTATTGGTATCATGTCTAAAAGGCACAGCTCTTATGAGAGTGATAGATTATATACTATGACTTGATCATACAGAGGATTAAAGGAACACTAAAGATAATTTTTTTTTTTTTTTAAATAACAAACATGTTATACTTATGTAGCTGCCTCACCTCTCCCCCTACCTGCCCTTTTGTATGTGTTTTCGGCTCCTCGCAGGGAGGGGAGAGGCACACCGCACCACAAGCCGTGCCCTCCTGAGTAAGGAGGTTGAGCGGTGTTACTTTTTGGGCCTGCCAGCGGCTGGAGTTGAATCCTCCCGAGGACGATTCTCACCTCTACCTTAGATAGATGCAAGTCCTTATGTTTCTCCAGGAATATAACTGTCCACAGCAACTGAAAGTCCAACTTCTATATTTATTTCACACGGATAATAAATATGCCTCTTTGAAAGCAGACAGGTTGGGACAAGACACAGGACAGCTTAGGTGGGAGGAGGTCCAGGCACAAACTTGAATCATGTTCTCTTACTGTTTAGATTTCACAAACAGTTATGGCGCGCGATCTCTGCCACAGACCGTGAGGTTGGTCCCTGCCACAGATCAGGTGAATAGAAAGTCACTGCCACTGACTTGGAGCACAGGTCACTGCCACTGACTGGGTGAATAGGGCACGGCCCTATTAGGCCACTGCCACTGACCTTTTAGAGAACTTCCTTCTAGAGAGTACTTGGCCCGTGTAGAGGAGAAGACATCCCTCCGGAGAGTTACCAGAGGTCCCCACCGTCACCACGACTCTGCGCTGGGTCTTCGGTACAGGTAACCTCCCTGGCCTCCTCATCCCAGATCCAGGTCCCCTCGCAAGGCGGCACCCTGGGAGTCCTCGATTCCCGGCGGAACCCAGCCGAAGGTGCTGGGCCCCAGGCCTCCAAATTAGTACCTCACCCCAGACTGAAGGTGTCTGGGATGGAATAGGAACCAGGCCTCCGGGCCTAGGGCACCCGGAGATAGATGACCCACACACCCAGGCTGAAGGTGCCTGGGCGTGGACAAACCCCACGCACACCCAGGCCGAAGGTGCCTGGGCGTGGATGAACCCCCATGGAAGATGGCCGCCCCTTTTTATACCCTCTCCCGACAGGCACAGCAGCTTCCCCGCCCCGCCGTACTGCTGCCGAAAAGGGACAAGAAAGGCGCAACCCTGTATTGCAGTTCAACCCGGACCCAGGGCGACAGCACCACCTGTAGGTCCCAGGGAACTACACACCAATACCAACTCCCATGGCACACAAATGGTCCCTTAACCCTAACAATAGTGTGTCTGAGCCCAACTACCACTCAGACACTCCCCTAAATTGTACACCCCGCTACACTTACCTCCACTGTGCAGCTCGTTTTGCGCAGAGTGGCCCCGAACCTGGTCCTCTGGGGTCCCTCCGTGGCTGTCTCGGCTCCTCCCCACAAGAACTCATCACCTTCATGCGAGCGAGCTCGCATGGTGGTGAGTGATTGCGGGCGCGCTCCAGTGATACAGCCGGCGGCCATAGCCGCTCACTTTATCACTCGGCCCTGCCCCCCGGCACGCCGTATCATTGGATGTGATTGACAGCAGCGCAAGCCAATGGCTGCGCTGCTTTCAATCAACCAATGAATGAGCCGAGAAGCCGGCCGAGATGCCTGCACATTCATGGCGCAGGACTTTCGAGGGGTCAGGTAAATAAACGGGGGCTCGGGGGGGCCACTAATCCAGAGTTGTTTTTTCACCCTATAGAATAAATTAAGGTGAAAAAACTTTACAACCCCTTTAAGCTCAACTAACCAGATTTCACTTTTTATTGTTTTATGCAATTTATGGCACAGGCAGCATTTTAATGTTGACCAAAAAAGGGATTTTTATAACAGCTTACCTGTAAAATCCTTTTCTTGGAGTACATCACGGGACACAGAGCGACTTAGTCATTACTAATGGGTTATATAGATTACCTTCAGGTGCTGGCACTGGCCACTTCCAAACCGGAAGTACCCTCCCCTATATAAGCCCCTCCCATCCGGGAGCACCTCAGTTTTGTAGCCAAGCAATAAGTGTCCCAAAAAGAGGGGTGGGAGCTCTGTGTCCCGTGATGTACTCCAAGAAAAGGATTTTACAGGTAAGCTGTTATAAAAATCCCTTTTTCTTTTTCGTACATCACGGGACACAGAGCGACTTAGTCATTACTAATGGGACGTCCCAAAGCAATGCCAAATGAGGGGAGGGATACATAAGCTGGGCGCCATCAGGCATGAGGATCTTTTGCGGCCTGCAACACACTGCGCCCAAAGGCGACATCCTCCTGACTTCTAACGTCTACCTGGTAGAATCTAGTAAACGTGTGTACCGAAGACCATGTTGCGGCCTTACATACTTGAGCCAGGGAGGCCTGGTGATGCACTGCCCATGAAGTTCCAACTGCTCTTGTGGAGTGCGCCCTAACTTTGAACGGAGGCGGTCTCTTTCTCAAGCCATAGGCTTGTATTATGACCTGTCGAATCCACTTGGCTAAAGTAGATTTTGATGCTGCCTGACCCTTTTTAGGGCCTTCCGGCAGAATAAACAAAGTATCCGTTCTGCGAATCTGAGCAGTGGCTTTTAGATAAGCTTTAACTGCTCTTACTACATCCAAAGAATGTAATAACTTTTCCTCTACCGAGCTAGGTTTGGGGAAAAAAGAAGGAAGAACCACATCTTGGTTCAAATGAAACCTCGATACCACCTTGGGAAGAAAGGCTGGATGAGGACGTAATACTACTCTGTCCTTATGGACAACCAGATATGGCTCCTTACAGGACAAGGCGGCTAATTCCGATACTCTTTTAGCCGAACAAACGGCTACTAAGAAAATCAATTTCCTGGTGAGAAGAACCAAGGAAATGTGTTGCAATGGTTCAAACGGTTGTTTCTGTAGAACCGACAGAACCAGGTTTAAGTCCCAAGGACATATGGGAATACTAACCGGAGGGCTAATACGCATCACTCCTTGTATGAAAGCTTTGACTAGTGAATGCGAAGCCAAGGGCCTTTGAAAAAATATTGACAAGGCCGAAATCTGACCCTTGATAGTACTCAAGGCCAGCTTCCTATCTGCAGCCCACTGTAGGAAGTCCAAAATCCTCCCTATCACGTACTTACGTGGATGCCATTTCTTGGCCTCACACCACGTAATGTACGCTTTCCAGATCCTATAATAGATCTGCCTGGATACCGGCTTCCTGGCATTGATCATGGTAGATACCACAGAATTAGAGAGCCCTCTCTTTTTCAGAATGTGGGCTTCAATAGCCAGGCCGTCAAACCTAGGGCTGGTAAGGAAGGGTGGTATATCGGTCCCTGCGACAGCAGGTCCGGACGATGTGGGAGGGTCCAAGGACTCCTCACTGACATTTTTACAATCTCCGCGTACCATGCCCTTCGGGGCCACGCTGGAGCCACCAGAATCACTGGTTTCTTTTCTACCCTGATTCTGCGGAGTAATCGCGGTAACAATTGTGGCGGTGGGAATGCATATATCAGCTTGAACTGATCCCAAGGGAACACTAGGGCATCCGAGCCGCAAGCTAGAGGATCCCTTGTGCGAGACACAAATCTGTCCACCTTTGCGTTGAATCTGGATGCTAGCAGATCTACATCCGGTGTTCCCCACCGCTGGCATATTGCCTGGAAAACCTCGGGGTGAAGAGACCATTCCCCCGGGCATAATTGTTGGCGACTTAAAAAGTCCGCTCTCCAATTTTCCACTCCTGGGATGAAAACCGCGGATATGGCTGGGACATATTTTTCTGCCCACTCCAGGATGCAATTTGCTTCCCTTTGGGCTGCACGACTCCTGGTGCCACCCTGGTGATTGATATATGCCACTGCTGTGGCATTGTCTGATTGAATTCTGACAGGGGACCCTTGGAGTTTGGATGTCCATGCTACTAGGGCATACCGGGCTGCTCGTATCTCTAAGAGATTGATGGGCAGGGCCTTTTCTGCTTCTGACCACTTGCCCTGGAGAGACCATTGCTCCAGTACTGCCCCCCAGCCTATGAGGCTGGCATCTGTAGTGACTACCTTCCAAGAAACCGGACTGAAGGGTTTCCCTTTTTCCAGATTCTGGGGCACCAACCACCAATGGAGGCTCTTGCGAACGGAAGGGGACAGGGACATTGGTGAGTCTAAAGCCTGAACTTTTTTGTTCCAGGCTGACAGTATGGCCCTTTGCAAATTCCTTGAATGGAATTGACCGTAGGGTACAGCTTCGAATGAAGCCACCATTTTTCCCAGCAGCCTCATGCAGAGGCGTATGGATGGTTTTCTTTTTGTACCCACTAAGTGGGTCAAATCTTTTAAAGACGACACCTTCTCTGGAGGTAAGAAAATCTTTCTCTGATTTGAATCCAGCCTTAGCCCTAAGTATTCCAGACTTTTGACTGGTCTTAGAGCTGACTTGTCCCGGTTGATAATCCAACCGTGATATTCCAGATACTTGATTGTCTTGTGAATAGCTACTTCCAGCTTTTCCACTGAGTGGTCTATTAGTAGCAGGTCGTCTAGATATGCCATTATCGTTACACCTTGTGTTCTTAGATTGGCCAATAATGGGGTCAGAATTTTTGTGAACACTCGTGGTGCTGTGGCCAGACCGAAAGGTAAGGCTCTGAACTGAAAATGGCGCCCTTCTACTGCAAAGCGTAGAAATTTCTGGTGGGCCGGAAAGATGGGAATATGCAGATAAGCATCCCTTATGTCGATCGAGGCTAACCATTCCTGCCCTTGTAGGGCGGTGGCCACCGATCGGATCGACTCCATCCGGAAAGTCCTGATATTTAGGAACTTGTTTAGCCCTTTTAGATTTAATATGGGCCTCACGTCCCCATTTGGTTTGGGGACTGTGAAAAGGTTCGAGTAAAACCCGAATCCGCTTTCTTCCAGGGGAACCTTCATGATTACACCTTGGAGCAATAGTTGTTCTAGTGCCAGAAGGAGGGATCCTCTCTTCTGGGGATCTCTTGGCACGTTTGACCTCATAAATTGGGCAGGAGGAGTGCCTTTTAACTCCAGCTTGTATCCCAGACTTACTGCGGAGAGCACCCATCTGTCTCTGATGGTGTCCCGCCAGGTCTCTGTGAACAACTGAAGCCTTCCCCCCACCCGATTGAGTGGGGGCAACGCTTCATGACTTGGGGGGAGGTTTTGTACCTCTCTTGATCCAGGGCTTCTTGTTACCCTGTGATTGTCCCTGATTTCTGCCCCCTGAATTTGACCGCGGAGGCCGTCGGAACTGCTTCACAGCCGATGTGCCCGGGACTGGAGAAGTAGGCCTCTTAAAAGAAGGACTTCTACTCTTGTTCTTAACCGGTAAGAGTGAACTTTTACCGGCAGAAATTTTCTGGATATATTTGTCCAGATCTTCTCCAAATAAGCGTTCTCCATGAAATGGGAAGCTAACCAGCAGTTTCTTACAGGGAGATTCAGCAGACCAGTTTTTGAGCCACAGAAGCCTACGCATATGTACTATAGACAGCGTAAAGCGGGAGGCCTGTTGGATTGTATCCTTTATGGCGTCCACCGCAAAACACAAGGCTCTAGGCAGGTCAGCTAGGGCAAGAGCCTGCTGATCTGGTAAGTCCCTTAAGACTTGTTTCAACTGATCTTTCACTGCTTGGCAGACTCCAATCGCTGCTACCGCAGGTTGTGTCACCATGCTTGCTGTAGAGAAAGCAGATTTTAGTAAAGACTCCAATTTTTTATCTATTGGGTCTTTGAACATTGGAACATTATCTACTGGACATGTCAGTGATTTGTTCACAGAAGAGATGGCTGCGTCCACTGTAGGGACCCTCCATTTTTTTTTTAACTTATCCTCCATGGGATAGATCACCGGAAATCTCTTGGGGGGAGCAAATATTTTATCAGGATGCTCCCAATCCTGGTAAATAAGCCCTTCTAATAAAGGGTGGATTGGGAAGGAACAGACAGCCTGGGGAGCTTTTAGCGACCCCAGCGAGGAAACCGTAGTGGATGGTGGTTCCGCCAGAGGCATTTTAAATGCTGATCGGACCATGTTAGTCAGAGACTGAACCCATAATCTTTCAGCCTGAAATGCTGAGAAAAGTTCTTCCACTGTTGATTCCTCCATAACTGAATCAACCTCATCCTGATCCCCTTCAGGTAGGTCGATCCCTGTGTGGGGCTGTTCCTCCACTAACAGGCACTCTGAAGGAGGAGACGGAGATCGGACGCGCTTTCCCTGTGACAGGGAAGCAGCGATCAATGCTGTTAATCTCTCTTCCAATCCTCCCAGAGTTGAGGATAAAACCTCCTCTGTTATATATACAGGAGCAGGTGGACTGGGGACAGCCGCAGCACCAGGCACTCCTGCGGGGTTTCTATGGCTACTGACCTCTGAATTCTCAGGGGAGATTGGTGCAGTACAAGCATGCCCAATATCCTCAGAGCCCGATGGAGACCCCTTTGGCTTCCTGGAAGATCTATTTCCGGAGCGTCTGGACGACATATCCTTTAAGCACAAAGCTGAGGTATTCCCGTCGTCATACACCAATTTTGCTGGTAATAGTCTAACAAAGTTGCTGCTATATACCAGCTGGTGTCCACTAAAGTGCCTTTCTATGGGGATGCCTGCATCAACCGCCTCTGTGTGCCACTGTTTGTTGCTAGCTCTGTTTGCATCCAGCTGACACTTGTACTGTGTCTTTATACAAGCTGGGACGCCTGCACATGCGCAGAAGCGCCGTGGCGCGCATCGAGCGTCATCCACCCGCCCCGCCCCTTTTTTTTCATAGGAGGTGCGTGCACGCGCCCGCGCGCGCGCCCGTGCGCCATTGGCGCCCTTTTCGAAACCAAACAGGGACTAGGAGCCAGGGCCCTTTTTGCCGGAGGGCCTGTGCGGTGGATGAGCGCAGCAACAGGGCAGAGGAAGTGGATTCCCACAGAGAAACTTACCAACTGCCTGGATCTTTTGACTTGAGAAAACCAAAGATCCACATGACAAGAAAAATGGACCACAGCGGCCTCTAGTGGTTTAACACAGGTACCGCGGTCCTCTTTTTTTTTTTTTTTCTTGACTACTATTAAAATTTTACATTTTCAGTAGTTACAGGCATACACAGATATTAGCGGGAATACCGTTAGGTAACAGACAGAAAGACAAATTAGGCTTGGGGGTCCCCCAATAGAACCAAGTTCCTGGGGGCCCCCACTTACCTGATCCCCGCCGCAGGACTCTGTTTGGTCCACAGAAGCCCAAACTTCACCTATCACGGCAGGCATTGTAATTAAACCTTCAGGGACCGGGTTCCCAAGGATTCCACTCCCCTGGACCTGTATAGCACTCTGCACAGACAACATCTTGGTCGTGGGTATGACCAGAGCTCTGGATCCCAGGGTCCAGCCCTCCTAAGAGAGGCATTACAGGCAAAACCTTGCTCTTCCGCTGCAAGGCCCGGGTACCGACCGTTTAGCTATGAAGCTTTTTTGGTGGGATCCGGAACAGCTTACTAAGGCCCAAAAGAACCTGTACGCAAGCCCAGTGAAAACACATGTTACTCTTTGGCCAACACCTTAGACACTGGCAAAAAACTGAGGTGCTCCCGGATGGGAGGGGCTTATATAGGGGAGGGTACTTCCGGTTTGGAAGTGGCCAGTGCCAGCACCTGAAGGTAATCTATATAACCCATTAGTAATGACTAAGTCGCTCTGTGTCCCGTGATGTACGAAAAAGAAATCTCTTTTTATACATAGCAAGATACCAGATCTCCCTGTTCATTACATGGCTCAGGGTAGATGTCCAGCTAAAATGTTTTTACTAGTTTTGAATAAGGGGGAAGGGTTAGTACCTCTGTCACTTTTTGTCCTGGACATGAAGCAGCAGGAAGTGAGATGAAATTATACATTTGACTGTTGTCACCTTTGCAAGTGTCATCATAAGATTTCCCTCTAATCCTTTTCCAGTGACAACAATACATTTTAGATGTCACTTTACATTTTCTGTCTCAGTGACAATAGTTACTAGAGCAAAAAGTAAAAGTGAAGCCTCGTACACACGGCCGAGATTCTCGTCGAAAAAAACATGTCGTTTTTTCCGACGAGATTCTTGGACAAGAAACTTGTCCCGGCCGAGTGTACACACGCTCCTTTCAAAGAACCCGCGGTTCTTTGAATTGAGCGAACGCGGTGACGTCATCGAATACGACGAGCATGCGCTCGTCACATTCGATGCCGTCGCCGCCATCTTTGTTCACCCTACCTATGCCTAGGAAGCTACCGCGCATGCGTCAAAGTCATTTTGAGCATGCGCGGGCTTCCCGGCGAACAGGTAAGTGTACACACACACAATTTTCTCGTCGAGAAACAGGCTGACGAGAATCTCGACGAGAAAATAGAGAGCAGGTTCTCTATTTTCTCGTCGAGATTCTTGTCGCTTTTCTTGACGAGAAACCATACACACGAACGAATTTCTCGGCAAGAAATCTCTGCCAGCAAGTTTCTTGCTGGTTTTTGCCGAGAAACTCGTTCGTGTGTACGAGGCTTGACTCTCCAGATATGGGGGGGAAAATATAACTGTAAATCTAACAGACGTTCTAATCCTCCCTCACTCCAAAAATGGGCTGAATTCTACTTTAAATAGATGAACTGATTGGAGAATTCTCAGTTATATCCTTTAGGAATGGGAGTTTTAAAGAGAAGTTAAAGTGGAGCTATATCTTATTTTAAGGCTAAAGTCCACATATGATCCTAATTTCATACCAGCTCGGCCCAATGTAAGAATATATGTCTCATACTTGAGGGACCACTTTGGAAGCTGACAATCACTGTGGTATAAGGTGACCACATTTTTAAAATGAAATCCGGGGACATATTTTTTTTTTACTAGTAATGGCGGCAATCAGCGACTCTGCACGTTGCCGCTGCTGCCCGCCTCACAGCCTGTCAAGTCTGAAGCCTCGTACACACGACCGAGTTTCTCGGCAAGAACCAGCAAGAAACTTGCTGGCAGAGCTTTCTTGTCGAATAAATCGGTCGTGTGTACGCGGCTTTCAGTTTTCTCGTCAAGAAAACCGACAAGAATCTCGACGAGAAAAATAGAGAACCTGCTCTCTATTTTCTCGTCGGGTTTCTTGTCGGCCTGTTTCTCGACGAGAAACCCGAGTGTGTGTACACTTACCTGTCGCCGTGGAACCCTGCGCATGCTCAAAATGACTTTGACGCATGCGCGGTAGCTTCCTAGGCATAGGTAGGGTGTAGCAAGATGGCGGCGACGGCATTGAATGTGACGAGCGCACGCTTGTCGTAGTTGATGACGTCACCGCGTTCGCTCCATTCAAAGAACCGCACGTTCTTTGAATGGAGCGTCTGTACACTCGGCCAGGACAAGTTTCTTGTCCAAGAATCTCGTCAAGAAAAACAACGTGTTTTTTCTTGACGAGATTCTCGGCCGTGTGTACGAGGCCTTACTCTCCGGGCCCCGGCTACTACTGGGTGGGGAGCGGAGGAAGATTGCTCTGCCAGGGAAGGCAAGGAGATAAGCAGGCAGGCGGCTGGCCGGGATTTGAGCCAAGGCAGAGGAACATGCGAGCGGAGCTTAATGGGCATGCACCCGAAACTGAAGAAATATTCCCTCCACTCCGACCAGCACATGATCATCAGAAAGGGGCACAGATAATGAAAAAAAATAGACCCCCCTAAGCTAGTAGGAGCGGCGGAGCGGGGGTGTGTAATTCAGAATTATTTTTATTAATTCTACACTGACTGTCTTTTAAATTGCCCCAGCCCCTGTTCAAATCCAATCCGGGGACAAAACCGGGGACAGGCTTGGTCCGGGGACAGTGTCCTCAATCCGGGGACTGTCCCCGGAAACCGGGGATGTCTGGTCACCCTACTGTGGTAGTCAGCACTACTACAGTGACCACCAGTAGTGTATTTAGGTTTTGTGCTGCCCTAGGCCTGACTAAACTCGTGCACCCCCTAATTTAAATATGACCCACCCCTTTCTGTCAAGACCACACCCCTTTCTGTTAAAGACCCGCCCTGAAATTTTTGAGTGCGGGCTGAGGTTCGGGGGTGGGCAATGAATTCCCTTAATTTGCATAGATTTCCTCTCACTTCCTGTTTGGCTATGGGGCAGGAAGTGAAGGGAAATCTCTGCAATGGGACAGGGATGGTAAAAGATAAACTGACAGGGGCTATAACCCTCCCTTGATCTATCCAAAATGAAAAAAAAAAAAAGTGTTGCGTATAGTTCTACTTTAAGCTAAAATTTCTGATAATTTTATGGAGAGGACTAAGAAGATATAACCATGCCAATGGTGCAGCAGAAAACATACAGCACAGTGAGGAAGATTTGTGGTCCAGGCTGATAGGACAGTCAAAATTAGAAGCAGAGCCCCCCCCCCCCACAGTTGCGGAATGCCAGCGCCCGCATACCAGAAGCAGTGCGGCTGCTTTATGGGGGCGCTAGACTAATTTGCCTCTCAGCCCAGTCCACCCCAAAAGACTGGCGCTACACTAACAGTGTAGCGCAAGCCGGCGGGGACTCTTTCCGTGCTGCCCCCCTGCAAAGTGCTGCCCTAGACCTGGGCCTTGTTGGCCTAGGCCAGGATACAGCGTTGGTGACCACCATAAACTTCTAGGACCTGCTTCCATTCACGGAATGCCTTACATTATTTTCAATTAATACAAAGCATTCTCTGGCGATCATAATGTCACTTCTCCTCCTCTCAACCCCGTCCAATCAGAGAATGCCTTGTATTCACTGAAAAAAATACAAGACATTCTGTGAATGGTAGCTACACTGAGTAAATCCCTGTGGTCATTGTACAGTTGGGCAGCTGCTTGGCACAGGACCCAGAGGATCACAGCCAGCATTGTAGTAGTCAACGCTACTTCAGTGAAGAAAGCAGAAAGGAAGGCGCTTCTCAGTGCAGTATTAAAAACTTTTAATGACCAAAAATTGTTAAAAATATTTACAAGAGGTATGTGGTATAAAAGCTCATCATAAGTAATGTAGCGTCCAGCGGGATAATTCATGGGGGTTGTGACAACTGACAACAGATGGTGGACCAGCCGGCCAGCCATGGAACGGTAAGGAGCCGTTCGGAAATACTCGGAATCACTCAAAAATACTCAGAAACACTTGGAAATACTCCATTCCCGGTGTGTTTCTGAGTCTTTCCGAGGGTTTTCGAGATCAGCAGAGCTGTCTCCCGTGCCCCCCACCTCTGGCCACATGCGATATTGCATGCCATAGAAGTCAATGCGGAACAAATTATCTTTGTTTCCATTGACTTCTATGGGGAAACTCGCTTGGATATGCAAGTGCTTTGGATTACAAGCATTCTCTTGGAACAGATTATGCTCATAATCCAAGGTTCCACTGTACCCAAAAGTGATGTCACCTGCGTTCCAAGCTGGCCCTTCCTTTCTGCTTTGTTTTATTAGAGTGAGCTTCCCTCTCATGAAGTGCTGCTGACGTGCATTATCTGATTACGCCTGCATATCCCCATTTTCATCACTTACCTCCAGAGTAACCCCTTTTTAATTGAAATGATAGGGTGGTCTGCAGATGTCATTATTATTGAATACAAAATATGGATAGGACAGGTAACCTGTTTAGCTGGCATTACTATCATAGTTTTAAAACAGATATTATGAAATCAATCTTGTCAGAACTTATTACAGCCAATTGAAAGATGAAATTCCAGGAGAGTGCAGAGTTCAGGAGTGCGCTATGTACAGAGTGCAGAGTTCAGCAGTTCCCTGCATACAGAGTGCAGAGTTCAGCAGTTCCCTGCATACAGAGTGCAGAGTTCAACAGTGCCCTGCATACAGAGTGCAGAGTTCAGCAGTGCCCTGCATACAGAGTGCAGAGTTCAGCAGTGCCCTGCATACAGAGTGCAGAGTTCAGCAGTGCCCTGCATACAGAGTGCGGAGTTCAGCAGTGCCCTGCATACAGAGTGCGGAGTTCAGCAGTGCCCTGCATTCAGAGTGCAGAGTTCAGCAGTGCCCTGCATACAGAGTGCGGAGTTCAGCAGTGCCCTGCATACAGAGTGCGGAGTTCAGCAGTGCCCTGCATTCAGAGTGCAGAGTTCAGCAGTGCGCTATGTACAGAGTTCAGGAGTGCGCTATGTACAGAGTGTGGAGAGTTCAGGAGTGCGCTATGTACAGAGTGCAGAGTTCAGCAGTGCCCTGCATACAGAGTGCAGAGTTCAGCAGTGCCCTGCATACAGAGTGCAGAAATCAGGAGTGCCCTGCATACAGAGTGCAGAGTTCAGGAGTGCGCTATGTACAGAGTGCAGAGTTCAGAAGTGTCGTGCGTACAGAGTGCAGAGTTCAGGAGTACCTTGCATAAAGAGTGCAGAGTACAGGAGTGTGCTATATACAGAGTGCAGAGTTCAGGAGTGCCTTGCATACAGAGTGCAGAGTTCAGGAGTGCTTTGCATACAGAGTGCAGAGTTCAGGAGTATGCTAAATACAGAGTGCAGGGTTCAGGTGTGTGCTATGAAAAAAAGGGGGGGACAAATGTTGGGACTTTGAATGAGGCGTGAAAGCAAGTTCACGCCTCAATGAAACGTGAGGAAAGGTTCACGCCTCCATCCCTGTGCTGAATGCAACATAAAAGGGGGGAAGGTTTGGGACTTTGAATGAGGTGTGTTTGTACAGACCAACAGATCATATGGATAAAAACATACATGTGTTTATTCCTAAATCATGCATGAGCATGACATGGTGCATATTAATACAGTTTAACAAACTTGCATAAGAATAATGAAAAAACACATGGCATTTGATGATGAAAGATATGCATATTGAATATGAAATCAATATATGATTAGAAGGAAACATATGTTAATAAAACATTTGAAAAATACATAGGATGCATCAAGGTAGACCTGACGCATTTCGTGGACTGCATCCACTCATCAGGGGCCATGCATCCATGTTCTAAAAAGGAACAGAAAATATATATATAAATGACCATTCTAGTCTATTGTATCAAGGACATAAACAATTTGTTAAAAATGCTAAAGGTTTCCTGGCCAAACCAAAAAGTTGATTACTCACATCTGAAACGAAACATGTGATAACATGTTTCAAGGGCCGGCTAAGTATGTCTCGCCCGGGAGCTGAGGAAGGGATCCGGTGAGAGGACTCTGGTGCGCGGCCACAATTCCCCATTGAGAGAGAGTGCAAGATGTCACGGATGATAGGGATTCTGGAGTGAAAAAAATTGATGAAATTGTATGGTGTAAATGACCTTATCAATGTATAAAAGTATACAAGAAAAAAAGAGCCCATAGCCATGATAGAAAAATAGAGGTGAAATAAATGTGTGTGAATGGATGACTGGCCAGAAGACCCAAGGTGAAAAGATGAAAAAGGAAAATGACCTGGAAGAAAAAGAAATAGAAAAGGAAAAGAAAAAGAAAAAGGTAAAGTGAGACCAAAGAGTCATAAGAAGTTGCTCATAACGAGAAACTAGAAGTGAAAGGAAAAATAAAAGTGAATGTAAAATCAAAGGGTTAAATTGATTTACCTTAGTGGAAAGGATTGTAGTGGGACATGGAGAAAACTCAGAAAATCACCAAAGTGGAACTGCACAGGAGTGCTGGGATAAGGGCTGTGGGTGTGGGAGGACCGCGGACCCCAAGCCCGCCATGACCACCAGAACCCCTCCAGCGTCACGCTGAATGACACAAGGAGGGGGAGAAACAAACCGGCGGCGACCATCATCTCACGCCGGAGTGACTCCCCTCGTGTCAGTCAAGCTGGTACAAAGGCGTTTGCGTAATGCGACGCCCAAGTGGATGTCACACAAGCCGATTCGCGATAGAAGCGCCCGCCCACTCCCCCATGTGGAGAGGAGGGAGAAGGAGGGGCGCTCAGAGCAAAGCGCAGCTCCCGGGAATGAAACACAGACCAGCCCACTGACCACAGGACACATGTCATCATATCAGAGCGGAATGTGCTATATACAGAGTAAAGAGTTCAGGAATGCCTTGCACACAGAGTGCAGAGTTCAGGAGTGCTTTGCATACAGAGTGCAGAGTTCAGGAGTATGCTAAATACAGAGTGCAGGGTTCAGGTGTGTGCTATGAAAAAAAGGGGGGGACAAATGTTGGGACTTTGAATGAGGCGTGAAAGCAAGTTCACGCCTCAATGAAACGTGAGGAAAGGTTCACGCCTCCATCCCTGTGCTGAATGCAACATAAAAGGGGGAAAGGTTTGGGACTTTGAATGAGGTGTGTTTGTACAGACCAACAGATCATATGGATAAAAACATACATGTGTTTATTCCTAAATCATGCATGAGCATGACATGGTGCATAATACAGTTTAACAAACTTGCATAAGAATAATGAAAAAACACATGGCATTTGATGATGAAAGATATGCATATTGAATATGAAATCAATATATGATTAGAAGGAAACATATGTTAATAAAACATTTGAAAAATACATAGGATGCATCAAGGTAGAACTGACGCGTTTCGTGGACTGCATCCACTCATCAGGGGCCATGCATCCATGTTCTAAAAAGGAACAGAAAATATATATATAAATGACCATTCTAGTCTATTGTATCAAGGACATAAACAATTTGTTAAAAATGCTAAAGGTTTCCTGGCCAAACCAAAAAGTTGATTACTCACATCTGAAACGAAACATGTGATAACGTGTTTCAAGGGCCGGCTAAGTATGTCTCGCCCGGGAGCTGAGGAAGGGATCCGGTGAGAGGACTCGGGCGCGCGGCCACAATTCCCCATTGAGAGAGAGTGCAAGATGTCACGGATGATAGGGATTCTGGAGTGAAAAAAATTGATGAAATTGTATGGTGTAAATGACCTTATCAATGTATAAAAGTATACAAGAAAAAAAGAGCCCATAGCCATGATAGAAAAATAGAGGTGAAATAAATGTGTGTGAATGGATGACTGGCCAGAAGACCCAAGGTGAAAAGATGAAAAAGGAAAATGACCTGGAAGAAAAAGAAAAAGAAAAGGAAAAGAAAAAGAAAAAGAAAAAGGTAAAGTAAGACCAAAGAGTCATAAGAAGTTGCTCATAACGAGAAACTAGAAGTGAAAGGAAAAATAAAAGTGAATGTAAAATCAAAGGGTTAAATTGATTTACCTTAGTGGAAAGGATTGTAGTGGGACATGGAGAAAACTCAGAAAATCACCAAAGTGGAACTGCACAGGAGTGCTGGGATAAGGGCTGTGGGTGTGGGAGGACCGCGGACCCCAAGCCCGCCATGACCACCAGAACCCCTCCAGCGTCGCGCTGAATGACACCAGGAGGGGGAGAAACAAACCGGCGGCGACCATCATCTCACGCCGGAGTGACTCCCCTCGTGTCAGTCAAGCTGGTACAAAGGCGTTTGCGTAATGCGACGCCCAAGAGGATGTCACACAAGCCGATTCGCGATAGAAGCGCCCGCCCACTCCCCCATGTGGAGAGGAGGGAGAAGGAGGGGCGCTCAGAGCAAAGCGCAGCTCCCGGGAATGAAACACAGACCAGCCCACTGACCACAGGACACATGTCATCATATCAGAGCGGAATGTGCTATATACAGAGTAAAGCGTTCAGGAATGCCTTGCACACAGAGTGCAGAGTTCAGGAGTGCTTTGCATACAGAGTGCAGAGTTCAGGAGTATGCTAAATACAGAGTGCAGGGTTCAGGTGTGTGCTATATACAGAGTGCAGAGTTCAGGAGTGTCGTGCGTACAGAGTGCAGAGTTCAGGAGTACCTTGCATAAAGAGTGCAGAGTACAGGAGTGTGCTATATATAGAGTTCAGGAGTGCCTTGCATACAGAGTGCAGAGTTCAGGAGTGCTTTGTATACATAGTGCAGAGTTCAGGAGTATGTTATATACAGAGTGCAGAGTTCAGGAGTACATGACATACAGTGTGCAAAGTTCAGGAGTGCCCTGCGTACAGAGTGCAGCGTTCAGGAATGCCTTGCATAGAGAGTGCAGAGTTCAGGAGTGCCTTGCATACAGAGTGCAAAGATCAGGAGTGCACTATTTACAGAGTGCAGAGTGTACGACATACAGAGTGTAAAGATCAGGAATGTCCTGCGTACAGAGTGCAGAGTTAAAGAGTGCATGACAGTATGTAAAATTTAAAAGTGTCCTGCGTACAGAGTGTAAAGTTCAGGAGTGTCCTGCATACAGAGTGCAGAGTTCAGAAGTTTGCTATGTACAGGGTTAAGGAGTGGTTATGTCACTGGTCAGTTTACAACGAAAATTGACTGCTCCATTCCCCCAAATCACCCTCCTCCCCCAGTACAGAGCTCTCCTCCCACCCCCAAATTCCCTTGACAGTACCTGATATAGAACACTTGCTACAAATTGCCTCAGTAGCAGAGTGGAGAGTGCAGGCTGTGGGACAGGCACAGATTTAGGCAGTGCTGGGACAAGGTCATCTAGAGCCCGGGGCGAACGTGCCAAACTACACCGCCCCCCAAATTCTTCCTTCCAACCCAAATCCCCTCCCCCAATCTCCTTAATTTGTGTAAACGCTTCTCAACATACTTTAGCGCTAAGCACATTCAGGTGATGCTGCCCCTGGACTAGTGCAGCTCTGTACATCGCTTGCCCCCTCTTCTGCTCTCACAGGATTCAGTTCAGCTGCAGGGAGAGGAGCGCTGTCACTTCTAAACACAGAAGCCGGACTAGTGAGCGCCAGGCACAGGGCTTGCACCAGAGGTGGCAGATAGGGTGACCACATTTCCAAACTGCCATTCAGGGACACATCCCCTCTCTCACCTTCCCCAAAAAAATATGAGGGGGGGTGGGGGGAAATGTAGTCTCGGGATTGATGGGGAATTTGGCGGCGGGTTATTTGTCAGGTGAATGTGCCACTTGCCACCAGATGCAGTGCCGCTTGCCACCCATAGCCCGCCACCAGATGCAGTGCCGCTTGCCATCCATAGCCTGCCACCAGATGCAGTGCCGCTTCCCATCCATAGCCTGCCACCAGATGCAGTGCCGCTTGCCACCCATAGCCTGCCACCAGATGCAGTGCTGCTGTCACTCCCTCTGCATGAGCCACGTGCGTAGAAGGAAAGGATTGGCGGCACTATCTGGAGAGTGAAGATCACACCAGTCCCTGCTGCTTGCCGCTGGGTGCCGGAGAAGGAGGAGGTGCTGAGGTGGGTAGGGACAGCAGTGCTGCACTAGGCGCAGGCCTCACCCCCGGTCTCACTGTCTGAGAGTAAATTGTCACTGGTTGCAAGATGCCAGGCAGCGCTGGCCCTAGCAACCAGTTCCGGAAATGTAGTTATTAGTTAGTAGGGGGTGGCTGTGTCCTCTATTTCATTCCGGGACATTGTATTGTCCCGGAATGAAGGTGCCCGGGACCCAGGACAGACATGTCAATTGCGGGACAGTCCCGGGCAATCCGGGACACGTGGGCACCCTAGTGGTAGAACCCAGTTCCTTCATATTCCGGCTGAAAAAAAAAAAGCTCTGGTGGTACAGCATTTATGTTCTTCCCTCTTTATAACATTAAATTGAAAATAACACATATTAATTCATTCTTTGACTGGGTTAAAACTGAATTTTAGCTTCAAAAAAATCTCTACAGCTTTAGTCACATCACTTACCTACAATGAGGTATATCTTGTGTTATGCAAGCAGCTGGATCCTGGAGAAATCTTCACTGCAGGAATGCCCTGTCCTCTCCCTGTTGTCCTCTTCCTGTCTCTGGTCTTCTGATGCTGCAATGGTAACAGTTTCAGAGTTTCAGTTTCAGAGCTAGGGGTTAAATTGACTTCATCATTTTTAAGAGTTGCCTTGTGGTAAAGTTGGTAAAGTGTCACTTAGTACTGTTATTTTGTACATTCAGACGTTTAGTCTGACAATTACATGGTTTTAATCTGTGGCCAATACAAACAAAAGCTAAAGTTTAGTTAAAAAAAGAAAGAAGAATGTCCCACATTGTTTTAATCCATTTAATCATTTAATGAAAAGCAAAAAAAAAACACTAATGAAAGTGGGAAAAAAGTGGTGGTTGTGTGAGGGGGTGACCAACCATGAACATGGAGACACTCCATTAGCTTTATGTCCCTAGCACTCTCTAGCCCCAAAAAGATGTCAATGCATACACTTTAAATGTTATTTTAACATATAATCTTTGTATCACTTTCCTCCACATTTGTGGGTTGTGTCCGTGTATACAGACAATGAAAGGGAGAATCTTGTCCAACATTGCTTAAAGTGGATGTAAACCCGAAACTTGTAATTTTTTTTTTTTTGCTGTCACAATGTAGAGTATAAGATTTCCTATCATCTGTGCCCAGTCTTGCCACAAAGAGTTAATCCAGCTCTGAGCAATCCTCTTTTATTGTTCAGTGAGATAAAACGGACAAACAGAGAAAAACCTTTGTCCGTTCCGCCCCCTTGCTTTGAGTGACAGGTTATTTACATATCTCGTGCACTAGCTATTTTTTAATTCCCACCCCCACTCCTTTTCTGAGGTCATGTGGTTACTTTTCTGGATTTTGACTGGATGTTAGTGATTATAGCAGAAGTAATACACAGGAGAAAATGCATGTTGACAAGGGGAGTGTAGAGGTGGGCGGGGAGTCTACTGACATCACGACTCCACCCACCGAGCTCCAGACAACAGATCCACCCACAGAATCTGCAGTTTTTCAGGTCTTATAACAGACAGAGGGGAGACATTTGACAGATAAGGATACATGCAGGAGGCATCTATATCCTTATGTAGCTGGGGTTTAAATTTAGGGGGATATAAGAGGATTTAGACCATTTAAATCGTGGAGGACTTGGTGGTGTACTATTCTCCTTGGCCTGTGGGTGGCGGTGTTCCCACGGGTCAGGGTAGAATCACTGCCGCAGTGCTGTCCTTTTTGTCCCGTTCCGACGGTGGTACAGCGGGGGCGGAGAACCTGCTGTGGCGTCACGGGAGGGGATAAAGGGGAGAGACGCCCTTGCCACGAGGTCTTGTCGAGCGCGCACCCAGGCACCTTAGGCCTGGGTGCGGGCGGTCCGGAGTTTCAGCCCAGGCGCCCTAGGCCTGGTCGGAGCGGAGTTGGCGTCCATCCCAGGCACCTTAAGCCTGGGGTGAGGTACTACACCGGAGGCCTGGGGCCCAGTGACTTCGACTGGACTCCGCAAGGGCGGATAAGTCCGAGGGACCCTGAGGTGGATGGGGCCCATGTCTGAGGTGAGGAGGCCGGAGAGGTTATCCGTCTGAAGAGTCCGGAGCAGCATCAACCCGGTGACGGAGGGGCCTCTGGTAACTCCCTTGGAGGGACATCTTTCCCCTGACAGGGGCCACAACGCAGCAAAGGTACTCCAATTCATATTCTTCAGAGTCGCTGGTAGAGACTCACAAGTTTCAAGCTTCTCTCTCTAGCCAATGGCTATAGCAACCGCTGGTGAAACCACAGTGGTTTAGCTTATCGTTAGGACAGTGCCTCGACCTGCTCACCCCACCGTATTGAACTGTTTATGGGTCTCAACCTATCGGCTGATAAAGAACTGTTTTAATTGTGTGCTACAATAAAACAAGTGTTGGATCCTTATCGGTGTGTGGAACTCTGGTTAATGGGAGTGAAGGGGAGTGTCAGCACAGCAAGACTTGGTTTTTAATAGAAACACACAGGCCCGAGAAGAATAACTGGTACTGGCCTTCACCTCACCTGCTGCAATGGGGAGGACATGGGCTGTAGCGCATCTCACTCTCACAGACAAGATACCCCTAGAAGAGAGCTATCGGAAAACCGATTCACAAGAGGAGGGAGTGAGGCCGCTACACGTGGGGGCTCGTCCGGGATGATGTGTGTTTTAACCATGGAACTGAGAATGGCTGTGTTTGAACTTTGCTGCCCGGAGGAGTTCCGAGTGGGTCGGCCATGTGATCGGCCACAGTGCATCCCTGCTCAAAGTCGTGGACATGACCCTAAGACGGGAAAGGCCCATGCAGAAGAGCGAGAAGAGGGAGAAGTCCAGCCGTGTGACGTACTACATGTGGGGGCTTTTACTGCACTGCGCCATGAGGCACCCCATAGCTGCGCAGTTCGTGGGCGGAGACTGGTGAAAGCCCGCGAAAACGTGCAAGTTGTGGGAGGAGTCTGGCCATGTGAGGAGGTACACGTGGAGACTTTGGCGCATGGTCAGTGCGTGATGGAGCAGCAGATAGTCGGGATGACCTCAAGTTCTCCGTGGATTCCGGTTCCCTACCCCACAAAGATGACTGCTTTTGCTGCTCCCCTTACAGACACGGGGATAAGACTTAGACCCCAAGGGCAGTTGGCTCTGTACACCTGCAGAGACACGGAGGCCCTCAGCGTGATGTGTCCCGGGTGCTCGGGACTGGTGGTCAACCTGAAGCCATTCGGGAGTTGCGAGGCATGCAAGGAGTTTCTATTCGAGGTGGAGCCATCCACAGTAAGGCCCCGGGCCCTTCGCCTCAACTGCCTCACAGGTACCGCTACTCCGGAAGGGGAGATCCAGGCCTTTGCGGAGGTCCCCGTACGCACTGACCAGGGCGACGTGACTGCCCAACCAGAGACTGAGAAAGAAAAATCCGAGGATGCTGCTTCGGTCACCACAGATTCCCTGCTCCCACCTCCGAAGAGGAAAGTCGGCCTGGTACAGGCGTCCTGTGGTCGTGGTCGAGCTTCACCCCGTCGCTTGCCGGGCCTGGATGGATCCGGTCGGAAGAGTCCTGGACATCCCTGTTCTTCCAAAGGTCCAGGTGAGCCAGGGGCTGGGACTGTGGTGTTGGTTGGAGGTGTCGAGAGTCCACAGTCGGTGGAGCCCGCCAGGGAGGGTGGTTCCGTGTCTACTGGGAACTACCTACCCACAGATATGTATGACACCACCGACCTAGAATCGCTGTCGGACTGTGGAGATGACGGTGAAATAGACAAACTTTTTCACCGCAAAGGCTGGGACAAAATGCCATTGCCTGTGTTACGTGCACCACGGATCTGCCTATGTCCACGGGAGACAGCACGCCCCGGGCGGAAGCCCCGCAGCTCACGAGGAAGCCTAGTCCTTCGCTTGTCATTTCACCACCCGCAGCATCACCCGTTCCGGTGGCGGGGACACAGCGCGCATCACTACGGGCACCAAGATTCAAACCGACGGAGGTAGTGAAAGTACCTCGGCATCCAGAGGCCCTTGTTCCGCCAGGAGAAGGTGAGCGGGCCACAATGCCTCCTTTGGCCCGACTGCAGCGGCTCTTCTGCCAGAGGGTCGCCCGTGAGTATGGATGGGAATATCCTTACTTGCCTCGGGACTTACTTTTTGAGGTCGAAGTCCTGCGACAGAGATAGTATGACGAGTTTGTTTGGGAGAAGCTTAAAGTGCCGCATGCCCGCTGTTACTTGTCCTGCTCACCATCAGTGTCCAAACAATTCAGGGACTGCAGAGCAGAATGGATGTGGGGCCGTCATATCCACGCAGACAAGGTGCTTATCTGCCGGAAGGATGGAGAGGACATTGATTATTCGGTTGAAACTTTTGATAAGCATCTGAAGCCCCTGTTCTTGCCGCATCCGAAATTTTATTTGTAAGGTAGAAAAGAAAAAAAAAAAACTCTCCTGTATGTTCTTTCTGCCGCTGAACTTTCTGGAAGTGTTTTTGCCAGAATATCAGAACTGGGCCCTAGTTTTTATTTGGGCTTTTCTACTCTTTGGAGGAATGAGAGCTGTTTGTTTTGTTCTCTCTTTCTTCATACATCAGAGACAAAGACTTTGGGGTTGAATCAGAGTAGGGATGCAAGAAGAGGGAAGGTTGCCTGGAAGATATCACCAAGTGTCATTACAGCGGCACTGTCACCAGGAGGCAGTGTTGCGCAACGGCTGTTTGTTCTTCTTTACATTTACATCACCTTACTCATTGGAGCGAATGGGTCCCTCGGTTGATGGACCCATTCATTCCAAGTTAACACAAATGTGTTAGGATGTTGTGTTTTTTTGTTTCCCTTCTGCAGGAGATTCATCTGTCAAGACTGCTGAGTATGGGGTGGTTCTTAGACAGTGATGGGAGAGATTGTATATGTGTATGTTCAGATGGTTTTATTGAAAAGTTTTATTATTTTATGTTCCCCTTCCCTTGAGCAGGTCGTGGCACAATTGGAAAGATTTTTTTTTTGAGGGATGGCCTCTGGGGTCAGGCTTATGTTACCACTCCATGGTGACATGGGCTTGCACCAGACGCTGGGGACCAGCGTCAAATCACTAGGGGGAGAGTGTAGCGGGGGTTTAAATTTAGGGGGATACACCTGGGTGGTAGTATGACCCAGGTGTGTATAAATCATAAGAGGATTTAGACCATTTAAATTGTGGACGACTTGGTGGTGTACTATTCTCCTTGGCCTGTGGGTGGCGGTGTTCCCACAGGTCAGGGTAGAATCACTGCCGCAGTGCTGTCCTTTTTGTCCCGTTCCGGCGGTGGTACAGCGGGGGCGGAGAACCTGCTGTGGCGTCACGGGAGGGGATAAAGGGGAGAGACGCCCTCGCCACGAGGTCTTGTCGAGCGCGCGCCCAGGCACCTTAGGCCTGGGTGCGGGCGGTCCGGATTTTCAGCCCAGGCGCCCTAGGCCTGGTCGGAGCGGAGTTGGCGTCCATCCCAGGCACCTTAAGCCTGGGGCGAGGTACTACACCGGAGGCCTGGGGTCCAGTGACTTCGACTGGGCTCCGCAAGGGCGGATGAGTCCGAGGGACCCTGAGGTGGATGGGGCCCATGTCTGAGGTGAGGAGGCTGGAGAGGTTACCCGTCTGAACAGTCCGGAGCAGCATCAACCCGGTGACGGAGGGGCCTCTGGTAACTCCCTTGGAGGGACATCTTCCCCCTGACAGGGGCCACAACGCAGCGAAGGTACTCTAATTCATATTCTTCAGAGTCGCTGGTAGAGACTCACAAGTTTCAAGTTTCTCTCTCTAGCCAATGGCTATAGCAACCGCTGGTGAAACCACAGTGGTTTAGTTTATCGTTAGGACAGTGCCTCGACCTGCTCACCCCACTGTATTGAACTGTTTATGGGTCTCAACCTATCGGCTGATAAAGAACTGTTTTAATTGTGTGCTCAATAAAACAAGTGTTGGATCCTTATCAGTGTGTGGAACTCTGGTTAATGGGAGTGAAGGGGAGTGTCAGCACAGCAAGACTTGGTTGTGAATAGAAACACACAGGCCCGAGAAGAGTAACTGGTACTGGCCTTCACCTCACCTGCTGCAATGGGGAGGACATGGGCCGTAGCGCATCTCACTCTCACAGACAAGATACCCCTAGAAGAGAGCTATCGGAAAACCGAGGAGGGAGCGAGGAGGGAGCGAGGCCGCTACACTTATAGATCAGCACTATGGCAGTAGTTTAGAAAGGATGAGAGTGGGTTTACATCCACTTTAAGGATCCCACTTGAGAAATCCTTTGTAACCTGTGCATGACCATAATCATAACTACACCAGGAAATACAGCACAGGCCTGACTAGAACCATTTTTATTGTGCAATGGTGAGATGCATGAAATAATTATTAACAAAGCAGCAGTAAACAGAGAAAATGAATCATTATTTTTACAGAAACAGAAAACACAGCAAATAAACTATAAATCCAAGCAGGTGAAACAAGGAAATGGTCACTCCACTTTCCTAAGGAAAATCAAGACATAGGAACTTCTACTTGCCAACCATACAATAATAACAAATCCATTAATAAAGGACCATAATTGCTTTGTGGCAGTGACACTAGAGCGCAGAGAATGATTGCCATGTTTTCCATGATTGGCACAACAGAGCAGCTAAAAGCTTTCAGAAGTTGTCAGACCCCAATAAAGAGGATAAAAGGCTGTGATTATTGTCCACTTAAAGTGATTGTTATCTCAATATTCATATTTTTGATATGTGTCTGTGTTATCATGTACTTGTATGAAAACAAATGACAACCACCCAGCCTGTAACTGGCCTTTGCAGCAAGGAGCACATGGAAGGGCGTCACATGTCAAAAGGTAACAAAGGAAAAATCCCAGCTCATTTACCAGCCAGTCTGCAACAAACTGAATTGCCCTGTCTAATGCCCTGTACACACGGTCGATTTTTCCGATGAAAAAAGTCAGATGGACTTTTTTCAGCGGAAAAAAACAATCGTATGTGGGCTCCATCGGACTTTTTTCCATCTGTGTTAAAAAATAGAACATGTTTTAAATTTTTCCGATGGAAAAAAAAAACATAGGAAATTCTGATCACCTGTGTGGAACTCCAACGGAGAAAAAACCCATGCATGCTCAGAATCAAGTCGACGCATGCTCAGAAGCATTGAACTTAATTTTTCTTGGCTCGTGGGAGTGTTTTACGTCACAGCGTTTGGGACGGTCGGAATTTTGTCTGATGGTGTGTAGGCAAGACTGATGAAAGTCAGCTTCATCGAAATCCGATCGTGTGTACAGGACATAACAGTTCAAGGTAAAACCAAGGGGTTTAGTATGCACACATTTGCAAATACATGTATAAGCTACAGGGCCACCTCACACCCCCCCTCCCCAGTGTACTGCAGTCTTAACTCTCAAAATTCTGAGAGTCTCCAAAGTTGGAACGCATACAGTATATAATAATGGACAGATTGGGGCATGAATGCCTGGAGGCCCTAAAAGTACAGGGATGCACTGGACACCCAGCAATAGCACAATGGCAGTGAAGGTTTTCCAGTGCGCCCCCTCACCAATTAACCAACAATACAAAGTAATGACAACCACCCCAGCCTGTAACTAGTCTTTACAGCAAAGAGCTCAGATTTTTCTTAGTTGTATGAAAAAGTATCCCGTTTTCTTTGCATTGCATCTCTTTGCTTTCACATTTCAGAATGACCACACCAGGGTCTATTTGGGAGCACAGCTTGCTTGTACGCCACTGGTCAGTCTTCCGCTGGCACATCCCCTGCATAGACCATTCTCTGGAAAGATCAGTTTAAAAAAGGAAAATGTATACATATATATATATATATTTATGGTCGGAGCACTCTGTCCGAAGAGATATGGATCGCATAAACACGTCACAAGACTAACAACACAAATAAGACCTGAAGTGTGGCCTGGCCTTTTGTACGGTATGCCAAAGAAAGGGGCCATACCTGAATAGAAGTGATAGATAATTCTGCTGAGAATTGGTTATAGAGGAGTGCCCTAGAAAAGGGAGATATGGGTGGGTGGGTACCGCGCACTACAGCCGACGCTGACCCTCGTGGATGGTCTGTATAAGTACCCCTCGAACTCCTCCCATAATTTCAGGCCAGCATACTAGCCTTCCTATTTATGGTCGGAGCCCTCTGTCCGAAGAGATATGGATCACATAAACACGTCACAAGACTAACAACACAAATAAGACCTGAAGTGTGGCCTGGCCTTTTGTACGGTATGCCAAAGAAAGGGGCCAAAAAGTCACACAAGGTTAGGAAGGAATTGATCTATTATGTCAGGTAAACCACTATAGAGCGAGACTGTTAAAGGCTCGTGATATTTCTGACTGAGGATCGGGGACGTGTCGGGCGAAACACAAGGATTCCCACCTGCCCATCTTCCTTATTGCGTGGTCAGGAACTCTGTTTCGTGATGTTGCTGGGGCTGCTCTAATGCGAAAGCGAGTCCTGAGTAACATCCTGGGTCAAGGCCCGAGATGCTCAGGAGTGTTCTGACGTGGCTGACGAACTGGTTCCCGCTTAGGGGTTCAGTTGGGTAAGGTAGTAGAGGGCTGTCCTCAGATGGCTCGGACAGCAGAGTTTACCAATTACCGTAGAACGGCCATGGCGTTGTGTGTCTGGAAAGGTTTAATGTCTACTCCGGGACCGGGTTGTATCATTTCCGATACCGTCGGGTGTAGGATGAAATGACTTTGGTGGCGAGTCGGGTGGTGCCCGAGTAGCACTCGGCATTTAGGGCTGGTGATAGTAATTCGCCGGGCCGTAAAATCGTAAAAGGCTAGGAAAATGGCTGCTTGAACTACCAGGCTGGGCCATAGACTGAAGGGAGAACGTGAAGGATAGCAGATATGTCCCGGAGTATGGCGCTGGTCACTGGTAAGCGTTTGGTACTAGAGTGTGGTTGCCGCCACCTGTAGTGTGTTGGCGGATCAGGATGCATTGATGAGGGAGGTAGCACCATGGAGGTGCTATCCGATTCCAGAGTTGGTTGCGACTAATGTGGGACGCCGGACATGGTCGAGTCGGCTCCGGCTTCTGTGAAAGGATGTGGCATGGTCAAGCGGGATAGCGCGTCGGCCGAGGTGTTGCATAACCGGGGGTGTGGACACTGAGGCTACTGAGCTGATGTTGTAGGGAAAGTAGCAACAGCCTGCGTGGGAAGGACATGATGGACAACGATTTATTGACCTGCCTTTGTTAACGACTGTGGCTGTAGCCTGGTTGTCTGTGGCGAACGTGGCGGTCTGTCCTGCCCGGGGCTGCCCCGTACTTGAGTTGCTGCGACTATGGCGTAGATCTCAAATAGAGAGGAGGACTGACTAAAAGCGGAATTGTGAGCATCTCTGATGGATCGGATCTCCTGAAACCAATGATGGCCAAAAGTTGCAGCAAAGCTTGTGGAAGCTGCTACGACCGTGATTATCTGAGGTGACGAGGAAAATGCTGATGGGATAAACAAGGGTCTACCTATCCGGTCTCAAGGAATTGGTCCCCCATGGCCAGATCCTGCTACGGAGGCTGCGTCTAGCTTAATGACTTGGTCAGGGTCTTGTGCCTGGGAGAGGAACACTAAGAAGCGTGCGATAAAGGATCGCCCTTGAGAGACGATCCTCATCGTGGTTTGAGCATGCCCAGTAGGGATTGTAGCTGTGGGTTAGTGCACCCTTGCGTGTCGGTAGACGTATGGATGACTGTCCTGATGCGGGTCAATCTACCGAGAGGTGGGCTGGCCCGCATGGCGCGTTTGTCTAGAATGATTACCAGGAAGGAGATGAACTGTGCCGGTCTTTCTACTTTCTTCACGGTTGTGGGCACGTCAAGGTTTTAAAGACCTCTCTTGGATTTCTTAGATCTCACAAGAATCCTAAACCATCGGGAGAACTCCTGTGAGGGTATGCAGGAGTTTGACTGGGTAGTTTTGGAATGAGTCAGGCAGTGTAACGAGTCCGGTGTGGAACCCTGTAGTGTCCCCTGTACTAGAAAGGCTGCTAGAGAGGAAGTTGGATGTGAGGAGAGAAAGTCGAGCCGCCCGAAGTGCATGTGGCCTGGTCTAGCTGGACTCTGCTGCTTGGCGCCGCAGGTATTTCTAGGGAGAGCCTTCTGGCACAGGAGGCGGATGTGCAGAAGTTTGCGGTGGGGTAGAAGCAACCCTTGAAATCAAGTTGCTGGAGATGGCTGCGCCCCCCGGTGCTCAAATTGGACATCCTAGTCTGACTGGGAGGACTGGTTACATCTCTAAGGCTTCCAGAGGTTACCACGAGACTTGTCGCTTTCGAGTTTGCGAGCGAGCCTGGGGTCCTTGGCCATTAGGATGACTGAGACGTCCCCCTAGGCACGCGGCTTGTTCCCTGTTATGACCTGTGCCGAAGATGCGTGGGGACGCTAGGTTCGCGTCCTAGCGCTTAGGATGTCCTTCCTGATGCCCGCTGGGACCAGGTGCGAAGAGAAAAAGGGGGGTGCAAGCGTCGGGCGTACCTGCCGTGGGGGGTTCGGTAACGACGGTGGAGACTGGGGCTGATAGGGGCGCGGCTGACCGTGTTTCCAGGGCCCCTACTCTAGCCTGGACGTCGGTGACTGCGGTTGCCAGTGTGGTCACCAAGGCGTGTAGCTGAGTAATGCCGAGGATATCGACTGCAGCGGAATTTGTCTGGTAGAGTTGCCGCTGGTTATGGAACAGCAGCCTAACAGCTTGGTTTTCCTGGCCGTGGCCGGGTAGGGGATGCCCCTACGGCGTAGTTCGGCTGTAAGCCTGGGGATGGTCCAGCCCTGAGGAACTGTGTGGAGTCGTCCGCTGAACGCGAACGTGGTGACGGTGGGACGAAGGTAAAGTCATCGCAGTCGGTCTGCGACATGTTGGGGGTTGGAGAAAAAACGAGAAAGAAAAGGGGGGGGGGGAATGTATGTTTATAGAGTGAGATGCCAGGTATGGAGGGGATAGAGGAGGTACGAAAGTGGGTAGGGAGAAGGAAGGGAGGATGGACAGAATAAGGAATGACAGGCGCAGAGGATAGCCAAGTTTTGCGTACGAGCGCTTGTTGAGTGTAATTTGGAAAACTCAAAAGAGTGCGTGGCAACCGAGGTGAGCCAGGAGGTGACTGGCTAGGTAACCGATAGCTCGGGTGCCGTCTGTGCTCGGCACAGGCTGATGAACCAGAGCCCCCAGGGCGTACTGGGGCGGGTAGCTGGAGTCTGGTATACTAAGTAGGAATGTTTCGATCTGTAGTTCAATGACGTGTGGTCGGTCTGCCAACTCCTGCACTGCCAGCGAGGTGATGTTGGTGACCTTGTCTGCGTAGTGAAGGATCTCGGATCGGCTTCGAAAACAGAGTGTCATGCGTAGAAGTATGTGGCAGTTGCTAGCGCCTGGTGAGCGGTCGAATTGTGTATGTGAAGGCAAATATGTTGTGAAAGAGTGCGGAGAGAAAGCAAGGAGGGGCCTTGCGTTTACGCACCTGACTTGAGCCCTGTCTTGGTTGAGGTCGAGACACGGGTCGACCGGGACCTGTGAGGAGGGTGACATGGAGATATATATATATATATTCCCCTTTTTTTTTTTTTTAACTATCTATATATATATATATATATATATATATATATTTTTTTTTTTATTATTATTTATTTATTTATTTATTTTTATTTATTTATTTTTTTAATTTTTTTAATTATATATATATATATATATATATATATATATATATATATATTTTATTTATTTATTTATTTATTTATATATATATATTTTTTTATTATATATATTTATTTATTTATTTATTTTTTTGTAGGCCTGAAGAGTTGTGGGAGCGGTAGGTAGCTCCGGGTGAAGAAGTGTGTAAGACCCCCTGCCCGTTTTTTTTTTTTATTTTTTTTTTATTTGTATTTTTTTTTTTTTTTATCGGGAAATATCGTCCGACCTGGATTGCAGGGTGGACGGGATGGAAACTCAATCTAAACTGACGTGTGTGGTGGAAAGGGATAGAGAAATCGGTGAGTAGCCGTTTGACTACTGGAGGAGGTGAGTGGCTGGTGTGCAACCACTCGTCGAACGCTCGCAGCGCTTGCGAGGAACAAATGCCTTAAGGAGACGAAAGAAGAAGAGTTTGTGACTTTCGAGTGTGTGGGGATGGCCGTTTCGTGATGAAACGGGAGTGGTAAGTAATGCGTGTGTATAGCGGCTTGGGGTTCGAATCATTGTGGCCGATGCTACGGCTGGATTCGTAACGTTCTGAGACGTTCGACGTTGTATCGGAGGTATGGGTCGGAGCTGTTTAGAGCCGGGTATGGGCCGCGAACGAATTGGTTGTTTCAGCCGAGGATCCGAAACTTGGAGCCGATGCTACGACTGGATTCGGATCGGTTAAAGAAGTTTACTGCTGAAGATCGGAGCGGTATGCGCCGGTGGTGCGACTGTGACTCGACCGATTGAAAATGCCATAGAGCCGAAAAATTGAGCCGCTGCTACGACTGAATTCGGATCAGCTCGAAAGTTCGATGTTTGTGGACCCGAGCCGACGAGCCGGTGGTGCGACTGGGCCCAGATCGGCCATGTTAGTGGAGGATCCGAACCTTTGAGCCGATGCTACGACTGGGTTCGGATCGGATAGGAGGGTCTGTTGCTAGAGATCCGAGTCGATTGAGCCGGTGAAGCGACTGGACTCGGATCGCTTGGGAATGCCATTGGTTCGAAAGTTTGAGCCTATGCTACGACTGAATTCGGATGGTTTGGCGGTTCGATGTTTGTAGGTCCGAGCCGATGAGCCGGTGGTGCGACTGTGCTCGGAACCAACGTGGATGCCAGAGATCCGAATCTCTAAGCCGATGCTGTGCCTGTATACGGGCTGACAACGGGTGCAAGGCGGGGACTTGAATTTCCCGGGTCCGAATCGTAGCGCCGGAGATACGGCTGGACTCGGACGGGTGTTCGTTGTTTCGAAGTTGAAGGGGCTTGTGATTGTCGAGGGTCCGGCCTGTAGTGCCGATTGTTAGCGACAAGAGCCGGCCCAGACTGTTTGGTGTATGGTGTAAGTAGGAGGTGTGGGGCATCAGTAAGGTGAAGGGAGAGTATCGTAGGAGGTGTAGGGCATCAGTGACTAAGGATAAGGAAGTGCAGTGTGGGATACCAGTCCGACGACTGGGTATCGGATGGTCTGGACGGACCGTTACCGGTAGCAACGTGGGTGTGACAGGGTACGAAAGACAACTGGACTGGTCGATAAACATATGATGCAGACGGAAAACACGGGGTTATGAACCGTGTGATTTTGAAAAAGAAGAAACGTGTACCGGCGCTACGATTCGTACGAACGGTAACGGCCGGTCCTACCTGCGACCGCGAGCGGGGATACGATCAACTGCGAGCGAAGCTGGAAGGTACGAAAGCAACTACACGGACGTTGCGAGTCGTAAAGCGTCGGCTGATGACGACGAATACCGCGCACTACAGCCGACGCTGACCCTCGTGGATGGTCTGTATAAGTACCCCTCGAACTCCTCCCATAATTTCAGGCCAGCATACTAGCCTTCCTATATATATATATATATATATATATATATTTTGTCATGTTACAATCAAAAACGTAAATTTATTTTATTGGGACTTTATGTAACATAATTATGAAGTGGACAAAAAATGATAAATGGTTTTTAAAAATGTTTTATAAATAAATATGTGAAAAGTGTGGTGTGCATTTGTATTCAGCCCCCTTAACTCTGATGCCTCTAACTAAAATCTAGTGGAACCAATTGCCTTCAGAAGACACCTAATAAGTAAATAGAGTCCACCTGTGTGTAATTTAATCTCAGTATAAATACATATATATATACATATATAGTGAATGTGTATATATATATATATATATATATATATATATATATATACACAGCAGCTCCTCTGGTGTGCAGTGGCAACCATTCTATAAAAAGATGGCAAACATTGATATATAAAACTACTGGCCCTGCATTGTACTTGATGACTTCAGAGTGCGACCCAAGAGTGGGACTAGTCACTTCAGAAGTCCAGTTGCACATTGTGGTAGAAGCCTACCAGAGATGAGAATAAGGTAAGTATTAGAACTTATTCCTCTACCGCTAAACTTAATGAGCATTTATAACCCTTTCAGGGCAGGGAGGCCCTACTACAAGGGTTCTTTTTTTAATAATCCAGAATATGGCTTTAAAGACAAATTGCTCCAAAAGGCCTATAGCTACAGAGACTATTGAGAGGCTGTTTAAAATTGCTTTGAATGCTTGTTCATAAAATGTAAACTTTAGTTAGGGACAGGAAAAAACGTTATCAAAGTACACAGGACATGTAGTCTTTCTGTCCTATTGCTGCATCCAGCCTACCACTTGCTAACAATTCCTGGCTCTTAAAATAAAAGCCGTAAATTGTATAAATACAGCAGCTGTAGCAGTTGCTGCTGTCATAAAAGGCCTTTTGTTTAGCAACACTGTTTTGATGCGAAATACAGAGATACACTCTCAGCACAGAAAGCTCTGCCTCCTTCTTTGCCAATGCATATATGCATAACATTGGCAGCAAAAGGTTAAAGTAGTAGGAAAAGAAAAACAGTCACATACTTTTTACATGTTGCCTCCCCATTGTTTTTCTACTTCCTACATTCAGTTAGTAATAAATCTCAATGTAAATACTTTATTTTTCAAGCAGTCACAAAGCTCCGGCGTTTGCATCTGACCAAGAAATGGCTGACAGCACTGAATCCTTAGAGCTGTAACATCATCCCACTGACATCTACAGCTCTAAAGCCTCATACAGACGATCGGATTTTCCGCAGACAAGCCTCGAACTTTTGTCCGAAGGGTGTTGGCCAGGAACTTGTCTTGCATACAAACGGGACACAATTGTCGACCAACAAACACAAACGTAGTTACGTACTATGTGGTTTTTCAGCTCTTTAGCGCCACCCTTTGGGCACCTTCTGCTAATGTTGTGTTTGGTGAGCATTGCTTCCGAGCATGCGTGTTTGTACTTTGGAGTTTTGTCCGACGGACTTGTGTACACACACTCAGAAAATCCGACAACAGACCGTTGTATGCAGAGAATTTTAAAGCATGCTATCCAACATTTGTCCACGGAAAATCCGACAACAATTGTCCAATGGAGCATACAAACGGTCAGATTTTCCCCCAACAGCCTGTCATCACACAATTCCCGTTGGAAAATCCGATCGTGTGTACAAGGCTTAAAGTGGAGTTCCACCCAAAAATGGAACTTCCACTTTTTGGAATCCCCCCCCCCCTCCGGTGTCACATTTGGCACCTTTCAGGGGGGGAGGAAGAAGCAGATACCTGTGTAATACAGGTATTTTCTCCCTCTTCCTGGCATAGGTCGCTGCGGTGATCGCGGTGACCTACGCCAAGTCCGGTGCCTACTCTGCCCGCTCCCAGCTGTCTTCTGGAAGACAGAAGGGACCAGTGAGGACACGCAGCGCGACTCGCACATGCGCAGTAGAGAATCAGGAAGTGAAGCAGCAAGGCTTCACTTCCTGATTTTCTTACCCAAGATGGCGGCGGCAGCACCTGAGGGCCGACGGACAGATTGGCTTCGGCTTCCGACATCGCAAGCGCCCTGGACAGGTAAGTGTCCATATATTAAAAGTCAGCAGCTGTAGTATTTGTAGCTGCTGACGTTTAATATTTTTTTCTTTTCGGCGGAACACCACTTTAAGGCATTGTTGGGCCTAAAAGAGTTCACACCCACCAGTATTTACCACAGACACACTCACCAGAGATTTGCAGTCATGGGATCGCTTATAAAAAAATTAAAAACATATATTTACACTGTGATTTATGAATGGAAATAAAAGAACAGTGGCAGGCAGCATTTATTCCGCTTTAACTACTATAAAAATGTCTTATATAAAACGTATACAGTAACATTTTTGTAGTATGTTTTATGTAAGGCCCCTGTGTACATTAGCCCAATGTTTCTGTGTATTTGATGTAACAACACTGTCTGTACAACATCTCTATAATGAAATGTGTCTGTCAGGTTACAGAAATGATGCAGAGACCAGAAGACAGGACAACAATATCAGCTCATCATTCACTAACAAAGGTAAGAAAATGGTTTGTTGGCATCTATCCACCAACACCTATTCAAAACTGAAATATACCATAATGGTTAGGTGGGCTGAGGCTTTAAATGATCTACTGACAATGTCCAAGCTATGAAAATATGAAAATGCTCACCATTAGCTACTGCTGGCCATACACGTATAGCTTGCCATTAAAAAAATAATTCCTTTCAACAACGTTCATTCATTTTCCTAATTGTTAGTGGGGTTAAATCAACCTTCTTGTTCAACGACAGTGATGGAAAAATTTGAAGGAGCAGGATAAAAAAATGTTCTCAAACAAATGAATTTCTAAAGCCTCGTACACACGGTCGGACTTCCATCTGACTTTTCCGTGGATTTTTGTCCGAACGGTGTTGGCCGGGCACACTCAAAGCATACATACCACAGGACTTTTCTGTAAACTTTCCCAAAACTTTTTCCAACATCACGTGGTTTTTCTGCTCTTTTCTGCTCTTTACCGCCACCCTTTGGTCAACTTCTGCTTTTGTTGGTTGATTTTAACATTATTTGTTTTGTCCGATGGTTTTCTGTACACACGGTCGGACTTTGCTCCATCGGACTTTTGTTGGCCAAAAGTTTGTCCGTTTGCAGACCAAACTTTTGTCTGATGAAAACCAAAAAAGTTTGTCTGATGGAGCGTACACACGGTCGGATTTTTTGTCAAACTTGCTCAAAATGAAATTTGTTGGCAAAAAGTACGACCGTGTGTACGGGGCTTAACATCATATGTGGTTTTTGTTCCAGAATTCAATTCGTTCTAAAATTTAATGTTAGAAGCAAGTGAAGTTTTTGAACAACATTCATTCGGTCATCGAATGTACAAAGAATTTTCGTTTGTATGAATACTCCCATTTAAAAATCTATTAGTGTATGTCCAGCATAAGACCCTTTGAGCAACAACATTAAAATGTTTAATGCCAAGTTCATACTAGTTAGTTGTACCATTGTATGGCATTTAATAAAACTGTATTATAGTACTACTAGGGATGAGCTTTGGCTCGAACATTGGCTGTTCGCCCGCTCGCCGAACAGCGAACAATTTGGGGTGTTTGCGGCAAATTCAAAAACACCCTTTAAAAGTCTATGGGAGAAATCTAAAGTGCTCATTTTAAAGGTTAATATGCAAGTTATTGTCATAAAAAGTGTTTGGGGACCTGGGTCCTGCCCCTGGAGACATGTATCAATGCAAAAAAAAGTTTTTAAAAACGGACGTTTTTTCGGGAGCAGTGATTTTTAATAATGCTTAAAGTGAAACAATAAAAGTGAAATATTCCTTTAAAATTCGTACCTGGAGGGTGTCTATAGTATGCCTGTAAAGTAGCGCATGTTTCCCGTGTTTATAACAGTCTCTGCACAAAATGACATTTCTAAAGGAAAAAAAGTCATTTAAAACTACTCGCGGCTATAATTAATTGTTGGGTCCTGGCAATATAGAACAGTCATTGAAAGTCATTGAAAAATAATTAAAAAAAAAGCATGGGGGTCCCCCTAAATTCCATTACCAGGCCCTTCAGGTCTGGTATGGATATTAAGGGGAACCCTACCCCAAATTAAAAAAAAAATGGTGTGGGGTTCCCCCCAAAAATCCATACCAGTCCCTTCAGGTCTGGTATGGATTTTAAGGGGAACCCTGCGGCATAATTAAAAAAAATGGTGTGGTGTTCCCCCCAAAAATCCATACCAGACCCTTATCTGAGCACGCAACCTGGCAGGCCCCAGGAATAGAGGGGGGGACGAGAGAGCGCCCCCCCTTCCTGAACCGTACCAGGCCCCATGTTGATGGGGACAAGGACCTCATCCCCACAACCCTTGCCTGGTGGTTGTGGGGGGGGCAATTACAGGAACCGATCCCCTGTGTGTCTCTCTCTGCTGCAGCTGAAAGCCAATGGAAGGGAGAGAAGGAGAAGTGAGCTTTTAGTTGCTGCAGGGAGAGACACCCAGGGGTTTAGTTCCTCCAATTTCCCCTCCCCCACGACTTTACTGATCACCCCCTCTACTGCCCATATCCAAATCTCCTGCTGCCTGGGCCCTCCCTGCTGGCCTGGGCCCTGTATAGGAGGACTGGTGCCTTATCAGCGGCCCTGCTCATTGCAATGAGCTTTGGGCTTGTGTCGATGGCATCAGTTTGAGACTCTTCTGAGGCCATTCAGAATTCACTGACATGTGCATGCGACTTGCAGTTTACCTACTGTACTTCTGACCTGCATCTGACCAACTTCAAATGGGTTTTGGATTACCAATGACTTGCATGGGAAAGAAAAACCATGCCAAAGTGAACAAAAGCCTACTCACATACAGTGTGCATGTTGTGTAGTTTTTTAAAACTGTATAATGATCATTGATTGATTGATGTATTGATGTTGGTAAATAAGAGTACATCAAATACACGATGCCACAGAACACTTGCAGTACTTACAGTAAAGTGACTTCATGATGTATTTTTACTTAAGGATTTCAGAATAATGATGAGGATATAGCGAATGTGAAATGTCATCAAAATGCTGGTGAGTAAATAATTCTGCTTTTTTTAGGGGCACGATATATCTAACGCTAGCGATACATTTGTCATACTTTGGGGCTTTCAGTTAGCTGACTGCCCCTTAGTTTGTCCCAGAATCAGGGGAATAAATATAAATTGCCATATGAATCAATTAGAACACCTTCTGACTGTCACTGCAGAGGTTTTGATCAATCACCTTAATTTAGTTTGGTTCTTCAAAGCTGGGAAACAATTGGAACATGGGTGACAGATTGTTGGGATTGACTACTGATGGAAAGCTGCAAAGTTGTAAATAAAATTGACAGGTTTGTGGCCAGCATTAGGGCCTACTTACATAGGTTACATAGCTAAGGGAGTTTACACCTGCTTCAGATATCCTCCTACTTTGGCAACTAGAATGAATTTATACTGGATACAGGAGAACCTCTGTTCTCCTTCAGAGCCAATTCACAAGTTAGTACATGTGCGTTATGCCACGTTGGGGTTGATTAACTAAAACTGGAGAGTGCAAAACCTGGTGCAGCTCTGCATAGAAACCAATCAGCTTTCAGGTTTTCTATCAAAGTTTCATTGAACAAGCTGAAGTTAGAAGCTGATTGGCTGCACCAGATTTTGCACTCTCCGGTTTTAGTAAATCAACCCCATTGTGTTAAGGCATAAAATTCGATCATAAGAGTTAAAGAACATTCGCCTAATACAAAACAGAGCCTAAAACTATAAGCTAAGAATATTTGACCAGAAGAGAAAATATTTTGAGAGAGACCTCTGCACTCTTAAAGAGGAACCGCAGTCTGCTCACATCATTTGTAATAAAATCATCTTTGCCATTCTGAAGCTTCCCTCCAACCATTTTGCATTATTTTATATATACTGTGATTCTGTACTTGCCAAATATGCTGCAGAAATCTCCCTCCACTGAGTCTGGCTGCAGCCATTTTAACTGTTGGCAGCTGAACTTGCTGCCTGTTCACTTCCTGGATTTACACAGACACACACAGAGGCACACCTCCAGCTCTGCATTGGCCCTCTTATGACTCACCCCCCTCCCTTCCTGGCAATCTCTCACGAGAGTGTGAGAGAGAGATAGAGAGAGCTGTGTATGATGTCATAAGCCTAGGCTAATAACCAGACAAGAAACAGGTAGTGGGCTGTATAAGGTATTTACTGGCAGGAAAAAATGTTTTACCATCCAAAGTTAAAACGTACGCTTTAAAGAGGAAGTAAACCCATGTTTTTTTTGTTTCTTTTAAAAACCCTGCAAAAGAAAGGCATAATGAGCTAGTATGCATAGCATACTAGCTCATTATGAATGACTTACCTGAGATCAAAGCCCCCGAACTGCTCCTCATTCCCCTCCGCCGCCATCTTGCCTCGATGTCCCATCACTGCCGTCAGTGTATCGCCGCTCCGGCGCTGTGATTGGCCGGAGCGGCGATGACGTCACACGCATGCACGCTCGAGCCAGCAAGATCCCATTCAGAAAACTGGCAATGATGCCGGCCCGCTAGTGCGCATGCGTGTGACGTCATCGGCGCTGTGTTTACAGCAAATATCTCCTTAACCGTGTAGGTTAATGAGATATTTCTTGCACCTACAGGTAAGCCTTAATCTAGGCTTACTTGTAGGTGCAAGTTCTCTAAGTGGGTTTACAACCACTTTAAGTACGGGGTGTAGTTGTACAAAAATGGCAGAGCTTATCTGTCCTGTGAAACTGCATTTACATTCATGTGCAAATGGGAGCAAAAGCAAATGTTATTAGGCTATTTTTTCTCCAATTCAAATGTTTTTCATTCATAAGACTAGATTGAATCAGGAAAATAACACATTATGAGCACTAGATATAGCAGACAGCCATAGTAAGTATTTGAAGAATAACTCCTAGACATGTGCACTGGCAAAAAACGTGTTAGTTTTCGGGTCATTCGTTATAATCAAAATTTGTTATTTTCGAATAAATTCATAACGTCTGAATTTTTTTATTTCGTAACGTTCTATTCGTTTAGATGCGGTATTCAATATTTCGATAATTAGTAAAAATCTGAAATTCGAAAATCCGAAAATTTGAAAATCAAAAAAATCAAAAAATGAAAAAAAAATCTGAAAATTTAAAAATCTGAAAATAAGAACGAAAATCCGAAAATTCAAAAGAACGAAAATCTGAAAATAAGAACGAAAATCCGAAAATTTGAAAATCTGAAATAATAACTAACTAACTAATAATAACTAACTATTGAATTATAGGTATTGGAATTTCCTTTCAAATTTGGCTGTTAGTGAACGTAACAAATACGAATTTATCCGAAGTTACAAATGATCCAAAATAACGAATGCCTGCTGCATCTAAACGAATAGAACGTAACTAATTAATAATAAATAATAATGTATTATTATAATTTATAATTATTATTAATTTATTACGTTCCATTCATTTAGATGCAGCAGGCATTCGTTATTTCGGATAATTCTTAACTTCCGATAAATTTCTAGTCACAACGTTCACTAAGAGCCAAATTTTAAAGGAAATTCCAATACCTATAATTTAATAGTTAGTAATAGTTATTATTAGTTAGTTAGTTATTATTTAGGATTTTCGAATTTTCAGGATTTCTTATTTTCGGATTTTCATTTTTTTGAATTTTCGGATTTTCGTTCTTATTTTCGGATTCTAGAATTTTGGATTTTCGCTCTTTCAAATTTTCAGATTTACTCATTTTGGATTTCCGTTCTTTTCAAATTTTCAAAATTCTATGTACAGATCACCTCCAGGGTAGCCATTTTGCATTTTACAGAAAATCACAAAGCTGCAGATTTAAAAGGAAAGGTAATTTGTAATAACATTAAATTACGACAATTGTATATGCTATATTATTATTATTTTATTTGCTATTTATTTTCCCATGAGTGCAGTTACCTCTAAGGCAGATAATTAAAAGCTCAAATGGCTGTAAAAGCATTTTTTTAATTATTATTTTAGATGCAGTGTGCAAGAGCCCTTTAAGTGTGATGAATCAGGAACTACAGAGAATGAACTGCTATACAGAACTGATACAATGTTGCAGAGAATAAACTCTGTTTGACAAAGGTAAACAACAACAGAGTTTTATCCCTGCAACATTGTATCAGTTCTGTAGGGCTCATTCATTACACTGTCTGTGGTCATCATGGGAATCTCCATTCATTTAACAGAGGTCTACCTTATATTATTTCCTCTTCTGGTTAAATGTTCTCAGCCTATACCGTTAGGCTTTTATCTTTTTTGGTCAAATGTTCTTTACCTCTTCTGGGTGAATGTTATTAGGGCTAATTTCTCTTAGAAATAAATGCAAGGGGGATGTTTTATTTGTCCTGCGAAAAGCAACAAATAGAAACTGACATTTAACACATATTGCAAGCATTGTGGGTAATATTTGTGACATTTGTTCAAATGCTAAAAAATGTGCACAGCATTTTATTTTTATTTTTTATGAATAGACCCTTGGGTGACCTTTTATTGAATAAGTCCACCAGGGGTGGCAAAAAGTTTGTGGACACCCAACCACCACACCTGGCTTGTTGGACATCACATTCCAAATTCCTGTGTAGTTCTCATATAAAATTGCAAGCCCTGCTGTCAATAGATTTTCTAGCCACTTCTGATCTGCTTATATATTACTGAGGAAGGTGAGTTAGGCTACACATAACATTAATAACTTCTATTGCAAAAACATATATCATACTGTTAGAAACTTTGAATTCTATCTATAGCAACCTTGTCTTTTTGTATTCATTAGTGAGCATTCCATTATCTCTACATTAATATACTGCTTAAAGTGAAACTAAACCCATCAATTTAATGATTTCAAAATACATTTCCAAATGCTAACTGTCAAAACCAGTTGCAGCTGGTGCTCAAAATTTTTGGGGGGGGCGCAAACAAACTGAAAAAAACCCCCCAAACCATTAATTGCCGCCACTGTGCCCATTAAACGCAGCCACTGTGCCCAAACGCCACCAGTTTGCCCGCTCAAATGCAGCCAGTTTCCCCCCAAATGCAGCCAGTTTCCCCCCCAAATACAGCCAGTTTCTCCCCAAATGCAGCCAGTTTGTCCCCAAATGCAGCCAGTTTGTCCCCATAGGCAGCCTGTTTGTCCCCAAATGCAGCCAATTTCCCCCCCAGATGCAGCCAGTTTCCCCCCAGATGCAGCCAGTTTCCCCCCAAATGCAGCCAGTTTCCCCCCAAATGCAGCCAGTTTCCCCCAAAATGCAGCCAGTTCCCCCCCATATGCAGCCAGTTTCCCCCCATATGCAGCCAGTTTGTCCCCAAATGCAGCCAGTTTCTCCCCAAATGCAGCCAGTTTCCCCCCAAATGCAGCCAGTTTCCCCCCAAATGCAGCCAGTTTCCCCCCAAATGCAGCCAGTTTGTCCCATAGGCAGCCAGTTTACCCCCAAATGCAGCCAGTTTCCCCCCAGATGCAGCCAGTTTCCCCCCAGATGCAGCCAGTTTCCCCCCAAATGCAGCCAGTTTCCCCCCAAATGCAGCCAGTTTCCCCCCAAATGCAGCCAGTTTCCCCCCAAATGCAGCCAGTTTCCCCCCATATGCAGCCAGTTTGTCCCCAAATGCAGCCAGTTTGTCCCCATATGCAGCCAGTTTGTCCCCAAATGCAGCCAGTTTGTCCCCAAATGCAGCCAGTTTCCCCCCAAATGCAGCCAGTTTCCCCCCAAATGCAGCCAGTTTACCCCCAAATACAGCCAGTTTCTCCCCAAATGCAGCCAGTTTGTCCCATAGGCAGCCAGTTTGTCCCCAAATACAACCAGTTTGTCCCCCTAGCCCTGCACTTACCTTCCTCGGGTCAGCGCCGTCCTTCTTCCGTCCTCGATGTCTTCTCCCGCCCTCGATGGCGCTTCAGCCAATCAGGTTACCGGTAACCAAACCCAGTGAACCTGATTGGCTGAAACGCCTGTCAGTGTTAACCAAGGAACGCACCCCCTGTGCGTCCTCTGGTTAACTATTTGGAAGCCAATTTCAGCCCTCAGGCTGTAATCGGGAAGCCTATCAGAGCCACTGGCTCTGATAGGCACTTCCAAAAACCAACCAGTCGCTGTTATTCAGATGGCCGGCGCTCAACAGGGGGCTGGCCATCTGAATAATGGGCGGCAGCGGTGGCAATAATACATAGGTTCATGCAATGCATGAACCTATGTATTGTTGTAAGTGACGGGTGCAGGAGTGAGAGGGGGCGGCGCTCCTGCGCCCACTATGGACGCACCGCCACTGGTCAAAACCAAACTGTCAAACAACTGTGCTCACAACCAAACTGTCAAACCATCAAATGGCTGGTGTCATAACTGATCATATGTGCAGTATTGTGGCCGTTAAAGATTAAACAGAGGCTTAGGCCCCATTCACACGGGGTGGATCCGTCCGAGTGGAATCCGCTTGTTCAGCAGGGAATCCCCCACGCTGAGCAGCAGATGACATGTCAGTGTCAGCTCCACTATGCAGACCAGACAAGGACAGAGCCCACTCTCCTCTATGGGACAGTTGGATGGAAGCGGACTACATGTCCGTTTCCTCCTGATTGTCATCTGCTCCGACCTGCTGGACGAATGGATAACGTATCGCCATATGTCTATTCTCAGCAGATTTTGTCGGATCAGATTCCAGGCGGGTGTCCGCTGACATCCGCCTCCCCATAGAGGACAATGAGTGGCTCGATCAGACAGGTGGACCTGATCGGTCTGATTGTGTGAAAGGGGCCTTAGATGGCAGCTTCCTTGGCTAAGAAGGATAGAAGGGTTTAGTTACACTTTAAGTCACTATTTGTCATACATTTAGGCTTCGTTTACACCATGGCATTCCGGATCGCAGGCGGAATCGCAGCAATTCCGAAACACGCGCAACATGCTTGTGATCCCCGTTACTTTCAATGGCACGCCATTTTTTTTTTTTTTGCGGCGGGGTTCCCCTTAATATTCATTCCAGACCTGAAGGGCCTGGTAATTGAATTTGGGGGAACCCCCACGCTTTTTTTTTTTTTTGATCAATGACTTTTCTATGTATTGATAAAAGCCGACAATTCATTAATAGCCGCGAGTGAGTTTTAAATGACTTTTTTTCCTTCAAAAATGACACTTTGTGCAGGGACAGTTCTAAGCACGGGAAACATGCGCCACTTTACATGCATATCATACACACCCCCCAGGTACGAAATTTAAAGGAAAATTTCACTTTTATTTTTTCATTTTAAGCATTATTAAAATCACTGCTCCCGTAAAAACGTCTATTTTTTAAACCTTTTTTTTGCATTGATACATGTCCCCTGGGGCAGGACCCGGGTCCCCAAACACTTTTTAGTACAATAAATTGCATATTAGCCTTTATAATTAGCACTTTAGATTTCGAACGTTCGAGTCCATTGTATTTAATAGGGTTCTAAAGTTCACACGAACATTCTGTCTGTTCGCAGGTTCTGGTGCGAACCGAACAGGGGGGTGTTCGGCTCATCCCTGGTATGCACATTAGCACTCATCATGACTTTTAGCATGCCATGATGCTTGTCAATTTGCGTCATGATATGAACTGATATTCAATGCAAAGTGCATAAAATCACGTTAATTGTTGTGTGTGACAATGAACATTAATGCACATAATTACTCTTGACATGTGTTTTGATGAATTTCCATTGATTTTAATGGAAAACACATCAGAGGGAAAAACAGAAATGTGGCCCTAGTGTGTTGCTGCTTGCATTAATTAGCTAACACGTATGCTTTACAGCGCTAAGGTTACTAATGTAATAGATCTCCAATATAATATATTTACCAATAATGTATTTACCAGGTAACCTAGATAATGGTGATGAACAGAACAAGCAAGACAAAAATTCCAGCTTGTTGTTTACAAATGCAAATAAATTAGGCTGTCCTGTGGGTTAGACCAGCTCTGATATAATATACTTTATAATTACGTTTAGCTGCAATACACAATAAACCATACAAGTTACATTGTAAGCAGCATTCAAAGGAAGATAATGTGTTGGATTATAATTAAAAGCAGTGATCTGTGTCACTGACAACAAGTTGGTAAGGTTTCGGCCATGATGTGGTTCCCTCTAAGACAAATATAAATGTTTTCATAGGAAATGCTCCATTTCAGCTCCCAGTGGTTCTCTTTTCTGTAGAGAGCAGGAACCAGGAGATATAAGGCAGATGTTTCAGTCTTTCATTCTCACTAAGACCTCTGTCTACATTATAGCATTGCTAGCGATACTTTCTCTATAGTACTGAAAAATGCAATGCAGTTGAACACAGGGAAGGTACACTATGCCGCGTACGCAGTCAGGAATTTCCGAAAAGAAAAGTTCCGGCGCGCAAAAAAACACACATGCTCAGAATCAAGCAGAAGAGCCGAGCTGCCTATTGAACTTCATTGATCTCGGCTCGTCGTACATCTTGAACGTCACCGCGTTCTTGACAGTCGGAATTTTGTGTGACCGTGTGTATGCAACACAAGTTTGAGCCAACATTCCGTCGGAAAAAAATCCACGGTTTTCTTGTCGGATTTTCCGATTGTGTGTACGCAGCATAACAGTTTGTGAACACTTGACCATCACACCTATAGAAGCTTTTTGGACATCTCACTCCAGAACAATTCATGGGCATTTATATGAACTTTGGTCCCGATTGTGGCTGTAAGATTCTCCACTCTCCTCAAGATTTTACAGTATGTCTGAGAATATATGCCCATTCTGCCAAAAGCGTAAATGTTAGGTCAGGTACTGATGATGGACAAGACCTGACTCGAAATGTGTGTTCTGATTCATCTCAAAACTGTTTAATAGGGTTGAGGTCAGAGCACTGTGTGCAGGCCACTTGAGTTCCTCTACAACAATCTCATCAAAGCATGTCTTCATGGACCTGGTGGGTGTAAAGGGGCACAGTCATGCTAGAGCAGAAATGGGCCTTCACTAAATTACTGCCACAAGGATGGAAGCACATCATTGTTGGAAATGCCTTTAGATGTAGTAGCATTAACCATATCTTTCACTGGTAACACCTAAACTCTATAATTTTAAGGGATGCTCATACATTTGGCTATATATGTAGGTATATTAGTCATGTGTTTGCAAACATTTGGCCATATAGCGTAGGTGCTA
Organism: Rana muscosa; assembly: GCA_029206835.1. NCBI lineage: Eukaryota > Metazoa > Chordata > Amphibia > Anura > Ranidae > Rana > Rana muscosa. The sequence continues at coordinate 831,710,614 of CM055122.1, forward strand.
GATGCTTACAATGTGTCCTCTAAGGCTTCATGCCCACTGGGCATTTAGCTCCGGTGCATGAGGCTTTAGCATTTAGGTGCAGTTGAAAAGTACAGGCACCCCATTGAGCCCTACTGCTGGCAGCACAGTGATGAGGAAGGAGGGAGGAGGCCTTAAAGCAAAACTTCCGCTTTAAGGACCACTCAGTGCACCGTCTAGCCCTGATCAGATTTCAGGTTCTCATAGAGTTTTACAGGCTACTGGCAGCAGGGCTGTGTGGTCTAAACGTGCCTTACATCTGCACCTTAATCCTGGATTATGTACCAGGGCTAGATGCCCAATTTACCAGGGCCTAAATCTCACACTTGGCCTTGTGTTCAATATAAAAACAAAAAAATTGAATCGATTGCTTTAAAATAGTTTCAAGTTCATAGAACAGACTTGTTAAAAATGTTTGCTTACTGTGAATTTGATGTGTGAAAGATGCACAGTAATTTAGGCGAAATATATCATTGTTGCTACTATGACAGGTTTATAAAATTTTACATATTGGGTATTCGTACATCCTGCGACCTGCCAGTAAGCTCCCCGGTGGAAGACAGTTTTCACACCAGCAATTGTTTTCATACGTAATTCTAATTTGCATCTTCTGTTTGTGTTGTCATTAAACTTTTTTTATTTTAGGCTTTGAGAATGATGAAAAAAACATACAGATGAAGCGTGATAGACGTGGTAAGTTGTCCTCCAGACTAGCCAAATAGTGATTTTTATAGACTTTGGGGATTCTGTTATTTTGAGTGATAGTTAACAACACATTTCAAAATGTTTCCCACTAACCATATGTATTTTGCAATCACTAAACCACAGTCCTTTTCAATTTATATAATCACCGGGATTGTTTACAAACTGGCAGAACCTGGTGGTGCTATTTTGTAAAACATAAATTAAATTCTTATTAAATTAGAAAATACATTTATTGAGAACACGTTATTAGGCTCATTTCACTTAACTTTAAAGTGGAATTTTAGTCAGAAAATTGAGTTCTTATAGATAGCTTCAGGCTGGCCCCTTTTGCAGCTATAGCTATGTAAACCATTAAAAATAAGTGTCTATACAGTACTGTTTAAAATCCAATAATACACTCTCTCACCCTGCTCTGCACATGCTCAGTTGCTTTCCATTTTTTGACACCACCGAGCTTGTAGAGGCTGATCTGCTGACAGTCTTAAATCAGAATTAAATGCTCCTATCCTTTACAGCCAAGGAAGCTGCTTCTGTTTGATCTGCAACTGCCATGGTGCTGCGCATGTGATCAGTCATGACATCAACCATTTAATGATTTGACAGTTTGGTTAAGGACACAAGCAAATGTGACAGTTATCAATCCCAGCATTCCAGGAATGTAACTGTTTTTTTAAACTGTTAAATCGATGGGTTTAGTGACTCTTTATAATTTATTGCTGCTCAGCCCAGATAGAAAGGATAACTAGCCACAAATCTGTGTCAGTCTTGAATTTTAAGTCTGTTAACTTGCTGCACATTTTCACTGGCAAGTTGTACACTTGCAGAGCACTTGAAGCACAAGTTCTAGTTGACACTTTTCAAATTTGTAGCAAATTTGAGTGGCAAGTCTCTAGCAAGAGCAAAGTTGCATTGGTGAGTCTACAGCAAGAGCTCTGCAAGTCTACAACTTGAAAATTCAGCCACAGTGACCCCTGTGGTGGGATGACTATTGCACAACATAACTGAACCAGAACTTGCAGCAGACTTGCAGAATGTTTGCAAAGAAAGTTGATCTGGAGTCATGCAATGCGGACTTGCTGCAAATGTGCAACAAACTTGTGAAACCTGGCAAGTCTAGCAATAGCTTAGCAAGTCATTTTCAAACTTTCAGCATAATTGCTTGCTATCTGGAAGGGGGCTCTGGGCTTCAGAAAAATGGCAGCCGCCATAAAGAAGAAACAGGAGCAATACTGGAGGCAATTTACAGCACACACAAATTTTGGTAGCATAACGTAAAATGAATGATCCTTGATAAAGAACATTATTTTTTATCAATTGTTATGGGTAAAGTTCCGCTTTAAAAGAGAGAAATAAATCACTAGGCACTTCTGTCACTAGAGATTAATTGATCTATTTCCAATTGAAACAAATAAGATAAATACACTGCACCCCTTAGACACGTGGGAGAACTGTATTTCTGGAAAGTGAGAGAGGAATCGCATGCAAAATGTCAAAGCTACAAGTGAGTATGTCTTTCATTTTTCAGAAGAAGTGAAGGATGGCAGTGGCCTTCAAGAAAGAAAAAAGCCAAAAGTCGTGAAACATTCTGGAAAATGTGGTAAATATTTAAGTATATCTATAGAAAGTATATCATTTTTCTCGCAGGGTGCAAAATAGACCCTCACAGCTTCTTCTGTCCATGTACACATTTATTTGGAGTAGTATTGTATTTTATAATATACACATTACGGTCACTTAGGAGAAAATGAATACACTGCAGTCACTGTCGGCAGTGTTAATAGAGTTCTGGGAGGTAAAACTGTGACAGCTAAAGTGATATTAAAGGCATTTTTTTAAATTAAAATATACACATATATATATATATATATATATATTTCTATATTGTAAGCTCTAACGAGCAGGGCCCTCTGATTTCTCCTGTATTGAATTGTATTGTAATTGTTCTGTCTTCCCTGATGTTGTAAAGCGCTGTGCAAACTGTTGGCGCTATATAAATCCTGTAAAATAATATAATATATATATATATATATATATATATATATATATATATTTGCCTGCTCTGCGCAAAAATATTTCACAGAGCGGTCCATTACATTCTTTTTGGCTGACCCCCCCCCAGCACTGTGGCTCCTTCTTCTCCCAAGTGCCTTATTAGAAAGCTGTTTGCATGTGTGCCACCAATCTGGGCAGTGTGCATCCATAGACACACACAGCGCCAGTAATCCATGCCCGACCATCTCCTCACAGGAGATTGATTGACAGCAGCAGGAACTTATGTCTCACTCTGCTTCCAGTGTCTCTTGTGAGACCAGGAAGAGAGGAGAGTGGGTCTGCAGTGGGGACAGCGCTGGAGCGGTAAGAGGAGCTAGGGGAGTGTTTAGGAATGGGGTGGGGGAGACAGTTAGTGGGAAGTTTTTTACATTAATGCAAATGTAAAAAAAAGTATGACTTTAGAACCATTTTCAAAAGATTTTATGAATTACCATGTGCAAATGCCAAGGAAAACATGAAGCATTCTCTGGTTTATCTGGACTTGCAGCAATATGTTCTATGGCATATAACATAAAAAGCAGCATTGTATGTATTACAATAAGTGTTAATAGTGCACATAATAATAGATACTAACATAATTACAATTATAAATTTAAAAAAAAGTGATGCCAAACCACAGTCTCATCAGAAAAGTGCATAATGTGTCCATAAAATATACAGTAAACAGTTCATCTGTGCATATAACTCCCCAGTTTCTATACCCTTTCAGGATCACTTTGAATATAAAGAAGCACTGCAAGTTATACAGTAAATATAGATGAACTACAGTATTTAAATTTAATGGACAAATCTTCATTAATATATGAGATTTTGGTTTATCATCATTGTTTTTTACTATAATATTTTTTATTGTAAATACTGTAGCGGACCCCCAAATTTGGGGTCGCTATGCTTGAAATCTAGAGGGTTGCCTGAGCAATAGTTTGGCTCAGGCCTTCTGATTCTTTAAATTGGACTCTGCTCTGCTGTGGTGCTGCCTGGATGTACCGTAGTTCCCATTGACCTGTATTTAGCGCTGTTGCCCAGGTGTCGGGTTGAACCACAGGTGGCATTGTAGCGTGATTGGGTGTCCTCTCCCGGAGGCCATGCGGTGGACGTGGTCTGCCTGCTGTGCATGCCGGGAGGGGGTCCATAAGGGGCAGACGCCATTAGGGGGAGGAGAATTCCAGGGGGACCCCTGGTGGTGGCGTTGCGCCTTTGGCCCTGTTGGCCATGGGTGCGAGTGTTGATCGAGAAGTCTTGGGCACCTTTAGCCTGAGGCTACATCGTTCCAGGTAGGCCCAGTACCTTCAACTGGGTCTACAATCAGACCATCAGAATCCCAGGGTACCCGTGGGAGGGTGGCCCGCTCTGAAAGAGAGAAAACCAGGGGAGGACCTGTCCGGAGGATCGGTGAAGGAAGTCACTGTTCCGGGAGAGGCCTGGTTGCCTATCAGAGGGAAGGATTCCGTAAGTCGCAAGATAGCTCCTGTAATGTGCCCCATTGGCACCTATGGTCCCTAAAAGTTACAGGCGCTAAAGAGTTTCTGGATTCAGGAATTAAAGGATTCTGTGGCAGAGGATCTCCTGAACCTGTCCTTGGAGGGGACGAATCCAAAGTAATTGTTCGTGTTTCACTCCGGCTGCTAGAACCGTGAGAGGGGACTATCCGGGTGAGCAAGGCCCACTCAGGCTTGAGTGGCGAGGAGTATAGATAGATGTTTTGTGCCTGAACCTACCTCCCTATTCAACTTATTTTCTCTCTTCAACTTTCACTGTTGACTGCAAACAAAGGAAAATAAACTCTTTTGTTGGAGTTGATATTGTCTGGACATTGGCCTTCTTAAGGAGAGAAGATAGACTTTTCCCTACATTCTAGGGACGAGAACCAACGGAAGGAGGTAACTCGCTGCAGGACCCAAAAACATTGTTAACACCGCTCACCCTCTACATATGGAGGATATTGGGCATGTGGCATGAAGTGTCTCACTCTGCAGTTGGAGGTAAACTTGGGCAAGAGAGAGATGGATGTGCTACACGTGGGGGCTCGAGTCCGGGATTTTTGCAGCTACCCCTGGAAGTTGGACTATTTTTTTTCCTGCGTATGTGGTTCTGTGAAAGTCGGCCATTTTGGGGAAAATTGAACTGCGTCACTTGTGAGAGAAATGGAGGTACAGGCCTGTACTGGATTTTTCTAACTGCGTAGTTCATGGGCGTGTCTCAAACATAGAAAAGCCAGTGAGCTACGTGCAGCAAGAGAAAAAGGGGAGGAGCCGCTGTCAACTGTGAGTTGCACGTGGTGTAACTGGCGCCAAGGGACAGTGCGAGCTGGACCAAGCGAAGGAGAAGCAATATGGCTGCTACCCCATGGACTTCTGTTGCACCGGGACCTCGGATGTTCCCAACCATCTCAACCATGGACATTGCTCTCCTCACTGCCCCCCTGATGGACCCAGGGATCCGGCTAAAGCCTATGGGCCATTTCGCCCTTTATACTTGTAGAGATGCGGAGGCCCTGGGTGTACTCTGTCCCAGATGCGGAGGATTGACCGTGCAGATACGGCCGTTTGGAAGATGTTTGACCTGTGGGGAGTTCTTGTTCGAGGTGGACCAGCCCACCGAGTCACCCCGAGCTTACCGGGGACTGTTACTTCGGAGGAAGAAAACTATGCCCCAGTGGCCGGGCCCACGCGCACCACCGCGGCTACAGTGGATGTGGAAGATGGAGCCCCAGCCACTACAGAGCCAGTGACGGACGTTACAGCGGATGCTGCTTCCGTCACCACCGAGACCTCTATCCCGCCCGCCAAGCGAAAGGTGGGCTACGTTAGGGCCTCCCGCGATCGCGGTCGAAACCTACCCCAGCACCTGCCTGAACCGGATCTTCAAACCGGAGGGACCTCCAGGAGATCCACGTCAGGGGACGGTAAGGAAGCTGGGGAAACTGTGACATTAAGTTTGCCAAGGAAGGGGAAGAAGATCATACCTCACACTACTGGGGATGTGTGGACAGCCAACCCGCGGGAACTTTCCATATTTGGGGACAATGTGTCTGTGTCCACCAAAAATTATTTGCGGACAGAGGAGTATGACACTTCCGATCTGGATTCATCATCCGATGTGGGGGATGACTATGAGATCGACAAGGTTTTTGTTAAAAAGGGATGGGACAAAGTTCCGGTGACTTCACCCCGCAGCCTTAAGGGGGAATCACAAATGGACTCTGGGGAAACTACACCCCGAGTGGAAGCCCCTACCTTAAAGGAAGAAGTTGTACCCATACCCGCTCTGCCTGCACCTGCATTGTCAGTACCTACTGCCACAGCTAGAACCAGCACCAATGACAAGGTCCCCGGATGCTATTGTTCTTCCTGGAGCAGGAGATCGGGCAACCATGCCACCCTTAGCCCAGGTACAACGGTTCCTGAACAAAAAGATTGCCACGGAGTACGGATGGGAATACCCTTACGTTCCCAAAGAACTTCTCTTTGAGATCGAGGCCTACTGCGAACAGTGGTATGCTGACTTTGTCTGGGACCACTTGAAAGTACACAGAGGCCGCAGGTATTTCAAATGTTCGGCTACCATGACGGATCACTATAAAGGTTGCCGTAGGGAATGGTCTTATGGCCGGCATATTCATGCGGATCGAGTGGTGATCTGCAGCAAGGAGAGGGAAGATGCTGTATATTCCATAGAGACACTGGATAAACAGTGGAAAACTTTAATCCTCCCAGATCCTCAATACTACCTGTGAAGTGGAACTTGTATGATGTTCTATTATCCCGTTTCACAGGAACTCATTGCCCTGAACTCATGACCTTGCCCTCCGCTGCAAGGGGGATCTACTCAACTGAGGAACCGGAGAACTGTTGTGTTTTTTTTTCTCTCCCTCCTCAGCTCCACAAAGGAAAGAGATAGTTTTTTTTCTCACTGAACAATGGGGTAGATTAGCCAGGACCAAAACAAGAAAACGCCGTGGTCAAGATGGAAAATTCATGTGAAACAAAATCCATTCCCACGCGCAATGGTGGAGAGTGTAGTGACTTGTGCTGCCACTAGGTGGTAGTGTTCTGCAGAAATGCTCAGTGAAGATAGAGTGAATGAGTGAGTGAGTGAGAACTTGTATAGCGCTGCAATTGCAAACTAAATCGCCTCAAGGCGCTTGGCATCCAGTGTCATTGAGATCGTTAGAAGAGATGGGTCTTTAGTTTTTTCCCGGAAGGCCCGATGGTTTTCTTCCATGCGGATGTTCGTGGGTAGCGCATTCCAAAGCCTTGGTCCTTGGACAGCAAACCTTCGTTCTCCTTTGGCTTTGTAGCGCGTCTTGGGGATGTGGAGGAGGTTTTGGTTGGTTGATCGAAGGTCGCGAGTAGTGGTGTAGTGTTTTATTTTTTCGCATAGATATTGAGGTGCTTTTCCTTGTGCACATTTGTGGGTGAGGCAAAGGGTCTTGAATGTGACCCGATCCTTTACGGATAGCCAGTGGAGGCTTCTCAGGGATGATGTGATTGATTCCCAGGGTTTTTTCCCAGTTACCAGTCTGGCCGCTGTGTTTTGGATGACTTGTAGACGTGCAATCTGGTATTTGGGTAGTCCTAGGTAGAGGGTGTTAGCATAGTCAAGTCGGGAATTGATGATGGTTCTGACTACTACTGCTCGGTCTTTTTCTGGGATGAAGGGGATAAGTCTTCGTAGCAGGCGGAGAAGGTGGTGCGATCCGCTGACTACTGATCCTATTTGTGCGTCCATAGTCATATCTGAGTTAAAGGTGACTCCCAGGCTTTTAACTTTGGTGCTTGGGGTTATGTTTTGTCCAAGGATGGTGGGTGGCATCCATGTGGTCCTGGCGTTTTCCTTTCGGTTAGCGTGGAAAATGAACAGTTCTGTTTTGGATGTATTAAGCTTGAGGGAGCTCTCTGTCATCCAATTGTTGATTAATGTAAGGCATTTTTCCAGTCTGTAATATTGATCTTTTTTGTTGTTGATGCGAAAGTAAAGTTGAGTGTCATCTGCATAGGAGTGATAACGTAGGTCCTGTTCACTGATGATTTTGAGGAGTGGCCGGAGGTAGATGTTGAAGAGTACCGGTGACAGGGGTGATCCTTGAGGGACTCCGCATGTATTTATGCGTGGTGCCGAGGTGAAGGCTCCCAGTTTCACTGTCTGGGATCTGTTTTCCAAAAAGGATGTGAACCATGGTAGGTCCTCGTCTGCGACTCTTGCTACTTCTGTGAGGCGCGTAAGTAGAATTTTGTGATCTACTGTATCAAAGGCTGCACTGAGGTCCAGCAGCACCAGGAGGCACGTTTCTCCGTCATCTGCTGCTTCTAGGGCGTCGTCCCATATTTTAAGAAGTGCCGTTTCCGTCCCATGGCCTGGGCGGAACCCCGATTGAAGTGGATCCAGGAGTTTGTGGGTATCCAAATGAAGTTGTAGCTGTTGTGTTACAACTTTCTCGATGATCTTGGAGATGGTGTTCAGGCTTGTTACTGGTCTTCTAAAATTTGGGTCATTCGGGTCAAGGTTAGGTTTCTTTAGGAGGGGTTTGATTATTCCTTGTTTAAGGGAAGTCGGCACAATACCTTCTTTGAACGATTGGTTGATGAAGAGTGTTATGAGGGGTGCCAAGATGTCGGTACATTCTTTCAGCAGTTTTGCTGGAATGATGTTGTTCGGTGAAGTGCTATCTCGGAGGCTTCTGATGATGTTTTTAGTAGTGTTGATTGTAATTGGGACCAGAGTAAATTTCTTTGGTCGCAGATTATTTATCTGGTTCTTTTCTTCCTTTGGCCGTGTGGGGTTGTTTGATTTTTCCTGCTGAATTATTTTCCTAATGTTATCGATTTTGTTGATAAAAAAATTGGACGGTTCATTGCAGAATTCCTGTGTTTCATTTGCTGAAGACTCCAAGCAGGTGGGATTCATGGTCTGGGCCACTAGTTTAAAGAGTAGGCTTAGCAATTCAAGTTTACAGAGGATAGTAATCTCTTTCTGGAGAGATGATTTGTCTCTGTGTATATGTTAGGAAGTAGGATGTGTTTATTGCATGTTGGTTTTTTTTCCTCCCTCTGCAGGTGACCTGCTGTCAACTCTGCCGGAGCATGGGTGGGGTAGATATGTTAGGAGGGGTGGAATTGTCAATTGTGGTGTATTGTGTGTTTTATACAAACTGTGATGTATATTGCTATATGTTCTTCTTTTCTTTCTTTGCTCTGTTCTTTGCTCTGTTCTCCAAAATTATGGTTCAGGCACAACAAAAAAATAAATAAATATATATAGTTAAATAATTTTGTGTATATTAGGGAATAGACCAGAACCCACTCAGGATTGAAGGGGATCTTTCTGATCTATTCCAGCCACTGGGACAGTGGCTTATTGTAGCGGACCCCCAAATTTGGGGTCGCTATGCTTGAAATTTAGAGGGTGGCCTGAGCAATAGTTTGGCTCAGGCCTTCTGATTCTTTAAATTGGACTCTGCTCTGCTGTGGTGCTGCCTGGATGTATAGTTCCCCTTGACCTGTAGGTGGCGCTGTTGCCCAGGTCTCGGGTTGAGCCACAGGTGGCATTGTAGTGTGATTTGGTGTCATCTCCCAGAGGCCGTGCGGTGGGAGTGGTCTGCCTGCTGTGCATGCCGTGAGGAGGTACATAAGGGGCAGGCGCCATTAGGGGGAGGAGAATTCCAGGGGGACCCCTGGTGGTGGAGTCGCGCCTTTGGCCCTGTTGGCCATGGGTGCGAGTGTTGATCGAGAAGTCTCGGGCACCTTTAGCCTGAGGCTACAGCGTTCCAGGTAGGCCCAGTACCTTCAACTGGGTCTACAATCAGACCATCGGAATCCCAGGGTACCCGTGGGAGGGTGGCCCGCTCTGAAAGAGAGGAAACCAGGGGAGGACCTGTCCGGAGGACCGGTGAAGGAAGTCACTGTTCCGGGAGAGGCCTGGTTGGGCAAGAGAGAGATGGGTGTACTACATTACATTATTAGGTATTATTAGGTGTGCTGTTATCACTGAATGTTTTGGAGTGTTTTTACTCACAGAAATATCACAGCACCTTTTTAAGTATATTGTGGGTTAGCGCTGATATTTATTTGAATATTTCTTAGCATTGCATGTATGTTTTTTTCTCTGTTTATAAATTCCAATTTAAGGAAAAATAAAATAAAGGGATATACCTTTTATGATAATTACTGCACATCATTAACCACTTGCCAACCAGCCTCCGCAGTTATACTGCAGCAGGGCAGCTCTATTGTGTGAATCACCGTACCGGCGCTTTGTGTAATAGATACATCGGGAGCGTGCGGCGCCAGAGCCGATGCGGATGGTCGGCGGCCGCGATGTCTGCAGGCCACCAGCAATCACTCCACAGAGAGGCAGAACGGGGATCTGCCAGTGTAAACAAAGTAGATCCCTGTTCTGTCAGAGAAGTACAGTGTGATCGTCTGTTCCTAGTGATTAGGAGCAGCGATCTCTCTGTACTCCTAGTCAGTCCACTCCGCCCACAGTTAGAAACACCTCCCTAGGGAACATTTAACCCCTTGATCACCATCTAGTGTTAACCCCTTCCCTGCCAGTGTCATTTATACAGTGATCAGTGGATATTTTTAGCTTTGATCACTGTCACTGGTTCCAAAAAAAGTGTCAAAAGTGTCCGATGTGTCCGCCGCAATGTCGCAGTCCAGCTAAAAATCGTTGATCACCGCCATTACTAGTAAAAAATAATAATAATAATAAAAATGCCATAAATCTATCCCCTATTTTGTAGACGCTATAACTTTTGCGCAAACGAATCAATATACGCTTTTTTGGGCTTTTTTTTTTTTTTTTTACAAAAAATATGTAGAAGAATACATATTGGCCTAAACTGATGAAGAAAATTGTTTTTTTTTTTTTTTTTTACATTTAGGATATTTATCATAGCAAAAAGTAAAAAATATTGTTTTTTATTTTCAAAATTGTCAGTCTTTTTTTGTTTATAGCGCAAAAAATAAAAACCGCAGAGGTGATCAAATGCCACCAAAAGAAAGCTCTATTTGTGGGGAAAAAAGGACACCAGCTTTGTTTGGGTACAATGTCGACTGTGCAACTGTCAGTTAAAGCGACACAGTGCCAATCTGAAAAAATGGCCTGGTTATTAAGGGGGTAAATCCTTCCGGGGCTGAAGTGGTTAAAGGTACACTGCAGTCAAATGAGATTTATATAGACAGTGCTGGATAAGGTCCTCTGGCAACTAAGGTAACTATGCCAGAATGCACCCTCTCCCCCTCCTTCCTCCTCTTCCCAAACTGAGATGGATGGAACTTGTACATCCATACAAACAGCTGTTGAGTTGGTACAGAGTGCAGAAATTACAGCTACTGTCATGTCCCTTGGGTTACTACCTTTTGGTCTAAGGAACGTTGATTGGGATGAGGCAATTACTGTGAGGTAAGGAATAAAAAAGTATTGCGATAAATAAAAAAGGAAAAAATATTGATGAAAAAATATTGTTATTTTAAATTAATTATGTAATCCAGAGGCAGTCTCTCTGATGGACCGTGTTCATCAAATTAGCTTACTTCGTGATTCAACTGTGGATAAAAATAAATCTAAATCCCTCCAGCAGGTGAATATGCCACCACCAAAATAAGTTGGACTCTTACCAGAGAGCCTGGATCCTTTATTATGAAGGGTCAAACAGGCTTGATGTACTAATCCCAGGAAGAGACCACCGACAAATGACATGGAAGAAATCGCACCAGGAACAGTTCAGATGTATCCAATGGACTCCTCTCACACAGTGACAATTGACCGAATACCCAAAAAGATAAATAAATGCTGCATAGTGCAAAACCTCTTAGAGATTATATTTATTAAAAAGTATTGCGCTTACAATTATCTTAGGTAAAAACAGTGTGGTATAATGTAAAGGCGGCCACCAAAAAACATCCAGACATGCATAGGAAGACACGATAGCAGGAACAATCAGCTCTGCCTTTACTGTGAGGTGGTGAAACCAGTTGTGATTTGTGTTACATCTCTTCCTCTATGAAAAATGGAAGCCACAAAAATGTGTACTCTGTATGCATTTCAGGGCTCATTCTGTGCTTTTGACTAAAGTATACATTTAAGATTTAATTCATATTTCTCTGGTATCCTTTTTACTGTACACCACATTTTATTTATTTATATAAATAAATTACTCTTCCTTGGGGATCTGGGCACAAGTGGTGGTTCTCCATGACCAAATGGGTACTCCATTAACCCTTTTACCCCAAACAGTGCCTGCTAGGCTGTTTCCCTGATCCGGAGGCAGATACATTTCTGACAGCATTCTTACATGAAACCTTGTTTGCTGTGAGAAAATAAATCGTATGTAACTGGATGCGATTTGTCTCAACCTCAAAACAAACCTGATTTCTGGAAGTCAATACTACTCTCCCTCCCTTATAAGAAAATAATATATCATCATAGAAGTTGGCTACAACATCTTATCACATGCCTATGATCTCTCACTTGCTTCCCTAAGCCTCAACATTATTTGTCCAATTACACTCTAGGCTCTCCTCTTCCTACTTATGTTACCTCAAACTGATCATCTTGTGAATTTCAGGCTAGTTTGTATTCAGCCAAACTAGAAATAGTGCTGTCCTACTGTTAACCATGTACTCTCCATGTATAATGCTGTTTTACTCCTGCTTAGCCTGTTTCCTCCTGTACAACTACAAAACTTTTCATTGACTAGCTGAAAATTACATTTAGATGTGCTTTAATGAAATTTCCTGCACTGCTGCAATTCATAAAAAATTGCTCTTCCTAATAAAGCATATGCAATACAGGTGATACTATTAATAATTTCAATTCAGTATAAACCTAACTGAACAATAAAATGTTGTAATTATCTTATAGGGGCATGTGATTTGTTTCCTACAGTTGTGTTTTCTTCCAATTTAGATTATCCCTGGGACAGGTCAAACCTGAAGTCTCTGGAGATTGACTTAAAGGACTTTAAGGAGCTGGATCGTTTTGCTTCCAAGGTACAACCCGACTTTTTTCTGTGAGATATTGTATAATTAATCTCTTCTTTGAAAAATAAATAAAATAAAAGATTTAGTTGGTTGTATTATGTAGGCTTTGCTGTGATAAATACTCCAGTAATGTATTTGTAGCGGGTGTTTGATTTTTGGGGAAGCATCTGGGTGGTAGTGTAACCCAGATGCATTGATTGTCAGGGAATCTGAGACCTTTCTGTGGTTCTTGGAGGACTCTGGTGGTGTGAGGTTCCATGTGGCATACGGGTGGCGTTGTCGCCATGAGCCGAGGTTATCAGCATGGAGTCACCAACATAAAGGGCCGCCAAACCTGCAAAGAATAGCGGCAAGACCTCTAGCCCTTTACAGTGTAGCTCTACGTACGTTTCACACGCAAATATGCAGAGAGACTGAGAGAGACAGCTCCTAAAGATGCTCATTTGTGTGAAATGTACATAGAGTTACACTGAGAAGGGCTAGAGGTCATGCCACTATTCTGTGCAGGTTTGGTGGCCCATTATGTTGGTGACTCCATGCTGATAACTTTGGTTCTATCCACTGGTGGAGAGGAATAGAGCAGTCTGGTCCTGCCATCTGTTGAGCGAGAGTGGTGATGCTGGATGCCATTTACACAAAGCGCTTATTGCTGTTCCAGTATTAGACAGCATATCCCTCTGGTGAGTGTGTATTTTTACCATTGGTGAAGGATTGGCACTACGGGTGTTTCGAAGCATTGGGTGAAGGCTGAAGTGGAGCACTTTTATATGTTTTACACTCATAACAATCTGAACTGTTTATTTTTGTCATTTTGACAAACTTCAGTTTATGGTCACATTTTCGTGGGCACTTTATTATTATTTTAGCGCTGCAATTTTGTTATAATTGGTTATTAGTGTACTATATATCTACCTGTATTACACGCTGCTGTTTAAATTTCACTGAAAGGGTGCTGACTTTATTTTTACAATGAAATGTAAGTGACTGTGTTTTTGAATATTGGTAAAGTGTATATGTATATCTGATAAAAAAATAGGTATTTAATATCATTATTCATTCTTCACTTAAGGTAGATTCCAAAGGGACACTTGAACAACTAGTAAAAGAACTTATAAGTGTGACTAAGACAGACTTGGAGAAAACAAGAGCTGCCTGGATATGGATATGTCACCACATAGGTGGGTCCAGTTAATAATAAAATATAAGTAGTGAATTCAAAATAAGAGTAAAAGAAAGAATAAAATAAATGAACAAGGAAGAGGCACAAAGAATGTGTACGTTTTCGTGTTTACATTTTCTGATTTAGTTTAGGCTATATAGAATGGAGGCAGTGTTTTATCTTTACTGATTGGTTATATTGACTGGAGATCTGAGACTCAGACTAAGGTTCTCAATAAGTGGGTGCACTTACAAAGTCCCAGTACCATGGGCAAGTCATGTTATGACCTTATATCAAACTTCAGTAGGTTCCAATGGTCTGTTTTTTTATACCAAAAAATACATTTCTGTTTCATTATATGCCACAATTAGAAGTTTATATTTTTTCATATCTATTTATGTGTATATGTACTGTAGAATATGATGTTCAAGGTTATAAGAATAGATTCGCCCAGTCTTCTAATGCCAGTGATGTCTTTCACACACGAAAAGGAGTCTGCGCTGGATATTCATCATTGTTTCAACATATATGCAGGTAAAATAAATCATGTACATTTATTCTGATTTGCTTATACTAAAAATTTGTATGATATTTTTGTTACTCCTCCTAACCTGAAGATGATATATTTTACATAATGTTTTTTTATTATAACTGCTTATATCTAAAAGATTTGGTAATCTTGTTAATATAGAAATTTAGAACTGTCCTATATTTAAAGCTCTCCTAGTTTGTAATGGGGAAAAATGCATGCATTGCAGATATGTACTTCATACATTTTCTTTTATTTTTGCCTTGACATATGCTTTAAAGAAAAACTATAAAACCTTTTATTTTGTTTTGAATAGAGTGGAAATGGATTAGAACATCTATTAGGTTTTTATTGCTGTCTGTGTCCCCATTAAGGAGATTTACCCTCTTACCTATTTGTCCCAATATCATTGAAAGTTTCTCGCTAGAAAGGCAAAAGAGGGGGATTCTTCCAATGGAGACACTAGTTCTGGTGACCTGGGGGCCCCAAAGGATTCCCTTAATCTTCAGGGATTTCGTTTCACTTCCTGTTTTGGCAATGAGACAGGCAGTGAAGGTAGATCTCCCCAATGAGGCAAAGATGGCGAAAAACCAAAAAAACTGACAGGAGTTAAAACTAGGGCTGTGGAAATTAACGATTAATCCCTCGATTAATCGTTATTTTTTTTGATCGATCAAAATTATTTTGATCGGTACTCACCTCTCCGCCGGCTTCTAGGTCTCCGCTGCCTCCCCCATAGGAAAGGCCCTAGTTCTGGAGCGGCGGCCATCTTGGTCCACCCGGCGTCGGCTACGTGATCTCCTAGTGCGGCGCGCTGACGTCTTCACCCCGTAACTGCTCGTGGATCCAGACAGAGGGGGTCTGCCGGCTTCTATTCTGGTATGTCTGCTGGGGGAGATGTCCTATTACAGTGGGGGAGATTGCGGATATTACAGTGGGGTGATTGTGGACATTACAGTGGGGTGATTGTGGATATTACAGTGGGAGAGATTGTGGATATTACAGTAGGAGAGATTGTGGACATTACAGTGGGGGAGATTGTGGATATTACAGTGGGGGAGATTGTGGATATTACAGTGGGGAGATTGCGGATATTACAGTGGGGAGATTGTGGATATTACAGTGGGGAGATTGCGGATATTACAGTGGGGAGATTGCGGATATTACAGTGGGGAGATTGTGGATATTACAGTGAGGAGATGTGGATATTACAGTGGGGGAGATGTGGATATTACAGTGGGGTGATTTTGGATATTACAGTGGGGGTGATTGTGGATATTACAGTGGGGTGATTGCGGATATTACAGTGGGGGAGATTGCGGATATTACAGTGGGGAGATGTGGATATTACAGTGGGGAGATTGTGGATATATTACAGTGGGGGAGATTGTGGATATATTACAGTGGGGGAGATTGTGGCTATTACAGTCTTCTTTTGAAATTAATTGAAATTAGTCGATTAATCGATTTAAAAAAATTGATTAATCGAACACGAAAATTTTAAGCAGTAACAGCCCTAGTTAAAACCCTCCCTTACTCAATCCAAAATTAAAACAAATTGCTTATAGTTCTACTTTTTTTAGTTTTTGCAAGAGTAATTGGTGATATTTGTGTTACCTTTTTATTACTTACACATACACCTCCTTGAAAGTGCAATAACAATAAGGCAGCGGTAGGCTGTCTCTCTCTTTAATTGAGGTTTCATACACATGAAATAAAGATAGCAAGGGGATTTTTTCCTCCCTTTGTTCAGGTATGTATTCTAAAGAGAATTAAAGCGGTTGTAAACCGCTGGACGTTTTTCTTTTCTTACCTGCAAGGTAATGTCATAATGTGCTAGTATGCATCGCATACTAGCACATTATGTGAAACTTACCTGAAAACGAAACATTCCAGTGATGCAATGTCAGCACTGGAGGCTGCTTCCATCTTTACCCGTCTTGCTTCCGGATTCGCTGGCTCTGACTCTTTAACTGGCCAGAGCCGTGATGATGTCACTCACGTGCATGCGTGCGGGTGCCACCAGTCACGTCACAGGGCGAATGGCATGGGTGGCCGTTCCTTTAGAGCGCATGAACCTGTGCATGTCATTGGGGCAATGTACAGTAAATATCTCCTAAACTGTAGTTTTTTAGGCAATATTTACACTACCCATAGGTAAGCATTATTATAGGCTTTCCTATAGGTAAAATTTAGTGATGGAAGTTTATATCCTCTTTAAATAGCAGATAATCTAATGTTCACATGCAATATTTTATATTTATATGTCTAAAAAAAACGGGGTCATGGTAATTGGATCCACCTCCTGTGGAGATGTCAAAAATTACATCCCTACTGGAAAGGGGTGGTGAATACGCTTAATTCAGTTTTTCAGGTTTCCCTCCTCCTAGATCCTAAATGCTGTATTTTAATTATTTTGGATGAACTCAAGGCGATTGTAAGAGCCCTGTTTCAGGCTCACAAATTAATTGGTTAGATGTCCCTAGGATAGCACCCATAGATCTGACTATGGATAAGTTGTTGAGAGATAATACCAGATGAGAATATAGACTAGCCATGATTAAGGCCTGATGGCCGAAATGCGTTGGTTTTTTGACTGTTGTTCACATACAATAATAAAATGTATGGATTATATGGAGGTTTGCAGAGACTTCCTAGGCTGAGTGCTGTGTTCTTGAGGCTCACAAGGCATTACACAGGAGGTAGTAGCGTGAATGCACCTGTTCCAATGCTGCCATGAAGGCCCCCTTATTTGTTCTCCTTCATTGTCAATTGTCAGATGAACTCCACTGGGTTCAGCTGATAAGGGCCTGTGGGCAGGGCCTACTTGACCCGTAGATGGGAACCCTTCATCAACATGCTCGCTACTGCCTGGGAAGCAAGCAGTAGCCGTGGTCAATCCGAAAATCAGCATTAAGGCAGTACCCCGTACTTAGAAGTGAGCCGTTCACCTTGCACAGATACATATTAAACTTGAGTCTCTTTACTGTGAGACACTATTCTTATTACACTGTACATCTTGTCTTCCTAAATGCAGAATTTATAGGGGGACACTGCGGATCTTGTGTTCCGCTCCACCAGCCCAGCTTTACATACAACCTCAATCCCAGTGACAATGTGGAGGTCCTGCACCAAGTGCGCACCTCTGCTTGCAGAACATGTTAACCCTTGACTCCCCCCAGTACCTCCAATTAGGACCATAGTCTCTCTGTGCCACGGATTCGGTCCTAGGTAAACTAGGTGCACCAACTGCTAGGGAGAAAGCAAAAACACCAACCCCCTTGCAAAACAGAAGACACTCTCACCCATGTCTGGTACCCCTCTCCCGCTGGCTGGCTGCTATAGCTTTCCCACTAGTACTGATTACTCATAGCAACTGCAAGTTAGACATGACTTCCCGCCAGCTCCTCTGTATGGTTAACCCTTTCATGGTGGCTCTCTGTCTCCTCTTCATCCCCTTGCGTGTTACATAGTTTCTTAGTCAATAAGGTTGAAAAAAGACACCAGTCCATCCAGTTCAACCTATGTGTGTGAGTGTGCTTGTGTTTATGCCAATAGTACATTGTATATCCCTGTATGTTGTGATCATTAAGGTGCCCATCCAATAGTTTTTTGAAACTATCGATGCTCCCTGCTGTACCACTGCTTGTGGAAGAGAATTCAACATCCTTACCGCTCTGACAGTAAAGAACCCTCTATGCAGTTTAAGGTTAAAACGCTTCTCTTCCAATTTCAGTGAATCAGTGCTTGTCTTTTTAAACTCCCTTTCACTGAAAAGTTTTTCCCCTATGCTCGCTACTGTCTGGGTGTTAGAGGTGTTGCTCTTTGGATATGACATTTACCTTAATGCACCCATTTAAATAGACTTCAGACTAGGCTTTTAACAGTTAACACAACTTTAGTTTCTTTGTAAGTACAAGATGATGCAGCAGTTTTTTGTAGCTTCCATTCAATACCCAAAAACTACCTACAGTAATTCAGGCTGCCCATGTCATACTTTCTATAGAGAGAAAGTCCATGCAGCAAGAGTCTATTAGTAGTAAGTTCCTTGTTCCATGGAGAATACCAGCAAGGTGACCCTGTAGGGAAGTCACATGCTAAAGCCAGCACAACAAACACCTCCATTCCCATGAGGGTGCTTCAGGACCAAAACCGGCAGACCTGACCCAACTTCCTTCCCCTCTATCTTCCTTGTATTTATGGGCCCACAGCAATTGGCAGGACAATGAACACCTGTTTAAAGGAGATTATCGCCCTAACCCCTTACTAGCTTTTGGCAGCCTGCACACTCACTACAGATTACTGTACATTCAGCAGCATAGTTAACACAGAAATCAAAATGCAGACAGGACTAAAAGCATTTACATACTGTATACCTATGTATACCTGCTCACAGGCCTGCACAAGCACGTAGCGTGCAGACCTGTTTTACTGCTGTAACCATTTAGAAGCCCTCATAAGCAATGGAGAGAAGTGGCTCAAAAAGGCTGGAGTAAATCAGAAGCACTGAGATGTAAAATAGAATGAAACAAAATGTATTATTTAAAATAAAAAAATAAGGTAATTGTTGTTAATGCACAGAATATTAACAAACAAAATCTCATCCAATTGGGATTTAGATCTGCATATGTGACTTATGTAGCTGCCTAATGATCTATGTAAGCTATCATTTTATAATAAAATGCCTATTAATCTATAGTATTTCTGAACAGCAAATAAATTTACTAAATATATTTAACCCCAATAAGTTACAGAATCCTTTAAATAACTACCCAAGTGTAGCGCTACCCCCAGTTAAGAGAGCCGCTGATATTGATTTGGGCCCTGTAGTGCACTGCTGTCAACCCCTGGCAATCGGCTCTAACCTCCCGTGGCACAGCTGGTGATAGAGGGATAGGACCGCGTGACCGCAACTGTTGGTGACACAGTCCTATAACAAACATACACAGAATATACTTTAAAACTCCTATTAAAGTAAGCGGAACTGACACCAAATGTACTTTACCCAGATATTTTACTGAGGCTAATGGGCAAGTAATAAACAACAGTATAACAAGTTGCAGATCCCTGCAATAAACAGTAATAAAGATAAACAGAGTAATCAGAATAATAAAGTATTGCTATGCAACTCTAGCGCTGCCCTTTTACAGCTACTTCCCCTCATGGGTAGACTAACACCCAGCAATGTCTACCTATGCAGTCAGGCCTGACTGATCTAAATGGAAGTTCAGTGAAACAATATTCGCTAGCAATCTTTTCGGTGGTGCACTTGAAGAACAACTTTGTAATCCCAACGAATAGTAAAGATAAAGGTATCTGTCTTTAAACAGCTCTCACCACCCGGGCAAGTCAAAGTCCGTTTCCTCCATCGATTCGTCTAGGAACAGGAATCCACCGACATCCAAGTCTTCAATCCTTCTGGTGTACTGCAGCAAGGAGGATTAGATGTCTCTAAGGCTCTGCTAGGCTGGCAGAGGGCTCTTTGGAAAGGAGCACACGGCCCAGGCTTCAGGCCTTGTGCACACAGCAGTTCAGCACAGACATCCTCTTGCTAGGAGAGGGGTGTCCAAAAAAGACCGACCAAAACTCCGCCTCCCCTTTATAAAGTCTCCCCCAGCAGTCTCTGTTCTGGAGCAATGCACCCTGGGTGCTGCAAGATGTACTGGGAGATGTAGTCTCTCTCTCCTCTGCTTTCACTTCCATAATGTCTCTTTACTTCCTCCCGACTCACCTCTCATCTGGAACTTCTTGTCTCTCTGCATTAAAGGGGAACACCCCGCTACACACTCCCCCCACTTGAACTCTTTGGTCCCCAAAGATAAACTTCAACAAATACTGTTTACCATTTTGGACAATGTCGAGCATGATGTTGGCATAGGGAATTCCCACCAAAACTTTGGGATGGAACTCTCTTGCCCACAGGTCACACTACCATGAGTGGCCTGCCTAACTGTGCCAGAGAGTGAGCTGGGGTTGCCCTCCACCAAATGGACGGTGGAAGGATCAGGTTGTTCAACACTTCTCCTAGCCGTTACAACAGAGTCCTCTGAGCTCGTCCCCATTTGGGGGTAAGTTCGTTTCTTGGGAGGCCTGATGACTCTGCGAGCCCTCTGCTCTCTTGGTGCTTCTGACTCTGGCACCACAGGCTCTTCTTCAGGAGTAAGTTCAGGTAACATTGCTGGTTCTGGAACCTCTGATTCAGAAGTCGACTGACGTATGGAATCTCTAGAGTCCTCCTCTGCGCAATTGTCAGGAACATCTTCCCAGTAATCAGCTGAGGGACTGAAGGGTATGAATTCAGTAGCCTCCGGATTCAGCGTTGCATCTGGGGTATCCCCTCCATTTGGGAGATCTATGACGGACGTTCCCAGAGTCGAGGGAGGCCACAGCCAGTCCAGTTCTCCACCTTCTTCTGTACTCAATTGGGAGGCCTCCCCATCTTTGGCTCGAGAGGTCTGGGACCGAGTGTTCGGCCTAGGAATATCCAGGATAGAGGCCGGTTCAGGGGAGTCTCTCACGGGAGGTATTCTGACTGCCTCAGCAAGTGGGAGCAGGTGGTTCCGATGCCACGTCTTCAGTGGACCCACCTTTCCTTCTGGCTTTAGTTTGTAGACAGGCAAACCGGGCAACTTCCTACAGACAACATAGGGCTCAGATCTCCACCTGTCGGCAAGCTTGTGTTTTCCAGGGACCCCCAGATTGCGTAGCAGTACTCGGTCCCCGGGCTGCAGATCTTGCACTCGAACCTTCAGATCAAAATTTCTCTTGTTGCGGGCCCCCCTTTGATCCGAAGCCGCCTGGGCTTGTTCATAGGCCACCTGCAAGCTACGTCTAAGTCTGTCCACGTATCCCTTGTGGGATGTAGCTGAGGTATTGTCTATAGAAGTGCCAAAGGCCAGGTCCACAGGTAGCCTTGCTTCTCTCCCAAACATAAGTCGATAAGGGGAGTAGCCAGTGGCGTCACTTGTGGTACAGTTATAGGCATGTACTAGGGCTGATATGTGCTGACTCCAGTGTTGCTTCTTCTCTGTTTCTAAGGTTCCCAACATGTTGAGCAGGGTCCGGTTAAATCTCTCCGGCTGAGCATCTCCTTGTGGGTGGTAAGGCGTGGTTCTGGTCTTCTTTATTCCTAATGAATCCAAAAGTCTTCGGATCAACCGACTCTCAAAGTCCCTTCCTTGATCTGAGTGGAGTCTCTGTGGTAGTCCGTAATGGACAAAATACTTCTCCATAAGTATCTTGGCCACGGTGGATGCCTTCTGGTCTTTGGTTGGGAAAGCTTGAGCATAGCGGGTGAAATGGTCGGTTATTACCAGAACATTCCCCAATCCACTCAGGTCGGGTTCGAGGCAGAGAAAGTCAATGCATACCAGATCCATTGGGCCTTGACTCTGTAAGTGGCCCATTGGGGCAGCTTGATGGGGTAGGGTCTTTCTCTGAATGCATCGTGCACAGGAATGGCAATACTCCTCTACTTCTGCCCTCATGCAGGGCCAATAGAACCGATTTCTGACGAGCTGGAAGGTCCTTTCTGCCCCTAGGTGACCATGATGGTCATGCAGGGCAATTAGTACAGTCTCTCGGTGCTTCTCTGGAAGAAATAACTGCCACTTATCTTCTGAGTCATCAGAGGGGCCCCTTCGGTAGACCACTCCCTGATGTACCTGTAGCCTGTCCAATTCCTTCCTCAACAGGCGAGCCTCCTTTGAGGGGTGATGTAGGAATTTGTTGGGATCCTGATTCTCCAGGGCTTCGAGGACCAATCTCCCCATGGGGTCTTCCAATTGGTCACACCTCAACTCCTTCTTGGACAGTCTCGGTAGGTTGTCTTCCTCCAGTTGAGTTACCCCACAATAGTGTTTGGGGACTCCTACCATGGTAACCCCTATTTCTTCTGCTCTGGAGCCTCCTCTGGCTTGGAATTCAGCCCCTTGACAAAGGGCCCGCACCCCGTCCGGTGCCACTTGGGTCCAATCTTCCCAGTCATTTGTCGTGGCATGAGACCTCCGGGACAGGGCATCTGCATCCCTATTTCCGGCTCCTGGTCTGTACTTCAGACTGAAGTTGAATCCAGACAATGCGGCCAACCACCTGTGTCCGGTGGCATCTAGTTTCGCGGTGGTGAAGAGGTAGGTCAGGGGGTTGTTGTCTGTCTTCACAGTAAACTCTGCCCCATACAAGTAGTCTTTTAGCTTGTCTACTACCGCCCATTTGAGGGCCAGGAATTCCAGCTTATGAGTGGGGTAATTCTTTTCTGAGGGGGTCAGGCTCCTGCTCACATAGGCCACTGGTCGCAGTTGTCCTTCATGTTCTTGGTAGAGTACACCACCTAGACCCTCATGGCTGGCATCCACATGTAATTCATAAGGTCTGGTAGGGTCGGCGTAGGCCAGGACTGGGGCAGTGGTTAAGCTCCTCTTCAGAGCATGAAAGGCCTCTTCACACCTTGGGTTCCACTGATCTTGAACTGACTCACCAGGCCTCCTGGGCCCTGAGTCATCCTCTTCCCCTTCTGCCTTTAGCAATTCATTCAACGGGTGGGCAATCCGAGCAAACCCCTCCACAAACCTCCTATAATAGGAGCAGAACCCCAGGAAGGATCTGAGCTCTGTTACTGTGGTGGGTCGTGGCCAGGAAGTGACTGCTTCCAACTTCTCATGATCTGTGGCCACCCCTTCTTCAGACACTATGTGCCCCAGATAGTTCACAGAAGACTGGTAGAACCGACACTTCTCGGGGGAAAGCTTAAGTCCCTCTTCGCTGAGTCTTCTCAATACTTTCTCCAACCTGGCTTCATGTTCTTCCAAGGTTCTTCCAAAGACAATGACATCGTCCAAGTACACAAGGACTTCTATAAGATTCATGTCTCCAACAGTCTTCTCCATAAGGCGTTGAAAGGTAGCAGGAGCTCCAGACAGACCCTGAGGCATCCTATTGAATTCGAAGAATCCCACCGGGGTTATGAAGGCTGTCTTCTCCCTGTCTTCTGGGTGCATAGGGATTTGATAGTACCCACTCTTGAGGTCCATCACACTGAACCATTTGGCTCCAGACAAACTTTGTAGGGCATCTTCTATCCTTGGCGTGGTGTATTGGTCAGGGATGGTTCTCCTGTTGAGAGTCCTGTAATCGATACAAAGCCTCAACGACCCATTCTTCTTTCTGACCACCACGATTGGGGAGGCATAGGGACTTCTAGACTCACGGATAACACCAGTCTTCTTTAGTTCTACAAGTTGTTCCCTCAGATCCTCCAGATCTGCCAGGGGGACCCGCCTGACCCTCTCTCGGAAGGGCTTATCTTCTTGGAGGTGGATCCGATGGGTGGCACTTCTTGCACACCCCACATCGAATTCATCTTCGGAAAAGATCTTCTCCCACCTGGTCAGCTGGGCCTTGGCTCTTTCTTTCCAAGCCCTGGGTAGGTTCGGGTTTTCCACGGACAGTTTCTCCCAAACATCTCCTCCGTCACCCGTCCCCTTGACTTCGGACCAAGTGACCGGGGCAGCAGGGCTCACCTGACCAAGCAACACTCTGGCAGGGATCTCCATGGGTCCTCCCGTAGTGTTCCTAACACTCACCGGAACTCTGCCATGGGCCTTCTTCAGGGCCTTGAACGGAATCACTTCTGGTATCACTTCCAGGCCTGAGGACTCTTCCCTTGGGTCTGATTCCAGCATGACAAAGGGGCCAGGTTGTTCCCACGAAAGCTTCACAGTGGCCCTAAGACAGGTTACTTCTCCGGGCTGTAGCACTACTCCTTCTCTGCCAAGTCTCCACACCTTCCCTATCCCCTCTCCCGGGGTCTTCTGCTCTAAGACCAGTCGTTGGTAGGCCGTCTTTAGCATGGGATGGATTTTGGTGGCTGAATGGTTTCTCTCTTTCACTAGAGGGGTCAGGAGTCTCCTGACTAGATCCGTGTTTGTCCCAATGATCAGGGAAATCTTGCTGGCTCCAGGCGGCCGGGGACACACAACTGCCAGGGTGTCAAACACTTCAGCCTTCCCAGCCACGGATGGGTCGAAAGTCATCTTTATGGGCAGGTACCCATCATAAGGGAAACTCTGGGTTCCAAGTCCCCATATCTCCAGCTGTTCTATCTTCTGGATAGGCAGATGACTCAAGTGCCTATCATAGAAGTCCCGGTATAGTAAAGTCACCTGTGCTCCGGTGTCCAAAAGAGCTTTAGTATAGACTCCTTCCACTTGAATGGGCACAGTAGGAGACGGGCCCACCAGTTCCTTTGGGTATGGCCGGACTGGGGTCACCTCTTTTTTTTTGCTTTCGACCCTTGCCCTGCTCCTTTTGGACTTTAATTTTTCCTGAGCCTGGCATGCATTGACTTTCTCCCTCTCAATGGGGGCACAAACCCGCTGAGGGATGTTATTGTTCCTTTTAGGTGGATGTTCCTTCTTTGGGGTGCTGTACTTCCACTGAGGGGTCTTGCCCCCTCCCTCTGGGGTACATCTTGGTGGGGGTGTACTATACCTCCTCCTAGGAGTTTTGTCTCCTCCATTCTTGGCCTTTTTTTTTAGTTTGGAGCGCACTGAAGATGATGGGCACCCGGTTGACTCCTTCACCGGGGCCCCTTTGGAGTTTCCCGCCGGCTTGCAATTATCTGTTCTCTTCTTCTTTGGGCTGGAGCATACGTTAGCAAAGTGGCCACTCCCTCCGCAGTTATAGCAAATCACCTCTTCTCGGTCCTGTCGGGAGGCCGGTGCTGAGGTGTTCGGGAACAACTCCTTTCTTGGGCTTGGTTTCTCTCGTCTTCTCTGATCTTTCTCCATCAAAGAGGTCAGCATCTCCAACACTTGGGCCATTTGCGATTTCAGAGTGTCAACCTCCGCATCTCTTTCTGGGCTCTTGACCGAATGCACCAACACTGGTACAGGTGTGACATTCGCCTTGACCACCTGCTGATCTTCCTCCAGCGCCTCTTCGTCCCTAATAATTTTTATTAGATCAGAGTAGGTTAGTGACATTCCTCCTCCTGAGGTTTTCAGGTGCAGCCAGACCGGGTCTGAGCGCCGCGCTCCCCTCATGATCTGCTTCATGTGTGCTTCATCTGCATCTTTGGGCAGCATTCCCTTCTTCAGTACAATCTTGCATAACTGCCTGTTCAGCCTTCTAACATATTCTGACAGTTTCTCATTCGGCTGCTGGAGAGTGTGTTCAATTTGATAAATCATCTCTGACACCTTCTCCAGCTGACCAAACTCTTCCTGCAGCATGGCCAGGCAATCTTGAGCTGTACAGTTTTCATTTCCAAACCGGAAGCTCTTCACCGCTTCTGCCGCGGCACCTTTCAGACTTTCTAAGACTCGCTGTCTCTTCTGTGCCTCAGGCACCTCCCATGCTTCTACTGCCTGCAATGCCTGTTCCACCCAAGTGTCAAAATCTTCCTCCCCCGCAGGGACGGGGAGCTTCCCTGAGAAGGTGCTAAGCTTCCGGTAACCGGCCTCCACATGCACCGTACTGCTTTTCTGGCACTTAATTACAAGGTCTCCTAGAGCATTCAACAATTCAGGCCCTATAGCGGCCAGCGGTGATCCCGGGCTTAATAGTTCCTTAAGCTTTTCTGCTTTAGGGGATAGTGGTGGAGATAATTGTGGGAGTGATGGCTTTGGTGTCTGAAACCATTCTTCCTTCACTGGCAGCGTATGTATCAAGTGATAGATCTGATTATCTATGGCTTGTATACTCTGACTTTTAAAATGCTCTGGGATTTCGTTTTTCCATTCTACCAGTGCGTATGTAAACGAGATCACTGGATCTGGCCTAAAATCCATCACCCATGCTTTGTGGCTCGGAGACAGTAACAATACGAGCTGTTTTATCTCCTCTTCCTTCCATCTTTCCCCCGGGAGTACAATGACTACCGCCGCGGTTGGATCGGCGCCAATCGCTGCGCACCACTGTGACATTGCCAGCGGGTCCATGCTGGTACTTCTGACCGGCTTGATTGCAGCGTGCAACGTACAAGGATCCCGGACTCGAGCCCCCACGTGTAGCGCTACCCCCAGTTAAGAGAGCCGCTGATATTGATTTGGGCCCTGTAGTGCACTGCTGTCAACCCCTGGCAATCGGCTCTAACCTCCCGTGGCACAGCTGGTG
Source organism: Rana muscosa (assembly GCA_029206835.1). Lineage (NCBI taxonomy): Eukaryota > Metazoa > Chordata > Amphibia > Anura > Ranidae > Rana > Rana muscosa. Next base: position 831,737,177 of record CM055122.1, read on the forward strand.
ATAGAGGGATAGGACCGCGTGACCGCAACTGTTGGTGACACAGTCCTATAACAAACATACACAGAATATACTTTAAAACTCCTATTAAAGTAAGCGGAACTGACACCAAATGTACTTTACCCAGATATTTTACTGAGGCTAATGGGCAAGTAATAAACAACAGTATAACAAGTTGCAGATCCCTGCAATAAACAGTAATAAAGATAAACAGAGTAATCAGAATAATAAAGTATTGCTATGCAACTCTAGCGCTGCCCTTTTACAGCTACTTCCCCTCATGGGTAGACTAACACCCAGCAATGTCTACCTATGCAGTCAGGCCTGACTGATCTAAATGGAAGTTCAGTGAAACAATATTCGCTAGCAATCTTTTCGGTGGTGCACTTGAAGAACAACTTTGTAATCCCAACGAATAGTAAAGATAAAGGTATCTGTCTTTAAACAGCTCTCACCACCCGGGCAAGTCAAAGTCCGTTTCCTCCATCGATTCGTCTAGGAACAGGAATCCACCGACATCCAAGTCTTCAATCCTTCTGGTGTACTGCAGCAAGGAGGATTAGATGTCTCTAAGGCTCTGCTAGGCTGGCAGAGGGCTCTTTGGAAAGGAGCACACGGCCCAGGCTTCAGGCCTTGTGCACACAGCAGTTCAGCACAGACATCCTCTTGCTAGGAGAGGGGTGTCCAAAAAAGACCGACCAAAACTCTGCCTCCCCTTTATAAAGTCTCCCCCAGCAGTCTCTGTTCTGGAGCAATGCACCCTGGGTGCTGCAAGATGTACTGGGAGATGTAGTCTCTCTCTCCTCTGCTTTCACTTCCATAATGTCTCTTTACTTCCTCCCGACTCACCTCTCACCTGGAACTTCTTGTCTCTCTGCATTAAAGGGGAACACCCCGCTACACAAGTTTATCACTTAAAACATTTAAATACCGTACACCAAATTGGAATTTTTATTTATGGTTCATTCAGCTAGTATGGGATGAATATTAGGATGGCCTAACAAATATAATAGCTTGCCTAGTGTCACAAAGGGATAGATTGGTAAGGGATCCATACTTATTATGCTGGTTATACAGTATGTTAGGGCTCATTCAAATGGCAGATTAGTGCCATCATTCATGCAGAGCTGCTGGCAGCTGCATGTGCATCCATTTCAGAGCTACGTGCAGGCAGCCCATAGAAGTGGGTGCACACACAGTGCCAGCACATGTATCTGTCAGCGGCTCTTCCCAGAGGATGGCACTAATCTGCCATCCGAATGAGCCCAATAATCATAAATGGTAGATACATTAATAAGAGTTTCATTTTCTGACATGTGTTTAAGTGAATACTCTTATTTTGTACGCAGTCTTTCTGGAGTACAGTGTAAGAAAGTCAGCGGATACTCTAAGGGTGCCGGATATCAAGTAGGAAAGAAAACCACTGGTGATTCAGATCATGCCTGGAACATGGTGTATCTGGAAGGTCGATGGCACCTACTGGACAGCACATGGGGAGCTGGTACAGTTAACATGAAAATAAACAAGTTCAATTTTAGGTAAGTAAAGTAATATTGTAATAAAAAACTAAAAAAACTAAGCAGATTTGTTGCCTAACTTTTGTTACATAAACTTTTGTTTCTTGCTTTTATCTTATAGTTATAATGAGTTTTATTTCCTTACCCATCCTGCCCTCTTCATAGAGGATCATTTACCTGAGCTGGGAGAATGTCAGTTACTTCAAACAGAAGTCCCTTTGGAGATCTTTCAAAGATCTCCGCATGTTTATAGTGATTTTTACAGCCTGGGAATGGTGTCCTACCAGCCACGCACAGGATTTATTGAAACAGGTAACAAAAGCTTAACATCCTCCTTTTTATTTGCACAGAAATTATTTGACAACATAAAATATAGATTATGCCTTGCATTTAATAAAAAAATAAATCTCATTGGCATACATTAGTGAAGATAACATAGTTTCCTCTTGGTAGCAATTTCTATGAAATATTTATACACCAATATATATATATATATATATATATATATTTATTGGGTTTAACTAATACAAAATATCATTAATACAACGTGGTGTCAGACTGTTTTGCTTTGAGTTTTTTTAAGGTTCTTTGCAGTTTAAGCAAGGAAGCTTAGACCTCTGCAGTGTATTAATGTGCTTTTACTAAACAGAAATGCTGTACATACAAACTATTACAATTTTAGGAATACAGTAAAAGACTGACAGATATTACAAAATATGCCTACAACATGCACAAAACTATCACCTTCCTAACAAAATAAGCATGTACAATGTATGTAATAGGCAGGGCTGGAGTGGGACAAAAATTTGCCCATGGACTTCATCCAGACCGGCCCACTTTAATTAACTGATCAGTGCCCATTAATGCAGCCACACCAGTGCCCATCAGCGCAGCCACACCAGTGCCCATTAGCGCAGCCACACCAGTGCCCATCAGCGCAGCCACACCAGTGCCCATCAGCGCAGCCACACAAGTGTCCAATAATGCAGCCTGATCAGTGCTCATCAGCACAGCCACACCAGTGCCCATTATTGCAGCCTGATCAGTGCCCATCAGCACAGTCACACCAGTGCCCAATAATGCAGCCTGATCAGATACCCTTTGATAAAGTCGCATGTGAGCGAAGAAACGCGTCAGTGCGGGGCTTGTGACATCATCGCATTGTTTGTAGAAAGTACACGATCACCCATGAGGGCAGCAGGGCCGAGGACTTGCAGACGATTTTGTGACCCCAGGGACGGATCTGTATATTTTCAAGTTCATCACCTGTATGCACCAGGGATAGTGCATTCCTAAATGTGAGTGGAATAGTTGCTTGTGTTTTAAATAAATTTTGTTTTACAGTATTACACTATGCTAGTTCCTTTTTTACCCTTATGTTGCCATCCTATATGAGAGATCACGGTTGCAGGAGTTTTCTTTTGGGAGCTTAAAGATCCTGGATTGAGACCCCAAAGGGGAAGGTGCTACTTGGTCCAATTGGGGGCCGCTCTGGGAGGTGAGCGCATAGTGTGACTGGTGGAGGGTCCACGTGGTGTTACGTCACTCATTTGTTATCATTCACCGTTGAATTGTGTGTGGACAGCATTGGTTCACAGAAGATATTACTGGATTAATGGACTTTGCCTGATATATGTATGTGTTATAATTTTTGTAACCACTAGAGGTCACTGGTTGTACATAATAATGTTATTTGCTATATGTGTTATAATTTTTGTAACCACTAGAGGTCACTGGTTGTACATATTAATGTTATTTGATATATGTGTTATAATTTTTGTACCCATTAGAGATCACTGGTTGCACATATCACATTCATTGTGACATATATAATATATTTTTGGTGTCATATGCAATACTTCCACTAGGGGTCACTATTTTATTTTATTTTTTTTGTATTTACATCACATAGTATTTTTTTGGAAAAGAGAGAGAGCTTCACATATTTTTCTTTTCAGCCCGATCAGTGCCCATCATCACAGCCACACCAGTGCCCATTAATACAGCCTCATCAGTGCCCATGAATGCAGCCTGATCAGTGCCCATCAGCGCAGCCACACCAGTGCCCATTAATGCAGCCTGATCAGTGCCCATCAGCGCAGCCACACCAGTGCCCATTAATGCAGCCACACCAGTGCCCATTAATGCAGCCACACCAGTGCCCATTAATGCAGCCACACCAGTGCCCATTAATGCAGCCACACCAGTGCCCATTAATGCAGCCACACCAGTGCCCATTAATGAAGCCTCATCAGTGCCCATGAATGCAGCCTGATCAGTGCCCATCAGCGCAGCCACACCAGTGCCCATTAATGCAGCCTGATCAGTGCCCATCAGCGCAGCAACACCAGTGTCCATTAATGCAGCCACACCAGTGTCCATTAATGGTCTGCACCTGGTCTGCATAGCTTCTTCTATCTAGGTCCCGGGTGCAGTGCTTGTCCTGCAGGTGCTTCCTCTGATGCTGGGATCCCGGGACCAGCTGTGCACTGCTGGTACATCTGGTCCTCTCCCTTACTCCTGGGCACTACAGAGCTGGGTAACTAGGGCTGGAGAAAACTGGGGGGGGCGAGTTGAGCGGGCGGGGACTCCCAAATCCTGTCCACCAATCAGCTAATCTCCTGACTCCCGCTGTGTAGCTCTTTAGAAAAAAAAACTTCTCCGGGTCTCCCCTATGTTCAATGGGGACTGGGGGAAAGAAAGCGGACTACTTCATCACTTTCGACTTTAGGTGGATTAATCCGCAGCAGCGCTCCCGGTTGGCTTCAGTGTACTGATATAGCACAGGCCGGCCTTCAACTGTGTAGTGCGCTGCTGTGAATTAATCTGCCCAAAAAGCCGAAAGTGAACAAAATAATTATTTCCCCGAGGCCCCACTGAACACAGGGGGCCTGGAGAAGTTTTTTTCCTTTCCCCTCCCCTCACTTCCTGCTACCTCATTTTCGGTAGTAAGCTTCACAAACCACTCCAAAAAGTTAATTTGCATACCAAAAACAATGCATGGTCTTAATTCTATATTTATGCTATTTAAAATTACAAAAAAATAGTCATAGCAACACACAGACGTATGAGGCATGCAATAGCTGCTATGAATTAAAGTGAGAGTAAACCCCCTTTGTTGATTTTTACCTATAAGTAAGCCTTTAATAAGGCTTTCAAATAGGTACAGTAAATATCTCCTAAACGTTCACTGTTTAGGAGATATTTACTTTAGAAGCAGCTGGTTACATCACCGAAACATGTGCTCTGAAAGAACGGCATACCCGTGCAGTAAACAGTGACTCCCGCGCAAATGCGCGAGAATGACGTCATTGTGGCTCAGCCATTCATATGGCCGAAGCCAACAAACCTGGAAGGAAGCCCGGGTGAAGATAGAAGAGCCTACCGTGGTGACAGGTAAATCTGTCATAATAAGAGATAGATACTGGGACTCCTAAAAGGTTTAAAATATAATGTAATTTTTTCAAAGAAAATATGTTAACCACAAATGTGCACTAATATTGGAGTTGAGGGAGCTAACATTATGTTTAAAAGCTACGTTTAGATTAATTGACTTTTATGGAGTCTTAGATCTTAACCAATAAAAGTCACTTAGCCTAAACCTAGCTAAGGTAAGTTAGTAAAGGTTACATTTAAGGGACCATTAAGCATATGCAATGCATTGATATATGTTGAAGTTCCTGGAGTTTCATTTAAAGTAATACTAAACCTAAAAACGTTTTTTACATTGCTTGCATTAAAGTAAAAATCTTTTTCAGTTTCCCTGTGCCCCTCATTCCCTGTGTGAAGGGGAAGAGAGGAGAGAAGGGATCAGCTCGGTGCACGGCTGCATCTATTTTCCCCGTTCTTCCTCTTCACACAGCATTCGAGCAGCAGCAGGAGTCACTGGTTCTTGCTGCTCTCAATCAAATGCAGTGAAGAGGAAGTGGAGGGGCGGGCATAAGTCCCTCTGTGTAAGTCTATGGAGCCCGGCTCCATAGACACACAGGACGGGAGCGTTTGTCCCTATAGCAAACGGCTTGCTATGGGGACACACAAAAGAAGAGGAAGAGCCAAGATCGCCACCAGGGACTGTGGTCCGCAGTCTGCCATTTAGTGATGCCTGCTCTAGTAGGTAGAATGTCTCATCCAACACTGGTGTATTATTATGATTAATATTATTTATAATATTATATAGCACCAACAGTTTGTGTAACTCTTTATACCATGATTTATATTCTGTTTCCCAGTTTAATAGAAGTGGTGTAAATTTATTACATATTGTCCTTTCGGTGTAGATTTATTTTTTAAACTGCTGAATAACCGTGTCTTATTCGTTTAATTGTCTTACTTTTGTGATATCTTTAGTGACAGGGAAAGTTTCTATTGCCTTTGAGAGCTGCAATGATCTGAAATTCATTTTCAACCTCAATGAGCAAGAACGTCCTGGTATACTGACATTGTTGGACAATGGAATGAAGCTTGATGTTTATCCTCAACAGCCTGGTCAGCATGTCCTAAATATTTTTGCCCAAAAAGAAGATGCTGAAGAAGAATTGCAGTTGGTTATAGAATACAGAATTAACTGCAAACACATTGACAGCAGCATGAGGATTCCAAAGTGCATCCATAATCCTGTAGGACCAAACAGGCTAACTGAGAAAGCAGGGCTTGTGAACCCTTCACATGCAGATCCAGTGATTTATACAGATGATGGGTTCTTTACTATACATTTTATGTTGAAGAATAAATTACATTTTTTTTGTACCTTACAATCTGATGAAGTACAAATGACATCGGAAATGGAGAACAGGCATGTATTCACAACAGAGAAAGAGAACAAAGTGGATATAAATGTTTGCCTTCCTCAGGCAGGAACCTATGTTTTAACAGTTTTTATCAAGACTGATAATAATGATAATAGTAAGTATACGTACTTATGCAATTATCTCATTATATGTACTAACCTTGCAGTAGGATGGCCAGTGTTTCCACTGACATACTCTAACTGGGCCAAGCACTATGAGTTGGTGCAGCCGTTAGAAGGCATTTTACCTGCAAATACTGATGTTTCCTTCAAGCTTTACATTCCTGATGCAGCTGCAGTATGTTTTCAAGGGCAGAAAGATTCCCCTCTGGCCCTCTCTGATAGTAATTACTGGGAAGGGACATGCAGTACAGCTGATAGACAAGATATCATTGTCATGATCAAAAATAATAACGAACCTAACACTTGGTATTATTTGATAAAATATGAAGTAAAAACAAACAAAACAAAGTGATCTAACTCGATAAAAGGTATAACATAATCTTTTTACATTTTACCAGCATACCCATATGCCTTGATCACCCATTCTGTCGATATTGTCTAACCAATTTTACATTGTGACCATGTCAGCCACACCGATGACGCCTCTAACTTCAAAAATGAATGTGTGTCGAAACTGTAACTAAGCCTAAAATAGAAAATAAATTGTGCCTTACCCTTCATTTGTTGCAATAACTTTGTTGTTTTTGTTGCTTCTTTTTCTTTTGACAATCAAGTGACTGTAAATGCTCAAATTTTTTTTTCTATTTTTTATTAAAATAACAAATATGTTATACTTACCTGATCTGTGCAATGGTTTTACACAGAAAAGCCCGATCCTCCTCTTCTCGGGTTCCCCACTGGCACTTCTGGCTTGGGGGTACTCGTACGTGCTTGCTCCCGAGCCCCGCTCTGTGTGTTTATAAGACACATAGAGCGTGGCTCGGCCCCACTCCCCTCCTTTCTCACTGGCTTTGTTTGACAGCAGAAGGAACCAATTGCTCCTGCTGCTGTCTCTCAGCCAATGAGGAGGGAGAAATCTGAATCTGAGCCGCTGCCTTTAAGCACATCACTGATCAGGCTCCGGTAAGTATAAGGGGGGGGGGGAGGGGGGGCTGCATTTAGAAGATCTTTTACATTAATGCATAGATTGCATTAAGATTTAAAAAAAAAAAAGAAAACTTTCTGCATTTAGAACCACTTTAAATCTTTTTTTTACCTGGTGAACCTGTCGGTTTTCAGACTTCTGGTCATACAGTGACTGTCCGGTTTTAAATGCTGTTTTATGCAATGACATACACCTCTAGATCTCAGTCTGTACAGGCAGTATGGTCACTTGATGATTCAGTCCACAAACAGCTTAACTCTTCAATAAGACACCGAAGTTAAATCCAACATAGTTTTACTTTAGCTAAATACATACAAAGGAGGTTTTCCAGTCCTTTGAAGCGTAAGAAAACAATGACTTCCCTAAGTCCTGTCTCTGCAAAAAAAGTAAAATTATTCTAAACAAGCATAAGGGAGCAGAAAGTTTTTAGCTAGAGACTATACTAACTAGAGACAAAAAAGGGAGAAACATACCAGAGCTACAAAATAAACAGGCTGTAGTGGCAGCAAACTCAGCAGTGCGCCATTGTTGACTTGTACAATGTGACAACATTGCCTTGTATTGCAGTGCAGCAGAGGCACTGTGTTGTCAGCCTAAAACAGGAGGTTAGGAACAAACTGGATTTCTAACAAATCAACAGGGATTTTTTGCATCAGCAACATTTTAACAGCATTAAATCATGGAAAAATGTGTGTTTTGTGGAGATGTACAGAATATGATTTTTTATTATGCCTTAAAGTACACTTTAACTGTTTAGGTTTTTTTTTGTTTTGTTTAACTACCACGTTTTACAGCAGGAAAAGGAAAGATAAGGTTAGGGGGTAGTTATACTTTGTTATTTACTTTATTATTTGTGTCAGATTGTGTCAGATTGATCATGTGACCATGCTCAGACATATAGGAAAGGGTTAGAACCTCTTATTTTATTTTTGTTTGTACCTGTAACAGGAGTCACTTTGGGCATAGGGTGACTGAGGAAATATACCTTGGACTACCTAAAATGGGATTGTAATATTTATCCACAATATCTACCCGGATATAAGTAAAAGAACTATTTACTGGTTGTTGATTCTGAACACAACAGTATAATTGAAAGATGTTAATTTCATTACCTCCAACCACCTGACTGCCTGTGTAATGTAAATGAGTCCAGGCTAACTTCTAAAGATCTTTTCATTGTGGATTGTGATAATTAACTCTGTAATTGTATAAACGGATGTCAGAATAATGTGTATTGGGGGCTTGTTATGTAACTATTGTGTGATGTTGTGGATGGAGTTGGGTCATTGTTCATTTGGACTACAGTATTCTTTTAGTGTATATAAGAGCCTGCTTTCTCAATAAAGATTGTCAGACCTGCTGGAAACCTCAACACAGAGCATTGTCTCATTTGTGAAGGGAGAATTATTTGTATGTGGTCTTATTCGGCTGATTGGGAGTGTCTGGTAGCTGCCGGGTGTTCGGGAATGGAATATCTTAAACGACATTAACCCCTGTCGTTACAGTACCCCTATTGATTTTCCTGTCTTGGTGACATTGGTCAGGGGGGGAAATACAGAGAATGCCCTGGTGGGGACACAGATGGGAATACATTTCTGACCAAGGTTCTAGTCTTTCTGTGCTCTATCCAAAGCTGAACAACAAAACATTTTGTTCTGGCTGGGCTACCACTTTTATGTTCAGCTATTATGGGCTGGCTATAAATTACTCAGTTTTTTTCATTCAGCCTGTGAGCTTAATAAAAAACTGTACCGATTCCCCCTTGCACACATTCGAAGTGGATGCGGAACGCCTCCCCTCTATATATTATAAATATAATTTTTATTAAAAAGTTTTTCATGGGTACAAAACAATAAAGCATTTGTATTACAGTCTTAGCACATGAGAATAGGAAAACTAAAGATCAGGTAGTCTACAATCTCGAAAAAATTTGTTTCCACAGATAAGCCCAAAAGTAACAGGTTTAACAATAGGTAAATAAAAGACTAGTCATCTCTCTCAGGTAACTACCTGGTCATCTGGAGCAAAAATCTTTGTGGTAATGGCCTGCTGGGTACAGGCCTGTGATTGTGTTCTGGTAGTATGTTCCAAGAGGTATTGTATTGCAAAGCAACCAAAAAGATAATATGGAAATAAAAGAGAAGGGGGGGGGGTTAGACTAAAGGGACTGGGGAAAGATGTAGAAGAAGAGGGATAGAGAAGAGAGGGGTGAGTAAGGGGATATGGGAAGAAACAGAATGATAGACAGGTTCATAGCTAGAGACAGCGATTTTCAGTCTAGCCATAGGAGCTTTCATAATTTTGACCTTGATAGAGTGTAAATCAAGTGTGGTTAGTCCATGGATCTGCCACCAGTGGAAGGCAACCAAGCATCTCGTGGCCATTATTACATGTATGGCCAACTTTCTTGCATCCTTAGGCACATTGGGTGGTGAAATCCTGAGCAAGTATATAGCTAGATCAGTAAGATGAGAATTTGTATAAGAGTGTAGAGAAGGGTTGCTACTTCTAGCCAGAATGGGCGTATCTTAGGAACGTCCAGTATATACAGAACACTGTTCCCAAGTGCGGCCTGCAACTCCAGCAATAATGCAGGATGTTGGGGTTAAGGGATGTGATACCATTGGTAAAGAATCTTGTATTGGTTCTCTTTCTAAAAAGGATAGGTGGGGAGTAGGTCAAATTGGAGGAAATAGATTTTTCAAAATATTTTATTTGAAGATGACTAAGCAGTGCTCTTGATGGCAATTCATTTCTGTCTCGTAGGGTAACAAAGGTAAGATGGTTTTGGTCCATACATATACAGTATGATATTACAGAAGTAAAAGAGAGATTTCGTTTTCCATGGTAGTATTATGTGTTGCATAAGACTGTTGGGAATGGCTAAGGTATAAAGAAAGGAAACCAAAGAAGATGCAGAAGATTCTAGGTGCAATTTATATTTTCAGGTGTTTGCAGGTGGAATTTCTGGATTAAAAACAAACTGCGCAGTTTTGACCAAAGGTGAAAAATGCCATTGTAATAGGTGTAGGTCATTTACATACTGTACCTCCTGAAGCCTGAAAAACTCCTATGGCTCTGCAGCACTCAGTGTCTCCCGTCAGGTCAGGAAGAGAGAGCAGTGCTGCTTCAGCCGGGACAGCGCTGAAACAGTGAGATTAACAAGGTGGGTGTTTAGGGATGGGAGAGGGGCTGAGTAGAACAGGTAGAGGGGTGCTTTTATCCCCAGGGAATGCATTAAGGTAAAAAGTGTTTTGACTTTAGAACCACTTTAGGGGCCGGCAAATTGTAATAGATAGTCTTCTGCTAAAAATAAATGCATATCTCTGTGCTAGCAAGATCTCTACATTTGCATGGTCAGATACGATACTCCTGAATTCTCTGATTACTTTGGAAGAGATGCAGAAGACCATTATGATCCTTTTGGGCAGTAAATCCCTGTGCCCGGTTGGTCTTCATTATCTTTATTACAAAACATTCTAATGCCCCGTACACACGATCGGATTTTCCATCGGAAAAACCTTGGATGGTTTTTCCGACGGAATTCCGCTCAAGCTTGGCTTGCATACACACAGTCACACAAAAGTTCTCTGAACTTTCGACCGTCAAGAACGCGGTGACGTACAACACTACAACGAGCCGAGAAAATTAAGTTCAATGCTTCCGAGCATGCGTAGATTGTGTCCGAGCATGTGTTGGAATTTTGCGTGTCGGAATTGCTACAGACGATCGGATTTTCCGATCGGAATTTTTCCCATCGGAAAAATTGAGAACCTGCTCTCAATCTTTTGCTGGCGGAAATTCTGCCAGCAAAAGTCCGATGGAGCCTACACATGGTCGGAATTTCCAACCAAAAGCTCACATCGGACTTTTGCTGGCGGAAAATCCGATTGTGTGTACGGGGCATAAGAGATTTTTATCCTGCATATGATCACTTTATTCAGAGGTCTTTTGCGTGGCCAGCTTATTCCTGCCTCCATTACACACACATATATAAAAGTGACTCCCAAAAAAGGTAAAGACGTTTCTAACTGTGGTAATTATCAGCCCATAGCCTTGTTGAATTCAGACCTTAAAATATTAAGTATGATTTTGGCAAATTGGCTACTCCAAAATCTTCTGGCCCTGATTCACAAGGGCCAGGTGGGCCTTCTCATTTTGCTGGCAGGAGACAACACCCGCAGCACCATAGATCTTATTGATATACTTCATAGATGAGGTGAGGAAGGTTTTGCCACTAGTCTTGATGCTGAACAGGTAGTTGATCGCCTTAGTTGGCCTTTTCTCTTTGCAATGCTTAGATACATTAACACAAAGGGACCCCTTCTATATGCCATTCTAGCTCTCTACACTACCCCCCTCTGCCCATGTGAAATTCCCATATGCCACATGGGCCTTCAGGAAAAAACTTAAGACCCACCTCTTCTGAAGGATTAGGACGTCACTGGAGGCAAATCGCCTTGAGGCGATTCAGTTCGCAATTGTAGCGCTATACAATCTCATTCCTGATTAGAAATGGGCAGGGATGTCCCCTATCTCCCCTACTGTTTGTCCTCTGCATAGTTCTTGTGCCCGCCAGCATTTTTAACACCCAGGATATTAAAGGGGTTAGCATCCATAGTCTGCTTTTGCAGACGACATACTCCTAACTCTTATGGAACCCCTAACCACTTTCCAGACCTCCCAGGCTAGCATTGTAAAGTTCGCTGGCCTATCAGGCTATAAAGTGAATGATTTCCAAATCTAAAGCCCTACCTAACACTTCATTCCATCCACCATCTTTCCTGGAATGCATTCACTATTGTGGCCTCCACCCTTATGGCTTTTCCCCATATGTTATAAGATGCTTTAAGGGTGTGGAGATGAGTATAGAAGTCACAAAAGACCTGGACAATCTCATCAGGGACAAATTGTGAATTACCTTGTGTAGCGGCCTCACCCCGTCCTCTTTAGCTAGGGGTATGTCACGCTACAGAGTGAGGTGCGCTACGGCCCATGTCCTCCCCATAACTGTGGGTGAGGTGAAGGCCAATACCTGATGTTTCCTCGGGCCGATGTGTCCTGGGCATGTACCGAGTCTGTTGTGCAGAAACCACCAAACCACACTTTGCTCCCATTAACAGAGTCCATACACCGATCACAGTCCAACTGTTGGTTTATTTCGTATCTCCACATACAGGCAATGCGATGGCATGATACGGTGGGATGAGCAGGTCGAGGCACTATACTGATCTGGGTCCCTACACCCCCTGTGCTATGACCAAGGGTTGTAGGAGTCTTGACATGAATACCTCCGTTGCGTTGCGGCCCCTATTAGGGGAAGATGTCCTCCAAGGGAGTTACCGAAGGCCCATCCGTCACCGGGTTGACACTACACCGGGTCTTCGAACGAGTGACCTCCCCAGCCTCCTCACCTCAGATGCGGGTCCCCTCGCAAGGGGCACCCTGGAACCACTTCACCCTTGCGGGACCCGGTCGAAGTCACCGGGCCCCAGGCCTCCTCAATAGTACCTCACCCCAGGCTGAAGGTGCCTGGGATGGAACCCCAACTTCATCCCGGCCAGGCCTAGGGCGCCTAGGCCGGGAACCTTGAATCGCCCGCACCCAGGCTGAAGGTGCCTGGGTGCGTGAAGAGATGATCCCCGAAGACAGACCTCGTGGCGAGGGCGTCTCCCCCTTTTATCTCCTCCCGTCGATACCACGGCGGGTTCCTCGCCCCAGTCGTACCATCTCCAGGAAGGGACAAAGAAGGGTAGCACTGTGGTAGTGATTCTACCTGAAGCCTGTAGGTACTCCGCCACCCACAGGCAAAGGAGAATATTGCACCACCCAATCCTCCACAAATAACAAAAAGGGGTCTAAACCCTGCCGTAATTACACACCTGGGTCACTCTACCCCCAGGTGTATCCCACTAACTTTGAAGACCCTGCTACACACTCCCCCCGGTGATTTGACACTGGTCCCCAGCGTCAGGTGCACACCCATGTCTCCCAAGGAGTGGTGACATGAAGTGGGCCCCAGAAGCTATCCCTCAAATTTTTGGATACTAAGTGTGCCAAGACCTGCTCAAAAGGGAAAGGGAAAATATAAAACGATAAACTTTTGCATAAGACATCTATTCTGTACACATGTACGATCCCTCCCATCGCTGTCTAAGAACCACCCCACTCTCAGTAGTCTTGACCGATGAATCTCCTGCAGAAGGGAAACAACAAAAAGAAAACACATCCTAACACTCTGTGTTAACTTGGCATGAGTGGGTCCGTCAGCCGAGAGACCCGCTCACTCCAATAAGTAAGTAATGCATGTGTAGCATTTCAAATAACCGTTGCACAACACTGCCACCTGGTGACAGAGCTGCGGTAATGACACTTGGTGAGATCTTCATTCTTCCTGCTTTCCTACTCTGACTCTACCCCAAAAGTCTCTGCCTTTGGCACATGAAGAAAAGGGAGGAAAAAAACAACAGCTCCCAAGTCTCCAGTGAGTAAAAGAAAAGCCCAAATCAAAACAAAAGTAGGGCACAGTTCTAGGCGTCTGGGAATGTCTCTTCCAGAAAGTTTCAACAGCAACAAGATAGGAGCTCACTTCTCCTATAAGTAGAACCTTGGATCCGGCAGAAACAGAGGCTTCAGGTGCCCGTCAAACACTTCCACCGAATACTCGACATCCTCTCCTTCTTTCCTGCAGATGAGCACCTTATCGGCATGAATATGGCGCCCAAGTCTCCAATCAGCTCTGCAGTCCTTGAACTTTTTAGACACAGGCGGCGAACATGACAGGTATCGCCTGGCATGGGGTACTTTAAGCTTTTCCCATAAAAACTCGTCATACCACCTTGGTCGCAGGACCTCGACTTCATACAATAAGTCCCGAGGCAAGTAGGGGTACTCCCACCCATATTCACGGGCGACTCTCTGGGAGAAAAGTCTCTGCAATCTGGCTAAAGGCGGCATCACATCTCGCTCACCTTCTCCTGGCTGTACGATGGCCTCTGGGTGCCGAGGTACCTTCACCATCTCGGGTTGCTTTGTCTTTGGTGCCCGCAACGAAGCACGCTGCGTCCCCTCCATCAGAGCGGGTGATGTAGTTGAATGAGGAAAGTTGGTCGGAGGATTAGATTTCCTCGGGAACTCCGGGGCCTGCGCCCGGAGCGTACTGTCTTCTATGGACATGGGGGAATCCTGTGGTTTACTCAGCACAGGTAACGGGCGTCTGTCCCAGCCCTTCCGGTGAAACAGCTTGTCTATTTCCCCGTCATCCCCACAGTCTGACAACGACTCTAGGTCGGAGGTGTCATACATCTCGGCGGGAAGGTAGTCTCTAGTAGACGGAAGGCTACCCTCCCTTTCGGGCTCCACCGACTGTGGACTCCCGACACCTCCAACCGACACCACAGTCCCAGCCCCTGGCTCACCTGGACCTTCTTCAGCACTGGGATGTCCAGGTTTCTTCCGACCGGATCCATCCAGGTCCAGCAAGCAGCGGGGCGAAGCTCGACCACGACCACAGGAGGCCTGCACTAGGCCTATCTTCCTCTTCGGGGGTGGCAGCAGGGAGTCTGTGGTGACCGAAGCAGTGTCCTCGGATTTTTCTCTCTCAGTCTCTGGTTGGGCAGTCACGTCGCCCTGGTCAGCGCGTGCGGGGACCTCCGCAGAGGCCTGGATCTCTCCCTCCGGAGTGGCGGTTCCTGTGATGCAGTTGAGGCGTAGGGCCCGGGGCCTTTCCGTGTATGGTTCAACCTCAAAAAGGAACTCCTTGCATGCCTCACATCGCCCGAATGGCTTTAGTTGGACCACCAGTCCCGAGCATCCGGGACAGATCACACCGAGGGCCTCCGTGTCTCTGCATGAATACAGAGCCAACTGTCCTTGGGGCCTAAGTCTTATCCCCGTGTCTGTCAGGGGAGCAGCAAATGCAGTCATCTTCATAGGGTAAGATACCGGCATCCACGAAGAGCTTGAATTCATTCCGACCACTTGCTGTTCCATCACGCGCTAACCACGCGCCGGAGTCTCCACGTGTATCTCCACACGTGGCCAGACTCCTCCCACGACTTGTACGTTTTCGCGGGCTTCCGCCAGCCTCCGCCCACGAATTGCACAGTCATGGGGTGCCTCGTGGCGCAGTGCATTAACAGTCCCCACATGTAGTACTTCACACAGCTGGACCTCTCCCTTTTTACGCTCCTCTGCGTGGGCCTTTCCCGACTTAGGGTTGTGTCCACAACTCCGAGCAGGGATGCACTTTGGCCAATCACATGGCCGACCTGCTCGAAACTCCTCCGGGCAGCAAAGTTCAAACACAGACGTTCTCAGTTCCATCGCCAAGACACACACAATTCCGGACGAGCCCCCACGTGTAGCGGCCTCACCCCGTCCTCTTTAGCTAGGGGTATGTCACGCGACAGAGTGAGGTGCGCTACGGCCCATGTCCTCCCCATAACTGTGGGTGAGGTGAAGGCCAATACCTGATGTTTCCTCGGGCCGATGTGTCCTGGGCATGTACCGAGTCTGTTGTGCAGAAACCACCAAACCACCCTTTGCTCCCATTAACAGAGTCCATACACCGATCACAGTCCAACTGTTGGTTTATTTCGTATCTCCACATACAGGCAATGCGATGGCATGATACGGTGGGATGAGCAGGTCGAGGCACTATACTGATCTGGGTCCCTACACCCCCTGTGCTATGACCAAGGGTTGTAGGAGTCTTGACATGAATACCTCCGTTGCGTTGCGGCGCCTATTAGGGGAAGATGTCCTCCAAGGGAGTTACCGAAGGCCCATCCGTCACCAGGTTGACACTACACCGGGTCTTCGAACGAGTGACCTCCCCAGCCTCCTCACCTCAGATGCGGGTCCCCTAGCAAGGGGCGCCCTGGAACCACTTCACCCTTGCGGGACCCGGTCGAAGTCACCGGGCCCCAGGCCTCCTCAATAGTACCTCACCCCAGGCTGAAGGTGACTGGGATGGAACCCCAACTTCATCCCGGCCAGGCCTAGGGCGCCTAGGCCGGGAACCTTGAATCGCCCGCACCCAGGCTGAAGGTGCCTGGGTGCGTGAAGAGATGATCCCCAAAGACAGACCTCGTGGCTAAGGCGTCTCCCCCTTTTATCTCCTCCCGTCGATACCACGGCGGGTTCCCCGCCCCAGCCGTACCATCTCCAGGAAGGGACAAAGAAGGGTAGCCCTGTGGTAGTGATTCTACCTGAAGCCTGTAGGTACTCCGCCACCCACAGGCAAAGGAGAATATTGCACCACCCAATCCTCCACGAATAACAAAAAGGGGTCTAAACCCTGCCATAATTACACACCTGGGTCACTCTACCCCCAGGTGTATCCCACTAACTTTGAAGACCCCGCTACACTTGTGAGCCTGTAATCTTATACTGTATATATTTTATGTGGCCCTTTCGTCCCTTAACCTGCAGGCTTAGAGGGTATGGGCTGTGTTACCACGTTCATAATTAATATACAGTATCTCACAAAAGTGAGTACACCCCTCACATTTTTGTAAATATTTTATTATATATTTTCATGTGACAAAACTGAAGAAATTACTTTGCTACAATGTAAAGTAGTGAGTGTACAGCTTGTATAACAGTGTACATTTGCTGTTCCCTCAAAATAACTCAACACACAGCCATTAATGTCTAAGCCGCTGGCAACAAAAGTGAATACACTCCTAAGTGAAAATGTCCAAATTGGGCCCAAAGTGTCAATATTTTATGTGGCCACCATTATTTTCCAGCACTGCCTTAACCCTCTTGGGCATGGAGTTTATCAGAGCTTCACAGGTTGCCACTGGAGTCCACTTCCACTCCTCCATGACGACATCATGGAGCTGGTGGATGTTAGAGACCTTGCGCTCCTCCACCTTCAGTTTGAGGATGCCCCACAGATGCTCAATAGGGTTTAGGTCTGGAGACATGCTTGGCCAGTCTATCACCTTTATGCTCAGCTTCTTTAGCAAGGCAGTGGTAGTCTTGGAGGTGTGTTTGGGGTTGTTATCATGTTAGAATACTGCCCTGCGGCCCAGTCTCTGAAGGAAGGGGTTCATGCTCTGCTTCAGTATGTCACAGTACATGTTGGCATTTATGGTTCCCTCAATGAACTGTAGCTCCCCAGTGCCGGCAGCACTCATGCAGCCCCAGACCATGACACTCCCACCACCATGCTTGACTGTAGGTAAGACACACTTGTCTTTGTACTCCTCACCTGGTTGCCCCCACACACGCTTGACACTATCTGAGCCAAATAAGTTTATCTTGGTCTCATCAGACCACAGGACGTGGTTCCAGTATGTCCTTAGTCTGCTTGTCTTCAGCAAACTATTTGCAGGCTTTCTTGTGCATTATCTTTAGAAGAGGCTTCCTTCTGGGACGACAGCCATGCAGACCAATTTGATGCAGTGTGCAGCGTATTGTCTGAGCACTGACAGGCTGACACCCCCACCCCTTCAACCTCTGCAGCAATGGTGGCAGCACTCATACGTCTATTTCCCAAAGACAACCTCTGTATATGATGCTGAGCACGTGCACTCAACTCCTTTGGTCGACCATGGCGAGGACTGTTCTGAGTGGAACCTACCCTGTTAAACCGCTGTATGGTCTTGGCCACTGTGCTGCAGCTCAGTTTCAGGGTCTTGGCAAACTTCTTATAGCCTAGGCCATCTTTATGTAGAGCAACAATTCTTTTTTTCAGATCCTCAGAGAGTTTTTTGCCATGAGGTGCCATGTTGAACTTCCAGTGACCAGTATGGGAAAGTGAGAGCGATAATACCAAATTTAACACGCCTACTCCCCACTCACACATGAGACCTTGTAACACTAATGAGTTACATGACACCTGGGAGGGAAAATGGCTAATTGGGCCCAATTTGTACATTTTCACTTAGGGGTGTACTCACTTTTGTTGCCAGCGGTTTAGACATTAATGGCTGTGCCTGTGTGTTGAGTTATTTTGAGAGGACAGAAAATTGACACTGTTATACAAGCTGTACACTCACTACTTTACATTGTAGCAAAGTGTCATTTCTTCAGTGTTGTCACATGAAAAGATATAATAAAATATTTACAAACATGAGGGGTGTACTCACTTTTGTGAGATACTGTATATATTTTTAATGCAGGCAATGCAAGTACCTGAATTTGACCTAGTATCAGTCTCTTACAATGTCCTGTACAACAGAGCGCAGACTGGTAGAAGAAGAAGCAGCACATGAAGCCAACCAGACTGTACTGCATTAGTGAAGTGATAACAAGAAGCATGCCAACAGAGGAGAGAGCAGAGTGACAGAAAGATCAACTTATCAATATGCTGTTCTCCTTAACTCCCCATTGACAGGCTTAGTATAAGTATAACTTAACTGCAGCAGAGAAAAACAGGTCTTCTGCCCTGCCAGATAGTGCTGTGCGGTGTGACAGGACTGTATAAATCTCAGGATTGGATGGACGAAAATACAAATTACTGAGCAGGTAAAAGTTCCCAAATGTGTATTTCTTCAGTGTATTTACCTGTTTTCCTGGAGTTCAGCTTTAAAAAAGTGATTTGTGCTAATAAATGTATTTTCGGACATATTATAAATACTGAATGTGACCACAGAAGAATGAAAACCCCAAATGTTGACTGAATGTCTTTCTGAAAGGGATCTGCTGTGTAATTTTTTTAAAATCTTTTTTGAAGAAAAAAACAATTAATCATTGGCAAATATACCACTTGTTCATTATAAATATGCCTCCGAGTGTGAAAAAGGACAAAGGAGAACGTAATAATATAATGAAACGTCCCTATATGGTGGCTTCCATTGCCATGTACAGTGTTACCCTATTAGCTCAGTAGTGAAGACAGAAGAGTGTAGGTTCTTCCAGAATTCACACCCTGATCCAGTCATTTACTCAGAGGGTGAATGCTAACAATAATCTTTGCTATATCTTAGGCTCTGATTAAATATATTTACCATCAGAGATTTCACATAAGGAAAACTTGAAATAAAAGCACCACATTCAAGATATAGTGCATGTGTTATGTGTGAGGTAACCAGGAAGTCATTGTAACATAATATCAGCTCTAAATTAGAGCGTTTGTAACCCTTAAAAAAATAAAAAAATGGATCCTGTTCCTTTAAAGCATGTTATACAGCACAGTATTAGTACTGTGTCATTTGGGCCCTTGTATCATATAAAATACCTTGATGATCCTGCCTGGTTCTGCCCTCCCCCTGCAAACTGACCACAGCTTATCATGGCTGCCGAGCCCTGACACCGTGGTCAGTTTACGTGCCTCAGTCATCCATAGCTCTCCTCTGGCCTCCCCCCCCCCCATGTGTCAGCTCCGATCGCTCCCCGGCCCTCCCTTCCTGCTGCTATCATAACTTAGTGTTTGTGCTACAATACCCTCTGTTATAATTAATTATTTACCCCTGTTTTGTAAAGAATACACTGCTATATACCTTATTTTATAACGCCGCTCACGTGACTGGCCACCTCTCTCCACCTCTCCCCCTCTTGGCTGACATCAGTGGGGTATTCTCAGCCCCGCCCCCTTTGTTGTCAGATCGAGAGAGGAGTGAGGCAGCCGGTCAAGTGAGCGACCAGCGGTGCTATGAAATAAGGTATATAGCGGCATATTTTTTACAAGACATATACACTGGGTAAAATCATTTATTATAACAGAGGGGATTGTAACACAAACACTAATTGGCAACAACCACTTTAACATAGATCTAAACCAAATCACTGAAATCTCATAATCTTTCATGCGTTATTGTATTTTTCAAGGTTGTTGTTATCTTTTATTTTCACAACTGTTGAAAAGATCATTTCTGATGATCCTGCTATGAAGGTACTTGTTCACACAATTCCTGTGATGGGGTGACAACTGTCTCCCAATTGTGCTCCTGTGTTGTCACCCTGTCACATGCTCATAGAGAGCTGTAATTTTTTTTTTCCAGTTTCCAGATCTTTGGTATGACAAGACAAGTATGATTAAATTAAGTACACAGAACCTATAAAACCTTTACCTTTTACCTGTTTACTTCTACAGTATATTGTCAGGCAGCACAAAGAACTGATGCAATGGGGATGATTTACTAAAGGGAAAGAGACTGGTACATTAGCAAAGTGAATGTTTACTGAGCTCAGTAAATAATATGAAGCTTTGCTCACCTTATTTAACCAATCATGCCCTAGGAAAAGTGTTGTCTTTTAATTTCTCTTGCATATGAGTGGGTATTCCAGGTATACACAGGATCACCTTATTTACTACCATATTTCTTTGCTAGCCTCTACTTAGTTAGGTAATTCAACTCCATTGCATTTACTCATGAAAATGTTGTGTTACAAGTTACATTTGTAATCATGTTTTGTTGGTGATGCAAATGTACTTACTGTACCAAAAAAATAATTAACATTATTACGTATGTTAGTGCAGCCTTCTTCAACCAGGGTGCCCGGCACCCTGGGGTGCTTGAGGTTTCTCCAGGGGTGCCTTGGCAAAATGCCCAAAAATTGCCCAAAAATTGTGTACAAGCCGATGTGTGGATAAAGCCTGCCTTTTAGTTACACAAAGCCACAGGTTTTCATTGTCCCCCATTACAACATTCTAGCTGCTGGCGTTTTAACTATCAATGGTATCATTAGTTGATAAGGAAGATGTCAGTCACCTGCATAGCATCCTTGTTTGACCCTCCTCCCTCCATTAGCGTTGGGGTCACATTAGCCGAGTGATGGAGAAAAACTGAGGGAGAAGAGAAACACTGGAATACTAGTCAGTACCAGTTTTCAAAAGCATATTTGCTTTTAAAGAATAAATCACTTCTAACATTGGGTGTCCTACTTCTGTGGTTGTTGCTGTATTATGTAAAACGATTAGAATAATTTTTACATTTTCGAATGGGGTGCCTCGAGACTGTCCATCATTTTTAAAGTGTGCCTTGACTGAAAAAAGGTTAAGAAACACTTTGTTAGTGTGTATGTGTACAATATACGAGGTGTCTAAAAAGTTCAGTGAATGGTATCACAAAGCAAACAAAACAGAAGATACAAACAAATAAACTACCTTTATCGGCCTTCAAAATAATCGCCATCCTTCACAACACACTTTTGGCAACATTCATAAAGCTTCTGGAAACTGTTAGCAAAGGCCTCTTTAGGAATCAATTGCAGAACCCCGTCACACATTCTTGAATTGCTGCCACATCCACAAAATGTGCGCCTTTCATGATGTTCTTTAGGCAGGGAAACAGAAAGAAGTCAGCCGGCACCAGATCAGGGGAGTATGGTAGATGATCGAGAACAGGTATGCCACACTGAGCCAAGAATTGGCACACACAAATTGCACAGTGCGCAGGCACATTATCGTGCAGCAACATCCACTGTCCAGTCCTGTACAACTCTGGCCATTGTTGTTGAAGAAGGCAATCAACATTGTCTTGATCTTGGAATTTTGGGTCGCGGGGAAGATGGTGAACACCATTCCATCGATTGCTGCTTGTTTTCTGGATCAAACTGGTAGCACCATCATCCTTAGTCATTTCCTTCCCATCACAAAAGTGTATGAACCAGTCGTAAACACATTTTCTGCTTACGGATTTCGTACCGTACACTTGCACCAACATTTCATGCAACTCCATTGTTGTTTTCCCATTGTAGCAGAACTTAACCCTGCCTCTCACACTGACTGTTCACTTGTCTGCAGCAGGTTTACCCTGAAGGTCACGTGTACTCCACGCTAGGAAGCGCTTTTCAACGTGTTTCTGGATAGCCCCGTGCATACTCACACACCTGGCCCATGTTGCCGTTGAGCTATTGGACCATTCACCAAACTTTTTAGACACACTTCGTATACTAGAGATGAGCTCACGGTTCAGTCCCAACACAAGTGTAGACCAAACTTTGGCTGTTTAGGTGTTTGTCCAAATGTTGGACTTTTAGCCCGTTTGGCAATAGTTGCTATGGAATTGGTGGGTGCCAGGAATCCCCAGCTTGGTGGGTGCAAGGAATCCCCAGCCATGTGTGCAAAGTGGCAAAGATAGTGTGACAACACTTACCAAATATGGCCACATTTATTCAATGGTGTCACCTGGGAGACTCCACTTCTTTGTTTACTAAAGGTGGGGCCCCAGGAAATATAATTCGGTGTTAGTCAGTGATGGGATTCGACATGTATGTCAGTTGGTGGGATTTTTTCCTTTTGGTAGGCACTGTTCATTGTGATTAGCATAGATCTGCATTACTGGACGATGTGATTGATAATGGATGTAAAATGTGTGCAGCCTTAAATAAAGGGCTTGTCAAAAACTGTGTAAGTGTTTTTATTTACTGTTTACTCTTTTGTATTTAATGAATAGGTACTATGTACCCCTTACTAGACTGCATGGGGAGGGGCAATATTTGGGTTCCCCTTATTGTTAAAGGCTTCCATATTCCAGTAAGCCCCTGTTTATAGACCCTCACAACCAGTGGGACAGGGTTGACAACATGGGGACAAGGTACTTTCCCAGGGTGTTTCCCCAGTGAGGGCATGTGGCCTGGTATAGTTTAGGGAGGGGAAGGCAAGCTCATCCTGCCAGGCTGCATGCTCAGATAAGCGTCTGGTATGGAATTTGTGTGGCCTACATGCCATTTTTGTTTGTTTCTTTTTGGATGTGGTCCCCCATTGCATTTATACCAGACCCTCATCATTAATAAGGGTCTGGTATGTATTCTTAGGGAGAACCATATACATTTTTTTGTGTGGATCCCCCATTAATGTCTATGTATCTATGTTAGAACCTCATCTAGGATATGGGTCTGCTATAGATGAAGGAAACCCCAGGCCATTTTGTTACAACCAGAAGTAAAATGGCCAAAGCTATTACTTGATGGCAATCTTAAAGGCATTTTTTTTCTTTGGAAATTTGAGTTTTGCTGTAGCAGGTCATGTATTTTGCACAGATAAACCACATAACAGGCATGGTGAAGGAATCTCCCAGACATGTACAATTACTGCTGGCAGGCGGCTCTCCCAGGCAACACAACACACCCATACTTTGCTCTGAACTTCCTGCCAATGATTTTGGTTGTATACCTGCTGAGTGGCTATAGCCAATCACAGCACAGAGATCTGTTTGCTTGTAAACACTACCCACAGATTCTGGCTGGATTTAGCCCTGCTTTCAGTTACGATTTAAAACTGAAAGCAAGGAGAGACTCCAGCCAGATCTATAAGTAAAAGCAGCACGCATACACTTCTTAGGCACACAGTTAACCCCTTGATTGCCCTCCTGGTCACTCCTGTTACCCAGCCAGTGTCATTAGTACAGTGTTTGGTATTATAACTGATCACTGTATTAGTCAGTGTCAGTAAACCAGTTAGTGTCCCTCCCAGTCAGTGTCAGTTAGCACCAGATTGTTTGCCACACTATTACAGTCACAATATAAGTCGCTGATCACCGCCATTAGTATCTAGATCACGATCAGAACTATACTATTGTCCACAATAATGTAGTGTCCCCAAACACACAGTTTGGTTTTTACCAAAGGAATGTAGCCGAATACATTTTGGCCTAACTTTATGAAGAAATTGGATTTTATTTGATGTGTTTTATAACAGAAAATAGAAAATATATTTTTTCTTTTTAATTTTCTGTATTTTTTCATTTATATAAAAAAAAAACTGTGGTGATCAAATACCACCAAAAGGAAGCTCTATTTGTGTAAAAAAAACTATATAAATTTCATTTTGGTACAGTATTGCATGACCGCAAAATTTCCAGTTAAAGTGTAAGTAAACTCCTCTGTCGTTTTCAGCCAAGGAATCAGCCATCTTTGCCTCTGTTCAATCTACAACTGCCATGATTCTGCACATGTGATCAATTATGACACCAGCCATTGGATGGTTTGACAGTTTTTTTTGAGAGCACAACCAATGGGAGTGTTACATTTCTGGCACGTGCCAGAAATGAAACTGTTTTATGGATAGGTTTACTTGTGCTTTAAAATAGCACAGTGCTAAATAGCAAAAAATGGCCTGGTCATGAAGGGGGTAAAGCCTCCTGGAGGACAAGCGATTAAAGGAATTTTGCATTTTTTTTAAATTGGATTTTCACCATTTTTTTTTGCTTTGAAACATGCCCCCCCAGGCCAATGTCCAGCCCTCCCCCATGCCATTTGTTTGACAATCCTTGGTTTATTAGGCTATAAAATGACTATTACTGTTTGTTAACATGACATTAACATTGACTTCAATGGGGTTCGGATTAAGCATGAAGTCATGTTTCGTAAACCTGTCTTAAACGGAACCCAGGTACGCTCATGTCAGCATGTTAGCTTCTCAAGCCCTCTGCACCAGGGGTCAAGTCCTGGGGAACTCCCACCCAAGATCCACTCCCCCACCAAAAAAAATCTTCAATCAAACGCAGTCACTGTGCCCATCAAACGCAGCCAGCGTGCCCCATAAAACGCAGCCACCGTGCCCCATAAAACGCAGCCACCGTGTCCATCAAACGCAGCCACCGTGCCCATTAAACGCAGCCACCGTGCCCATTAAACGCAGCCACCGTGCCCATTAAACGCAGCCACCCTGTCCATTAAACGCAGCCACCGTGTCCATTAAAGGCAGCCACCGTGTCCATTAAACGCAGCCACCGTGTCCATTAAACGCAGCCACCGTGCCCATCAAACACAGCCACTGTGTCCATCAAACGCAGCTTTACTGTGCTCATCAAATGCAGCCTCACTGTGCCCATCAAATGCAGCTTTACTGTGCTCATCAAATGCAGCCTCACTGTGCCCATCAAATACTGCCACTGTGCCCCATCAAACGCTGCCACTGTGCCCCATCAAACACTGCCACTGTGCCTCATCACATGCTGCCACTGTCCCCAAACGCAGCCACTGTGCCTATCAAATGCCGCCACTGTGCCCCATCAAATGCTGCCACATCAAATGCCACCACTGTGCCCATCAAAAGTTGCCACTGTGACAGGGTACAGACAATGATGATGAGACCAATAGACAGAGATTGGGTACAGTACAGACAGTAAATGTACCTACCTGCTCCTTGCCTCGGTGACTTGGTCCTCCTACTAAAGGCAGCAGGAGAAGCAACACGTGATTTTCTCTCTCTCTCTCTCTCTCTGGGTGCCCTGCAGTGCAATCTGGGAGTTGTAGTCTCTGCAGAGCACAGGCACCAGAGGGCCAAGTTGAAGTCTGTGTGCCTGTGCTCTGTGGGAGAACTACAACTCCCGCCATACGCTGGGGCCGCCATCGCTGACTGGAGCCTGCTATTGGACACAGGCAACCTGAGCTATGCCCACCATGAAGTGCTGTCCCTCGTTCCGCCGCCGCGGACCGGACTCTTTGACTGTGTGAAGCGCGCCCGCCGCCCGCTCACCCCACTACTTGCTGCTGCCTGCTCGAGTCCTGCAAAGGGAACGGCGTTCCTGTTGTGAAAAAAGTGCAGGGACGCCGTTCCCACGCGTTCCCGCAGGACTCGAGCCCTGCTCTGCACACATTCATATCCCCACACAAGCCTTTAGCTCCTCTCCTGGAACCTCTCACAACCAGCCAATAATGGGAAAAAAACAATACAGGATCTCCTGGAACCTGATACTGCATGCATCTAGAAAGGAGACCTGATATCCCTTTACAAAGCTCTCGTCGCCGGTGAGCATAGGCATCAGCAAATTTATTTACCACATTTTAAGGCAGGTACAAAAATGGGTATTTTTCTACAGGTTTTGTTTAGTAGAAGTGTACTTTGCTGTTATGCCTAAATATGAGTTCAGACAGATGAATCACCTAAAAATACATTTGTGACGAACCCTCTGTCCTCAAACAGATCTAGGTCCACCGTCAATGCTTCCTCTGTCCAGATCCAGCACCGTCCAAGATCTTTTAGCCCCCAATTAACAGACGACACCTCACTGTAGAGTGGCAAACACAAACTGGTTTATTTTCACACATGGACACACAGATATCTCTCCTCAAAACACATCCCTCCCACCCTTGGACAACAGGGCATGTTAAACTGTCCAATGACAATGCCCACACAGGTCAGGTGTGATCAAACTTCTCAATACACAGTCTTATCAGCAGGGGGGTTGGAGGAATCCCCCTCCCTTTTTCCTAACAGCAAACACACTTACACATCCCATAATAGGTTAGGCAGACAGCCACAATAGAATACGGTCACACCCCCAAAACATCACAGCACACATATATATACAGCACACATTATATACATATATACAGCACACATTATATACATTTTACAAGGTTCTAGTGTGGCTCAGTGGCGTCACTAGGGTTGGTGTCACCTGGTGCTGTAAAATATGGTGTCACCCCTCCCCCCCCCGCTCACTGAGCATGAGCAATCCAGGGCACTGAGCAGGCTAGCGCATCAGCACAGCTCTGCCCCCTGTGTAATCCTCTAATGTTACCGCCTCGTGCAATCTACCTAATGTAACCCCCCCTGTGCAATCCCCCTAATGTAACGCCCCCCCTGTGCAATTCCCCTAATGTAATGCCCCCCCGTGTAATCCCTCTAATGTTACGCCCCCCTGTGTAATCCCCTAATGTAATGCCCCCCTGTGTAATCCCCCTAATGTAACGTCCCCCCTGTGTAATCCCCCTAATGTAATGCCCCCCCTGTGTAATCCCCCAATGTAATCCCCCCAATGTAACCCCCCTGTGTAATCCCCCTAATGTTACCCCCCTGCAATCCCCCCAATGTAACCCCCCTGTGCAATCCCCCTAATGTAACCCCCCCCCCCTGCAATCCCCCTAATGTAACCCCCCTGTGTAATCCCCCTAATGCTACCCCCCTGCAATCCCCCTAAAGTAACATCCCCCTGCAATCCCCCCTAATGTAACCCCCCTGCAATCCCCCCTAATGTAACCCCCCTGTGTAATCCCCCTAATGTAACCCACCCTGTGTAATGCCCCTAATGCTACCCCCTGCAATCCCCCTAAAGTAACACCCCCCTGTGTAATCCCCCTAATGTTAACCCCCCTGCAATCCCCCTAATGTAATGCCCCCCCTGTATACCTCCCCTCCCTACATTTACAGACCTCAGATCATCGCGGCTCTGTGCACACGAATGTCCCTCTTCCTAGGCTCCTCCTCCTGTTGTGGATATACTGTCAGTGTGGAGTGGAGGAGGAGTCTAGGCATCAACGTCGGTCTGAGCAGTGCAATTGTGATAGGACACTGGCACCGTGATCTCTCCCCACCTGCCTGCCACAAGTGCCATTGGAGATCGCAGTGCCGGTTCCCGGAGGTCATGCGGGCGCCGGGCGCAGGGGAAGGAGGAAGAGGAGAGAGCCGCGGCCAGCACAGCGCCTCTCAATGCAGTGCTGTGCCGGGTGTCACCCCTCTGGTGGGTGTCACCCGGGTGCGGCCCGCACCCCCCGCTCCCCCCTTACAACGCCTCTGGTGTGGCTGCAAAGAGAGTCTGACTAGCACAGATCATAGCGAAGTTCTCATTCACCCTGTGCCCCTATTAGAGACACAGGGTGATCTACACATAAGAGGGCCTGGGGAAGCTGGACAAATAGCCTCTAGAACTCTCCAGGGCAAGCTGAGCCGCACAAACCCCCGACCCAAAGTCACTCTTGTCACAACATTTAATAATGTATCCACAGTGTAATTAAATTATGTTTTGTTACAACGACGTAGATTTCTGTCTGGTAAATGTCATCAAGTGACTTTTGCACGGATGTCACTCCTGCTTTGTATCTATTATAAAGGATGTATAGTGCGTACATGAATGTCTTTTTGCTCAATGGATATTTAACAATATAGAAACATTCAACATAGTAAAAGTACAGATCTTATTTAATTTGTATTAATAAAAAAAAGATTTTTTTTTTATCTTGTTATAAGATAATTACACACTACAATGTGGAGTTTGGTCTACAAATTAATCAGTGAAACCAAAGGTCAAATGAGCACACCCAAGCTGACGACTAAAAAGGGCTGTGTTGACTTTGCGTCATATGTATTTCATATCTATAAAGTTTAACTCACAATGAAGTTTAAAGTTCGTGCTGTAAATAACATGAGTTAGAAACCAGGAAACAGAGTGTAGACAATTTCATGCTGGCTGACATGCACTATGGCACTGCACCATCGTCTCTCTTCATGGCAGAAGATATTACTGGGAATTCTGTGCTTTCCATTGCTGCCCATCTATCTGTGTGTGTATTGCCTATGTGAGTACTCGTCTACATACTGGTTTGTTGTATGTTGTCTAATACAACCTGTGTTACTTCTGTAGAACCCCTCTACATACTGTACATTTCTTCTTCATTTAGGCTTGGTTCACACCTATGCGTTATTTAATGCTTTTTGCAGAAATGCACTACAGTCCATTAAACATGGTTTCCTTTGGGACAAATTTACATCTAAGCTTTTTTCAGCTGCTGCATTTTTGGAAAGGGTCAGGGACTTTTTTTAAAGTAAAGGAGAAGCTGCAGAAAAACATGAAATGCATTTTTCCACTATTTTGCTGTGATTTTACTACGATTTTGCCGCAATTTGTTGCAACTTGCGTTTTACATTTTTCTATCCATCCAACAACAAATTGGGCAAAAAAAGCATGAAAAAATAAAAAACACATCAACAAAATGCATAAAAAACACGTGTGAAAAAACGCAAAATGCACCGCAAAAAGCACTGCAGAAACAGATCAAAAGCAAACTGCATAGGTGTGAACCAAGCCATTTTTGAACTGCACTCCAACTGCACTGATAGCCCAAAATCAAGGTAACCCTATGGGCATAGTTCACATCATTGCAGTGCAGTTCAACTCAGTTTAAAAAAGGTAGAGAAAGCTGCATTTTTCCGCACTGCAAGTGCAGTGAACACGCTACAAGCGCGCTTCAAACGCACCACACTGCGCCCCTTTAAGCCAAGAAAGCCAAGCCCAAAAGTGTATAGGAAAATGCACTGTAAACGCAGCGCAAAATGCATTCAAATGTATTCAAACATGAAGTCAAAAAGGCGCAGTTATGTGCAGTTTCTGGTGTGAATGGGCCCTATTTAGTTATATTGATCTTGTCATTGGCTGGCAAAGTTAGGGTTTTATTTCGATAATGGAAGCAGGAGAGACAAAAAGTTAAACCCATTACTGGAATATACAACAGAGAGATTATTTAATTTTCTTATTTTATTACAGGTATTTTTATAGCGCGGACAATATATGCAGGACTTTAATGCTCTATTATATTTGACATTCACATCAGTACCTGCCCTCAAGAACCTTACCATCTAATATGTGTATGCAGGGCCGTCGGAACAGGACAGGCAAACCAAGCAACTGCTTGGGGCCCCCAGCTGGCCTGGGGCCCCAGCAGAGCGGCCCCCCCCTCCCGCGATTGGCGGCCCCCCCACTCGCGATTGGCGGCCCCCCCTCCCGCGATTTGGCGCCCCCCGCGATTTGGCGGCCCCCCTCCCGCGATTGGCGCCCCCCCTCCCACGATTCGCGGCCCCCCCACCCGCGATTGGCACCCCACCTCCCGCGATTGGCGGCCCCCTCCCGCGATTGGCGGCCCCCCTCCCGCTATTTGCGGCCCCCCACCCGCGATTGGCGGCCCCCCGCGATTGGCGCCCCCCCCATCCTGCGATTGGCGGCCCCCCCCCCTCGCGATCGACATCGATGTCCCGCATTAGCACCCCCTCCTTCTGAATTTAAAAAAAAAGTAAAAAAATTGTGTAGCACCCCCCCCTTCTCCATAAAAAAAATCAGTAGCACCCCCCCCCATGGGGGACCCAAATTCTCAATCGGCTTGGGGCCCCCAAATTCCTTCAAACGGCCCTGTGTGTATGTATGCATTTGATTTTGATACCTGGTTCACACTGGTGTGATTTGACATGCGATTTGACATATCAAATTGCATGTCAAATCGGCGGCATTTGCCGGCAATTGCTGGAAATGGCTCAGTCCTAATCGGTGTGACGCCGCATTTGTGGCGCTGCACTGATTTCAAAAAGTCGTTTCTGTACTACTTTTTGCGATTTCAGCCCGCGATTTACATTCACATCTGTGCAGAAACTGCACAGATGTCTCTGTAATCGCAGCCAGAATGGGGACTGACAAGCCGCGCTGAACTCGCACGGCTTCACTCCCGCAGCCCTGTGTGAACCTGGCCTCAGATCTTAGATTTTAAGGTCTCAAAATAAAATGCATACATACACATATTAGGACAAATTCAATTAACCTACCAGCATGTCTTTGGAGTGTAGGAGGAAACTGGAATTCCCAGAGGAAACCCATGCAGGCACAAGGAGAACATGCATACTCAGTGCAGGTAATGCTGTGGTTGGGATTCGAACCAACAACTATAAATATATATTCTATTCTCCACCAAGCCAAAGAGCAATGTTAAAAGTGCACCAATCCATATTAACCAGTCAGCATTGTCTTTGATTATTGTGAATGCTCGTAGATGACTAATAGTGAAATATAATTTGTTTCCATGGATTAGGATTACTGCCCCTTGTACAATATCACTGCCCTTTGCAATGACCTTTTTGTTAGCCAGTATGTTGTCTACATATAGATTCTATGCTTTGAGAAAAGTACATCAACAGTGAAATTACAGTTTTATTCTCCCAAGAAGAGACATTGAATTTGGTATTCCCCATTAAATGTACGCTGTGCACAGAAACACAACATATTCTGCAACCAGTGAGAATAAAAAATATTATGGAAAAATCCAGTAAAATGCAATTGCCATATCAGAATATGTGCTTAGAAATGTAGAAAATTGAATGTTTGAGTATGAGCACCCATTTTAAATTATTATTACAACACTTATCTAAACCACTTTAGCACCTGCATCTGTATACCCCTCATAGACCATTGCAGTTTCATCAATTTCAGTAATAGGCTCATTGATTAGGCCAGTGGCGGACCATCCATAAGGAGCGCCGCTCCCCTAATCCATGCGCCCCGCCCCTAATTTACATGCAGGGCGCTGGATGCATGGGTTCCAATGGGTTTTTTTTTTTTCCAGAAGCACATGATTAAAGGCAGAGGCTCTAATTGGCTTCAAAAAAGGGTGAGTTGGGGGTGCAGAGGAGGAGGAGACATAGGGGAAGCCACCATTAAGCTTAGGAGGAGGAGGTTTCTTTGCCACCCCTCCCCCCCCATAAATGGAGCACCAGCTGCCACTGGATTAGGCAGACACTTCATGAAAAATTCTGATACCGAGATAATGCGTACATATAGAAGGCAAATGAGGCAATCAAAAGATGCATAAAAAAATTGCCAAAGGAAAAAGGAGAGGATAGTATTAATTAGAGATAGGATTACCTAAGGGTGCAAAAATACGGGTTTTTAAAAAAATGTATATTATTTTTCACTTATAAGGTTACTAGAGCTAACGTGTTGATCAAAGAATTGATTAAACTACATTGGAACAATGATATTGTTACAATGTACAATATTTATCAATAAAATCTGCAACCAACTACACAGTTGTTACAGCCTATCCTCCTGCAACACAAAGGATTTCCGATGATTAATCCCTAATTATGTACGATGCCAATTTTTTGAGTGCACCTTCTACGCTCAATATTCAAAAAAAGTCTTTTTTTTTTTTTCATGCCCAACATTTTTACACGCTTACCCTTCCATATTTTTGTTAATGTAATACATTTTAGGATTTATAGAATATCTACTAGATGGAGCTTTTAGAGGCTCAATGTCTTTCTCCAACAATTATTGAAAACAATACATTGGGGTTGATTTACTAAAGGCAAATCCACTTTGCACTACAAATGCACTTGGAAGTGCAGTCACTGTAGATCTGAGGGGAAGATCTGAAAAGAGGGGAAGCTCTGCTGATTTTATCATCCAATCATGTACAAGTTAAATACTGTTTTTTATTTTCCTTGCATGTCCCCCTCAAATCTACAGTGACTGCACTTCCAAGTTCACTTGTAGTGCAAAGTGGATTTGCCTTTAGTAAATCAACCCCATTGTCTTCAAAAAGCCACCTGGCCGCTAAAGGATGATTAAATAAAGGAAGTAAATACCCTTAGCCCTTACAAAACTTGTCCACGTCCATCATTCAGCCATGTGCAAAGGTAATGTCTATTTTAATGTCCATGATTGAGTATTTAAAGTAAACAGAGCTCCACTGGCATGTGAACATTTTTCTTTATTAGTAAATCAACCCCATAGACTTTTAAAAAGATTTCCACTCACTTCCTGTCATGTCTTTGGGACAGGAAGCAAAGGTAGATCTTCCTAAAGTGGCACATAGACACACTTAAATCCTAATGGGGTATTTTTTCCTTACTTTCCCTATCACAAAAAAGAAAGAAGACTGCATTTTTACTTCTAACTGATTGTAAATGCAAAAACATTTTTTTAACAAAAATAACAAACAGATTTTATCTTTTCTAAACCTCCTCTTCCTCTTGTGGGCAAAGGAAAATGTTACGTAAGTTAAAGTTAAAATGTTACGTAAAATGTTGCATTTTACTGCAAAGTAAAATGTTACGTTTCCAGGAGTTGGGCTTTATGGTAAACCACTGCAGCTTGTTACTGCAGCAAACACTGATTTCTAAAGGGTTAAGGAGCATGATGCTGATATAAAGGCATGAAATATCAAAAGCAATATTGATTACAGGATTTTATAAGGAAATACTGCCCAGATGTTACCCTTGGAAAAAATGAGTTGGCTGTCTTCAATGAGCATACAAGCTGGAACAGTCTTCTATGGCGACATTCTTATTGACTTCTACTTTGACAGGCACTTTTGTTACAGATTGTACATTTCTTAACACCAAATCACTGTAAATCTCCATCTGTCACATCAGAGTGTGTTGTACTGTGCAACTATGTTTGCACTTATAAAGTAACTAAATATAACTCTTGGAAGATTGGGAGTAATTTATAACTAGCGGTAAGCTTCACAGGCCATAAATTGGCTGTGATCACCCAACCAGAACTGCAACCCCACCCTGAGACTTTTACTCTTCTGCTCTGTAAATAAATTAGGATTGTTGAATGTACCAATGTTTTTAAAAAGTAAACAAGAAATGTTGAAATTAACCAGAATTTTACATTGTACCTGAAAAAAAAAAGCTTAAAAAATCAAATAAAATTCTTGAAATTCTTACTCCAGACAAAGACAAAATGCATCAGTACATTTTAGGTTATTTTTGTTGGCATTTCATTGTTTCAATGTGAATACTTTTGTGGAAGTTTAACACTCCAGCAACTCTGTTCTTATGCTACTGTACTGTTTATCATTAATGAATTGAGGCGAGTCTACTTTTGTTTTAAATCAAATAGTATGCAATGGCAAGTATAGTCTAGCACAGTGTTGCATGTAGTCCTTTGTGGCTATACTGCAGTGGGGCAAAATTGATGATCCCACAACATAGGTGAGCAGCTACAGTATTATAATGCTTCATTAGAAAACTGAAAATTTATTACCAAATACTTACCGTAATTTTCCTTTCCTGATAGACTCCATGGCAGACTACGTGTGGGTTAACCCCGCCTCCTCTCCATAGCTATAGGACCCCTTACCCATAAATTTGAGCTCACCTCCACAGACAGGTGTTCCGTAACTAGCCGACTCAAATTTCAGCTCTCATATTTTATTCATGGGTGGGAACTCCGTCTGCCATGGAGTCTATCAGGAAAGGAAAATTACGGTAAGTATTTGGTAATACATTTTCCATTTTCCTGTCAGACTCCATGGCAGACTACGTGTGGGAAATAACTAGCCAATCCACACGGGAGGGTATGCTTGAGCAAAAAATATTTAATCTTTCCCATCGACTGATAGGATTTTTCGACCAAAATTTACAGAGGAAAGGGAAGCAGGCTCAATACAATAATGAGTCATAAAAGTATTAATGGAAGACCATGAAGCTGCCTTGCAAATCACTTCAGGAGCCACGTGTCGAGCTGCTGCCCATGAGGCTGCCATGCCTCTGGTGGAATGAGCCGTCACCGCCTCTGGAGGGGCCAAGCCCTTTGCCCTGTAGGCCTGTTGAATAGACTGAACGATCCAGGCTGCTATCGTTCTGGAGGAAGCTCTCTTTCCTTTGTTGCTGCCAGAATGTAATAAGAACAGGTAGTTTGAGTTTCTAAAAGATGAAGTGACTCTCAGATACTCTTTCAGAGTCTCGCCAACATCCAGGCGATGAGCATCTGCTGATTCTGGAGAATTGAAGGTAGGAAAGGACTATTTCCTGTTTTTCGTGAAAAACTGACGTGACTTTGGGTTTAGACCCAAGCATGGGAATAAGGACCACACGGTCCAGGAAGAAAGTCAGAAAGGGTTCTTGATAACCCAGGAAGCTTATTTCTGAAACCCTTTTGGCTGAAGTAATGGCCACTAGAAAGGCCAGTTTAATTGATAAGTCTTTAACAGAAAGATCCTTGTTGTTGAGCGCTGAAAGAGCATCAAGGACGAGCGGAAGATCCCATTTGGGGAATCTGGGTTTCCTCTGAGGCCTGATTCTCGAAGCCCCCCGAAAGAACTGTTGAACCAGGGGATGAGTTGCCCATGATGTTCCTGAAAATGCAGATAAGGCTGAAACTTGTACCCTGAGGGAACTGATTTACAAAGGAAGATCCAAGCCCGATTGGAGAAAACTCAGGACGTCTTGAACTCCAGGAATTCTGAAGGATTTTCCGGCAGAAGTCATGAAGCTGACGAATCTTGTCCAGATTCTGTTATAGGTTTTGTTTGTGTTAGGCTTTCTGGAGCTCATAAGGGTAGAGATTACCCTTGAGGCACACCCAAGAGACTCTAGCCTGTCCCTCTCAAAAACCAAACCATCAGTCTCAGTATCGCTGGACAAGGATGCAGGGTCGCCCCCTGTGAAAGAAGGTCCGGCCTGAGAGGAAGAGGCAGCGGGTCCCTGAAGCTCATCAGGTTCAGGAGAGGAAACCATGGCCTGCTCGGCCAGTATGGTGCTATTGTTATTACTTCGACTTTCTCCAACTGGAGCCGCTGCAGAAATTTCAGCATGATCGGAGGTGGAGGGAAGGCGTATGCCTTGTTGAATCTCCATTGGCTTGTTAATGCATCTACTCCGAAGGCTTGACTGCACCGACCTCAAGTGAAGTATCTGTCTACTTTGTGATTGCAGGGGGATGCAAACAGATCCACTTCTGGATCGATTCCCAACGATAGGATCCACTTGAATGTTTGTGGATGCAGTGACCTTTTGTTGTTGTCTAGGTTGCTGCGTGACAGAAAGTCCGCTTGAATGTTCTGCTCCCCTGGAATGAAGACTGCTGTTAAGTTGAGCAGATTCCTCTGAGCCCAGGTCATGATAGGTTCGACCTCTTGGAGAAGGGTGGAGCTCTGAGTGCCCCCTTGTCTCTTCACATATGCCACAGCGGTGGTATTGTCCATTTTGAGTAGGACCGACTTCCCTTTCAGAAGGTGGGAGAAGGCTTAAAGGGCGCACCATGCCGCGCTCATTTCTAGAACGTTTGACCCTGAAATGTGGAGACGGGCATCCCATTTGCCCTGAGCCAATTCTGCCCCACAATGTGCCCCCCAGCCTGCATTGCTGGCATCGGATGTAACAGTCATCCATTGGATGGGAGCAAGGGAGTGGCATGTTAACAAGTTTTTGTGTTGAAGCCACCAGGGGAGACTGTTCCTCATTGACTGAGTAATCCTGATCAGCTGATTGAGATTGTCTGTCTTCCACTGCTGGAGGAATCCTGATTGGAAAGGACGAAGCCTCCACATTGCCCATTTGACCATGGGGGATGTGGCCACCATCGTGCCGATTATCTTTAGGCACTGTGACGCCCTTAGTTGAGGGTAGTGTAGGGCTAAGGATATTCTTTCCCAAATTACCGGGATTTTTCCTTCGGGAAGAGAGATGGTATTCTCTGCGGTGTCGAATTGGGCTCCTAGATAGGTTAGGCGTTGGGTCGGCTCTAGCTGACTTTTCTCCCAGTTTAGGAGCCATCCGAACTCTATCAATGTAGAGATCACTTGGTCTTTGTGGATCAACAGCTGCTGCTTGTCTTGGGACAGTAGTAGCAGATCGTCTAGATAATGATACAGACGCACACCCTGTATTCTGATAAGAGACACAATCGCCAACAGTACCTTGGAAAAGACTCTTGGAGAGGTCGTTAGTCCGAATGGAAGACAAATAAATTGTAAGTGCTCTCGTTCGACCTGAAATCGAAGGTATTTGTGGAATTCTTTTGCCACAGGAACATGAAAATACGCGTCCTTTAGATCTATTGAGATCAACCAGTCGCCTGGTTGTATGACTTTTTGGATGGTTGAGAGTGATTCCATCTTGAATTTCTTGTGTTTTATGTACCTGTTTAGGAAAGTGAGATCTATACCTGGTCACCAGGAGCCGTTCTTCTTTTGTACTAGGAAGAGGGGGGAGTATACTCCTTGGAATTCCTCATCCTTTGGGATGGGCACCACTGCTCCTTGATCTTTCAGGGCATTCACATAAGAGAGAAGAACTTGTTGTTTTTCTTCTGAATGTTTGCATAGAAGTTTGCATTGGTCTGCATGGAGGGACCTTGGTGAAGGACCATGTGTGACCTATTGAGACCGTTTTGATGGTCCAATGGTCTGAGATCGAGGCCACCCAAATGTGCCGGAAGAGACGTAGGCGAGCCCCTACCTGACCCGCTTGGGTGGGTCCAATCTCAAAAGGACTTGGTTGGCTCGCGCCCACCGGGCGTCTGTTTCTTGCCAGTTTTCTGGAAAGATGTCTGCCTGTTCCAGTTCCAACTTCTCCTAAAATCCCGTCCGGGCCTATAGGAGCGTGCCTCTCTTGAACGCTCTGTACTGCGTCTCTGCTGAGGTTTTCTTTGGTTAAACGGACGTCTGTCCTGAGGGAGGAACCTCGCCTTTCCGCCTGTAGCCTTTGAAATGGCGTTGTCTAGTTTGTTTCCAAACAAGGAAGTTCCTTCAAAAGGAATTTTGCACCATGCCTGCTTTGAGGCTGGATCAGCAAGCCAGGGGCGCAACCATAGTGCTCGTTTGGCTGTGACCGAGGATAGCATGGATTTAGCCATCAAGCGGATGAGATCAATTGATGCTTCTCCCAAAAAGGCAACAGCTAGTTTAAGTTCCTGTACTGCTGAACCTTGTGCTAGTTCCTCCGAGACACCTTTCAGAATGGAGTCTACGTTTTCCACCCAGGCCTCCATTGCTCTGGAGGTGACTGCAAGGGCTAGGGCTGGTTTGCAAGCCAAACTGTTCAAGTTATATATCCTCTTAAGATCTTGGTCAATCTTTCGATCCAGACCATCTTTAAAAGCCACGGTGTCATCTAGTGGGAGGGTGACATGCTTCGCTAGGCGCATTACTGCTGCATCCACGAGGGGAGCATTTTCCAAATGCTTAACTTCCTCGGATTTAAAGGGATATAGTCTAGAGGTTTTGCTTAGCATAGAAACCTTCCTATCTCCCTTGCTCCATTCTTCCTCAAACACTCCTTTCAGCTCGGAGGGAAATGGGAAATTGGAGCGTTCCTTCCCCAGTTGTTTAAACAGTTTTCTTTGTTTTTCTGGGGGGGCAGTGGCATCCTCCAGCTTTAAGGTTTCCTTCACTGCCTTGATCAGTGGAGCGACTAAAGCGTAGTCGAATCCCACTACATAATCATCTCCCTTCATCTCGTTTTGCGAGGAAACATGGGAGGCATCATGGGGCTGGAATTGGCCGGGATCCTCCTTGGCCTCGTCAGCCAAGGAGCCAGACAAGGTGGTGGACTGGCTCCTTGTGTGGGGGGCATCTTTTTCCATTATAGACTGCTGTACCACACGTTTGACAAGAGACTCAAGATTTTGTTTTTCAGTCTCTTTCTCACCGACCGCTCGGGCATAGCATGGTTCACACAGCGATTTGCCCTCTGGGATTCTAGTTTTACATCCCCAACAGGCTCTGTGGTCAGAGTGACTATCGCGGTGGTGGTGGCGGTGACTAGAGGATGAATGGGAACGTCTCCTATGTCTAGAGGGGGAATGTGAGCGTCCCCTATTATGGTGGGTCCTAGACGGAGTATCACGTCTGGACCTAGAAGATGATTGGTGATGATGATGATGATGTTGTGGCCTGGCAAGGTCCCTATCCTGTGACCGATGAGATGATGTAGTCGGGCTGTAAGAGATAATACAGACAGAGGGAGGGGGGAAGGTGGGCAGGTTGTAACCGTTAGCAACCACCAGCATAATGACACCAAGACACCAACCCCCTACCCACTCCGCACATACCTTGTGCGGGAGGGCTGGCCACACGGCGGTGAAGATGAGTCCATGATGAGGAAGATACACAATGATCCGTAACTACTCTACCTAGACTAAGGATAAGCAGATCAATGCAAGAACAGCACAAAAAAAGTTTTTTTTTTTTTTAAACTGTCCCTTTAAGAGACACTAAGCATTAAGCATTACATGCATTTCATTGCCAAGAAGTGCTTACCCCGTCCTGGTAGTATTGAGGCTCCGGGAGGCTGCTGCTATATGCCCACAGGTTGTCCCACCTGTATAGGGCTCCTCAGCGGTTTAAATAACCCGCCGGAATGATGTCACGGCCGGTCCCGCTGCACTAATGCGCCGAAGGGACCGAACCTACTGCACCTGCGTGGCCCCTGACCCCTCCGCCGCACTGCGCGTGCGCGAAAACCAAGCCTAGGTTTCACCGCAGCTTCGCGCGTGCGCAGACGCACGGCGGACCGGTGAATCAGGAAGTGAAGTGGCGTCCTCGAACGCAGAAGCGTTCCACACGCGGCGCAGTATAGGGAAAACAAACAATGCACAAGGCAAGAGGGAATACAGACAAACAACACACATAAACGGTCTGCCATGGGAATACATGAAAAAGTCTTCAGACCTTGCCAGCCAGTCCTACGTCTGTCCTGGTACACTGGGCCACATCCCTTCCACCATAGGGGTATTAACTGCCCGAAAACCACTCGCCCACTCATGGCTGGGCCCTGGGTGCACCGCATAACTGGTACCTGATCCGACGGACATCCTGGATATGCACTGAATCACATGATGAAGGGTCCATATGAGGAGGACAAAAAAGGAACACCTGTCTGTGGAGGTGAGCTCAAATTTATGGGTAAGGGGTCCTATAGCTATGGAGAGGAGGCGGGGTTAACCCACATGTAGTCTGCCATGGAGTCTGTCAGGAAACTGAATTTTCTAAATCTTATGAAAGCTGCTGTTCTGTCTTCTGTTAACAGAAATGGCAGTCGAAACATTTCTCATCACATTTCCACCGTGGTTACTGAAAATTAGGTGCGGGGAACAGGGCTACTCAGGAAAAGGATAGGGCTTCATATCAGTGAGACTCCGCTACTTCATTGAAATTTTGCCCAATTGGCAAAACTCTTTATTGGCACTGAAGGGTCTATTTTCACTGTGGCTGCAGGGGGCTTCCACAGAAGAGCTATGGATGAATATTGGCATGAAAAAAAAATCATCATTCATTTACCATTGCCTCACCTTACCATTCAGTGTAAAATAAAACATTTGTGTACACAGTATATATACACACACATATATGTATATATACCTTTTTTTTCTTTTTCTTTTTTAATGATCAAATACCTTCTGTTCTGAGCTGCATATGGATCTTAGAGAGCTGGGGGAGGAGAGACACCAGCACACTGATATTCCCAGTGAATGGCTGTACAGGGGGTTGTGTCAGCAGAAGTCTGATTAATGGATGAGAGCAGGCTCAGTTCACAGCACAGCTAGAAAACTGACCACGCTGTGCTCTCCTGTGGTCAGTTTTTAATAAGAAAGCAGAGGGGCTAGCAGGGACACCAGTTATTTCACACAATGCAAATGATACAAAGAGAACAGGATACTTTTTCATACAAGTACATGGTGCAGCAGGCACATATCAGGAATATGAAATGTTTGGTTTACATATTCTTTAGAAACGAAAGTCAGAAAAGTTTACACGTCCATGTATAGGGCTGTGGTATCTGCCTCATGCATGAAACTGTTCACTAAGTTCAAATGGAAAGGAGAGATGCTTTGCTTTAAAATAAGGGTTATCTTATCTCCTAGAGCAGCTGAGAAATCAGGCCCCCTATAACCTCACAAACCAAGATCTATTACACCTTGGCCTATTGGTGTCCTTGGCTTTCAACAAATGCCCTGCAAACTTTCATCCTGATAGCTGGCCCGGATTTAACTGTGTAGTATTCCAAAGTGCTACTAAACATACCTGGCACAGTTTCTCTCCATATTTAAAGCAGGACTTCCCCTGCAGTCTTCTGGGACACACTACAGGACCCAGAAAGCTGCAGGACCATTCAGATAGCATAGCTCGGCAAGCAGCCACAGCTGGCCAGCTGCCCACAGTAAGAATACCGGTGCAAGGGACCAAAGACCAGTGAAGAAACTGGCCAGGTGAGAACAGTTTTTGTAGCTGCCCGGTAAAGAAACTGGCTGGGTGAGGACAGTTTTTGTAGCTTCTCAGTGAAAAAAACGGCCGGGTGAGGACAGTTTTTGTAGCTGCCCGGAGAAGAAACTGGCTGGGTGAGGACAGTTTTTGTAGCTGCCCGGTGAAGAAACTGGCTGGGTGAGGACAGTTTTTGTAGCTGCCCAGTGAAGAAACTGGCTGGGTGAGGACAGTTTTTGTAGCTGCTCAGTGAAGAAATCGGCCGGGTGAGGTATAGTTTTTGTAGCTCCCCGGTGAAGAAACTGGCTGGGTGAGGACAGTTTTTGTAGCTTCTCAGTGAAGAAACCGGCCGGGTGAGGTACAGTTTTTGTAGCTGCCCGGTGAAGAAACTGGCTGGGTTAGGACAGTTTTTGTAGCTGCTCAGTGAAGAAACCGGCCGGGTGAGGACATTTGTTGTAGCTGCCGGTGAAGAAACCGGGCAGGTGAGGACAATTTTTGTAGCTGCCCGGTGAATAAACCGGCCGGGTGAGGACAGTTTTTGTAGCTGCCCAGTGAAGAAACTGGCCCAGTGAGGACAGTTTTTGTAGCTGCCGGTGAAGAAACCGGGCAGGTGAGGACAATTTTTGTAGCTGCCCGGTGAAGAAACCGGCCGGGTGAGGACAGTTTTTGTAGCTGCCGGTGAAGAAACCGGGCAGGTGAGGACAATTTTTGTAGCTGCCCGGTGAAGAAACTGGCCGGGTGAGGACAGTTTTTGTAGCTGCCCGGTGAAAAAACCGGCCCGGTGAGGACAGTTTTTGTAGCTAGTGACTTTCAATTTTCCAAAAGGGAGGAGCAGCATTATCTGATCACTAAGGAATTTACTGCCCAGGTGATTATTAAAAGATAGGACAGTCAAGGACATATTTAATAACATGGTGCTACAAGCAATAGTGGGTAGTGTTCCCTGACATCCAGTCTGAAACCTGCTTTAAACTGGCTCTATAAATGTGTTGCTATGAGTTTTTGCACACCACTGTTATTTGTATTGTCCAATTAAGTAAGATCCCTGGAGTTCATATGTAAGGATGTTATTATGCAAGCGTAAAATAGGTACTATTTCTATTGCCCATTGCAGCTAAATGATCATCCTCTGTGTCCATTTTGTAATGCTGGTTGGATTTTGGTACAGTATAAAGTTCAATTGGACAAAGCTGACAGTTTTTATTCCACATACTGTATATTATAATACATGAAAACTCCTGACATGTAGATGGGTCAAGCTTAAATTGGGCTGTGGACAAGTTTGGGTTGGGTTGCCACTTGATTTTGTTTCCAAGTGCTAATTAGCAGATCATTGGTGAGTGACAGCACACTGACTATGAATGACAGCACAGACAAGTATAAGGAACTGGTTCAGAGGGAATGACCTAGGCAAGATTATGAGGTGAGGAAGGAATAGTTGAACATGTCTACTACTAAGAGACTATACAACAAAGATCTTATTTCTTTTAGCTTTACTTTACTTTAGTTTACAGAAATTTAGAAAAGTTCCTAATGCATTCTATTCTATGTTCTTAGTAATAAAAGCCCTACATTTAACAAGTTACAAGACACATTTGTAACAAAACACTCACAGCATGAAAACAAAAACCAAAAATCTCTAAAGGTAAGGTAGAAAGCTTAAAAAAAACAGTGGGGTTGGTTTACTAAAACTGAAGAGTGCAAAATCGGGTGCAGATCTGAATAGAAACCAGCTTCCAAGATTTTTGGCAAAGCTTAAAGCGGAGCTCCACCCTAAAGTGGAACTTCCGCTTATCGGATTCCTCCCCCCCTCCGGTGCCACAATTGGCACCTTTCGGGGGGGAGGGGGGACAGGATACCTGTCAAAGACAGGTATCCTTACCCACTTACTGCAGTCTGGCCGCGGCGGTGAAGTCGCGCGAGGCTCCCTCCTCCTCCTCCCCTGGCCGCTGGGCTAATAGGAGAGAGGAGCGG
Organism: Rana muscosa; assembly: GCA_029206835.1. Lineage (NCBI taxonomy): Eukaryota > Metazoa > Chordata > Amphibia > Anura > Ranidae > Rana > Rana muscosa. The sequence continues at coordinate 831,779,940 of CM055122.1, forward strand.
GCCTCGCGCATGCGCAGTAGGGTTCCCGGCGTGAAGCCGAAAGTCTGCACTGCCAGGTTCCCTTACCCGCAATGGCGACGGAAGCACCGACAGCTGATGTGAAACATCAGCTGCGGTGCCGACATCGAGGGACACCAGGACAGGTAAGTCTCCATTTATTAAAAGCCAGCAGCTGCAGTATGTGTAGCTGCTGGCTTTTAATTTTTATTTTTTTTGCACGGGGTTGCCTGGAACACCCCTTTAAGTGAACAAGTTGAAGTTAGAAGCTGATTGGCTACCATGCAAAGTTGCACCAGATTTGCACTCTCCAGCTTTAGTAAATCAATCACAGTGTTTCAACCATGGGCGTCCGCAGAACTTGTTTCAGGGGGGGCATCATTTTAGGGTCACCCATGCCTCGCCCCTTTTCGACAATGTCATGAAGGGAGGGGCTTAGTCATTATAACATAAAGTGTGATAACCCTCCCCCTTCCACTGCCACATTTGGCACCTTTGGGGGGGGGTGTTCCTGTTGTGTTCCTGGTTTTGCCATGGCGATCTGAGCCACATGCAAAACCATGCAAAATATGCTGCGACCATAGTAAGTGAAGGTATAAATAAACATACAATTAGGCAATCGATCAATTACAACAGAAAAAACTGCACCTGCATGGTGCAGCATTGGCTTAAGCCAGTGGAGATTTTAAATTCTATATGGGCATAATAGCATCTTTATGCTGTTGTGCCCATATAGCTGCTGTTGTGCCCATAAAGCTGCTATTGTGCCCTTATAGATGCTGTTGTGGCCATAAAGCTGCTATTGTGCATCTATATGGGCACAACAGCATCTATATGGGCACAACAGCAGCTATATGGGCACAATAGCAGCTTTATGGGCACAATAGCAGCTTTAGGGGCACAATAACATCTTTATGCTATTGTGGCCATATAGCTGCTGCTGTGCCCATATAGATTCTGTTGTGCCCATTGTAAATATAGCTACTGTTGTGCATCTATATGGGCGCAACAGCATCTATATAGGCACAATAGCAGCTATATGGGCACAATAGCAAAAAGATACTATTGTGTCCATATAACTCCTATTGTGGCCATACGAATGCTACTGTCTCCTATTGTGCCCAGTAATGCTGACCTTGCAGCCCTGCTGTGAATCCCGCGGGTCACGGCTACCAGGAGGTGGATTGATATCAACAGCATGCCTTAAATTCCATCTGGAACTATAAAAATGCAACGCTAGTGAGAATTGTAGGTCTCCTGTCTCAAATGGGAGAGGCAGAATGTGCATGGAAATATCCCAAAGGGAGATAGGTGAACCGTGGAAAGTCTACGAACGAGTGATAAAAAAGAAAAACATAAATAGCAAATATGATGATATAAACCATATGTGACCATAAATGGTAAACTATAGTGAACAGTTGATGAATCAAAAACAAATAGCCATAAGTATCATAAGTTCACAAAATGGTCCAATGATAAATTCTCCTGAGTAAAATTATAAAAGTTTCTCTTGGACAGCTAAGATGACTGCATGACACAGATTACATAGCCCATGGAATGTTGACTGATGTGTATACAATATCCAAAGAAGGGGTAAGAAATAAATACTCTTAGTTGTGGACACACTCGTCAGCGACGGTGTGTCATTCAAGCATGTACGAACTCCCCTGGGTTCCACCTCTGAGGGATGATCTCCTGGAAGGAACGCTGGATGTCCCTGCGAATACCGTCTTGGTTAAACACCGTCACTTGCAGATGTAAAATGCAGGCTCGTGGTGACCTTAATCGCAGCAGACCAGGGTGTATAGCATCTGAGTTTCAGAAAAAAATCATGGAAAGGAACAAAGAAAAAAGCTTCCACATAGTGCAGATGGATCAAGATTAAAAGGTATAAAAAACATTTATTGGCGTAAAAACAAAATAAAAAATGAATACAGGCAGCTTATAAGATGCATGCAGGGCAATTCCAAGACAAAGCGTGGTGAAAAAAAGGCTATGTACCCGACATGTTTCGTGCTATGGCACTTCAACTGGGGCATATGCCCCATGCTTGAATGACACACCGTCGCTGACGAGTGTGTCCACAACCCATGGTAAGAGTATTTTTATTTATTTTTTTTCATAAAGTTTTTATTGAGCAAAAATCACAAACATCATATTACAAGGTACAAGACAGAACAAGTGCAGTCAAAGAACCAGCTTTAGGAACATCAGATAGTAACAATACAAGCATGTATGGGGACATACAGAACTCTTGTGAAAGAGGTAAGGAACGTGTAGTCGGACCGAAGCCCTTAATGCTTTAACTCGTATTCCGACTGTCTACTAAGTTTGCTACTTGTCGTATTGCTTCTGGCATCGAAAGAGAGAGAGAGAGAAAAAAGAAAAAGGAAGGTGGTGTCTATGGGATAGAAGGAAGGAGATGAGGTGAGGGAAAAGAAGAAGAGAAAAAGAGAAAGAGAGAGAGGGATCCGACCTACAGAGTGGAGACGAGAGAAAAAGGGGGGGGGAATGGGAATGGGGAGGGGGGCTCAGGGGCTGGGGGGCAACTACCAAGGCGGGGTTCATGTCTCACACACAGATGGGGGTAGGGGTATATTTGAGATAACGATGAAGGGGATAGGAGAAGATATAGCCTAGGGGGCCGGAAGGCGTAGGGGAGCTGATAAAGTGACGGGGAGGGGGCAAGATGGGGGTAGGGGGTAGGGGTGAGGGTGAGGGGAGTGACCACTCGTTTAGTTGTCTATGAGCCTGAACGAGGCGGTGTCGCCCTAAAGGATCATTCTCTAATCCGGGGGGATATGCTGTTTGTATTCTGCTGTTGTTGTGAAGTGTGACCAGCAGGACCAGGTAGTCGAGAGCTTCTCCATTCTTTCCTGGGAAATGTGGATCAGCTCTTCCATGTCACAAATTCTTGAAATAGTCGTAAACCATTCCTTAAGTGACGGTATGTGACCGGAGCGCCAGTGTTTGGGGATGCACAGTCTAGCCACGTTAATCATGTGCATGGCTAGGGATTTTAAGTAGACTTTTCTAGATAGGGAGGTGTGGTGCAGGAGGAATTGTGCCGGTGTGAAGTCTAGGGAGTATGTGGTGACCGATGTGATGAGCCTGTGAACTTCCCTCCAGAAAGGCTGGATGCGTGTGCAATCCTACCAGATATGTAACATGGTTCCCACTTCCGCATTACACCTCCAGCATGTGTTGGAGGTTGAAGGGGCAAATTTGTGAATGAGGGATGGGGTTCTATACCACCTAGTGAGAACTTTATACCCATTCTCCTGAATAGCGACATTCAGCGACCCCCTATGTGTGTATTCATGGACTCTCATCCACTCAACTGGTGTCAGGGGGGTAGGAAGTTCCCTATTCCACGAGATTTGCGACGGTGAGGAGGCCGAGTCTTTAGGTTCTATAAGTAGGAGGTATAGGAGGGAGATGAGGTGTCTTTGGGGGGTTTTACGATGACAAAGGGTTTTGAATGGCGTGAGTGGTCTTGTCCAGCTGTCGTGAGCTGCATGAGTGGAGAGAAAGTGATGTATTTGTCTGTAAGTCCAGAAAGGGAAAGACGAAGTGTTGGAAATGCGCTTGAGGTCTTCGATCGAGGCAAGCTTGCCGTCGATGTACAGTTGCGAAGCAATAATGTCCTGAAATGGCCATTCCTGTTTGAGGAAATTAGGTGTGGTTGGCTAACTAGCCTTATACCACTAGTTTAGGCATAGTTGTTCTGCAAAGGTTCTAATGCGCAGTTCCACCCCACCACCTTCAACATGATGTATTATGAATTCAGAGGTAAAAATGCAGAGGCTTTCACTTATATTTGTAAATGTGTTCAATTAAAACCTGTTTTCAATGCATATTTTTAGAAAGTGCCAGCTAATAAGTGTGCTGAGAAAACTTTTGTTTGTTTGTGATGTGCAAAGCTCTTCCATGTGCACCTGACATCAAAGGGTATTTATAAACTGGGGTCGTTGCCATTTTTGTATAGTGTAAATTAATTATTGCTTGTGTGTTCATTTTATTTTTTAATATGGACATGGCATTTTCCTTCTCATGCCGTGTACACACGATCGAGTTTCACGGCGGTGAAAACACCGCCGTGAAACCCGACGGGAAAAACGAGGATCGGCTTGGTCCCCTACACACGGCCGTTTTTCACGACATGTTTTCTCTTGGTCTAGAAAACCGGCCGTGTGTAGGCTCCCTAGCAGTGTTTCCCTATGGGAAAACTGCCACGGAAAAAAATGCAGCGATTCGCGACGAGAAAAATTAGAGCATGTTCTAATTTTTCTCGTCATGATTCTTGTCGTTTTTTCTCGTCGGGAAAAATGCTACAAATGGCCGTTTTTCTCGTCCAAGAGAAAAAATAGAATTTTTCCCGACGAGAAAAGTGATCGTGTGTACGCGGCATTAGGTCCCAGTATGGTAAAAGTTTTCTTACTTGGGTTTTCAGATTATAAAGCTTAGAACCCATGATATATACTGGTTTGGCCTGGTTTCTGTCATTTCTGAATGAACAGGAGCTTAAAACGTTAGCTTTTTACAATTTAGAACATGCAGAAAGTTACAACCCATACAACTCTTCAAGTCTTATATTAAAACATAATTTTGTTGTGTTTATAGGTTTAAAAAAGAAAGAAAAAGAAGAAGATGGAGGAAAACAAAGGGATTCAGGTAAGTTATTTGCTGGTCACTTATACTGCTGCAAATTTAAGTGAACCTTTTACTGATCAGAAATCACTGATTTTGTTTCTTTTTGTTATTGACTTTTCCTGACTTAGAGACTAAGCTCCATCAGAGTTTCCATTCCTCTGTCCAATCAGACTGCCTCAGTGGATAGTAAAGGCACTCATACATTAATATGTTTTTATATATTTAGAAAACATATATTTTTTTTAATTAAAAAATGAAAAAAACTTCCAATTCAGCTACACCCATTTTTATATTGTATCAAGACTATAACATAACTTAAATTGACGGGCATTAGGCTGCCCAATGCCTGACAATTTTCCCTATTTATTCCAGCTCTTTCATCCTGGGGCTCAGGTTTGATAAAGGACATGCTCCGAAGCATGTAGCCACCCCCTTCTGACATCACTTCCCGGTACATGTGCTCCAATCCTGGAACTTGGTTGGCCATTTTGCTTCCGGCACCTCTCTTTCTATTTCTATTTCTCTAGTTTGCTTCTATCTCTGAGTGCTGCTCAAGTGGCCTCTGTGCATCCTGCAATTGTTCTTAATCCCTTTGGAAGGTAGCCTAGAAAAAGCAGGATATCCAGAGGTTCCATTCCTACAGAAACATCCTATATACCTCCACCTTTCCAATTTTCAGATTTCAGCACTGTCACACTGTGAATGCCAATTACTCAGTTATGTAACACAGTACCCAAATTAAATTGTTATCATTTTTTTGAGACAGAGAGAGCTTTCATTTAGTGGTATTTAAAAACACATTATCTTTGTTTCTGTTATAAATTGTTGAAAATAAATAATCTTTCTTCGTAATTTAAAGGGGTTGCTCCGCCGGAAAAAAAAAATTAAAAGCCAGCAGCTACAGCTACAGCAGCTGCTGGCTTTTAATATTTGGACACTTACCTGTCCTGGAGTCCAGCGACGTCCGCAGCAGAGGACGAGCGACCGCTCGTCGCTCTGCTGCTCCCTCCGCCATCCTCGCTGAGGGAACCAGGAAGTGAAGCCCTGCGGCTTCATGCCCGGTTCCCTACGGCGCATGCGTGAGTCGCGCTGCGCCGTTCTGATTGGTGCTCCTGTGTTCTGGGAGCCGAGTGTCTCCCAGAACACCAAGGGAAGTCTGCGGGAAGTGACGTAACTCCCGCAGATTCCCGGAGACAGGACTCCCGGATGTGGGTGAAAATACCTGTCTTAGACAGGTATCTTCACCCCCCTCCCCCCTGAAAGGTGTCAATTGTGACACCGGAGGGGGGGAGGGTTCCAAATAGCAAAAGTTGCTATTTAGGGTGGAGCTCCACTTTAAGTCAAAATTCTGCTACATTTCTTTGGTAAAAATAAGTGTATACCATTTAGTCTGTGTGAAAGTTATAGTCTACAAACTCTGATATATATATATATATATATATATATATATATACTGTATATGTGAAAATTGATCAGTCCTGATGGCCTATCTCATTTCTTGAGACCCAAAAATGCCAGGACAGTACAAATATCCCCCAAACGGTCCTTTTTGGAAATTAGACACCCCAAGGTATTATTAAAAAATAATAAGGGCAATGGTGAGTTTTCTGAAGTTGTCATTTTTTGTCAAAGTTTTTTTCGAAAATAAAGAAAAAAATAAAATGTGTTTTTTTTCACAATTTGTTATCAGAGCAGTATAGCATCACCATATGACTGGTTTTGTCAGTGACCAGTGCACAAAACAAGGTCTATAAAGACATGGATGAGCAAGTTTGGGGTGGAGGAATTTGACTGGCCTGCACAGTGTCCTAACCTCAACCCAATAGAATACCTTTGGGATGAATTAGAGCAGAGACTGCGAACCAGGCCTTTTCGTCCAACATCAGTGCCTGGCCTCACAAGTGTGCTTCTGGAAGAATGGTCAAACATTCCCATAGACACACTCCTAAACCATGTGGACAGTCTTCCCAGAAAAGTTGAAGCTGTTATAGCTGCTTAGGGTGGGCCAACTCACTATTGAACCCTACAAACTAAGACTGGGATGCCATTAAAGTTCATGTGCGTGTAAAGGCAGGTGATGCCAGAATCATGGCTGCAACTGTGGCCATGTCCCAGTATCAAAATTTGCAGCCGGCAATTGACTTTCCTGTAGAAGGGATCCGCATGGCTCTATAGGCACCCAATCACTTTTAAAGGGCAAAAGTGGGCCCTTCTCCCACTGCCACCATTCCTGGGCTCTCCAGTGTGATCGGATCTAGTGAGGATTTGGGGAGAAACCCATGCCATTTTTTTTATATCCTTGCACTTCTGCTTACAGAGCTGGGGATTCTCAACAATGTAAGTGAATGGGCCAGGAACTTCAGTGTCTGTTAAGGACTCAGTGGTGCCTGCTTCCGCTGGTCTTCTTAACAAGCATTGACAGATATTATCCTGTCAAAGGTAATAGTGAAAGTAATACTGCTACTATGCATGACGTTTGGCTCCTACCACCTCTAAATGCCCAAACCACCAAAGTTCAGTTTGACCTTGTGTTTGGACAGATCCTAGAGCTCTTACTTAATGACAACCCATGCTTGGTGATCTTTTTCTGCCACTCTGACTACTGACATCTGGCTTGTCAGCTGATGAATGTCAGCTGTCTGACATTGACCATCTTTAGTCACTGACGTCACTTGGGATTCTTACTGGAAAATGTATAATGTAAAACAAGCCTTAGACACCAATGATGCTTATGGCTCTCAGAGCAGGAAATTGTCAATTAGCTGCGATAGTAATAACACCACTAAATGAATGCAGTATCAGCAGGTAGTTTGGGCAGACCATTTAGTTTGCCTGGTTCATGAACAGCAAGAGTTCAGGGTGAACTCTGCACCTCCCCAAACTTGAACTTAAATACCAACAAATCGATGATTGAAATTAAAAAGGTACCTAATGATTGCTTAATATTACACAACAAACTGTGTCAATTACATGTTATATCATTTAATTAACAAAACTGATGTTTTCCGTTAAATTGTATTGGGTATAAAACATGCTAAACATTTTTATCTGAAAAATGAATACACTTTAAATCTGTCCTAATAGTAATATGCTATCCCTCTTAGGTGACATAGTGGATTCAGCAACTGCTACCGAAGACACCAATGCCAAGTTACCATCTACTAGTAAAGGTACCTGGTCTAAGAGATTCAACAAAACCTTACTGTTTGTAAGATGCAGATATTATCTACAGAACCATTGCTAAGTAAGAAATGTTAATTGTTAGAATTGGCATAGTGAGGTGGCTTATTCACTAGAAACAAAAACGATAACTAACAGATTAAAAACTCTACCATATTGTGAGAAATCTCAGACAAATGTGGTTATTAGTATAAGGATACCAATGGCAAGGAAACCCATCCCGCACAATTGGCAGGAGAGGGTGCTTTGCAAAAGCTAAATCTAGGGTAATTGGATATGTTAGCCTTACCGTCATTAAAGCAATTTGAACCAAAACACAAGTAGGCAAAATGACTTAAACAGGTGGATTGAAATTTGGACTGGTCCAGCAAGGACCGATCCATGTGTGGCTGCTCCTGCTCGACAGAAGTCTAATGACTTGCTGCTATATCAGGTTTTTAGCATGTGCACCACATCTCAATTTATTGATATTGAAAGGCGATCCGGCTTTGGGGTGAATAATAGACAGCCTTTTTTTTAGGAATGTATGAATATTACAGTACGGTTATGTCTACATGCCCAGGTCAAGCTCTCTCTATCTCATGCTACCTGTGGAATTCGGCCACACACATTCCTTCCCTGACTACATTCCAAAGCCTTCATAGACAGGGACCCAACTCATGTCAAATGCAAACTTCCTCTGGAATCCTACCACCCCAGACAATGCACTGTTATGAAACGCGTCGGGAGACTCCACTGTTGCCGTTTTAACATTTTGATAAGCGCTTGTTTCATCTCCTAAATGTACGGTAAGTGTTCCTAACTACATTGAATTCTATTCACATACAGTATCACACTATGTGCCCTTCTCTTTTTTATTTATACTCCACCTGGTTCCTTTCCATCATTGGGTAACCATCCCCAAGTACTTAGCATCAGCTTACCCTCCTGCATTTGTCTGACGTGTGAGACGTTTTTGGGAACTACCTACAGTGGTTTATACCATGTCCAATTGACCCTTTGAACGTATGTTTTTTGGGGTCCATTGTTTCCGGTAAGCCTCTCCTATATTGGTGGTGGCCATCTTCACTTCACTTGTTTCTGTCAAGATTGTGGGAGCACCAACACTTCATTTATATTGAACTTTTTCATTGTCTTTACTTTATCAGAGATTCTTCAAATTCACATGGGCAATTGTTTACTGATCCAGTATTGAGCACGGTGTTTATTCACTTGGTGTATTTTTTGCATTTTTAATTTAACTCACATGCTTAGCGCTACAATTTATATGTATCTCTGGAATCCTACCACCCTGGTTGGACAGTACCATTTCTTTGCCTTTTTATGACTGCTTGTCATAATATATGATTACAAACTATGAATAGAAAACATATTTATATATTAACGCATGTTATTTATATTTACAGTATCTGATCCCTTTTATGTGCATCCAAATTATAACTGAAGACTATACACTCCCTATAAAGATCAGATATAACACCAACCCCAAACAACATCTAAACTTGACTTTCAAGGTTTATAAAATAACCTGCTTTCATCCTCTGACTTGTTTTGTAACATGAAGCTCACCGGTGACTCAAAGTATTCTGTTCCAGCAGCACCTTACAATGTGGTTGCTAAAAACAAACAGGTGAAGTCTAGGTTAATGATTGTCCATGCCGCAGGTTCAGATTTCAGCTGCACCGCATTCCTGGCATTTCACTGCTATAAAGTCTCAAAGGTTAATGAGAGTAACTAAGTAGTAAATAACATTAATTATGACTAAACACATACAACTTGGAACTGAGTACAACTTACTCTGCTCACAAAGGAGACAATTAGGAATTTAGGTAATACTATTATTTTGTTTTTGAAGTAAAAGCTTTTAAAAAGTGTATTTGTAACAGTGTATTTTTCAGGGTAAAATTTTTACTTTACTTGATTGACTAACAAAGAGCAAAACCTCGCTAGTGCTTTGTCCACAAAATACATTACATTGGAACATGATTACCTGTAAAGCTAAGCTTGTAGAATATACTCTATATAATATATATATATTAGGGCTGTGGAAATTAACTACTAATTCCTCGATTAATCGATTATGTTTTTTGATCGATCAAAATTCTTTTGATTGATCAAAATTCCGGGTCTTCAGGGAGTTCTGTCGGAGATCCGGTGACGCCACAGACACCGGCGGGGCTTGCCGTGTCCATCTGAAGGGCTCCTTTGCTGTGCCTTCATATCTGCATGCCGGCGGCACCTTACTATCTGCCACACGCAAGGGCTGTTACACTTCCCTCTATCACTTCCCTCGATCAACCTGGGATTCTACAGCCATCCACTGGGAGTTGTGATAGTTCCCTTCACGGGACATCTACATCTTGACGGACTGATGTTAACCCCTCCTCATCTGGATTCAGCAGTGGTGTTGTTGTACACATTTTTATACCAGTATCATACTTAGCTACATGTTTTTATGACTGCTTTTGCTACCGTTTGGTATTACTCGCACCATTTTTACAGTTTATGTAGCTACATCGATTTTATCTCCAGTGCAATATTTATTTTGTTACCTACTTGAAGACTATAAAAGTTTTAATGCTATTCCCATCGAGCACTGCCTTTGTGTTTTTTTTTGTATCCTGCTATCCATTTTTCCAGTGGTTGGTAGCTGCACTGGGAATCAGCCTGCAAGGAGATCAGCTAAAAGTAGTTGGATCTTTATGTGCGTTATAATTAATCGAAATTAGTCGATTAATCGATTAAAAAAAATAATTGATTAATCGAACACGAAAATTTTAATCAGTAACAGCCCTAATATATATATATATATATATATATATATATATATATATAACACTGATCAGCCATATCATTATGACCACCCACATAATCTGTTGAAGAGTCAAGGAGAGGCATGGATGCCATTAGACCTCTGAAGGCATGCTGTGGTATCTGACACCAAGCCATTAGTAGCAGATCCTTTTTAGTCCTGTAAATTGCAAGATGAGGCCTCCATGATCTGGACTTGCTTTACCAGCACATCCCACAGATACTTAATTGGATTGAGACCTGGAGAATTTGGTGACCAATTCTACACCTCAATTTAATTGTTGTACTTCTCAAACCATTCTTGAATTCATCAGACCAGGCCATGCTCTTCCATTACTCTGTGGAATAGTATAGTATATATATATATGTAGCGACCTCACCCCATCTCTTTCTTCTAGGGGTATCACACACGACACGGTGAGATGCGCTATGGCCCATGTCCTCCCCATAGCTGTGGGTGAGGTGAAGGCCAGTACCAGATATTTCCTCGGGCCTGTGTGCTTCTGTAAAGGATTAAGTCCTGCTGTGCCAACACTTCCCTTTGCTCCCATTAACCAGAGTTCCACACACCGATCACAGTCCAACTCTTGTTTTATTGCATTTCTCACAATAAACAGTGCTTCAGTAGCCAACTGGTTGCGACTTGATAACATTTTGATACAGGGGATGAGCAGGTCGAGGCACTGTCCTAATTATCAGCTAAACCACTGCGATCTCGCCAGCGGTTACTATAGCCTTAGCTAGAAAGGACTTAGAACTTGAGAGTCTCTACCAGCGACTCAAGAGAACATAGATAGGAGTACCTTCGCTGCGTTGCGGCCCCTGTCAGGGGAAGATGTCCCTCCAAGAGAGTTACCAGAGGCCCATCCGTCACTGGGTTGATGCTGCTCCAGACTCTCCAAATGGGTAACCTCCCCGGCCTCCTCACCTCAGACATGGGCCCCATCCACTTCAGGGACCCTCGGACTTCTCCACCCTCGCGGGACCCAGTCGAAGTCACTGGGCCCCAGGCCTCCTGGTTTAGTACCTCACCCCAGGCTGAAGGTGCCTGGGATGGACTCCAACTCCATTCCGGTCAGGCCTAGGGCACCTGAACCGGAATCCGGACCCGCCCGCACCCAGGCCTAAGGTGCCTGGGCGCGTGATGAAGAACCTCCAGAAGAGCAAGACCTTGTGACTAGGGCGTCTCCCCCTTTTATCCCCTCCAATGACGCCACGGCAGGTTCCCCGCCCTCGCCGTACCATCTCCGAGAAGGGACAAAAAGGACAGCACTGTGGCAGTGAATCTACCTCGAACCTGTGGGCACCTGCCACCCACAGGCCAAGGAGACTATTACACCGCCCAATCCTCCACGAATACAAATGGTCATTACTCCCATACCTACACACCTGAACTTCCACCCAGGTGTACCCCACCTAAATTTAAAGACCCCGCTACATATATATATATATATATATATATATATATATATATATATATATATATATATATATAGATAGATATACTGTATATATATATATATATATATATATATATATATATATATATATATATATGTAGCGCCCTGCTCCTGTTGGGTAGGAAAAAGAAAATAAAAGAATCCTGGAATCCACACATCCGCCAAAAATCTAGCTTATTAATGTACCAGCCGATACGTCGCCAGCTGGACGGGATACCTGCCTGATATAGCTCAAAGACTAATATGAAAAAATGTGCGGTCATGTGACCGGTCAAGTGTGTGAATAGAGAGTCTTGGAAACACAGCACTGAAGCAGTGAAGGCGGAAGTGGACTGCAAATAGCGGTGCTTGAAGTCTAGTCCTTGACTAGTGAAAAGTCCTTGCTGGATTAGAGATCATGATTGGAGCCTGTAGTATGGCCCTGCATGGGCTATGTGGTTGACGTTTCGTGCATCTCCATGCACTTCTTCAGAACAAATTGGCATTGGCATACATGTTGCTTATATAAGGATAAATATCCAATTAAATCAGCCGGAGCCAAAGTGATTATTATGCCATCTTGTGGTCATATTTGGTAATGCAGTCCAAAAAAGTGAAAAAAATAAGAATAAAAAAGTGTCATTGAAATACATTTAAAAGTCACTATCCGAAAAGGTAGCTTAAAGAGGAATACATAATCCATTCTTTACCTCCCTTTTGTCAAACCAAAAATGTAAGAATAATAAACAAAAATGTTATGGTAACATATATATTTATAGACATTCAGCCTAGCTATGGGATAGCCATCTCTCATGTGCCATGGGTCCAGAGGGGGAAGGGGGGGGGAACCTGCTAGAGCGCTCTGCATTTTTAAATGTCTATTTGCTGCAGCATATATATATTTTCTTAGATGGTCATGTATGGCGAGCTACATTGTGTTGATCCGGACACACTGTATCCTTCACATATACCTTAAAATTTAATGTATATGTACTCCCACCCCAAATAAAGCCTTTTATATGTTTTTGTACCACAAGCCGTAGTTGACCTGCCTTAATTTGCTTTCTTGGGACTCTCTTGTCCCTTCCTCACCCCATTTTTTCCTGTTGGGTAGACGCTATGTGTTAAATTTAGTTATTTGAGCTGTAGTTCAGCTCAGAAAGAATTATGCTTAATTGTTGGCTCTGTTTCAGTCTAGCTGGGTTGCGCGTTTTCCACCTGACAGTAGGTGTCACTGTCACCACGGGTCAGGGTTGGAAATGCAGCAGGCTAGGTGTATTGGGTATTCCGTTCCCAGAAGTGGCTCAGGGGGCGTGGTCAACCCGCTGTGCATTCTGGGCGGGGGTACTTAAGAGACGGAGACCGCTCTATCGGGGTTCGTTGCCGGGGGTTGTTGCCGGATCCTGACCTGAGGGCCCTCCTGGCCTCAGGGATGTGCGAGCCATCTTTTGCCTCTGCAACTGAGAAGTAGGCCCAGGAGTTGCTGGGGCCTACTAGTCCAGGGATGGTCCTACGCGGTCTTGCCTGCGGGATCAAGCGGAACAATTGAGGACTCAATTGAAGGACGCATCCTGGCCAGTTTGCCTCGCGGTGCTGCCAGACTGGCTGAAAGATTCTGGCACCGTGAGCTGTGTACTTTTGAAGGAACTCTTTTGCAAAGTGTCAGTGTGGTTACACGATGTTGTGGCGGAAGGTTGTGGAACGACGCAACGGCACTCATCAAGTCTATGGCAGAGACTTTGACCGAGCTTCGCACCAGTTGCTAGGCCAGTGAGAGTAGGCTTATCCGGTGGTTGCTGAATCCAGCGTGGAACTGATTTGTCCTCTGGATCTGAGATTGTGCCCATGATCCGCAAAGCAAGGTACCTGAAACTCCCCTATCCCTCTACCCCTCTGTTGGAACTGGTATAATAAAACTCTTGAAGAAAACGTAACCAAGTGTTGGTGTGCACATTCATGACAGCTCTTCAAGAGGGATCCCTGACACGAGTGTGGTGAACAGAAAAGGGTAACGGTAGGCCCAAAACATTAAACCAGCAGCTCCTACGGGGGTAGTGCTATATATATATATATATATATATATATATATATATATATATACTGTATATGTAGTCTATACATTATATACCAGCTGCCACCAACCAGTGGTCCATGAGAAAATGTTGGTGGTCCCCAGGGGTCCTGCTGCAAATCAACATTGTGGCAGATGTATACCGCCCAATGTTATTTCTAGCGTTGTTCTCAATGTGCTCTGACAATCAATACTGTCTGCGCACATTGATACCTGATTCCTCCTCTGTAAATCCGCCTCCTGGGAACTCAGAGGGAGGCGCCGGGAGTAGTGCAGAGAGCGGGAGGTGAAGAAGGAGGGGACCTCTAATGGCAGCACTGATCACAGACTGTGGGAGGGAGCACAGAGCTTGAGCACATGGCTGGATAAGGAAGTGAGATCCAAGGATGAGTCTGTGTAAGGCAGCAGTGTAATGCCGAGTGCAGGGAGCAGAGAGCCAGAACATTGTGTGTATAAAGCAGCAATGTGATCCAGGGGGAGGGGGCAGAGAGCCAGAGCATTATGTGTATAAGGCATGTAAAATTTATGTTTTGCTGTCCACGGTATTCCAAATTGTAAGTTTAGTGGTCCGTGACGGGTGTGAAAGGTTGGTGACCACTAATATATACTGTATGTAGACACACACACAGTTTAACTAATAAAGCTACTTGTAATACATTTTATTTTTATTACGGTTACAGTTGAGAACGAGGTGACAATTACCGATCAAGAAATACAGAGTCAAGGAAATAAACCAGTCACAGATTTAAGTAAGTTACTTACTTATTGCAATTCATTTAGCATTTTGTTGGGTGTGCAAATATTAGCTTTTCATCATGTTTTCTATCCTAGTGATTTTCTATCAGATTTATATTTGTCTTGGGATTCCAGTGATGATATTGCTGCACTTGTCCTATTTCTGACACCTGTTGTGGACACCCTGATGAAGTTAGCCCCAGGGTGCTGAGGGCATGTGCAGACCAGCTGGGGAGTGTTCTTCAACGGGTTTTTAACTTAAGCTTGAGTCTACAAAAGGTTCCTGTGTTGTGGAAGACATCCTTGTCCCTGTGCAAAAGATATCACGTCCTTGCAGGGGTGGATCCAGAGTCTAGTCTCGGGAGAGGCACTGCCAGAAAATATGTTTTTTTGGGGGCAATTTATCGGGGAAATGGCTGGTATTGGCGGTTCAATCATCACGGCACCAAGGTTATTATGGTCTCAGGATGATTGAAGCACATTATTTCTATTATTACATTGTCACTTGCCACGTCACCTGCCACACATTGCGGATTGTCACTTGCCACGTCACGGATTGTCACTTGCCACGTCACCCGTCACACGTTGTGGATTGTCACTTGCCACGTCACCTGGCACACGTTGCGCATTGTCACTTGCCACACATTGCAGATTGTCACTTGCCACGTCACCTGCCACCAGATGCGGATTGCCACTTGCCACGGTACCTGCCACACATTGCGGATTGTCACTTGCCACGTCACCTGCCACCAGATGCGGATTGCCACTTGCCACGGTACCTGCCACACATTGCGGATTGTCACTTGCCACGTCACCTGCCACCAGATGCGGATTGTCACTTGCCACGTCACCTGCCACACACTGCGGATTGTCACTTGCCACGTCACCTACCACACGTTGCGGATTGTCACTTGCCTGCCCCTGCGTCCTTGTGGCTCCAAGGATTTTGGCACCTGCAAGGGAGACCAGCTTGACTGTCAGAAAAGCCTTTACCTAAGTTTGTTTGTGAGTAGGACTATTGCTTTTATTCTATTTTTAACAAGGGAAACATCAACCTGTATTGCTGCTAGCTTCTTGCCCAAAAGATCCGGCCTGATAGTATCAAAAGCACCAGAGAAGTAAAAAAACATGACCCTCACAGTCCTTGCTGACTTTTATTCTATTTTTAATAAAACTTTTATATTTGGTAATGCATTAGGTCGGTGCACCCTCCTTCTTTTCTTTTTCTTTTTAGCTATATGAACACCCATTGTTCTGAGGAGGGCTGCAAGACTCTAGACTTTGCCTTAAACTAAAGACTGGACTATACCACCCGTGTCTAGCGAAACACCGGAGCGCAGGAGATTTTTTGTTCTGATGTTTCCTTTGTGTCACGGATTGTACACTGCCTGACAGGAAGTCCAAAGTATGTGCATTTGCAAGACTGTGTGTCGGATAGGGTGATCAGCAATGTTCCACAGGGGACAATTCTCTCCCCCTTTCTTTTCACTGTCTACACCACTGATTTTAGCTACCAGACAGAGTCTTGTAGTGGGATGTATCAGGAATGGGGAAGAGACTGAGTATAGGACTGTGGTGGAGAACTTTGTCACATGGTGTGAGGCTAATCATCTGTATCTAAATGTGACATAGACAAAAGAGCTGGTTGTGAATTTCAGAAAGAGAAAGCCACCAGTGACCCCAATCTCCATCCAAGGAGTGAATGTGAAGATAGTAGAGAGTTACAAGTATCTGAAGGTGCACATAGATAATAAGGAATGGCCAGAGCCGCCTCTACTTTTTGAGGAGACTGTGATCCTTTAACATCTGCTGAAAATATTTTATGAGTCTCTGGTGGCCATCGCTCTCCTGTATGCAGTGGCATGCTGGGTAAGCAGGCTTAGGTTGTCCGACACCAACAGACTCAACAAACTGATTCGCAAGGCCAGTGATGTCGTTTGATTGGAAGGGGAGTCTTTTACAATAGTGTTGGAGAGGAGAATGTTGTTCAAGTTACGTTCAATCTTGGACAACTCCTCCCACCCACTCCACAATACACTGCTCAGTCTGCGGAGTACTATCAGTGACAGATTGTTATACCCATGATGCACCACAGAGCGACTTGGGGAAATCATTTTTGCCTGCGGCGATCAAGATAAAGTAAATGATTCTTTTCTGTGAGGGCAGGAGGTAAAGATTTAATTCTGGTTAATGATCAGGATTATGTGTTGTTTTTATAGTACTGTATGTTGGTATTGTGTTGGTTATTATTTGGGTGGTGTTAGAGAAAGGGGTGAATTATTTGTGTTTGGTAGTTTGACTATCTGTTATTTTAATCTGTGTTATTTATTCAATGTTATATTTTAATTGTATGGATGTTTTATTTGTAGTGTAGCTTTCATTTTGTTATTTGGTGTTAATGGCTGTTATTGGTAATTGTGTTGTGCTTTTGCATCTTGTTCAGTTTATTGTTGTGATCTTGTGTTGTCTTTGTTAAGTGTGTCAGCATTTTTTGACATCCCTTGGCATGGATAGCACTCTGTGAAAACATTTAAATAGCAATGAAATTCTAAGTGCAGTAAACCTAAAGACATAACTGGTGATGCCATAATCAATGCTAGAGCTGCCTATGGTTTGACCTCAAGACAGAGTGAATTTTATTGAACATAAATAGCTAGTTTTGGCTTATGCAGTAATAATGTATTGTGTATCAATGTTAAAGGAAACTTCTAATATAACATGCTTTTCTTATACAGCACCGAGTCAGAAGAATAAGAATACCTCTCAACACAAACAGAAGCAAGAAAAACATTCTACAACATACAGTAAGAAAAACATTTTACATACCGTATATACTTTTTTGTGCTGAAAATGCCCCCCTTGGCTTATACTCGAGTCACCTCTTTGCGCCTAATCTCCTGGACTTTGGGGAAACGGTACTGGTTGGACCCCAAACTTGGCACACATGTAGCCCCATTCTTCCTCTATAAGTGTGCAAAGTTTGTTGTCCGGGGGACCTACGGCCGGGGAGCACAGATTTTTCAAAGCCGGGCACCCCTTCCATAGACTCCCATGTTAAACGGTCATTTCTCCAGTGATTTTGGGGACCCGGTACTGACCGGACGTAGGTCCCCTGGACCCGTAACTTGGCACACCTATAGCCCCATTTCTCCTTTACAAGTGTGCAAAGTTTGTTGTCTTGGGGACCTACTGCCGGGGAGCACTGATTTTTCAAATCCGGGCACCCCTTCCATAGACTCCCATGTTAAACATCAGTCTAGTGATGGACACAGTGAGGCATGGGCACAGTGAGGCATGGGCACAGTGAGGCATGGACACAATGAGGCATGGACACAGTGAGGCATGGACACAGTGAGGCAAAGTGAGGCATGCAGATGGACACCCTAGGCTTATACTCGAGTCAATACGTTTTCCCAGTTTTTGTGGTAAAATTAGGTGCCTCGGCTTATATTCGGGTCAGCTTATACTCGAGTATATACGGTATATAAGCATAGTCAGTAACATATGTCATGGTTTCTCATGTGATAATTATATAATATTCTTTTTCTAAATAGGTTACCCCTGGGATAAAAATAATCTCAAGTCTTTGCAGATGGATCTGAAAAACTTTGAAAAGCTGGACCTCCATGCTGCAAAGGTACAAATCAATAAATTCCTGTTTTTTTATTGCAAAGTACATTTATGGACATATGAAAGTAGAAATAGATAAAACAAAATGTTGGAGATATCAGCATATGGATCAGTTTAAAAATGAAATGCACAAAAATATGTTTTGCAAATAATTTGTAATTTAATTTCTGGGTATAAACATTTTAAAATGGCAGGTGAGGAACTGACTACCAGACCAAGTGCAGAGTTAAAGTATAAGTAAAGGCAAACCTTTTTGTTAGTTTTGGACAGAGTCAGTTTTTATTGCTGTCTGTGCCCCCATTATGCCTTGTACACACGACCGGACTGTCCGTTGGAATAAAGTCCGACGGATTGTCCGATGGAGTTCTGACGGAATTCCGCTCAAGCTGTCTTGCATACACACGGTCACACAAAAGTCCGACTGTCAAAAACGCGGTGACTTACAACTACTAGCCGAGATTAATGAAGTTCAATAGGCAGTTCGGCTCTTCTGCTTGATTCTGAGCATGCGTGGTTTTTAGTCTGTCGCATACAGACGAACGGACTTTCCGATATAAATATTTGTCCGTCGGAAAAAAGAGAACAAGTTCTCTATCTAAGTCCGTCGGAATTTCAGAAGGAAAAAGCCAGATGGGGCATACACACGGACGGAATATCCGATGAAAAGAGCCCGTCTGACTTTTTCCATCAGAAAATCCGGTGGTGTGTACAAGGCATTAGGGAGAGTCACCCTCTCTGCTTACCATTATTATTGAAAGTGAAAATAAAACCCCACATTTTGGGTTGTCCCCAGAAAAGTAATAGAGGGAAACCTTCCAATATGGACTCTAGTTCTGGTGACCTGGGGGTCCCCAAGACATTCCCCTAATTTACTGGGATTTCTCACTTCCTGTTTGGCTATGGGACAGGAAGTGAAAGGAAATCTCTGCAATGGGACACATGGTGAAAAATAAATCTGACAGGGGTTATTGCCCTCCCTTACTGTATCCAAAAAATTGTTAAACTTTAAACAGTAATAAAAACTTGAGAATGTAATCCTCCCAACTTTGCCCAAAATAAAAAACAAAATAGTTTTGCCACTTTAAAGTGGATGTAAACCTGATTCATGAAATTTGACCTAAGCACAAATATCTGTAGTGTTTTCTTATCTCTCTCCAAAGCCCTGAGTCCTGTGTCTTTCTGCTGTTTGGTTACTCTTTTATCAGCATGATAACTTCTAAAAAGTTATTCGACAACCAAGATAAAACCAGCCTGAAACTTGTGTCAGGGTGGGTGCTATAAATAGATTAGCAGAGAGCTGGTCTATTCACAGCACAGCTCTGCACATTCCTTTCTTCCTTTGCCTATGTGGAGGGTTGTGTGCCTTTCCTCCAATCAGCTGTCACACAGTGTATGCCAAGAATCCCCACCCAGTGCTGAACAGGAAGGAAAAATATCAAACACGATGTTCATTTTCTAAAGAATATTGCAAGCTGAAGATAGCAGGTATACATGTAAAACTTATGTAGGAGGATTTGTTTAATCTCTGTGTATCATCTGAGGCTTCACTGGGGATATGTGAGGATTTACATCCACTTTAAGTGAATTATGTTATTATATTATTAAGTGTCTGCCCAGGGGGTTAATTTTGCCCTTTCTTTTTTTATAATGGCTCTGCTCATCTCCGCTATTACCTGTGCTGTTGCCATTGCCAATGACTTTCTCCTATTTCTGGTTTTGTTTGGTAAATTGTATATTGTAAAATATTGTAAAATATTATATTGGGGACGATTTGATAAAGACAAATAGGTGGTTACATTTGCTAGGAAATTTTCCCTTAAATTAGTGAATGTCTAATCTGCTGGTTTCCATCAAGTCAAGTGTAAGAAAAAAATAATGGAATAATTTACTAAAGGCAAATAGTAACTTTGCAGGGGAAATTGCACTCTGCAAGGGAATTTTCCCCAAAGCTTAGTGAATGAGGTGATGCTCAGCTGACTTCTATCATCCAATCTGGTGCAAGCAAAAATGTTTTTTTTTTTCCTTGCACATGATCGGGTATTCTTTGCAAAGTGTAGCTTCGCCACAATCACTAAGCTCTGGAAAAATTATCTTGCAGAGTGCAACTTCACTTGCAAAGTGAACAGTGTATTTGTTTTTAGTACATTAACCCTACTGTCCTTTTTTTATTTTCTTTGCACGTGATTAGGTATTCTTTGCAAAATGAAATTTTCACTGCATTCACTAAAGTAAGGGATAATTCCCTTGCAAAGTGAATAACTTTTTTGTCCTTTAGTAAATGAACCTATATTAGTTCATTCCTATTCTTATGTTGTCTATGTCTGACACTAGGTCAATGCCAACGGGACACTTGAACAATTAGTGAAAGAACTTACCCTTGAAGCTAACACAGAGCTGGAGAAAACAAGAGTTTTTTGGATTTGGATCTGCCATCATATTGGTATGTGGGGGGAAAAAAATACTCAATTTTTCATTGGAAATGAATCATGATAGCTATTTCATATTTAATAAATAACATTTATCAAACTTGTTATTATGAAGCTTGAATTCATACATAAAATGTGTGTCTGACATATATCTCTTCTCTCTGATTCTCTCAGAGTATGACACAGTAGGATTAAAGAATAAAGCTCTGGTATCACCTGACCCAGATGTCCTACAAACCAGGAAAGGGACCTCTTCTGGGTACTGCTCACTCTTTGAACGCATGTGCAGGTGATGTATACTAACTATGTGACCATCTTTTTTAGATCTACTGTATGTGTATTCCTTATGGTAATATGTCAATTACCTTCATTAGTCTTTTAAAAAGTAAGCCTAACTATATACAACTTTAGATATTTATAAGCTTAAAAAAGCAATAAATGTATTTTTTTCTGTTGCAGGATATCATTTAAAAATTATTACTGCCTTTTAAGAGGAAGTAAAGCCATTTTTTTTTTTTAAAACCCTGAAAAAGAAAGCCATAATGAGCTACTGTGCATAGCATACTAGCTCATTATGAATGACTTACCTGAGATCGAAGCCCCCGCAGCGGTCCTCGGTCACCTCCGCCGCCATCTTGCCTTGATGTCCCGTCACTGCCGTCAGTGCATCGCCGCTCCGGCGCTGTGATTGGCCGGAGCGGCGATGACGTCACACGCATGCGCGCTCGGGCCGGCAAGAACCCATTCAGAAAACCGGCAATGAAGCCGGCCCGCTAGTGCGCATGCATGTGACGTCACCATGTAGGTTAAGGAGATATTTCTTGCACCTACAGGTAAGCCTTAATCTAGGCTTACCTGTAGGTGCAAGTTGTCTAAGTGGGTTTACAACCACTTTAAGGATTAGTATTGCCTAATAAGAAACCCCAGCAATGCCTGCATGATTGTTTATGTAGTGCACCCCCTTAAGGGTCGTAAGTAACTGGAATCCCCCACCCGGCACAGCCAGTCACACCGAATTTCCACAGGCACTCCAGAGTCTGAAAACAGTCTGTGACTTTCTTTTTTTTGTTTACTGAGAGATAATACTTGGATAGGGATGGGAGTTTATGGGATGCCCACATGACTTCAAACAACTTCAGGGACAACTCCTCCTAT
Organism: Rana muscosa; assembly: GCA_029206835.1. NCBI lineage: Eukaryota > Metazoa > Chordata > Amphibia > Anura > Ranidae > Rana > Rana muscosa. The sequence goes on from CM055122.1 coordinate 831,802,037, forward strand.
ACAGGGTCAGATTAAGAACATCATGGGCCTGGTGCTGAGGATTTTGGTGGGGACGTTTATAAATAAATAAATAAAAATGCAAACAATTTTTTGTTATAACAAATTAAATTAAAGAGAGAGAGGGAGGATGAGAGAGAGCGGATGAGAGAGAGAGAGAGGAGACGCATGACCATGCGTGGGAATGACATCAACGCAACTTCGGCCAAGGCAAGTGACCGAAGGCACAGAACCAAGAAAGAAGACCGGGTAAAGATGGAAGCGCCCGGGCCCCGCCGGATTGATCACAGCACAGCACTGGAGGGATCAGTCTGACAATTTAAGTGTACCCTAATGTGCTAATATGCTGTGCATACATGTACATTGTGGCATAACCTACCTCAGGGCCTCTAAAAAGTAGTAATGTTAGCGACGTTTACTACCGCTTTAATATCACAGGATCCCAGGAGCCTCTCATGGGGCCCCCTACTGACCCGGTGGCCCTTGGGCAGTGCCTAAGTGCATAGTTGCCAACATTTCAAAAATATTTTCAGGGACACTTTTTTTTACAAGTGCTATATTTAGAGTAGCTGAGATCCCCAAAGTTCCTCTATACATCACAGTAGTAATCACAAAATTAAATGAGTACTAATAATTGGGCAGAACAAATATGAGGACTGAGAAGATTTCCTTTAGTTTAACTAACAAAAGTGTGCCCATTCTAGAGCTGGTAACATTGAGGAAATTCAGTATAATTTTAAAGAACTGTTTTTGTGGGTAAGAGGCATATGGGAGGAGTATGGACGGTATAAAAGTGGAAAGTATGTGCAGATGAGGGAGAGGAATGTGGGGGGTATTGGAGTGGGCAGTATGCACAGCAGAAGAGTGTGGAGGGTTGACAATGGGCACTATGTACAGGAGAGGGGTACGGGGGGGGTATTACAGTGGGCAGTATGCACAGCAGAGGAGTGCGGAGGGTATGGCAGAAGGCAGTATGTACAGGAGAGGAGTGTGGAGGGTAGGGATGAGCTTCGAGTTCGAGTCGAACTCATGTTCGACTCGAACATTGCCCGTTCGCCCGTTCGCCAAACAAGCGACAAATTGGGGTGTTCGCGGCAAATTCGAAACGTCTATGGGAGAAATCTAAAGTGCTAATTATAAAGGCTAATGTGCAAGTTATTGTCATAAAAAGTGTTTGGGGACCCGGGTCCTGCCCCAGGGGACATGTATCAATGCAAAAAAAAGTTTTAAAAACGGCCGTTTTTTTGGGAGCAGTGATTTTAATAATGCTTAAAGTGAAACAATAAAAGTGAAATATTCCTTTAAATTTCGTACATGGGGGGTGTGTATAATATGCATGTAAAGTCGCGCTTGTTTCCGTGCTTAGAACTGTCCCTGCACAAAGTGTCATTTCTGAAGGAAAAAAAGTCATTTAAAACTCACTCGCGGCTATTAATGAATTGTCGGCTCCCGGCAATACAGAGAAAAGTCATTGATAAAAAATAAAAAAAAAGCGTGGGGGTCCCCCCAAATTCAATTACCAGGCCCTTCAGGTCTGGTATAGATATTAAGGGGAACCCCGCCGCAAATTTAAAAAAAAATGCGTGCGGTTCCCCCCAAATATCCATACCAGGCCCTTCAGATCTGGCATGGATTTTAAGGGGAACTCCACCCCAAATAAAAAAACAATGGTGTGAAGTCCCTGCAAAAATCCATACCAGACCCTTATCCGAGCACGCAACCTGGCAGGCCGCAGGAAAAGAGGGGGGGACGAGAGAGCGCCCCCCCTCCTGAACCGTACCAGGCCACATGCCCTCAACATGGGGAGGGTGTCCCTATGTTGATGGGGACAAGGGCCTCATCCCCACAACCCTTGCCCGGTGGTTGTGGGGGTCTGCGGGCAGGGGGCTTATCGGAATCTGGAAGACCCCTTTAACAAAGGGGACCCCCAGATCACGCCCCCCCTATGTGAATTGGTAAGGGGTACATTGTACCCCTACCATTTCACGAAGAAAGTGTAAAAAAAAAGTAAAAAAAAAACCACACAAACACCTTGGAAAAGTCCTTTATTAAAAAAAAATAAAAAATAAAAAAAAAAACATTCCAGCGATGAAATCCAGTGTCCTGCGGCGATCCGATGTCCAGCGCTGTCCGTCATTGGCTGAGCCTGAGCGGACCTGATGGGGAACTTCCTCCGCAGTCTATTAAATGTATAGACCCGCCCCTTCTAAAGTTCCCCATCAGGTCCGCTCAGCCAATGAATAGGTGTTAGGCTAAGCGGATCAGATGCGGAACGTGAGAAGGGGCGGGTCTATTCATGTATTACACAGTGAAGGAAGTTCCCCATCAGGTCCGCTCAGGCCAATGACGTAGGCGGGGTCTGACATACCGAGGGGGCGGACCTGATGGGGAACTTCCTTCACTGTGTAATTCATGAATAGACCCGCCCCTTCTCATGTTTCACATCTGGTCCACTTAGCCTTACACCTAGTCATTGGCTGAGCGGACCTGATGGGGAACTTTAGAAGGGGCGGGTCTATTCATGTATTACACAGTGAAGGAAGTTCCCCATCAGGTCCGCCCCCTCGTATGTCAGACCCCGCCTACGTCATTGGCCTGAGCGGACCTGATGGGGAACTTCCTTCACTGTGTAATACATGAATAGACCCGCCCCTTCTCACGTTCCGCATCTGGTCCGCTTAGCCTTACATCTAGTCATTGGCTGAGCGGACCTGATGGGGAACTTTAGAAGGGGCGAGTCTATACATTTAATAGACTGCAGAGTTAGTTCCCCATCTGGTCCGCTCAGGCTCAGCCAATGACGGACAGCGCTGGACATCGGATCGCCGCAGGACACTGGATTTCATCGCTGGAATGTTTTTTTTAAAAAAAATTTAATTTTTTTAATAAAGGACTTTTCCAAGGTGTTTGTGTGTTTTTTTACATTTTTTTACACTTTCTTTGTGAAATGGTAGGGGTACAATGTACCCCTTACCAATTCACATAGAGGGGGGGCGGGATCTGGGGGTCCCCTTTGTTAAAGGGGTCTTCCAGATTCCGATAAGCCCCCTGCCCGCAGACCCCCACAACCACCAGGCAAGGGTTGTGGGGATGAGGCCCTTGTCCCCATCAACATGGGGACATCCTCCCCATGTTGAGGGCATGTGGCCTGGTACGGTTTAGGAGGGGGGGGGCGCTCTCTCGTCCCCCCCTCTTTTCCTGCGCCTGCCAGGTTGCGTGCTCGGATAAGGGTCTGGTATGGATTTTTGGGGAGACTCCACGCCATTTTTTTTACATTTGGGGTGGAGTTCCCTTTAAAATCCATGCCAGATCTGAAGGGCCTGGTATGGATATTTGGGGGGAACCGCATGCATTTTTTTTTTTAATTTGCGGCGGGGTTCCCCTTAGTATCTATACCAGACCTGAAGGGCCTGGTAATTTAATTTGGGGGAACCCCCACGCTTTTTTTTTTATCATCAATGACTTTTCTATGTATTGCCGGGAGCCGACAATTCATTAATAGCCGCGAGTGAGTTTTAAATGTCTTTTTTTCCTTCAGAAATTACATTTTGTGCAGGGACAGTTCTAAGCACGGGAAACAAGCGCGACTTTACATGCATATCATACACACCCCCCAGGTATGAAATTTAAAGGAAAATTTCACTTTTATTTTTTCATTTTAAACATTATTAAAATCACTGCTCCCGTAAAAACGTCAATTTTTAAAACTTTTTTTTGCATTGATACATGTCCCCTGGGGCAGAACCCGGGTCCCCAAACACTTTTTAGGACAATAACTTGCATATTAGCCTTTATAATTAGCACTTTAAATTTCGAACGTTCGAGTCCATTGTATTTAATAGGGTTCTAAAGTTCACGGGAACATTCTGTCTGTTTGCAGGTTCTGGTGCGAACCGAACAGGGGGGTGTTCGGCTCATCCCTGGTGGAGGGTATCAGAGTGGGCGGTATGTACAAGAGAGGAGTGTGGAGGGTATCATAACGTACGGTATGTACAGGAGGGGAGTATGTACAGAAAAGGAGTGTGGATACAATGATAGGTGGCAGTATGCACAGGAGAGGAGTGTGGAGGGTATGATGGGGGCAGTATGTACAGGAGAGGAGTGTGAAGAATATGACAGTGAGCACTACGTATAGGAGAGGAGTGTGGAGGGTATGACAGTGGGCACTATGAATAGGAGAGGAGTGTGGAGGGTATGACAGTGGGCACTATGTACAGGAGAGAAGTGTATGACAGTGGGCACTACTATATATAGGAGAGAAGTGTGGAGGGTATGACAGTGAGCAGTATGTACAGGAGATAAGTGTGAAGAGTATGTACAGGTGAGGAGGATGAAGGAATCTGTGAAGGAAAAATTTAAAGGTTTGTGGAAGGATGTTTAGGGACTGCAAAGTGGTTAAGTGGGCCATACATGGATTGAAATTAAGCCAATTAAGCAGAGACCAGCCATAGTCGATGTATGTATCGGTTAGCTGGTTTTTCACAAGTCAATCTATTAACCGACTTGAGTACAACCAGCCAGTCAGGTTTTTCCCAAAACAATCAGTGCTGCCAGCTATAGTTAGCAACACTGATCATCGTATTCAATGGCAGAACACAATAACACTGCAGGAGTGATTCCCCCGTCCACAGGTCAGCAGGTGAGAGGGTGTGTGGGGACAGGCTGGGGAGAGATACTAGTCAGTGGCTGGGTAGGCACTGGCTAGTATCAGAGCCAGATACACACAGGTTACATACGCCGCGATCGTTAGAGCGAGAGCAATAATTCTAGCACTAGACCTCCTCTGTAACTCTAAACATGTAACCTGTAAAAAAATGTAAAGCATCGCTTAGTATACAAAAAAATCGTGCTAGCTTTTTTTGTTTTTTTTTATATGAATGAAACAGCTTATTTCCAAGAAAAACACGTTTGGAAAATTGCCAAAGACCACCATTTTATTCCATAGGGTGCCTGCTAAAACTATATATATATAATGTTTGAGGGTTCTGAGTCATTTTCTAGCAAAAAATAAATAAAAGATAATTTTTACATGTAGGAGAGAAGTGTCAGAATTGGTCTGGGTGGCAAGGGGTTAATTACCATAAGTAATATACAAATAATTAGTATAAGCACTGTGAGCTTATCCCCTCAGTCTGCTGCAGAGTCTGTCAGCTTGTATTTATACTGGCCGCTCTGTATGTAGCTTCTGACAGGCTGCGCAAGTAAATGATAGCAGCCCCATATTTTGATAAGTACTGGGGTATGTCTTCAGTTACCCCCTAAATGTGGGGTCTATGTGACCCCTGGTCACCGAGCTACATCCCTCGAAGTCGATCTTTTTTTAAATTATTTTTGGGCAAATGGGCCTATCTTGAGGAAGGGGCCTGGAGCTGCAGCTCCAATAGCCCCTATGTTAATCAGGCCCTGTTCCTATATACAGTCCTATATACAGCTCCTCGTCTTCCTCAAGCGCTCACTTGCTTGCAGAACCCAGCTATATCACCCTGTATTCATTTGTAGCATGGGCCCATTACAGGCAGGGACTCACAGCCCTTATACTCAAAGAACGGATAGGGTGACACAGCTCACACTTTCCCAGAACTTCCTTCCTGTGGCCACTGATCCCAGCACCACCTTTTCAGGCACTGCCAACCCACCTGGCTGCAGTGGCCCTTTTCACTAGCCCTCCAGGCTAAATTCTCTCCACAGTCCTCTAAACTGACACTCTCTCCACAGTCCGCCAGACTGACACTCACCAGCCCACCTGGCTGACTCTCCAGAGAACTCGTGGATGTGCTAACCTGCTCCCGCTGTCCTCTCACCTTGCTTCCGTGTTTCCAGTAAGGGTTTTCTCTGTGTGTTATGGCAGGGTCCTTCCAGGACCCGAGCCCCAGACCTGAGGTCACCCCCCTAGACTAGGGGGCACCCTGCGACCTGGGAAAAGTGTGTGTGCCGATCAAGCTCGATAGGGAGGGGGCATGTAGACATTGCATCCGCAGCTGCTACTAGAGTGCTGAGAGGGGATGGAGCCCATTCTGGCTCCTACAAGAGTTCAAGGAAAGGAAAAAATGGTGACCCCTGGAAGTTGCACATCTGTGGTGTCCTACTACGATGAAAGGAGTGGCACCCTTAGCCTAGACTCCGACCAGGCTACGCTCCAAACGCGTTTCACTCCACCCCCCGGAGCTTAGTCATGGAGATGGTAATAAGCTGTTATCTACTGTACTACTGAATACAGAGAATTAATGATGGAAAAAAAATGACACAACTTGTTCAAGATGATGCAGAGGTGAATGACTACGTTTCGGGGGGTGGAATGAAACAGGTTGGGGGCATGTGGCCTGTTCGGAGTCCCGGCTGAGGTTGCCACTCCATTCATCGTAGTAGGACACCATAGATGAGCGACTTCCAGGGGTCATTCTTCTTTCCTTGAACTAGGGAGTGCCATGCGAGGGCCTCTGAAACCCTCCTCAGCACTCCATCTCCATCTTCCACTGACTGCCCCAGCTGGCATGGCTCATACTTATTTATGAGGTGTTAAGACAAAAAAAGAACGGACAAGGGCATATGGGTGTGCTAACCACACTAGTATTAGCTCACTTACACTATGCACCCAATGTGGGTGGCATCTCTCTGGTCAAAAAATACTGCATATAAACCAAAAATATGTCCCATACCAAGCCAATAGGGGACCAGAAGACCAAATGAGTGACACCAAAGTCAATGAGTTAGAATTGAAAAAAGTTGAAGTTTATTAATAAATAGAAAATAGTATTTCATAAAACACCTCTCTATGTAATGCCGTGTACACACGATCGGTTTCACCGATGAAAACAGTTCGATGGACTTTTCTCATCGGACAAAACGATCGTGTATGAGCCCCATCGGTCTTTTTTCCATCGGTGAGAAAAAATAGAACATGTTTTAAATTTATCCGATGGGAAAAAAACGATAGCAAATTCCGATGAAAAACCCACGCATGCTCAGAATCAAGTCGAAGCATGCTCAGAAGCATTAAACTTAATTTTTTTTCGGCTTCTTGGAGTGTTTTACGTCACAGCATTTGGGACGGTCTGATTTTTGACTGATGTTGTGTAGGCAAGACTGATGGAAGCCAGCTTCATCGGATTTCCGATGGAAAAATCCATCGGATTAGAATCCATAGGAAATCCGATCGTGTGTACAGGGCTTAAGAGAGTGAAAAATGCTTGAAATCTGACACTGAACAAATAGAAGTGTAAGCATAAAAACAATCTCCACGTATGGCCACTGATACAACAATAATAAGCACGGGACAAAACAAACAACATGAATAACAATGAACCGATCGTCCGGACACCAAAAATCTCTATATGGATGGCCTGTCATGACAAAAGGTTGTATAAATCTCTAAAAAGCACTAAATAGAACAGGCCATCCATAAAGGGATTTTTATAACAGCTTACCTGTAAAATCCTTTTCTTGGAGTACATCACGGGACACAGAGCGACTTAGTCATTACTAATGGGTTATATAGATTACCTTCAGGTGTTGGCACTGGCCAATTCCAAACCGGAAGTACCCTCCCCTATATAAGCCCCTCCCATCCGGGAGCACCTCAGTTTTGTAGCCAAGCAATAAGTGTCCCAAAAAGAGGGGTGGGAGCTCTGTGTCCCGTGATGTACTCCAAGAAAAGGATTTTACAGGTAAGCTGTTATAAAAATCCCTTTTTCTTTTTCGTACATCACGGGACACAGAGCGACTTAGTCATTACTAATGGGACGTCCCAAAGCAATGCCAAATGAGGGGAGGGATACATAAGCTGGGCGCCATCAGGCATGAGGATCTTTTGCGGCCTGCAACACACTGCGCCCAAAGGCGACATCCTCCTGACTTCTAACGTCTACCTGGTAGAATCTAGTAAACGTGTGTACCGAAGACCATGTTGCGGCCTTACATACTTGAGCCAGGGAGGCCTGGTGATGCACTGCCCATGAAGTTCCAACTGCTCTTGTGGAGTGCGCCCTAACTTTGAACGGAGGCGGTCTCTTTCTCAAGCCATAGGCTTGTATTATGACCTGTCGAATCCACTTGGCTAAAGTAGATTTTGATGCTGCCTGACCCTTTCTAGGGCCTTCCGGCAGAATAAACAAAGTATCCGTTCTGCGAATCTGAGCAGTGGCTTTTAGATAAGCTTTAACTGCTCTTACTACATCCAAAGAATGTAATAACTTTTCCTCTACCGAGCTAGGTTTGGGGAAAAAAGAAGGAAGAACCACATCTTGGTTCAAATGAAACCTCGATACCACCTTGGGAAGAAAGGCTGGATGAGGACGTAATACTACTCTGTCCTTATGGACAACCAGATATGGCTCCCTGCAGGACAAGGCGGCTAATTCCGATACTCTTTTAGCCGAACAAATGGCTACTAAGAAAATCAATTTCCTGGTGAGAAGAACCAAGGAAATGTGTTGCAATGGTTCAAACGGTTGTTTCTGTAGAACCGACAGAACCAGGTTTAAGTCCCATGGACATATGGGAATACTAACCGGAGGGCTAATACGCATCACTCCTTGTATGAAAGCTTTGACTAGTGAATGCGAAGCCAAGGGCCTTTGAAAAAATATTGACAAGGCCGAAATCTGACCCTTGATAGTACTCAAGGCCAGCTTCCTATCTACAGCCCACTGTAGGAAGTCCAAAATCCTACCTATCACGTACTTACGTGGATGCCATTTCTTGGCCTCACACCACGTAATGTACGCCTTCCAGATCCTATAATAGATCTGCCTGGATACCGGCTTCCTGGCATTGATCATGGTAGATACCACAGAATTAGAGAGCCCTCTCTTTTTCAGAATGTGGGCTTCAATAGCCAGGCCGTCAAACCTAGGGCTGGTAAGGAAGGGTGGTATATCGGTCCTTGCGACAGCAGGTCCGGATGATGTGGGAGGGTCCAAGGACTCCTCACTGACAATTTTACAATCTCCGCGTACCATGCCCTTCGGGGCCACGCTGGAGCCACCAGAATCACTGGTTTCTTTTCTACCCTGATTCTGCGGAGTAATCGCGGTAACAATTGTGGCGGTGGGAATGCATATATCAGCTTGAACTGATCCCAAGGGAACACTAGGGCATCCGAGCCGCAAGCTAGGGGATCTCTTGTGCGAGACACAAATCTGTCCACCTTTGCGTTGAATCTGGATGCTAGCAGATCTACATCCGGTGTTCCCCACCGCTGGCATATTGCCTGGAAAACCTCGGGGTGAAGAGACCATTCCCCCGGGCATAATTGTTGGCGACTTAAAAAGTCCGCTCTCCAATTTTCCACTCCTGGGATGAAAACCGCGGATATGGCTGGAACATATCTTTCTGCCCACTCCAGGATGCAATTTGCTTCCCTCTGGGCTGCACGACTCCTGGTGCCACCCTGGTGATTGATATATGCCACTGCTGTGGCATTGTCTGATTGAATTCTGACCGGGGACCCTTGGAGTTTGGATGTCCATGCTACTAGGGCATACCGGGCTGCTCGTATCTCTAAGAGATTGATGGGCAGGGCCTTTTCTGCTTCTGACCACTTGCCCTGGAGAGACCATTGCTCCAGTACTGCCCCCCAGCCTATGAGGCTGGCATCTGTAGTGACCACCTTCCAAGAAACCGGACTGAAGGGTTTCCCTTTTTCCAGATTCTGGGGCACCAACCACCAATGGAGGCTCTTGCGAACGGAAGGGGACAGGGACATTGGTAAGTCTAAAGCTTGAACTTTTTTGTTCCAGGCTGACAGTATGGCCCTTTGCAAATTCCTTGAATGGAATTGACCGTAGGGTACCGCTTCGAATGAAGCCACCATTTTTCCCAGCAGCCTCATGCACAGGCGTATGGATGGTTTTCTTTTTGTACCCACTAAGTGGGTCAAATCTTTTAAAGACGACACCTTCTCTGGAGGTAAGAAAATCTTTCTCTGATTTGAATCCAGCCTTAGCCCTAAGTATTCCAGACTTTTGACTGGTCTTAGAGCTGACTTGTCCCGGTTGATAATCCAACCGTGATATTCCAGATACTTGATTGTCTTGTGAATAGCTACTTCCAGCTTTTCCACTGAGTGGTCTATTAGTAGCAGGTCGTCTAGATATGCCATTATCGTTACACCTTGTGTTCTTAGATTGGCCAATAATGGGGCCAGAATTTTTGTGAACACTCGTGGTGCTGTGGCCAGACCGAAAGGTAAGGCTCTGAACTGAAAATGGCGCCCTTCTACTGCAAAGCGTAGAAATTTCTGGTGGGCCGGAAAGATGGGAATATGCAGATAAGCATCCCTTATGTCGATCGAGGCTAACCATTCCTGCCCTAGTAGGGCAGTGGCCACCGATCGGATCGACTCCATCCGAAAAGTCCTGATATTTAGGAACTTGTTTAGCCCTTTTAGATTTAATATGGGCCTCACGTCCCCATTTGGTTTGGGGACTGTGAAAAGGTTCGAGTAAAACCCGAATCCGCTTTCTTCCAGGGGAACCTTCATGATTACACCTTGGAGCAATAGTTGTTCTAGTGCCAGAAGGAGGGATCCTCTCTTCTGGGGATCTCTTGGCACGTTTGACCTCATAAATTGGGCAGGAGGAGTGCCTTTTAACTCCAGCTTGTATTCCAGACTTACTGCGGAGAGCACCCATCTGTCTCTGATGGTGTCCCGCCAGGTCTCTGTGAACAACTGAAGCCTTCCCCCCACCCGATTGAGTGGGGGCAACGCTTCATGACTTGGGGGGAGGTTTTGTACCTCTCTTGATCCAGGGCTTCTTGTTACCCTGTGATTGTCCCTGATTTCTGCCCCCTGAATTTGACCGCGGAGGCCGTCGGAACTGCTTCACAGCCGATGTGCCCGGGACTGGAGAAGTAGGCCTCTTAAAAGAAGGACTTCTACTCTTGTTCTTAACCGGTAAGAGTGAACTTTTACCAGCAGAAATTTTCTGGATATATTTGTCCAGATCTTCTCCAAATAAGCGTTCTCCATGAAATGGGAAGCTAACCAGCAGTTTCTTACAGGGAGCTTCAGCAGACAAGTTTTTGAGCCACAGAAGCCTACGCATATGTACTATAGACAGCGTAAAGCGGGAGGCCTGTTGGATTGTATCCTTTATGGCGTCCACCGCAAAACACAAGGCTCTAGGCAGGTCAGCTAGGGCAAGAGCCTGCTGATCTGGTAAGTCCCTTAAGACTTGTTTCAACTGATCTTTCATTGCTTGGCAGACTCCAATCGCTGCTACCGCAGGTTGTGTCACCATGCTTGCTGTAGAGAAAGCAGATTTTAGTAAAGACTCCAATTTTTTATCTATTGGGTCTTTGAACATTGGAACATTATCTACTGGACATGTCAGTGATTTGTTCACAGAAGAGATGGCTGCGTCCACTGTAGGGACCCTCCATTTTTTTATGAACTTATCCTCCATGGGATAGATCACCGGAAATCTCTTGGGGGGAGCAAATATTTTATCAGGATGCTCCCAATCCTGGTAAATAAGCCCTTCTAATAAAGGGTGGATTGGGAAGGAACAGACAGCCTGGGGAGCTTTTAGCGACCCCAGCGAGGAAACCGTAGTGGATGGTGGTTCCGCCAGAGGCATTTTAAATGCTGATCGGACCATTTTAGTCAGAGACTGAACCCATAATCTTTCAGCCTGAGATGCTGAGAAAGGTTCTTCCACTGTTGATTCCTCCATAACTGAATCAACCTCATCCTGATCCCCTTCAGGTAGGTCGATCTCTGTGTGGGGCTGTTCCTCCACTAACAGGCACTCTGAAGGAGGAGACGGAGATCGGACGTGCTTTCCCTGTGACAGGGAAGCAGCGATCAATGCTGTTAATCTCTCTTCCAATCCTCCCAGAGTTGAGGATAAAACCTCCTCTGTTATATATACAGGAGCAGTTGGACTGGGGACAGCCGCAGCACCAGGCACTCCTGCGGCGTTTCTACGGCTACTGACCTCTGAATTCTCAGGGGAGATTGGTGCAGTACAAGCATGCCCAATATCCTCAGAGCCCGATGGAGACCCCTTTGGCTTCCTGGAAGACTTATTTCCGGAGCGTCTGGACGACATATCCTTTAAGCACAAAGCTGAGGTATTCCCGTCGTCATACACCAATTTTGCTGGTAATAGTCTAACACAGTTGCTGCTATATACCAGCTGGTGTCCACTAAAGTGCCTTTCTATGGGGATGCCTGCATCAACTGCCTCTGTGTGCCACTGTTTGTTGCTAGCTCTGTTTGCATCCAGCTGACACTTGTACTGTGTCTTTATACAAGCTGGGACGCCTGCACATGCGCAGAAGCGCCGTGGCGCGCATCGAGCGTCATCCACCCGCCCCGCCCCTTTTTTTTCATAGGAGGTGCGTGCACGCGCCCGCGTGCGCACCCGTGCGCCATTGGCGCCCTTTTCGAAAATCAAACAGGGACTAGGAGCCAGGGCCCTTTTGCCGGAGGGCCTGTGCGGTGGATGAGCGCAGCAACAGGGCAGAGGAAGTGGATTCCCACAGAGAAACTTACCAACTGTCTGGATCTTTTGACTTGAGAAAACCAAAGATCCACATGACAAGAAAAATGGACTACAGCGGCCTCTAGTGGTTTAACACAGGTACCGCGGTCCTCTTTTTTTTTTTTCTTGACTACTATTAAAATTTTACATTTTCAGTAGTTACAGGCATACACAGATATTAGCGGGAATACCGTTAGGTAACAGACAGAAAGACAAATTAGGCTTGGGGGTCCCCCAATAGAACCAAGTTCCTGGGGGCCCCCACTTACCTGTTCCCCGCCGCAGGACTCTCTTTGGTCCACAGAAGCCCAAACTTCACCTATCACGGCAGGCATTGTAATTAAACCTTCAGGGACCGGGTTCCCAAGGATTCCACTCCCCTGGACCTGTATAGCACCCTGCACAGACAACATCTTGGTCGTGGGTATGACCAGAGCTCTGGATCCCAGGGTCCAGCCCTCCTAAGAGAGGCATTACAGGCAAAACCTTGCTCTTCTGCTGCAAGGCCCGGGTACCGACCGTTTAGCTATGAAGCTTTTTTGGTGGGATCCGGAACAGCTTACTAAGGCCCAAAAGAACCTGTACGCAAGCCCAGTGAAAACACATGTTACTCTTTGGCCAACACCTTAGACACTGGCAAAAAACTGAGGTGCTCCCGGATGGGAGGGGCTTATATAGGGGAGGGTACTTCCGGTTTGGAAGTTGCCAGTGCCAGCACCTGAAGGTAAACTATATAACCCATTAGTAATGACTAAGTCGCTCTGTGTCCCGTGATGTACGAAAAAGAAATATAGGTCCCTGGAAGGCAATAGCCCATGGATGGGGGAGAGGGTAGGGTGGGAAAGGAAAGGGAAGGCGGGGGTGGGGGAAAAAAGGAAGGGGAGAGGTAAATGGGCCTCAAGCGAAACACTCATGTTAGGAAAGGATCCCAGCTATTCACCAATCCAACTGGAGGAAAAAATGTAGTAAGTTATAAGGAACTGGCACTACCAAGATATTGCTGTTAAAACCATCTTTATGCTTACATTTCCATTTGTTAATTGTCAGATTTCAAGCATTTTTCACTCTCTTACATAGAGAGGTGTTTTATGAAATACTATTTTCTATTTATTAATAAACTTCAACTTTTTTTCAATTCTCACTCATTGACTTTGATGTCACTTATTTGGTCTTCTGGTCCCCTACTGGCTTGGTATGGGACATTATTTATGAGGTGGCCTGCCCCATCCCTGACCCTTTTTGCTGGAAATTGGTTGAGGACCTCATAAATATGGCAGCCCCTCTTTACTCCCACCCTCCAGTTCTGAAAGTTTCTACCAACTTCTAGACCAGAGGCAAGTGCCAGAGAGAGCTGCCAGATGAGTCATCCAGCCCCTGAGTCACTGACCCAGATTCACAACCTAAGCCCTGTACACACGATCGGTTTTACTGATGAAAACCGTCCGATGGATTGTTTTCATCAGACAAACCGATCGTGTATGGGACCCATCGGTCTTTTTTCCATCGGTTTTAAAAAATAGAACATGTTTTAAATTTTTCCGATGGATAAAAAACCGATCGAAAACTCAGATCGTCTATGGGCAAGTCCATTGGATAAAAAACCCACGCATGCTCAGAATCAAGTCGACGCATGCTCAGAAGCATTGAACTTCATTTTTCTCGGCTCATCGGAGTGTTTTACGTCACCGCGTTTGGAACGGTCGGTTTTTTGACTGATGGTGTATAGGCAAGACTGATGGAACTCAGCTTCATCGGATTTCCGATGGACAAAACAATCGGATTAGAATCCATAGGATATCCGATCGTGTGTACGAGGCTCTAGGCCTGGTTCTCAGCCAAGCCCATTCTTATACTCTAACAACTAAACTATTTACATCTAGCACACTAGAGGGTGCTACATTTGCATCCAGGTCCAGTTTGTGCTAGTAGATAGTGAGGGGGTGAATATTGCACTAGCAATTCTGCTAACAGGGCTATTCTCACAAGAGCTGTGGATGCAGGCAGTAAATAGGAAATAATTTTACTTTTTGCCTGCTTAGAAAGGAAAAACTATCAGTAAAAATATGCCTGAACTTAATGAGGCTGAGACTCTTCACAGAGTTAAAAGAGAAGTATGACCACTAGAGTGACAACGTGTCCCGGATTGCCCGGGACAGTCCCGCATTTTGCAGGTCTGTCCCGGGCACATTCATTCCAGGACAATACAGTGTCCCGGAATTAAACTGACACAGCCACCCCCCGGGCCAATCTGATGCCCCCAAAAAAGGCCGCCACATCACCACTTTACTCACTGACAGTACTTGTCCTGGCCGGGAATGCCTGGAGGAGCACAATCCCCGCCCCCTGCTTATAATTGGAGAAATCATAAATCCCGCCTCTTGTGTCCAATCACTGTGCTGTGATTCGTTACAGCACAAGCTGATTTTTGGGAAGGGAGGGTGTCCCTGAATGGTAGTTTGGAAATGTGGTCACCCTAATGACCACAGCTTTTTTGGCCATACTTTTCTCCTCTGGGTCACAGGAGTGCACTTACTTTTGTTCTCCTGTGACCTAGAATTAGCCACAGCGGGCTAAAGCCCAGTGATGGCTGACATCACAGGGCTGCTACAAGCTCTGGAAGGATCCTATACATTTTTTCAGAATCCACTCAGCTGCCTGATTGATTGCTGCCTCACAGCCCATTACTGAGAGCCAAAGCCAGCTGCACCCGCCCCATCCCCAGCTCAAGCCTCCAGTGCCCAATGGAGGGGCAGAGTGGAGAGCAGTGACTGACATCCGAGATGACTGAGAACTGAGTGATCTGTGATATGTGATCCCTCAGTTCTCAGTCTTAGAGCCGATGGGGGATAGCTGCAGCATCACAGCTTTGCTGCAATATTAAGGTGAATATGTATGTTTGTTTACTACTCCATACTACATACATTTTCTTTCATTTGGGTTAATTCCTTTAATTGCAGTGAGTATTCACTTCAATTATCCAATCGTGTACAGATGAAATACAAAAACAGTAATTTACTTATAACATGATTGGATAATTGAAGGTAATTTTCATTCAAGTCACTGAGTGAAGATTCCCAACTCATTGGGTAAACCAGTCTCACTATGTAAACTCATTTTGTAAAGTAAATATTTACTAAGCTCAGTAAATGAGGTATAGCTGTGTTCACTTCATTCATCTAATCATGTGCAAGCAACAGTCCTGTGTTGTTGTTTTTTTACCTTGCACCTGATTGGATATTCAAAGTAAAAATCGCTTCACTTTAATTACTATGTTAAATAAACATACACTTTTTTCGAAGTGAACACTGACTCTGCTAAGCGTGAAACCTGTATTCTTTGAGTAATCCAGTTCTCTGTACACAAACACTATACATTTCCTTTAAATATAAATGAGGGTGCATACTTATTACCTCTTGTCATAACCCCCCAGGTTTAAATTAAATCTGGTAAAGATACAGATACAGTCATTGGCAGTACACTTAGGTACTCTATGCTTTGTCAAACCCTTTCATGCTTTGTATGCCCTGGATAGATACTGATGCTGTGGGATTGGCATGAGAAGGCCAGAAGTAAACATATCTGATTTGTTTCTTTACAAACTGAAATTTGGATTACATTTTCATTATTCCGAGATTTTGATGCATTCGAATTTCCCAATCACAAAAGTAACACATTTCAACAAATCCAAAATTAATTATAATGAATCAAATCAACTGAATTTGAATTAAAAAAAATAATTTGAATTTGAAAATGAATTCAAATTCGAAAAAATTATTTGAAATGAAAACATATTGCAATAAATACAATAAGGTATAAAAGTGAAATAAGATGATGATTCCTACATAGGTTGCTTTATAGAATAGAATAGAATAAAGGGGAATAAAATTGAATAGAAAATAAAATGAATAAAATAGAAAATAATACAATAGGGTAAATAGAATATAATAGAAAATAATAGAATAGAAAATAAAAGAACAGAATAGAAATAATAGAAAAAAATGTAATAGAAAAACATACAATCTAATAAAACAGAATAGAAAAGAATAGAATAGAATTAAACAAATAGAATAGAGAATAAAAGGAATAGAATAGAAAATAATAGAATAGAATAAAATAGATTAGATTAGAATTAATTCAAATTTGAAAAATTATTTGAAATGAAAATATATTGCAATAAATACAATAAGGTATACAAGTGAAATAAGATGATGATTCCTACATAGGTTGCTTTATAGAATAGAATAGAATAGAATAGAATAAATGGGAAAAAATAGAATAGAAAATAAAATGAATAAAATAGAAAAGAATAGAATAGGGTAAATAGAATATAATATAAAAAAATTGAATAGAAAATAAAAGAACAGAATAGAAATAATATAATTTTTTTTATAGAAAAACATACAATAGAATAAAACAGAATAGAAAAGAATAGAATAGAATTAAACAAATAGAATAGAGAATAAAAGGAATAGAATAGAAAATAATAGAATAGAATTAAATAGATTAGATTAGAATGAATTCAAATTCGAAAAATTATTTGAAATGAAAATATATTGCAATAAATACAATAAGGTATACAAGTGAAATAAGATGATGATTCCTACATAGGTTGCTTTATAGAATAGAATAGAAAAGAATAGAATAGAATAAAGGGGAAAAAATAGAATAGAAAATAAAATGAATAAAATAGAAAAGAATAGAATAGGGTAAATAGAATATAATATAAAAAAAATGAATAGAAAATAAAAGAACAGAATAGAAATAATAGAAAAAAAAATTATAGAAAAACATACAATAGAATAAAACTGAATAGAAAAGAATAGAATAGAATTAAACAAATAGAATAGAGAATAAAAGGAATAGAAAATAATAGAATATAATAAAATAGATTAGATTAGAATGAATTAAAATTCGAAAAATTATTTGAAATTAAAACATATTGCAATAAATACAATAAGGTATAAAAGTGAAATAAGATGATGATTCCTACATAGGTTGCTTTATAGAATAGAATAGAATAAAGGGGAATAAAATAGAATAGAAAATAAAATGAATAAAATAGAAAAGAATAGAATAGGGTAAATAGAATATAATATAAAAAATAGAATAGAAAATAAAAGAACAGAATAGAAATAATAGAAAAAAAATTATAGAAAAACATACAATAGAATAAAACTGAATAGAAAAGAATAGAATAGAATTAAACAAATAGAATAGAGAATAAAAGGAATAGAAAATAATAGAATAGAATAAAATAGATTAGATTAGAATGAATTCAAATTCGAAAAATTATTTGAAATTAAAACATATTGCAATAAATACAATAAGGTATAAAAGTGAAATAAGATGATGATTCCTACATAGGTTGCTTTATAGAATAGAATAGAATAAAGGGGAATAAAATAGAATAGAAAATAAAATGAATAAAATAGAAAAGAATAGAATAGGGTAAATAGAATATAATATAAAAAATAGAATAGAAAATAAAAGAACAGAATAGAAATAATAGAAAGAAATGTAATAGAAAAACATACAATAGAATAAAACAGAATAGAAAAGAATATAATAGAATTAAACACATAGAATAGAGAATAAAAGGAATAGAATGGAAAATAATAGAATAGAATAAAATAGATTAGATTAGAATAGAATAAAATAAAAGATAGCCGTCTTCCAAAATTTTAATTTCAAATCAATTTGAAAAGAACAAATATATGAAACAAAATCTGAATATACGAAACAAATTCCAAAAACGAATCATTCTAACATATCAAATATGACGAAACTAAATTATTAACTTAAACAACAAATCCGTAATGAAAAAAAACAATTTTTTCTCTAGTCAGAAAGTTATTCAAGTAAGATTGGCTTAAATCCCAGCCAAACTTTTTCTTTTTGTTTTGGATTGAGTGTGGAAGGGCTAGAGTTTCTGTGGTTGTCTCTGTCTCCATTTGAGGAATGGGGGACTTGTAAAAATTGTTTATGGTCAGAACCTTCTTTGTGTTCTTGTTCTTCCTTCAACTTGTTTCTGATGTCACAGAGGAGCGGCTAAAACACACAGGGGTTAATTTACTAAAACCGGAAATTGCAAAATCTGGTGCAGCTGTGCATGGTAGCCAATCAGCTTCTAACTTCAGCTTGTTTAATTAAACTTTGACAAAAAAAAAACCTGGAAGCTGATCGGTTTCTATGCAGAGCTGCAGCAAATTTTGCACTCTCCGGCTTTAGTAAATCAACCCCACAGTGAGGGGAAATCATCACAGTGGGGTGACCAGACAGGTCCCAAACTTTTCTCATTTAAAAAAAAAGAAAACAAATCTACCAGAAGTTTGCCTCAAACAGACAGATTATACAATTATTTGATATGAGAGTGAAATGTGCATGTAGGCATAACTGCTGTTTTTATGGGTGTCTAATAAATACATTTTCCCTATTTAGCCTTGCTGCTATTCAATGCAAGACAATCAACGGCTTTTCCAAAGGAACCTCATACAAGGCAGGGCAAGCGATATCTTGGGATTCAGACCACACATGGAACATGGTGTATTTAGAAGGAAGATGGCATCTGCTGGACACAACATGGGGCGCTGGCCATGTTGACGAGAGCATAAGCAAGTTCACTTTCCAGTAAGCATTCAGTGTATTTATAGGATGCATGTAAAAATATTATCTTAACCACTTTGCGCCCGCACTATAGACAAAGGACGTCTACAGCGCTGCGCTCAATTGCCAGGAGGGCGTCCCTGGACGTCTTCCTGTTTACTAGTTCCCTGCCCCCGCAGGCGCGCATCAGGGAAAATCTGTGCCCGCCGCGTCACACGGGTGCCGATGCGCGTGCCTGGCGGCCGCAATGTCCGCCATGTACCCGCGATCGGCATTTACAGAGCAAGGGACGTGGATCTCTGTGTTAACACAGAGATCCACATCCTGTCATGGAGAGGAGACCGATGGTGTGTCCCTTGTACATAGGGACACCGATCGGTCCCCTCCCCCAGTCAGTCCCCTCCCCCCACAGTAAAAATCACTCCCAGGGAACACATTTAACCCCTTGATCGCCCCCTAGTGTTAACCCCCTTCCCTGCCAGTCACATTTATACAGTAATCAGTGCATATTTATAGCATTGTTTGCTGTATAAATGTGAATGGTCCCAAAATAGTGTCAAAAGTGTCCGATCTGTCCGCCGCAATATCGCAGTCCTGACAAAAATCGCAGATAATCGCCATTACTAGTAAAAAAAAAAAAAAAATCATAAATCTATCCCCTATTTTGTAGGCGCTATAACTTTTGCGCAAACCAATCACTATACGCTCATTGCAAGGTTTTTTTACCAAAAATATGTAGAAGAATACATATCGGCCTAAACTGAGAAAAAAAATATTATTTTTTTTTAAATTGGGATATTTATTATAGCAAAAAGTAAAAAATTTAGTTTTTTTCAAAATTTTCAGTTTTTTTTGTTTATAGCGAAAAAAACTAAAACTGCAGAGATGATCAAATACCACCAAAAGAAAGCTCTATTTGTGGAAAAAAAAGGACGTCAATTTTGTTTGGGAGCCACGTCGCACGACCGCGCAATTGTCAGTTAAAGCGTGACAGTGCTGAAAGCTGAAAATTGGCCTGGGTAGGAATGGGGTGAAAATGCCCAGTATTGAAGTAGTTAAAGGTGATTCTCAGATGAGATTTGATATTACAGTCACACGGCTTAAATAAAAATCCCTATTCTTACGCTGAAGCTCTGTGAATGTAGTGTACACATTTTTCTTGTTATCTAACCCATGATCAGACAAAGATTATTTGGTATCTTGTTTGGATGTTCGAAAAATGACCATATGCTGAAAATGATTGGTCAGTATGACCTGCAGTTGACCTCTTTCTGACCTGCATTGTACTTGCTTTAATCTACTTTTGGATTCACAAAGAACTTTATGGGTAGTGAAGTAGTTCTGACCCAAACAAAAGCCTGTCGACACAGGCCCATGTACTGATTCTGTTGTGACTATGTTAGATACGTTTTTCTCTTACTGGGGCAATATTTGTACCAATTGACCACTGTTAGTTAATTTATATGTAGCACACAGACCCTTTTTCTCCTGCTTACCTCCACCTGCAGAGTAGGGCACACCATGCCACATGCCCGTATCCTCCTGGTATAAGAGGTTGAGCAGTGTTCATACAATTTTTGGGTCCTGCAGCGAGTTACCTCCTTCCGTTGGTTCTCATCCCTAGAGTGTAGGGAAAAGTCTATTCTCTTTCCTAAAAGAAGGCCAATGTCCAGACTGTTTTTAAACTCCAACAGGCGAGTTTATTTTTCTTGCTTGAAACTTAGTGGGAAACTGAAGATAGAGATAGAGTTGGGTAGGAAAGTAGGTTCAGGCACGCGACACTTATCTACCCTCGTCGCCACTCAAGCCTGAGTGGGTATTGCTCACCCGGATAGATCCCTCTCACAGTTCTAGCAGCCGGAGTGAAGCGCGAACAGTTACTTTCGAGTTTTTTCGTCCCCTCCAGGGACAGGTCCAGGAGATCCTCTGCCACAGAATCTCCCGGTCTTTAAATCCGGAACTCCTAAGCACATGTAACTTTTAGAGACCATAGGTGCCAATGGGCATGTTACAGGAGCTGTTTCACCGATCACAGAATCCTTCCCTCTGACAGGCAACCAGGCCTCTCCCAAGACAGTGACTTCCTTCACCGATTCCCTGGACAGGTCCTCCCCTGGTTTCCTGTCCTTCAGAGTGGGTTACCCTCCCACGGGCACCCTGGGACTTCTGTGGTTTGGTTTAGTTGTAGGCCTCAGTTAAAGGTACTGGGCCTACCTGGAATGATGCAGCCTCGTGCCAAAGGTGCCCGGGACTGACCACACGCACCCCTGGCCTGGAGGGCCAAAGGGCGCGAACCGAACTCCTCAGATCATGGCGTCTGCCCCTTATGTATCCCCGGCATGCACAGCAGGTAGACCACGCCCACTGCACAGCTGCCGAGAGAGGACACCCAATCACGCCGCAACGCCACCTGTGGTTCGACCCAAGACCTGGGCAACAATGCCACCTGCAGGTCAAAGGGAACTATACAACTAGGTAGTATTCCAGCAGAGCAGAGTCCAATTTAGGCAAATCAAATAGCCTGAGCCAAACTATCGCTCAGGCTGCCCTCTAAATTTCAGGCATAGCGACCCCAAATGTGGGGGTCTGCTACATATATTATCTAATGTTTGTCACTCTTCTCTGTTGCCTCCATCAAGGTACAGTGAGTTTTATTTCCTGACCCATCCAGCTCTCTTCATTGGGGAACATTATCCAGAACAAGCAGACTATCAACTACTGGATCCACAAGTGACCCGTGTAGACTTTCAACAGATTGTGCACCACAAAAGTCATTTTTATAACCTAGGGCTGATTTCCTCTCAGCCTGAAGTAGCTATTATAGAAACAGGTACGTTTTTAGGTTTTTATGATTTTACTACAAAATATCAGACCTGTCAGTGGTTAGAGTAAATCCCTCCTGAGATGTGTGCAAAGCTAGTAACCAACTACAAGAAAACATCTGACCTCTGTGCTTGCCAACAAGGGTTTCTCCACCAAGTACCAAGTCATGTTTTGCTTGGGGACCAAATACTTATTTTACTCACTGAACTGCAACTCAATGAATAAAATTTGTAACATTATGTGTTTTTTTTTCTGGATTTTTAGTTGATATTCTGTATTTATCATTTATAGTACACCTATGATAAAAATTATAGACCCTTCATTTCTTTGTAAGTGGGCAAACTTACGAAATTTGCAGGGATAAAAAATGTAGGGATGTAGTTTAAAGAGCAGCAAACACCACCAAATAAATGTTAACAAGATAAATGATAACAAGGAAGTAAAAACAACACAGCAGGCAGGTTTGAACTATCAGTAATACAACATTTTCATTTTTGAATGGATTTTTCCATATCTGACTAAAAGGTACTTTAGTTACACACAGCTAGGCAACTAGTATCTTCATGACAGAGTCACTTTCAATCTGGCCTCCAGGCTGATGCAAAGGGGGCACATTAATGAAGCTCTATATTCATAAATACCTTATTAATTGTATTTTTAATGTGATGGAACTGATCACTTGTGCTGCAGTGCTCATGTGTTCAAAGGGGGACATACAGGAAGACGAAGAAGGAGAGAGCAGATTGACACAGAGATGAGCCCATACGTGTGCTGCTTCCCTTTTTACTGTCTAGTCAAAAGTTGAGGGAGAACAAGTGTTCTTTAATTGCAGCATCTGCCCTGCCAGACAAATAAATGCTATATATATATATACACACACACAGGGCCGTCTGAAGGTATTTGGGGGCCCCAAGCTGCCGCGGGACATTGCAATTTTTTTTCATGGACACCAGGACATCAACTTGTTGAGCGGGGGGGGGGGGTGCTGCCACGGGACATTGTCATTTTTTTACAAGGACGCCAGGACATCAACTTTGTTGAGCGGGGGGAGGGGGGGCTGCTGTGTGTTAGATTTGGTGTTATCGCTCTCACTCTCTCATACTGGTCACTGGAAGTTCAACATTCAACATGCCACCAAGAACTGTTGCTCTACACATAAAGATGGCCTAGGCTATAAGAAGATTGCCCAGGCCCTGAAACTGAGCTGCAGCATGGTGGCCAAGGCCATACAGCGGTTTAACAGGACAGGTTCCACTCAGAACAGACCTCGCCATGGTCGACCAAAGAAGTTGACTGCACGTGCTCAGCATCCTATCCAAAAGTTGTCTTTGTAAAATAGATGTATGAGTGCTGCCAGCATTGCTGCAGAGGTTGAAGGGGTGGGGGGTCAGTCTGTCAGTGCTCAGACCATACGCCTGCATCAAATTGGTCTGCATGGCTGTCGTCCCAGAAGGAAGCCTCTTCTAAAGAAGATGCACAAGAAAGCCTGCAAACAGTTTGTTGAAGACAAGCAGACTAAGGACATAGATTACTAGAATTATGTCCTGTGGTCTGATGAGACTAAGATAGATGTATTTGGTTCAGATGGTGTCAAGTGTGTGTGGCGGCAACCAGGTGAGGAATACAAAGACAAGTGTGTCTTGCCTACAGTCAAGCATGGGGGTGGAGTGTCATGGTCTGGGGCTGCATGAGGGCTGCTGCCACTGCAGCGCTAAAGTTCATTGGGGGTACCATGAATGCCATCATGTACTGTGACATACTAAAGCGGAGCATGATCCCCTCCCTTCAGAGACAGGGCCGCATTCCAACATGATAACGACCCCAAACACACCTCCAAGATGACCACTGCCTTGCTA
Source organism: Rana muscosa (assembly GCA_029206835.1). Lineage (NCBI taxonomy): Eukaryota > Metazoa > Chordata > Amphibia > Anura > Ranidae > Rana > Rana muscosa. Next base: position 831,825,804 of record CM055122.1, read on the forward strand.
AAGCAGCTGAGGGTAAAGGTGATGGACTGGCCAAGCATGTCTCCAGACCTAAACCCTATTGAGCATATGTGGGGCATCCTCAAATGGAAGGTGGAGGAGCACAAGGTCTATAACATCCACCAGCTCTGTGATGTTGTCATAGAGGAGTGGAAGAGGACTCCAGTGGCAACCTGTGAAGCTTTGGTGAACTGCATGCCCAAGAGGGTTAAGGCAGTGCTGGAAAATAATGGTGGCCACACAAAATTATGACACTTTGGGCCCAATTTGGAAATTTTCACTTATGGGTTGTGACAGCAGGAAGGTAAAGTCACCTGGTTGCATCCAGGGGGGTAGATATATTTCGCCCAGATTCAGGCTTTACGCCGACTTATACAACTAGGTGGAGAGTTGTATAAGCCCAGCTAAGGCTAGTGGGCTCATGGATGACTCATACCTCTAGGGAGAGTGTGGGCGTCGTACAGACAGGGAGTTGATGAGACCAGCTGAAACTTGTCAGCTCATTTAGGCCTCTATAAGAACTCCCAGCTTCATTAGATGTTAGCTCATGCCTGGAAGCAGACCTGTGTGGACTTCCTGGAGAGAGTGAACCCTTGTCCGGTGAGACAAAGCCTGTGTGGCTATTTGCTTGGACATTTAAAACCAGGGACTTAGGGACTAGGACAGCACTAGGCTGATCCCAGTTGTTAGTTAGGAAACCTGTATGTTTAGTCAGAGGTCAAGTTGACCAGGATTTAATTTGTTTATGTTTCTTTTGGCTTTGCTGTGTTTTGTCACTGTAAATAGAAAATAAACCGCACACACCCGCTGCCAAGCTAACCCCCTCACAGTTGGTGGAGAATGCGGGCAGTTTTTTTTTAAGCCAGCATGGAGGAGATACTGAAGCAGCTGGCTCTAGCAAATGCCAATCAACAGCAGACAAATGCAGGTTTGCAAAAGAGCCTTGCAGCTCAACAACAGAACTTCGCAGCCCAGCAGCAAGCTCATCAACAGAGCCTTGCAGCCCAGCAGCAAGCTCACCAACAGAGTCTGGAAGCTCAGCAACAAGCCCAGCAGCAATCTGAGGCCCGCTTCATAGACCTGTTACAGAAGCAAGAGCAGAGACTACAACAAATGGAAGCAGTAATGCAGCAACGTCCGCAGACCAGTGAGGAAAGCCGTCCCACTAATACCGCGTCCTTTGGGGTGAGTCGTTTATTGACAAAAATGACTGGAGAGGATGATCCAGAGGTATTTTTGACCACATTTGAAAGGACTGCTGAAAGAGAAAAGTGGCCTGAGGAGCAGTGGGCTGGACTGGTGGCTCCTCTGTTAACTGGTGAATCGCAGAAGGCTTACTATGACCTAGAGCCTGACCAAGCAAAAGACTATGTGATGCTAAAAGCTGAAATATTGGCAAGGCTGGGTGTCACCCAGGCTGTCCGGGCTCAGCGTGTGCATAACTGGACTTTCCAGCTTGGAAAACCCCCCAGGTCTCAAATGTATGATCTCATTCACCTGAGCAGAAAGTGGCTACAGCCAGAGACTTTGTCCGCACCAAAGATTGTGGAACGTGTTGTAATGGATCGGTTTTTGAGAGCTCTTCCTACTGCCATCCAAAAGTGGGTAAGCCATGGAGACCCAGAGACGGCCGATGGTCTTGTGGATCGTGTGGAGAAATACTTGGCTACAGAGAACCTGACGGCCTCTTCCAGAGACACTCGGACTTTCCACCCTAAGACCAGACCATCCCCAGGGGCGGATAAGAGGATTCCAAGGGGTGAGGGTGGAGAGAGTGAGAGGGTGGGAGCTCTACCCCAAGTTTGGCGAGAACAGCCTGGGAAATCAGCGGCTCAAGAGGCGGCAAGAAGGATCGTTTGCTACCGCTGCCGGCAAGCGGGACATATTGCAGCCAATTGCCCGGTTGTGGAGGAACCCATGCAGTGTGACTTTCTGATGGGCAGACGTCAGTCGCTGTGTGCGACAGTCGCATGCACTGCCATTCGAGGAACTGAGAAACATTTATGCAAAATGTGTGTTAATGGTAGAAATGTTGTGGTATTGCTGGATTCAGGTAGCCTTGTGACCCTGATAAAGGCTGAGTTAGTTAAAACAGAGGTCTCTGGGAATAGCAAGGTAGCTGTTATTTGTGTGCATGGGGACACCCGAGAGTATCCAGTGACTACAGTGTGTTTCGAGACCCCCAAAGGTACCCTCTCTCATCCAGTGGGCTTAGTATCTCAGTTACCGCATGACGCCATTGTGGGAAGGGATTTTCCGAAGTTCTGGGAACTGTGGGATGATCCTGAGCCCCCCACTGGTGCCCCTATGTACCAGGAATGGGATAGCCAGAACTCCCCTGAGAGTGGTGAGGACTCTCCGGAATTTCCCTTATCAGTATTGGCAGGGGAGACTCAAGAAACTGGAGAGGAGCCCACCTCCTCAGACGAAAACCTACCGTCTGTGGAGTTTTCTGATCTTGAGGTTCACAGGGAAAACTTTGCCACAGAACAGTTGAAAGACCCCGCCCTAATAAAGGCACGGGAAAACGTAGTGAAAATAGATGGCGAGTTAGTGAACCCAGATAATACCTGCACTTACCCATACTTCAGCGTAGAGAAGGACCTACTGTATCGGGTGGCAAAAAGGGCAGAAGAAACCGTTGAGCAGCTTGTGGTGCCCAAACCTTACAGGAAGTTGGTGTTGGAGTTGGCCCATGGGCACATTCTTGGAGGTCATCTGGGGACAGAGAAAACCCGAGAGAGGGTATTACAGAGATTCTATTGGCCGGGGGTGATAAAGGACATAGAAAATTATTGTTCCTCCTGCCCTGTGTGTCAGAGGTCGGCCCCGATGCCACATTTCCGTAGCCCGCTGGTCCCTCTACCCATCATTGAGGTCCCGTTTGAGAGGATCGCCATGGATTTGGTAGGTCCTATAATCAAGTCCGCTAGGGGGCACCAGTACATATTAGTTATAATGGACTATGCCACCCGTTATCCAGAAGCGATCCCTCTCCGAAATACCTCGGCCAAAACCATAGCCAAAGAGCTATCTCTTGTGTTTAGCCGGGTGGGTATTTGTAGAGAACTGCTTACGGACCAAGGTACACCCTTTATGTCCCGGGTTATGAAGGAGCTGTGTAAATTGTTCAAAGTGACGCAATTACGTACATCTGTGTATCACCCCCAAACCGATGGGCTGGTTGAAAGATTCAACAAAACCCTAAAGCAAATGTTGAAGAAAGTGGTGGATAGAGATGGAAAGGATTGGGACTGTCTACTTCCTTATCTGATGTTTGCTATTAGGGAGTAGTGATGAGCCGAACACCCCCGGGTTCGGTTCGCACCAGAACCCGCGAACGGACCGGAAGTTCGAACGAACATTAGAACCCTATTAAATACAATGGATGCGAACGTTCGAATTCTAAAGTGCTAATTATAACAACTATTATGCATGTTATTGTCCTAAAAAGGGTTTGGGAACCCGGGTTCTGCACCAGGGGACATGTATCAATGCAAAAAGAAGTTTTAAAAACGGTCGTTTTTCGGGAGCAGTCATTTTAATGATGCATAAAGTGAAAAAAAAAAAGTCAAATATTCCTTTAAATATCGTACCTGGGGGGTGTCTAAAGTATGCCTGTGAAGTGCCACGTGTTTCCCGTGTTTAGAACTGTCCCTGCACAAAATGACACTTCTAAAGGAAAAAAAAGCCATTTAAAACTGCTTGCGGCTTTAATGTAATGTCTGGTCCCGGTAATATGGATGAAATTCTTTAAGAAAAATGGCATAGCTACCCCATGACCCCCCCCCCCTACCCCAGCCCATTACCAGCCCCTTTGGGTCTTGTATGGATATTAAGGGGAACCCCGCACATAAAATAAAAAAGGCCCTATATACTCTGAACAGCCGTATACAGGCGGTGCATACAAGACAGGGACTGTAGGTTTGTTCTTATGTAGAATCTGTTTGTAATTTTGAACAGGTACATTGTTGAAGTGTAGCTCCAGCCCAAAAATCTATTTTTAAACTTTTTGGAAAACATAGGTAAGGGTTATCACCCCTGTAACATTTGTTTTGCTGTCTGTGCCCCTGTTCAGAACATTTCACCTCACTTTCCGTCCCAATGACAACTGTTTTTGAAATGTGGTGTTTTTCTTGAAACAAGGATTGCTGATAAAGCATCAGTACAGAGGAGACACCTTTCTCCCATATTTATTCTTACAGGAGAGAATTTTCCTTCCTAGTGGTAGATTTCCTCTCACTTCCTGTTGTCTTCTTGCGTTTGCAAGTAGGAGTCGTTTGTAAGTTGGATGTTTGAAAGTAGGGACCTGCCGTATATACTCTGCAGAAATAGGCCCCTTAGTTGTTGGTGTTGGCACAACACTGTAAGCACTCACAGTTACTCTTGGTTGGTGCTGGAACGCCCTGCTGTCAACTATTATATCAGGAATTTTAATTACATATAATTGTTGAACAGTGGTAGTAAAAATTGGGCCTTTGATGGTGGTGCTGGTGCCACAACACTGTAAGCCCTGACAGTTACTCTTGGTGGGTGCAGCAATGGGCCCTGCTGTGAATTATTAGATCAAGAATTGTAATTACATGCCCCTGTTGAACAGGGGCTGAAAAATTGGGCCTTAGGCACTGGTGGCACAACACTGCAACCCCTCACAGATACTGTACTTGGAGCACAGCAATGAGCCCTGTTGCAAAGTATTGCTTCAAAAATTGTAATGACACGCCCCTGTTAAACAGGGGCTGAAAAATTGGGCCTTAGGCACTGGTGGCACAACACTGCAACTCCTCACAGATACTGTACTTGGAGCACAGCAATGAGCCCTGTTGCAAAGTATTGCTTCAAAAATTGTAATTACACGCCCCTGTTAAACAGGGGCTGAAAAATTGGGCGTTAGGCACTGGTGGCGGCACCCATAAACAAAAATGATCTTCCAAGCTATCATCATCAATCGTATCATTGAGGACTCGGAGGAGGAGGATAGGCAGTCAACATAACAGCACAGGCACTCAGCATCAGCATCAGTCTTGAAGGGATGTGACATTTTAAAATCAATTAGTCTGTTATATCAGCATCAGGTGTGTGGTAGCTGGTGGTGATCCAAGACTGGTTCATCTTGATGAAAGTCAGTCGATCAACCGAGTCGGTGGACAGGCGCACCCTGTGATCCGTGACAAATCCTCCAGCAGCACTGAATGTGCGTTCCGAAAGAACGCTGGATGCAGGACAGGCCAGTAGCTCAATTGCATACTGTGCAAGCTCTGGCCAGTGATCCATCCTCAAGACCCAGTAATTTTCGGTGGGGAAGGTGTCCAAGTCTGACCTTGCCCCTAGATATTCCTGCACCATGTTTATCAGACGCTGGCGATGGTTGCTGGAACCAATCATACTTTGGGGCTGCGGACTAAAGAATTGTCTGAACGCATCGGTCAGACGGCCACCTTCCCCACCGCTCCTTCTTTGACTGGCCGAAGCCTCAGCAACTCGTTGTCCAGGACCAGGAGTTTGCAACCTCCCAGTCTCTGGGAACGCGTTGCACAGACCTTTCTGCAAGGCCTCCCGGAGTTGTCTCATCCTCTGCTCCCTCTGCGACGGTAACATAAGGTCCGCAACCTTACCCTTGTACCGTGGATCAAGGAGAGTGGCCAGCCAGTAATGGTCCCTCTCCTTGATCCGAAGAATACGAGGATCCTTCCGCAGACTTTGCAGGATCAGGGAGGCCATGCAGCGTAGGTTTGCTGAGGCATTCGCTCCGGAGTCCTCTGGGTCACTAAGGACGACATGATCCGCAGCCACCTCCTCCCAGCCACGTACAAGTCCACTGGTTTCTTGGGACTGTAAATCATCCCTAAAAGACTGCTGCTGATGATGCTGAGTGCCAGCCTCCACCTCCATGCTGACACAATCCTCCTCCTCCTCCTCCTCCTCCTCCTCTTCCTGTGCGATGGGTGGGACAGAAGGAACACTGTCTGGGTAAAGGGGGCCTTGAGAGGCAAGGAAGTCCTCCTCTTCCTGCCTCTGTTCTGCCTCAAGTGCCCTGTCCATTATTCCACGCAGCGTGTGCTCCAACAGGTGGACAAGAGGTACAGTGTCACTGATGCATGCACTGTCACTGCTCACCATCCTCGTGGCCTCCTCAAATGGTGCCAGGACAGTGCATGCATCCCTGATCATGCCCCACTGGCGTGGAGAAAAAAAACCAAGCTCCCCTGACCCTGTCCTGGTGCCGTAGTCGCACAGGTACTCATTGATGGCCCTCTGCTGCGTGTGCAGCCGCTGCAGCATGGCCAACGTTGAGTTCCACCTGGTGGGCATGTCACATATAAGGCGGTTCTTGGGCAGGTTCAACTCCTTTTGCAGCTCAGCCAGGCGAGCACTGGCATTATAAGATCTGCGGAAATGCACACAGACTTTCCTGGCCTGCCTCAGGACATCCTGTAAGCCCGGGTACCTGCCCAAGAACCGCTGCACCACCAGGTTAAGGACGTGAGCCACACAGGGCACATGGGTCAGTTGTCCCTGTCGGAGGGCGGAGAGGAGGTTGGTGCCATTGTCGCAAACCACCATTCCTGGCTTAAGCTGGCGTGGCGTCAACCACCTCTCGGCCTGGCCCTGCAGAGCAGACAGGACCTCTGCCCCAGTGTGGCTTCTGTCCCCCAAACACACCAGCGCAAGCACGGCATGGCATCTTTTTGCCTGCGTACTTGCGTAGCCCCGTGAACGGCTACGGAGCACCGCTGGTTCATAGGACAAACCACAGGAAGAGGCCATGGAGGAAGAAGAAGAGGAGGGGGTGGAGGAGAGAGGTGTGTCACAACCAGTAGTAGCATTTTGGAGGCGTGGCGGTGGGACAACCTCCAACACTACTGCACCTTGTCCTGAATCCTTCCCAGCTGCCAAAAGAGTGACCCAATGGGCCGTGAAAGAAAGGTAACGTCCCTGTCCATGCCTGCTGGACCATGAGTCAGCGGTAATATGCACCTTACCGCTGACCGCCCTGTCCAGCGAGGCCAAGACATTGCCTTCCACATGCCGGTAGAGAGCCGGAATAGCCTTCCGTGAGAAAAAGTGGCGTTTGGGAACCTGCCACTGAGGAACCGCACATTGCACAAACTCACGGAAGGGGGCCGAGTCTACCAACTGAAAAGGCAGCAGTTGAAGCGCTAGCAATTTAGCCAAGCTAGCATTCAACCGCTGGGCATGTGGATGGCTGGGAGTGAACTTCTTTCGACGGTCCAGCAGCTGGGGCAGGGAAATTTGCCTGCTAGAATCGGACGTCGGTGTACTGCTAGCAGAGTGGGCGCAAGTACTTGGCTGTGACACACCTAATTCTACACCTTCATTCCTCTCAGTGCATGTTTCAGAGAGGACTGAAGTTATAGTGGGGTTGGAGATCCCAGCTGATGCGGTGCAAGGAGAGGTCCGCTTTGTTCTTTGGTGTGGGTCTTTGAGGTAGGCTTGCCAACGAGCTGCATGGCAGGTCAACATATGTCTGGTCAGGCATGTGGTACCCAAGCGGCTGATGTTTTGGCCACGCGATATACGCTTGAGACATATGTTGCAAACAGCAGCTGTGCGATCTGATGCACTAGCCTCAAAAAAGGCCCACACCAAAGAACTTTTTGAATGACGGGCAGAGGCAGCGCCCTGCACAGGCGGAGCTCTGCGGTGTGATTCCGTCGGTGTACTGCCCTTACGCTGGCCACCAAAGGGCATCCTGCCTCGTTGGAGATGTGCCTCCTCCTCATCCTCCTCCTCCTCCTCTCTCCTATTAGGCACCCACGTGGAGTCATTGACCTCATCATCCCCTCCCTCCTCATCACTGGAGCCAATCTGGCAGTATGCTGCAGCTGCTGGAACATGACTGCCAGATTGGTGTCCTTCTTGAGCATCCCCTCTGTCTGCTCTCACGCTACTGCCTTCCTCTAGCTGGGTTTCATCATCAGACCCTTCGAAACGCTGGGCATCCTCCTGGAGCATGTACCCAACACTGTGCTGAAACAGTTCGGGGGACTCCTCAGGAGGAGGACATGGTGGGTCTAGGGAAGGAGTGACTGATGATTTGTCTGACATTGATACCAGGGAAGACGACGCTTTGGCAGCTGCTTTTCCAGTACCCTGAGCCTGGGTGAGAGAGGATGAGGAGGAGGAGGAGGGCTTGGTCATCCACTCTACCAAGTCTTCGGCATGATGTGGCTCAACATGTCCAGCTGCCGAAAAGAAGGACAAGCGTGTCCCATGGCCATGTGCTGATGACAATGCACCGCGTCCACGACCAGCACTGTTGCCCCCAGACACAGAGCCTGCTTGCCCTCTTTTATTGCCTCCTGACTGTCTGCCTCTCCTTGTTTGCCTTCCAGACATTCTAATAGATGGCCTGCAGGGAGATGGGAAAAAAGCAATAAGGGCTACCTTCAGGTGTCCTTCTCTGTCCCTGGAAACAAGGACTTGCAGAGTGAAAGAAAAAAAACACTCTCCCTACCTACAGTTTTCTGTCCCTAGAAAAAATGTTTTTTTTAATCACAATATAGCACAAGGAAAATTAACTCACTGTCCTTACAGGTCCCTGGAAACAAGGACTTGCAGAGTGAAAGAAAAAAAACACTCTCCCTACCTACAGTTTTCTGTCCCTAGAAAAAAATGTTTTTTTTAATCACAATATAGCAAAAGGACAATTCACTCACTGTCCTTCCAGGTCCCTGGAAACAAGGACTTGCAGAGTGAAAGAAACTGACACTGTCCCTACCTAGAGTTTTCTGTCCCTGGAATAAATGTTTTTTTCAGCACAATATAGCACAAGGACAATTAACTCACTGTCCTTACAGGTCCCTGGAAACAAGGACTTGCAGAGTGAAAGAAAAAAAATACTCTCCCTACCTACAGTTTTCTGTCCCTAGAAAAAAATGTTTTTTTTAATCACAATATAGCAAAAGGACAATTCACTCACTGTCCTTCCAGGTCCCTGGAAACAAGGACTTGCAGAGTGAAAGAAACTGACACTGTCCCTACCTAGAGTTTTCTGTCCCTAGAATAAATGTTTTTTTTAATCACAATATAGCAAAAGGACAATTCACTCACTGTCCTTCCAGGTCCCTGGAAACAAGGACTTGCAGAGTGAAAGAAACTGACACTGTCCCTACCTAGAGTTTTCTGTCCCTAGAATAAATGTTTTTTTTAATCACAATATAGCACAAGGAAAATTAACTCACTGTCCTTACAGGTCCCTGGAAACAAGGACTTGCAGAGTGAAAGAAAAAAAACACTCTCCCTACCTACAGTTTTCTGTCCCTAGAAAAAAATGTTTTTTTTAATCACAATATAGCAAAAGGACAATTCACTCACTGTCCTTCCAGGTCCCTGGAAACAAGGACTTGCAGAGTGAAAGAAACTGACACTGTCCCTACCTAGAGTTTTCTGTCCCTAGAATAAATGTTTTTTTTAATCACAATATAGCACAAGGAAAATTAACTCACTGTCCTTACAGGTCCCTGGAAACAAGGACTTGCAGAGTGAAAGAAAAAAAACACTCTCCCTACCTACAGTTTTCTGTCCCTAGAAAAAAATGTTTTTTTTTATCACAATATAGCAAAAGGACAATTCACTCACTGTCCTTCCAGGTCCCTGGAAACAAGGACTTGCAGAGTGAAAGAAACTGACACTGTCCCTACCTAGAGTTTTCTGTCCCTGGAATAAATGTTTTTTTCAGCACAATATAGCACAAGGACAATTAACTCACTGTCCTTACAGGTCCCTGGAAACAAGGACTTGCAGAGTGAAAGAAAAAAAATACTCTCCCTACCTACAGTTTTCTGTCCCTAGAAAAAAATGTTTTTTTTAATCACAATATAGCAAAAGGACAATTCACTCACTGTCCTTCCAGGTCCCTGGAAACAAGGACTTGCAGAGTGAAAGAAACTGACACTGTCCCTACCTAGAGTTTTCTGTCCCTGGAATAAATGTTTTTTTCAGCACAATATAGCACAAGGACAATTAACTCACTGTCCTTACAGGTCCCTGGAAACAAGGACTTGCAGAGTGAAAGAAAAAAAATACTCTCCCTACCTACAGTTTTCTGTCCCTAGAAAAAAATGTTTTTTTTAATCACAATATAGCAAAAGGACAATTCACTCACTGTCCTTCCAGGTCCCTGGAAACAAGGACTTGCAGAGTGAAAGAAACTGACACTGTCCCTACCTAGAGTTTTCTGTCCCTAGAATAAATGTTTTTTTTAATCACAATATAGCAAAAGGACAATTCACTCACTGTCCTTCCAGGTCCCTGGAAACAAGGACTTGCAGAGTGAAAGAAACTGACACTGTCCCTACCTAGAGTTTTCTGTCCCTAGAATAAATGTTTTTTTTAATCACAATATAGCAAAAGGACAATTCACTCACTGTCCTTCCAGGTCCCTGGAAACAAGGACTTGCAGAGTGAAAGAAACTGACACTGTCCCTACCTAGAGTTTTCTGTCCCTAGAATAAATGTTTTTTTTAATCACAATATAGCAAAAGGACAATTCACTCACTGTCCTTCCAGGTCCCTGGAAACAAGGACTTGCAGAGTGAAAGAAACTGACACTGTCCCTACCTAGAGTTTTCTGTCCCTAGAATAAATGTTTTTTTTTAAGCACACTATAGCAGAAGCACAAAACACACTGACACTCTCCCTACCTATCCTTCTCTTTCCCTAAACTAAAGGAATCCAGGTTAAGCAAGAAAGAAATAACAGTCACTGTCCCTGCCTATGCTACTCTATCCCTGCTCCGGAACACACTACACTAGGCCGCCGTGCTGGCGGCCTTTTATAGTGTGGGGCGTGTACTAAACACCCTCAGCAATAATTGGCCACAGGCATCCTGCCTGTGGCCAATCATTGCTCTCCTCGCTGCCGGCGCTGTGATTGGCCAAGCATGCGGGGTCACAGTGCATGCTTGGCCAATCACAGCGCCTGGATGACACTGCGATGGCGTAGTGCATTGTGGGCCGTTCGCGTCACTCGAATTTGGCGCGAACGGCCCAAATCGTTCGATCTTCGTCGAACGATCGAACAGCCAATGTTCGAGTCGAACGTATGTTCGACTCGAACACGAAGCTCATCCCTATTAGGGAGGTGCCCCAATCCTCTACGGGATTCTCCCCCTTTGAGTTACTGTATGGGAGACACCCAAGAGGGCTGTTGGATATTGCCAAGGAAACTTGGGAAAGTGAGAGTTCTCCCCACAGGAGTGTGATTGAGCATGTCGCCCTGATGCAAGACCGAATTGCACAGGTAATGCCCATCGTGAAGGAACATTTGGCCCAAGCGCAGTTAGCACAGCAGAGAGTGTACAACCGTGGAGCCAAGACCCGTACCTTTTCCCCGGGGGATAGGATACTGGTACTTGTCCCTACGGTTGAAAGTAAATTCCTTGCCAAATGGCAAGGCCCCTACGAGATAATGTAAAAAGTGAGCGAAGTGAATTACAAGGTCAGACAACCAGGAAGGCGAAAGCCCGAACAGATCTATCACGTTAATCTGTTGAAAGCCTGGAGGGATAGAGAGTCCCTAGTCGCAGACACTTGGTCACCAGCTCAAACTGGTTGCGTGATTCCTGAGGTTGGAATAGCAGCCACCTTGTCACAACCCCAACAACAGGAGGTTAAGGAGTTTGTGCTTCGCAACAAGGAGGTATTCTCTGAGCTGCCGGGACAAACATCTGGGGTAGAGCATGACATCATTACCCCGCCCGGTGAAAGGGTGAAGTTAAAACCCTATCGGATCCCAGAGGCCCGACGGGAGGCAATACGGGAGGAAGTACAGAAAATGCTGAACTTAGGGGTGATAGAGGAGTCCCAAAGTGATTGGTCTAGTCCCATTGTGTTGGTGCCTAAACCGGATGGGAGCTGGCGATTTTGTAACGATTTTCGTCAGTTGAACAAAGTTACAAAATTTGACACCTACCCCATGCCACGTATAGATGAGTTGATCGACCGGCTGGGAACAGCCCGATACATGACGACTCTTGACCTCACAAAAGGGTATTGGCAAATCCCCCTGGCCAAATTGGCCAAAGAGAAAACCGCATTTGTAACCCCAGACGGGGCGTTCCAATATAAAAGAATGCCGTTCGGGTTACAGAATGCGCCGGCCACATTCCAGCGGAAAATGGACCAGATGCTGAGGCCCCATCGGAAGTATGCTGCGGCTTACCTGGATGACGTAATTGTCCATAGCACAGATTGGGCCTCACATCTGCCAAAAGTGCAAGCAGTCCTGGACTCTGTTCGGGAAGCGGGGTTTACGGCTAACCCCAAGAAGTGTACCATTGGGCAGGAGGAGGCCAAATATCTTGGGTACACCATTGGGAGGGGAGTAATAAAACCCCAACTCAACAAAGTCGAGGCCATCCAGAGTTGGCCACGTCCCAACAGCAAGAAGCAGGTACGAGCCTTTCTGGGAATCGCTGGGTATTATCGGCGATTCATTCCCCACTTTGCCTCTAAGGCTGTGCCCCTAACCAACCTAACGAAGGGGAAAGGGTCGGTCATGATTAAATGGACCCCCGAGGCTGAGGCAGCATTCCAATTCTTGAAACAAGCCTTATGTAGCCAGCCAGTGTTGTACTCACCCGACTTCTCTAAAGACTTTGTCGTACAAAGTGATGCGTCAGATGTGGGGTTAGGAGCAGTATTGTCCCAGGTCTGGAACGGGGAAGAGCACCCAGTCATTTACCTCAGCAGGAAGTTGAAGTCCCATGAGGTAAATTACGCCACCGTTGAAAAGGAGTGTTTAGCGGTGAAGTGGGCTCTAGATTCCCTTCGGTACTACCTGCTAGGTAGGCACTTTGACATGGTTACGGATCACGCTCTGTTAAAGTGGATGGCTCAAAACAAGGAAACAAATAGAAGAGTGAATAGGTGGTTCCTGGCCCTCCAGGAATTCAACTTCACAGTAAAGCATCGCCCTGGCGTTCAAATGGGGAATGTGGATGCTTTGTCTTGAGTACATGAATGCCTGATTGCTGGTGTTCCAACCCCGAGGTTAAAACAAGAGGGGGGGGTATGTGACAGCAGGAAGGTAAAGTCACCTGGTTGCATCCAGGGGGGTAGATATATTTCGCCCAGATTCAGGCTTTACGCCGACTTATACAACTAGGTGGAGAGTTGTATAAGCCCAGCTAAGGCTAGTAGGCTCATGGATGACTCATACCTCTAGGGAGAGTGTGGGGCGTCGTACAGACAGGGAGTTGATGAGACCAGCTGAAACTTGTCAGCTCATTTAGGCCTCTATAAGAACTCCCAGCTTCATTAGATGTTAGCTCATGCCTGGAAGCAGACCTGTGTGGACTTCCTGGAGAGAGTGAACCCTTGTCCGGTGAGACAAAGCCTGTGTGGCTATTTGCTTGGACATTTAAAACCAGGGACTTAGGGACTAGGACAGCACTAGGCTGATCCCAGTTGTTAGTTAGGAAACCTGTATGTTTAGTCAGAGGTCAAGTTGACCAGGATTTAATTTGTTTATGTTTCTTTTGGCTTTGCTGTGTTTTGTCACTGTAAATAGAAAATAAACCGCACACACCCGCTGCCAAGCTAACCCCCTCACAGGGTGTACTCACTGTTGTTGCCAGCGGTTTAGACATTAATGTGTTGAGTTATTTTGAGGGGACAGCAAATTTACACTGTTATACAAGCTGTACACTCACTACTTTACATTGTAGCAAAGTAATTTCTTCAGTGTTGTCACATGGAAAGATATAATAAAATAATTACAAAAATGTGAGGGGTGTACTCACTTTTGTGAGATATTGTATATATCTATATATATATCTATATCTATATATATATATATATATATATATATATATATATATATATACATACATACACATACACAGTTGTGTGAAAAAATGTTGGCCCCCTTCCTGATTTTTCATTGTTTTGAACGTTTGTCACACTTTAATGTTTCAGATCATCAAACAAATTTAAATATTACACAACATGCAGTTTTTAAAGGAAGGTTTTTATTATTAAGGGAAAATCAAATCCAAACCCACATGGCCCTGTGTGAAAAGTGTTTGCCCCCCTGTTCGCAATCAAGAAATCACTTAAATTAGACCTGACTGACAAAGGGGAGTAGACCAAATGATTCTCAAAAGCTACACATAATGCAGAGATCCAAAGAGATTCAGGAACAAATAAGAAATTAGATCTATCAGTCTGCAAAAGGTTATAAAGCCATTTCTAAAGCTTTTGGACTTCAGCGAACCACAGTGAGAGCCATTATCCACAAATGGCGAACACATGGAACAATGGTGAACTCATCCAAGAGGTCACAAAACACCAAACAACAAGATCCAAAGAACTGCAGGCCTCACTTGCCTCAGTTCAGGTCAGTGATCATGACTTACCATAAGAAAGAGACTGGCCAAAAATGGACTGCATGGCAGAGTTCCAAAACGAGAAACCGCTGCTGAGCAAAAAGAACATAGAAAGCTTGTCTCCGTTATGCCAGAAAACATCTTGATGATCCCCAAGACTTTTGGGAAAATACTCTGTGCACTGACGAGACAAAAGTTTAACTTTTTGGAAGGTGTGTGTCCCATTACATCTGGCATAAAAGTAAGACTGCATTTCAGAAAAAGAACATATTACCAACAGTAAAATATGGGGGTGGTAGTGTGATGGTCTTCCGGACCTGGAAGACTTGCTATGATAAATGGAGCCATGAATTCTGCTGTCCACCAAGAAATCCTGAAGGATAATGTGTGGACATCTGTTCGTGACCTCAAGCTGAAGCAAACGTGGGTTCTGCAGCAGGACAATGATCCAAAACACACCAGCGAGTCCACCTCTGAATGACTGAAGCAAAACAAAATGAAGACTTTGGAGTGGCCTAGTCAAAGTCCTGACCTGAATCCTATTGAGATGATGTGGTGTGACCTTAAAAAGGCAGTAAATGCTCTAAAACCTTCCAATGTGGCTGAATTACAACAATTCTGCAAAGATGAATGGAACAAAATTCCTGCACAGCGCTGTAACAGACTCCTTGCAAGTTACCGCAAATGCTTGATGGCAGTTCTTGCTGCTAAGGGTGGCCCAACCAGTTATTAGGTTTAGGGGGAAAACACTTTTTCACACAGGGTCATGTGGGTATTGATTTTATTTTCCCTTAATAATAAAAACCTTCCTTTAAAAACTGCATGTTGTGTTAACTTGTGTTATCTTTGGCTAATATTTTAATTTGTTTGATGATCTGAAACATTAAGTTGTGACAAAGGTGCAAAACAATGAACAGGAAGGGGGCCAACACTTTTTCGCACAACTGTATATATATATAATATATATATATATATATATATATATATATATATATCAACTGTATTTTTAGCTGTTTATCTTGCGCTCAGCATTATACAAATGCAGGTGCCTTCATATTTTCAGGTGGATAACTAAATATATGTTATGTCTGCTCTATCTAGATAAAGGAAAAGTTACCATTACCATTGAGAGCCGGCACAAGATGTTTTACATCTTCAGCTTAAATGAAACAGAAGATCAAGGTCTGCTAAGGCTGATGGAGCATGAAGCCAGAATTGATGTTTATCCTTCAAAGACTGGGCAACAGATTATACAAATTTATGCCAAAAGACCAGATTTGGAAGAAGCTTACCAGTTGGTGGTGGACTACAGAATAGACTGTAAAACTGTGGACAACAAGATGAAGATTCCCAAGTGTCTTCATAGCCCTGCTGGTCCAAGCTGGCTGTCAGAATTGTCTGGTCTTCTCCATTTATCACACAAAGATCCCATCATTTACACAGAAGATGGATGCTGTACTTTAAGCTTTACCACCGGCAAGGAGCTGAGACTCACAGCCAACCTCAGATCCGATGAAGTAAAATCTATTCCTAACCATATAATGCAAAGAGTTCAAGACACAAAGGTGGAGTTTAGTGTCCATCTTCCACAGCCTGGAACTTATGTTCTCAAAATATTTGAGAACACTGATGTGACAGTGTACCTGTGTAACTATCTAATAATTTGTCAAAATACCAAGGTAAAATGGCCACCTTATCCTGCAGTACTTCACAACCCTGTTGGCCCCCACCCAGAGACAGAGAAAGCTGGCCTTCTTCACCCTTCACATCCAGACCCGATCATTCATCAGGAAGATGGACTTTGCACTATTAGTTTCCAAACTAATGGGGAACTAAAGCTTAGCAGCAGCTTGAAGTTTGATAAAATGACTGCTAAAATGAACCAAATTATACAGAGAACAGGGAAGGATAAAGTTGAGTTTAACATCCGCCTTCCACTATATGGTTCCTATGTTTTCCAGATATTTGGTGAAAATAAGGGATTAATCTGTAATTATCTAATACGATGCTCTAACCCAAAGGTAAAATGGCCACCATTTCCTAGCATGCTTAACAACCCAGTAGGTCCACACCCAGGTATAGAAACTGCTGGACTGCACCAGCCCTCACATCTGGAGCCAGTCATCAATACTGAGGATGGATGCTTTACCATTACCTTCACCACAGACCGGGCATTAAACCTCAGGGCCAGCTTGAAATCTGATGATCTAGAAATTGCACCCAACGGTATGTATATTCTTCAGACCATACAGAAGCAGAAACTGGAGTTCAGTGTGCGTCTTCCACGTGCAGGCTCCTATGTTTTTCAGATATTTGATGAAAGTGCTGACTATATATGCAACTATTTGGTCACATGTTCAAACTCCAAGGTAAAATGGCCTCCTTTCCCTTCTAGTCTTCATAATCCTGTGGGCCCAAATCCAGAGACAGAGAAGGCTGGGCTTATTCAGCCCTCACATCCAAGCCCAACGATTCATACTGAAGATGGTTGTTGTGTTGTCAGTTTTGCATTATTGCGAGATTTAAGCATTTTTCCCACTTTACATTCAGATGATGTTGAAACGATGCCAGAAATGGAGCACAGACATGTCTTCCAAACAAAGACACAAGGCAATGTGCAAATCAAGGTTCGCCTCCCACGGCCTGGAACTTATGTTTTACATGTAAACATTATACCCAAGAACAGTAACATGTACAAACATCAGTGTAACTATCTCATCACTTGTACCAATACAGCTGTGAAATGGCCAGTGTTTCCATTGGTGTATACAGACTGGTCTGAAAGCTATGAACTGGTGCAGCCCCTTGAGGGAGTTCTACCCAAGGACAGTTATGTTTTCTTTAAGCTGCAGATTCCAGAGGTTGCTGGAGTGTGTGTAAAGGGGAAAGATTCCTTCCATTTGGTCCTCAGTGAAAGCGGTTACTGGGAAGGCACATGCAGTACAGCCAATTGTAAATACATGTATGTCTCTGTCAGTCCTAAAGACAATCCAGAGACCTGGACGTTTATTCTTCAGTATCACATAGGAGACAGGACTCAACAAAATGTGTGAAATGAACATTACAACATTTTTCTTTTATATTATTTATTAAAATTAACATTTTTCCATGCCATTCTATATCAATATTTTTCATCCTGCAACATGGGAGTCAATTTAAGAATTATTTGAATGGATTATTATATAACATGACAAAAAGATACACAAAACATAACTGGTGCTTATGGTAATAAGATGAATAAGGAAAGAGTGTATTTATTTAATAGCTTATGATCAAAATGTTTATGTTAACCATAGCTGGCAGTCTGAGGTATTATTTTCTAAGAAGTAGAAAAAAAAATGGCAGCTGGAATCTGATTAGTTGATTATAGGGGAACAGAGAATTTTCCCTATTTATTCAATAAAGTGAAACTATACTCACTTCCTCTTGCAGTTGCATTAGCATCTTTACATTATGTTTTCACAACCTTCGCCCTTCTCATTTGGCTGGGCCTGGATGACATTTGTATACAGTAGTTTGTTCATCATGTTTACAATTGTTTACAATGCTGAGAATGTAAACTGAGCTGTGCATGTGCAACTTTGTGTACAATCTAAAGATGGTAGACATTTAAGTGAAAAGGTTTTATTTCAGAAGAGACAAAGAAGAAAATGGGAATATTCTCTAGTGAGCAACCAAAAGTCTTTGTCCAAGAGTTTTTAATGCGATTGCCTGATTGATTCTCCACCAGAGAATCTTTTAAAAAATCTCAACCTCTGCTTTATAAATAGACCCCATATTATGTCTCTTCTGTAATGAAAGAGCTGCCTGTTCGCAATTTTTATAATTTTAAAGCGGTAGTAAAATGCCACAAAAAAATTAATAAATGGGTCCCCTGCAGGTTTATCCTATACTGTGCTAGTATGCACTGCATACCAGCACATTATGACAGACTTACCTGCAAGGGGAACCCTCCAGCCTTGCTGTTCCCTGGCTCACCCAGCACTTCTATCTTCCCCCAGTCTTTCTTCTGGGTTTGCAGGCTCCAGCCGTTTGAATGGCTACAATGATGTGGCACAGTGCTCTACATTCCACAGCATACTGTGTGCCCTGAATGGAAAGCGTCATTATGCATGCACAGGTGACATCATCAGCTATTGCCCATGTAAATATCTCCTAAACCTTTCACTTTTAGGAGATATTTCTTGTACCTATAGTTAGGCCTGATTGTAATCTTACCTGTAGGTACAATATAATAAAGAGAGTTTACTACCACTTTAAAGCATAGTTCCACATTAAAATATATGTCCAACTAAAACTTTTTTTTTAGTTTTGGTTACTGGGTTGAAGTATTAGAGCAGTGATGGCGAATCTTGGCACCCCAGATGTTTTGGAACTGCATTTCCCATGATGCTCAACTACACTGCAGAGTGCATGAGCATCATGCACTCTGCAGTGTAGAGTGCATGAGCATCATGGGAAATGTAGTTCCAAAACATCTGGGGTGCCAAGGTTCGCCATCACTGTATTAGAGCATTGCACATGGTTGCCGGGTGGTTGCAGAGTGGCCCCATTCACATCTGCATGCAACAACTGCTTGCCCTTGTTTAGGTAGGTGGTCAGGTGGATAGTAAAACTGTGCCTGCTTTTACCACTCTCTGGCCACCCATGTGAACAAGCCCTTACTATCTTAATGGCAACAGTTTCCTCAAACAGGAAGTATAGTGAATTCTATAGCAGGAACACAGACAGCATTAAAAAGTTGCCAAAGTTTCTAGACAGCTTTTACCCTATAGAAAAGAATAGTTACTTCTGCTTTTGATGTTGTTGGAGATTTTCAATTACTACCTATTTGGTGAAATTTTCATCATTGTGACACCAAGTGAGTGTATCTCTGTAATGCGGCCCCAGAGAGTAGTAAAAATATGACAGGGGTTATGATCCTTCCCTACTCTATCTGAAACTAAAAAAAATGTAAATATATAAAAATAAAAATAAAAGATTGTATTGGCTGGACTTACACTTTAAGCAAATCTGTACTCTCAAAGTTAGAAGTCCAAGATCGTCATGTGTTCATGCTTTTTGTAATCTTTGTAACTCAGAAAACCTGAAACTGAGGCCAGTCTATTAAGAAAATGGCACTTTGCTCCACTTTTATCCCCCCAACTTTCATGTCTTTCTATTGGGTTTGTAATTTAATGGGACATCTCAGCGACCTATACTGGGGTGTGGGAGAGGGCTTCAGAACACAGCATCATCTTCATAGTTTGACATTTTTCACATCTTGGGGGGTGTTCTAAAAGATTACAAATTGCATTCGCTTTTTGATAGTACTTTATTGCTTTCATGACAGTACAGTTATAGTCTTTTTAATGTTTGTTATTTGCAGGTGTTCTGTTTACAATTGTCCTTATAAATGTCCATGGTTTTCAAATATATCAACCTATAAATTCATCTATTTTATGACTATTATTTATTTTTACTCATTTGTTAATGCCTATTATCATTTCACAGCATTTTGAGCTCTTGTCTTTCTGAGAAGCAGCGATTACAATATTACCAATGAAATATATTTCACACATTTCCTGTCTTGAGGCTAGCTGAAATACCTTATAACACATAGCACCTTCTAGGAGCTTATATTTCCTCCTATATGCACCCTTTGTTCTGTTCTGAAGCACCAGTTAGAGGCCCTAGCCTAGCTTAACAGGTGACTGACTGAAGCCTCGTACACACGATCGGATATCCTATGGATTCTAATCCGATGGTTTTGGCCATCAGAAATCCGATGAAGCTGACTTCCATCAGTCTTGCCTACACACCATCAGTCAAAAAACCGAGCGTTCCAAACGCTGTGACGTAAAACACTCAGATGAGCCGAGAAAATTTAAGTTTAATGCTTCTGAGCATGCGTCGACTTGATTCTGAGCATGTGTGGGTTTTTTATTCGATGGACTTGCCCATAGACGATCGGAATTTGCTATCTGTTTTTGATCCATCGGAAAAATTTAAAACATGTTCTATTTTTTAAAACCGATGGAAAAAAGACAGATGGGTCCCATACACGATCGGTTTGTCCGATGAAAAAAGTCCATCGGACTGTTTTCATCGGTAAAACCGATCGTGTGTACAGGGCTTAATAGTCAGTAGCATTGCCATGTAGCAATGAGTCCTTAATTTGAATCTTACAATGGGCATTCTCCATTAAGTTTGTGTTCATCTTGTGTTTTTGTGGGATTACAACCAAAAATGTACTGATGGGAAGTCTTGCTTATTAAAAAAAATCCAAAGAATGATCCCACAAATAGAAAACTATGGGATTGATTTACTAAAACTGGAGAGTGCAAAATCTGGTGCAGCTCTGCATAGAAACCATCAGCGTCCAGTTTATTTTTATTTTTTGAACAAGCTGAAGTTAGAAGCTGATTGGCTACCATGCACAGCTGCACCAGATTTTGCACTCTTCAGTTTTAGTAAATCATCCCCTATGAGTACCTACCTTTCCAGTTGGTTGTGAGACCAAACTCCTCTGTGTTCAAGCTATACGGCCTTCTGGTGTGTCAGATGCCTGGTCTCTCATTATGGTCAATGATTCCTCTACCCAACCCCTACATTACGACCTGCAGTTACTGTATGTAGGATTTGATATGGGGAACCACCGTGCACTGCAAAAATTTCAGTTAAAGTGTTGAATGCTGAGGACTTTGCTGAAGGCTGTATTGTTTGAGCACAGCAGAGTTTGGTAAAATTGCCCACCAGAAAGGTAAGTATTTACATTTTGTAGGGACCAGTCTTTGGATTTTTTTTGTTTGAAAGCGACAGAGTCACTTTAGTATGCACATTCTTTCAGTGACCTTGTAGTGTCAACTAGAAAAACATTGCAGTTGTGTTAAAGTCAGATAAATGTAATCCACTGCCGCCAGAATCCAGCTTCTTCAAGTCTTTGCTTTGTAACTTGCTTTGTAACTTCCCAAATTTTACTTTCTGCTTATCAACATACCTGGGAACTTTTGGAAATGTTAACTCCTGAGAATGTGGACAGGAGGGGTTTAGCTGGACAAATTGTGCCGTGCTGAATAATGAGTGTGGCCTAGAAGTGGGGTAGGCTTAACCTCCCTGGCGGTATGATTCTGTCTGGAATTTTGTACCAAAAGCGGTACAATTATTTTGCATGGAAATTTGGTGTTATGTATTGTAGGCCTGCAATTCTTAGTAATTACTTACTTAAACCTGACCAAACAAGAGTCTAGTAGACATCCTGGGTATGATAAAGTTTGAAACACAAAATCATAAATTATAATATAATAAATAACTATAAATAATTGTAACAATAATAATGTAATTATAATAAAAATGATTCAATAATGTAATCAAATCAAAAACACTAAAATTTGCTCAGTTTCAGAATTGTCGCTGTCATTAGATTTAGTGTTTCATGACGAATTTCCCCACAAATCGCTATCACTCAATTCTGCAAGTGATTCTAATTTATTATCGCTGTTTTCTAGCTGGTCTAAAACCCCTTTTGACATAAAGGGACACTTTTTGGTTGCTATGGACAATCTCCAGTTTCCAGGCAGAAAGAACAGTTTTTATAATACAAAACTGCATGCAGGACACTGGACAGACCACTAGGGACAAAGGGGATGTGTAATTATTTGATACAGTACTGTAACCTGTAAGATTACAGTATACTGTATGTATATTGTGTGTTTCACTTTTTGAATTTGGCGCCGAACTCCGCCCCCGTGCGTCGCAACGTCGCAGGGAACGGAGCCCGGCACTCGGCAGTGTGGATCGAGCGAGGAGACAGCTCGCACACACTGCCGGGAGACATTGCAGGATCCAGGGAACAAGGTAAGAAACTTCCCCTGTATCCTGCAATGCAATCCCGAGTCTGGCTCGGGGTTACCGCTCTTAGCATGAAAAACTCACTCCGAGCCAGACTCGAGATTACCGCTAAGGAGGTTAAAGGATAAGTTCACCATTTGGGAACATGTTACAAATTCCACCCATTTTCAACATGTAACATGTTCCCAATGCTGCAGCCGCTGCCTTCTGCCCCCCCCCCCCCCCCCCTGTCAGCAGTACGGAAATATGTTTCCTGTACTAGCTCTCACTTTTTAAAATCAGCGCGACTGTGCGGGGCTCCACCCACACAGCTCTGTGTGAATGAACTATAAGCTCCGACATCCTTGGAGGGTGTCGGCTTGTAGTTCTCAATGACTTACCACGGTGCTGTAGAGGGCCGTGGTAGTTCAATTATTTCTTCCTGTCAGTGTATCTGCTTGCCCGTACAGGATGTATGAGCAAACAGATATACTGACAGATCTGAAGGTGACCTGCATGGCACCAGCAATCTGCTGATCGCTGGTGCAATGCTTTACAGGTTCCAAAAGAAAAAAATAATAAATGCACATTTTTTACCTGCAAAAAAATGTGCGTTTATAATTTTTTTCTAAAAAGGGAACTTATCCTTATCCTCTAGATATTTAGAGAGTCTACAGAATGGTAGATAGGTGGAAGCCAAGTGCGCTGTGTGTACACCATTCTGGTGATGCTGACAGTGAACCTGGCTGCCACCAACACACAATTCAAGTGACACTGACAGTCCACCTGGCTCCCACTTACCTGCCATTTCAGTTACACTAAAAATGTTAGCTGTAGGTGGCAACCAAGTCTACTGTCAGTGTCACTGAAATGGTGGATAGGTGGGAACCATGTGCACACAGCATTCAAGTGACACAGTTAGTGCACCTGGCTGACACTTACCTATCCCCTACCAGGTAATTAAACCATTTACCGTGTCTCTAGCTGGCCAACCCGGACCCTCCACACTTCTATCAGTGCCCCTGCTCACCCTGATCAGGAAGGGCATTCTTTCAGAGACCCAGAGTCCTCCACCGGACTCCTACACAAAACAGCAACCCTCAGTCAGTCTTCGCTGAATATTGCATGCATCATACCTCCCAACTTTCCTATTGTCCACTGCGGGACATTCATTCATATTTTTTTCCCCTCTCATCAAAGTTGTTGAGCGGACTGAGGGTCTATGCGGGAATACAGTGTCCCGCGCGGGTACGCTGGAAAATGATGTCCCTGCGGGAGAAACCCGGATTCTGCGGGTTGGGAGGTATGCATGCATGACTCACAAGAATAAAATCATGCATGCTTCCTGTATGTTAACAAAACATTACAGAATGGAGGCCTAGAGGGGGCCGGCAACTGGTTTGAAATTCTGACATTGTCTGGTCAGTTCCAGAAAGTGCTCAGATATGATTATTAGTGAAATACAACTTTCCAAGACAGGTTTGAATCTCACTGGTAATTGTTCTACGTGCAGCTAAAATAACAAACAGAACAGATTATCAGTAACAGACTAGGAATCATCATAAGGGACACATCCTACTGGCTTAATGTTATGTCCCTTGTGCTGATTTTTCTGTTCGTGACCTTAACTGCACTTAGGCTTTAACGTTGACACTTAGGTACATAAGGATTGATTTACTAAAGGCAAATAGACTTTACAAATGCAGTTGCACTCTGCAAGGGCATTTGCTTCAGAGATCAGTAAGTGAGGTAAAGCTTCACTTTGCAAAGAATACCCAATCATGTGTAAAGAAAAAAGATTGGATGATGGAAGTCAGCAGAGCTTTTCCTCATTTACTAAGCTCTGAAGTAAATTCCCTTACAGAGGGAAACTGCACTTTTAAAGTGCATGATCTATTTGCATTTAGTAAATCAACCCCATGTGTTTTTTTATGTGAGGCAGCAAAGAGCCTGTAGGGTCCATGCTTGGGGATACCTCTCCTGCATTACAACCAGGCAAAGCAAAGGGGTACCTAGATGACCATATTTTGGCTAAATGGCTAAAACCAACAGAAACAGTGTAGAATCAGTTCATCATAAAACATAATTTGGATTATTATATACAATATTTGAGAACACAAATTATGAATGTTAAAGATTACCACTATACAGAGATGTGTGTGTTCATCCTAAAGTACCTATGTTATGTATATCCCTCTACCTCATGTTTATCACTTTTCTAATGGAACATTTACAGAGCAATTAAGCTTGTGATAGAACAGATATTGCATATCACTGTAGTTTGATTCTTACTTGGCATAGTACTGTGCTGCCATCAAGTGGCAAGAGTCATGCTTGTCAAACTAGTCTGCTCTTTTGATTTTGAACATCTTCCTCCTCATCCCCATTATATGAGAGGGGGTGGGGGGGGATTTGTAGTTTAGCTTGGAAGGAAGATAACATTGTTTGTGATTTTAGTTTAATTAACAGAAAGTGACAAAACGTTGCATTTCTGGTAAAATCAAATAGGTATTTACTGTTCTTGCTGAAAAAATTAATAATAAGGTGGCATTTAAGGACTGGTAGGCTGCATTATATTATTATTTGCAATACATAAAATACATAAAATTTTTGTTCTTGGAATTTGATATCCTTAAAAAATTATCTAGAAAATTTTGCCACATTGCTTTCTAGATCCAGAATCACACTTTTTTGTCACAATATCAAGCATATAGGGATAGTCCCGATGTTTGAGTCAAATGTAAGTTCGCAGAACAAACATATGGGACGTTCGCGGATAATTTGAGCACTGCAAAGCGCCCCATAATGCACTGCGAGATCGCAGTGCATTGATGGCTGCTGATTGGCCAAAGCATGCACCTGACCTGCATGCTTTGGCCAATCACAGCGCAATCTGCTGTGAGAGCCATGATTGGCCAAAGACAGGGTGCCTTGATGGACTGCAATGATGGACACTGGGCAAGGCTGCAGATGGACACTGGGCAAGGCTGCAATGATGGACAAGGCTGCATTTAAATGTAAGTTTTTTTCCTTGAACTTCCCTTCTAAAAGTTTTTTTCCTTAAAATTCCCTCCTAAACTTGGGGTGCGTGTTATACGACGGCGCGTGTTATACGCCGATATATATATCACAGTGTAGGGCAGAGTATATAACAGTGTACTGCGGAGTATATAGTACAGTGTACTACAGAGTATATAGCACAGTGTTCTGCAGAGTATATAGCACAGTGTACTGCAGAGTATATAGTACAGTGTACTGCTGAGTATATAGCACAGCGTAGTTCAGAGTATACAGTACAGTGTAGGGCGAAGTATATAGCACAGTGTACTACAGAGTATATAGCACAGTGTAGGCCAGAGTATATAGCACAGTGTACTGCAGAGTTTATAGTGAAGTCCGTATAGTATATATTAAGCAGTTCAGAGTATATAGTGCAGTCCGTATAGTATATATAGTGCAGTTCAGAGTATAAAGTGAAGTCCGTATAGTATATATAATGCAGTTCAGAGTATAAAGTGCAGTGCAGAGTATATAATACAGTGTATTGAAGTGGTAAAGGGGAACCCTTGCAGTAAGGCTGCAATGATGGGCACAGTAAGGCTGCAATGATGGGCATGGTGAGACTGCAATGATGGGCATGGTGATGCTGCAATGATGGGCACGGTAAGACTGCAATGATGGGCACGGTGAGGCTGCAATGATGGACAAAGTAAGGCTGCAATGATGGGCAGGGTGAGGCTGCAATGATGGGCACGGTGAGGCTGCAATTATGGGCACAGTAAGGCTGTAATGATGGGCACAGTAAGGCTGCAATGATGGGCACAGTAGGGCTGCAATGATGGGCACAGTAAGGCTGCAATGATGGGCACGGTGAGGCTTCAATGATGGACACGGTGAGGCTGCAATGATTGGCACAGTGAGGCTGGTGAGGCTGCAATGATGGGCATGGTGAGGCTGCAATGATGGGCACGGTGAGGCTACAATGATGGGCATGGTGAGGCTGCAATGATGGGCACAGTGAGGCTGTTGAGGATGCAATGATGGACACAGTAAGGATGCAATGATGGGCATGGTGAGGCTGCATTGATGGGCACGGTGAGACTGCAATGATGGGCACGATGAGGCTGGTGAGACTGCAATAATGGGCATGGTGAGGCTACATTGATGGGCACAATGGGGCTGCAATGATGGGCACGGTGAGGCTGCAATGATGGGCATGGTGAGGCTGCAATGATGGGCACAATGAGGCTGCAATGATGGGCACAGTGAGGCTGCAATGATGGGCACAGTGAGGCTGCATTGATGGGTACAGTGAGACTGCAATGATGGGCACAGTAAGACTGCAATGGTGGGAACAGTGAGGCTGCATGGATGGGCACAGTGAGGCTGCATGGATGAACACAGTGAGGCTGAAATTATGGGCACAGTGAGGCTGCATTGATGGGCAGTGAGGCTGCATTGATGGGTACAGTGAGGCTACATTGATGGGTACAGTGAGGCTGCAATAATGGGCACAGTGAGGTTGCAATGATGGGCGCAGTATGGCTGCATTGATGGGCACAGTGAGGCTGCAATGATGGGCACAGTGAGGCTGCATTGATGGGCAGTAAGGCTGCATTGATGGGTACAGTGGGACTGCATTGATGGGCACAGTGAGGCTGCAATGATGGGCACAGTGAGGCTCCAATGATGGGCACAGTGAGGCTGCATTGATGGGTACAGTGAGGCTGCATGGACCAGCACAGTGAGGCTGCATTGATAGGCACAGTGGGGCTGCATTGATGGGCACAGTGAGGCTGTATTTGATGGGCACTGGTGAGGCTGCATTGATCTCTTGTGTCATGTCTCTGAACATCTCTTGTACCATGTCTGCAGTCTCTGACTATCTCCTGTTTCATGTCTACATTCTCATTCTCTTATCATCTTTAGTATAATGTCCTCAGTCTCTAATCATCTCCTGTACCTTTCTCGCAGCCTCTGACATCTCCTGTACCATGCCCATAGCCTCTGACATCTCCTGTATCATGTCCACAGCCTCTGACATCTCCTGTATCATGTCTGCAACCTCTGATCATCTCCTGTACTATGCCCACAGCCTCTAACCATCTCTTCTACCATGCCCACAGCCTCTGACATCTCTTGTACCATGTCCATAGCCTCTGAAATCTCCTGGACCATGTCCACAGCCTCTGACATCTCCTGTACCATGCCCACAGCCTCTGACATCTTCTGTACCATGCCCACAGCCTCTGGCATCTCTAGTACAATGCCCACAGCCTCTGACATCTCCTGTACTATGCCCACAGCCTCTGACATCTTCTGTACCATGCCCACAGCCTCTGGCATCTCTAGTACAATGCCCACAGCCTCTGACATCTCCTGTATCATGTATGCAACCTCTGACCATCTCCTGTACTATGTCCACAGCCTCTAACCATCTCTTGTATCATGTCCGCAACCTCTGACCATCTCTTGTCTTATATCATGTCTGCAGTCTCTGAGGGAGTCTGGAGAGGAGTCAAGAGTGGGAGCGCCACCGGGATGGGGGTCATGGGAGAAGTCAGACGTGTGTGGACTGTGGAGAAGAGACTATAGGAAAACCAGAGCCACCAAGCGGAAGCCGTCTGACTGATCCCTGCAAGGTGCACCTGAGAGGAGGTCAGTGACAGCGCCACCAGACCAGTCTGAGGGGGGGTCAATGATGTAAGGGGGGAGTGAATACACTAATGTAAGGGGGCACTGATATAAAGGTTTCCCCCTTATATCAGTAACCCACCCCCCCTTACCTTTGTCTATTCTTTCTGCAGAAGGTGGTCTCTGGTCACCAGAGTCCACCCCACATATTACCAGAGTCTCAGGTGTCCCCCTTGATGATTGCTCCCCTTTTACCACTTTTAACTGGAATTAGCTGTTTTATATATATATATATATATATATATATATATATATATATATACCTATATATATATATATATATATATATATATATATATATATATATATATACACATCCCTAGCCCTATGTGCTTTTATATCTGTCTTATCTATATATAATACGCTCTTCAAATGAAAAAGAAAATAATGACGTTTTGCTGTTGGGCTGGTATAATAATGCTATGGGGCTGGTATGAAATTATTTCCAGGGCTGGTTTTCATTCCCAGTCTGGCCTTGCTGTACAACCCTTGTCGGCAGGTGTAGTGCCCCTTTATTTATTGTCCCTCCTTGTGATGCAGCGGGTTGTAGGGTAGGTGGGGTGATTGGTCGTAACATCCTCAATGTTTCACTCCTCTTTGGGCGCTTATCAAGGGTCACATGAGAGGCCTACCTCGGGTGGGTTCTTCTGGGCTAGGCTAGGAACTTTGCACATAGTCACTGCTTTACACATGGGATACCTTTACTTGAACAGACGACTGATCTCTAATAAACTTTTTCAATATTACTGTACATCACCACAATCACGTGTGCAATTAGGAGGGGCACACAGAGCCCTTGCCCTCTCCACCTGTCCGCCATATCACCACTACCTCACTCCCAGTAACGGTATGGGGTCCCACCATACACCTAGCGTGGACTCCATGCGTGCACTTCACTTAACTTTTTCTCCTCCATACCTGTGTATAGAATGAGGGCCCCGGCAGTGCAGATCTGCTGTTGTTGCTATGAGAGATGGATTGCTTTTGAAGGAGTGCCGACAACATTTCCCTCTCTACAAGAGGCTATCTCACCTGTTACATGTACACTGTGAAAAAAGCAATCAGCGCCAAATACTAGCGTAAATCAAAATATAAATGTGAATAGTAATAATAAATTACAATATCTCCACAGCTGCTGTGACACTCTCAGTGAATCACCACACCTAATATAGACTATAATAATTGTTAAATAGTGCAGTGCTATGAAATAAACCCTAAAATATACATACAAATATAAAGTGTACAATGCTTATTAATAGTGATGGTCTCACACTCTAGTCAGTCCTTGTGTGACCGCTCAAAAATTATTGAAAAATTCATAAAATAATAATAATAGTGAAAAAACAACTCCTGTATTTTCTTAAAAAATGTTCTCATAAAATGTGTTGTAAACAGAAACACCGCTGTGCAGATCCTATCTCTCTTGAGTATAATACTATGTGCACACCATCACCAGCCAAAATGCCTGCTCACCTCAAGGATGAGTTAAAAACTCATAGAAAAGATCTTGCATTCAAATCCTCCTCATTCCTTTATTTTTCTCGGCTTATTGGTAATAAGAATCTTATGCTCCTTAGACTGCCTGTTCACGCTGGTGGCTTCACTACAGCTGATTCCAGGGAACACTCACTCAGGTTCAGCTCCTCTTTATTCAGTGTGGTTTTGTAACATGGAACAACAAATACAACTACCATAGTGTTCCCTATGATAAGGACGGGTGATCCTGCCCCCTCTTACGTGTCATGGGGGTTTCGTTCCTGCTGGAGAGGGGAGACTGCAGCGTCGCTGGAGAATGGATTATTCGACGGGATTACATCGCTGAAATTTATTTTTATTCTTTTAATTTTTTTTAAATAAAGGACTTGTCCAACTGTGTCTGTGTGTTTTTTTTACAAATTTTTACACTTTCTTTGTGAAATGGTAGGGGTACAATGTACCCCTTTACCAATTCACATAGGGGGGACCGGGATCTGGAGTTCCCCTTTGTTAAAGGGGGCTTCCAGATTTCGATAAGCCCCCCGCCTGCAGACACCCGCAACCACTGGGCAAGGGTTGTGAGGATGAGGCCCTTGTCCTCATCAACATGGGGACAGCCTCCCCATGTTGAGGGCATGTGGCCTGTTACGGTTCAGAAGGGGGGACACTCTCTCGTCCCCCCCTCCTTTCCTGCGGCCTACCAGGTTGCTTGCTCGGATAAGGGTCTGGTATGAATTTTTGGGGGGAGCCCACTGCATTTTTTTTAATTTTGGTGCGGGGTTCCCCTTAAAATCCATACCAGACCTGAAGGGCCTGATATGGAATTTGGGGAGACCCCCACGTTTTTTTTTTGGTTTGGGGTTCCCCTTAATATTCATACCAGACCCAAAGGGCCTGCTAATGGACTGTGGGGGGACACCTGCCATTTTTTTCAGTGACTTTGATCTGTATTGCCGGGAGCAGACAATTCATTATAGCCACGAGTGGTTTTAAATGACTTTTTTTCCTTCAGAAATGACATTTTGTGCAGGGACAATTCTAAACACGGGAAACATGCGCGACTTTACAGGCATACTATAGACACCCCCCAGGTATGAAATTTAAAGGAACATTTCGCTTTTATTGTTTCACATTAAGCATTTTTAAAATCACTGCTCCCGAAAAAACGGACGTCTTTAAAACTAAAATTAGCACTTTTGATTTTTCATGTTCGTGTCCCATAGACTTTAACGGTGTTCGCGTGTTCGAACAATTTTTTTTGCCTGGGGTGTTCGGCTCATCCCTAGTGTTGGTTACTTGCATTAGACCCCCTTCACATGGCAAGCCCGCTCGGATCCACCTGTCCGTTTTTTATGCGGATCCAAGCAGGCCATCAGGCCATCCATTGACTCCTATGGGGAGATGGATGTCAGCTGAGATGTCTGCCATCCGATCCGCCTGGGCGGATCAGATGACATGCTGTCCGTTTTCATCCGATCCCTCCATAGGAATCAGCGGCGCTCTGACAGGCCCCTCCCCGCTCAGTTAGCAGAGATGGACCTGTCATCCGCCTGCTCAGCTGAGATATCTCCTGCTGAGCTGGCAGACTCCACTGAGCGAATCTACCTCGTGTGAATGAGGCTTTACACCTCTTGAGCAATTTCAGACCAGGCAAAGGCAAAGGTTAAATGCTTTACTTGAATAAATTAACATGATGACATACACAGATAACAGTCTGAATTCTGAAATAAGGAGCAGTCTTTTCCCTAACATCCCTAGTGGCTTGTGGCTGCCCCAGCAGAACTGCATAAGAAAAAGTTCATTACTGGTTGAGTCCATGGATGGTATCAAACTCTTTTCTCAGCATGGCACTGGAAATGGGTAATGGCCCCCTTAGTAAGAAAGGACAGACCAAAACAAAACTGGCCCAAGCAGAACCGTAGGGTCTAGGCCTCCATCCTTTTTTTAGCACACAGGACCAGAGGGTTGGACCCAAGAAAACCCACCAAGAAAAACCCTGGAAAGACAATGATCTTCAACCTTCCCGGCTGGGACAGCGTTAACCACTACCTGCCTACAGGGTGAAGTCAGTGCCCTTTATATGCCAGCTGTGGGTGGGGCCCAGGGTTTTTGGGGTATGGGAGCTGGACACCTCTGATCAGCAAGATGTATTGCTGTGCTGGAGGAGCAGAAAAAGTCCTCTGCAGGGCTGAACTGCCTGGGTGGTCAGTGGGGAACACATCAGGGACAGAGAGAAACCTTGCCACCCCTGACCTTCATCTAGCAGGTCCTGTGGCTTGTTTTAGGGGGGCCTCAGGACCTAAGGAGGAACACCCTAAGTGAGGTTCACCTGTGAAAGAGACTGTACCATATTGGGGAAGATGGCTGAATTAGCACAATGTGTTGGTATCAAGCACTAAAGGGACTACTGGCAGGGAGTCATATAAAGTGGTATAGGAAATGTAAGGAAAATGTTCTATGATCCAATTTATAAATAGGTGGATGAAAATATTTGTGCTACAATAAATTGTAATCAGATATCATATGCATACCTCCCAACTTTTTGAGATGGGAATGAGGGACACCTATTAGCAAAAGTATGCAGTCATAAGACACACCCCTTGTCACGCCCCCCGTAAAGGAGAATTGTACAAAAAACAAGATTGGTTAAACCCACAAGTGCTTTTTTTACCACTACTATTTCTTTAAAAAGTGCATTTTATATACATCTATATAAATAAGACCAAAATGAAGGACAAATGAGGAGGAAAGAGGGACATAGGAACATTACTCAAAATCAGGGACAGTCCCTCGAAATCAGGGACAGTTGGGCACTATGTTGTATGTACTATATACTTATTATCAGTAAGAGATAGTAAAACTTTCTTTTGCACAGAAATCTATAGTTCTGGTGCTGTCACCCTTGGGCCACTAGATGGAACTAGAGTACTCAATACCTCTATATTGTATCACAATAGATACAATTTCACCAATTATTTGTCTTCCTTACTTGTTCCTGCTTACTACACTAGTGTGCGCCTGATGTTGCGTCTTTCTTTTTTTTTCTTTCACATATATTTTATTGTTTTTTCAAGGGTTTTAACACAATCAAAATAATGCACATTATCATTGTACATTATACAATATGTGTCGCATCAATTGTGCTACATAAGAATGGACAAATAGGATAAACATATGCATATATTCAACTGAACATGAACTAATGCTGGTAGAAGAAAGAACTGGCGATGGTCCCAAAAGCTCAATCAAATAACAAGAATGCAGAATTGGTAAGGCTCCTGTTTTAAGGATTTTTCAAATTTCTGAGTTCTTCTGCCCCTGCCTGCTTGTCATGGTGTCCTGCTTATCATGAGTGATACATACACAGAAAAAAATGGCTGCTGGGGACACCCTAAGGCTTAAAGTGTTATTAAAAAAAAAGCTTTGAATAAAGTTAAAAAATTACCTTGCTACAGGTGTAAGCCATTTACGTACCTCCTGAAGGCTGACTGGAAACCTTCCTAGGACGTTGCTAAGTGAAGCTCAGTGTTACTGCTCACCTTCACTGTCACAGGACTGAGCTAATATACTGGCACCCCCCACTGTAAAATGTAAAAACACCCCACTGTGCCCCCTGCATCCTTCAATATCTCTTTGTCACTACTGTGTACCCCCTCTCCACAACTGCACCTCTGGACCCCTTTACATTACACAGCACCCTGCATCTCTGGACCCCTTTACATTACACAGCACCCTGCATCACTGGACCCCTTTACATTACACAGCACCCTGCATCTCTGGACCCCTTTACATTACACAGCACCCTGCACCTCTGGACCCCTTTACATTACACAGCACCTTGCACCTCTGGACCCCTTTACATTACACTGCACCCTGCACCTCTGGACCCCTTTACATTACACTTCACCCTGCACCTCTGGACCCCTTTACATTACACAGCACCCTGCACCACTGGACCTCTTACATTACACAGCACCCTGCATTACTGGACCCCTTTACATTACACAGCCCTTGTACCTCTGGACCCCTTTACATTACACTACACCCTGCACCCCTTTACATTACACAGCCCCCCACAGCTCTAGACACCTGTATGTTACACAGACACCCCCTAACAGTTCTGGACCCATCTGCATGTTACACAGACCCCCCTACAGTGCAGACCCCTCCCCCTACAGTGCAGACCCCCCTACAGTGCAGACCCCCCTACAATACAGACCCCCCTCCCTACAATACAGACCCCCCTACAATACAGAACACCCCCTACAATACAGAACCCCCCTACAATACAGAACCCCCTACAATACAGAACCCCCCTACAATACAGACCCCCCTACAATACAGAACCCCCTACAATACAGAACCCCCCTACAATACAGAACCCCCCTACAATACAGAGCCCCCCCTACAACAGTGCAGACACCCCCCCTTCAGACCCGTAATGCACCTGGCTCTGATGATCAGCGTGCTGCACACACAGCACTTGTAGACTACACGGAGGAGGGGGAGGCGGCTTCACTCTGCTCAGCTCACAGCCGAGACTTATCAGAGCCGCGGCACAGCTACGAGAGAAGTGGATCGTTGCGGCCGGGTCCCGGGTGTGCCGACAGGTATCACTCGGGTGCGGCTCGCACCCCCCCTGAAAGCCAGGCTTCAGTCTGCCGTGTGTTTTACCTAGGCTGCCGCTGGCCCGTTGCCTCCCTGTCCCCGCGCCATGCCGCCCGCTAAGTCCTCTTCAGTTGCAGAGGGGGAGGCGCCGGCCTGACACCCCCCAGTGTGTGGCATCCGGTGCGGCACGCCCCCCACCCCCTACTTAGTACGCCACTGCTCAGATCTATTGCATCTGAGCAGAGAAAGTGCAGGTGAAAGGCTTTTAATCAGAGAACGAGCTCACACCTGTGATGGTGAAGATGAACAGTAACAGCTAGACTTCTCTTAACAACCTCCTTGGCAGCATCCTAGAGGATTTCCAGTCAGGGTTTATGAGGTACATAAATGGCCTACACCTATAGCAAGGGCATTATTCAACTTGGTCAAAGATTCACAGCTTACTTTTATCTACAGACACCCCTTATCAGATTAGGCAATTTTTTGGGAAACGTGAACTATGCCTTTAACTATCTCTAGACAAATGACAAATGGGAGGGTGGCTCTCTTATTCTGGGACAACGTCATGTGATGTTGTCCCACTCTCGCTGCACTTGCGGGGGCGCGAAGCACAGCGATCAGTGTCAGGCTGTGTGCCTGGGGCATGGTGCATCCCAGATCTCGGTAAAGAGCTGATAACAAGGGTCTTTACCCATGTGATCAGCTGTGTCCAATCACAGCTGATCACATGTAAACAAGGAAATGCTAGTTATCGACTTTTCTCTCATCGCACTGACAACGTGAGAAGGGAGGAGAGCCAATCAGCAGCATTTTCTCACAGGGGAGAGCTGCACAGATGATCAGCAGGGATGAGCCGAACACCCCCCTGTTCGGTTCGCACCAGAACCTGCGAACAGACAAAATGTTTGTGTGAACTTTAGAACCCTATTAAATACACTCGAACGTTCGAAATCTAAAGTGTTAATTATAAAGGCTAATATGCAAGTTATTGTCCTAAAAAGTGTTTGGGGACCCGGGTCCTGCCCCAGGGGACATGTATCAATGCAAAAAAAGTTTTAAAAACTGCCGTTTTTTCGGGAGCAGTGATTTTAATAATGCTTAAAATGAAAAAATAAAAGTGAAATATTCCTTTAAATTTCGTACCTGGGGGGTGTGTATGATATGCATGTAAAGTGGCGCATGTTTCCCGTGCTTAGAACTGTCCCTGCAAAAAATGTCGATTTTGAAAGAAAAAAAGTCATTTAAAACTGACTCGCGGCTATTAATGAATTGTCGGCTCCCGGCAATACATTCAAAAGTCATTGATAAAAAAAAAAAAAAAAGCGTGGGGGTTCCCCAGAATTCAATTACCAGGCCATTCAGGTCTGGAATGGATATTAAGGGGAACTCCGCCGCAAATTAAAAAAAAAAATTGACGTGGGGTTCCCCCAAATATCCATTCCAGGCCCTTCAGATCTGGCATGGATTTTAAGGGGAACTCCACCCCAAATTTAAAAAAAAATGGCGTGGAGTCCCCCAAAAAATCCATACCAGACCCCTTATCCGAGCACGCAACCTGGCCGGCCGCAGGGGAAAAGGGGGGACGAGAGAGCGGCCCCCCTCCCACCTGAACCGTACCAGGCCACATGCCCTCAACATGGGGAGGATGTCCCCATGTTGATGGGGACAAGGGCCTCATCCCCACAACCCTTGCCCGGTGGTTGTGGGGGTCTGCGGGCGGGGGGCTTATCGGAATCTGGGAGACCCCTTTAACAAAGGGGACCCCCAGATCCCGGCCCCCCCATGTGAATTGGTAAGGGGTACATTGTACCCCTACCATTTCACAAAGAAAGCGTAAAAAAATGTTTAAAAAAAACACACAAACACCTTGAAAAAGTCCTTTATTTAAAAAAAAAAAAAAAAAAACATTCCAGCAGTGAAATCCAGTGTCCCACGGCGATCCCGATGTCCAGCGCTGTCCTTCATTGGTTGTGCCTGAGCGGACCTGATGGGGAACTCCCTCTCAGTGTTTTAAATGTATAGACCCGCCCCTTCTAAAGTTCCCCATCAGGTCCGCTCAGCGGACCAGATGCGGAACATGAGAAGGGGCGGGTCTATACATGTATTACCAAAGTGAGAGCAGTTCCCCATCAGGTCCGCTCCCTCGGTATGTCGGACCCGCCTACGTCATTGGCTTGAGCGGGGAACTTCCTTCACTATGTAAATTTAAATTACACAGTGAAGGAAGTTCCCCACTCAAGCCAATGATGTAGGCGGGTCCGACATACCGAGGGGGCGGACCTGATGGGGAACTGCTCTCACTTTGGTAATACATGTATAGACCCGCCCCTTCTCATGTTCCGCATCTGGTCCGCTGAGCGGACCTGATGGGGAACTTTAGAAGGGGCGGGTCTATACATTTAAAACACTGAGAGGGAGTTCCCCATCAGGTCCGCTCAGGCACAACCAATGAAGGACAGCGCTGGACATCGGGATCGCCGCGGGACACTGGATTTCACCGCTGGAATGTTTTTTTATTTTTTAAATAAAGGACTTTTTCAAGGTGTTTGTGTGTTTTTTTTAAACATTTTTTTACGCTTTTTTGTGAAATGGTAGGGGTACAATGTACCCCTTACCAATTCACATAGGGGGGGGCCGGGATCTGGGGGTCCCCTTTGTTAAAGGGGTCTTCCAGATTCCGATACGCCCCCCGCCCGCAGACCCCCACAACCACCGGGCAAGGGTTGTGGGGATGAGGCCCTTGTCCCCATCAACATGGGGACATACTCCCCATGTTGAGGGCATGTGGCCTGGTACGGTTCAGGAGGGAGGGGGGGCCGCTCTCTCGTCCCCCCCTTTTCCCCTGCGGCCGGCCAGGTTGCGTGCTTGGATAAGGGGTCTGGTATGGATTTTTAGGGGGACTCCACGCCATTTTTTTAAAAATTTGGGGTGGAGTTCCCCTTAAAATCCATGCCAGATCTGAAGGGCCTGGAATGGATATTTGGGGGAACCCCACGTCAATTTTTTTTAAAATTTGCGGCGGGGTTCCCCTTAATATCCATTCCAGACCTGAAGGGCCTGGTAATTGAATTCTGGGGAACCCCCACGCTTTTTTTTTTTTTTTTATCAATGACTTTTGAATGTATTGCCGGGAGCCGACAATTTATTAATAGCCGCGAGTCAGTTTTAAATGACTTTTTTTCTTTCAAAAATGACATTTTTTGCAGGGACAGTTCTAAGCACGGGAAACATGCGCCACTTCACATGCATATCATACACACCCCCCAGGTACGAAATTTAAAGGAATATTTCACTTTTATTTTTTCATTTTAAGCATTATTAAAATCACTGCTCCCGAAAAAACGGCAGTTTTTAAAACTTCTTTTTGCATTGATACATGTCCCCTGGGGCAGGACCCCGGTCCCCAAACACTTTTTAGGACAATAACTTGCATATAAGCCTTTATAATTAGCACTTTAGATTTCTCCCATAGATTTTTCGAATTTGCCGCGAACACCCCAATTTGTTCGCTGTTCGGGGAACGGGCGAACAGGCAATGTTCGAGTCGAACATGAGTTCGACTCGAACTCGAAGCTCATCCCTAATGATCAGGGCACTGATCATAAGTGCAGCCCCAACAGTGCCCAGCAGTGATGCCAGTCAGTGCCCATCAGTGATGCCAATCAGTACCTATGAGTGATGCCAGTCGGTGCTGCCGTTCAGTGCCCATCAGTGCCTGCTCGTGAGTGCCGCACATCAGTGCCACCAATCAGTGCCCAGCAGTGCTGCCTATCAATGCCCATAAGTGCCACCTATCAGTGCCTATCAGTGCTGCCTAAAAGTGCCCATAAGTGCCACCTATTAGTGAAAATTAGTGCTGCCTATTAGGGATGAGCTCGGTGTTCGAGTCGAACATACGTTCGACTCGAACATCGGCTGTTCGATCGTTCGACGAAGATCGAACGATTTGGGCCGTTCGCGCCTAATTCGAGTGACGCGAACGGCCCACAATGCACTACGCCATCGCAGTGTCATCCAGGCGCTGTGATTGGCCAAGCATGCACTGTGACCCCGCATGCTTGGCCAATCACAGCGCCGGCAGCGAGGAGAGCAATGATTGGCCACAGGCAGGATGCCTGTGGCCAATTATTGCTGAGGGTGTTTAGTACACGCCCCACACTATAAAAGGCCGCCAGCACGGCGGCCTAGTGTAGTGTGTTCCGGAGCAGGGAAAGAGAAGCATAGGCAGGGACAGTGACATTTTTTTTTTCTTGCTTAACCTGGATTCCTTTAGTTTAGGGAAAGAGAAGGATAGGTAGGGAGA
The DNA here is from genome assembly GCA_029206835.1 of Rana muscosa. Taxonomy (NCBI): domain Eukaryota; kingdom Metazoa; phylum Chordata; class Amphibia; order Anura; family Ranidae; genus Rana; species Rana muscosa. The sequence goes on from CM055122.1 coordinate 831,864,044, forward strand.
GTGTCAGTGTGTTTTACTGTGCGAATCCTTGTTTCTAGGGACAGGGAAGGACAATGAGGGAAATTCTCCTTGTGCTATAGTGTGCTAAAGCATTGATCATCAACCATCTTTAAAAAATCATTTTTTCTAGGGACAGAAAACTATAGGTAGGGAGAGTGTCAGTGTGTTTTACTGTGATAATCCTTGTTTCTAGGGACAGGGAAGGACAGTGAGGGAAATTCTCCTTGTGCTATAGTGTGCTAAAGCATTGATCATCAACCATCTTTAAAAAAACATTTTTTCTAGGGACAGAAAACTATAGGTAGGGAGAGTGTCAGTGTGTTTTACTGTGCTAATCCTTGTTTCTAGGGACAGGGAAGGACAGTGAGGGAAATTCTCCTTGTGCTATAGTGTGCTAAAGCATTGATCATCAACCGTCTTTAAAAAATAATTTTTTCTAGGGACAGAAAACTATAGGTAGGGAGAGTGTCAGTGTGTTTTACTGTGCGAATCCTTGTTTCTAGGGACAGGGAAGGACAGTGAGGGAAATTCTCCTTGTGCTATAGTGTGCTAAAGCATTGATCATCAACCATCTTTAAAAAAACATTTTTTCTAGGGACAGAAAACTATAGGTAGGAAGAGTGTCAGTTTCTTTCACTGTGATAATCCTTGTTTCTAGGGACAGGGAAGGACAGTGAGGGAAATTCTCCTTGTGCTATAGTGTGCTAAAGCATTGATCATCAACCATCTTTAAAAAAACATTTTTTCTAGGGACAGAAAACTATAGGTAGGAAGAGTGTCAGTTTCTTTCACTGTGATAATCCTTGTTTCTAGGGACAGGGAAGGACAGTGAGGGAAATTCTCCTTGTGCTATAGTGTGCTAAAGCATTGATCATCAACCATCTTTAAAAAATCATTTTTTCTAGGGACAGAAAACTATAGGTAGGGAGAGTGTCAGTGTGTTTCACTGTGATAATCCTTGTTTCTAGGGACAGGGAAGGACAGTGAGGGAAATTCTCCTTGTGCTATAGTGTGCTAAAGCATTGATCATCAACCATCTTTAAAAAAACATTTTTTCTAGGGACAGAAAACTATAGGTAGGAAGAGTGTCAGTTTCTTTCACTGTGATAATCCTTGTTTCTAGGGACAGGGAAGGACAGTGAGGGAAATTCTCCTTGTGCTATAGTGTGCTAAAGCATTGATCATCAACCGTCTTTAAAAAAACATTTTTTCTAGGGACAGAAAACTATAGGTAGGAAGAGTGTCAGTTTCTTTCACTGTGATAATCCTTGTTTCTAGGGACAGGGAAGGACAGTGAGGGAAATTCTCCTTGTGCTATAGTGTGCTAAAGCATTCCTCATCAACCATCTTTGAAATCCTTGTTTTTTGGACAGTCAGGGAAATTGTCGTTGTGCTATTCTGTGCGAAAGCAATCATCCTCAACCATATTTAGAAATCCTTAAGTAAAGGGACAGAGAAGGACACCTGAAGGTAGCCCTTATTGCTTTTTTCCCATCTCCCTGCAGGCCATCTATTAGAATGTCTGGAAGGCAAACAAGGAGAGGCAGACAGTCAGGAGGCAATAAAAGAGGGCAAGCAGGCTCTGTGTCTGGGGGCAACAGTGCTGGTCGTGGACGCGGTGCATTGTCATCAGCACATGGCCATGGGACACGCTTGTCCTTCTTTTCGGCAGCTGGACATGTTGAGCCACATCATGCCGAAGACTTGGTAGAGTGGATGACCAAGCCCTCCTCCTCCTCCTCATCCTCTCTCACCCAGGCTCAGGGTACTGGCAAAGCAGCTGCCAAAGCGTCCTCTTCCCTGGTATCAATGTCAGACTCATCATCAGTCACTCCTTCCCTAGACCCACCATGTCCTCCTCCTGAGGAGTCCCCCGAACTGTTTGAGCACAGTGTTGGGTACATGCTCCAGGAGGATGCCCAGCGTTTTGAAGGGTCTGATGATGAAACCCAGCTACAGGAAGGCAGTAGCGTGAGAGCAGACAGAGGGGATGCTCAAGAAGGACACCAATCTGGCAGTCATGTTCCAGCAGCTGCAGCATACTGCCAGATTGGCTCCAGTGATGAGGAGGGAGGGGATGATGAGGTCACTGACTCCACGTGGGTGCCTAATAGGAGAGAGGAGGAGGAGGAGGATGAGGAGGAGGCACATCTCCAACGAGGCAGGATGCCCTTTGGTGGCCAGCGTAAGGGCAGTACACCGACGGAATCACACCGCAGAGCTCCGCCTGTGCAGGGCGCTGCCTCTGCCCATCATTCAAAAAGTTCTTTGGTGTGGGCCTTTTTTGAGGCTAATGCATCAGATCGCACAGCTGCTGTTTGCAACATATGTCTCAAGCGTATATCGCGTGGCCAAAACATCAGCCGCTTGGGTACCACATGCCTGACCAGACATATGTTGACCTGCCATGCAGCTCGTTGGCAAGCCTACCTCAAAGACCCACACCAAAGAACAAAGCGGACCTCTCCTTGCACCGCATCAGCTGGGATCTCCAACCCCACTATAACTTCAGTCCTCTCTGAAACATGCACTGAGAGGAATGAAGGTGTAGAATTAGGTGTGTCACAGCCAAGTAGTTGCGGCCACTCTGCTAGCAGTACACCGACGTCCGATTCTAGCAGGCAAATTTCCCTGCCCCAGCTGCTGGACCGTCGAAAGAAGTTCACTCCCAGCCATCCACATGCCCAGCGGTTGAATGCTAGCTTGGCTAAATTGCTAGCGCTTCAACTGCTGCCTTTTCAGTTGGTAGACTCGGCCCCCTTCCGTGAGTTTGTGCAATGTGCGGTTCCTCAGTGGCAGGTTCCCAAATGCCACTTTTTCTCACGGAAGGCTATTCCGGCTCTCTACCGGCATGTGGAAGGCAATGTCTTGGCCTCGCTGGACAGGGCGGTCAGCGGTAAGGTGCATATTACCGCTGACTCATGGTCCAGCAGGCATGGACAGGGACGTTACCTTTCTTTCACGGCCCATTGGGCCACTCTTTTGGCAGCTGGGAAGGATGCAGGACAAGGTGCAGTAGTGTTGGAGGTTGTTCCACCGCCACGCCTCCAAAATGCTACTACTGGTTGTGACACACCTCTCTCCTCCACCCCCTCCTCTTCTTCTTCCTCCATGGCCTCTTCCTGTGGTTTGTCCTCTGAACCAGCGGTGCTCCGTAGCCGTTCAAGGGGCTACGCAAGTACGCAGGCAAAAAGATGCCATGCCGTGCTTGCGCTGGTGTGTTTGGGGGACAGAAGCCACACTGGGGCAGAGGTCCTGTCTGCTCTGCAGGGCCAGGCCGAGAGGTGGTTGACGCCACGCCAGCTTAAGCCAGGAATGGTGGTTTGCGACAATGGCACCAACCTCCTCTCCGCCCTCCGACAGGGACAACTGACCCATGTGCCCTGTGTGGCTCACGTCCTTAACCTGGTGGTGCAGCGGTTCCTGGGCAGGTACCCGGGCTTACAGGATGTCCTGAGGCAGGCCAGGAAAGTCTGTGTGCATTTCCGCAGATCTTATAATGCCAGTGCTCGCCTGGCTGAGCTGCAAAAGGAGTTGAACCTGCCCAAGAACCGCCTTATATGTGACATGCCCACCAGGTGGAACTCAACGTTGGCCATGCTGCAGCGGCTGCACACGCAGCAGAGGGCCATCAATGAGTACCTGTGCGACTACGGCACCAGGACAGGGTCAGGGGAGCTTGGTTTTTTTTCTCCACGCCAGTGGGGCATGATCAGGGATGCATGCACTGTCCTGGCACCATTTGAGGAGGCCACGAGGATGGTGAGCAGTGACAGTGCATGCATCAGTGACACTGTACCTCTTGTCCACCTGTTGGAGCACACGCTGCGTGGAATAATGGACAGGGCACTTGAGGCAGAACAGAGGCAGGAAGAGGAGGACTTCCTTGCCTCTCAAGGCCCCCTTTACCCAGACAGTGTTCCTTCTGTCCCACCCATCGCACAGGAAGAGGAGGAGGAGGAGGAGGAGGATTGTGTCAGCATGGAGGTGGAGGCTGGCACTCAGCATCATCAGCAGCAGTCTTTTAGGGATGATTTACAGTCCCAAGAAACCAGTGGACTTGTACGTGGCTGGGAGGAGGTGGCTGCGGATCATGTCGTCCTTAGTGACCCAGAGGACTCCGGACCGAATGCCTCAGCAAACCTACGCTGCATGGCCTCCCTGATCCTGCAAAGTCTGCGGAAGGATCCTCGTATTCTTCGGATCAAGGAGAGGGACCATTACTGGCTGGCCACTCTCCTTGATCCACGGTACAAGGGTAAGGTTGCGGACCTTATGTTACCGTCGCAGAGGGAGCAGAGGATGAGACAACTCCGGGAGGCCTTGCAGAAAGGTCTGTGCAACGCGTTCCCAGAGACTGGGAGGTTACAAACTCCTGGTCCTGGACAACGAGTTGCTGAGGCTTCGGCCAGTCAAAGAAGGAGCGGTGGGGAAGGTGGCCGTCTGACCGATGCGTTCAGACAATTCTTTAGTCCGCAGCCCCAAAGTATGATCGGTTCCAGCAACCATCGCCAGCGTCTGATAAACATGGTGCAGGAATATCTAGGGGCAAGGTCAGACTTGGACACCTTCCCCACCGAAAATCCTCTGGCTTACTGGGTCTTGAGGATGGATCACTGGCCAGAGCTTGCACAGTATGCAATTGAGCTACTGGCCTGTCCTGCATCCAGCGTTCTTTCGGAACGCACATTCAGTGCTGCTGGAGGATTTGTCACGGATCACAGGGTGCGCCTGTCCACCGACTCGGTTGATCGACTGACTTTCATCAAGATGAACCAGTCTTGGATCACCACCAGCTACCACACACCTGATGCTGATATAACAGACTAATTGATTTTAACATGTCACATCCCTTCAAGACTGATGCTGATGCTGAGTGCCTGTGCTGTTATGTTGACTGGCTATCCGAGTCCTCCGAGTCCTCAATGATACGATTGATGATGATAGCTTGGAAGATCATTTTTGTTTATGGGTGCCGCCACCAGTGGCTAAGGCCCAATTTTTCAGCCCCTGTTTTACAGGGGCGTGTAATTACAATTTTTTTAGCAATAATTTGCCATAGGGCTCATTGCTGTGCTCCAAGTACAGTATCTGTGAGGGGTTGGAGTGTTGTGCCACCAGTGCCTAAGGCCCAATTTTTCAGCCCCTGTTTAACAGGGGCGTGTCATTACAATTTTTGAAGCAATACTTTGCAACAGGGCTCATTGCTGTGCTCCAAGTACAGTATCTGTGAGGGGTTGTAGTGTTGTGCCACCAGTGCCTAAGGCCCAATTTTTCAGCCCCTGTTCAACAGGGGCATGTAATTACAATTCTTGATCTAATAATTCACAGCAGGGCCCATTGCTGCACCCACCAAGAGTAACTCTGAGGGCTTACAGTGTTGTGGCAACGCCACCACCACCACCACCACGAAAGGCCCAATTTTTCAGCTCCTGTTCAAAAGGGGCATGTAATTACAATTCTTGATCTAATAATTCACAGCAGGGCCCATTCCTGTACCCACCAAGAGTAACTCTGAGGGCTTACAGTGTTGTGGCAACACCACCACCACCACCACCACCACGAAAGGCCCAATTTTTCAGCCCCTGTTCAACAGGGGCATGCAATTACAATTCTTGATCTAATAATTCACAGCAGGGCCCATTGCTGCACCCACCAAGAGTAACTGTCAGGGCTTACAGTGTTGTGGCACCAGCACCACCATCAAAGGCCCAATTTTTACTACCACTGTTCAACAATTATATGTAATTAAAATTCCTGATATAATAGTTGACAGCAGGGCGTTCCAGCACCAACCAAGAGTAACTGTGAGTGCTTACAGTGTTGTGCCAACACCAACAACTAAGGGGCCTATTTCTGCAGAGTATATACGGCAGGTCCCTACTTTCAAACATCCAACTTACAAACGACTCCTACTTGCAAACGCAAGAAGACAACAGGAAGTGAGAGGAAATCTACCCCTTGGAAGGAAAATTCTCTCCTGTAAGAATTAATATGGGAGAAAGGTGTCTCCTCTGTACTGATGCTTTATCAGCAATCCTTGTTTCAAGAAAAACACCACATTTCAAAAACAGTTGTCATTGGGACGGAAAGTGAGGTGAAATGTTCTGAACAGGGGCACAGACAGCAAAACAAATGTTACAGGGGTGATAACCCTTACCTATGTTTTCCAAAAAGTTTAAAAATAGATTTTTGGGCTGGAGCTACACTTAAACAATGTACCTGTTCAAAATTACAAACAGATTCTACATAAGAACAAACCTACAGTCCCTGTCTTGTATGCACCGCCTGTATACGGCTGTTCAGAGTATATAGGGCCTTTTTTATTTTATGTGCGGGGTTCCCCTTAATATCCATACAAGACCCAAAGGGGCTGGTAATGGGCTGGGGTAGGGGGGGTGGGGTCATGGGGTAGCTATGCCATTTTTCTTAAAGATTTTCATCCATATTACCGGGAGCAGACATTACATTAAAGCCGCAAGCAGTTTTAAATGGCTTTTTTTTCCTTTAGAAGTGTCATTTTGTGCAGGGACAGTTCTAAACACGGGAAACACGTGGCACTTCACAGGCATACTTTAGACACCCCCCAGGTACGATATTTAAAGGAATATTTGACTTTTTTTTTTCACTTTATGCATCATTAAAATGACTGCTCCCGAAAAACGACCGTTTTTAAAACTTCTTTTTGCATTGATACATGTCCCCTGGTGCAGAACCCGGGTTCCCAAACCCTTTTTAGGACAATAACATGCATAATAGTCGTTATAATTAGCACTTTAGAATTCGAACGTTCGCATCCATTGTATTTAATAGGGTTCTAATGTTCGTACGAACTTTCGGTCCGTTCGCGGGTTCTGGTGCGAACCGAACCCGGGGGTGTTCGGCTCATCACTACTGCCTATTAGTGCTCGACAATGCTGCATATCAGTGCCGCCTATAATTTGCCCATCAGTGCTGCATATTAGTGCCCCTTCATCAGTGCCACCTCATCAATACACATCAGTGCTCAGCAGTGCAGCCTCATCAGAGCATATCAGTTAAAAATTACTTATTTACAAAATATTCTAACAGAAACTAAGAAAAACTTTTTTTTTTTCAAAATTTACGGTCTTTTTTTGTTTTGTTTTTTGTTTTTTTTTGCAAAAAATAAAAAACCCTGTGGTGATTAAATACCACCAAAAGAAAGCTCTATCTGTGTGGAAAAAAATGATAAAAATGTAATTTGGGTACATCGTTGCATGACCGCGCAATTGTCATTCAAACAAAACTACAGCGCTAAAAATGTCCATATATGGATGAACTAAAGATGCATAATAAGGAAATCTTCATGCAATAGATGACTTGTCCACCCAAAGTAAGGATAATCTGCCTACCAGAAATGTTGGACCTATTGAGTGAACAAAAGGTCAAAAGTGCTTGTTTCCACCATGAGGGGAAGAAGATTTCCAATGAAGAGGATCCACAGATGTATTAGGCTCAGCATCAGATGCAGATATAATGAAGAAAAAAGAGGAATCTAAGTGTAGACTGCTTTTTATTGCTCCAAAAACATAATACAAAAATTGAATGAATAAAAATGAAAACGAAGATGCAGTAACACTGACTGCTGGAAAACTATGACAAGTTCAGGTAAGATGATAAAGCAGCTGCTGATCCAAAGGTGTAGCTGAGTGGCGTACACAGCTCTCCCTGGAGAGTGTGTGTAAAGTACAGCCTGCTCAGACACTGGCAGTCCTGCTAGGTGATGATGTGCAGAGGCTGGCACAAATTGAAAGCAGATAGATGCAGCCCAAAATATATATTATAGAGGTCCAGGTAGTGAGAGGACAGCGGTAATAGACCGCAATTCAGGCATGAGAAACAGACGCGGGTGACGTCACCCGCGGGGGGGAGGAGCTTGCCGTGACGTCACCCGCGTCTGTTTCTCATGCCTGAATTGCGGTCTATTACCGCTGTCCTCTCACTACCTGGACCTCTATAATATATATTTTGGGCTGCATCTATCTGCTTTCAATTTGTGCCAGCCTCTGCACATCATCACCTAGCAGGACTGCCAGTGTCTGAGCAGGCTGTACTTTACTAGGGATGAGCTTCGTGTTCGAGTCGAACATACGTTCGACTCGAACATCGGCTGTTCGATCGTTCGACGAAGATCGAACGATTTGGGCCGTTCGCGCCAAATTCGAGTGACGCGAACGGCCCACAATGCACTACGCCATCGCAGTGTCATCCAGGCGCTGTGATTGGCCAAGCATGCACTGTGACCCCGCATGCTTGGCCAATCACAGCGCCGGCAGCGAGGAGAGCAATGATTGGCCACAGGCAGGATGCCTGTGGCCAATTATTGCTGAGGGTGTTTAGTACACGCCCCACACTATAAAAGGCCGCCAGCACGGCGGCCTAGTGTAGTGTGTTCCGGAGCAGGGATAGAGCAGCATAGGCAGGGACAGTGACTGTTATTTCTTTCTTGCTTAACCTGGATTCCTTTAGTTTAGGGAAAGAGAAGGATAGGTAGGGAGAGTGTCAGTGTGTTTTGTGCTTGTGCTATAGTGTGCTTAAAAAAAACATTTATTCTAGGGACAGAAAACTGTAGGTAGGGACAGTGTCAGTTTCTTTCACTCTGCAAGTCCTTGTTTCCAGGGACCTGGAAGGACAGTGAGTGAATTGTCCTTGTGCTATATTGTGCTTAAAAAAACATTTATTCTAGGGACAGAAAACTGTAGGTAGGGAGAGTGTCAGTTTCTTTCACTCTGCAAGTCCTTGTTTCCAGGGACCTGTAAGGACAGTGAGTGAATTGTCCTTGTGCTATATTGTGATAAAAAAAAACATTTTTTCTAGGGACAGAAAACTGTAGGTAGGGAGAGTGTTTTTTTTCTTTCACTCTGCAAGTCCTTGTTTCCAGGGACCTGGAAGGACAGTGAGTGAATTGTCCTTGTGCTATATTGTGCTTAAAAAAAACATTTATTCTAGGGACAGAAAACTGTAGGTAGGGAGAGTGTCAGTTTATTTCACTCTGCAAGTCCTTGTTTCCAGGGACCTGTAAGGACAGTGAGTGAATTGTCCTTGTGCTATATTGTGATTAAAAAAAACATTTTTTCTAGGGACAGAAAACTGTAGGTAGGGAGAGTGTTTTTTTTCTTTCACTCTGCAAGTCCTTGTTTCCAGGGACCTGTAAGGACAGTGAGTGAATTGTCCTTGTGCTATATTGTGCTTAAAAAAAAACATTTATTCTAGGGACAGAAAACTGTAGGTAGGGAGAGTGTCAGTTTATTTCACTCTGCAAGTCCTTGTTTCCAGGGACCTGGAAGGACAGTGAGTGAATTGTCCTTGTGCTATATTGTGATTAAAAAAAACATTTTTTCTAGGGACAGAAAACTGTAGGTAGGGAGAGTGTTTTTTTTCTTTCACTCTGCAAGTCCTTGTTTCCAGGGACCTGTAAGGACAGTGAGTGAATTGTCCTTGTGCTATATTGTGCTTAAAAAAACATTTATTCTAGGGACAGAAAACTGTAGGTAGGGAGAGTGTCAGTTTATTTCACTCTGCAAGTCCTTGTTTCCAGGGACCTGTAAGGACAGTGAGTGAATTGTCCTTGTGCTATATTGTGATTAAAAAAAACATTTTTTCTAGGGACAGAAAACTGTAGGTAGGGAGAGTGTTTTTTTTCTTTCACTCTGCAAGTCCTTGTTTCCAGGGACCTGGAAGGACAGTGAGTGAATTGTCCTTGTGCTATATTGTGCTTAAAAAAAACATTTTTTCTAGGGACAGAAAACTGTAGGTAGGGAGAGTGTTTTTTTTCTTTCACTCTGCAAGTCCTTGTTTCCAGGGACCTGTAAGGACAGTGAGTGAATTGTCCTTGTGCTATATTGTGATTAAAAAAAACATTTTTTCTAGGGACAGAAAACTGTAGGTAGGGAGAGTGTTTTTTTTCTTTCACTCTGCAAGTCCTTGTTTCCAGGGACCTGTAAGGACAGTGAGTGAATTGTCCTTGTGCTATATTGTGATTAAAAAAAACATTTTTTCTAGGGACAGAAAACTGTAGGTAGGGAGAGTGTTTTTTTTCTTTCACTCTGCAAGTCCTTGTTTCCAGGGACCTGGAAGGACAGTGAGTGAATTGTCCTTGTGCTATATTGTGCTTAAAAAAAACATTTTTTCTAGGGACAGAAAACTGTAGGTAGGGAGAGTGTTTTTTTTCTTTCACTCTGCAAGTCCTTGTTTCCAGGGACCTGTAAGGACAGTGAGTGAATTGTCCTTGTGCTATATTGTGCTTAAAAAAACATTTATTCTAGGGACAGAAAACTGTAGGTAGGGAGAGTGTCAGTTTATTTCACTCTGCAAGTCCTTGTTTCCAGGGACCTGGAAGGACAGTGAGTGAATTGTCCTTGTGCTATATTGTGCTTAAAAAAAACATTTTTTCTAGGGACAGAAAACTGTAGGTAGGGAGAGTGTTTTTTTTCTTTCACTCTGCAAGTCCTTGTTTCCAGGGACCTGTAAGGACAGTGAGTGAATTGTCCTTGTGCTATATTGTGCTTAAAAAAAAACATTTATTCTAGGGACAGAAAACTGTAGGTAGGGAGAGTGTCAGTTTATTTCACTCTGCAAGTCCTTGTTTCCAGGGACCTGTAAGGACAGTGAGTGAATTGTCCTTGTGCTATATTGTGATTAAAAAAAACATTTTTTCTAGGGACAGAAAACTGTAGGTAGGGAGAGTGTTTTTTTTCTTTCACTCTGCAAGTCCTTGTTTCCAGGGACCTGTAAGGACAGTGAGTGAATTGTCCTTGTGCTATATTGTGCTTAAAAAAAACATTTATTCTAGGGACAGAAAACTGTAGGTAGGGAGAGTGTTTTTTTTCTTTCACTCTGCAAGTCCTTGTTTCCAGGGACCTGTAAGGACAGTGAGTGAATTGTCCTTGTGCTATATTGTGATTAAAAAAAACATTTTTTCTAGGGACAGAAAACTGTAGGTAGGGAGAGTGTTTTTTTTCTTTCACTCTGCAAGTCCTTGTTTCCAGGGACCTGTAAGGACAGTGAGTGAATTGTTCTTGTGCTATATTGTGATTAAAAAAAACATTTTTTCTAGGGACAGAAAACTGTAGGTAGGGAGAGTGTTTTTTTTCTTTCACTCTGCAAGTCCTTGTTTCCAGGGACCTGTAAGGACAGTGAGTGAATTGTTCTTGTGCTATATTGTGATTAAAAAAAACATTTTTTCTAGGGACAGAAAACTGTAGGTAGGGAGAGTGTTTTTTTTCTTTCACTCTGCAAGTCCTTGTTTCCAGGGACCTGTAAGGACAGTGAGTGAATTGTCCTTGTGCTATATTGTGCTTAAAAAAAAATATTTTTTCTAGGGACAGAAAACTGTAGGTAGGGAGAGTGTCAGTTTCTTTCACTGTGAAAGTCCTTGTTTCAAGGGACAGAGAAGGACACCTGAAGGTAGCCCTTATTGCTTTTTTCCCATCTCCCTGCAGGCCATCTATTAGAATGTCTGGAAGGCAAACAAGGAGAGGCAGACAGTCAGGAGGCAATAAAAGAGGGCAAGCAGGCTCTGTGTCTGGGGGCAACAGTGCTGGTCGTGGACGCGGTGCATTGTCATCAGCACATGGCCATGGGACACGCTTGTCCTTCTTTTCGGCAGCTGGACATGTTGAGCCACATCATGCCGAAGACTTGGTAGAGTGGATGACCAAGCCCTCCTCCTCCTCCTCGTCCTCTCTCACCCAGGCTCAGGGTACTGGAAAAGCAGCTGCCAAAGCGTCGTCTTCCCTGGTATCAATGTCAGACAAATCATCAGTCACTCCTTCCCTAGACCCACCATGTCCTCCTCCTGAGGAGTCCCCCGAACTGTTTCAGCACAGTGTTGGGTACATGCTCCAGGAGGATGCCCAGCGTTTCGAAGGGTCTGATGATGAAACCCAGCTAGAGGAAGGCAGTAGCGTGAGAGCAGACAGAGGGGATGCTCAAGAAGGACACCAATCTGGCAGTCATGTTCCAGCAGCTGCAGCATACTGCCAGATTGGCTCCAGTGATGAGGAGGGAGGGGATGATGAGGTCACTGACTCCACGTGGGTGCCTAATAGGAGAGAGGAGGAGGAGGAGGATGAGGAGGAGGCACATCTCCAACGAGGCAGGATGCCCTTTGGTGGCCAGCGTAAGGGCAGTACACCGACGGAATCACACCGCAGAGCTCCGCCTGTGCAGGGCGCTGCCTCTGCCCGTCATTCAAAAAGTTCTTTGGTGTGGGCCTTTTTTGAGGCTAGTGCATCAGATCGCACAGCTGCTGTTTGCAACATATGTCTCAAGCGTATATCGCGTGGCCAAAACATCAGCCGCTTGGGTACCACATGCCTGACCAGACATATGTTGACCTGCCATGCAGCTCGTTGGCAAGCCTACCTCAAAGACCCACACCAAAGAACAAAGCGGACCTCTCCTTGCACCGCATCAGCTGGGATCTCCAACCCCACTATAACTTCAGTCCTCTCTGAAACATGCACTGAGAGGAATGAAGGTGTAGAATTAGGTGTGTCACAGCCAAGTACTTGCGCCCACTCTGCTAGCAGTACACCGACGTCCGATTCTAGCAGGCAAATTTCCCTGCCCCAGCTGCTGGACCGTCGAAAGAAGTTCACTCCCAGCCATCCACATGCCCAGCGGTTGAATGCTAGCTTGGCTAAATTGCTAGCGCTTCAACTGCTGCCTTTTCAGTTGGTAGACTCGGCCCCCTTCCGTGAGTTTGTGCAATGTGCGGTTCCTCAGTGGCAGGTTCCCAAACGCCACTTTTTCTCACGGAAGGCTATTCCGGCTCTCTACCGGCATGTGGAAGGCAATGTCTTGGCCTCGCTGGACAGGGCGGTCAGCGGTAAGGTGCATATTACCGCTGACTCATGGTCCAGCAGGCATGGACAGGGACGTTACCTTTCTTTCACGGCCCATTGGGTCACTCTTTTGGCAGCTGGGAAGGATTCAGGACAAGGTGCAGTAGTGTTGGAGGTTGTCCCACCGCCACGCCTCCAAAATGCTACTACTGGTTGTGACACACCTCTCTCCTCCACCCCCTCCTCTTCTTCTTCCTCCATGGCCTCTTCCTGTGGTTTGTCCTATGAACCAGCGGTGCTCCGTAGCCGTTCACGGGGCTACGCAAGTACGCAGGCAAAAAGATGCCATGCCGTGCTTGCGCTGGTGTGTTTGGGGGACAGAAGCCACACTGGGGCAGAGGTCCTGTCTGCTCTGCAGGGCCAGGCCGAGAGGTGGTTGACGCCACGCCAGCTTAAGCCAGGAATGGTGGTTTGCGACAATGGCACCAACCTCCTCTCCGCCCTCCGACAGGGACAACTGACCCATGTGCCCTGTGTGGCTCACGTCCTTAACCTGGTGGTGCAGCGCTTCTTGGGCAGGTACCCGGGCTTACAGGATGTCCTGAGGCAGGCCAGGAAAGTCTGTGTGCATTTCCGCAGATCTTATAATGCCAGTGCTCGCCTGGCTGAGCTGCAAAAGGAGTTGAACCTGCCCAAGAACCGCCTTATATGTGACATGCCCACCAGGTGGAACTCAACGTTGGCCATGCTGCAGCGGCTGCACACGCAGCAGAGGGCCATCAATGAGTACCTGTGCGACTACGGCACCAGGACAGGGTCAGGGGAGCTTGGTTTTTTTTCTCCACGCCAGTGGGGCATGATCAGGGATGCATGCACTGTCCTGGCACCATTTGAGGAGGCCACGAGGATGGTGAGCAGTGACAGTGCATGCATCAGTGACACTGTACCTCTTGTCCACCTGTTGGAGCACACGCTGCGTGGAATAATGGACAGGGCACTTGAGGCAGAACAGAGGCAGGAAGAGGAGGACTTCCTTGCCTCTCAAGGCCCCCTTTACCCAGACAGTGTTCCTTCTGTCCCACCCATCGCACAGGAAGAGGAGGAGGAGGAGGAGGAGGAGGATTGTGTCAGCATGGAGGTGGAGGCTGGCACTCAGCATCATCAGCAGCAGTCTTTTAGGGATGATTTACAGTCCCAAGAAACCAGTGGACTTGTACGTGGCTGGGAGGAGGTGGCTGCGGATCATGTCGTCCTTAGTGACCCAGAGGACTCCGGACCGAATGCCTCAGCAAACCTACGCTGCATGGCCTCCCTGATCCTGCAAAGTCTGCGGAAGGATCCTCGTATTCTTCGGATCAAGGAGAGGGACCATTACTGGCTGGCCACTCTCCTTGATCCACGGTACAAGGGTAAGGTTGCGGACCTTATGTTACCGTCGCAGAGGGAGCAGAGGATGAGACAACTCCGGGAGGCCTTGCAGAAAGGTCTGTGCAACGCGTTCCCAGAGACTGGGAGGTTGCAAACTCCTGGTCCTGGACAACGAGTTGCTGAGGCTTCGGCCAGTCAAAGAAGGAGCGGTGGGGAAGGTGGCCGTCTGACCGATGCGTTCAGACAATTCTTTAGTCCGCAGCCCCAAAGTATGATCGGTTCCAGCAACCATCGCCAGCGTCTGATAAACATGGTGCAGGAATATCTAGGGGCAAGGTCAGACTTGGACACCTTCCCCACCGAAAATCCTCTGGCTTACTGGGTCTTGAGGATGGATCACTGGCCAGAGCTTGCACAGTATGCAATTGAGCTACTGGCCTGTCCTGCATCCAGCGTTCTTTCAGAACGCACATTCAGTGCTGCTGGAGGATTTGTCACGGATCACAGGGTGCGCCTGTCCACCGACTCGGTTGATCGACTGACTTTCATCAAGATGAACCAGTCTTGGATCACCACCAGCTACCACACACCTGATGCTGATATAACAGACTAATTGATTTTAACATGTCACATCCCTTCAAGACTGATGCTGATGCTGAGTGCCTGTGCTGTTATGTTGACTGGCTATCCTCCTCCTCCGAGTCCTCAATGATACGATTGATGATGATAGCTTGTAAGATCATTTTTGTTTATGGGTGCCGCCACCAGTGCCTAACGCCCAATTTTTCAGCCCCTGTTTAACAGGGGCGTGTAATTACAATTTTTGAAGCAATACTTTGCAACAGGGCTCATTGCTGTGCTCCAAGTACAGTATCTGTGAGGAGTTGCAGTGTTGTGCCACCAGTGCCTAAGGCCCAATTTTTCAGCCCCTGTTTAACAGGGGCGTGTCATTACAATTTTTGAAGCAATACTTTGCAACAGGGCTCATTGCTGTGCTCCAAGTACAGTATCTGTGAGGAGTTGCAGTGTTGTGCCACCAGTGCCTAAGGCCCAATTTTTCAGCCCCTGTTTAACAGGGGCGTGTCATTACAATTTTTGAAGCAATACTTTGCAACAGGGCTCATTGCTGTGCTCCAAGTACAGTATCTGTGAGGGGTTGCAGTGTTGTGCCACCAGTGCCTAAGGCCCAATTTTTCAGCCCCTGTTCAACAGGGGCATGTAATTACAATTCTTGATCTAATAATTCACAGCAGGGCCCATTGCTGCACCCACCAAGAGTAACTGTCAGGGCTTACAGTGTTGTGGCACCAGCACCACCATCAAAGGCCCAATTTTTACTACCACTGTTCAACAATTATATGTAATTAAAATTCCTGATATAATAGTTGACAGCAGGGCGTTCCAGCACCAACCAAGAGTAACTGTGAGTGCTTACAGTGTTGTGCCAACACCAACAACTAAGGGGCCTATTTCTGCAGAGTATATACGGCAGGTCCCTACTTTCAAACATCCAACTTACAAACGACTCCTACTTGCAAACGCAAGAAGACAACAGGAAGTGAGAGGAAATCTACCACTAGGAAGGAAAATTCTCTCCTGTAAGAATAAATATGGGAGAAAGGTGTCTCCTCTGTACTGATGCTTTATCAGCAATCCTTGTTTCAAGAAAAACACCACATTTCAAAAACAGTTGTCATTGGGACGGAAAGTGAGGTGAAATGTTCTGAACAGGGGCACAGACAGCAAAACAAATGTTACAGGGGTGATAACCCTTACCTATGTTTTCCAAAAAGTTTAAAAATAGATTTTTGGTCTGGAGCTACACTTCAACAATGTACCTGTTCAAAATTACAAACAGATTCTACATAAGAACAAACCTACAGTCCCTGTCTTGTATGCACCGCCTGTATAGGGCTGTTCAGAGTATATAGGGCCTTTTTTATTTTATGTGCGGGGTTCCCCTTAATATCCATACAAGACCCAAAGGGGCTGGTAATGGGCTGGGGTGGGGGGGGGGGGGGTCATGGGGTAGCTATGCCATTTTTCTTAAAGAATTTCATCCATATTACCGGGACCAGACATTACATTAAAGCCGCAAGCAGTTTTAAATGGCTTTTTTTTCCTTTAGAAGTGTCATTTTGTGCAGGGACAGTTCTAAACACGGGAAACACGTGGCACTTCACAGGCATACTTTAGACACCCCCCAGGTACGATATTTAAAGGAATATTTGACTTTTTTTTTTTCACTTTATGCATCATTAAAATGACTGCTCCCGAAAAACGACCGTTTTTAAAACTTCTTTTTGCATTGATACATGTCCCCTGGTGCAGAACCCGGGTTCCCAAACCCTTTTTAGGACAATAACATGCATAATAGTTGTTATAATTAGCACTTTAGAATTCGAACGTTCGCATCCATTGTATTTAATAGGGTTCTAATGTTCGTTCGAACTTTCGGTCCGTTCGCGGGTTCTGGTGCGAACCGAACCCGGGGGTGTTCGGCTCATCACTATACTTTACACACTCTCCAGGGAGAGCTGTGTACGCCACTCAGCTACACCTTTGGATCAGCAGCTGCTTTATCATCTTACCTGAACTTGTCATAGTTTTCCAGCAGTCAGTGTTACTGCATCTTCGTTTTTATTTTTATTCATTCAATTTTTGTATTATGTTTTTGGAGCAATAAAAAGCAGTCTACACTTAGATTCCTCTTTTTTCTTCATTATATCTGCATCTGATGCTGAGCCTAATACATCTGTGGATCCTCTTCATTGGAAATCTTCTTCCCCTCATGGTGGAAACAAGCACTTTTGACCTTTTGTTCACTCAATAGGTCCAACATTTCTGGTAAGCAGATTATCCTTACTTTGGGTGGACAAGTCATCTATTGCATGAAGATTTCCTTATTATGCATCTTTAGTTCATCCATATATGGACATTGGTTGCGCTGCACCGTTATTTTTTACATTTCTTCCTTGGTTATTGTGTGATTTACCTTTTGGTGTTCAGCTGCATTGTTTTTTATTTTAGTCATATGTGCGCTGATTGTATCACATATATAATACAGCGCTAAAAAGCTGTAAATTGGCCTGGGTAGGAAGGGGGTGAAAGTGCTCGGTATTGAAATTGTTAAACTGACCATACTCTATACAATCTCCATAAACTATATTTCGTACGGACCTGCCTAAATTGTTACAAATTTAATAAAAAGTTTAGGCTTGCCCTCATGTTAAATTGTTTTGATAACTCTGAAGGAGATTGTACAATCCGATTGTATAGTGTATGGACAGCTTTAGGGCATACACAGACTGTACACACTGGTCATTTACAGTGCACATCACATCAGAAGCAGTGCATGCAGGGAAATCTCATTTTTTGAATTTTCAGCAGCAGTCACAGAACTCCAGAATCATAAATGTCATAGAGTTAGAGCCATATAAAGATATTAAGCTGATAAAAGCCCAAGGCTACTGTAAAATAAACAGAAATGAAATTCATGAGTACATAGGGAGCATGTATGAATTTTATTTTCTGGGCTGTAATGGTGGAGTTTCACTTTAAATTAATAGCCAGCCTGCTGCTTGTATAGGAAATGATATTGGCCAGAGGCCCATGTTAGTAACATTATCTGCAATACTGGGATGGAGTATTACAGTACTGAATGAGTTTCACAGAGTCAATTTGTTAAGTTCTTGAGTTTCCATTCACACTTTTCTTTTAGCGAAAATCCTATTTAATGTCAAAAATGGTTATACTAAATGATCCAAAGTGTTTTTATGTTCACTTTCACAGCTCATTGACTGCATTAGCTCAGACACGTTCATACATTGTCTAATCATGTGTTCAGAGCTAAGCGGCAAGAATGTCTATCTAGGAAAGATTTTCTGTGGATCATTACAGTTAGTTTAGGGCAGAGAAATGCTGCCAGTACAATAATACTATGTAACTCAATTGTGTATCTCCATCAGCACTTCCCCATTTTATTTCATCAAGGCCTCACATGCTTCGTCACAGATGACGCCTGGGCCTCACCTTCTCTATTAGTTATGGACGAAAACTATGGCTATAATTGTCGCATTGCATTTTTAACAATCACACACAAGCTTTTATTAACAAAGCATACAGTAACTAGAAAATGCAGAGATGTTTCTTAACCACGTTAGTAGCAGCCTGTATTACCCCTTTATTGCCAGGATATTTTTAAGTTTTCAGTGCTGTGATAGTTTGACTGACAATTACTCGCTCATATAACAATAAGCCCACATGGGCTTTCTTTTGATGGTATGTAAAAAAATACTGGGGTTTTTACTAAAGGAAAACAATGGGAAAATTTGAAAACAATCTATTTCCCTTACCTTGTAATGTAAAATATATCAAATAAAATGCCAGGACAGTACGAACACCTCAAAAATTACCCTTTCTTGTAAAGTGGACACTCCAAGGTGACCGAATCTTTAGCCACATGAGCGCACATACTGGCATGGAGGTGGTTAAAGTGCGCTTAACCTTTTAAACTCACTCACTGAAGCCAAGTGCAAGTCTTCTGCTATTGGTGGAAGAACGTTTTCCTGCAGGATGAAAGTGCATCACACAGACAGTGAGTGCATTGTGTGTATAGTTTGATGTCATTGATAACCCCCCTCAGCTTCCTCTAAATGGCTGAGTTGGATGGGTGGGCTGATGATGTTATGCTCTCTGACTCAAAGAATACAAAGCTGCCTATGAATGGCTGAGCGCCCCTTAGAACAACTCTGCATTGTTCCAGATGTGAGACGGGTGGTCTCTGTCTCACACCAGGAAACCAGCGCTGTAGAGGTTACCTTTAGTAAAAAATAATCAGTATTTCCAGAGGTAAAGGCAGCTGAAGTTATATACAGCAGTAACAATTAACTCAGCTTGGTCCTAGACCAACTGGGTATGAACTGTCCAAAAGACAAGAGAATGGTAGTGGAGGGGGCAGGGAAACAAATGGTGCTGAATAATTATTATGGAAGGGGAAGTCATTTGAGATGTTCTTCTGCTGGCTCTCGCTGGGGTCCTTTAAGAACATCGGTGCACTTAACGGCAGTCCCAGTTAACCTGCGTGCAGGATAGATACAGTATAGTCTTGGCACAGGTAAAAGGTAGATGTTGTTTAGATGCGTTAAAGGTTTAGTATAATGCGGGTGGCTGATGAGTGAAAAAGTCTGGGAGGACTGTGGGAAGATTAGCCAGGAGGGCTAGTAGAAAGGGGCAGATGCAGCTAGGTGGGCTGGCAGTGCCTGAAGAGGTGGTGCTGGGATCAGTAGCCACAAGAGGAATGTAGCTGGACACATTTTTCCACACATCAAAGGAGCCCATGGTCCCTGCCTGTAAAGGGCTAATTCTGGATCTGGCTGAGTGCCTTGCCAGATCCTACAAACAGTGTTCCATTTGGGTCTGAGTGTTTCTGCAAGAAAGTGTTGTGTCAGAGGAAGAGGAGTGTACATAGTGAGTGTATATAGTTGAGTGTTCCTGAAGAGACTTTATTTCAGTCAAGTGGGTATCCCATAATTATCCCATCTCCATCCAAGTTATAAACCCCTAAATGAAAAAAAGCACAACAAATCTGCATGGACTGTTTCCTGTCTCAGTGAGCCTGTGGAAAATTCAGTGTGTCTGGCAGGGTCGGGGATCCCTATTCGCCAGCGGCCCCTACAGGGGATGCGCTACAGGAATATCTGTAGTTTCACCCAGGATTGATACACCAGTAATCAGAGCCACTATTATAGCTGTCGGAGACCTAATAATGTGTCCAGAGTTCCAGACACTCACAAGAGGAAGAAACTTCTAAGATTAGCGAGAGGCTGCTGGCCACCATTTTGCGGCTCTTTATCTAAAGACACAGTATTACCCGTTTTGAGCCCCCACCCAAGGGATTTGATTGAAGATTTTTGATTGTTTCCCTGTCGAATGGAATTACAAAAACTTTGACCACGAGTGCTCTAATGCATTTTGGGGCCTCAGCAGGTATACTTTTTGCCAGTGGGTCTTTTCACTCCAGCCGCTGCGCTTGTATGCAGTATGATGCAGTGGCATGACTGCAGTAGGGATGCACTGATCGCATTGCTTAACACTGTTCATTAGGGTTCCCCCATAAGTCAGAGCCTACGGGGTGTGGTTTTTGATCCTCTGAAACCTGTGAAATTAGGTTTGATAATATCTTGCTTGTGAATTATTATTGCAACTGTTAAAGTGGTTGTAAACCCTTTACAACCACTTTAATCTACAGGTAAACCTAGATTAAGGCTTACCTGTAGGTGCTTGAAATATCTCCTAAACCTCCACGGTTTAGGAGATATTTACTAAAATCACAGGCGCCGCTGTCTACGGCACTGTAGTGTGCCTTTCCTCATTGAGGCAAGGCCGTCAATGCCGGCTCCCGCGCGCATGCGCGGGAATGACATCATCGCAGCTCCGGCCAATCAGAGCGCCGGAGCCACAATACGTGGAAGTAACCCCCGGGTAAGATGTCGGCTGCCCAGGCGTTGGAAGAAGACGGCTACGGGGGCTTCGATGGAGGTGAGTATTACATAATGAGCTAGTATGCCATGCATACTAGCTCATTATGCCTTTGCCTTTCAGGTGGTGGTTTTTGTTTTGTTTTTATGCCTGGGTTTACTTCCTCTTTAATTGCTATTATTTATGTTGATTGTCCTGTTATTTTACGATTGGAAATTCCGACAAGAAAAGTCCGATGTGAGCTTTTGGACGGAAATTCTGACCGTGTGTATGCTCCATCGGACTTTTGCTGTCGGAATTTCTGCCAACAAAAGATTGAGAGCAGGTTCTCTATTTTTCGGAAAATCTGCTCGTCTGTATGCAATTCCGACGTGCAAAAAAGCATGCATGCTCAGAATCAAGCAGAAGAGCCGAACTGCCTATTGAACTTCACTGATCTCGGCTCGTCATACGTCTTGTACGTCACCGCGTTCTTGACAGTCGGAATTTTCAACAAGATTTGTGTGACCGTGTGTATGCAACACAAGTTTGAGCCAAAAGGCTCACCTGTTGGTACAATGATTATCTCTTGAACATGCAGTGGCTCTGATGCTTGTGGGCTATAATCGGCTTCTTGTCCTGAAGGGACCTGGTGTGGAATTTGGAGGGATCCCCACGCAATTTTTTTTTACATTTTGCTTCGGGGTTTCCCTTAATATTCATACCAGACCCAAAGGGCCTGGTAATGGACTGGGGGGGGGTGAACCCATGCAGTTTTTTTCAATGACTTTTCTATGTATTGCCGGGAGCCGACAATTCATTAATAGCCGCGAGTGAGTTTTAAATGACTTTTTTTCCTTCAGAAATGACATTTTTTGCAGGGACAGTTCTAAGCACGGGAAACAAGCGCGCCTTTACATGCATATCATACACACCCCCCAGGTACGAAATTTAAAGGAACATTTCACTTTTATTGTTTCACTTTAAGCATTATTAAAATCACTGTTCCCGAAAAAAATTCAGTTTTTAAAACTTTTTTTTGCATTGATACATGTCCCCTGGGGCAGGACCCATATCCCCTGGGGCAGGACCCGGGTCCCCAAACACTTTTTTGACAATAACTTGCATATTAACCTTTATAATTAGCACTTTTGATTTTTCCCGTTCGTGTCCCATAGACTTTAACGGTGTTCGCACCAATTTTTTGCCTGTTCGCATGTTCTGCTGCGGGGGGGGGGGGGGGGGGGGTGTTCAGCTCATCCCTATTTAGCAATGGCTCAATGAGTGAAAGAACGGAAGATGTTGCCATTCCATAGTTGCTGTATTTTGGATTAAATATTGTTCCTTTTCCAGTGTATAGAACTGAATTCCAAATGTAGCTAGTTGACGGTTCGCATAGCATGTAGGTTTTTACGTCAAATAATGCTCTCTGTGATGGAATGTATTGTACCTGTAGCGTCCTTCTTCCAATGAGTGGGCACTATATGTTGAAATTATAGTTGTCTGGGCATTAGTTTGGCCCAGAGAAAATTTTATTCAAATTCTGGCGCTGTTTCAGTTCAGCTGGTTGCGTGATTCCCACCCCCCCCCCAGCGGTGGGTGTCGCTGTCACCGCTGGTCAGGGTTGGAAAGGCAACGGATTGGACGTATTGGGTACTTCTTTCCCAGAAGCAGCCCAGGGGGCATGGTGAACCCGCTGTGCATGCTGGGAGAGGGTACTTAAGGGTAGGACGCCATTTGGCGGGGTTCGTTGTTTGATCCTCACCTGAGGGCCCTCCTTGCCTCAGGGATGTGTTGGGAGTTCCCGCCTCGGGGCCACGTTGGCCCGAGGCCTCGCAACTGAGATGTAGGCCCAGGAGTTACTGGGGCCTACTGATCCAGGGACGATTCTGTGTCGCCTTGTCTAATGGAAGGGACCGAATAATTGAGGACTCAATTGGAGGATGTACCTGGATCCCAAAAATCTACCTCACAGTGCTGCCGGAGCGGCTGAAAGATCCTGGCACTGAGAGCTGTGTTTCTTTCTGAGGGAGCTAACCCAGTGAGGGGTTATATGAGTCTGTGGCAGAGACTATTGAACAAATTCCAATACTAAGTCTGTGGCAGAGACTATCTTTAATCGAGATTTGCGCCGGTTGCTAGGCCGGTGAGAGTGGGCCTATCCGGTGGTTGCGAAGTCCAGCGTGGAGACAGTTGCTCCTCTGGACCTAGGAGATTTCCGTGATCGACAGGTAAGATACCTGAGTCCTCCCCATTCCTCTATCCCTCTGTTGGAAAGTTTATTCAATAAAACCTTTGAAAGAGACTTTGTGTCGGTGCAGACATTTCTTCCAGATAAACTCTTCAAGGAGAACCCCTGAGCCGAACATTTGGAACAGTAAGGTAACGTGCAGACCCAAAACTAAAGCAGCAGCTCCTACGGGGGTACCGCTACATACCCTTGTAGGCCATTAGACTTTCATCTATGCTGATATCTCTTTCTGGCACATAGCTCCATTGGAAATTCTTCAAATACTTCCCAAATTTTCTTTAGTTTTGGTGCAGGATGAGTGGTTTCATCAAATTCTTTGTTGTTTTCGAAATGTAAAAAAATAATGATCAGGTAAAATCTTCACTCTGACAAGATCGTGCCAAAGAATGGAGTGGCAAGTAATTTATTAGTTGTCCAATACCACTTCTGCAGGGGTTTCTCCACCACTCCCTGAAGTATTATTAGGCCCAGAAATTTCCAAATGTCATCTTTGCCACTCGTTCCCACTTTCTGCTTCTTGGAAACTTGCGTAGTAGCTAATTGTTGCTCTTAGTACCGGTTTGTCTCAGTAACTTTTTTTTCAATAACCTTATCGGTCAGAAATAATTGTAAGTATGCCAAAGGGATGTCTACTTTCATACCAGATGCTCCAGTAAATGGGGATCTTGGGGGCGCTGCCTGATCTGTACCACAGTCAATAGAGCACCAAGTTCACACATGTGTCTGATGACGAATTTCTCCACGAATCTCTATCGCTCAATTCTGCAAGTGATTCTAATTCACTATCGCTGTTTTCTAGCTGTCTAAAACCGCTTTTGACCTAAAGGGACGCTTTTTGAATGCCATGGACGTTCTCAAGTTTCCAGGCAGAAAGAACACTAAAAGTGCAGGCAGGGCAATGGACAAAGCACTAGGGACAAAACTGAGGTGAAATGGTTTGATACAGTAATGTAATCCTAACAGATTACGAGATTACAATGTATTGTGTGTATGTCATGTTTTGTTTACTTTTTTAAATTTCCCACCCGGTTCCACCCCCCTGTTTAGCCAGCACGGCCAGGGAAAGGAACGTGGAAGATGGATGCCGGCATCAGCAGGAGGACACAGCGGGAGGACATCAAGGGATCGTAGGGACAAGGTAAGTGACACTACAGGCCTCGCTCAGGGTTACCGCTTTTGGTACTGAAAATTAACCCTGAGCCACATTTGGGATTACTGCCAGGGAGGTTAAAGTTCATGTGCGTGTAATGGCAGGCGTCCCAATACCTTTGATAATATAGTGTATATAAACCAGACCATAATGAGGGACAATGAGGAGGAAGGAGGGACAGAGGGACTTTGTTCCAAATCAGGGGAAGTCCCTCAAAATCAGGAACAGTTGGGAGCTATGGATTCTCCCGCCCATGGGCGTCCGCTTCATATGGCAAGGGGGGGGCGTTTGCCCCCCCCAGAATCCAGTGCTGTGTTTTGGAAGCCGCCCCCCCCAAAAACGGCACCCGTGCCCTTCTCCTGACTCCCGCACACAGGGCCACCATCAGGGGAGTAAAGCTTAGCAGTGCAGTGGTTTGCGGGTGCGGGGGGCCAGGAAGCAGTTTAAATATGAGCCGTCAAGCCGCTCCCCCTACAGCCGTGATTCTCTGATTGTCCCTCTGCTGTGGACAATCATGGGGAGGAAAACAGCGAGCAGGAAGCGGGGCGGCAGCACGGCGATTTCAATTAGAGACGCTTTCTCTCTCTCTCTTTCTTTGGCTGACAGAAAAGGGGAGGGGGGCGATCAGGGGAGATATACAGACAGCCTGCAGCTCTCCTCTCCCTGTCACGGTGCCGCTGGCGAGTTCTCTGGTAAATGGAGCAGCGGCGCTGTGACAGGGAGAGGAGAGCTGCGGGCTGTCTGTATATCTCCCCCGATCAACCCCCCTACCCTTTTCTGTCAGCTGAAGCTAGAAGAAAAAAGAGTGGCTCTAATTGGATTCGCCGGCCCGCTTCCTGCCCGCTGTTTTCCTCCCCATGATTGGCCACAGCAGAGGGCCAATCAGAAGACTCTGGGGGCATCATGGGAAATGTAGTCCATGAAGAGTGGCGGCCCCAGTGTGTCCACAGACACCATGCTACCATGCAAGCACTCTGTTGGGTGGGGGGGGGGGTTACAGGAGGAGAAAAGAGATTTACTGTGTTGGGGGGAAGCCAGAGAGGGAGCCACGCTGTACCCGCACCACCAGAGAGGGAGCCATGCTGGCGATTTTTATTGCGGAAACTGACAGCAAAGCTGGGGATTGTTATTGCAGAAACTGGCACTGATCCTGGGGGTTGTTATTTCCTTGGGGGGGGAAACTCCATTTTTATGATATTGTTATTCAAAGTTGCTAGTTACATCAGGTTTCTCAAACCTTTGCATGCCTGCGCTTTATGTGATAATGACTAAGCCCCTCCCCTTCATGACATTGTCAAAAAGGGACTGAGCATGGATGACCTTAAAATGATGCCCCCCCCTGAAAAAAGTTTAGCAGACGCCCATGCTCCCACCCACTATATTCTGGAAGCCTCCAGAAATCAGGGGGTTGATGTCAAACTTGCAGCCTGTAGAGCCCTGAGCTGACCATAGCAATAACTTGCTGCTCTGCTGATTACAGCAGAGCCACAAAACTAAATTTGCCTATTCTAACTAGCAGCCTGTCTGGGAGGGTGTTACATCAATAAAAGCTGAACATTTTGAAGGCTAAGTACACCTTTTGTGAAAATAAATAATAAATGCACATCCTTTTGTAGATAAAAAAATATGCATTTATTATTTTTTTACTCTGCAGCCTGTAAAGCATTGCACCCACGAACAGCAGAGTCTAAAGCCTAGCACACACAACAAGATAATTATACGAATAATTGTTCTTTTTTGTTGCATGCTAGTCTCATATCGAAAAGGAAAAGGTTACACCACGTACGAAAATTCTCGTACGACAGAATACATCTTTGGAAGTGATATGATGAATTGTTTTGTAATGTATTTGTTTGTTTCGGAGCATGCGTAGTCTTGCTCTTACATTTTTTTTTCGGACGAAAACTGTACTAATTAAACGAAAATTGGACGTTGTGTTCACTTACAATAAAATTTTATAGCCTGCACCTTCAGTTTTTGCCATCCAAAAAGTCAGAATCGGCTGTCGAAAGTACTACACTAACGATCAGATAATTGGGCGATCGTTTGTCGTAAGAAATGTTACTTCCGGTTTTCTTATCGTGTGTACAGTCCTTTAGTCAGCTGTCTCTGTCAGGAAGAATCATTTGAGAGTGCTCACCAGCACCCTCACAGTTCATTGAGAACTACCACATTGGCATATGATACTTGTAGTTCATTCATTCACATTAAACTGTAAATGAATGATGTGGTCGTGTGGGTGGAGCGCCACACAGCCATGCTGTTTTTGAATTGTGACAGTGGGGGCGGAGAGAAGTCCCTCCACCCACTGTCACAATGAGGGAGCTGGGGGGTGCAGGCAGATACTTTTTGGTAACATGTCACACCCTTAATACAGGTGTAACATGTTACCAAAGGTGAACTTATCTTCTAAAGGAGAAGTACAGCTAAAGCTCGTCTCGCTGTACCTCTCCAGTTCGTTCTGCACTCCCATAGTTGCCAACATTGCAAAAAAACTTATAGGGACACTTTTTTGTCTGTAGGTAGAATCTTGCTATAATTAGGGGGTGGGGCAATCGTTTGAAGGCAGGACGCAGCGAGGAAAGAAAAATGCTGCGATAAATGGGCGTGGTTTAAACTAAAATTGGGTGTGATTAAAATGGGGCGTGACTTAAAGGGGGTGTGGTTAGAGTCCGAGATGAATGAAGGATGGAGGGAGAAAGTAAGGGAGAGAGAAAGAAAGAAAGAAATAGGGAGGGAAGGAAAGGGAAAGAAGGAAAGAAAGAGGGATGGAAGGACAGCAGGCCCAGATCCTACACCACAATAGAAATATGTGTATTACAGATAAAGCAGTTAAAGATACTCCAAACACCTGGTGTTGGCGCTTCAATCATCACGGCACCATGGTTGTTATGGTATCAGGATAATTGAAACGCATTATTTCTATTATTACATTGTTATATAAAATGAAATAGTTCAACTCCCCATAATGCCGAATCAGTGGGAGCCCCGAGCGTGTCACTTACCACGTTGCCTGCCACCAGATGCCATGAGGTGTCCCCAGTAGAGTCCCTCCTTACATCAGGTGCCCCCATCAGAGTCCCTCCTTACACCAGGTGCCCCCAGCAGAGTCCCTCCTTACACCAGGTGCCCCCAGAAGAGTCCCTCCTTACACCAGGTGCCCCTAGTAGAGTCTCTCCTTACATCAGGTGCCCCCAGCAGAGTCCCTCCTTACACCAGGTGCCCCCAGAAGAGTCCCTCCTTACACCAGGTGCCCCTAGTAGAGTCTCTCCTTACACCAGGTGCCCCCAGCAGAGTCCCTCCTTACACCAGGTGCCCCCAGAAGAGTCCCTCCTTACACCAGGTGCCCCTAGTAGAGTCTCTCCTTACATCAGGTGCCCCCAGCGGAGGAGGAGAAGCGATTTCATTGGCCGCCGAGGAGGAGGAGGGAGGAGAAGGGGGAAGCCATCGAAGCCGAGGAGGAGGAGATGCAGGGTGAAGCCGCCGCACGGAGATAGCGCTGCCCGCGACCTAGATGGGGTAAGTGCGGGGCTTGTGACCGACCGACCAACTGACCCCCCCAAAACATTTATCACCAGCCGCCACTGGCCTATGCGCTACATAGTTTATGGTAGACGTAAAGGAGATTGTACAATCAAATAGTATGGTGTATGGTTAGCCTTAGATTTACCAAAACCTGGTAATATGAGAAGGAATTAACGATCCTTTCAGTTAGTATCAATTCAGGCAGGCCTTTTCACGACATAGTTGATAGTAGATCTAAAAGAGATAGTACAATAATTGTATGGTGTATGGTCACCCCTAGATAAACCAACCCATGTATAATGAGAAGAAACCTGATTATCCATTCAGTTAGTATAAATTCTGGCAGGCCTTTGCACTACATTTTTTGGTAGATTTAAAGCTGACCATACACTATACAATCTGATTCAACACACTCATTTAGATTTACTAGTAACCATGCAGTGCATGGGTCAGGCTGATTAAAAACAGATTGGTTGGATAGATTAGGTAGGTCCTTATATAACATAGTTTTGGTAAATCTAAAGATTGTTCAAAAATAGCACAGTGAGATTGTAATGTCTGTGGTGAACCTAAAGCTGACCATACACTATGCAATCTGATTTTACAATCTCCTTCAGATCTGTCAAAACTATGTAAGACGAGGACAACCTAAACAATCTATTCAATTAGTATCAGGCAGGCTCCCTACATACAGTGAGGGAAAAAAGTATTTGTTCCCCTGCTGATTTTGTACATTTGCCCACTGACAAAGAAATAATTAGTCTATAATTTTAATGGTAGGTTTATTTTACCAGTGAGAGACAGAAGAACAACCAAGAAAATCCAAAAAAACACATTCCAAAAAAAGTTATAAATTGATTTGCATTTTAATGAGTGAAATAAGTGTAGCGGGTATATACTTTTCAAAGTGTTTAATTCTGATGTCTAGTTCCCTGCGGCCCAGCAGGTGGCGCTGTCACTTTGGGCCGGGGTTGAACCATCGCTGCAGTGCCGTACCCTTTGTGACCTCTCGCAGCAGTTGTACGGCGGGGCGGGGAACCCGCTGTGCTTGCTGGGAGAGGGTATAAAGAGGGCGGACATCTTCGCCACGAGGTTCGAGTCCCAGGCACCTTCAGCCTGAGGGCTGCTGTTCGCAGTCGGGGTCCAGGCGGCCTAGGCCTGGACACTTGGAGTTTGTGTTCCATCCCAGACACCTTCAGTCTGGGGTGAGGTACTCAGCCGGAGGCCTGGGGCCCAGTACCTTCCGCTGGGTCCCGCAAGGGAGGGATTGTCCTAGGGTGCC
The DNA here is from genome assembly GCA_029206835.1 of Rana muscosa. Taxonomy (NCBI): domain Eukaryota; kingdom Metazoa; phylum Chordata; class Amphibia; order Anura; family Ranidae; genus Rana; species Rana muscosa. Next base: position 831,892,888 of record CM055122.1, read on the forward strand.
CCGGGCGTTGGGCACCCGAATCCAGAGGCGTAAGGGACCGGAGGAGGGATTCACCTGAAGATCTGGTGCAGCATATTGCCAGTGCCGGGTGAACCTCTGGAGACCGCCCGGAGGGATATCTTTCCCGAACAGGGGCCAAGTTCATAGAGAAGGGTGATTCATGTTCTATGACCGGTGGCAGCGGTCCAACTATTCAACTCAGGTCAGTGGCAGTGACCTGCTATTAGGCCTGTGGCAGGGGCCTCAACAGTTCATCCGGTCGGTGGCAGCGACCAAAACTCACGGTCGGTGACAGAGACCGTGCGCCAGGCCTATTCGCTAGCAAAGGAATAGGAGAGTTCATTTGTGCCTGGGCCTACTCGTATCCACACCCCTGTCTGTCTGTTACTGAAAGTTCAACTATTATGTTCACCCTGCAATGGAGAAATAAAAGAGTGTTGGACTTTTAATTGGTGTGGGGCTCTATTACTGGCAGACACAACCACGGAACAATTCGGAGGCTGCGTATGCAGTGAACAAATCCGGAGGTAATTCAAGTGACTTTGCTCAACCCTCATATACATACGAGGGGAGAGCTTGGCATAGTGTTCCTGCACTCTCCTCTCCCAGGTACCCCTAGACAAATCCAGCCAACCAGGCAATAGAAGCGGAGAGGGAGAGTGATGTCGCTACATAAGTATTTGACCCCTTCGCAAAACATGAGACTTAGTACTTGGTGGAAAAACCCTCGTTGGCAATCACAGAGGTCAGACGTTTCTTGTAGTTGGCCACCAGGTTGGCACACATCTCAGGAGGATTTTGTCCCACTCCTCTTTGCAGATCCTCTCCAAGTCATTAAGGTTTCAAGGCTGACGTTTGGTAACTCAAACTTTCAGCTCCCTCCACATAATTTCTATGGGATTAAGGTCTGGAGACTGGATAGGCCACTCCAAGACCTTAAAGTGCTTCTTCTTAAACCACTCCTTTGTTGCCTTGGCCGTGTGTTTTGGGTCATTGTCATGCTGGAATCCACAACCCATTTTCAATGCCCTGGCTGAGGGAAGGAGGTTCTCACCCAAGATTTGACAGTACATGGCCCCGTCCATCGTCCCTTTGATGCGGTAAAGTTGCCCTCTCCCCTTAGCAGAAAAACACCCCCAAAACATAATGTTTCCATCTCCATGTTTGACGGTGAGGATGGTTTTCTTGACGTCATAGGCAGCATTTCTCCTCCTCCAAACACAGTGAGTTGAGTTGATGCCGAAGAGCTTGATTTTGGTCTCATCTGACCACAACACTTTCACCAAGTTCTCCTCTGAATCATTCAGATGTTCATTAGCAAGCTTCAGACGGGCCTCCTGTACATGTGCTTTCTTGAGCAGGGGGATCTTTCAGGCACTGCAGGATTTCAGTCCTTCATGGCGTAGTATATTACCAATTGTTTTCTTGGTGACTATGGTCCCAGCTGCCTTGAGATCATTGACAAGATTCTCCTGTGTAGTTGGGCTGATTCCTCACCTACCTCAAGATCATTGAAACTCCACGAGGGGAGATCTTGCATGGAGCCGCAGACCAAGGGAGATTGACAGTTATTTTGTGTTTCTTCCATTTGCGAATAATCACACCAACTGTTGTCACCCTCTTACCAAGCTGCTTGGCGATGATCTTGTAGCCCATTCCAGTCTTGTGTAAAGCCTCGTACACACGGACGGTTTTCTTGGCAAGAAAACTGCTGGGAGAGCTTTTTTCCGAGAAAAACGGTTGTATGTTTTCTCGTCGAGAAAACTGCCGGGAATCTCGACGAGAAAAATAGAGAACCTGCTCTTTATTTTCTCGTCGGGATTCTCGTCGGCCTGTTTCCTGACGAGAAAACTGTGTGTGTGTATGCGGCTACAAGCTTACCTGTCCTCCGGTAAGCCCGTGCACGCTCGATGAGACTTCGATGCATGCGCGGTAGCTTACAAGGGTAGTGTAGGGTGAAGCAAGATGACAGGGATGGCATCGAATGTGATGAGCGCATGCTCGTCGTAGTCGATGACGTCACCGCGTTCTTGCCATTCAAAAGAACAGCGGTTCTTTTGAATGGCTGTCTGTATGCACGGCTTGGCAAGAAAAGCTTGGCAGGAATCTCGTCAGGAAAAACAATGTTTTTTTTCCTGACGGGATTCTCAGCCGTGTGTACAGGGCTTAAGTCTACAATTCTGTCCCTGACATCTTTGGACAGTTCTTTGGTCTTGGCCATGGTGGAGAGATTGGAATCTGATTGATTGATTACTTCTGTGGACAGGGGTCTTTTATACAGGTAACAAGCTAAGATTAGTAACACTCCCTTTAAGAGAGTGCTCCTAATCTCAGCTCATTACCTGTATAGAAGACACCTGGGAACCAGAAATCTTGCTGATTGAGAGGGGATCAAATACTTATTTTACTCATTAAAATAAATCAATTTATAACTTTTAAAAAATGTGTTTTTTCTGGATATTTTTGTTATTAATCTGTCAATAAGCAGGGGATCAAATAATTTTTTTCCTCACTGTAGTTGATGGTAAATCTAAACAAGATTGTACAATCAGATTGTATAGTGTATGGTTAGCCTAGGACTGACCATACATTACACAGTTTGATTGTACAATCTCCTTTAGGCCCCATTCACACCAACACATCACACTAGCATGCGTTTTCTCAGCACATTCTTCATGTAACAGCATAGGGAACCGCACATTAGCTTGAATGGTTTTCCCTCTGCATGACAAACATGGCAAAGTAGCTCATGGAGAATTTTGATGTGTTTTTTTTTTTTTAGAAGCGCATGATCAGAGCCAGAGGCTCTAATTGGCTTCAAAATGGGTGGGCTCTGGGCGCAGAGCACTGCGCCACAAGCCCAGTCACTTGTGTGGCATTATTGAATTAATATTTGCTAATGTCTTCCTGCTTCTCCTCCTGGCCATTCAGGAAGTGGGTCCTAAGACCTGATTTGCCGGGAGGAGAAGCGACCGGATTGGCCGGTGGGAGAAGCAGTAGGGAAGCCGCCGAATCTGCTCAGGAAGTCGTTGAGGAGGAGAAGCAGCTGGGAAGCCGTCAAGGAGGAGAAACAGCTTTGAAGCCGCCGAAGCCACCTGGGAAGCTGACGAGGAGGAGAAGCAGCTGGGAAACCGCCTGGGAAGCCACCAAGGAGGAAAGGCAGCTGGGAAGCCGCCGAGGAGGAAAAGCAGCTGGGAAGCCACCGAAACCACCCAGGAAGCCGATGAGGAGGAGAAGCAGCTGGGAAGCCGTCGAGGAGGAGAAGCAGCTTGGAAGCTGCCAAAGCCACCTGGGAAGCCGACGAGGAGAAGAAGCAGCTGGGAAGCCGCTTGGGAAGCCACCAAGGAGGAGAAGCAGCTGGGAAGCCGCCCAGGAGGAAAAGCAGCTGGGAAGCCACCGAAACCACCCAGGAAGCCGATGAGGAGGAGAAGCAGCTGGGAAGCCGTCGAGGAGGAGAAGCAGCTTGGAAGCTGCCGAAGCCACCTGGGAAGCCGACGAGGAGGAGAAGCAGCTGGGAAGCCGCCTGGGAAGCCACCGAGGAGGAGAAGCAGCTGGGAAGCCGCCCAGGAGGAAAAGCAGCTGGGAAGCCACCGAAACCACCCAGGAAGCCGATGAGGAGGAGAAGCAGCTGGGAAGCCGTCGAGGAGGAGAAGCAGCTTGGAAGCTGCCGAAGCCACCTGGGAAGCCAACGAGGAGAAGAAGCAGCTGGGAAGCCGCCTGGGAAGCCACCGAGGAGGAGAAGCAGCTGGGAAGCCCCCGAGGAGGAAAAGCAGCTGGGAAGCCACCGAAACCACCCAGGAAGCCGATGAGGAGGAGAAGCAGCTGGAAAGCCACCAAAGCCGCCCGGGAAGCCGCCAAAGAGGTGAAGCAGCTCGGAAGCTGCCCACGACCTGGCCGATCGGGGGGGGGGGGGCGTTTCGGCTGGGAAGTTTGTTTGCCGCCCCCCCACAAAAAAGAATAAGCACCAGCCGCCACTAGTGCCTGGGCACCCTGGTTGAAAAAGGCTGGCCTAGGATGATGAGAAAATTAGAAGAAGAATACCGCTTTTGAATCGATCGTACAATAATCAGATTGTTAGTAAACAGATTTTGACAGTTCATAAGAAATTATCCTAAGGGAAAAAACTTGAACACTTTTCTTGTATGATACCAGAATGAACGATTTTCATTTAATCGGTACAGTATTTGTCTGAAAAATGGTAAGACCAAGACGACGCATGCTCAGAAATGAAAGAATACATTACAATACATTACATCACTTCCAAAGTTGTATTCTGTCGTACGAGAATTTTCATAACTTTAGTAACCTATTGGTTTTAGATATGAGACTAGCATGAAAAACAAAAAACGGCCGATCATTCGCCCACTATTCTCACGCCCGACATGTACGAGGCTTTATAGAGGAACATTATAGAGGAACATTAGAGGAACATTATAGAGGAACATTACGTTACCTTCTCCCCCCACCTGCTACATAGTCTGCAACGGCAGCGAAACTATGGATGCAATTATGAATATCGGCCACAAGATGGCAGTGCCGTACAAACCAGCCCAGCAGTGCTTCTTTCTTTCTACAGGTCAATGTAAGTAATTTTCTTTCAACAATAGCGGGGAAGGAGGGGCTCCTATTGATTGGGGAAGGGGGGGGTGAGTGTTCCTTGTGCTCTTTGATTGGCTGGGAGGTGTGAGGGGTGTGTAGATTTCAGACAGGATGGGAGAGGAGGGGGGGGGGCACACGGGTGGATTTGGAAGAGGGGAGTTGTGTAGAGTGGGGGGTGATCATTCACCCCCCTTCCTCAGACTCAGTGCTCAACACTTTACTACTGCTTGCAATGTGAACCTGGGATATCCTTGTTAGAGATCCCCCCTCCCCCCCAGCCCACCCCACAGCACCATGCACACAGCACACATCCAGACACACCATGCACACATAGCCTGGGAGCATCCTCTGCTATCCTGTGCACACTGATACTCAGCCTTCATCCTCTACTATCCTGTGCACACTGATACTCAGCCTTCATCCTCTGCTACCCTGTGCGCACATCCAAGCCTTCGCTGTCATGCATGCTACAATCACATCCATGCATGCAGTGCCGGAATATGCATCTCCATCCTGGGACCTGAGCGATGCTCTGCTGCAGCAAGACTGGACAATCCCATGCCACCTAATAAGGATTTAAGCTTTTTATTTCCAAAGGAGCATCTTGAAGATTCTGGGCTTCAGTTTTATTATTGCTAGAATTCTTCTTCTTTTTTTATATAGCTCTTCTCATCATTTTGCTGGGTGGAAAAAAGTAACCTCTGCATCCCACAATGGAACTAAATTGGATGCTGCTCCTGTCTCTGATTTGGCAAGTTCAAGCAGTAGAAGGTAAGCCTGGTGCTGTAAGGGTTAAATTGATCTGGGCCCTATGTCATATCTAGGGGTTGTATGCTGATTTTTGATAACCCATAACCGTATACCTTGTGCTTCTGATGGAGGTGGCTGGGGAAGCAGCGATTGCATTCTTTAAATAACTCTTATATTGGTTAAATTGTGAGCTCTTGGGTCCAGCAATGCCTTGTATAGAGATTGATAGCAGAACGCTGTACGCCGCTATAAAAGTTAAGCTCTCCCCTCAATAGGATGTGTACTGGTAGGAAAGCACCTGTTATATTGAAGCAACAAGGTACTCAAGTTCAAGAGGTTGGTTGTGGATCAGACATTACTGTGTCATTTGCCACATTTCTACAGACCGTGCATGACAAGGACAACATTTGTATGAATTTTCTGGTGACAGATGGAGAGGCTACATGGAGACCCTCTGCTTTCCCAAACAAAAATAAATGTCCTTTTCACCAGCTGACTCTTTACCATATCACTATAGATAGGGAGCTTTGTGAATCCCATACCGCCAGGTTGGTGAGATTGCCTTTCCATGGCTAGAGAACTAATTAAATAGATATATTACGAAAATGAGGTGCAAACGTGTCGCTTGTGTCTCAGTGGGGAAAGATAAATGGCCCCTTCTGTTAGTGTTAAATCAATGTGTGCTTTCTAGCCTGTGCAAAATGTCTTGGCTGATAGATTTCGTTCTGTCCCACAGATGGTTATAGATTCTCACTTGGCGTCAGAGGCACCTGTCTTGGTACCAAGCTGGTGGTGCCCCCCCCCCCCCATTCTCATCACCATTCCCTTTGCTTACATGTCCTCTGTCTCCCTATCCACTTTCCCTTGCCAAAAGGATGGAACTGCATTGCAGTGCTGAATTTCTTTAAAAGCAGCCTAGGGTGATGGTGGGCATAGCAGGACATGGCTGGGAGGTGGAGGATGGGGGTGATAGATACTTGCTGGGTGTCTAGGCTGCTGAGCGTGACCACAGACACCACCATGTACCCGCTCCGCCGTCACGGGACTTTGTGCTGTCACTCATTGCAGCTGTGCCAAGCTGCCCCCTTCTCTGGATGTCTAATCAGCTAGGGTTCCTTCCACAGAATATAGATTGTTTTTACAAATATATTATAGATTTGGACTGTCTAACCAATAAGACTTGTAGGTACATTCAGCACACTATACATAATTATCATATGTGGTTTATATAGTGCCAGCAGTTTGCGTCACAGTATATATATATATATATATATATATATATATATATATATATTTATAAATGTATATGTATACATAATTTATTGATTAATTATGATTATATAGGATTTATATAACGCCAACAGTTTGCGCAGCTTTTTAAAATAAACGAGACAGTACAATTTTAATACAATTCAATACAGGAGGGTTAGTAGGGCCCGCTCATGAAAGCTTACAATCTAAAGGGATATATATTTGTGTGTGTGTGTGTATATAATATAAAATATATATCTATATATATCAATAGATTAGATCAAAAATATAATATATATATATATATATATATATATATCAATAGATTCGATCATTCTAGTTAGGCAAATATGTACATTTAGAAAAAAAATATATATATATATCTATAGATATATATCTATATCTATAGATATATATCTATATATATATCTATATATATATATATATATATATATATCTATAGATATATATATATATATATATGAATATATATAGATATATATATATATATATATATATATATATATACCATTTTTTATCTTTAATCTGTCTTTTTTGTCTCATCTGTTTCTTTCTTCCCATCATTTCCCTGAAAACCCCTATTCTTTCTCTCCCATCATTTAGCTGTCTGTCACTTCTCCTATGTTGTGTGAGTCCCTCGCACTTCTCGTATGTGATAAACACTCCCCTTTTAATGCATTTACACAATTTTTTTTTTAATGGTTTCCTCACTGTAGTTATTTCACCTTATAGGACCTATTCCCAGCACTTCCTACTCTACCAGTCTATTTGATAATACATTTCTGTGTCTGCTGGTAGCATGGGTATGGTAATGGAACATATATGGGTCTTCTATAGGTTTTTCTATAGGTCTTTGGCCGTAGAGAAGGTAGACCACGCATGGGGGCTTATTCAGCAAGCCAGTCATCGATCAGGTTTTCCTAAACAGGCTCAGGAATCATAATGGTGTTTGGTTGTAGAGAACATATGCGCTGGGGCTTATTCAACAAGCCAATCGTCACTCATCGTTCCCTGGTCAGCCAGAGGAATCTGAAATCTGGTTGCGGTGGGTTAATGTTTTTTTTTTGTCCATTGTCATTGGGCTCTATGCTGGCTTATTGAATAGGCTTGTGACCTGGACAGATCCCTGAAAATAAGAGTGAGCAAAAGTAAAGTCATTGCCTAGAGCTGCCAGTGAGAACCCATGTTCTTTGCAGGTCAAAGAATGGGGGCGAAAATCTGGTTCCTATAGGAACCCTCTTTTTTTTTTTTCATTTCCCCAGCTCCAGTGTTCCCAGCTGAAGCCTGGTTTTGCGTATCTGGTATTAGAAATGGGGTTTAGCAGTACAGGGTGTTACATGGTCCACATTACCATAAGCATAGCCCGGGGCCATGCATTGGATTTTCTCAGACGCAATAAATGTGCAGCAGTAATGAAAATGAAGCAGACTCCTATATAGCTGAGATTTCAATCCAACTCTTTTATTTTTCTTTTGGTGCGTTTTTTTTTTTTCTTTGACCAGATTAAGGGATATTTGTTTTCAATTCTGGTTTTATTATATTACACGCCTTCAGGGGATTTTATTTATATTGTGATTATGAAAAGTAGGTAGCCCGTTTCACAAATGCCTTGGGGTAATACAACACTGAGCCGTGCTTTTCTTAACAGCTGGAACATGTTGGCAGGTTATTAATTATATCTGACCCATTAACATTTACAGGCAAAGTCTACAGGGACAAAAACATTTCTGGAAAAAAGGAATAACAAAAAAAAAAAAATAAGCATAATAAAAACACAAAACTATCAACAAATAGGAGTAAATAGGAGTAAAAGTAAAGAATTGGAGAAAGGTTACAAAAGTTTGTTGTCCAAATCTGAGGATAATGATCAGTTAGCTTCATTTGTACACTAGTAGGCACCTTTGAGATATAAATAATAATTAACATTATTACCAGGTTGCTGGTCATACCTGTCTATTTCAATGCCAGAAGTCCTATAATCATCGTCTCTATACAGAACTAGCTTTCTTGACGCATCTTTGAGCAAGTACAAAATGAAAGAGGCTGGTGTCCCTTTTAGATGTGCTTTTTCCTAGCTTATCCCTGCTTGCCGTGATCAACTAGCCTAGAGGTCTGCAAAATACTTTACCAGGCTGTAGACAGATAAGAGAACTGGTGGAATTGGAATCCCAGTTGAGATCCTTAAAGACAACAGAAGACGAGAAGGTGAACATTTACATTAGCCAACCATCTTGGTTTGTGTTGGCATATTAAAGGTCAAAAGGCGTTTTAAAGGTGCACGTTCATTTTTATTAGTGAAGTGTTTCTCCATCCCACCAGGCCCTCTTCATCATTTGTAAATCGAAGGGCATGTGTCTAGAGGCTTTTGTTCACTTCAGAACTGCTTCTTCACATACAAGTCTATAGGAATGCAAAAGCAGCTGAAGCATGTCAACAGCACCTGCAGTGAATTCTCAATGATCTCAGAAGTGTCTCAGACTGATGTCAGTAAGCACTGGCTCTAACACTACTAATTCACATTGCCTGGCTTGTCAAGGGACAAGCAGTGCTCCAGCTTTCTTCTGGGCTTACGCTGTTCTCCATACTCCTATTCTATAGAAAGTATTGGTGGCCGTGAGCATTGGCCCATGAGCAATTTCTGGACCTGTGAGCTTTGTCTGGACCTGGGCAAGCCAGGCTGTGTGATGTAGTCATTGACTACATACACTGTATGAACAAGGGCAGGCCGGGCCGTGTTATGAAGCCTTGTCTTACAAGCACTGTCTGGAACTGTTTAAGCCAGGCTGTGTTATGAAGCCATGGCCTAAGAGCACTGTCTGGAACTGTTCAAGCCAGGCTGTGTTATGGAGCCATGGCCTAAGAGCACTGTCTGGAACTGTTTAAGCCAGGCTGTGTTATGAAGCCATGGCCTAAGAGCACTGTCCGGAACTGTTCAAGCCAGGCTGTGTTATGGAGCCATGGCCTAAGAGCACTGTCCGGAACTGTTCAAGCCAGGCTGTGTTATGAAGCCATGGCCTAAGAGCACTGTCCGGAACTGTTTAAGCCAGGCTGTGTTATGGAGCCATGGCCTAAGAGCACTGTCCAGAACTGTTCAAGCCAGGCTGTGTTATGAAGCCATGGCCTATAAGCACTGTCTGGAACTGTTAAAGCCAGGCTGTGTTATGAAGCCATGGCCTAAGAGCATTGTCTGGACCTGTGAGCACTTAGTGAAAAAAAAAAAAAAAGGCAGGTCAGGCTGTGTGGTGTAGCCATGGCCTATGAGCACTGTATGGATCTGTGAGCACTGACCTATGAGCATTGTCTGGAACCTCAGCAAGCCAGGCTGTGTGATGTAGTCATGGCTTATGAGCACTGTATTGATCTTTTGAGTATTGGCCAAAGAGCATTGTTTGGGCCTGGGCAAACTAGGCTGTGTGATATGGTCATGGCCTTTGAGCACTGTCTGGACCTGGGCAGGCCATGCTGTGTGATGTAGCCATGGCCTTTGAGCGTTGTCTGTACCCGGGAAAGCCAGGCAGAATGATGTAGCCATGGCCTGTGAGCATTATCTGGATCTGGGCAAACCAGGTTGGGTAATCTAGCTATGGCCTCAGGAACAGTGTCTGAACGTAGGTGCATTGGACTATGAGGACTGTTTGGACTTGGGCAAGGCAGGCTGTGTGATGTAGCCATGGCCTTTGAGCATTATCTGGACCTGGAAAAAGTCAGGCAGAGCGATGTAGCGATGCCCTATGAACAGTGTCTGTACCTAGGATCATTGTATTACGAGGAATGTCTGGACCTGGGTAAGGCAGGCTGTGTGGTGTATCCATGGCCTATGGGCACTGTATGGAACTATGAACATTAGCCTAGGAGCACCGTCTGGACCTGGGCAAGCTAGGCTATGTGATGTAGCTATGACCTATGAGTACTTTCTATGCCTATGAGGATTGGCCTTTGATCTCTGTCTAGACCTGGGCAACAAGACTGTGTTATGTAGCCATGGCCTATAAGCATTGTCTGAACACGGACAAGTGTGTGTTGTAGGAAATGTATATCTACAAGTGATGAGGGAGGCTTTAGTGGGAGGGTAACAGTTCATTATTAAAAGTGAACTCACATTTTAATGACTTGTATGATATGTAGTAACTTGTAATGGCTATTAATGGGTAACAACACTGACCTTATAAAAAATAATTCTTGAATTGATATTTAATTTAATAAAATATCATTTCTGTTTCATTACTGTGAATTAGTGCACTTTGCAGGGCCTTATTAAAGAGGAACTTCACCCGACTATGGGATAATTAAGTCAGCAGCTAAAAGCTATAGGAAGAAGAAAATAGGGGTGAGTGTAATTTTCTGGCGAAGGTCTGCTTTAAATGCACTTTATAAAATAGCGCTTTATGTAATAAACAAAATTTTATTTTTTTTAGTTTTGAATAGATTTGGATAAAGTAAATACCCTGGTCAAATTTGTGTTACTGTCCATGCTTCCATTATGGAGATGCCACCTAACATCTTATCCCGTTGGACAGCCTAGGAGCAGTTATCATCTGAACTGAACTGGAGGGGATTATAATATCCTGACAGAGGTTCTAACCCTCAAGAATTGTACTGAAAATGTCATTTGTTTCACCCTGATTTTCCACTACTTAATGTCTCGATGGAATAAAAACTGCAATAAAGCCTGAAAAGAATTCTAAGTCTTCTCCACTCAAAAACAAACAACAAAAAGTCCATAGGCGTTCTTCCCAAAACAACCAAGTGAGCTTTTGCTTAGTTAAATTGCTTACAATCATGATTTCAGGAATCATATGGGTTACTTCACTTTGTACAAATGGGTAGCAATGATAAGATTACATTGCTCACATGTATTTGTTTGGTCCTCAGGCTTGATGGGTTGAAGTTGGGAGTATGGTTTAGACCAGTAACATCTCAGTAGACATGATAGACTAGATTTGGCACCAGAGAATATTATTTTACCAGAAATTCATTCCTTTTATTTAGAGAACTTGGCCAGTTCGGATCTGCATTCAAAATAATAGTAATAGGAATGCCTGAAAATGGCCATAGAGACTCAATGTGTTGGGGAGGGGACAGCACTTACATTTTAGCCAAAAGTACATAGTTACAAGATGGGTCAGTGTCAGCAGTTATATGTTCTTTGTTTTCTGCCTCCTCTAAGTCAGGACAGCTGCACAATCATGGAACTGTCTCTAAATACAGAAGGGCGGCTCATAGTGGAAGAGCTGTATCTCCCAGCAGAATGCACACACAGATTGCACCAAGCGGGGAGGCTTAGAGAGACAGAGGGGGGAACACAGTGTTTCTGATAAATGAGAGAAATCTGTGTCTTAGTGCTATGGAATTCCCCAATACGCTGCGGGCTCTTACTCTATATTTCATCACTCTGCAGGATTAAAGTGTTTTGCATTAAGGTCCAAGATGTGATTGAGCTGGGAAGTATTGGGTATTCTAGTACAGCCCTTTAGCTTTTGATTAAAATGTGGACAAAATCCAATTCTTCTGGAATATTTTGAAATTTACTGTTAAAGTACATCCACAAAAACAATTAGGGGACTGTTAAAGCAGTAGATGTGGTAGCTGTATTTGTTTTTTCTTTTAGTATTTTTCTTCCTTTATTTTCATCTGGTGATGCTGTCAGTAGGTCTGGTATTTTTCAACTCCCTTTGAACAGGCCAAGCTGTCCAGGATAATTGGCAGTTAGAGGGTCAAAACCAATCATTTAACACTGATAGGTGTACTTACATTGATCAGCTTGTATTCATTTATGTAAAACATTTATCTTGAAAGGTTAACTGCTCAAAAAATGTTAGCTAGAGTTCGGCTTTAACTTGCTAGTCAAGTCTATCTAAATTTGCTAGTACATATTGCTCTACGTTTTTACCACATTGACAGTGCTGCTATCCAAAGGTGTCTTTGTTGCTCCTTTTTCCAGGATTGAGGCGCTCAACAGCCTGTGTCTTTGAATAAAAGGCAGGAGAAGCCTCCCTCAATCAAGATGTAATATCCCACCTCCAATGTGTTTAGCGGGTTAGTGGGCGTGGAAGAGGAGGGAGGGAGTCGGCTGTCATTTGGCACTGTGTATACATCCACATGTGTGACTCTATAGTCACAGGGGCTGCTCAGATGTGATAGATAGGAAATGTTCAGCAAAAAAATTCACTACAAACTGAGCATGTGCAGGAGCTGCCAACACTGCTCTGCAAAATTCCTAGCTGCACTGGGGACATGGACAAAAGGGGGAGATAGAGAAGAGCAGGATCTCCTACTGATTGAGTAAGCATGAACAGCATGAAATACAGCATTAATTGATAGTATTAATGATGTGGGTTTAGTGACACTTTAAGTAACACATTACAGCCCTCAAGTGACAAACTATACAGATTCATAATGAGAAATAAACCTTATATCAACCATTCTCAAGCAGGGTTCTATGGAGCCCTATGGTTCTTTCAGAGGTTGCTAGGGGTTCCTTGAGCTTTGACCTCACATCTGTTGGTGCCTGCATAGTTCCTAAGCCACACGGCACAGCCATAGGCATGACACCAATGATCTTTTTAGCTGTGTGTAAGGATGACATTCTGCACCACAAATGTAAGATTTGCATTCATTTTATTGTCCACTACTTTAAATGGTGCATTATTTCCACTCACTACCATCATAAGAAACGTTCTTCCCACTGACCCCTGTAGAATTAATTTTAGCAGAGGTTCCCTGAGGATTAAAAACGAATTTAAAGAGTTCCTCTGGGGTATACAAGGTTGATTAAGGCTGCCTTGTGGGTTCATAATGACGTCACACATTCAGTAATTATACATTCAGACGTGGAACTGCTGGTATGTTAGATGTAAAATATTATTGCAATGTCAGTGTATAACGTCCTCATACGATCAGTTTCGGATAGGGGGATCTATTCAGTTGTGAAAACACAATTCTGGCTCAAAAATATGATACAAAATAATAATGTTTTGGTAGGTAGTTCAAAAGAAACCCAAAAGTACTCCATCAGCAGTTCTGAAAGCACAGTTGGTCATAGGGACATAATGAAATGATTGTCATGGCTCCACTCACTGTGCATGTAAAATAAATCATCCACATAGAATTTAGGACAAGCCATTGCTTTGTTTTACTGTATTTTAGAATAGGCTCTTCACCTTTGTTTCTTTATGTCTCCTTAGCGATTTAGTGTTTGATCCCCATGGCACTTAGGCTTAGTTCACACTGGCATTAGAGTTTACCGCCTCTCTGAAGCGGTGGTGGTATCACTTTTCAGTGAGCCTAAGTTTGCAGGCATTCAAAAGGCAATCCTGCAAATCCCTGTTTTTTTCTGATGCTAAGGGGCATATTGCATTGCAGAACCAAGCCGCAACAACATGCCGAGCGGTTACCCCATGGTTACACTGCAATTCCGTTGGGTTTAAAGTGGTATTAAAGGCTGAAGGTTTTTTACATACTTCGTTGCCTGAAGATAATTTTTTTTTAGTATGCAGCTTCCCCAGATCGCTATCTAATGATGTGTATGAGAGCGGCTGCTCTCCCAGGTCTCTGCCTTCTCATTGGCTGAGAGACAGCAGCGGGGGGCCATTGAGTGCTGTGGCTTTTAATCACAGCCAGTGAGGAGGGAGCAGGCGCCGGGGCTGAGTCCCGTTCTGTGTGTCTTATGGACACACAGAGTGGGACTCGAGAGCAAGTACACACGAGTTCCCCCATAAAAAACAGCTTGCTATGGGGGTAGTGGGAGAAGAGGAAGAGCCAAGAGCGCCAGTGGGAGACCAGAGAAGAGGAGGATCGGGGCTGTTCTGTGCAAAAGCACTGTACAGAGCAGGAAAGCATAACATGTTGTTTTTTTTTTTTTATTGTACTCTTTAATACCACTTTAAGGGGCACCGAAATGTGACATGCCAAGTAAAATGTGCCACACCCCAAATGTGAATGAACCTTAATGACTGCCATGTTGCTTTGTTGGGAAAAACATGGATCAATTCCCTGTTATTATCACCTGTTTGCCGCCCCTGTGAACCCATAAAGATAGAAATGATAGTTTCTATAGCTTATATGGGAGCTAACAAATACAGCTGCATGCAAGCTGGATACATGGCTCAATTCACATCTGAACAATGGAACAAAAAGAAAAAAAAATGTATGGCTCTACCCACTATTTTTAACTGTGGATAAAACCCCTTGTTTTATGGATTTGTGATGGAAGTGATTTCATTGAAAAATACCTTTTTGTTTTAAGAAGGCATTGCTGTACTTCTCAGTTTAAAATATTTCACATTTAAGCAGTCTTCACCAGCCCCGTATTTTCCCATTAAAAGAAACGGAGTAGAGGTAATAGAAGGGAATGACCTTGCATGGCCTCACTTAGTGAATGTAGGGTCTTTTCTCTTTCAACGGCAGCATTTATTAATCACAATGCATTCCTTCCCTTTGGCAATATACAGCCAGTTCAATGGCCTCTCTCCATCCCCCAGTAGATAGTCGCTGTGCATTTTTTAAGGTATAAAAGAGTTCCCTTGGTTGACATGTGAGGGGGTGTGATGGTGTTTATGCTGTGTCAGAGCCACCTTATGCCTCATTGAGTTGAAGTAGTCTTTTTGCACCTGTCACTTATTCTGCATGGTTTCATTTCAAAAGAG
The DNA here is from genome assembly GCA_029206835.1 of Rana muscosa. Classification (NCBI taxonomy): domain Eukaryota; kingdom Metazoa; phylum Chordata; class Amphibia; order Anura; family Ranidae; genus Rana; species Rana muscosa. The sequence continues at coordinate 831,908,154 of CM055122.1, forward strand.
GCACAAGTAGCAATCTGCGTGTTAAATGAGACCGCACTTCCATTAGCTTCTTTCTCTTTCCATTATTGCGCCATAAGTGCAGAGTACAGCTTGTAGGAAAGATGTACAATGTGACGGAAAGAATACAAATGGGAAGAACATGATTCAATGATTTAATAAAGATGACAACATTTTCTAGAAAGAATCTTGGCAATGAATTTGCATGTTTTCTTTGAGCTTGCCGGGGCTTTGCAGGTTTTCTCCGGGTACTCTGCTTTCCTCCGAAGACATGTTGGCAGATTATTGTCCCTGATATGTATGTGGCTATGCACTTGTTATGACATTCTGGCTGCTGGTTCCCAAGACTGTGCAAATAGGGAGGATTGAGAAAAGTCCTGACAACCTACCTCGTAAAACAATAGCCAAGAAAAATCTACTGAAAAGGCGTCCCTACTGAATCAGACATGTTGCCCAGAGAGCTGGACCATAGAACTGCTGTGAGTCAGATACGGCTGAATGGATGTCTCACACACACAATAGTTGGGTCAACAGATGACCTCCAACCATCATAGCCTTGATTAGACAGAATTATGTTCAGGCCATTTCAGAAGCCGGGATCAGCTAAGGTTCATCCTGTGCAGAATTTTGGTGTGGGTGTTCAGTAAAGTTTAATTTGCATACGAAGAAACAATCAGAAAATGAAATGCATAAGCTAGAAAAAGCATGCTCAAAATACAACAATCCTATTTAAAAATTACACACACCCTACCCCACCAAAAATGCATGTAAATGCGTCAATACATGCCTAAACGCTAGATGCATTTAGTGCTTGCGTGTTACTTCATTCCAATGGCCAGAATAAATTAATATTCTGGCCTGTGGAATCAATAAACGCACAAATGCTCATCCAAAACATGGCTATAGGCAGGACTAAAGGAGTTCAGAGGAGTTTGGTAAACACCCAGTGTGCATGATGAGACCACATATAGTTACCATGTGCTGCAGTCTTCCTGTTTGTGGGACTGGTGACCATAGTGGCATGTTACCTAGGGGCACAGTGTTCTCCCCTGTGTTAGTAAAATTTGCATTCCCTGCATCCCTTATGCTATAGTTACCAAGTTGTAAGCACTTTAAGTTGTAGTAGCAGAAGAGATATAGATATATTCATGGAAAACTGCAATCAGGGCCTCTGTGTATATATTTCTAAATTGTAGAGTGTTATGCCATGTACACACGATCGGTTTTACCGATGAAAACAGTCCGATGGACTTTTCTCATCAGACAAACCGATCGTGTATGGGGGATCGGTTTGTCTGATGAGAAAAGTCCATCGGTGAGAAAAAATAGAACATGTTTTAAATTTATCCGATGGGAAAAAAACCGATAGCAAATTCCGACCGTCTGTGTGGAACTCCATTGGACAAAAAACCCATGCCTGCTCAGAATCAAGTCAACGCATGCTCAGAAGCATTGAACTTCATTTTTCTTGGCTTGTCGGAGTGTTTTACGTCACAGCGTTTGGGACGGTCGGATTTTTGACTGATGGTGTGTAGGCAAGACTGATGGAAGTCAGCTTCATCGGATTTCCGATGGAAAAATCTATTGGATTAGAATCCATAGGAAATCCGATCGTGTGTACAGGGCTTTAGATTTAGAAAGCATCTGGCAGGCAACAAAGTGATTGCTGGTAATTCACATCTATCAGGACACAGAGGTTTCTGATTTTAAAAGAGTAGTAAGTTTTTTAAAAAAAATACAAAAATCACACTCATCTAGACGGCTGCAGCACTGATCCCAGCTGCAGCTGTCCCCCGCCACCTCTAAGACTGAGAACTGAGCAATTAAACACCTCTGATCGCTCAGCTCTAGGTCCTCAGCATGCAGAGAGCTGGTGACTGTCAGTCATCAGCTCTCTGCTCTGCCCTTCCAGCCCTCACTGGAATGCCAGGTTGTGGAGGGGATGGGAACAGCTTCCTCAGGCTCTCAGCGGCTCTCTCTGAGCCATATAGTTGGGATCTTTTCAGAGCCTGGACGGGGTCTGTGATGTAAGCTGACAGCAGGCTTTAGCTTTGGCTATACTTCTCCTTTAATGTGACATTGCCTTTAGACATGCTCCTGACTCTTCACATCTTCATTGAGTAGATCAGATGTCTATGTATGCACACCTATACAGTTTAATAGTGAATTTTAGTCCTGTAATAACACATCAATAATATTCACCAGGCATGTCCAAGGTACAGAGCTATCGTTTCTAAGTAAAAGCAATCAACATTTCCTCTGTTCCATTTTCTCTTCTTATCTTTAGGAAATTGAATATATAAATTAGAATTTCTCAGTTTTTTTTTTTTACGTTTGTTCAATCCATAAAATCGAATCCATGTACACTTTTTAAATTTTTTTTTTTTTTTTTAATGGCAGATGCCATTTAGTTTTGCTAAAATAGCTGCTAAGCCCAACAATGGGTGCACAATTTTAATCATATTCAGCCATTCAGGTGGCAAAACAAGATGGCCGTTTAGGGACAAAATGGCTTAAGTATAAGAATTTTATTCCGTGCTTGTTTTTTCCTCTACATGTACACTAATGAAATAATTCTGATGACTTATCGAAACGTATAATTTATGTGTGGAGAACCTGTGGCAAATAGGTTCCTGGAAATCGACATCTGGACGCTATTTTTGAATGGCACATCAAGCTACAAGAAATAAACATCCTCTTATGATGAACCATGATCACAGGAACTCAAGGTTTGCTGTAGTCATATTATGCTTTGATCAGTCAATTTTATATCTTGACACAACCTACATACCTGTATACTTATTCTGTAAATGTGCCAAATTAAAATCAGAACAGCTTACTTATCATGCTTGAGTCTGTCTGGTCTCTATGTAGCTACATACTATCTTTTGAATTGGGCATCACTGACTAACAGAGGTCAGGTATCTGTGTTGCCAAATCCCACAAAACAGGAAAGCTACGGATAATGCTGTTAGTTAAATACAAGGATATAACTCAGACATAATTCACCTATTACACAGTGTGATTTATAAATACTTAACATGTAATGAGACATAAAATGTTAACTTGTGGTCACAGATGAAATAGCACATCCTGCCATTAACATTATTTGAAATGTTGTAGTCTCTTCCAACATCTAAAATCAATTCTCTGATGACTGGGTTCGCCATTACTCTATAGAGAAATAGGAAATATTCTTGTTCCTTAATTTACGTTTAATGAGATTCATAGGTTGAATGCGAGGCCAAGTGGGGCAAAAAAAATAAATAAAACATCTTTGCAATACAGGCATATTTCCCTTGCATTGTGCACTAGAATGAAGACTGATTGGTTCCTAATGTTTGCCCTCTGAGTCTTGCTGTGCAGGGGATACAATTTAATTTATTTGTGAGTATAAATAACTACCTTAAAGGGTTACTAAACCCAGGAGCCTGCATTCACTATATCTGGTCTCCCACAGTACACAGAACATGGAAATGCAATCATTTTAGTAAATATAAACTGCTAAATACCTTTTCTCATCAGCAGTATATAGCAGTCTTGTGATTATTATCAGTGCCTGGTTAAAGCTTGTAGGAGGAGTTTTCATACTGCACCAGCTTACCTATTAGGATGCAGGACCCCTGGCACTCTGTCTGGACAGTGCTTATTGGCCCTGTGCTGATCACATGCCCTCTCCCAAGAAAAAAATCGCTAGCAATACACACCAAACTGAGCATTTGCAGCCTGACTTCAGTAACTCTGTCTTATCTGGACATGTTTTGGAGATAATACAAAAAGGGGAGGATCTGTGCACACAGGATCAAACAGCCGTTTTATACAATGGAGAGGACCCCATAGGTTCTACAGTGAGTATAACAAGCATGCTTTACTACATATACAGACCAGGGTTGCCAACTTTCAGTAAATATACAGTTTGTAAAATCCGTACTTTTTGCATCTGTCCATGAATGTCCATTACAGACATGTAGGCTGCATGTCCGTAACTGACATTCATGGACAGATGCAACAATTATGGATTTTACAAACAGTTTGTAAATTTACTGAAAGTTGGCAACCCTGATAAAGACTGGATTTACTAGTGTGGGTTTAGCAACACTTTAAGTGTTTATTACGATCCTGGAGTTTATAAGCCACTTGTTACAGAAGGTCTTGTCAATTCTTCAAATCATCTCTATACCTACTAGTGGTGCAACGGATCGGTGACGATCCGTGATCCGAACAGGTCACCCCGTTCGGATCGGCACACACCGCGATCCGCGGCCTCGGCCTTAGGAAAGGCCGCGGCTTCGGCCTAGCTCCGGAGCCGCGGCCATCTTGGTACACCCGGGGGCGGCGGCCGCCTTGTGACGTCATCACCCCTCGCTGCTCGTGGATTTGAACTGGCCGGGGGGAGAGACTAAAGTAAGTGGGGGAGATGCCCATTACTGGGGGAGATTGTGGATATTACATACGGGAGGAGATTGTGGATATTACATACAGGGCTAGATTGTGGATATTACATACAGGGGAAGATTGTGGATATTACTGGGGGAAGATTGTGGATATTACTGGGGGAGATTGTGGATATTACTGGGGGGGGGGGGTTGTGGATATTACTGGGGGAGATTGTGGATATTACTGGGGGAAGATTGTGGATATTACTGGGGGAAGATTGTGGATATTACTGGGGGAAGATTGTGGATATTACTGGGGGAAGATTGTGGATATTACTGGGGGGAGATTGTGGATATTACTGGGGGAGATTGTGGTGGGGAGATTGTGGATATTACAGTGGGGGGGGATGACGTGGATATTAGTAATTTTTTTTTTGACGATCCGAAAATGATCCAATCCGTGGCTCTGATCCGAGGATTGATCCGATCCGTGAGTTTTTTGATCCGTTGCACCCCTAATACCTACACCCTGGGGTTGATTTACTAAAACTGGAAAGTGCTAAATCTGGTGCATCTCCGCATAGAAACCAATCAGCTTCTAGGTTTGGCAAAGCTTAATTGAACAAGCTGAAGTTAGAAGCTGATTGGCTACCATGCACAGCTGCACCAGATTTTGCACTCTCCAGGTTTAGTAAATCAACCTCATAGGTCAGTGTATAGAGGGTTTCCTTTTTCTTGCACCCCAGAAGTTGAAGTATTGAAGTCATCCACAGATATTGTATGATGGTGAACGTTTCTGACTAGTGCAAGACATAAATATATATGCTTGTTTTGGCCAGGCATGCATATTGGAACCTTGAGCAGACATCCTTGATGCTGGCCTTTTTTTAAAGGAACAGTAGTAATTTTCTAAGAAAATCCATTTTGAGTTTTCCCCTGAGATTGATCATCTAGAGAACAATTGTTTCCTGTGCTGACTGTAATTGCCACATCAGGTGTTGTTCATCCAATGGGTGACCCAAGTGTAATTACAGAATATTGGATTTGGGTGGAAGTTAGCAGCTTGAATCATATAGTTGCCCCTTGTAACAGATTTGGTCACAGGTATTAAGATCTTGCCCACTCCCCAGACCTACCTCCTTTGGCCACAATGTAAAGTACTCACAAGTTTCACAAACACTGTGCTGGATTCTGTGTAATGTAAAATATAAAAACAGGAGAACCTGTTTACAAAAGTGCGCTACCCTCCTAATGACTGGTGGGAATGGAGGGAAGTGTATGAGGGCTTTTGGCTGATTGAGTGCTGAAGTGGTGGTGTTTTATATGATAATCTTTGCAAATTCAGAAGCAAGTGAGGATCAATATGTAGATAGAGGCTTGAAACAAAAATCACCTAATTGTATAACCAGATGGTAGAATAATTATCTATTAAATAAATTTTTAAGAGCTGATTTTAAAATATGGAACACCAGCAAAAACTGATGTTAGCTACCATTGTAGAAAATAAAATTTGGACTTTGATTGGGTGCTCTTGGCAGCAACTTCACTTTTATTTGCTCCGGTTTTCATACGTTAGCTTCCAAGTAAGTTTGTTGAATCTAAAATTCCACAAGTTGTATTTTTTGTATGTATTTTGTTCTGGCCTTTTGCATTTTTACAGTTCTATGCTGTTGCCCCATGGGTTGCACATCTCTATCTTTACTCCATAGCATTCTATTTCCCCTCTTCTCCCCTTTTTAGACTTCATCCTCCCCTCTGTCCTAACACCATAACAATCTTCCTCTCTTCTCCACCTCCTTCTCTCTCACTTTCTTCCTCTCATCTGTCCTCACCCCATAACATTCCCTCTATCCTCCATCCTTCTCTTCCCTTTCCTCCACTCTGTGTTAACATAATAACGCTGTCTATCCCCTGTCTATCCCTTCCATCCCCCCTTTTCTTCTCCCTCTCCTTTGTATTTACATTCTATTTCTCCTCCACCCTCTTCTTTTCTTCTTCCCCCCTCTGTTCTTATCCCATAATGTTTCCTCTCTCTTCTCCACCCCTCGCTTTTCCTTCTTCCTCTCCTCTGCCCTTACCCCAAAACATTCTCTTTCTCCTCCAGCCCCCATATTTCCTTCTTCCTCCATTTTGTCCTTACCCCATAATGTTTTCTCACTCTCCTCCACCAGCCTGATCTCCATCTTCTTCCCCCCTGTCCTTCCCTCTCTCTCTCTCCCCCTCACCCCAATTCTATTCCTGTTCTCCTCTTTTCTCACTCTCCTCCACCACCCTGATCTCCGTCTTTCCCCCCTGTCCTTCCCTCTCTCTCTTTCCCCCTCACCACAATTCTATTCCTGTTCTCCTCTTTTCTCACTCTCCTCCACCACCCTGATCTCCATCTTCTTCCCCCCTGTCCTTCCCTCTCTCTCTCTCCCCCTCACCCCAATTCTATTCCTGTTCTCCTCTTTTCTCACTCTTCTCCACCACCCTGATCTCCATCTTCTTCCCCCCTGTCCTTCCCTCTCTCTCTCTCTCCCCCTCACCCCAATTCTATTCCTGTTGTCCTCTTTTCTCACTCTCCTCCACCACCCTGATCTCCGTCTTTCCCCCCTGTCCTTCCCTCTCTCTCTCTCCCCCTCACCCCAATTCTATTCCTGTTCTTCTCTTTTCTCACTCTTCTCCACCACCCTGATCTCCATCTTCTTCCCCCCTGTCCTTCCCTCTCTCTCTCTCTCCCCCTCACCCCAATTCTATTCCTGTTGTCCTCTTTTCTCACTCTCCTCCACCACCCTGATCTCCGTCTTTCCCCCTGTCCTTCCCTCTCTCTCTCTCCCCCTCACCCCAATTCTATTCCTGTTCTCCTCTTTTCTCACTCTTCTCCAGCACCCTGATCTCCATCTTCTTCCCCCCTGTCCTTCCCTCTCTCGCCCCCTCACCCCAATTCTATTCCTGTTCCCCTCTTTTCTCACTCTCCTCCACCACCATGATCTCCGTCTTTCCCCCCTGTCCTTCCCTCTCTCTCTCTCTCCCCCTCACCCCAATTCTATTCCTGTTCTCCTCTTTTCTCACTCTCCTCCACCACCCTGATCTCCGTCTTTCCCCCCTGTCCTTCCCCCTCTCTCTCTCCCCTTCACCCCAATTCTATTCCTGCTCTCCTCTTTTCTCACTCTTCTCCACCACCCTGATCTCCATCTTCTTCCCCCCTGTCCTTCCCTCTCTCTCTCTCCCCCTCACCCCAATTCTATTCCTGTTCTCCTCTTTTCTCACTCTTCTCCACCACCCTGATCTCCGTCTTTCCCCCCTGTCCTTCCCTCTCTCTCTCTCCCCCTCACCCCAATTCTATTCCTGTTCTTCTCTTTTCTCACTCTTCTCCACCACCCTGATCTCCATCTTCTTCCCCCCTGTCCTTCCCTCTCTCTCTCTCTCCCCCTCACCCCAATTCTATTCCTGTTGTCCTCTTTTCTCACTCTCCTCCACCACCCTGATCTCCGTCTTTCCCCCCTGTCCTTCCCTCTCTCTCTCTCCCCCTCACCCCAATTCTATTCCTGTTCTCCTCTTTTCTCACTCTTCTCCACCACCCTGATCTCCATCTTCTTCCCCCCTGTCCTTCCCTCTCTCGCCCCCTCACCCCAATTCTATTCCTGTTCCCCTCTTTTCTCACTCTCCTCCACCACCATGATCTCCGTCTTTCCCCCCTGTCCTTCCCTCTCTCTCTCTCTCCCCCTCACCCCAATTCTATTCCTGTTCTCCTCTTTTCTCACTCTCCTCCACCACCCTGATCTCCGTCTTTCCCCCCTGTCCTTCCCTCTCTCTCTCTCCCCTTCACCCCAATTCTATTCCTGCTCTCCTCTTTTCTCACTCTTCTCCACCACCCTGATCTCCATCTTCTTCCCCCCTGTCCTTCCCTCTCTCTCTCTCCCCCTCACCCCAATTCTATTCCTGTTCTCCTCTTTTCTCACTCTTCTCCACCACCCTGATCTCCATCTTCTTCCCCCCTGTCCTTCTCTCTCTCTCTCTCTCTCCCCCTCACCCCAATTCTATTCCTGTTCTCCTCTTTTCTCACTCTTCTCCACCACCCTGATCTCCATCTTCTTCCCCCTGTCCTTCCCTCTCTCTCTCTCTCCCCCTCACCCCAATTCTATTCCTGTTCCCCTCTTTTCTCACTCTCCTCCACCACCATGATCTCTGTCTTTCCCCCCTGTCCTTCCCTCTCTCTCTCTCTCTCTCCCCCTCACCCCAATTCTATTCCTGTTCTCCTCTTTTCTCACTCTCCTCCACCACCCTGATCTCCGTCTTTCCCCCCTGTCCTTCCCTCTCTCTCTCTCCCCTTCACCCCAATTCTATTCCTGTTCTCCTCTTTTCTCACTCTTCTCCACCACCCTGATCTCCATCTTCTTCCCCCCTGTCCTTCCCTCTCTCTCTCTCCCCCCCTCACCCCAATTCTATTCCTGTTCTCCTCTTTTCTCACTCTCCTCCACCACCATGATCTCCGTCTTTCCCCCCTGTCCTTCCCTCTCTCTCTCTCTCTCTCCCCCTCACCCCAATTCTATTCCTGTTCTCCTCTTTTCTCACTCTCCTCCACCACCCTGATCTCCGTCTTTCCCCCCTGTCCTTCTCTCTCTCCCCCTCACCCCAATTCTATTCCTGTTCTCCTCTTTTCTCACTCTTCTCCACCACCCTGATCTCCATCTTCTTCCCCCCTGTCCTTCCCTCTCTCTCTCTCCCCCTCACCCCAATTCTATTCCTGTTCTCCTCTTTTCTCACTCTCCTCCACCACCATGATCTCCGTCTTTCCCCCCTGTCCTTCTCTCTCTCTCTCTCCCCCTCACCCCAATTCTATTCCTGTTCTCCTCTTTTCTCACTCTCCTCCACCACCATGATCTCCGTCTTTCCCCCCTGTCCTTCCTTCTCTTTCTCTCTCCCCCTCACCCCAATTCTATTCCTGCTCTCCTCCTTCCTTACTTTATAATGTTCTCTTTCTCTCCTCCAGCCCTCTTCTCACCTTCTCCCTCTCTTCTTTTCTAACCCCACAATGTTCTCTCTCTCTCTCTCTCTCTCAGTATGTGTTTCTCTCTCTCTTTCTCTCTCTCTCTTTTTCTGTTTCGCTCTCTCTCTCTCTCTCTCCCATCCCCCATCTTTCCTTCTTACTCTCCTCTGTCCTTACCCCATAACGTTTCCTCTCTCTCCTCCACCCCCCTTCTCTCCTACTTCCTCCGCCTTCCTCCTTTCTCTTGCTCCTCAGGGTTTCTTTCATTAAATGCACTAGCTGCTCTTGAAACATATGTTGCGTTTGTTAAGACTCCGACAGCAACCTTGCGTAAAGCAGTGGGGATCTGAAAGGCACACACCTTTTAAGGCTGAGATAAAGATGCCTATTTATAAAAAGAAACATTCTTTGGCACGGAACAACCCTTCACACGGCAGGACTATGTACTAGGTCAAAAAATAATCTTTTTACTTGCCTTTTTTTCTTTGTAATTTTCTGTGACTTATCATTATTTCCATTGTGCTTAGAAGAGTCAAGCGTAAAATGGATGCACAGAGGTGTCTTTATGGTGTGTTGATCATTTCAGGGGCATTTTCACGTGGCATCTCTAAACTTTTTTTTTTGCAGTTATAATTAAAGGTTACCTTACACAGAGTTGAAAAATATACCATGAAAACCATTTTAGCTTATTTTAGGATATTATCAACCAGTGCAAACATTATATTTGTAATATATATGTTATGAAAAAGCATGAGCTGTAAAAAGTCAAAGAGTTGAATCACATCTATTGGGGGGCACTAACTTGTATTGTATCCATTCATTCTGTTATCTTGCTGCATCTGGCTACAGAGGAACAACAGAAACCTACAATGTTTAGAATCTCTTTAAAGTGTATTTCAACCTAACAATGACTCCTCTTATACTGTATGTTAAAGCCCAATTCCAGACAACCAAAAAAACTATCCCATGTCTAAAGCCGAATATTGGGCAGCATCAGGTTTAATGGAAACCAGCCGACATTCGGCCATTGGCTGAGCACGCTGACTGTAGTTTTTCCGGTGGGGAGGGGGGGGCAACCCCCTGTTAGAACACAATAGAACAGCAGGGGAGATTGCTGTACTAACATCAGATAGTTAGTACATCGGCTCCTCAATCGTGTGTACTAGGCTTAAACCCACAACAGTAAAATTAGTCTGTATATGCAGTAAAGCATGCTTGTTATACTCACTGTGGGACTTAAGTGGTTAATCCTCTGCATTGTGTAAAAAGGCTGTTTGATCCTGTCTTCTATGATCCTTCCCTTCTTCCACAGACCTCAATCCATCTCCTGATAAGACAAAGCCTTTGGAGTCACACTGCACATAGTTTGGTGTGTATTGCTAGAGAGTTTTTTTTCCTTGGGAGAGTGCATGTGATCAGCACAGGGCCAATCGGCACTGTCCAGACAGAGGATCAGGGGTCCTGCAGCCCCATAGGACAGTCAGAGTAAAATGAAAACTCCTCCTATAGCTTTAACCAGACACTGATAGAAGTCACAACAGTGCTATATACTGCTGATGAGAAAAGGTATTTAGCAGTTTATATTTACTAAAATAATTGCATTTCCATGTTCTGTGTACTGTGGGAGACCAGATATAGTGAATGTGGGGTTTAGTAACACTTTAAGGGAGAGGAGAAACAGTTTTACTTACCTGATCCGCAACCCCTCAGCATACAATGCTCCCCTTTGCAGCGGTGGATGACTGTCCATCTCTACAGTATGTCATCACATCTGATGCAGGGCTGTGGACCCTTCTGCGGTCTTATGACGTGTGGACCCTAGACTGCTGGGGCAGCACAGTGGCTTTGTAGTTAGCACCTGTGCCTTGCAGCACTGAGGTCCTTGGTTCGCATCTTGGTCAGGAAACTATCAGCATGGAGTTTGCATGCTCTCCATGTTTGGTTTTCCTGCAGTTGCTCTGGTTTCCTCCCGCACTCCAAAGGCATGCTGGTAGGTTTTCTGACTCTTGTTTAAACTGACTCCATTATGTATATGCAAACTGGCTATCACATTCTGCATGCTGGTTCCAAGCCAATACAGGTGGGGAGGGTTAAGGAAAGATCTTGTGGTTGCTGGTGTGAACAAACCCTTAGGCCCCTTTCACACTGGGGCGTTTTTCATGCGGTTTAGCGCTAATAATAGCGCTGTTATACCGCATGAAAAAATCCTGCCCTGTGTCTTCAATGTGAAAGCCCGAAGGCTTTCACACTGAAGCGGTGCGCTAGCAGGACCGCTCCAAAAGTCCTGCTAGCCGCTTCTTTACAGCGGTAAAGGAGCGGTGTGTTCACCGCTCCTTTACCGCGGTCTCCCATTGAAATCAATGGGACAGCGCGGTAATACCGCCCGCAAACCGCGGCAATAGCCGCGGTTTGCGGGCGGTATTAACCCTTTTTCGGCCACTAGCGGGGGTTAAATTAACCCCCCTAGCGACCGCATACTGCGGTAAGAACGACAGTATAGCAGCGCTGAAAATCGCGCTGCTATACCGCCACCGCACCTGCCCGCCCCAGTGTGAAAGGGGTCTTATTCTCTATGCAGGGGAGATGAGGAGGGGAATTCAGTAGTTTAGAAAACTGGGCAAGCTTAGTGCCAATTATTAAAAATGCAGTTCTATCATATCCTTTGTTGTATTAGTCTACAACAGGAAATTGGGAGCTGCATTTCTGGCAGATGTATGGGTATTCTTCTGTGCAGGGTCTATAAAGAAATAAATCTTGGGCATACTGTATATTACAAGAACGTGCAATTTATTTTGCCCTGACATGCAATTTAAAATTTGCTATGTAGCAATTCACAGTCTCACATTATTAGACATTTTTGGCTTAGGGGAGGTCGCCGTCACAAAGCCAGAAGTGAATGTCCAGCATTTTGGCACCGTTATCAAATGTATCCTTAATTCACCTTAAATTCTAGCTTTAACCACTTCAGCCCCGGACCATTTTGGCTGGTTAAAGACCAGGCCCCTTTTTGCGATTCGGCACTGCGTCGCTTTAACTGACAATTGCGCGGTCGTGCGACGTGGCTCCCAAACAAAATTTACGTCCTTTTTTTCCCACAAATAGAGCTTTCTTTTGTTGGTATTTGATCACATCTGCGTTTTTTATTTTTTGCGCTATAAACAAAAATAGAGCGACAATTTTGAAAAAAATTCTATATTTTTTACTTTTTGCTATAATAAATATCTCCAAAAAATATATTAAAAAAATGTCCTCAGTTTAGGCCGATACGTATTCTTCTACATATTTTTGGTATTGATTGGTTTGCGCAAAAGTTGTAGCGTTTACAAAATAGGGGATAGTTTTATGGCATTTTTATTCATTTTTTTTTTTTTAATAGTAATGGCGGCGATCAGTGATTTTTTTCATGACTGCGACATTATGGCGGACACATCAGACACTTTTGACACATTTTTGGGACCATTGTCATTTTTACAGCGATCAGTGCTATAAAAATGCACTGATTACTGTGAAAATGACACTGGCAGTGAAGGGGTTAACCACTAGGTGGCGCTGTAGGGGTTAAGTGTTCCCTGCATAGTGTTTTGAACTGTAGGGGGGATGGGCTCTGTGTCACATGACACTGATCTCCGCTCCGAGTACACGGAGCCGAGATCCGTGTCATTGTCACTAGGCAGAGCCGAGAGATGCTTGTTTACACAATCATCTCCCCGCTCTATACCTCCGTGAGACGATCGCGGGGATTCCCGCGGCGATCGAGTCCGTGGGACCCGTGGTCTGACTCACGGGGATGGTGGCAGGGTCGCAAGGGCGCCACGTGGACAGGCATTTAAAGGGGACGTACAGGTACGTGCTTATGCCTGTCCATGCCATTCTGCCGACGTAAATGTACAGGAGGCGGTCGGCAAGCCGTTAATGGCCCTTTAAAGTCATATTTAATAGTTTGTTATTCAGCTTATCTATTCCATCTCTAGAGGTGCTTTTTCTTTGGAACTCATTGTTTAGAATTCATTTTAACTTTAGAGCGCTATGTATGATCCCATAGATGGTAATGGATTCAAATATAGAGAGAAATAATATTTTCTCTGCAGAAGGACTTACTCCCATATGTTTTATTGAACATTTAGGCACATTAATCCTCCTTCTAAATGGGGTATACAGTGTGTTCCCAGTACGTATACAGATGTGTTGGCCTGGATTCAGATCACTGGTAATGGTTTTCTCAGTGAATCTACGAGTACCATTAATAGAAGACAAATGTACCTGAAATCTCCTCGTATTTCCCGCGAGGCTCCTGCCTCATCGCCAATCGTGATTTTAAGAGTGCTAATTGCTGTACAGGGATCTACAGAGACAATCAGGAGGACGTGGGATAGCATTACATGGGTTAATATCAGGTGGGAGGAAATTGATATACTTAATAATGAACAGGGGGGATGAAGAGCAGAGAGGAAGTCATGTGAAGCCTTTCATAGTACATTTGGATCAGAATCAAGCTGATGCTCATTAAACATTGTACTGTCAGAGATGTCATTCTTGTTTTATGGGCTCCTGTGGCTAGGATCGCAATTGAGGATTACCAGAAAATAAAGATGAATGGTCCCCAAAGAACAAAAAAAAAAAAAAAAAGTAAATGGCTCTGACATTTAGCATCTTTCAGTTCTTCACAACCAGTAGCCCAAGGGCCACATACAGATCTCCGATTTTTTCGTACACAACATATCGGTAATTGTCGTGCATTCATGAATTTTGTGTAGCTGGTTAGCTAATAACATAGCCATAGCCGAGGCTGACTTTAGATGCCAATTAGACATTAGTGAGCAATTTCTCACACCAAAGATGCTTTGACTTCTCTTTAGGCACATAACCATGATTGCTAGGACCATGTAAAAGTGCAAAGTGCCACTCTGATCAAAAGATATAATATCTATCGGTTGGACAAAAAAAATAGTAAAAAGCCTTTTTGAACTTTTGTATTTAGTCCAAGGAATTCTAGAACATCATAAAGTATCCCAAAAAGCTCAGTAGTTTTGTAATCTAGCCAGAATCAAAGGTATAGTAGAAAAAGTAATTGAGGTTATCTATAGGTATAACTATGGGTTTATTGAATGGGGGCAAGGTGATTTTGTTCATTTAAATATTGAATAATTGGCTTACTTTTATAAATGCAGTTATCTTTAACCACTAAAGGACCAGCCACTGTATATATATACGTCGGCAGAATGGCTTGTACAGGCACAATCACGTACCTGTACGTCCCCTTTAACTGCCCGACGTCGGGGTCGTGCGCGCGCCGGCGGCGGTGCGTTTCGCATCACACCTGCCTTCGCCGTGAGTCGGACCGCGGGTCCCGCGGACTCGATCACCGTGGGGATCCCCGGGATCGTCTCACGGAGGCATGGAGCGGAGAGATGTTAGTGTAAACACAACATCTGCCCGCTCCCCTACTGACAATGTCACCGATCTCCGCTCTGTGTAATCAGAGCGGAGATCGGTCACATGTCACTCGTAGCCACGGCCCCACACAGTAGTAATCACTCCCCTAGGCACACTTAACCCCTTCAGCGCCACCTAGTGGTTAACCCCTTCACTGCCATTAGGCTGGGTCCACATGGGCAGTAAAGCAGGAGTTTAATCCACATTTTTACAGCTTCCTGATTGCCCATTTCCAAACTAACATGGCAGCTGCTTAGGGGAGTACAAATGGCTGCGGCTGTGATGCTTAGCTTTACAGTGAGGCAATTTTAACCCAGCATGTCAATTTTCCACAATAGCACCACCAGTTCACAGCAGTGGCGACTCAGGGTGGGAGACACAGGGGGGAGGGCCCCCTGTGATAGGGACATGAATGCAGGAAACACCGGCAACACCCACCCCCTCCTTCCTGCGGAAGATGGCCGGACGGGAAGGCGGGAGGCCTCCTTACCTTAGGAGGCAGATGTTCTGCTGCCCGGGATGACTCTGATCTCCCCTCCTTCTCCCTTCCCTGTCCAAGCCGGGGAGTGCTGAATGTGGCTGAGCCGCTGCAGGTGAACCAACCCTGGGGTTACAGTGGCGGCTGGTGGGTCGGTCAGTTGGGCTTCCCCTGCGTCTCCTCTGGCCATGCGTCTCCTTCCTCCTCCTATCTTCTCCTAGGCCAATAGGATCGCTTTTCCTTTCGGCCAATCAGGAAACGGGACCTGCTTCCTGATTAGCTGGTAGGAGAATCAGTGTGACAATGGCAAATATTAATTTGCTATTGTCACACAACTGGGTGACTCGGGGCGCAGTGCTCTACGCCCCGAGACCACCCTTTTTTGAAGCCTATTAGAGCTTCTGGTTCTAATCATGTGCTTAAAAAAAAAAAACCTTTGGAATCCATGTGTCCGGAGCCCTGCATGTGGATTAGGGTGACGGACGCATGGGTAGGGGGGGCAGTGCCAATGCGCCCCTAAGGGACGGGCCGCCACTGGTTTACAGGTTGAACTGGATGGACTGTTGTGTTTATTCTACCTTACTTACTATGTTGTAACCTGTCAAACTCGGCTGTTGAAGTCACCGTTGCAGCACAGAATTTCAGTGTAAATTCCCCTTCAGCTGGAAAACAAAAGGCATTCAAGGGGTGGTAGTATTGCCTCCTAAACGCTTGCAGATCTCTTTTCAGAGGGGCAGTACTGCACATGTGAACCGAACAGAACTGGAATTTAGGGGTTGATTTACTTAAAGTAAATGGACTGTGCATTTCTACAGCTACTCCACAGCTTAGTAAACGAATGAGAGATCTGCTTACTTCCATCATCCAATAATGTGGAAGCAAAAATGCTGTTTTTATTAAATCTTCCTTCCATGTGATTGGGTATGCTTTATAAAGTAAAGCTTTACCTCATTTACTAAGCTCTGGAAAAACTGCACTTGCAGAGTGCAATTGCACTTGAAAAAGGGCACAGTCTAATTTTCTTTAGTAACTGAACACCATAGTGCCTGATTATTATTATAATACAGGATTAATATACCGCCAACAGTTTACGCAACGCTTTACAATATAAAGGGGAACAGTACGATTACAATACAGTTTAATAAAGAAGGAATAGGAGGGCCCTGCTCATGGAGCTTACAATCTAAAGGGATGGGGAGGTGGTACAGTCTTGTTGCAAAGCAATAACTGTAAGGCATGCTGACAAAGGGCTCATTCACACCAGCAGGCACGTCTTATGTTCTGCACCTGCTGGTGTTCATTGTGTACATTGTACTGTTTTTTTTTTTTTTTTTACTTTATAACAATATCATAAAATAATATTTCATTTTGTTTTATGCACTGCAGCACATTGCAGTGCAGCGTAGTGTATCACCTGTCATCATACTGTCTTGTCTATGTGCAGGGCCTACGCTGGGCAGCCAACATGGCTCGTGTGAATGAGCACTTAGGGTAAGGACTGCTACTAATGACAAAATCATTTTGCCTCGACTTCCACTTTAACAACTGGAGACCCATTAGTTGTCCAGGCCTTCTGAAAACATTTTTGGCTGTTGGGGAGGCGATATGGCAGATAAACAAGACTTTCATTCTCGCTCTCTGGTGATGTCACTGCCTTCTGTGAGAAGCAATAATTATACCTGTGCAGGTCTGGGAAACGGCATTCGCAGGGAATGCTACCAGCGGCATCCAGTTTTTCGCTGAAGCAGCATCAATCTTTAAAATTACTGTTTTTTTTTTAACTAGTTAGATTTTCAGACTGGGGACGTCAAAGAGCTCTCAAATCAGAGGGAAAGATTGGTGACAGGTTATGTTTAAATAGCGCAATGCCTCCACAGGTTTAAGAATTATTTGGCTAGGATTTCTGAGCAGTTGTGCTAAGTAGAAAGCAGAAATGTCAAGTAAGCATTTCAGCCCTGCACATTGCAGACATCCAGGTCAGATAGCTTTAAAGATTTCCTGTGAACTGTTCAAACAAAGCATGTTTATCTTGAGGTCCATATAACAATTACTAGGTGTCTGGCGGTCCCACGGGCCTCTACTACTCAGGAAATATGAAAAAGATTTATGAAAACAGAAAGTGTTGGAATACCCAGCATAGCGAGGTGATGTAGGGTAATGCTGAGTGTGGGTAAACCGTTTCAGCTGATTAGGCTTTGCTCCTGTTACATTTATTATCAGCAATGCAGTGGCGAGGGGGGGGGTTTGTGCCGCATCGGTGGCGCCCTGGCTCCGACAAGGGATGTTTCAGGCTCGGTTCACACTGCCGCAACTTGGGATCCGACTTGTGAGACCTTAAGTCGCATGACGTGAAATCCCATGTTAGTCAATTAGAGCTGTCTTAATTAGCACTATTGAAATCGCTCCGACTTTAGAAAATGTTGCTGTACTACTTCAAGGCGACTTCTATCCATACTTGTGCTTATAGACTTTAATGGACGTTGCCTCCAAGTCGGATCCTCATCTATATTGATGTGATTTAGATCCAACATTACAGGAGGATTAAACAGAAATTCCCTGCCGTGTAGCTCCTCCCTAACTTCAAAGTAGTACTCAGGTCACCAGCAGATCGCTAGGCTGTCCCCTGGCAAAGTCGCACCATAAGTTGCGCTACTTTCAGGTCGCAGTAGTGTGAACTGAGCCTTATACATGACAAAGGAAGAATATAATAATAATATGGATTTTTACGTGAAAATCATAACAGGATTAAAGTGAACCAGTGTAGGAAACAAATCTGAACGCAGACCCAAGAGGTGCCTTCATGTACCTTTTTGGCCTTTGAAGTCCATAATTTCATATGCTTAGGGGGCTCCTAGAGTGCTTAGGAAGATAAACAAAGTTAAGGATAGGAACCTGTTATACAGCACCTAGTTAATCGCTAGCCTGGTATTTTAAATTTTTACCATTCTTCTGATAGTTTAGGTAATCATTGTTCAGTCTGCATTCAGAAAGTTGGATCCATGCCTTGCCAGGGTAATAATTCAGAGATAGACCTGAATAGGACTCTGGTATGCCTAGTACACATGATAAGAATATTGAACGAACGAACAATGATTTTTTTTGCATGCTTGTCTCATATAGAAAACGAATAGGTTACTAAATTTACGAAAATTCTTGCAAGACAGAATACAACTTCGCAAGTGATGTATTGTATTGTATGTTTTCGTTTCCGAGCATTAGTGGTCTCGGTCACACAATTTGTTTCATACAAATACTATACTAATTACATGAAAACTGTTTGTTCTGTTATTGTATGAGAAAAATGTTTGTGCTTGTCCCTTACCATATTTTTCCGTGAACTCTTGTGATCAGTGCTCGAAAGCTGTGTACTAACGATCAGATTATCGGACGATCGCTCCGAAAAAACAATATTGTTTGTCTGCTTTTCTCATCATGTGTACTAGGCTGAGTGACCTAGTCAGTCAAGATAAAGTTGAGGAAAACCTATCATACCTGGAGACCTGTAATAATTCTGTCGGTGGTCAAGCTCTTCCCAGGTCCACCCAAGGTGGAAAAAGGCCTTTATTTCTTTATAACCTTATAATTGTGGTCTTTAGCAATAATGAAGTGTAGTAAGAGAATCAGACAAGACTTGAAGGCTGTATACCCTTGCTATATATGTGTTACTCCTACACAAATTACAGGTTCTGAGAAAAGGTTATTTATTCAAAGTATTTCTATAGTAAGGAATTATTTGAAGCTCTTGGAATATTAAGACTCATTACGATCAGTCCCTGGATCAGGTGTAAAATAGCTTGTACTATAATGAGTCTAATACACAGCAACACACGTTGAACCTACACAAACACAAGGAGAGCCTACAAATGTCATGCAGATATTGGCTGTAGATAGTAATGCATGCTGAACATAAGCGCTTCAAGACCACATTGCTTTTTGCAGATATAGGCTAGCGTCACATCTGGTAAGTTTAAATGCTACTTTTCCCTAAACAAAGTTAAAAACATACAGTACATTGTATCTTTGCTGAGGGTGTGTTAAAACATTTGTGTATAGATCTAAAAAAATATAAATACCCTTTTCCCCCTTTTTTTTTTTATAAGTGATCACATTCCCTCTGTTCTCAGCTGCATGAGAGCTGTGGGAGGAGAAGCAACAGTACACTGGTTTTCCCCGTGAATGGTTGTGCAGGGGGGCGTGTCAGGACAAATCTGATCATTGGAGGAGAGCAGGCTGAGTTCCCAGCATAGCTAGAGAACTGACCACTCTGTGCTCTCATGTCTAGTGTGGTCAGTTTTAAGCAGAGGGATTGGCAGGAACACCAGGGATTTCACACAAAGATTTTGATGAATAATTTTTCATACAAGTACACGTTACAACAGGCACATATAAGGAATATGAAGTGTTGTATTTACATATCCTTTAAGTAAGGTACAGTCCTCATTGGCTGTTGCTTATTTTACATGTATGCCCCCTTTTGGCAGAATTTTGCTGGTTTACTGTGATACAAATTGTTTGTAAAGATATTGTGTTGTATATGTTGTTCTGATACATACTGTTCTCTATTCCTCATATAACTAGTTCCAGTCCTGTCATTCTATCCGGGTATAGTGACATGTGGTTGTGTCCCTGTCATTCTGACAGAGTGAAATGTGTTTGTATCCTTCTCAACCTTGCGTAAAATGATCTGTATGGCTGTGTCGTTCTAGCATGTAGTGGTGTGGTTTTATTCTTGTCAGTTTAGCAAAATATTCTAGTTTATAATTGAGCAGATATCACGGCACTCTTGTATGATATTCAAATATGTCTGTCTTACTCTGAGATAAACATAATGTTCTGATGTATGTTTTTCCATGCTGTAAAGGGACACATGGATGACTTCTGTTAATCCTCAATAGCTTTAACACCGATCAGCCATAACATAATTAAAAAAAAACTTTGGGCATCTTAGCGAAGACAATATACAGGGATATGGGAAATTGTAGAGACATAAATACATCCACACTCACACCCACAGGTTGAACGAGATGAACTGATCTCTTATTCAACCTTACCAACCATGTTACTCACCATGACCTGCCAAGGCATGGACTCCACTAGACCTCTGAAGGTATGCTGTGGTTACTGGCACCAAGCCATCAGTAGCGGATCCTTTAAGTCCTGTATGTTGTGAGATGGGGCCTAAATTAATCAGACTTTTTTTTTCCAGATGCTCAATTGTATTGAGAACTAGAGAATTTGGAGGCCAAGCCTCAAACTTGTTGTTGTGTTTCTTAAACCATTCTGGAATTCATCAGACCACACGACATTCTTACATTGCTTTGTGGTCCAGTTCTGACACTCATTTGCACATTGTAGGTGCTTTGGCTGTGGTCACAGGTCCGCATGGGTAGCCTGGCCAATCTGTGTTTATGCAGCCCCATACAAAACATACTGCAATGCATTGTGTGTTCTGATACCTTTCTATCAGAACCAGCATTCATTTTTTCAGCAATTGGAGCTACGCTTCAATTAACTTTTTCAGCAATTTGGAATCTATTGAATCAGCCTACACAAGCCAGCCTTGGTTCCCCATGTGCATCAATGAGCCTTGTCCACCCATGACACTGTCGCCAGTTGGCCAGTCTTCCTTCCTTTGACGACTTTTGGTAGATCCTGACCACTGCAGATTGAGAACATCCCACAAGAGCTACAGTGTTGGAGATGCCCTGACCCAATCATCTAGCCATTATGATTTGGCCCTTGTCAAAGTCTCTCCAATCCTACGCTTGCCAAATGACATCAACTTCAGGGACAATATGTTCACTTGCTTTCTATTATATCCCACTCATTTTCAGATGCTATTGCAAGGAGTTAATCAAAGTTATTCATGTTACCTGTCAGTGGTCATAACGTTATGGCTCAACCTTTATACAAATTGTGCAAAGTCATGCCCAATTTTGTAAAAACCCTTCTTTATTTTTTTTAGAATATGTTCCTCAAAAACAGTAATCTGCATTTTTTTTTTTTTATTAAGGGTAAAATTCATTGTCACGGGGAAAATTGTTGAACAAAACTGCAAAGAAATGATGCCGCGTACACACGATCGGAAATTACGACAAGTAATGTCCGATGTGAGCTTTTGGTCGAAAATTCCGACCGTGTGTAGGCTCCATCGGACATTTGCTGTCGGAATTTCCGCCAACAAAAGATCGAGAGCAGGCTCTCTATTTTTCAGACGGAAAAAGTTCCTATCGGAAATTCCGATCGTCTGTATGCAATTCCGACGCGCAAAAAAAACATACATGCTCAGAATCAAGCAGAAGAACCGAACTGCCTATTGAAATTCATTGATCTCGGCTCATCGTAAGTCTTGTCGTCACCGCGTTCTGGACCTTCGGAATTTCCGACAAGATTTGTGTGATCGTGTGTATGCAACACAAGTTTGGGCCAACATTCCGTCGGAAAAAAGTCCACGTTTTTCTTGTCGGAATTTCCGATCGTGTGTACGTGGCATAAAAGTAGAATTGGAAAGGGGAAGGGGGAAACAACAACAGTCACTTCTGTGTTGGTCCGTATCACATGTCGGAAAATATCTTTGAAAGATTGCTGATTATTTTTCTCTGTGGGGAAGAGAACAAGTTTGTAACATATGGTACTTGTTAAATCAAGGAGAAAGAATGTGGCAGGTTTGTCCATCACACAGCAGATATTTACATAATTTCTGTTCACGTTTCTAACCATGAATAAAGGTATCTACAGATATCATATGACCTTAAGTCTTTCAACAAGCTTGGAAATAGTCAGCCAGTTGATTCTTTCCATTGCGTAAAATATGAGGGTGCCTGTGTATTTAACGTTGGGACGTAAATCCATCTTTTAGCAGTCTGATTATTACCTAATGTCCAACCACCAATATCTGTGGTCAGCTGTAGGCCCAGTCGTATTTTAATTTCAATTATAATCTGTGGTATATTTGTGGTGTACCTCAGATTACTGCATTCCTTTTAGAAATATGCCAGGTTTGCAATGTTTTCAAAGAACTTAGCAGTCAACTTGCTCTGATAAAGTATATTTTTGTAGTACCCTTTGATTTGGAGTGAACCCTTGCCTGGGTTTTTGTGGTGTTCCTCATTTGTGTTCTATATTATTTGAAGGTATGAATATTGTATTTCTCTCAATTTATATAATTATGGTGAGGTATAATTGTGGTGTACAGAACCTGGGAGGCTTGGAAAAGAAAGAGATATTTGACTCAGAGTTGTATGACGTTGCGGTATTCTTGTGGGTTTGGCACCGTGCTCTGAGATGTGGTTGTATTGTATCTGTAAATAAAAGGCAGTAAATAATCCTAAGGCGCTCTAGTGATATGCTTATGATTCCCCATCAACCCATGTGCTGTTCCACTGCAGTTATGTTGAGTTTCTGTGCTGGCATGTGCCTGCAATTGCTATGGTAATGCAATAATTTACTCCTCTCGTCTTTCAGTCACAAACAGGGCCAGCTGGAGTCTGTCTCAGATGTATCCCGTCTCAGCCCCAAGTTATAATAGATGATGAATCTAAGGGAAGGCCAGGATTTGTTCTGTTCTCTAGCACAGGAAAGCCTGCTTGTTTTTCTTTTCCTCCAATCCATCCTGATGCTATCTGGATGCAGCTGGGGGTGCAGAATTATCTGACAGACTAGAGCCCTTTGAACTCTGCTAATTTTCGACCTCCGGAGCGTGCCAGTAAAATGTCCTCAGACTTGGGTGTGTTGACATGTAGCTTTTTGTTTCGCTAACATCCCTCACCTTCCAATAACATGGCACAGCCAACAAGAGAGACCCTCATCCTGAGAGGAGGAAAGTGGCACTGTTGACCTCTTGGCAGGCAGAGCAATATGTAGCCGACTTCCTGAGAGAAGGACTGTATTTGAGCTGGAGTAATAGAAGGCCCCCTGTGGGCCCTGGGGATAGTATACTAATTAGCACTGTCACATGCCCTGAAGTTCTTCCATTCATTGAAGCCTTTTCATTTTCACCCCCTGATGCTGTCTCATCAGTCTTCTGAGCTGGTCAAACACTTGTGGCTGAATTCAGGAGTCTGCACATTTTCCTTATCTTGTTAAATAAGCATAAATCACACCCATGGCACCTTTCAGTTGGCCCTAGGATTCAGTAGTTAGTCTGATGATACAATGGGGTTGATTTACGAAAGACAAATAGGCCGTTCCCTTTGCAAGGGAATTTTCTCTAATGCCGCGTACACACGGTCGGAATTTCCGACAAGAAAAGTTTGATGTGAGTTTTCCGTCAGAAATTCCGACCGTGTATGCTCCATCGGACTTTTGCTGTCGGAATTTCCGCCAACAAAAGATTAAGAGCAGGTTCTCTATTTTTCCGCCGGAAAAAATTCCTATCGTCTGTAGCAATTCCGACGCGCAAAATTCCTACGCATGCTCGGAAACAATTTGACGCATGCTCGGAAGCATTGAACTTAATTTTCTCGGCTCGTCGTAGTGTTGTACGTCACCGCGTTCTTGACGGTCGAAAGTTCAGAGAACTTTTGTGTGACCGTGTGTATGCAAGCCAAGCTTGAGCGGAATTCCATTGGAAAAAACATCCAAGGTTTTTCCGACGGAAATACCAATCGTGTGTACGCGGCATTAGCTTACTGAATGAGGTAATAGAAGGTCTACTGACTTCTATCATCCAATCATGTGCAAGAAAAAAATTCTGTTTATTTTTCTTTCCACGTGATTTGGTATTCTTTGCAATGTGAATGTTTCCTTGCAAAGTGAACATTCTATTTGCCAATGGCTCCTGCTGCTATCAGTGCAACCTGTGAGAGTAGGGAAAGGGGAGAGAAGAAATGCAGCTGGACACAGCACTGGGTTGATGTGTAGGACTCAGGAAAGTGTTTAGGGGTGGAAGAACAGGCATTAGAAGTTTTTTTTTTACCTTAATGCATAGACTGCATTAAGGTAAAAAAACCTTTAGGGTCCATTCACACCAGCCGCTGTGTTGTAACACAGAGTTTGGTGTGCA
Source organism: Rana muscosa (assembly GCA_029206835.1). Classification (NCBI taxonomy): domain Eukaryota; kingdom Metazoa; phylum Chordata; class Amphibia; order Anura; family Ranidae; genus Rana; species Rana muscosa. Next base: position 831,932,411 of record CM055122.1, read on the forward strand.
CTGCAGTCTGGCGGGATCACCGCACTGTTCCCATTTTTTTGTTTTTATATGAACTTAAATGAAATGTCATACAGACATTTCATAAAGTTCAATTGGCCTCCACGTGGTGCAAGGTGGTGCCTCACGTTGTGCTGAAAAAAATCGCACACAGTACTTTTTTCAGTGCACACCAACGCACACCAACGCATTGCAGTGGTGTGGACGGGGCACACAGGAGACGAGGCATTTTGCCTTGTCTTTCGGTGGAACTGGGCTGGAATAGCCTCTCAACTCAGTCCCACTGTAGCTGGTATGATAGGACTCATATAGTTTAAAACCGCTTTAAGAAAGGAAGACATGTTCATAGTCCAGCCTAGGTGGCCTCTATGGCTCCCTTCATAGATACATTGGGCACGGGCCCAACGCTGTATCCTGGCCTAGGCCAACAAGGCCCAGGCCTAGGGCAGCACTTTGCAGGGGGGCAGCATGGAAAGAGTCCCCGCTGGCTTGCATTACACTGTTAGTGTAACGCAAGCTGCTTCTAATTTTGACTGTCCTATCATCCCACCCTGACCACAAACCTTCCTCACTGTGCTATATGTTTTCTGCTGCACCATTGGCATGGTTATATCTTCTTAGACCTCTCCATAAAATTATCCAAAATTTGTGCTTAAAGTAGAACTATAGGCAACACTTTTTTTTTCATTTTGGATAGAGTAAGGGAGGGTTATAGCCCTTGTCAGTTTATTTTTTTACCATCCCTGTCTCATTGCAGAGATTTCCCTTCACTTCCTGCCCCATAGCCAAACAGGAAGTGAGAGGAAATCTATGCAAATTAATGGAAACCATTGCCCCCCCCCCCCCCAGGCCCTAAGAACTAGTTTCCCCACTTCGAAAATTTCAGGGCGGGTCTTAAACAGAAAGGGGTGTGGCCTTGACAGGAAGGGGTGGGTCATATTTAAATTAGGGGGTGCACAAGTTTAGTCAGGCCTAGGGCAGCACAAAACCTAAATACACTACTGCACGGGCCACCCAAGGACAGGAATTGTGTTGTTTTCAGGATTATCAGGTTAAAGAAAAAGGGAAAGAAAGCAAGATGAACATTTATAAACATCAGATGCCTTGTACTTTCTGAGTTAAGCCATAGATCAAACTTGTACATACAGCACAACAACTGGAAAACACAAAATGTCCCTATGATAAATGGGCCCGTGTGGTGCTAAGTAGCACTTATACTTATTATTATTATTATTATCATTATACAGGATTTATATAGCACCAGCAGTTTGAAACTTACTGTTATGTTTCAAAATAATGCAGAGTGTCAAAATGTCACCTGTGATTTCCAAATATAAATTGAATTATTCCCCAGTTATTTTCAAATGCCATTATTTATTTTCACATTTAGACCTCATACATACTGAGCGTTAAAAACCCTGCTTTTAAGGGCATCTGGCGTGGGGGGGGGGGGGGGATTGTCTCTAAATGCCCCTCTATGTTAGCCTGCGTGTCAATGCACACATAGACGTTTAGACACATTCTAGCATGTCTATTAGCAGCAGCATTTTGGCAAAAAAAACCTCTTGATGCGTGTAAACATGTGTTTAACCCCCTTAGCGGTATTCCCAAGTCAGGCTCGGGGTGAGTTTTTCATTCCATAAGCGGTAACCCCGAGCCTGACTCTGGATGCATTGCAGGATACAGGGAGACTTACTTACCTTGTCCCCTGGATCCTGCGATGTCTCCCCGCAGTGTGTGTGAGCCGTCTCCTCGCTCGATTCACACTGCAGAGTGCCGAGCTCCGTTTCCTGCGACGTTGCAGCGCACGGGGGCGGAGATCGGCGCCAAATTCAAAAAAGTAAAAACCCAATACACATACAGTACACTGTAATCTTACAGATTACAGTACTGTATCAAATAATTACACACCCCCTTTGTCCCTAGGGGTCTGTCCAGTGTCCTGCATGCACTTTTATATAATAAAAACTGTTCTTTCTGCCTGGAAACTGGAGATTGTCCATAGCAACCAAAAAGTGTCCCTTTATGTCAAAAGTGGTTTTAGACCAGCTAGAAAACAGCGATAATAAATTAGAATCACTCGCAGAATTGAGCGATAGCGACAGCGACAATTCTGCAACTGAGCAAATTTCAGTGTTTTTGATTTGATTACATTATTAAATAATTTTTATTATAATTACATTACTATTTGTTATAATTATTTATAGTTATTTATTATATTATAATTTATGATTCAAACTTTATCATACCCGGGATGTCTACTAGACTCTTGTTTGGTCAGGTTTAAGTAAGTAATTACTAAGAATTGCAGGCCTACAATATAAAACGCCAAATTTCCATGCAAAATAATTGTACCGCTTTGGGTGCATAATTCCAGACAGAATCATACCACCAGGGAGGTTAACTCTAAAAAGTCCCGTATGTTGTTCTCAGCTTCCTCCAAATCTCCAAATTCTTTATTTGTTATTTTTGCTCTTGTGATCCGACTTTCTGTTAGAGGGTGGCTACATTCATTCTTCATGGCCCCACTGTATGTAAGAACATAGCCACTCTCTCTTGCTCGATCCTAAGATGGGCTAGGGACTATGGCCTATTGAATGCATAGAGCAGGGCACATAAATGCAACTAATGTGCACTGCTCTTTACAAACAAACAAGATTTGAGGGGGAAAAGAAAAGTAAGAAAACATTTTATAAAAAAATATATTATAGGGCCATTATATAGTGAATGTGTATGGATGTTTTTTTGGAGAATAAGGATATACTGTAGTCTAATGCCAATTTAAACATCAATATTTTCAAAATATAAATGTTCTATGGCAGGGCTCGACAAACCCCGGGCGTCAGGTCGCCATTGCGACTAGAATTAGCGACCTGGCGCCTGGGGCAGCACAGCTGGGGTATCCTGTGTCTCCGTGCCCAAAACCCCCCCCACCCCTCCGCGCCGCGGGATCGCGTCGGGCCGCGCCGGCCGGTAATTGAGGCCGCGGCTTTGCGGCCTTCTGCAGGCTTATGCTTCCTTCTGTGAACTAGCGCCATCTTGTGGTGGCAGTTGGTATGACAACCAGCAATGCTAATGGAGTTTCCCTGTCTGTTTTCCCTGCCATCTCCTTCCCTCTAATTAGAACCCCCAAACATTATATATATTTTTTATTCTAACACCCTAGAGAATAAAATGGCGGTCGTTGCAATACTTTCTGTCGCACCGTATTTGCGCAGCGGTCTTACAAGCGCACTTTTTTGGGAAAAAATACACTTTTTTTAAATAAAAAAAATAAGACAACAGTAAAGTTAGCCCAATTTTTTTTTATATTGTGAAAGATAATGTTACGCTGAGTAAATTGATACCCAACATGTCACGCTTCAAAATTGCGTCCGCTCGTGGAATGGCAACTAACTTTTACCCTTTAAAATCTCCATAGGCGACGTTTAAAATATTCTACAAGTTGCTTGTTTTGAGTTACAGAGGAGGTCTAGGGCTAGAATTATTGCTCTCGCTCTACCGATCGCGGCGATACCTCACGTGTGGTTTGAACACCGCTTTCATATGCGGGCGCTACTCGCGTATGCGTTCGCTTCTGCGCGCGAGCTCGGCGGGACAGGGCGCGTTCCTGGCTCCTAACTTTTTTATCTGGCTCCTAGATTCCAAGCAAATTTGTCAAGCCCTGTTCTATGGTACCTATTGGTTTTAAAGAACTCTCTCAACCGATACACATTCTTACCCCAGTCCTGTCCAAGCTTGGAAAGCACTCGATAGATGATCGGTCCATGTAAATCTTCCTTAGAAGGTGATAATAATGCATCCATCTTTTAATTATTAGAACATCTCAGTGTAACAAAAGCTTAGCCTTCCTTTTTTGCAAATGTTAACAAGTAGATGTAGCAAATGTACCTGTTGGCAGAATCCAGGGCATGTCAATGCAAATCCCATGGGTTCATCAATGCCACATTTTATAATGCTCATCCTTTTCGATAAAACATCTGTCTGTCTTTGGGTACACTTACTCTCTGCACCTGTCCTTTAGGGGAATCAGTCAATAAGAAAACTGCACATGAACACCCAGTGGGTGAGTCAGTGACTGTCTCCCATCCATTAGACCAGAGGCAAGTCATTTCCTTAGATAAAGGAGATGCATTTTGACATGTAGGACACGTTGTAAAGCAGTTTTAAAAGAGAAAGAGATCTACTGTACGATTGCCGAGGAAATTTACTAACTCATGTCGTTTATAAAACAAGCTGACAGTTGGCGTTACAAGCAAAGCCTTTTTGCAAGTTTTCTCATTAAACTTTCAAGAAGAACAAGATAATTTATATCTGTTCCTAGACAGAGATTGTCTGTACTTTATATAGAACAATGGGCAGCTTCTGTTACTATGTATATGACAAAAGAATATGTATTCAGGTGCTTTCTGTTCATCGTGTTCTGTTATGTAGCTAATTGTAATCTTATGTGCTTTACAATATCATGTCAGCTTGAAAATGATCATTTAGGTCTTATTCACAAGGCTATATATCGCCACAAATTAGTGTACAGTCACTGCGGAGATCACAGATGAGCAGCCCTGGGTATAAACTGTCTGCTGCTATTTGCGTGTAACACCTTGGATGTCTATTTACAGGTGCCCTGTCACTGATTTGTACACTTTCTGGCCAAAGTTAATCACAAACACCTGTGATTTCCCCCCAGCGGTTGTACACTGATTATTGCCAGTGTACAACCTTGATTAGCTGTGGGAATGAGGCCTTTATAGAGAAGTATGGGGTATATATATATTAAAAAAAAACATATACTCACCTAGGTGGATGCAACATTGATCCGATGCTGCATATGTCCCCCGCTGCCCCAGCACTGAGAACTGAGAAATGAAAAACCGCTGATCACTCAGTTCTCATCCCCGCTCTGAGCAATCACCAGCTCTCTGCTCTGCCCTGCCAGCACTCACTTGAGCACTGGGTTTGGGAGGGAAGGCAGTAGCTGGCTAAGTCTTCCAGCAGTGCAGCTGAGCGTCTGAGCCAGCTGCCGGTCCAGGCATCTGGATGGAACCCGACTGTAAAGTTATGGTCTTTCCCCAGCCTGGAAAAGCTATGTGACATCCCGCTGTCAGCTGAAAATGGATCACAGAGGGGAGAACGAACGTAAAAATTATAATTTAGGTCTCATTCACAACAAACTGCACTCCTGTGATCCATAGAAGCAGTAGGGCAAAATGCTTTGGCCATACATTTTCTTTAAAGCTAAATTCTGGGGCTTTCCCAGAACTGTATTGGTTAAATGGCTCTTGCCATCCCGCCTACCCATCCCACCCCTAAAAAGGGTTCAGTTTGCCCTTGTCATGGGGGAACAGAAAATGACAAAATACTTTGCATCGTACGTGATGATGTCAGAGTGCCTGCAACCAATTGAGCTGCAAAGAGAAATGGCTTCAGGAAACCATTTGTTTAGTTGAGAGGAAGCTTGTTGCACCACCTCCTCTCCACATAAACCAATAGCCCTTCAATCCCCCTCCACCCTACAGTTTCTGGGACGGGCTGAGCACTACAATTGTACGCCCCTTGGTAGGAGCTTTGGGCTGTTCAAATTGCAAATGAGCACATTTTGCTCTCTCCTTCTCCAGCTGCAGCAACTGAGCTTAGCTAGAAAAGGAGAGACCACATTGCACACGTGCACAGTTTGAATGGCCCAGAGTGGCCACTAGGGAGTGGACAATTGTAGTGTCCAGTCGTTGGAGGGGAATCGAGGAGCCGGCGTTTTTTGTGGAGAGACCCCCTACCCCGCAGCTGCAAGTGTAATGGGAGAAGGTGCAGCATCTTATACAGTAGATGTACTGTTCAGAAGATTTGGAATTGCATAGGGGGATTTTAGGAAAATGTTGCTATAAGTGATCGTACAATTTACATCAGGACTTCATCACAGTATAAGTAATAGCTACCCGTAATTGCAGCATTCTGAACAAATATCAGTGTTCGATCTATTGGGAAAATGTGCATATAGGGAAACTTAAATTTTAAAGAGTTCCCAGCAATAAGAAATGACCTATGTCCCTGGACTAGGGGACATCTGTCTAAGCTCTCAGCCAGTGTCGGAACAGGAAGATGAGGCTATGGTCCGTTGGGATGCTATCATCTCAGCTACAACAGCGAAGCCTCTTTGTAACACAGAAGCTGGGAAATAAGAGGGGAAACCACCTGGAAGTGAGACAATAAAAAAGCCCATTTTCCCTGAAGGGTCTTTCCTACAGAACAACTGCCTATCTCCAGATGTGATTCCTTGTACTGTGGGACAGCTAAGAATCATTTTCCATTCATGTATTTCAGATGTTGTGTTTAGCTATAAAAGTTTTATTAGTTCCACTGCAATCAAGTCTGCTAACTGTTAAGTGGCAATCAATAGATTCCAATGATCCTTGAGGTGGCAGTTGTAATGACAAATTAATTTTCCTTTTCTTTTTCTGCTGCATTGGGAAGTATGGTGACTGTTATTGGGTCTCCCGGCACAGAAATTGTGCCTAATCCTAAATTACGACAGGACCCAATGTTTTAATTTCTATGGAGATGGCATCTGGTATAAAGCATTCAACAAACTGGCATCTCCTTGTACCTCCAGCTTAGTCTCTAGATATAATATGAGTATACCTGTGTGGAACCTTTACTCTTTTAACAAATTTATTTCTCTCTGGTCACCACCTCTCATCCACACCTTCAAGATTTTTCTTGTCCTGCTTTTCTAGAACACCCATTTGCATGTGAACAAAACTGCATCATTCCTCAACTATACATAGATAAAACACTCAAAACCAACACCATCCCAAAAACTGCATAACTGGAGTTGCTAAGGGGTGGATTTATTAAAACCGGAGAGTGCAAAATCTGGTGCAGCTCTGTATAGAAGTCAATCAGCTTTAATTATTTTTTTTGTCAAAGCTTAATTTAACAAGCTGAAGTTAGAAGCTGATTTGCTATCGTATACAGCTACACCAGTTTTTGCACTTTCCAGTTTTAGTCAATTGACCCCTAAATGTGTAAAAAATAGGCTCTTAGGATGATTTGCCTAATTTACCCCATAATCAGGTCTGCCGCAAACATATCCATCATACAACACAAAATTTTCCATCATGGCTTAAAGGGAACCTGGGGATATGTCTAACCCTGTTAGGTGGCCCAGGACCATAAAGAAGCACTGGCAGGTGTCTGCTTACCTGTTTTTAGGTGATTTAAAGAGTTCCCTGTGAGCCCCAAAACCTTAATTGTCGACAACACAGCTTTCTAATTAATAAGAAGCTTGCTACCTCCTGTTTTTTCTTGTTGGCTTTTAAAGCATTTGTTACCCCAAAACGTTATATTCCAAATATTTGCCTGCTGTACCTTGTCCTTGTATGAGAAATTCTTCTCTTCTCTTTGTATTGCTTCCTTTGTGTGAAATCATTGGTGTTTCTGCCAGTCCCTCTGCTTTCCTATCAAAAACTGACCACACTAAGCAGGAGAGCACACCGTGGTCAGTTCTCTAGCTATGCTGGGAACTCAATGTGCTTTCCTCCAAGGATCAGACTTGTCCTGACACCCCCCTGCTGCACAGCCATTCACTGTTACCCTCAGTGTGCTGCTGCTTCTCCTTCTCCTCCCCCAGCTCTTATGCAGCTGAGAACAGAGGGAATGTGATCACATACAAACATGTTTTGCCTTTCATTTCCATTTTAAACTGACTGAGTTGTTTTACAAGGTGATTGTTTACAATCAATTTAAGTGTGATGGGGAGTCTTACCTAATAGTAATACCTGGGTCACAGCAGTGGAAAGGGCATTTGTTCATCATGAAAGTTGTATATTGATCTCCTGCTGGTTCAGCTCCATGTGCTCTATTCATATTTACTGGAAATAAGAGTGGCTCAGGTGGGTCTCAAGAAAGAGGTCCCTGAACCCGAAGATCCATATAGGGATCTGCAGCCTGCCCTTGTATCTCCTATGGTATCTGGGTGTTTCAACATAAGAGACTACAGGTTTACTTTTATTAGAAATTTTAACAAGGAATCTGATTAACTAAGAGCAACAACTCTGTTTTGTTCCCTTTTTTTTTTTGTCTCTTTTGTAAAGTTCCCATTGGAAGACATAAGATCAGGTTATAGCTCCTAGTAGTCCATAGCCCATTCTCACCTTTAAGATCTGATAAGGCATCCAAATGAAACATGCAGTGCTGACCTATGTGATCAAGCCCCGGTGAGTGAGGCGAAACATGTCAGGGGAGCAGCGCTCCCACATTTATCTACATACTAATGCAATGGGTTGGCGAGCAGCGCCTTTTCTTCTCTTTGATAATGATCTTATAAGTCATACTACAGTTTTCTTTTATTTAAATTCCCACTTAGAACTGTAGAAGTGGCTTGCAGAAGCTACGAAACACGCTCAACATTGCAGAACAAGTCCATTCGAATGTGACTAACTACTACTAGCTATACCATGACCTGGGTAAATGAGAACCTTCACAGAAATCTTTTTTTAATGATTTTGTTACGCTTACTAAAGAAAGAAATGTATAACTGGTGCAACAGTTATACGTTAAATGTTCTCTTCTCCAGTGCTGTATAACTTGGTCTGACAGGGGTGTCATCTGTGAGGCTTTGTTAAAAAAATAAATTGCTCCTCTACAGAATTCAACTTTTTCTCTATGTGCTAGTGCCATAGTGAAGATAATTGGATGGCTACCATGGCTATGGTTCATAACTTTTTTTTTTTTTTTACTGTACCCTTCAATGTTACTTTTCAAAAAAGATATGTATTTAAAAAGAAGAAGAAATTATTTTACCTACTCCAAACTGCCTCATACCTATATAAATGCCTTAAACCATTTACATCAATGCCTTTAAGTTAAGAATAAAGGGTATTCATTTAAGTTTATATTTCATCCTGCATTGTAAAGATCGGCTGCGTGGAAGACCGCATTAGTTGCCACTTTTCCACTGGCAAAATGATGACTGAGGAGCTCATTTCAATCTTGCATCAGTCATAATGAGAAGAAGACTATAATCCCTCTTAATGAACACGTATTCCCTCTGAAGTCAGGTACAAAATATCAGAAGAAGATTAAATTGCATTTGGATGGATTATGTAGAGCTAATGTGGTCTTGTGTTTTTTTCACTGCCTGCCTAATCCTTGTTTACTTTCCCTTGTTAACAAACAGGTGGCTTTTATTGCAGTGTAGCTCTACTAGACACTATTGGGTCATGGGGAAACCCGCTACATCACTGAGTAACACATGGAAGATTAGCATCATGCATTATCACCATGGCATGTGTATATTTTACTAGCAGTTAGTGATATCTTTTATAATGTGCAACCAGACTGGTTCAGCGTAAAATAGAGCAGCTAAAGGAAATAGGAAATTTTATAGTGTTTATTTTGGTATAGAATAGTTAATACAATTTTGAGCTAGTGGCACACCGGACATGAAGGCAGATGTGGATCCTAAACGCTTATGTTATTTTATTATAGACGCTCTGGACGCCACATGTTTGGATGGAATAATAAATCAAATCTACTCAATTCTTGGTAGGTTTTATATTGTCCTGAAATAGTGAGCAAATATGCTTACATTTCATCCTGCGTTGTTACAGGGCACACAGGAAATTCACACACGTGCCGGCTAAAATGTATTTACAACTATCACACACATACTAAAAAACTCAATCAGCACAAACAAATACAGTGGGTACGGAAAGTATTCAGACCCCCTTACATTTTTCACTCTTTGTTATATTGCAGCCATTTGCTAAAATCATTTAAGTTCATTTTTTTCCTCATTAATATACACACAGCACCCCATATTGACAGAAAAACACAGAATTGTTGAAATTTTTGCAGATTTATTAAAAAAGAAAAACTGAAATATCACATGGTCCTAAGTATTCAGACCCTTTGCTGTGACACTCATATATTTAACTCAGGTGCTGTCCATTTCTTCTGATCATCCTTGAGATGGTTCTACACCTTCATTTGAGTCCAGCTGTGTTTGATTATACTGATTGGACTTGATTAGGAAAGCCACACACCTGTCTATATAAGACCTTACAGCTCACAGTGCATGTCAGAGCAAATGAGAATCGTGAGGTCAAAGGAACTGCCTGAGGAGCTCAGAGACCGAATTGTAGCAAGGCACAGATCTGTAACCAAGGCTACAAAAAAATTCTGCTGCACTTAAGGTTCCTAAGAGCACAGTGGCCTCCATAATCCTTAAATGGAAGACGTTTTGGATGACCAGAACCCTTCCTAGAGTTGGCCGTCCGGCCAAACTGAGCTATCGGGGGATAAGAGCCTTGGTGAGAGAGGTAAAGAAGAACCCAAAGATCACTGTGGCTGAGCTCCAGAGATGCAGTCAGGAAATGGGAGAAAGTTGTAGAGAGTCAACCATCATTGCAGCCCTCCACCAGTCGGGGCTCTATGGTAAAGTGGCACGACGGAAGCCTCTCCTCAGTGCAAGACACATGAAAGCCCGCATGGAATTTGCTAATAAACACCTGAAGGACTCCAAGATGGTGAGAAATTAGATTCTCTGGTCTGATGTGACCAAGATAGAGCCTTAATTCTAAGCGGTATGTGTGGAGAAAACCAGGCACTGCTCATCACCTGTCTAATACAGTCCCAACAGTGAAGCATGGTGGTGGCAGCATCATGCTGTGGGGGGGGGGGTTCAGCTGCAGGGACAGGACGACTGGTTGCAATCGAGGGAAAGATGAATGCGGCCAAGTACAGGGATATTTTTAAAGAGATTGCTTAACGTGCATCCTCACAGGGTGACTCTGTGGATGCACAAGTAAATGTGCCAACGTCCAGATATAACAGAGAGAATATAGATAAACTAAGGAATGGACTTTAGGCGGCACATGAGTAAATATTGTAAAAAACTAGGAGTATTTATTTTAGAAACAATCATAAAAATACAAGTAAACATTCAAAAAATGTGATTGACAGTCTATTCGTATTTGGATACACGGCTCAGGCTAATATTTAACAATGCTTCAGAGTTAGATTTGTAAAATGTAAATGCACTTCATCCTAAATGAAAATACAAAACCAGTAGCCACAGGCTAATAAAGCAGTAATCATAAGAAGCGGGTGGTGTTTAGCCATAGATCCAGTGTATCCGATGAAATCTTGGATTGCTCAACCGGTTTCGCGATTTAACGCTTCTTCAGGAGCATAATAGTAGATCGAGTGTGCTACAATTGCAGTGGCACACCTTAGTAAAGTTCAATTGGCAGTTTGTTTATAACAGACAGCCAATAAGGGTAAAGGTCAAAATAGGCGACGGCTGGGTATGCTGCTAGGTGAGGCTACAAACGAGTAACAACAGGTAGTGTCCTCCAGAGTTTGGAAAACTGTGTGTATCAGAACATATAAGAAAGGGCTATGTATGCACCATGAGAAACCCTGGTGCACATTCGAGTCAGAGGGTAACTGACCCCAAGAAGCCTATGGTAGATGGGCAGGCTATTGACCTGCACCTTGACAAAAATACTGCAGTTTCCAAACGATCCAAAGGAGTCCTAGCAGTCAGCCTATTTTGACCTTTACCCTTATTGGCTGTCTGTTATAAACAAACTGCCAATTGAACTTTACTAAGGTGTGCCGCTGCAATTGTAGCACACTCGATCTACTATTATGCTCCTGAAGAAGCGTTAAATCGCGAAACCGGTTGAGCAATCCAAGATTTCATCGGATACACTGGATCTATGGCTAAACACCACCCGCTTCTTATGATTACTGCTTTATTAGCCTGTGGCTACTGGTTTTGTATTTTCATTTAGGATGAAGTGCATTTACATTTTACAAATCTAACTCTGAAGCATTGTTAAATATTAGCCTGAGCCGTGTATCCAAATACGAATAGACTGTCAATCACATTTTTTAAATGTTTACTTGTATTTTTATGATTGTTTCTAAAATAAATACTCCTAGTTTTTTACAATATTTACTCATGTGCCGCCTAAAGTCCATTCCTTAGTTTATCTATATTCTCTCAAGTACAGGGATATCCTGGATGAAAACCTTCTCCAGAGTGCTCAGGACCTCAGACTGGGCCGAAGGATTACCTTCCAAAAAGTAAATGACACTAAGCACACAGCTAAAATAACAAAGGAGTGGCTTCACAACAACTCCGTGACTGTTCTTGAATGGCCCAGCCAGAGCCCTGACTTAAACCCAATTGAGCATCTCTGGAGAGACCTATAAATGGCTGTCCACCAACGTTTACCATCCAACCTGACAGAACTGAAGAGGATCTGCAAGGAGGAATGGCAGAGGATCCCCAAATCCAGGTGTGAAAAACTTGTTGCATCTTTCCCAAAAAGACTCATGGCTGTATTAGATCAAAAGGGTGCAAATACTATATACTGAGCAAAGGGTCTGAATACTTAGGACCATGTGATATTTCAGTTTTTCTTTTTTAATAAATCTGCAAAAATGTCAACAATTCTGTGTTTTTCTGTCAATATGGGGTGCTGTGTGTACATTAATGAGGGAAAAAAATGAACTTAAATGATTTTATCAAATGGCTGCAATATAACAAAGAGTGAAACATTTAAGGGGGTCTGAATACTTTCCGTACCCACTGTAAATGATACATCTCTAAAAATATATACAAGTGAATATATATAAATGTAGTTGCTGCTTTTCACTGAAATGTTTTCTCACTCACTTCAATCTTAAATAAAACATATATATAGTGCAGCGCAACTCCCAACAAAATAACAAAATCATGAGTAAATATGTGTAGAGAACTGTTATAACAATGTATCCAAAAAGCAACAATTGCTATTCACAAATAAAAACAGTGAAAGTGAGTTCAAAACACACACATAAACTTACTAACACCATTTTAGCCCAAAGCTAATAAACTACCATCATGTTTTTGGCACCTATTCAAATTAAATAGGGATGCACCTTAACCATTTTTGTTACGCGTACCGATACTTTTTTTAAGTACTCGCCGATACCAATTACTGATACCTACCGCAACTGTTTTGTTTACACTTTAGATATCAGCAATCGTACAAAGAATTAAAAAAGTTATTTACAAATGAACTACATTTTTTTTTTTACTTTTTTTAATGTGAAACGTGTAAATATATGTGTAAAATTATTAACGAACAAAGCAAACAAAAAACGTTTTAATTATTAATAGTTTATAAAATAGAAGTGAATAGAAAAAAAATCAGCAGAAAAATTATAATTAAATGGAGAAGGAGAATAAGAAGTTAATTAAGGCTGATTAGAGTAAATTAAAGTGGATGTAAACCCACTCTCATCCTTTCTAAACTACTGCCATAGTGCTGATCTATAAGGATATAGATGCCTCCTGCATGTATCCTTACCTGTCAAATGTCTCCCCTCTGTCTGTTATAAGAACTGAAAAACTGCAGATTCTGTGGGTGGATCTGTTGTCTGGAGCTCGGTGGGTGGAGTCGTGATGTCAGTAGACTCCCCGCCCACCTCTATCCTCCCCTTGTCAACATGCATTTTATCCTGTGTATTCCTTCTGCTATGATCACTAACATCCAGTCAAAATCCAGAAAAGTAACCACATGACTTCAGAAAAGGAGTGGGGGTTGGAATTTAAAAATAACGCCTGTCTAAATCTAGTGCACGAGATATGTAAATAACCTGTCACTCAAAGCAAGGGGGCAGAACGGACAAAGGTAACTCTGTCCGTTTTATCTCGCTGAACAATAAAAGAGGATTGCTCAGAGCTGGATTAACTCTTTGTGGCAAGACCTGGCACAAATGATAGGAAATCTTATACACTACATTTTGACAGCAAAAAAATAAATAAAAATTTTCATGTTTACATCCACTTTAAGGATTAAACAGAAGAACATTAAAATATCCTTTGATCTGTAGATGAATAAACAGAAAGATACAAAAAAAAAATGTTTCTTTTTATCTTTCTCAGCGGCTGAGCAATGTTGTTGTATCAAACATTGCCCTGCTGCATTTTTTTTATTTTTTTTTGACAGCTTCAATTGCTGGGACTTCGTTTACACTTCAGCTGTCAACAAGGGAACCTCACTTACAGCTGAATGAGTCATTGGTTGGTAAGGACGCAGTGGCCCAGCTCCTTAACAACCGATAATTGACGGCTTGTTTTTTCTTAATTTCAGCTGTCAGTGGGGGAATCTCTCTGACAGCTGAACGAATTGAGTCTGAAAGTATTGGTTTTAGTTATTGGAGCATTTGCAAGAGTACCGATACTCGTGCAAATGCTTAGTATCGACACCGGTATCGGTGCAACCCTAATAGTAAATGTAAAATTGTAATAGTAAATGTAAAATAAACCATCATTGTTGAATAGCAGACACCATTGGGGTTTATACATAATAATACATTTTTCGAAATGAAAGTGCGTTCAACTGAACTCCAGGGGAAAAAAATAAAACAGAGGTGAAATACTTTAAAGGCAGCTATTTAACCCATGAAAGGATTTGCATTTCTATCCAGTCTTCCTGAGATAGAGACAGAAGCACTTTCTTTGTTGCAGGTAAATCGGACCTTCACTGAACAAAAGTGCTTCGCTGCTGCACTTGTAAGGTTCTAATGAGGAAAATGGCATGACCTGCATTCCTTTAGATGGGATTTCCCTTTGGGAGTAGTTCAGCAAAAATTTATTTTTTGTTGCTGGGGATACCCAAAATCAGACTTCTGGGAAAATCAGTAAGCCAATCACACAAGCAGGAAATTACATTTCTGGGGGCGCTCTGTATCCCATCTGTGTACAGAACGCCTTCAGGTACCCATATTGCATTGCGTTTTACAGAAAATTATAGCACTGCAGAGTGAAAAGAAAAGTACATTTTGAATAAAATTCAATTACACTATTATTTGTGTCACCACTATTGTATATGCTATAATATTTCTTTATTTGGGTTATTAGGCAAGAAACACCAAAAGCCCCAAAAAGGACAATTTAGGAGCAGCCGTGTGCATGAGGCCTGAAAACCAATGTAAAAATAAGGACACATTAGATAATAAACAGTCACTGTAAAACATTGTTAAAGATATTTTATGAAACCAGCAAGTCAATAAATAAACCTCAGCTGCAGCCACTGCAGTTTATCTTCAGAGCTGTTACAAAGTGTTTTACAACCTTAAGTCAAATAACTGATGGGGTTTAATTAAGACGTGACTATAATAAATGTAGTGAGGTGGACACCGCTAGTCAGATAACAGGCTTGGCAAACAATGATAAACACAATGGATGCATTATATGTCCCAAGGTCTGCCATAAACCTGGGTCACTCTTTGTTCCATGTGGCGGCATTCACACTATGGTAAAAACGGATGAAGGTGAATTAATTGATAGCAAATAGAGAAAGTCTAGTGTACACGGCACACATTGATCGGCTGGACCTTTCCCTTTTGCAGTCTGGTTATTTCTTGGTGTCCAGCAGGTTGTGATTTTGCTTTTTAAAAAGATTTATCCTTAGATAATTGTCTACCTAAAAATGTCTGTTATTTGCTGTTGATCAAGTGCATAAAAGAAATGTCCTTCCCTGATGTTAGTGGCATTCTGTACAAAGAAAGCACAAGGCCAATTCATACTAGCTTACACAACAAAAAAAGCATATTTCTGCTTTTAGCAGTCTGAAGTGTAGATCTTTAATGAGTGCTTTATGTGGATACCTAGAAAATTGGATGTACTGTATGATGATTGGTTTATTATAAGGCACTTTGTTTTCAACCATGTGACTATAATTTTCAGTTTTCATTGGACGCAACTAAAAATAATTCACTTTTTGAAAATAAGGATGCTTATTCTGGTTTGTTAGCTATAGCATGTCTTTTCTTAAAAAAAAGTGTGCCTGCTCAAAGGAACCAGTAAAGTTTTACGGTTCACACCAGTGCAATGTCAGACATCGCATGTGATTCGTACCGCACTGCTGCTGTGATGTCTGTGCGATGCAAATTCAGCCATACAGATTGTATGGCTGAATTTGCATCGCATTCGGACCAAAATCATGCAGGACCCTTTTTTCGGTCTGCACCAGAATCGGATCGCATGGGTGTTCACACCCGTGCGATCTGATTCCTGTCCAAATTCACAGTTTGCACTGCGATATGCGAACCGATCTGGGGGTGTCATTAACTTTCTATTGAGAAAGAAGTGAAAGTAAAGGAGCGCCCGGTATCCAGTAAAGGTAGGTATAAAGGTATTTTATTGAAATTTCAGCAATAGAAAGAGGCCAACACGTTTCGGGGGACTAGGGACTCCCCCTTCATTGGAGCTGCTAACACAAGTGGTTATGGAATGATCCTGTAGGAGGGTGCCCTTGGCACATGGATAAGACCTCCGCTATGAGTAAGCACTTCTAAGTGTGAAACACGTTAGCTGTCCCTGTTACCCCGTTGCTGTGACATGTAGTGCCTGTTTTATTTGTTTTATTTTTCCAATAAAAGCCACGTTGGATTGGAGTGCGGCTATCCAGACTTCTTCATTTTTTCTCATGGATAAGACCTCTAGATGTCCAAAACTCTGGCTGTGTGTTCAGAGGATTCAGAGGATTGTTGCCTTTGAACACACAGCCAGCGTTTTGGTCATCTAGCGGTCCGATCCATGTGCCAAAGGCACCCTCCAACGGGATCATTTCCTAACCACTTGTATTAGCAGCTCCAATGAAGCTAGAAGTCCCTAGTCCCCCGAAACGCATTGGCCTCTTTCTATTGCTGAAATTTCAATAAAATACCTTTTATTCCTACCTTTACTGGATACCGGGCGCTACTTTACTTTCACTTCTTTCTAAACACGTGTGGAGTCCACCATAAAGCCGTACCCCGAGGTAGCAGCCCAGGCCCAAACAGGGCTCACCCCCACCATTTCCTCCAACTAGGCACGAACCTCTGGAAACCAATTCTTTCCATCTGCCCATACCCTACATAACCTACAACAGTGTCTGATCGAGTCAGTCCAGGGCAATCTACACCTCCTCTTCTGAATTAACTTTCTATTGACACCCGCAGCGGTTCACATAGGGCAGTGTGAACTGCCTGCGAGTTTTAATGCGATGCGGCAACCGGCACTGGAATCGCAGTGATTCCTGCATCACGCTGGTGGGAGCCGGCCCTATAGGCTCCTGTACACGATACGCATGTTATAAATGCTGGATTTTTCTAGCAGAAAGTTCTTGTACAGAAAAACATATAGTGTTGGCTCACAACAGTGCGATGCGGGATTCCAGTGCCGATTCCCGCTTCACATCGAACTCGCAGGCAGTTCACACTGCTCTATGCGAACCGCTGCGGGTGTCAATAGAAAGTTAATGACACGCCCAGATTGGTTCGCAGATTGCAGTGCAAACTGTGGAGTCAGACAGGAATCAGATCGCATAGGGGTGAACACCCATGCGATCCGATTCTGGTGCGCGATTTTGCTCCGAATGCGATGCAAAATCTGTATCACTAAATTTGCATCGCACGTAATCTGCACAGCAGTGCGGTGCGAATCTCATGCCATGTCTGATATCGCTCTGATGTGAACCAGTCCATATGATATGCATGTTTACATGTATATACACAATCGCATGGGCAGAAAGTCTTCTAACTATACTATAATTTACTATTCAGGTGGAAGGTCTGATTTACATACATATGCTTGTAAATGATGGACAGTTATGTAGATAGATGTAAATGTGGTGCTGTTTTACTTATGCCTGAAAGCAATCGGCTGCAGTCAGATCAGTAAAATCAGTTTTTGGTGCCCATGTGCAAGAAATATTTCAGAAACGCATATAAATAAATAAATAAAAAATGTTTGGAACCAGTAGATGACTGGACACCTTGATGTTGTCCTAGCGAATAGTTATAGCGTTGCTTGGTTGTACTTTATCAATTATTGATAGCTTAGTTTAATTGCTCATGTTAGAAGTACTATTATTATACAGCACCGATAGGATACAAATACTTATACGTACATTCTTCCATGTTCTTACCTTTCATTTTTCTTTTTAATGCACTATATTTCTATGCTTTAGAGCTGTTAAATAGAAAGTATTCCGATGTAAATAGTGGCAGTAAAGGTCTGATATATTGTGAATGTTAGCGATAACTCAGGGAGTAGTGATATAAATATAAATATATACTATATACATATATACATGTGCATATATAAACCTTTCTTTTTGTGCTTTGCATAGTACTTGGAAAGTACAATGAAGAGTTTGTTTCCTTCTGTAATGGACTATCACAGTTTTAGGCAGGTCACTACAATGTCTTTTGCTTACCGCAGGTTTCCACTCAGTTGAATTATTCTCAAACTTTTTAGCCCTGAGGCTTGAGCTGGTTCATTATCGTACCCAGTTGTGTCCTGTTGATACAAAGATAATTGCCTTTGCTCAGTACAACATGAAAAAGCACGGCAGAAAGCTAGAAACTGTTGTGAATTTCATTCTTCCTTTGCCTCTCTTCTGCCGAAGAGAAATTCAATTATACCCTTTCAGGCTGTAATTGACTGATAGGCAGCATGTAAGTGGGAGAAAAGGCTGAATTCTACTTAAGCACTTAACACTTTGCATTTCAGAAAGTAACGCTCAGCCTCCTTGTCCAACTACACATGTAGTGGTCACCTTATGCTGAGTGCAAACTCTTCAGAAAATTGAGATACACATGCACTCCGCCATACTGGGTCAGGTAGTGCAAACAATCATAGATTTGACCATTTTCGTCTGTGTGGCAATGAAATATTTAGAATTTAAAGTGTTTTTTTTTTTTTTTTTTTTTTTTTTACTCTGGACAAATGGTCGCAGGTATAGGGGGGTTTATTTATTAAAACTGGAGAGTGCAAAATCTGGTGCAGCTCTGCATAGAAACCAATCAGCTTACATGTGTCTTTTTTTTTTATCAAAGCTTAATTGAACAAACTGAAGTTAGAAGCTGATTGGCTACCATGCACGGTTGCACCAGACTTTGCACTCTCAAGTTTTAGTAGATTAACCCTACTGTGACCTCATACAAAGTTCATTGGTGGTCATCTTTTGTCCAAATTTTCAATCCTACTGGGCTTTGAGTGGAACGTTATGTGCCCAAGCCTTCCTAATAGTTTTGAGGTATCCATAGAGTTGAGAAAATCATTGCGTAATCTTGAGATAACCATTTTGGAAAATGATCACATGTAGTCTAACCATAAAGACAGAATGTATTTTTCGGCTAAAGCTAAAGCAGAGTTTGTCTGCACAGGTGTGAACACAGATGTTTAGTGTTTTCAAACAAGTGTTTATCCACAAAAGACATAAGCTCTTTTCATTCTATGTCTGCCCTAAACTTTCCTAATCTGGTCAGTAATCGCTGGGATAGGAAGTGCATATAAATTAAGTAAACTACCGATAACTGAAAACCCTTGTGTTTTTCCACCTTAATGCATCCTATGCATTAAGGTGAAAAAACACCTTGCAGTGTCCGGCCACCCAGCCCCCCATTTTACTTACCTGAGCCCCGAATTTCCATGGGCGCGATCCCGCATCGCTCTCTCCGCGGCTTCTCGGCTCTTCATTGGATAGATTGATAGCAGCGCAGCCATTGGCTCCCGCTGCTGTCAATCAAATCCAATGACGCGGCTGCCGCGGGCTGGGCTGAGTCATACACTCGGCTTCTATCGACGCTGAGTGTATGACACGGGAGCGCGCCCACAAGGTAACCCCCTCGGGTTAAGGCTTACCTACAGGTACAGTAAATATCTCCTAAACATGCACTGTTTAGGAGATATTTACCTTAGATGCAGCCGGTGACATCACCAGCGCATACCCATGCCGTTCCTTCAGAGCTGTGCCATAAACAGTGACTCCCGCATGCATGCGTGGGAGTGACGTCATCACAGGCTCAGCCATTCATATTGCTGAAGCCCGCAAACCTGGAAGGAAGACCGGGTGAAGATGGAAGTGCCTTCAGTAATGACAGCATGCCGCTGGAGGGCTTCATTTGAGGTAAGTCTGCCATAATGTGCTAGTATGCGATGCATACTAGCACATTATGACAAACTTAATGGTGCCTATTCTTTTTTTTCTTATGCGGTTTATTACTGCTTTAATAAATATTTAAATGCCTCCTTGGATGCGTTCCTGAACCCCCCCAAACCCCTATCTCTATCCCCCCATCCCCCATCTATACCTATACAACTATTAAAACCTGGTGAACATCAGATTTATATATGCAACTAGTAATATAACCCTTTCAAGGGATTAAGAAGTGACCATTGATGCTTTTCACAGCATGCAGTTTAGATATTTCCAATAAGATGGTAAATCTGCTTGTAATTCAGCTTTAACGTGGCACTGTCACTGTATAGAACATAGCAAATTAAGATACACCTGCTTCCTGCCTCTCTGATCACTTCTCTGATGGTGAAGAAAGTGTCCCCCCGAGTCAACAGAGATATGGACATTTTTAGTAGTGACAATCACATGGGTCCTCCTGCAGCTCACTCTGATTCTTCCTGCTGACCTCTATATCATGAGTACCACCAATGAGAACTGGTCAACATTATTGAAAATGTTGATTTTTCATTGGACTACGGGAGACCACATATATTTAGGATCGAAGCGGTGCTCAATGAGAAGAGATAAGTATGTACAGTACTCTCCCCTTTTACTTTTATCTTCATTTGCAATGCTATACATAGGGACAGGGTTATATGCTCACTGGAAGCTGGTGGGAACCAGTGTTTTTTTTTTTTTTTTTGTGAGTAATAGTGGCACATATAGTATAGCAAACATTCAGATTCCAGTTCTCATTTTATAGGCATGAACATGCAAACAAATTTGGTTTCTGTTGGGTACACCAGCGTTTATCCTTCCTTTGCTCTATTTATTATAGAAAGCCCCTATTGTGTTATGAGTACAGAGCTGCGGTAAGAAAGCTATATGGCCAAACTGCTGCAGAGAGCTGGATGTACTTTTCTCTATAAATCAGCCCTGTGCTGTTTGTGGTAGAAAGTCAGACTCAGGATGTCTCACTTCTTTTCTCCCCTGAGGCTGCGGCTCTGGTTTTAGTATGTTCAACAAGTACTAGATACCTTTTACATTGGATACAATAATTGAATAACACAGGTTGACCCTGGCTTCACATTGTTTGGGATATCAAAGGGATTTAATTGACATAAGCAGTACAGAGTTTGCTTGTGCATGACCTAGAGCCATACAATAATTCAATATACTCGGAAACTCCCTTTTAACACTACGTCTAGTGCAGAACTTCCTGAGATGTGAGCCATGTGCTCAGACCTTGCTATTCCCAGAGGTAGACCGATGTGAGCCTGCGGAGTGTCTGTCAGCACGTCTTGCACTTGCCATCTACACATATACACACAACACAGCTATAACTTGCTATTATATGAGGGTCTGGCCTAGAGTTTATACGTCAAAAGTTACAAGCTGAGTTTTTGCAGACCGTGACACCAGTAAAATTTTATGAAGCACACAATTCCCCTGTCTTAAAATGAGCCCTAAACGGCTTGTTATGTTGTTTTTAAAGGGTTCTGTTGGTTACATACCAATCTCTGTGTATTACTCAACGATTGGCTACAATTCATGGCTGATTTCAGACAAGGCGCTTGTGTGACGCGCCTGAAAATAAATGATGCTGCTGAAAGTTTTCTGGAGTACTTTGCTGGCAAGTGCTTTAATATATGTTGGAGCTACAGTGGGATAGGCACTTAGAAGCTTGTTTTCCATGAGTGAACAAAGAACTCACACTCCAGAGCTAGGTTAAATGTATGATTTATTTAAAAGGGAACTCCAGCCAAGACTTTTTTTTTTTGGGGGGGGTGGGGGAGGTTAGGTGGAATAGGACTAGATCCACTGTTGGGGTTTAATATAATATCTGTGTCCTCTTTTAGGTAGACTCACTGAACAGAAAGTGAATTTTACAAAAAAAAAGAATGTGAAAAAAAGGGAGGACACCTGTTCCTGGATTGAATGTCAACGGCGTAAATGCTCCTCTCACTTCCTGTTGTGTCTATGTGACAGGATGGAGAAACAGACAGCAATGAATACATGCTGATCCATTGATCCACTGATCTTTGTTACATCAGATTTTTTATTTAATTTTTATAAAACAAACAAAAAACCCTGCGGATTGTGCCACTTTAGAGGCTTCCAATCTCTCCATCAAGCTCAAGCCCTGAAGAAGGGGGAGATCTTTGAGCCTCCTGAAATGCATCGGCTGTTCTGTGTTATCTCCTTATGAGAAAATATCATTATTAAAGGTGTTTGGACTGTCAGGTCTTTGTTTGGTGCTCTGATTGGACTTTGAGCAATAAATACTTAAAGTGTAACACCACTTCTGTTGAGAAAAAATTATCATTTCATTATCATTATCATTTCATAATTAGCAGTCAGCTGTGGCACCCTGCAATGATGCTGGGCCTGCATCCCTTTAGATGTGTTCCTCTGGGAAATAACTCACCAAAAATGAAATTTTTGTTGCAGGGGATGCCTGAAATCTGACTTGTATCTTAGGCAGACTTCTGGGAAAATTGGTGAGCCAATCACACAAGCAGGAAATTATGTTTCTGGGGAGTGGTCAATACACATTCTGTGTACAGAACAACTCCATGTAGCCATAGTGCATTGCATTTATAGAAAATTACAGATTGAAAAGGAAAGGTAATTTTTGATAACATTCAATTAAAATATGACTTGTGTTGCAATTGTACACGCTATATTATTTTTTCTTTATTCCCTTTTTTTTCCCCCACGAAAGTGGAGTTACCCTTTAATAAAGGTTATGTTTTTGTAAAAACAAACGTTTGGGCTAAATTCTTTCTTTAATCGTAAACATTTCCGAGTTTATTCATGTGGCCAAACAAGCTTAAATAATGAAATATATTTAAGAAAAGTAATTATTTGCTTTATGATTAAAGTAATTACAGAACCTTGTGTGTAGGGTTGTACCTACCTCCAAGGCCCCATTTGGAGGTTTTATTTAACGGGTCAGTCAGCTATACATTGAATCTAGAAGTGGAATTGGCTTATTTTTTTCTTTTTTCTTTGGCATCTTTAAATGTACAAAATCAAGGTGAAAGATTTCCTTGTGAGATAACTATGTTGACCATTCTTCACTTCTCAGTCTTCAAATTGTATTCTTTGTATTGTGAAATTAATCAAACATCTGACAATAGGAGTGAGACCCCTTTGTGTTGGCTGTGACAGGACAGGCCTACTTGGAAGCTAGTGCAGAGATCTTCTCATCAAGGAACCCGAAACACAAAAGAACCAGGTGGCGGATGATTTGTGAGGTTTTGGTGAACTGATCTTAGTCAATAAAAAAACAAAAAAAAAGCCAAATCTAAACCATTGATTGCAATTAAAAAAACAAAAAAAAACATCTGCAAAGACTTAGCTTTACTTTAGAAAAGTGATACTGATTTGTAGAACGTCTAATGCCACATCATTCTTCGAAAGGATTACATTGAAGATTTCGACAAGAACAATCCAAGACATAGCAGAGGCTCATCAGTTATTTTACCCCTTGAATTCTGAAAATTCCTCTGAGAGCAGTCAAAACAAGGAAAACATCACACTGCCACCCACACATCCTCACAAGACAGAGACAGAGGACAGCACCAATATAAAACAAACAGCTCCGAGCCACAAATTATAGAAAAGGGATTTGATGGGATAAAAGTTGTAATACGTTGATTGACTTTGGTGTTTAGAATCATAATTCATTTTTGAAGTTCTTTCACAAAGCCGTCAATTCACCACGTCTCTTTTCTCATTGTGAGAAACAAGTTTGTATGTCATTAGTTCAAAAGGAAAATAAAATAACCGAGATCATAATAATTGCATTGGTTAATTACTAGTTTTACCACAGGTGTTTAATACACCTAAATGCATAGAGACATCCCACAGTTTAAAGGATATATAAAGTGTGAGGACTCACTCCAAATGGAAAGCTTTTCGCAGAATCAAAATCCAGCCTATTTAAGGGCTCCGTGCCCACTTTTACTTCAATCCAAAATGTACAAAACAAAAAGCAATTAACAAAGACTGGCAAACAGAGAAAGATGCTCCAATTTCTGTAGCACATTAATTGACCATTGTATGTGTAAAAAAAAATTACATGACACAACAAATCTTTACTTTGTTGCATGGCAGCAGTGTGCTGTCCATCAATGCACATTGAGGTGGCGATATCAAGATGGCTGTTTAGGGACAAAATGGCCTCATTATAAGAATTTCAATTTGTGCTTATTTCTTTCCTTTACATGCACACTTGGCATATTGCAAATAATTCTGCTAACTTACCAAAACATATGATTTCTGTTCGGAGAACCTGTGGCAGAACAGTTCTTGGAAATCGGCATCTG
Organism: Rana muscosa; assembly: GCA_029206835.1. Taxonomy (NCBI): domain Eukaryota; kingdom Metazoa; phylum Chordata; class Amphibia; order Anura; family Ranidae; genus Rana; species Rana muscosa. The sequence goes on from CM055122.1 coordinate 831,956,748, forward strand.
GACACTATTTTTGAATGGCACCTCAAGCCACTAGAAATAAACATCCTTTCATGATAGCTTTTTGATGAACTGTGATCACACGACTATTGACTCAATGCTTTCTCTAATCATATTATTCTTTGATTGGTCAATTTCATACCTTGATAAACCCTACATTACATACGTCAATCTGTGTACTTAAACCGAAGCACCGAAAAATAAAGCAGATCAACTAAATCAAGAAACTTGAGTCTGTCTGGTCTCCATGTAGCTACATATTATCTCTTGAACTGGGTATCACTGACTAACAGAAGACAAGTATCTGTACCTGAGTAAAAAAAAAAATACCACTACAACATTCACATCTCTTGTAATGCTGCTGCCCCCTCACTACAGTATTTACACCACTGTGGTAATGATGTACATTAAATTTTTTTTTATAATATGGAACATTGAATCAAGTGTTTGATTATTTTGACACATGCTATCGGACAATAATATAAACTGTCGCCTTTAATTTTTTAAGGGATTTGACGTGGCTAATGCAACAACATATAGAACTTGTAATGTCATCTTTGATTTAGCACAAAGAAAATGCACCAATATTTACATTAAAAAAAATTATGTATTTCCTTTTGTCAACTCCCCCCCCCAAAGGGTGGTACCCTCACAGGGGTTAGTCGGAATATATCCAAAAGCACTCATTCAGCCTCCTGACTTTTTGTTGCAGCACTGTTGCTTTGGCCTTCAGCTTGTTGTTCTGGCGCTCACTCTGGGAAAGATAGTCCTTTCCCAGTCTGTACACAGTATGGCTGCCTCTGTAGCATTGCTCTTCTTGCACACACCCTTCCCTTTTGGGTCCTCTTGTGGATCAATTCTACCTGAGAACAATTGAGTTACTGTTCTAAGGCACCCTTTTCTGCCTGGATGGGCTATGCTTTCAGTTACATCATTCCCAGCTATTCTTAAGGACTATGGAACAACCCCGTACTATGTTATGGAGAAAAGGAGAGGAGTGTTCTGTTGTCTAGTCCTAAAGTGCCAACACTTCTTCTCTACAGATATAGTAAGGTGAGTGAGCATTGTCACCAACAGCCTTAATAAAAATACAAATTTAGCCTATACCTCTAGGGACTGATAAGCTTCAATACACTCCATTTTTGTTTTTGGATTTATATACACTTTAAAGAATTCACACAAACTCAATTTTTCTCTTAAACATTCAGTAAAACATGCTAGTCTAATTCATTGTTCGCAGAACAACCTATTTTACATTCATTAACATGAAGGGAAGATGACATATTGCTTGGCTTAAGAAAAATATCAGACAAAACATAGCATACCTAGTCCCAGTAGCCACATTTTCCTGGAAAATGATAAAATAATTGCTTGGATCCTTACCAAGTAATAATATTTCAGCACTCAATCTCTCCGACTTGCCAACATGTCATATAGTATAGCCTTTATGGAATACATGTTTTCAGTCCGTGCAATTAATATAGCAGTTAACATAACAAAGTCATACATTAATTATCTTTATGAGAATGCTTTAAACAAGCATAGCAAATTAACAAAATAAAGTCTATGCTTCAAGCAGGGAGGGGCAACCGGAGCCCACGGGGGGAGCTCTGGGTGCACGTTTTCCCGGATCTAATATGTTATAGTCTTTTGGGACATCTGTGCCAATGGGAAAATGCATACCGATACGCATGAAGAGAACATTTCAAAGATGCAACTGGATTTGCCTAATGACAGCATGCTAATGGATACTTTAAAAGTCTATGCATTAAGAAATAAGGCAAAAGTAATAAATACTATATACAAAATTGATGTCACTGAACCACCTTAGAAATTACTTTTGTTAGAGAATTGTCCATGTGCCTAAAGTGGATGTAAACCCCTCAAAAAATGTTTTTTAATTACGACTCATATCTGTTACAGCAGACAAAGGATGTAATTTCATCTGTGCCCAGTCTTGCCACGAAGAGTTAATCCAGCTCTGAACAATCCTCTTATATTTCTTCAGTAAGATAAAAACAGACACACAGAGAAATAGGTGTCAGTTTCTTCCCCCATGCTGTGAGTGACAGTCTATTTCCTTATCTCATGCACAAGTGTGAGAGAGGCATTCTGTGTACTTCACATCCCCCCTCCTTTCTTCTCCAGTTCTCCCAGAATTGTCTGCTCCACACCTCAGCATGATTGGATATGCTGAAGTCATGTGGTGACTTTCCTCAGTTTTGACTGGATGTTAGTGATCATAGGGCATAATCCAAAAAACAGACAGACAGAGAAATAGGTGTCAGTTTCTTCTCCCATGCTGTGAGTGACAGTCTATTTCCTTATCTCATGCACAAGTGTGAGAGAGGCATTCTGTGTACTTCACACCCCCCTCCTTTCTTCTCCAGCTCTCCCAGGATTGTCTGCTCCACACCTCAGCATGATTGGACATGCTGAAATCATGTGGTGACTTTCCTCAGTTTTGACTGGATGTTAGTGATCATAGGGCATAATCCATGAGACCAGCAGAAGTTTAGTGTAAGAAATATCCATGCCTGGCCAAGGGGAGTGTAGAGGTGGGCGGGGAGTCTACTGATATCACAACTCCACCCACCGAGCCCTGGGCAACAGACCTGCCCACAGAATCTGGAGTATTGCAGGGCTCCAAACAGCAATGTATATCCTTATAGAACACCATGGAAGTAATTTAGAAATGATGAGAGTGGGTTTACATTCAGTTTAAAGATTATCTTAGGTAGAGTAGCAGTAAATAAAGTGTAAGTTCACCTTTACAGAAAATCTGTAAGGTGACCTTACACTGGACCCGCTCCTCACCCCCCCTGGTCCCGCTGTACCAGAGTCCCGAAATCCCCCGCTGTCAGACACTGGCAAGTGGCTTCACTAGTCTGAGGATTTGAAATCCAGCAGCTTGCTCTCCTCGCAGCGCTAATAGGACGAACTAGACAAATTCTGATTGGTCAGCACAGTCCATGTGATGGTGCTGACCAATTAGAATGCCTCCTTTCTGTACACACTGAGAGGTACAGATAAAGGATTAAAGGGGTTGTAAAGGTTCGTTTTTTTTTTTTCTAAATAGGTTCCTTTAAGCTAGTGCATTGTTGGTTCACTTACCTTTTCCTTTGATTTACCTTCTAAATGTTTTTTTTTTCTTTGTCTGAATTTCTCACTTCCTGTTTCTCCTCACTAAACTTCACACCATCATCCGAGTGGTGTGGAGTCAGCCAGAACAGCTTACTGAGGAGGGACAGGAAGTAAGAAATTCAGACAAAGAAAACAAAGAAAAAAAACATTTAGAAGGTAAATCAAAGGAAAAGGTAAGTGAACCAACAATACACTAGCTTAAAGGAACCTATTTAGAAAATAAAAAACAAACCTTTACAACCCCTTTAAGTCGCAGGGATTTCAATTCCCCAGACCCGTGAGGCGGCATTCCAGTGTCTGACAGCAGGGGATCGCGGGACTGTGGTAAAGCTGGACAGGGGGCAATTGGAAGGGGGTCCATTTTAAGGTCACCTAACAGATTTTCTGTAAAGGTGAACTTACACTTTAATGGTAAAGATGTAATTCCCATTACAAATATGTCTTATTTATTTATTGCAGGTCCTTATGTAGCGCTGTCAATTTACGCAGCTTTTTATATAGATATACTGTGTGTGTGTGTGTGTGTGTGTGTGCATATATATATATATATATATATATATTTATACTCACATTCATACATACACATACTAGGGCCAATTTAGACAAGAGCCAATTAACCTGCCAGCATGTCTTTTGAGTTTGGGAGGAAATTTGAGCACCTGGAGGAAATCCACACAGGCACAGGGAGAACATGTAAGCCCCCCGTATCTATACAAGAGATAATATGACTGCATTTCCAGTACCAAAATCACAAAATAAAAATAGCAATACATATGTTTTATTTGTTCTTTTGTCATATGGTTTACGTTTCAGAAGTGTTCTCATGCAACTAAGCACATTCATTAAATATGCATTTGTCTTGCATTTAGATCAATTTTAACGGACCCTGCTTGTGTTCTTAAAGGGGATCGGTCAGGGAGGGGTATTTGTAAGAATCTGATATTTCACCTATATTGGTATAATAATGCAGTCCTATATCTCTGTGATAAGCATGTGTACTGTCACTTGCTTGTATTCTCTCCCTGGGGGAAATGTGAATCCTGCGTAAGGCTGTAAGGCACCCTTTTAGGCTGACTTGTCTTCTGCCTGAACCCAGGGCTGATAGACATTGATATGTTAAATGACACTAATGTGCTAAAGGAGGGTGAAACTGTCAATTAAAAAAGCCTTTAGTTTTAAAATGTATATTTTTTACAACATTTTGTTACATGGCAGCCTCACCAAGTGTCTGTTATTAACACGGAACTGAGACAGGAGACTGGAGGGAGTTACAGCCTGACATTACTGCTGCTATTATAATAACTCAAGATTATATGTTCAGATTATTACAGATGGTCATTGGTTGCTGAGTCTATTTAGGTTCACTGCAAAAGGCATATAAAATACATTTTAAGCACTCAGCTTCCCAGCATACATAAGTGAAGAGGACTTAAATAATTGTGTCTTTGCGTGTCATATGCTCTCTGTATATTTTATACTGTACATGTACTAAAGTACACAGAAATGCATAAGTGTATACTTGAGAGAGACTATGAAATGTAGAAAGGAATTTAACCAGCATACTGTGGAATATTACTGGGAAAAAAGGGGGAAAATACTGCGCTAAACCAAAAACAATGTGCATGCAAGCTGCCAACACTCAAACAAACAAAGTGTACAGGAATGGTGAATAAAAATAGTGTGGCGCTCAAAACAATAAAAATAAGTAAATGGCTACTTAAAGCAATGAAATCAACAGTGCTCTAATAACACAATTATACATGTGAGTCCGCTATAAGGGTATTCAGATGAATTGTCCTCTTTGCAAACTGTGTGATATACCGTGAAGGTACAACGTGAAAATGGAATAAAGTCCCAAATAACAAAAATATATGTGATCATGGATGTCCTTCAATGGATGACCTTCCCACAATGCAGACTGACAAAGGGACTTCAATGTAGAAGATGAATCAAGCAAGGAGAAGACACTAGTTGTTATAGATGGGTACTCTTACCGCTGATGGTGGACCCACCTACCGTACGGCAGTGGGTCTTGCAGGCTTAATGGTCACCAAGACCAAACGGGATGTAACTGGATGTCCAGGGTCCTCACTTGAACTCCAACCGGATGATGAAAAGGTAACTCAAACGATGGATGGTTCTCACATGGGCCAGGTTCCACAGCAATCAACGAAAATTTTTTATTTGTCTGCATGATTGTTGGACAAAATTTTTTTATTTAATAAAATTCCGGCAATCGGTTTTTATTGACCTGCACCATCTGGAGTCTTTTTGGTTTTCTTCCATCTTTATATTTTTCGCGGATTGCTGTGGAACCTGGCCCATGTGAGAACCATCCATCGTTTGAGTTACCTTTTCATCATCCGGTTGGAGTTCAAGTGAGGACCCTGGACATCCAGTTACATCCCGTTTGGTCTTGGTGACCATTAAGCCTGCAAGACCCACTGCCGTACGGTAGGTGGGTCCACCATCAGCGGTAAGAGTACCCATCTATAACAACTAGTGTCTTCTCCTTGCTTGATTCATCTTCTACATTGAAGTCCCTTTGTCAGTCTGCATTGTGGGAAGGTCATCCATTGAAGGACATCCATGATCACATATATTTTTGTTATTTGGGACTTTATTCCATTTTCACGTTGTACCTTCACGGTATATCACACAGTTCGCAAAGAGGACAATTCATCTGAATACCCTTATAGCGGACTCACATGTATAATTGTGTTATTAGAGCACTGTTGATTTCATTGCTTTCAGTAGCCATTTACTTATTTTTATTGTTTTGAGCGCCACACTATTTTTATTCACCATACTGTGGAATATGTTGATGGGTGTTCCTTACCAAACAGTTTTAAGGGGGATTTTACCTAAAGACATATCTAATCCTTTCTGTAATAACTTGATAATTACAAGTGAAATATTCCATGACTAGGTACAGCTTATCACGCTTTTCATTTCCCACAACTGATCCCCAGTCCACTGTTTGCAGTTGTCATGTATTTCATTGGCAACCTTCATTTAGTAAAGTTAAGGAGTAGAAAGGCCTTACTGACCATGCTGTTATATCTGACACACAAGCATTACATTCGTTTTTCTACTCTGTGTGTGACTTTTATGGCTTTAAGGTAGCCTTACACGATTAGGTTTCTCTTGTTCAGGTTCGGTTCCCCAACCCATGCTAAACAGTATGGATGAAGGAATCTCCCCTGCCTGGGGATGTTGAAGGCAGCCTGCCTCACCTTCCTCTACTGTTTCAAACCGATTGGTTCAGTTCTATCATGAGGCCATGTTGCCTATCGTCTTTAAAACATAGTGATCTCCTTCTTTTATAGGTCCTTGAGAAGGCCAACTGCCCCTGGAACCAGCTTCTAGCAAAATGACAATAAAGCATTTAGGGGGTTTCCAGTAAAACTAGAAATCCAAGTGAGACAATAAATGATATACTGAGCATGAAGGTAGCAAACAAAAGGGTTGATTTACTAAAACTGAAGAGTGCAAAATCAGGTTTAGCTCTGCATAGAAACCAATCAGCGTCCAGGTTTTTATTGTCAAAGCTTAATTGAACAAGCTGAGGTTAGAAGCTGATTGGCTGCTCCTGATTTTGCACTAGTAAATAAAACTTGCAGTCTTTTATTTTTTGGAACAAAAAGAACAACTAGTGTAAACTTGTGAATTTCTTCAAAAACCTTGCACAATAAATGCATGACCTATAAGACAGTGTTTTGGTCAAGATTTGTAAGCTCCCATCCCAATGTCAAGTGTCCTCATGATGGGAAGAAGTATTCTTCCATCTGGCAAAGGCCTCTCACTTTCCAAAATAATTGTTGGGTTGTGCATGATCCTGTTAATCTGGAACGAAAGACCCCCAGTGATTTTGGGTATATCCGTTTTGATTTCTTTAACCCTTCTTTGGCCAATTTGAGATGCTATGATAATATCAAATCAGTTAAGCTCCGCCATGCTAATCTGCAACAGGTGGCCTCCTTAACTCAAACAGAGATGCCAGTCACTCAGAACATTCCTCCCATCTCTTAATCCTTTATTTTATTTGTGGTGGAGGGACATTCCCAAGATTCCGGAATGTTTATCCCTCATTTGCAGCCACCAGGACCTTTCAGAAATGGCTCTGTGTGGTATTAAGTCAGACTTGCCCTGGCCTGTTTAATGTATTGCAGCATAGCTGTTTGTAAGAACTTTGCAGGATGTAACAACCTAAAACGTGGAGCCAAATTATAGGAACAGTAACATAGAAGTACAGTTATTTATTTTAAAAGAGGCAACCTTTCTAGAAATCAATAATAATCTTTGGCCTTTTTCTAAACACAATGCCGTAGACTCATTACAGACTGTGTATAAAGCAGTCAAATAGCAGGGAAGGTGCCAGACAATAGGGTGACAGAGATAGAAACATTCAACCAGTTCTCTGTTGTTCTACTATATAACAGCAGAGAAAGAACATTGGTAAGGCGCATTGCCTAGTGTCAACCAACAAAACTCCTATTGTTCGTGCACATTACAGCTGGCCACATAGGTAATCAAGGTTATCGAGCCAAGTGGCTGTGCTGAGTATAAACAATCCAAATATTCAACACCTAAAGCAAACATCTGGATCACATGAAGAGTAAATTTGGTTTTACAATTTTCTGATTGATGTCTTTGTCATTCAGTTGAATTTTCCGTTATGCCCCCATTTACACCGGTGCAATTTGTCATGTGATTTGACAGTTCCAAATTGCCTGAAAAGTTGCACCCCATTGCCGGGCATGGAACCGTTCATATTGCCGCGATTATGAAAAAGGTTCCTGCACTATAATTTCATGTGCGACTTTCATTGACATCTGTGCACAGATGATGGCAAGAGTGGGGGCTAACGGCTTAACAGCTGTTGTTCATTTGTGGGCAGTACTTCTTTTTTTTTATATAATACAGTTTTGTTAATAAATCAAAGTTCACTGGTACAGTTATCCATGTCATACAGAACAATAGTACAACATAAACAAATTTGTAAAAGTATTATATGAGGGAAGGATTCACAAATTTATGTAATGAAATTAAGAATTGTAGGCATAAAAAAAAAAAAACTTCCAAAAAGAACCTTACAAGAAGAGTGGTTGCAGAGGTTTTCTTAGTACAAAGTAGACATTGACTAACGGAGAAACCACCTTCTATATAAATGCATTTCTGGTCTAGCAGAACCCATATGACATAGGAATCAGTGGAAAAAATGGTGTAGCCAATGCAGTTAGGTTGTAGAGTGCATGTAAGGTTGCTCACAAGAGTTAAACATGAAACTTAGTCCCCCTCAAGATACCTAGCCCCCCCCCCCAAATATTACATTCATCAGTTCAACCTCTGGATTCATATGCTATTCTTATTAGAGGGAGGACCGTATTAACCAGTCCTTTCCAGGCAGTAATTTCCAAGGGCGCTGTGGAAATCCAGTTTAATACTACAGTCTTCCTACCATTAAAAAGTGGTCTCAGAAAGGTCTTTTGACCACTTCCAAAATTCATATCACCAGTATGCCAAATAGACACTACTTTGGGTTTCAAATATTGAGAATTCTAAGCTCTGTGAAATAAATTCCATAATCTGCAACTAAAATAATCTAACCATAGAGCAGATCCAGATCTCATGTATAATATCTGCATCAGCCCCCTAACAGTTATGACATAGAGGGGTGTCCTTTTTCCCCATTTTGAACAGTCACACTGATATGTGTGGGCAGTGTATTTATCTAGAACACATGACAAATAAGCAAATAAGGGCAGTTTATCTAAAAATGTCGGATCTGCTGAAGTAAATTGTCTGGTTATGTACACATTGACTCAAAGACTGGCAAAATATGCTAGACATCATATGGACAGTTTCTCCCTTAACCCTCCTGGCAGTATTGTGGCTTGGGGTTAAATTTCAGTACCATTAGCGGTAACCCCGACCCACACTCGGGATTGCATTGCAGAATCCTGGTCCAAGTAACTTACGTTGTCACCAGGATCCTGCGATGTCCCCCCTCTGTGTCCTCCGCTGGATCATCTGCCCGATGCTGTGTTCTGGGCTTCGTTCCCTGCTAGCGTCGCAACGTATTGGGCGGAGCCCGGCGGCAAATTCAAAAAGTACAAAAAACATAACACATACGGTACACTGTAATTTGTAAGATTATATTACTGTATCAAATCATTTCACCTCCCTTTTGTCCCTAGTGCTGTGTTCAGTGCCCTACATGCACTTTTATATTAGATATACTGTTCTTTCAGCCTGGAAACTTGAGATTGTCCATGGCAACCAAAAAGCATCCCTTTACGTCAAAAGTGGTTTTAGACCAGCCAGAAAACAGTGAAAGTAAATTAGAACACTTGCAGAATTGAGCGATAATGATTTGTGAAGAAATTAATTTTATTATTATTATATTTATTATTTTTTATAATTATTTATAGTAATTTATTATATTATATTTTATGATTTTGTGTTTCAAACTTTATCATACCCGGGATTGTTTGGACAGATTTAAAGAGGAAGTAAACCCTGATGGGTTTACTTCCTCTTTGTTTCCCTGCAAAGGTAAAGCATAATGGGCTACTATGCATCGCATAGTAGCCCATTATGTGACACTTACCTGCAGTAGAAGCCCGTGATGTCGCCGTCTTCCTCCATGGCAGCGAGCGTCCATCTTCACCCCTCTTCTTTCAGGGGCCGCGAACTCCGGCTCTGTGACTGGCCGAAGTCGCGTGACGTCACTCCCGCGCATGCGCTGGGGTGGCGCCACTCGCAGCTTCATTCAAGGCTTTCTGACAGACAGTCAGTGCGCCTGCGCGCCGTTGTCAGTGCGCATGCGCCGTAGACAGCGGTGCCTTTCTTTTACAAATATCTCCTAAACCGTGTAGGTTTAGGAGATATTTGTTGCACCTACAGGTAAGCCTTAATCTAGGCTTACCTGTAGGTTAAAGTGGTACGTAAGGGTTTACAACCACTTTAAGTGTGTTATTACTAAGAGAATTACAGGCCTACAATATAAAACGCCAAATTTCTATGCAAAACAATGTACCTCTTTGACATTCAAAAATCTGACATAATCATACCACCAGGGAGGTTACACAAGAGCTCTGTAGACCCCCGGTGCACCTGTTTTGTAAAATGGAAGAGAACAGTGTGTGGATATACCTCTGACTCTATAGAAAATAGTGGCAGTTGAGCATGTTTTTATTTTTTATTTGCTTTATGACTTGGTTCACTGAGAACACTTATCTGGGTCTGGTGTTCACTGTCCCATAGTCATTGGGTCATCACCCAGTCCATCCCAAAAATGCAAGATCAGAAAATGATCATTGTGATGTCAATGGACTCCTTAACTTGTATCTCTAAACATTTTAGAGTACAGAATAGTTAAAACCTCTGTCAGTTTTATTTGATCTATGTCTCTTCAGGAAGATTTCCCAATATGCCCTATCCTGGTGGCAATGTTACCATTGAGGAAAAAGTTGCCATTGAGTAAAAAGTGAGGAAAAACCTCCTGTGAAATAAGTCCCGGTTCACACAGGGGCGGCACGACTTTGGGGGCGACTCGGCAAGGCGATCTCAAGACGACTTCAGAGGCGGCTTGCAAAATGACTTCTGTATTGAAGTCAATGCAAGTCCTCCCCAAAGTCGTACACAAACTTTTTTCTAAGTTGGAGCGACTTGAGTCACTCCTATTAGAACGGTTCCATTGAACAGAGCGGAGCGCGGCTTGTCAGGTGGCTGAGTCGCCCCTGTGTGAACCGGCTCTAAGGACAGCAATAAAAAAACTCATTGAGTTTATAGCCTTCCCCAAAAGTGTTTTTTTTTTTATGGACCATGTTTGAGATTTCTTCTTACTTTCTATCCAGGTGATATAACTATGAATGCTTTGATCATCTAAAGGATTTAAATATGCTAAAACATCTTCAGGGGATCCTCTTTAGACACCCCTACCAAAGAGAACATTGAATATGGGTACAAACAAGCCTACCTTTTTATAAGAGCTAGTAGTATACTGAAATATAAAACATTTGTCTGTACAAGGCTTTTATAGAAGAAATATGTCTGGATGTAGACCTTCAAATTGTGTCTTCTTGTAAAGACCTTTCCGTTTCCCTTCAGTCCTTGTCATACAATCCTTGTTTCCCCCTTAAAAAGTTATGTAGCGGGGTCTCCTTTAAGACTCTATGGACTGCATTTTCCAGAACCCCGTTTGGCACCCAGGGTGCATTGTTGCCACTGCAGAGACTTGTGGGAGGGGGGGATAAAAGGAGGAGGCGAGGCTAGGCCCAGTCTCTTTGGACACCGTGCGGCTATCAACCGGTCTTCCTTTGCGGATCTGCTGGAGTATCAGGCCTGAAGCCTGGGGCCTGGCACAACTTCCAAAGAGCCTTCCACCTTGTTGCGAGCCTGGGTGGCATCTGACTTTCTTTAAGTTGCCGACATTCGTTGGATCGGAGACCCGATCGTTCAGACGCTGTTTGCAGAGACACAGTGGTGGAAGTCCCGGACTGGGATCGCGTCCGGAGTGGTGAGCGAGCACCTGCTCAATCCAATAGGCTGTACTGTTGCTAGGCCTAGAGACTGCCTTGGCCCACCGGCCTTTATTTTTTATTCTACTGGAGACTAGTAGTGGAACTGAGTTGAGTGGTCTCCAGTGAACTGTTCTTTTTGATTGCCTACTCTGTGGATTACAAGTGTTGTTTCCTGTATGTGCACCACCGTGTTATTCTAAGGACTAAGTTAAATCTGTGTCATGCCTGACCGGGGGGAGAATATTGTTTGGTGCGCCACAGGGCGCATAGATACTAATAGCTGCACGTGGTGTATGACCGCGCTGCGCTATTAGAGTATACTATATCAGAAGCTGCAGCGCTCTGTAAGCAAGTTATGTGTTATGTTCCAACCTATGCCTTTTAACCAAGAGTAAAACAGTTATACTTTACCACTTGCTTTCAGTGTGTTATCATTGCACATAGTGCTTACCATCCAATATATTCGGAGTGTGTGTACTATCAGGTATAGATTGTGATAGGTAACACCCTTTTCCCCCTAGACTAACTGTGCCTGGGTTGAGTAGATTGCCGGGGGTTGGCAGAGCTGTACGCAGGGCCCGAAAAATCAAACCAGCGGCTCTCTTAGCTGGGGGTAGCGCTACAGTTATATTCTGTAGTATTCAATCTTTGGTTCACATATATTTTTGTGCAGTCAGTAAACTATGTGATCACTCTTCTACAATTCCTATTCTCTTTTATTACTTTTGGTCATTGAAGGGACCAATTACATTAAAGGACCAATCAGGGGGCTGGAGGGGTAAAGTCAAGATTTAAAGGAAAAGTTGAGATTTGCATATCATTCCAGCTGCCTACAGCTCTGGATGCACTGATTGTTTTGATATGTGTTTTTTAGTGATGGCAACTATTGCTATTTGCTTATGTATGCTTAGTTTGAACTGCCCAAGTTTTTGTCAGATATAGCTTGTTATCAGCTATGATATTTGCAGACAACATGACCTGTGATTTGTCATATAAGAAAGACACACAGAGTGCATTAGCAAATAATTGAAATCCTATACTAAAATGGTTTTGCAAAATGTTGGAGGGGAATTATGAAAATCAGGTAAAAGATTGAGTTCTCTTTAAGGTATTACATCATAAATGTTTGTGATACGTTATCTACAGATGACTTGTGTCCCTGGTTGACTTGTGTTTCAGTCCGCCTGGGGTTGTTTGAGAAGTGAAGCAGGAATTTGTCTTTAACTTTTGAGACACCAGCAGAAAGAGAGGGGAGCGAGGTCAAGGATGGAGTTTGCAGCTTCCTCTGCTCGGGGCTTTACACTGGCTACATGACAAGTTACAGGAATGATTAAACATTAAGTCTTATTGAGCACCGATGCCAAAAAACATTTGTCTACATTGCACCTTTCTTAATTTGGTCATTGAAGTCCTCTGGGCCCACAAGGCTTCTTGCTTACCTAACTAGCTTTTAAATATTTAGGCAACTCCAACCACCCATATTCCAATTTTTATTGACTGAATAATAAACAGTTACATATTAGTTTTTACTTAATATTATATTATTAATTAATGTTAATTGTACTTGGTGCTGTGTTGTTGAGATGAATAAATAAAACTCAGAATAGTTTAATGCCTTAAACTTACATCAGCTTGCTGAGTGATGCACAGTTTTGTGGACAGAATTGTTGGTCTAATGCCTTGTACACACGATTGGAATTCCCAATAAAAAAAGTCAGATGGACTTGTTTCATTGGAAATTCTGATCGTGTGTGGGCACCATGGGACTTTTTTCCATCGGTGTTTAGAAATAGAACATGTTTTAAATTTGTCCGATGGAAAAAAAAACGATAGGAAATTCCTATCGTCTGTGTGGAACTCCGACGGAGAATAAACCCACGCATGCTCAGAATCAAGTCGACGCATGCTTGGAAGCATTGAACTTAATTTTTCTTGGCTCGTTGGAGTGTTTTACGTCAATGCGTTTTGGACGGTTGGAATTTAGTCTGACAGTGTGTATGCAAGACAGCTTGAACGGAATTCCGATGAATAATTCCATCGGATTTTAGACCACCGGATACTCCGATCATGTGTACAGGGCATAAGGATTACACCTGAATAAGGTTATCAGAAAAAACATTCACATTTCTCTGTAATTCACACTTTGGGTAATGAAATGTCAAATCTTGATTGGTTACTGTGATCAACACAAATGGTTCCTTTTTAGACCATTGACAAATGAGGGCAATTGTAACTGCCACTGGTTTACATTTGCACTGTATCAGACGGATATTAACTAAGTAGCTTGTGTTCCGAAGCCTAAAGAGTCTTTTGTCTAAATTAGCATTCTAAAGTTCTAAGTTTAGGTACTGTAGAATGGTCCTGTCGGTTCTGTGAGAAGCTCCTGTCTAAATTAGCATTCTAAAGTTCTAAGTTTAGGTACTGTAGAATGGTCCTGTCGGTTCTGTGAGAAGCTCCAGGAGGAAACCATTGTACTAGAGGAATGATGCTTACTTCCTAAACGCTGATTTGCATAAAATATCTGCAAGTCCACAGACTTTCATCACAGATGAAAATGCGTCAAGCCCTGTACACATGATCGGTTTTACTGATGAAAACAGTCCAATGGACTTTTTTCATCGGACAAATCGATCATGTATGGGACCCATGTGTCTTTTTTCCATCGGTTTTAAAAAATAGAACATGTTTTAAGCAAATTCTGATCGTCTATGGGCAAGTCCATCGGATAAAAAACCCACGCATGCTCAGAATCAAGTCGACGCATGCTCAGAAGCATTGAACTTAATTTTTCTCGGCTCATCAGAGTCTTTTACGTCACCGCATTTTTAACGGTCGGTTTTTTGACTGATGGTGTGTAGGCAAGACTGATGGAAGTCAGCTTCATCAGATTTCTGATGGACAAAACCATCGGATTAGAATCCATAGGATATCCGATCGTGTGTACAGGGCTTCAGTGTCTGTCTGTTTTGGAAAAAAACTGTAATATAAAAATTGTCAAAGTTTTTATAGTGTATGACCAATGGTAGCAACACAGCATCAGGTATTTTATGTTATGAAGACAACAGAACAATGTATTAGAGCAGTGATTTCCAACTCGTCGCCTATGATGGAGGCTTTTCCGCTGTCCTGTCCTGGTCTGCGACACAACATGACCTGCATAAAATAATTCCTCTCACCACTCTGCATATGTGTTGGGTAAATATGGTGCCACTTTATAGGGTAAACCCAAGTACTATCATTTTGACCAGTCCAGACTCCAACAAGATAAGAACTCACCGCTCTTGGCAAACCATCCCAGGATTACACTTCCTGCTAGCAAAAGACAGATTCAGGGTCTGCAAGTGCATAGAAGGTGCAAAAAATGGCTATGATTAAGCACCCACTTGCCTTGTCCTGTTCCTCTGGGATCGATGTGATCGTTTGTGACTATTTGGATTTTATCTGACTTCAATAAAGGTGTCTTAATAGAGTGCGGCCATCTAGACATTTTTTGTTCTTTCTATCATTTTGACCATTTTACACACTAGGTATTAGTATTACAAATAAACCTTTCACCTTTTATACCTATCCATTAACCCTATTAAGATTACTAGGATTTATGTGTATATTCCTGAAGAATACACAGAGCATTCCTGCTTGCAGCATGTTACTTGCTATATTAACTACAGGGACTAGATATTAATGCAAAACTCTCGATTTTTTTTTTTTATTACTGTGGATTTCTGAAGGCCATGTGGCAAGTAGAGCTTTCTGTAGATTTAATAGGTTCAGACAATATTTCACTACTTCATGAAATAGTTTTTTTCTGTAATACTGCCATAGGCAGCTAGTTTTTTTTTTTTTTTTTGTTTCATTCAACCGATAGGCTGAAAAAAATAAAATAACAGATTTCTTCATCCACATAAACGAGGTGGATAGAGGAATTCCACTGGCGGGATATTGTGTTCTGACAGCAGTACTCACTGCTGGCAGAATACACTGATTGGCATCTGTAGTTGATGATCGATAAATGTTTTCCAGCATGTCCCTTTGACAAAAGTCGTTGAAACAAGAGATTTCTGTCTAGCAGGAACAGTCACACACTGAAATCCAATCAGTCTGTGGCCAGTTTAGACATGAAGGGGTTTATTTACTAAAGGCAAATAGACTGTGCACTTTGCAAAGTGCAATTGCCCTCTGCAAGAGCAGTTGCTCCAGAGCTTAGTAAATGACTTCCATCATCCAATCATGTGCAAGCAAAAATGCATTTTTTTTTATTTTCCTTGCAGGTGATTGAGTATTCTGTGTAAAGTGAAGCTTTACCTAATTTACTAAGCTCTCGAGCAACTTCACTTTGCAAAGTCTTCTTGCCTTTAGTAAATCAACCCTGATGTCTCAGCCAGATGCTCAAAATGACACTTTTCCTAGGGGGTATACAGAACGGAAAAAAAAAAAAAAAAAAAAACATCTTTCCTGATCAGTTGATCCTTTTCCTATAGAGCGGTCAGCACTTTACTCAACTATCAAACTCTGACTGGCGGTGAAGACTTTTCAGACTCTTGGTTGCACAGTAGTAGTAGTAGTAGTAGCAGTAGTAGTAGAAGAAAGTGACACTATGAGAAAGCGTGTAGACGGAGGCTTGGGGGTCTCAGGGGAGGGACTCCCAACACTATACTATAATTAGGAAGGGAGGGTGGTGTTTCTCAGTTTTAAATAATAATTGTTTTTTGAAACTGAAAAAAAAAAATGTTAACACAGTTTCATTCTTTGTGTCGTAGGTTGCAATAAAATAGTTATTGTTACAAAAATAGCACATACCAGCAGATGTTTCATTGTGATGGCTTAATCACATTTTTGTACATTCTTTTCACATAGCCCTTTCAAGAGCTCACAGAACGTGAACAGTCTTTTCAAACAGCATGAGTTCCATTTTTGCTTCACATTATTAAGCATTATGGATAGCAGTATTTGATTACCTAATTTTAAAGATACCTTTTGTAGTTTCACCGTATTTATTATAGTTATGTGTGAGGAAAAAAAAAATCCCATGACCTTTGCAGATAGTAGATTAGCATTCTATTTTTCTTCCTAATAAGCTAAATCCCTCTTTCATTCCATCAAATTGGGTACCACATAGAAAAAAGTTAAAGTTCATGAGAACATTCTTGAAAAGTTTGAACTCGTGTCCACCTCTGGGGCTTCCTGTGTGTTGGATGGCTTTGTCTGAGCTGTCATAGGCTGATCAGCTCCTCAGAGCTTGACATTGTGTGATGCACAGGTGATGAGAGAGGTGAGGTCAGCTAAAGGCTGCTGTTTATTTAACAGCCTTTAAGAATTGGGTGGAATTTGCATCCTTTACTTTGAAGACAGCCTGAAGGAGAATTCATTGAAAGGCTTTCATCAGTGGTGATCCTGGAAGACGGGATATTAGAAAACAAAAGTTTCACTACCCTGTAGCGGAATTTGAAGCATTGTTAGACTAATAGGTCGGTTAAATGCTAATTGTTAAATTTAGGGTTTATTAACCACTTGCCGACAGCCGCACGACGATGTATGTCGACAGAATGGCACGGGCAGGCAGATTGGCATACAGGAACGTCCCTTTAAATCTGACGCCCGCCGCGTGCCTCGCGAGTGCGGCTGCGGGTCCCGGGAACTCGATGTTCCTGGGCGGCCCGCGATTGCGGTCGCCAAGGGCAGAACAGGGGAATGCCTTTGTAAACAAGGCATTCCCCTATTTTGCCTAGTGACACTGTCGCTGATGACCGTTCCCCGTGATCGGGAACGGTCATCAGTGACATGTCACGTGTAGCCACACCCCCTAACAGTAAGAATCACTCACTAGGTCATACTTAACCCCTGCAGCGCCACCTAGTGGTTAACCCCTTCACTGCTAGTGTAATTTTTACAGTAATAGTTACATAGTTAGTCAAGTTGAAAAAAGACACATCCAATTCAACCATAAAAAAAAAAAATATATATCGTACAATCCCATATACCTAATTCTATACCCACAGTTGATCCAGAGGAAGGCAAAAAAAAAAACAGCAGAGCATAATCCAATTTGCTACAGCAGGGGAAAAAATTCCTTCCTGATCCCCCGAGAGGCAATCGGATTTACCCCGGATCAACTTTACCTAAAAATGTTAGTACCCAGTTATATTATGTACATTTAGGAAAGAATTCAGGCCTTTCCTAAAGAAATCTACTGAGCTGGCCAGAACCACCTTTGGAGGGAGTCTGTTCCACATTTTCACAGCTCTTACTGTGAAGAAACCTTTCCGTATTTGGAGATGAAATCTTTTTTGTAAAGAGTAAAGAGTGCTCCCTTGTCTTTTGTGTTGACCGTAAAGTGAATAACTCAACACCAAGTTCACTATATGGACCCCTTATATATTTGTACATGTTAATCATATCCCCCCTTATTCTCCTCTTCTCAAGAGTGAATACATTTAATTCCTCTAATCTCTCCTCATAGCTGAGCTCCTCCATGCCTCTTATCAGTTTGGTTGCCCTTCTCTGCAATTTCTCCAGTTCCCCGATATCCCCGAGTAAATTTTTATAGCACTGATCGCTGTAAAAATGACAATGGTCCCAAAATGGTGTCAAAAGTGTCCGATGTGTCCGCCATAATGTCGCAGTCACGATAAAAATCGCTGATCGCCGCCATAACTAGTAAAAATAAATTATTAGTAAAAATGCCATAAAACAGTCCCCTATTTTGTAGAAGCTATAACTTTTGCGCAAACCAATCAATAAACGCTTATTGCAATTTTTTTTACCAAAAATATGTAGAAGAATACATATCGGCCTAAACTGTGGAAAAAAAAATGTTTTTTTATATATTTTTGGGGGATATTTATTATAGCAAAAAGTAAAAAATATTGCATTTTTTTCAAAATTGTCGCTTTATTTTTGTTTATAGCGCAAAAATTTAAAACCGCAGAGGTGATCAAATACCACCAACAGAAAGCTCTATTTGTGGGAAAAAAAGGACGCCAATTTTGTTTGGGAGCCACGTCGTACGACCGCGCAATTGTCAGTTAAAGCGATGCAGTGCCGAATCGCAAAAAGTGGCCTGGTCTTTGACCACCAAAATGGTCCTGGGCTTAAGTGGTTAAAGAAAAGTGCAGATGTACAATTAAATACTTTTAAAAGGAGTGGATGAATGTGCTAAATACAACCAGTAAACATTTACCTCCTTGCCAATAAAAGAACAGCTAATATGTGGCCCGGTAGCTCACGTCCTCACATGTCTGGTTTACTAAAGTGGTTCTTCATCCTAGAAACCAAAAATTAAAAGCAGCTACAAATACTGTAATGGGACACTTACCTGTCCAGGACTCCAGCGTGGTCTTCATCCAAAACTTGGGTCTAGGCACTGGCATGTTTACTTTGGGAAGCCGGCTATGGCTGTTTGCGGGCTGGCTTTCCACTGTGCGTTCTCGAGCCCGGCTGCACTTTGTGAATGGTCTCACAGGTTTTTGGGACCTGTGAAATGTCCTAGAAGGCTGCAGGGGAAGGGAGGGGTGAACTTCGGCTCAGAACGCTGCGGAAATGCACCTGGAAGTGAGAGTGGGTACCTGTAAAAACCAAGTACCCGCTTCACTCCCCAAAAAAGAAAGTGACAAAATCTAAAGAGGGAGGAGGAGGAGGCACACAGGTGGAACTTCCCCTTATGGATGAAGTTACACTTTAAATTGTAATGAAGTGTACCTTTGTTTACTTCAAATGTTAACTTTTTACCTATATATTTTTTCACATATCTCCACACTTAGATGTGTGAAGTGAACATGGGTTCCGGTACTGTCCTTTAGATCCCTTTTCCAGAAATGTCCTTTACATTTTTAGGCCAAGTTTCACTATACTTCATATTTTAATGAAATAAATATCTCACCTTTTATCTGGAGATGTTCCTCAAAGTAATTCCTTTCCACTATTAGATGTTCTAATTATTCTGAGTTGAATGATGGCCAACAGCTTTCAACCCATCTCTTCGGAACCCATGCTTTCATGGTCCTGCCTTCTTTTTTTATTTGGTGGGAGGTAGACTGGACTTAGGGGTGGTCAGGAATCAGGATGTGTTTTTTAAAATACCGTATATACTCGAGTATAAGCCGAGATTTTCAGCCCTTTTTTTGGGGCTGAAAGTCCCCCCCTCGGCTTATACTCGAGTCATAGAAATTTTTACATTGTAAATATTACCTGTAAAGAAGTTGCGGCTGCGGCATCCATCGTTCAAATTCCACGGCGTCCATCGTTCAAATTCCGCGGTCTCTTCCTGTTCCTTCCTTGATAGGCGAGTCTCAGCAGACACTCTCCGCCTATCACGAACGTTCTCTCATCCTCAGTTTTCCAGCAGACGTCTGTGATTGGCGGAATACCCAACACAGTGTCTGCTGGGAAAACTAAGAATGAGAGAATGATCGTGATAGGCGGAGAGTGTCTGCTGAGACTCGCCTATCAAGTAAGGAACAGGAAGAGACCGCGGAATTCGAACGATGGACGCCGCGGAAATTCGAACGATGGACGCCGCAGCCGCAACTTCTTTAAAGGTAATAATTACAATGTAAAAATTTCTATTTACAGGGAACAGCGAGCTAGGGAACAGTGGGGCATCGGCTTATACTCGAGTCAGTAAAGTTTCCCAGTTTATTTGGGCAACATTAGGTACCTCGGCTTATACTCGAGTCGGCTTATACTCGAGTATATACGGTAGATCTCCACTTAAAAAAAGTCATAAGAGAAATATGGCAGCTGCAATTGTTGAACTCCTCTTTTGAAAATGCTTGTTGTCTAATTTGCATCACTACAATAGGTCACTGCATGCTTTTTAGGATCAGTGATGAAAAGAATATTGGAGCCAGTGGATCAATATGGTAGCCAGGCAACCAGCTTGTTTAGCAGGGGGTCAGCAATTGCACCCCCTCATTTCTCTCCTGAATGGTTTACTTTACAGTGATATTAAACACACATGGTTTCATTTACATTGTCCCTTCTATTTCTGCATGTGGGTGATGGCACTGTAATTATTTTAATAAAAAAAAATCTAAGTACCTTTTTCCTAATTGATATACAGCTGTCACATAACCCAGCTCTTTCCCAGCCTGTCTGAGGAGCTTCTAGTCCTTTGCTGCTATTTACTGTACGTGTTCAAAATAAAAAATAAAAACAGCCTTTGGAATACAGAGTAAAAATAAATACCGGTAATTAATATCCATAAACTGTTTTAAATTGTCATACAAATATATATTTGAAATTCAATCTTTATTATTTTTTGGCAATAACATGGTGTAGGTGGATTTCTGCCATTTACAGGCTGTGAAACACCCCTCCAGCCTGCGTCTTAGAATAAGAGGGAGGCGAAGCTTCTATCAATCTACATGTAATATTCCACCCCCATTTTGTTTAGCTGGTTAGTGGGCTTGGAGGAGGAGGAAGGGAGGGGGCTGTCATTTACCATTGTGTATACGCCCACATGTGTGACTCTATAGTCACATGGGCTGCTCAGATTTGGTAGGGAGGAAATGCTCAGCATACAAACTCACTGAAAACTGAGCATGTGCAGAGTTGCCACCACAGCTGCAAAATCCCTAGCTGAATTGGGGACATGAACAGAAGGGGGAACTAGAGAGAAGCAGGATCAACCAGGTTTTTTGCAGAATGCAGAAAACGAATCTCATAGTGACTGAGCGAGTATGAATAGCATTTAATACATCATTTATTGATAGTTTTTTTTTATGATGTGGATTTAGTGACACTTTAATCCCTTGGTGCCTAGGGGCCGCATATTTGCATGAATTGCTGTTTTCAATTGCCGTTGCATGCTCCCGACACAGTTACCGGCGTCTAACCGAAAGCTTGTAAAGTTTACGGATCACGTGACCGCCGTGTCAGACAATCCCGCCGGTCACGTGCTCTTAAGCCCCACCCCTCCTCCCAGTGTCATAAACCTCTTAAAAGACCGGGAGGCGCTGGCGTTAAAGTGGTTGCAAACCGATAAATCATTTTTTTTTTAAACAAACAACCGGCAAGACAAAGCCATAATGAGCTAGTATGACTAGTCTACTAGCTCATTATGCAGTACTTACCTTAGAACGAAGCCCCCGAAGCCATCCACGTCTTCCCCTCCGGCCACAGTCATCTCGCCGGAAGGTTACTTCCGGGTATCGCCGCTCCAGCGCTGTGATTGGCCGGAGCGGCGAAGACGTCACTCTGCGGTTTTATGAATGGGCTTTTTAGTGCGCCTGCACCGTTGTCTATGGCGCGCCTGCGCCGTTGTCTACGGCGCACATGCGCCGTAGACAACGGTGTATACCTTTCAGCAAATATCTCCTAAACCGTGTAGGTTTAGTAGATATTGCAAACACCTACAGGTAAGCCTTAATCTAGGCTTACCTGTAAGTGCAAGTTGCAAAGGAGGGTATACAACCACTTTAAGAGGTTAAGTAAATAGGGCCATATACTGTGTATTTCTGAGCTGCTTACATATGCATGTGTAGGACCTAAACATGCATGTGTCCAGGCAGTAATCTCCCTATAAAAGCCTAAAATTTTCTTTTAAATGGCGAATCCATCAATACTGAATTTTGGGGAGATATAAGAGTTGAAGTTCAAGTCCAGCCTAAAACTAAAATCACTAAATCTACTTGCAGGTACAATTTAAGACTAACCTTTCTAACCCTGTAAAGAAAAACTCACTATACTTTTCTGAAGCCGATCCAGTCCGGTCTCCAGCAGCGGAAGCTCTGTGCAGGACACAGCCGACAACGGCTGTGAAATGCCTGGGAAGTGACGTCACCCATAGACTTACTATGGAGCTTACATAGTTGTTGCTGCCTCTTCTGCACATGCCCACACAGAGAAGCCACCGCTGACAGCTCAGCGTGGGATCGGATCGGCTTCAGAAAAAGTATGTATAGCAAGTTCTGCTTTACAGGGCTAGATAGATTAGTCTTAGATTGTGCCTGCAAATAGATTTAGAGATTGAAGTTTTAGACTGGACTTCCACTTTAAATCCTCCACTTCTTATAAATCAGTCATATACACCTGTCATAGATAACATTAGGATGTCTGTCTCACTCCATTTTGAATTCATAAGGCCTTGTGTACATTGCAACTCTTTTAAACACCTTTCTCCTGGCAGGAGGAAGCAGCGTTAAAAATGTGCCTAAAGCTGCATTTTTTCAAACGCATTTAGGCACGTTTAGACGGATTCAGGCACGTCAAGAATTTTGGCGTTCATTAATTTAATTGGCCAGAACAATAATTTATTTTGTCTATTGAAATTAATGGATGCTTAAGCATTAAACACACCTACCTCTTAAGCGCATTTAGATGCATTTAAGCGCATCAGACTTTTTTTTTGCAGCAATACACTCCTGTTGAACGTGCTGGCCCTGGGGGGGGGGGGGGGTTTGCCTGTAAACGCTTATGCGTGTATGGACACATAGGCTAAGGCATTTAGAGGCAGAAAGAAAAGGGGTCAAACACCCTTAAAAGTGGTGTATTTGACGTATAGTGTGCATGAGGCCTAGATTGTGACCATTGGTGCTCAATATTTTGGGGAGGGGGGTGGCAAACAAACCTACCCCCCACGCTCGCACGCCCACCCCCCCCCCCAGTGCTCTGTGTCCCAAGTTCACACTTTTTTAAGCCAATTGGAGCCTCAGGCTCTAACCATGTGCTAAAAAAAAAAAAATAATAATTAGAGGGGAGACGCCCCTAATGGAGCGGCCGCCACTGATTGTGACACTACAGCAAGAGGAGTGGGACTCTCCATGGTTGCTGGACACTACACAGCAGTGACAGTGTGAAACATAACAAACCAATGGGTGTATTAGCCTACCTACCTTTTAAACATGAAACCTAAATTGTCCATGAACTCTGTAACAAGCTGTGGGATTTGTCAGCAATCTATTCATGATAAATCCGAGCTGTAACAGAATTTTTTTTTTTTTTTGCCTTACTGTCACAAAATATATTACCGTCTTTTTGACAGATGTTTCCAAAGATTCAGAATTGAGTATTCATCATGAATCTCTTGGCGGACAGTGTGCGGAGGGTCGTCAGCACTCCTTTCTACCTCACATTTTGTAAACCATTGTACTTTTTGATAAATCGAGCCTAGCTTTGATAAATCACTGCATGTTTTAAGGAAAAAATATTCTATGAATTTGTGTTTTTTTCCTTTTTCTGGTGTTATAGATTGATGAATGAAGAAACAGAACCAGCTGAAGATTAATTTCATCTAAATAAAGGCAATTTTTTTACTGTCACAAAGTTTGACAAGTCATTATCTTTTATTTTTATTTTTTTACCAGTAAACTAATGAATTCTTAAATATACAGTAATAACTTAACAGCCAGAAATGAAGTCACATGCTATTATTTGTAATGTTGCAGCAAATCATTTTGTCTATGTCATCAGAAAATAAATAATACAGGAAAGTTGTACTTTAAGGTGCTAGGCCACCTCGGTTCCTGACCTTCTTCAGCAAAAATCTCAAGGACACTAAAGATGCCAGGTGCAGTATGGTGGCAAGCTGACCACCATGACCTGCCAAGAACAGTGTCATTAATTACATCCCGCTGTCCCATGCATGTGCCCACACCTGCTATAGAGAATAATAGTTCTACACCTATCCTTCTAGTATAGCTTAATAGACAGAACGTCCACCGCATTGATCACATCTACTTATCACTCAACATTGTCATGTATATGTTGTTCTGATAATCTAATGAAGCCTTTAAAGGGGTTGTAAAGGTTTGTTTTTTATTTTCTAAATAGGTTCCTTTAAGCTAGTGCATTGTTGGTTCACTTACCTTTTCCTTCGATTTCCCTTCTAAATATTTTTTTTCTTTGTCTGAATTTCTCACTTCCTGTTCCTCCTCGGTAAACTTCACACCATCATCCGAGTGGTGTTTAGTCAGCCAGAACAGCTTACTGAGGAGGAACAGGAAGTGAGAAATTCAGACAAAGAAAATAAAAATTTAGAAGGGAAATCGAAGGAAAAGGTAAGTGAACCAACAATGCACTAGCTTAAAGGAACCTATTTAGAAAATAAAAAACGAACCTTTACAACCCCTTTAAAGCTGACTGTGACCTCTTCCAGCACTGATA
The DNA here is from genome assembly GCA_029206835.1 of Rana muscosa. Classification (NCBI taxonomy): domain Eukaryota; kingdom Metazoa; phylum Chordata; class Amphibia; order Anura; family Ranidae; genus Rana; species Rana muscosa. Next base: position 831,981,518 of record CM055122.1, read on the forward strand.
AAATGTCTTTATTGAATCAAGTAGGCGATTGACTTGGGTACAACCAGTCTGTTTGACTTTTTACATGTGATTACTGCCGGTGGCTATAGCCGCTAGCAATAATCATAGTGTTCTGCTTGCAGGAAGGCTCCCCGTGCCCCTCCGCCGGCAGAAGACAATAGCACTGCGGGAGGGATTCCTCCATCAACATTGATTGAGTTGATGAGGGAATCAATCAATTTTGTTTCCTTCCACCTGTGGTGAAGGGAAAGAAAATCACATAATCTACGAGTTGATTTACTTATAGTTATATGATTATTTTGTATGTTTTCCACACTCCGACTAGTTCATCCCATATACCATGATCAGTGGCAGGTTTCTTCTTCCTAGTTATCTGTGCCAGCCCATCTGTGGCAGATCTTGCACAGTGCATGCGCTATATGAAATCCGGTCCAGATTGTTATTGTTTATACATTGCAATAGTATTAGCAATGTAAGCATCATTATGCCAGCCAGCATCCAGTTGCCGAAGCCACTGCAACGTATAAGTGTTGCATTAAAAAAAAGGCCCTTTTCTTGAGATTTTGTTAATTAATTAAAACCTAATTAGAAAATAAACCAAAATTGCATTTTCTCTGAGATCTTGCAAGATTTCGCAGGTTGACTATAAGAACTTTTCCGGAAGGCGTTGGTGATGTAACCTTCCCAGAGGGCAGCTGGAAGGCACTGGCTACATCACCAGTGCCCCAGAGAAACAGGAAGAAGAAGAAGAAAGGCAAGTTTATTGTTAACACAATAATGTTCAATAAACAAAAAAAATCAGTGTGTTTTGAATTCATCATGCAGACCTGTGTTTTCTGTTTTTTGGGGGCTGCATTAAGCTGCAGCTAGGTCCTCTTTAGTTTTTCCTTCTGGTTACTAACAACCTGCTTCCTTTGCTGTGCTTTGAGGTAGAGCTGCACAATTAATCGTATTTTAATAACGATCTCGATTCATCCCCCCCCCCCCCCCGCGCGATCTCCAACCTGGATTAGCACGATTTTCCAGGATGTAGCCTGGCCTGGAGGAGAAGCCGCGGAACCACAGTGGAACGCAAATTGCGCTGATGGCGCCGATATCAGAACTGCGCACCAGCATTGATCCGATGCCAGCTGCCAGGCATTTTTTGAGAATCGTGAAGAGAATCGTGATCTGTATTCTAAGCAAAAGAATTGCGATTCTCTTTTTTTCCAGAATCGTGCAGCTCTACTTTGAGGTACTGTCTTCTACTCTCCTCCAGCTGCCCTCAAACATACCAGGCTCTTGGAGGGGCATGGCCAAACATACTTGTACATCAGCATCCTATACATCATTTTATTTATCTGTGCTATCATTTAAAATGTGCAACTATGTTTATATTAATATTTTTACAGTTACCTTTATTATGCTCAAAAATGGTAATATTTATAGTCATCAATCTCTGCCACAGAAAATATGCATATGTGCTTATGGGCAGATGTGAAGTTTTAACAGCCAAAGCCTTCTTCCATTAGGATCCATAAAGTGTACAAGAGGGCTTGTGGCCATTTTGCTGGGGGACATAGAGAGGGTGATGTGATTGGCTGTTTCAGGACTGTTTCCATTTTTTTTTTTTTACTTTTTTGAGAGTGTAAAAAATGAGGCTGTTCTTGGTTCGTTTTTTTTAAACAGATAGCTGTATCCATCTCGTTTGTGTGAATCTATTCCACCAGGACAGTAAATCCTGACAGTGATGGGTGCCATTGTCAGAATACACTGATCAGTTGCTGCAGCTGACTGACTGCAAATGCTGATTGAGAATTTTTTTGTAACATGTCCTTCGACAAAAGTTGACAAAAGTCGATTTTGATCAACTTCTGTTGAGAGGTGAAGACCACACACTGATCGAAATTCATCTGGTCCCTGCTGAACTGGCTGATTAGATCAGTGTATGGTCGGCTAAAGGCCTGGTTTACACCACAAAAACGCACTCCAGATTCATTCCGGATGCGTTTCTGCATGCGCGTTTTTAACGTGTTTTTGATGCTTTTCAGTGTGTTTTTGATGCGGTTCTGGATGCATTCCAGGTGCTTTTTTTCATCTTTTTTTCCAGTTTTTTTTTATTTCACTATACTAGGGTCCAGGACATTTTTGATGTGTTCCAGTGCGGTTTGATGCGTTTTACAGCGTTCCAGTACAGTCCAGTGCAGGAAAAATGCAGGGTGTTCTACTTTTTTTCTGGAACTGGAAAGCCCTGGAACTGACTGCACCTGTGTGAACTATGCCGTTGGAAACCATATAACCTACTTTGCATGCGTTTTTGTTGCAGAAAAAAAAAGCACTGGACTGCATGTGGTGTGAACTAGCCCTTACACTCAATTCAGGTTTCTGTGTGGTACCAACCAGTGTGCTCCAGCAAAGTGTAGCATGTCTGCATTTTTTTTGCACCACACTGCACATCCCACCAACTTTGTGGCCCCTGCAGTGACTGGTGTTGTTCAGGTGCCATTCATTGTACATAGTGTTATTCGGTTCTAAAATCTCATAGAAGCTTTAACATGTTATTGTAATTTCAATAGTTGTTTTCAATCTTTTGTTATCTACAGTTTTCTTAAAAATAACTGCCAGGACCCTGCCAGGAAGTTCTTGTTCAGGCACTTCCTGTTACAGGGCGAGTCCGATCTGTGATCCTGCGTTATCACCAATTCACATGTGCCCCTAGTTTAAGGTGACCAGATTTTTAAAATAAAATCCGGGGACATATTATTTTTTTTTACTAGTAATGGTGGCAATCAGCAACTCTGCCCGTCGCCGCCGCCGCCCGCCTCACAGCCTGTCAAGTCTTACTCTCCGGGCCCCGGCTACTACTGGGTGGGGAGCGGAAGATCACTCCGCCAGGGAAGGCAAGGAGATAAGCAAGAACATGCGAGCGGAGCGGAATGGACATGCACCCGAAACTGAAGAAATATTCCCTCGGCTCCGACCAGCACATGATCATCAGAAAGGGGCACAGATAATGGAAAAAAATAGACCCCCCTAAGCTAGTAGGAGCGGCGGAGCGGGGGGTGTAATTCAGAATTTGTATTTTTAATTCTGCACTGACTGTCTTTGAAATTGCCCCAGCCCCTGTTCAAATCCAACCTGGGACAAAACCGGGGACAGACTTAATCCGGGGACAGTGTCCTCAATCCGGGGACTGTCCCCGGAAACCGGGGATGTCTGGTCACCCTAACCTAGTTGGGACCACAGGTGGATGTGCTAACCGACATTACACAATTTTGGGTTAGAGTTGTCAGGAAGCCGCTCCAGAACTGCGATGTGCAGATGATGCAGCTGATGTAGACAGGAAGTGGCCGGGGAAGATCAACAGCACTGAGATGCAAAAAAAAAAAAAAAGAATGAGAAAAAAAAAAGACGATAATGATATTTCAGAAAACAGCAGTTCTATATAATGCCTAGAGATTTATCAAACTAAATGTTATTAGTTTGATAAAGAAAATCAAAATTGTTCTTTATTTTTGCATTGTTTCATTGTTTGCAATATCACCAGTTTTTAGTATTACTGCATCTGATTATATAAACAATATCTTTATTGCCAACGGCTTACTGTTGCCGCTAGAGTGACTTTCACAAGTAAATGCGAACTTCTGTGCTCTGTCTTTGTGAAGGTGGAAGCGGAGGTTGGGTGTAGGTGTTTATAGACGTTCCTTGCTCGGCTGCATGTAACAATAAACAGGAAAGCGGATGTTTGTGCTGTTTGTAGAAGAGGGAAGTGCGGAAGATGGATGCAGGTCAGCGGTTCATCGTCTCTCATCACTAGCAGAGATCCATCCATCAGATGGGTAAAGGTGTGATGGATATTCTTTGTAGGGCTAAGAAGGATGAAGCAGCACTGACATGAAAATACAACAGCCTGTATGTCTGAGTGTGATATAATCTTTACCAAAGCTGGACATACACTAGCAGATTTTTGAATGAATATTCATACAAATATTCTCATCAGCACATTCAAGGAATTGACAAATGAGGTTGGACAGTGCTTCCAAAAACAAAAAAAAAACCCTGCAAGAGAAAGGCATAATGAGCTAGTATGCATAGTATCATTATGAATGACTTACCTGAGATCGAAGCCCCCGAAGCGCTCCTCGTTCCCCTCCGCCACCGCAGCCATGTTGCCTATGAGTCCCTTCAGTGTATCGCCGCTCCGGCGCTGTGACTGGCCGGAGCGGCGATGACGTCACTCCCGCGCAAGCGCAGGGGGGCCGTCATGATCCCCGCGCGCGGTTCCGTCATTATCCCATTGATAAAACCGGCACGCTCAGTGCGCCTGCACCGACATCGGTGCAGTCCTTTCTGCAAATATCTCCTTAACCGTGTACGTTAAGGAGATATTTCTTGCACCCTTCAGGTAAGCCTTAATCTAGGCTTACCTGTAGGTGCAAGTGGTCAGAGAGGGTTTACAACCACTTTAAATGCCTCTTCTCTGGGGGGAATCCACTTAAAGTGGCAGTAAACCACGACAATAAAATAAATAAAAAACTTTCCCCAGCAAAATAATAGCATAATGTCATTATGATATACCGTATATACTCGAGTATAAGCCGAGTTTTTCAGCACATTTTTTGTGCTGAAAATGCCCCCCTCGGCTTATACTCGAGTCTGTGTCCATCTTCAAATTTGTGCGCCTGATCACAGCCAGCCGTGGGTCCTCTGGACCCCAATCTTGGCACACATGTAGCCGCACTCTTCCTCTACAAGTCTGCAAAGCTTGTTGTCCAGGGTACCTACGGCCGGGGAGCACCGATTTTTCAAAGCCGGGTACCCCTTCCATAGACTCCCATGTTAAACTGTAATTTCTCCGGTGATTTTGGGGACCCGGTGCTGGCCGGTCCTAGGTCACCTGGACCCCAAACTTGGCACACATGTAGCCCCACTCTTCATCTACTCCCATGTTAAACGTCAGTCTAGTCACACAGCGCAGGAGATCAGGTAGGGAGATTGGGCACAGTGAGGTATGGGCACAGTGAGGCATGGACACAGTGAGGCACAGTGAGGCATGCACATGGACACAGTGAGGCAAAGTGAGGCACAGTGTGGCATGCAAATGGACACCCTAGGCTTATACTCGAGTCAATATGTTTTCCCATTTTTTTGTGGTAAAATTAGGTGCCTCGGCTTATACTCGAGTATACACAGTACCTACCTTTAAAAGGAAGCCCTCCAGTGGTGTGCTTCCAACTCACTTCCTCTGAGCCCAGGTAGTCCGGGACCCACCCCTGCCTGTGACTGGATAGTGAAAGGAGAAGAGCCCATCCCTCTGTCACTCTGCTTTCCTGTCAGCATACTTCTTGTCAGCATGAACTGATTGGCTGCTTGTGCAGCATCTTCCTCTCACACTCCAGCCTTGCTGTACAGGGACTACCAGAGGCTGATACCAGGTCAAATTCAAATACTTACACGGATGCATTACAAAATATATACAGTATTTAAAGCAGAGTTCCACCCAAAAGTGGAACTTCCGCTTTAAGGACTCCCTGCCTCCTGACATATCACATTTGGTGTGTAATTTTTTTTTTTTTTGGGGGGGGGGGAGCGGGGGTACCTAGTTTTGACAGGTACCCAGCTTCCACTTCTGCTCATGGAGCCGTGGCACAGAGCGGAAGTTCTCCTCTCCCTCCTCCCTCCCTGCAATCTTCTGGGACACGTCACAGGTCCCAGAAGATTGCCCGGCCATTCAGAACAAGCAGTGGGTGCCCACACTTGCAATGCCGGCACCGTGGAGAGAGGAGCGAGGCTTCCTGCACCCGCATCGCTGGACCGTGGGACAGGTTAGTGTCTGTTTATTAAAAGTCAACAGCTACACTTTTTGTAGCTGCTGACTTTTATTAAACACAGAAATGGGTGGAACTGCCTAGCGTTTAACTTTAACGTGTTACTAAACCCACAACAGTAAAATCTGTCTGTATATGCAGCAAATCATGCTTGTTATACTCACTGTGGAACTTAAGGGGCTAATTCCCTGCATTGTGTAAAAAAGGCTGTCTTATCCTGTATGCACAGATCCTTCCCTCCTGCACTGTCTATCAGGGGGAAGGCCAGCTAACACATGCCGGGTAGCCAACCTGCACATGCTCAGTTATGTCTTTAATGCTGGAGAGAACATTTGTTCTCAGAGATAGCCAGGTCACATGATATTGACATTACACATGTGGGCATGTATACAGGCTGCAGTGAAAAGCTCCTTCTTCCTGAACTCTCAGCACTGGAGAAACTGTGCAGTTTATCATGTAACCATGGTATACAGTTCATCCAAAAATGTATATAGTGGCAGCATTTTAATGTAAAAAGAAGATTTAGAAGCTGTGGGCACTGTGGGGGGTGAACTATTTTAATTTTACTGGGCTTAGTAACTCTTTAACTGTCAGTGCTCATTCCATTATGATGATATGGGGTGTGGCAGAGGTGTGTCCATTCAGACCCTAAATGCGTTCTTCTTTCCCATCTCAGAAGGTTCTGAGGTATTCTGTAGGTTTGGAATATCACCAAGTAACTGCAAAGTCAATATAAATATCTTCTTAATTTATAAGTGGAGTGTAACACAAGTTAATTAAAAAAGGAATGTGAGACAACAAATTTATACTTTGTTAATTCATTCAAATGACGTGTTTGTTAGTCCGAAAATTTTTTAGCTGTGAAAAATGATGTAACCTTAAAAGTTATTGTAAAAATAGACACATTTATAGAGAAACTGAACACTGCAGCTGTGTCCAATAAAGACAGACAGAAGGTGAAGAACTAGTCACCAGTATTGCAGCTGATCTTTCCCAGCACTCATTCTCCATGACTTGCTCAGCTTGGTAGAGGCAGGGTTTTGCGAGCCTCCACCAAGAGCAGTAGTGACATCACTAAATCTCACTTCAAATCTCCTAAAACTAGCAGTCAAGAGCAGCAGTGCCTTAGATCTCACACTGCACACATACAGCTATGGGGCTGTGGCTAAAGGCGTGCCTAGGCAAACATGATGTCACTGCGAGGAGGAGTGACGTCACTGGCATGCGACGCGTTTCACGAGCTGGCGTACTGCTCGTGACGTGGCAGTCGCGCTCCTTCGACGAGCTTGACGAAGGAGCCCGACTGCCACTTCACACGCAGTATGCCAGCTCGTGAAACGCGTCGCATGCCAGTGACGTCACTGCTCCTCGCCTGCCAGGAACAACAACTACCCAGGCCTTGCTCTCAAGCTCCCCCCCACCGCTACCGGCTTTCCACCATCAGCGGTGCAACATGACTTCCAGCAGCACAGCGCCCCAGCAGGAGAAGAAACAGCATGACTGACCTGAGGACACCTTTTCTTACCCGTGGAATTTGTACAATGCCTGCTTTTACCTCGCTTAATGTGAGTTGCCTGTACTTCAACCTGTTTATTAAATTGTTTTAAACGTCTACACTTAGAGGCGCCTCTTCCCTTGCTTTTTTCTCTACAGTATTGGAACACGGTTTCTGTTTCTCCTCTGATGGCAGCCCTGAGACTGTATATGTGACCTTTGTTATATCATCCCCTCCTTGGCCCCCATTCTTTTGTCTACATATTCCTAGAGCTCGGACTCTACCCTCACTGATTGTACATTATTTGTAAATCTATCACCTAATCCTACACTAATGGGATATCAGTGATTTGGACTCATGCACATTTTTACTTGTGTACCATATATTTGGCAGCATGAGGAGAACCGGGCACCTTGCACAGAAGATCCAGCTGCCTGCACATCATAGGACATATTTCATTACAGGTAAGTTAGGTCACTAAAGCTACAGATTTTTTTTTTTAGCTAGACTCCAAGTGGTTGTAAAGACAGAAGGTTTTTTATCTTAATGTATTCTATGCATTAAGATAAAAAGCCTTCTGTGTTCAGCAGCTCCGCTAATACTTACCGGAGCCCATCTCGATCCAGCGATGCTGCTCGAGAGACTCGGCTGCCAGGGACTCTCCCTCCTGATTGGCTGAGACATACAATGGCCCCCACTACTGTCAATCAAAGGCAGTGAGCCAATGAGGAGAAAGGAGGGGAGGTGGCGGGCCGCAGCTCTGTGTCTGAATGGACACACGGAGATGCGGCTCGGCTCAGGTGTCCCCCATAGGAAGCTACTTGCTGCGGGGGCACTCTGCAGGAGGGAGGGGCCAGGAGCGCCGAAGAGGGACCCGAGAAGAGAAGGATCTGGGCTGCTCTGTTCAAATCCACTGCACAGAGCAGGTAAGTATAACATGTTTGTTATTTTTAACAAAAAAAAAGAGACTTTAAAATCATTTTTAGCTTTACCATTCTAAATGTTTCCCATAATACAGCAAACTTCACATTTTGAGTTCATATGGCCAGTACATTTGTATTATTTCTACCCCTTTGAGAAGATTACCTCTCATTTCCTATGTAGCCACAGAGTGGGAGTGAGGTGAAAAGGGGGCTGTACAGCATGCAACAGAATATACTGTAGAACCTGTGAAAAGTTTGCCCTGTGACCCACAGCTGCTGCACACAACTGCCCATAGAAATCAATGACACAATGTGGCTGTACATGGGTATACATTAGTACTTAAACATGTGACAGATATACAACCCAGGATGCAGAACGTCTGTGTCCAGAGTTTTATGTCCGCACACGCTTGCACAAGTACTTGTGTAACCCTGTGTACAGCCGCATCCTGTCATTGCTTTCTATGGGCGGCTGAGTGCAGGATCTCCTGAGGAAGATTTTTCATAGGTTCTGTATGCTCTTGCATGCTCTATGGCAGGGGTCGCCATACTTTCTAAAGAAAGAGCCAATTTACTGTTCTTTGGGCTTTAGGGGGGCCGGACTGTGGCCAGTGAGAAATTGTCCTGGTGTCAGTGGGAGTACGCAGTGCCCCATCCTTATATTAGAGGTAGGAATAGTACCCCATTTTTGGTTTCAGACGTAAGAATTATGCCCCATTGTTGGTGTCAGTGGGAGGAATAGTGTCCCAAATCAGTGGGAGGACTAGTGCCTCAAGGGCCAGATAAAGGCAAGCAAAGGGCCACACTAGGCCTCTGGGCCGTAGTTTGAGGACCACTGCTCTATGTCCCCCTTGCGGCTGTGTACATGAGCCCTGACAGGGTATTCACCTAACTACGGAGAGCTCCCCCCCCCTTTTTTTTTTTTTTTGTATTTTAATATTTTAAAAAAATGTTATGTACATGAAAAAAGGATATAGTACATCTTTTACTTAAACCTTACACAAACATAAACCCACAAGACGTGACACATAAGAGAAAAGAGATTACTGTTGTGTCCACAGGACTGGAAGTGAAGGGATGAAAAAAAATGGCTTACCTATCTGTTCCTGTGAGGGAGGGGAATGTGCGCTCAGAAATACAATGTTATAAATATGGAGATTTACAGAATCTACACACACACATACTGTATGATCTAAATTGATATGCTCAGCAACACATCTACCATTTTAGTCATTAGGCCAATGTAATGGCAGCAATAAATTCTAGCATTATTCCACATTTCTAATAAACCGACGCTGCTTTCTCATGAATACGGGCCTAGTCCACAATACGGCTCCTACCCCTAAATGAACAAGGTACATTATAAATAAGGACAGGAATCGGAGAAACGAGAAACCCAGAAATGAGCGATGGTCACATTCCTCACAAACTAATAGGACAATCATTGCTCCTGCCACTTCATAATCTCTGGCTGTGACAAACTTTCTTTGCATACTGACAGAACTTGCCGAAAGAGCAGAATGGAGATAAATGGAGGGAAATGTGAAAATGAGAGCTATTACAAAACAAGATGGTGAAGTGGGAGATTCGCAGCGTGCGGAGCAATCACTTAGCATGCGGAGCAGGAAATTAATGTATCAGACTCGGGTTACCTGAGAGCTGATTACATTTCCCCTCAGAGTAATATACAACCTGACCAACAACATTAACAAGAAAATAATTTCAGGTTGGCTTTGAATGTTCATTTTTTTCCCCCCTTCATTATATTCATCTCATCCTAGCGTTCTTTATTGCAGATAAGTCATAATATGTTAGCCTGCTGGGTCAGCAGCATCCGCTTGCTCCTTGGATTATATTTATTGGTTCCTGCTCCTCATCTTATTTGGCATGTTCAGAGATGTAGAAGTAAGCCCTGTTATAGAGAAATGGCACCTTGTACATTCCGCCAAACAATAATTACATGTAAATCAAGCATAGAACAGAATTCCAACACGGCTTCTGGAAACCAGCAATCTTTTCTGTAAAAAAAACACATACGGCACAAAGTGGACCGAGCGTCGGGTATATTTTAAGTGCATGCCTGCTTAGCAATGGGTAAGAATAACACTTACTGGTATTTAAAGCTGAATTTAGCCCTGAATGTAAAAACTTGTAGGAAGGGAGGATTTTAAATGCAGAAGAGAGATATTCTGGGGGGATTCAGTAACGCATTTAGACCTGGTTCCCACTATTGTGGCTCTGCGAGCCGTGTTTGTGTGGGCACAGCAGCCTATTCATAGCAATGGGCTGCTATGCCTGTGTTTCAGGCAGGAAAAAGTTTCCTGCACCATTTTTAAAACACGGTGGCGGGGAAATTACATGGTGCTTTTGCACCATGCGATTTCCCAGCGGTTTCCACACATGCAAACACACTGCATTTTTAGATGCGTGGGGGTGCCATTAAGAATGATAGGAAAGGGGGAGATGGTTTTAATTCCCCCTTTCCTCTTGGGTTAGTGGCAGAGCAGGCAGTTTCAAGGCACCCTCTCCTCTAGCTGTAAGGAGCCCGCCAAAAGGGCTCAAACACCTGGAGCTCACGTGTACTGGGGAGGTAGTACACGTGAATTTCCCGGTCTTTTTAGGGGTGCTAAGGCAGAACCAGTTTTAGGCAGCTTAAACTAGGGTAGAATAGGGGTATAAAAGTAGGGTTCCGTTAGGGAGGCTCAATTCGCCTCAGAAGATGGAGCTGTGGTGTTCCCCTCCCCCCCCCACCCTATAAATATTTTTTCCATGTCGCGAGCTGCAATTATGTGGTTGGGTTCACCTTTGTAAATAAATAATAAAAAAATAAATAAATAAAGTTATACAAAGGGGGACAAATCTGTTAATTGATGTTAATAGTTTATGAAGGATGTTTTTTAAAGTCTGAGAATATGTATGCAGCCTGAGCCGTAGTGGCTAGGTTGTTTAAGTTAATAAGTATTTATTTGGTTAATAAATAAAGTGTATTTAAACCAATAATAAAGCAGCCGCGGCCGTAATAATCCAAAGCACTTTGTTTGTTATTTATTAAATATAAAATTAAGGTTAAAGGTTCTGCCTACTATCCCATGAATGGGAGCCCCACGCGTTTTTAAAGAGCAACGTGTTTTTGGCTGCAGGTGGTTGCGCGTGCTGGAACAGGTGCGATTGCCACACCTGCAGCCTGGTCCCCGTTGTACTTGCCTCTGTGGGTGATAAGCTGTCAGTGCCCAGCTGATGCAGTGGCCCAGGGATCTGAAATTCCTGCCCTTCTGGGATGGATCAGAGACAGTGCTGACCAAGCAGAATTACTCTAATCCATCCCACTACAGAAAGAAGAGTGGGGATTGTGCCAGACCGATACACCAGCTCAACCTTGTCGTTTGAGATGTGAGCTGTCCTCAGCTGTCATGCCTCTTTACCCATGCTGTGTTTACACTACACGAGCAGAGCCTACAGGGTAAACAATCTTCCTCCTCCCTCCTGCTCTCAGCTGAACAGGATCCTCCCTCCTGTTCTCAGCTGAACAGGGGGCAGGGCCGGGCAGAGAGATCGAAGCATGCAGCTCCAGCTCTCTATTCTCTGAACTGTGTGCTGTACTTGTGACAGCCAAAGAACAGAGAACCCATTGCTCCTAATTAACAAAGGCACTTGCATCCCTTTTGTTAATTAGGAGCAGCATCTGCTCCGTGTTCTAAGTTCAGAAGAGTCTTGCTAGCATTGGGCTTGCACAACTCTTCAATTCCTCTTATTATGTTTTAAAAAAAAAGGGTATATATGAACAATAACAAGGCTTCTTGCACAAAGGTGTCTGGGCCTGTGCAACATAAATTCAGGTGTATTTTCCCTAACCGGAAAGCCCAGGTGCTGCTTATAGATGCCCATAGACATGAATGGCTTTATCATACCTCCCAACTTTCTGAGATGAGGAATGAGGGACACCTATTAGCAAAAGTACGTAGGCATAGGACACACCCCCTGCCACTCCTCCCAAAGGAGAATTGTACAAACAAAACTGGTTGTTTAAACACACAAGTGCTTTTTTTACCACTATTAATTCCCGTTATATTGGCTTTTGGAATTAAAAAAGGCAGCTATTTAGAAATTGGATGAAAGGTTTAGCGCTGTAAAACACTTTTTGATAGATAAATAGTGAATTTTATATACAACTATATAGATCAGACCAAAATGAAGGGCAAATGAGGACCTATGAGGGACAGAGGGACTTTGTTCCAGATCAGGGACAGTCCCTCAAAATCAGGGACAGTTGGGAGCTATGCTGTATGGGCTGTATTGGAGTAATCGCCCATAAACACAAGTATAGCATATATGCTTATGCCAAATATGTAATATTTTCTATTTTGTACATACTCTTATGCACTATACTCATGGTTACATGAGCACCAGCATATACAGCCACGCACAGCTATTTATTCAAATTTAGTGTGCGACCAGTGATCCAGGCTGTATGTATCCACACAATGGCACTATCCCAAATGAGCATATGTTTACAAAAAAAGAGGAAAAAGGGGGGGAGAAGGGGAGGGTCCCAAAAAAAACAAAACAATGGAGAGCAACACACCCCCTTCACCTCCCAAGAAAAATAGTGACTTAAAAGGGTAACTCCACTTTCGTTGGGGAAAAAAATAGCAAAAAAAAATAAAATAATATAGCGTATACAATTGCGACACAAGTCATATTGTAATTGAATGCTATTAAAAATTACATTTACTTTTCAATCTGCAGCCTCTGTCATTTTCTCAAAATGCAATATGGCTACCTGGAGTTGTTCTGTACACAGAATGTGTACTGACCACCCCCCCAGAAACAAAATTTCCTCCTGTGATTGGCTCACCAAATTTTCCCAGAAACCTGCCTAAGATACAAGTCAGATTTCAGGCATCCCCTGCAACAAAAATAACATTTTTGGTGAGATACTCCCAATAGGAACACGTCTAAAGGGATGCAGGCCCAGCAGCTTTCCTCATTAGTGCTCTGCAGCTGCACAGCTGACTGATAATTATGAAATCACTCCCATTAGACTCACTCGGTACAGGGGCACAGACAAACACACATGGATTACTTCAGAATAACAAAAGGTAGGAAACTGCAACAAAGGTTGTTATAATGCTTGCAATGTACATAGATCACCCAGAGGGGAATGTTTTTTTCTCAACAAATGTGAAGTTACACTTTAAATGTAAAAAGAATTGGGAAAAAAGACAAAAGCTTAAACGCCAAAAAAACTGTATATTTATTAAATTCTTATTAAAAGGTAGTGCCATCTCATTAAAACCCGATCAAACAAAACATATACATGGAATCAGACAGGTGACATAACGTTATAGCGCTCTTCAAGCGTTTCGAATTGACATGTTTCGCAAGATCAGAGATAAAGTCAAGCGCTGTATGTAGGGGGGTCGCAGGCTTTCTGGTAAGCCTCCATTTTTTACTTTGGTGATGGGTGTCATGCAGCTGGGCCTTTGATCATCATTTCAACACAGTTCGTAATTGACTTTAGTCCCATATGAGATATGCACCCTTTTTATATATTGCACTGATATTTATGCTTGAAATTCATCTCTAGCTGAATCTTAGGTCTTGCACAATTCATGGCACTTATTGCACTTTAATTAGTACATGTTTTATTAAAATTTTTGCATATTTCTTTTTTATGCAATATTTTGCTATCGATTTCCTATATTGTTCATACACTATTGATTGCACTGAATGCACTTTATTAATCTTTGCACCTGTTATATGCATTGTGTTATATATTGCAAGTATATTTTTAGCGCTGCACTCATTATTTACACGTTCTGCAAGAAGTTGCTTCTTCGGGATTCACGCTTGATCACGGCCAGATGGATGAATTGAAGACACTCAGCACTGATTTTGTAACATTATATATATATTCTTTTGATCACTACTCACCTCTCCGCCGGCTTCCGGGTCTTCAGGGAGTTCCGTCGGAGATCCGGTGACGTCACGGACACCGGCGGGGCTTGCCGTGTCCACCTGAAGGGCTCCTTTGCTGTGCCTTCATATCTGCATGCAGGCTGGACCTTACTATCTGCCACACGTAAGGGCTGTTACACTTCCCTCTATCACTTCCCTCTATCAACCTGGGATTCTACAGCCATCCACTGGGAGTTGTGATAGTTCCCTTCACGGGACATCTACATGTCGATGGACTGATGTTCACCCCTCCTCATCTGGATTCAGCAGTGGTATTGTTGTACACATTTTTATACCAGTATCATACTTAGCTACATGTTTTTATGACTGCTTTTGCTACCGTTTGGCATTACTCGCACCATTTTTACAGTTTATGTAGCTACATCGATTTTATCTCCAGTGCAATATTTATTTTGTTACTTACTTGAAGACTATAAAAGTTTTAATGCTATTCCCATCGAGCGCTGCCTTTGTGTGATTTTTGTATCCTGCTATCCATTTTTCCAGTGGTTGGTAGCTGCACTGGGAATCAGCCTGCAAGGAGATCAGCTAAAAGTAGTTGGATCTGTATGTGCGTTATAATTAATCGAAATTAGTCGATTAATCGATTTTAAAAAAAACGATTAATCGAATACGAAAATTGTAATCAGTAACAGCCCTAATATATATATATATATATATATATATATATATATACAGTGGAACCTTGGATTACGAGAATAATCTGTTCCAGGCGAATGCTTGTAATCCAAAGCACTCGCATATCAAAGCGAGTTTCCCCATAGAAGTCAATGGAAACGAAAATAATTTGTTCCGCATTGACTTCTACGGCATGGAATACCGCATGTGGCCAGAGTTGGGGGGGGGGGGGGCGCTGAGAGCCTCGGAAATACGCAGCGACAGCTCGGCTGATCTCGGAAAGGTTCGAAAACACTCGGGAACTGAGTATTTCCGAGTGATTCTGATTATTTCCGAACAGCTCGGAAAGGCTCCGAACCGTTCTGAGTTTTACCGGCGCCCCCGCACCTCTGGCCAAATGTGATACTGCACACCCCATCAGCTTGAATACTGCTCATTTTGTGAGACAACACTCGCAAACCAAGTCAGAATAAAAAAAAAAGTTGCTTGTTATTTAAAACGCTCATTAACCACGTTACTCGTAAACCAAGGTTCCACTGTATATAAACAATACAGTATAAAAGACAAATGCAGCTATCAATAATAATAATCAATAATAAAAAAGGGGAGGGGAAAAGAAAGGGTGAGTGGGTGGGAATGAAGGTGTGTATGGAGAAAACCATAATCCAGAGAGGGGAGCAACCCATGGGGGGGGGGGACTAAGAAAAAACACATCTATATATGATAATGGAAAGCTGTACGCAACACATGATTTACGGGGAAGGAGGGCAATGTGCTGAAATTAATTTACAGATGCCCGCGTGCAGAAGACCTAAAGGTTATATTCCAATAAATTCTGCTAAGGTAGACATACAAAGGAGTAATGTATGTCAAAATCTATTATGCTTGGGAAAGAAAACAATAAATTCTACACCAGCTTACTGGCTGTATCTTCTTCCTAGTCATTATCATTGCAGACCCCATAATACGGAATGTGTGGATTGTCTTGCAAGCATTATTTTAACAAGCAGGATATTGACTCTGGCATTGGCACTCCAGTATCTACATATACACACTTGATTGCTATTCCCAGTGTGGTAATCTAGTCCCCCCCCTAAGTACATTCCAGCAGCAATCCCAACTTGAGACCTCTGCGCTGCACTTGAGAGGATAGGTGTGTATCTGTTGCAACTTTTACCTTTTCTTCCAGTCACCCTAAGAAAGGTTAATGGATTGGGATGGAAGCTGCTCTAGAATTTCCTTTTGCTGTCCATAGCCGTCCTCGTCTCACAGTTTGCTAATGAGGACCCAGCTGCCAAGTGTCACTGCTAATGACTGACACAAACAGCATGGCGGGAGCTGTTTACAGCCCAAAAAGTTTTAATGGTTTGACCTATAACTTGCCGAGACGAACAAAAAAGCATTTGTGACATCCTTGCCGAATAATTTTTGTCATTATAAGACAGCTATTAGAGCAGAATACCTAATATTTCAAACAACTGCTGCAGAAAAAGAAATTTCTTGCGTGCTTCCCGGAATAGAACGTTACAGGCTCAGCTTCCACTGAAAAGTTTGGCTCATTGCGTTTTTTGGCGTGTTGGATCCACCTAAGACGGAATTAGACTTGCTTGTTATCAGTGATTAAACAAGCGATTCCATTTCATACAGAGCATCGGAAGGCCACCCACTGTGCTAGCTGGGGATGTTGTTTTAATAGTAGGTATTATGAATGAAGTCATTAAAAAGCCGGCCTTTTTAGCGCTGTTAATAGCTTAAATCAAATTATTTTATTTGTTTCGCTTCTTTTTGCTTTAGGCTTACTATTATTTTAGTTGTAGTGAAGCATTTGTTATAGGATAATAGGATAATTACCTGAATTTCAATGGAAAAAAAACACATTCGGCATTGTGTTAGACTCACCAGCACCCTGTGAGGCAGTGCCATCTACTGAACTGCTTTTACACAGCTGCTTCCCTTATTGGTCATCTCTAGGCAAGATAATTGTTCAGTGTGAATTCGGCAGATTGTACTTGGGGGAAAAGGCGATTAACCCTATTACATCTTTTGGTGGACAGCCATTGGGGTTGATTTACTAAAGGCAAATAGGCTTTGCACTTTGGAAGTGCAGTTGCTCCAGAGCTTATAAAATGAGTTGAAGCTTCACTTTGTAAAGAATATCCAACCACATGCAAGGAAAATGAAAAAATCATGGTCAGCAGAGCTTCCCCTTGTTTACTAAAGCTCTAGAGCACCTGCACTTGTAGAGTGCACAGACTATATGCCTTTAGTAAATCAACTCTATTGTTTCCCCTGGGATAAGACTGACATCAGAATTGTCTGGCTGCAGACCCCCCCCCCCCCCACACTGCCCCAACCCAAAGCTCCAAACTGTACTTGATTTCAAGGAACTGTCCCTGATTTGGAGTAATGTCCCTCTGTCCCTCATTCCTCCTCATTTGTCCCTCATTTTGGTCTGAGCTATATAGTTGTATAAAAAATTATTTTTATCTATTAAAAAGTGTTTCCCAGTGCTAAACCTTTCATCTGATATCTAAATCGCTGCATTTGTAAATTCCAAAATAAGGAATAGCGGTAAAAAAAGCACTTGTGGGTTTAACCAATCTTGTTTTTTTTGTACAATTATCCTTTAAGGGGCGTGGCAAGGGGTGTGTCCTAAGCCTGCATACTTTTGCTGATAGGAGTCCCTCACTCCCATCTCAAAAAGTTGGGCGGTATGCCAACCCTATCCATGGGAAATACCATACACGCTTAGGCAAGATTACATTTTAGTGGGGGGAATTGTTAAAGGGAAGCAATAGTTTTTTCTTTACAGTCCTTTGTCTAAAGAGGAACTGCAGTCTGCTCGCATAATTTGTAACAAAAACATCTTTGCCATTCTGATGCTTCCCTCCAACCACTTTGCATATTATTTTTTATATATACTGTGATTCTGTACTTGCCAAATATGCTTCAGAAATCTCCCTCCACTGAGTCTGGCTGCAGCCATTTTAACTGTGGGCAACTGAAGTTGCTGCCTGTTCAATTCCTGGATTTACACAGACACAGAGGCAAATCTCCAGCTCTGCAGCTCTCATTGGCCCTCTTATGAGTCATCCCCCCTCCCTTCCTGGCAAACTCTCACGAGAGTGAGAGAGAGAGCTGTGCATGATGTCATAAGCCTAGGTTAATAACCAGACAAGAAACAGGAAGTGGGCTGTATAAGGTGTTTACTGGCAGAAAAAAATATTTTACTATCCAAAGTTAAAAAAACAAGGAGAGAAGATTTAATAGATGGAAAGTTTAAAAAATGACTGAAGGTCCGCTTTATTCGTCTAGTGCTATTTTCTGAGGCTAGCACCAGAGGAATTTTCCCACAAATCGCTATCGCTCAATTCTGCGAGTGATTCTAATTTATTATCGCTGTTTTCTAGCTGGTCTAAAACCACTTTTGACGTAAAGGGACACTTTTTGGTTGCTATGGACAATCTCCAGTTTCCAGGCAGAAAGAACAGTTTTTATTATATAAAAGTGCATGCAGGACACTGGGCAGACCACTAGGGACAAAGGGGATGTGTATTTATACGATACAGTACTGTAATCAGTAAGATTACAGTATAGTATACTGTATATATACTGTCTTTTTCACTTTTTGAATTTGGCGCCAAACTCCTCCCCCGTGCGTCCCAACGTCGCAGGGTACGGAGCTCGGCACTCTGCAGTGTGAATCGAGCGAGACACGGCTCGCACACACTGCGGGGAAACATCGCAGGATCCAGGGGACAAGGTAAGTAACTCTGCCTGGATTACTGCGGTGCAATCCCGAGTGTGGCTCGGGGTTACCGCTCTTGGTATGAAGAACTCTCCCCGAGCCTGACTCGGGAATACCGCTAAGGGGGCTAAATGGGCCCTGTTCACATCTGAGCGTTCTGTCGTCTGAAGAAAAACACCTGAAGCTCAAAAAAGTACATAAGCTTCTTTTTAGGCAGATTACAGGCGTTTTACAGATTTTTACATTGGTGACCTTTTGACCTGTGCAAAATCATGTTGAAAATGCATGACTCTCCACCTGAAAACAATACGCTCAGGTGTGAATGCAGCCTAAGTGAGGATGCTTATCCCAATGCCTGATATACAGATGACCACTAGAGGGAGCATTTGCAGATCTGTGTATGGAATACACTAATGAATTTATGGAAAAATCTTTTTTAAAAATCTTTCAGGAAAATATTGCTTAAAAAAAATTGCACTGACTGTTTTTCTTCAAGTAAATGTCCTAGCTGATATGTGTTCTGAACAGTTTGGAGAAGTGAGAAGTGACAGACAGAGATGGCGTTGTTTGGGTTTGCGCACAATTGTGGGCTCCCGGATGTTACAGGAGTTGTTCCCCGCCATTCAGATGACTGTGGAATACATTACAGTCATATCTTTTCCTGTGTTAGCCAGGTTTTAATTCATGTGTTTAACAGGAAGCAGACTTGTCATAGTTATTCATCCCATATTGCCCTCATTTCTTCCTATTCCATTTTCTATCTGCCGCTGTGTTCATTCTCCCACTCGTTCCGCCTCTTCACCTTCCTCATTCATCTTCTGATATGTCAGCTCCTTTTACCCATCTGATGATTTATCTTTCTTCTTTGGTTCTATCATACATGCTGATCAGAGCATCGCCAGATTAACATGGCAGAAGAAGCTTCAGAGGCCGACAAGTCAAACAGTTAAAGGAAGCTGTCGCGGTAGAAAGGTGGAATCAGCTAAGGTGCAAGCTCAGGGGTTGTCATCCTCATCCTTGATTCACTGGCTTGTGAGACACTACCCTAGAACGTGTTTTCAGGTTAAATCGGAGCTCCCCTGAAAAAAAAAAATATTAAAAGCCAGCAGCTACAAATACTGCAGCTGCTGACTTTTAATATTAGGACACTTACCTGTCCTGGAGTCCAGCGATGTCGGCAGCAGAAGACGAGCAATCGCTCGTCACTCTGCTGCCCCCACCGCCATCCTCGGTGAGGGAACTAGGAAGTGAAGCCTTGCGGCTTCACTGCCCGGTTCCCTACAGCGCATGCGCGAGTCGCGCTGCACCGTTCTCACTGGTTCCTGTTGTGTCTCCCAGAACACAATGGGTATTCTGCGGGAAGTGACGTACTACCCGCAGAATACCCTCAGAGAGGACTCCCGGAAAAGGGTGCAAATACCTGTCTTAAGCCCCGTACACACGATCGGATTTCCTATGGATTTTAAACCAATGGATTTTTCCATCGGAAATCCGATGAAACTGACTTCCATCAGTCTTGCCTACACACTATCAGTCAAAAAACCGATCGTCCCAAACGCCGTGACGTAAAACACTCCGACGAGCCAAGAAAAATGAAGTTCTATGCTTCTGAACATGCATCGACTTGATTGTGAGCATGCGTGGGTTTTTTATCCGATGGAATTCCCCACAGACGATAGTAATTTGCTATCGTTTTTTCTTCCATCGTATAAATTTAAAACATGTTCTATTATTTAACACCGATGGAAAAAAGATCGATGGGACCCATACACGATCGGTTTATCCAATGAAAAAAGTCCATCGGACTGTTTTCATCGGTAAAACCGATCGTGTGTACACGGCTTTAGACAGGTATCTGCACCCCCTGAAAGGTGCCAAATGTGACACCAGAGGGGGGGGGGGGGAGTTCCACTTTAGGGTGGAGCTCCGCTTTAAGTCCTGACTTCACTAGCTGCATGTCTTTTGCAGAATCATTCTGTAGTGAAGTAAAAAGGATGCCAATCTAGATGCATACACTGTTCAGACATATGGACCATGAAAGGTCCTATAATACTATCCTGAAGCAGGACTATTAGGGCTCATTTTTCAACTTGAACACACATTAAAGCGCCTACCGCTTCAACATGCTTTTCTGATGTGTTTTTGAAACTTCAATGATGCTTTGGTGAAGCTTTTTTGAAGCTTGGCAAATGCCCTGTGTGTGTTAAATTTTAATTTGTTTTAAAGGGGCCCAGTAGAACCCCAGCTCAGTAGTACCCTCACTCAGCAAATCCCCAGCTCATTGGTACCCCTTTTCATCAGATCCACAGGTCATCTGTACCGTTATTCAGCAGATCACCAGCTTATTATTCTCCTCGTTTAGCTGATCCCCATCTTATTAGTCTCCTCGTTCAGCAGATCCCCTGCTCAGTAGTACCCCCAGCTCTGCAATTGTAAGACCTCATTCACACGGCACTGTACACCATGAATGGGTAATTTGTTTATTTGGCTTGAACTGCCGTGTGCTTATTTAAGTCTATGCGAGGCAGTGGCTGCACGGACACAGCTGCTCATCCATATGTGACGGGCATGTGGGTGCAGGTGGGCCGCTTACCCACACCAGCATGCCTATCGTATTAGGATGAGTGTCTGTCTGTATGCATAAGGCTAGCCTAATTGGCCTCATAGACGGCACAGCTATGCTGCTGATGCTGCAGCAAAGGGGCATCTCAGACATTGAGCTTTTATTATTATTATAATTTATATAGCGCCAACAGTTTGTGTAGCGCTTTACAATGTAGGGAGACACTACACCAACAGTACAATTCAGAGCAAGAAGGTTTGAGGAGCCTTGCTCCTGCGAGCTTACAATCTAAGAGAGAGGGGCTGGTGAAACAAAAGGTAGGGACTGTGAGAGAGGAACTGATGAGGGGAGTAGAAGATTTGGTTGTTAGCTGGAAGCAGGATAGGCCACCCTGAAGAGATCAGTTTTTAGGGATCACCTAAAAGTGTGCAGAGTAGGAGATATCCGGACAGATTGGGGTAGTGAGTTCCAGAGGATGGGAGAGGCTCTGGAGAAGTTCTGGAGACAAGCATGGGAGGAGGAGACAAGAGCGCTATAGAGCGGAAGGTCTTGGGAGGAGAGGAGAGGACGGTTTGGGTGATATTCGGAGATAAGATTGGTGATGTAGCTCGGGCAGAATTGTGAATGGCTTTGTTTGTTTTTGTTAGTGTTTTGAATTTTATTCGTTTTATCATCATTTCCATTGAGACTTTAGTGCATCTCTCTAGTAAACATTATAGGAGTAGGGAGAGCTAGTATA
Organism: Rana muscosa; assembly: GCA_029206835.1. Classification (NCBI taxonomy): domain Eukaryota; kingdom Metazoa; phylum Chordata; class Amphibia; order Anura; family Ranidae; genus Rana; species Rana muscosa. The sequence continues at coordinate 832,003,390 of CM055122.1, forward strand.
TGAGTGTTGTTGTATTTTAAATGCAGTAGGATGATTTCTATCATACATTTCAGTATTCACTTCCATCAGAACTCTTGGCCAAATCAAATCACTATGCTGATTTCCAAAGAGGTATGTTGCCATGTGTTGACAGATGTTGCATATGGGTAAAGTTTTTAGAATATTTCTCAAATATCTACATCGCTGCTGGAGTCTTTCTTCCCTTATTTCTCATTGTGATGTCACAGGGGAAATCCTTCTAATGGGTTCACAAATAGCAATAAATACCTGACAAAAGTCATCCACACCACCCATATTTTGGTAAAAACTTAAAAAAAATGTTGTTGGAGATTGGCTTTAACCTCCCTGGCGGTATGATTCTGTCAGATTTTAGGTGCTGAAAGCGGTACCATTATTCTGCATAGAAATTTGGCGTTTTATATTGTAGGCCTGTAATTCTTAGGAATAACTCACTTAAATCTGTCCAAACAAGAGTCTAGTAGACATCCCGGGTATGATAAAGTTCAAAAAACAAAATTATACATTATAATAAAATAAATAACTATAAAATAATTATAACAAATAATATAATAATAATAATAAAAGTGTTTTTCAGTGTTTGATGACGAATTTCCCCACAAATCGCTATCGCTTAATTCTGCGAGTGATTCTAATTTATTATCACTGTTTTCTAGCCGGTCTAAAACCACTTTTGACATAAAGGGACACTTTTTGGTTGCTATGGACAATCTCCAAATTCCAGGCAGAAAGAACAGTTTTTATTATATAAAACTGCATGCAGGGCACTGGGCAGACCACTAGGGACAATGGGGGTGTGTAATTTTTTTATACAGTACTGTAATCTGTAAGATTACAGTGTACTGTATGTGTACTGTGTTTTATTTTTTTTGAATTTGGTGCCGATCTCCGTCCCCGTGCGTCATAACGTCGCGGGGAACGGAGCTCGGCGGCACTCGGCAGTGTGTGAATCGAGCGAGGAGAAAGCTTGATCACACAGCGGGGAGGCATCGCAGGATCCAGGCGACAAGGTAAGTAACTTTGCCTGGATCACTGCGATGTAAAACTGAGTCTGGCTCGGGGTTACCGCTTTTGGTGCTGAAATGTCACCCCGAGCCTGACCCAGGGGGGTTAATAAATATTGTAATACAATTTATTTTAGCTCACATTAGGGCCCAGCTCACACCTTTTTTACGAATTTTAACATGTGCATTGTAAAGCAAAACAACACATGTGTCATAGGAAGCCATGTTATTCAATGAGGCTGTTCAGATCTTTGTGTTGCGTTGCTCTGCGGTTTGAAAAATTTGTCATGTTTGTGCAATTTCCCAATAGATGCTTAATAGAATAATGCAATGCTAAATAGAATAATGAAAACATGCTACAATCAATACATGTTAAAAAAAAATGGACAAAAGCAAACATGGATAGATGTGAATGTGATCTATTTATCTTTTATGCCCCGTACACACGACCGTTTTTCCCGATGAGAAAACTGCCATTTTTTAGATTGGTTGGGAAAACCGGTCGTGTGTATGCTCCATAGCAGTTTTCCCGACAAGAAAACTGCCCGCAAAAAAATTAGAACCTGCTCTCTTTTTTCCCGTCGTATTTCCCGTCAGTCTTTTTCTCGTCAAGAAAACCGCTCGTGTGTATGCTTTTCCGAGGGGAAAAAAAACACGCGCATGCTCAGAATCAAGTATGAGACGGGAGCGCTCGTTCTGGTAAAACTAACGTTCGTAATGGAGATATCACATTCGTCACGCTGTAACGGACTGAAAAGCACGAGGCTGAAAAGCGGGAATCGTCTCTCACCAAACTTTTACTAACACGAGGATCAGCAAAAGTAGCCCAAAGGGTGGCGCCATTTGAATGGAACTTCCCCTTTATAGTGCCGTCGTACGTGTTGTATGTCACCGCGCTTTGGTCAAGCGTTTTTTTTTTGCCTGAATGTGTGTATGCAAGGCAGTCTTGAGAGGAATCACGTCGGGAAAACGTCGGTTTTTGGCATGTCAGGAAAAGCGGTCGTGTCTACGAGGCATTAAAGTGGTTGTAAACCCACTTTTCAAAAAAAAAAAAATGACACCTGCAAGAAAAAGACATAATGAGCTAGTATGCTATGCATACTAGCTCATTATGTGGCACTTACCTCAGATCGAAGCATCCGAAGCGCTCCTCGTCCCCCTCCGCCGCCGCCGCCATGTCCGCTCCGACTGTCTTTCTGTTATTGTCGCTCTGGCACTGTGATTGGCCGGAGCGGCGATGACGTCACACGCATGCTGCGCGCGGGGCCGGCTTTCTCCATTGAGAAAACCGGCAGTCTTCATTGAGAAAACCGGCAACGCTCAGTGTGCCTGCGTCGTTGTCTACGGCACGCATGCGCCGTACACATCGGTGCAGGGTTTTCTGAAAATATCTCCTTAACTGTGTAGATTAAGGAGATATTTCTTGCACCTACACGTAAACCTTAATCTAGGCCAGTGATGGCGAACCTTGGCACCCCAGATGTTTCGGAACTACATTTCCCATGATGCTCAACTACACTGCAGAGTGCATGAACATCATGGGAAATGCAGTTCCAAAACATCTGGGGTGCCAAGGTTCGCCATCACTGATCTAGGCTTACCTGTAGGTGCAAGTTGTGTGGTTGGGTTTACAACCACTTTAAACTTTGCTTTTGCAAATAATATTTTCATTTCCAATAGAATATTGTATTTATATTAGGTTCAGAAATAATAAGACATATGTGGCTGCAGAGGAAACACTCAAGCCAATGGTGAAGAAACATTTTTCCACCTATTTAGCCTTAATCCTTAATCCAGGGTCATGAATACCAACCAACTACAATACCCTTCATACCAGACCAAAGCCTTTTCCCAAGCAACCACTCCCTGGCCTGAATAGAGCAGAGGGGATTTAGTATTTCGGGGGGCTCTTTTGATTGCGGTCCTCTGTCTTTCCGTGTGACAATTCTGCTAATACGTAGGTTAGTGTCCCCTCCCCACATCTGTTTTCCTCCCTTGCTTCCCTTTTGTATCAGATCCCTTTCAGCCCTTTCTTTTCTTCTTTTAATTCTTCCTTTGTATAGTAAGTAGCAGTTTTGGTATGTGACTCCTCTTTCTATGTGTACCTCCAGCCCAGCCCTCTGCTAATCTTTCCCCTGCCATGTGTCTGCCTTATATTCAGTGTCCTTTCTGATGGGATTATGATAAATGGATTGGTTTTCCTCGCATGAGCTGGCCCTAACACTGCTTGCTTACGTTGGGTCATGCCGTAGTGGTGTGAAAAAGGGAAAGCTGGATGAGATTTGGGGATTAGGTATGGAAGACAGAAGGGAAATTAAAAATAGACATAGTATGCCAGGAAGACAACACACCACACTTAGTCTATGCCTTTTAAATCGGATCTTCTTAATTTCAGTATTCTATGACAGTCTAGGTTATTTTAGACACATTTCATGGAGCAGAAAGTTTACAGGGTGTAGTGATGTAGAAAAGCTAGGTAATCTTTAGACAAATGACCAACATCTTTTAGGCTCCTATAATGACCATTACCTGCTGGAAAAAATATTTCCCTTGCTATGTAGATAGTCCTTGTTTATACCAATTTGCTTGCCATTGTGAATATTTGCTTTACCTGGCTTTTCTTAGCATAAAAAGATATTTTAAAGCGGAAGAAAACTCATCGATTTAACAGTTTCAAAAAGCAGTTACATTCCCGGCAACTGTCACATTGGTTGTGCTCTCAACCAAACTGCCAAACCATCCAATGGCTGGTGTCATAACTGGTCACATGTGCAGCATCATGGCAGTTTAAGATTAAACAGAGGCCAAGATGGCAGCTTCCTTGCCTGAAAATGATAGGAGGTTTACTTCCACTTTAAGTAGAATATGGCTTTCCTTTAAAAAATATAGTACCTAAAGTGAACCCTTACCTTGTTAAATAACCCATTCAGTTTAAAACACAAATGAAAGGCTAAAAAAGCGTGTGTGTCTGTGTGTATTTACAGTGCCTTAAAATGCCTTGAAAAAGTATTCATACCCGAAATTTTCCACATTTTGTCATGTTACAACCAAAAACGTAAATGTATTTTATTGGGATTTTATGTGATAAACCAACACAAAGTGGCACAGAATTGTGAAGTGAAAGGAAAATGATAAATGGTGTTCAATTTTTTTTACAAATAAATATGTGAAAAGTGTGGCGTGCATTTGTATTCAGCCCCCCTTACTCTGATACCCCTAACTAAAATCTAATGGAACCAATTGCCTTCAGAAGTCACCTAATTAGTAAATAGAGGCCAGCTGTGTGTAATTTAATCTCAGTATAATTACATAAATACATAAATTACATAAATACAGCTGTTCTGTGAAGCCCTCAGTGGTTTGTTAGAGAACCTTAGTGAACAAACAGCATCATGAAGGCCAACGAACACAACAGACAGGTCAGAGATAAAGTTGTGGAGAAGTTTAAAGCAGGGTTAGGTTATAAAAAAATATCCCAAGCTTTGAACATCTCATGGAGCACTGTTCAATCAATCATCTGAAAATGGAAAGAGTATGGCACAACTGGAAACCTACTAAGACATGGTCGTCCACCTAAACTGACAGGTCGGGCAAGGAGAGCATTAATCAGAGAAGCAGCCAAGAGGCCCATGGTAACTCCAGAGGAGCTGCAGAGATCCACAGCTCAGGTGGGAGAATCTGTCCACAAGACAACGATTAGTCGTGCACTCCACAAATCTGACCTTTATGGAAGAGTTGCAAGAAGAAAGCCATTGTTGAAAGAAAGCCATAAGAAGTCCTGTTTGCAGTTTGCGAGAAGCCATGTGGGGGACACAGCAAACATGTGGAAGAAGGTGCTCTGGTCAGATGTGACCAACTTTAAACATCTTGACCTAAAAACAAAAAGCTATGTGTAGTGGAAAACTGACACTGCACATAAACCTGAACACACCAACCCGACCGTGAAACATGGTGGTGGCAGCATCATGTTGTGGAGATGCTTTTCTTCAGCAGGGACAGGGAAGCTGGTCAGAGTTGATGGGAAGATGGATAGAGCCAAATACAGGGCAATCTTAGAAGAAAACCTGCTAGAGTCTGCAAAAGACTTGAGACTGGGATGGAGGTTCACCTTCCAGCAGGACAAGACCCTAAACATACAGCCAGAGCTACAATGGAATGGTTTAGATCAAAGCTTATTCAGGTGTTAGAATGGCCCAGTCAAAGTCTAGACCTAAATCCAATTGAGAATCTGTGGCAAGACTTGAAAATTGCTGTTCACAGACACTCTCCATCCAATCTGACAGGGCTTGAGCTATTTTGCAAAGAAGAATGGGCAAAAATGTCACATTCTAGATGTGCAAAGCTGGTAGAGACATCCCCAAAAAGACCTGCAGCTGAAATTGTAGTGAAAGGTGGTTCTACAAAGTATTGACTCCGGGGGGCTAAATTTAAATGCACACCACACTTTTCACATATTTATTTGTAAAAAAAAATCAAAACCATTTATAATTTTCCTTCCACTTCACAATTATGTGCCACTTTGTGTTGGACTATCACATAAAACCCCAATAAAAGACATTTACGTTTTTGGTTGTAACATGACAAAATGTGGAAAATTTCAACAGGTATGAATACTTTTTTAACAATTTTTACTCACATAATCTCTGTTCTTAGCTGCATAAGGGGCTTGAAAAGCTGGGGGAGGAGAAACAGTATCACACCGATCTTCCCAATGAGTGGCTTTGCAGGTGGAGGGTTGCCAGCACAAGTCCCACCAAGTCTTCACTTTAATATGAAGAAGGGTTAGAAATAATGCTATTTATTGTATAAACGGATAGAACAGTAGCCTTTGCATATAGATATAGCTCATATTTCCACTGAACATACAAGTCCCACTTATTGTTTTGATGATTTAAGGGTACATGCACACTGGGGCCCATGTAAACCCTTTTCTCCTGGTGCGAGAAAAATGGCTTCAAAAATGTGCCTAGATGCGCCTAGTGCTTAGGCATGTTTAGACGCATTTACACTCATTTAGGTGCATTTTGTTTTGTTTTGTTTTGTAACCAAAACGCTCCTCTCTTAAATGCCCAACTGATGTTTATTTTCTGTTTGTAAACTCTATTAAACATCCATGTGTGCATAGGCACAAAGGCTAACATGGAGGGAAGATTAGAGGCAAGTAACCCCCCAAAAAACATCAAACGCCTGTAAAACAGGCTTTTCAAAGCTGAAGTGTGCATGAGGCCTAACACACAGCATTTTGTTGACTAATTGTTCTGGAGCCCAAGCTAAAAACTGGGATGGCTAAATAAACTCTATGACAGTGGTCTCCAAACTGTGGCCCTGGGGCCAGATGTGGCCATTTGCTTGCCTTTTTCCAGACCTTAAGGCATTATTCCTGCCACTGACACCAAAAATGGGGCATAATTCCTGCCACTGACAACAAAAATTGGACACTATTCCTCCCAACTATTTCTCCCCCTAATACCAAAGATCGGACATTGTTTACTCCTACTGGGCAGTAAACTGACTCTTTCTTTAGAAGGTTTGGAGACCCCTGATCTATGAAATACAGTAGGAAGAGGTTGGTTTACTAAGGAGTTGAGTGTCTTCACTCAACAGTTATCCAGTCATGTGAAAAGCAAATTCCTGTTCACTTTGGATACCCAATCATGGGCAGATAAAATAAGTAAACAAATCTTTGCTTTTTATATGATTTGTGTGAAGATTCTCAACTCCTTTATTAAATTAGCCCAGAAATGTGCACAGAACAGTTCAGAATTTCTGACATTATTAACAGGAATCTTTTTGCTCATATCGAACAGATAACCACTTTCAAAGACAAAATCAGAGAAAATAAGAAGTCTTTTGTTAATGATTGCAAAAAATGCAAGTGTAATGTTCCTTCTAAATGTTATTTTCCGATTGGACCTTGTGGATATGACTCAGCATGCTGGACCTGTTTGGCACTGGCAGCTGCTGCCTCAACATTTCTTTCTGAATTTGCTTATGTGCTTCCTAATGATCTCAAGAAATAATCAGTTCAATTGCTTGTGAAAATTCCAGTTAAGCAGAAAAATTACGATGCAAAATATCAAAGAGGTTAAGGGGACACATTGATCAAAAAAAGAAAAAGTTACAAAGCCTGCTGCCTGTTTGTAAAATGTTTGCAGCCATTCCTATGTTTCTAAATAGCAGTAAAAGTTGGGAGATTTCAGTAAAATTTCACTATTTGGGCTAAATGAATTTGAGTCAATTAGAATGGTGGTATTTAAGAGTGGCCGATCCACCGACGACGTCATCTCTTTGACGAAACGTGTTGGGTGTGGCTACGACGTTACATCATCACGCATGCACGCCCACCAACTCGAGTCTGGAGCTCGGTACGGTAAATCTAACCTGCTTTGGAAACTAGTCTCGTGTCATGGTACTTTTTAGTGACTTTTAAATAAACTTGGCATTTACATGTTACACTATGGGCATGCATTTTTCTTATTTCTTGCCATATCTATAATATCACTGGAGAAATCCCACTGGGAACATGGTATACATTTGTAGGATTTTGATCAAAGGATATTAATAAGGATATTTGACCATTTGTATATGTTTTTTTACACATCCTTTTGGACTTTTTAACAAGTTTTTTTTCCGCCATTGCTCACTTTTATTTACACGGGCATTGAAAAATGTTTTTTGTATATTTATATATTGTCTTCACATTTATAAGTGAATTACCGTATATACTCGAGTATAAGCCGACCCGAATATAAGCTGAGGCACCTAATTTTACCACAAAAAAATGGGAAAACTTATTGACTCGAGTATAAGCCTAGGGTGTCCATCTGCATGCCTCACTGTGCCTCACTTTGCCTCACTGTGTCCATATGCATGCCTCACTGTGTCCATGCCTCACTGTGTCCATGCCTCACTGTGCCCATGCCTCACTGTGTCCATGCCTCACTGTGCCCATGCCTCACTGTGCCCACGACTAGACTGACGTTTAACATGGGAGTCTATGGAAGGGGTGCCTGGATTTGAAAAATCGGTGCTCCCTGGCCGTAGGTCCCCCAGACAACAAATTTTGTACACTTGTAGAGGAGAAATGGGGCTACATGTGTGCCATGTTTTGCGTCCAGGGGACCTACGACCGGCCAGTATCGGGTCCCCAAAATCACCAAAGAAATTACCGTTTAACATGGGAGTCTATGGAAGTGGTGCCCGGCTTTGAAAAATCGGTGCTCCCCAGCCGTAGGTCCCCTGGACAACAAACTTTGCACAATTGTAGGGGAAGAGTGGGACTACATGTGTGCCAAGTACGGCTGGCCGGAACCTGGTCCACAAAGTCCGGGAGATCAGGCGCAAAAAGGTGACTCGAGTATGAGCCGAGAGGGGCATTTTCAGCACAAAAAAATGTGCTGAAAAACTCGGCTTATACTCGAGTATATACGGTACTCACATATATTGAATTATTTTGAGATTTGGCACTGCTTTTTGATGAATTAATATGTTTTGCTATTGGGTCACAATTTATTTGTGATATTTAAGAGTGCAACAGACTTCAAAAGCTCCTTTTATTCATTTGTTTTTGTATTTGAATCGTAATGGTGTTGGGTACTCCTCACGCCATCTTTTTGTTTGATATATTTTTATACTCCTGTCTTATGCAGATGTTCGCTGTATACTATCTCAAAGCCTTATCAAACTTTTGTGAAACACAAAAGCTCCTTTTAACTATCCTGAACCCATATTTGAACCAGAAGATGACTCCTCATTAACTTGATTTTTTTTGCATTTTTGGAGGCAGAGATTAAAAAAAAGGAGTAAAAAAAATGAAAGCAACACTACATAATAATAATTAACCGCACAAAGGGAAAAAAAAACACAAATACAAAGAACAACAAGATAAATATTTAAACTCGTTATACCAAAAAATAGACCCCCCCTCAAAAAACATCAATTTGAGAGTTTTAGAAAAAAAAAAAAAAAGTGCTGCACAAATATTATTGTCTTGTTATGTGTTAACATATTATATCCAATTTTTTTTTTACCATGATAGGAATTTTTCTGTTCATAATGAAAAATGTTTGTGTTGAAAGCCATGTGGCAATCTGCCTAAAATCCTGTGTCTGTTTTGTGTTTTATATAAACAAAGATAATGATAGCAGCAAGATTTTTTTTTTTCTTTTGTACTCCCGTTTTAGTTCTTAGTTACTTTTGTAATATATAGAAATTTACATCACATTGAATAAATACATGTAGAGAGACAGCTCACTGCTGGTTATAATTAAAGTGTAGGAGTAAGTAATGGGAGCGGTATTTAGGAAGGCAATTCATATAACATAATGGACTTTGTTCTGTAGCATTTAATATCATTTAAAAAATGACAACTTTACCATTTAGCATGTTAGTTGTTGATGATTAATTGTTGTTGATTTATTTCATTATTTTATAACTTTTATTATTATTTTTTTTATTCAGGCTAAAAGAAAAAAATATATATATACACGCCTCCTTTTACAATCCAGCGATATCCCATTTGCAGCACCGCTCCTTCAATCCCTGGTCTGACAGGAAACACTGAGAGCAGCAGGAGCCGTATTTTAATGAAAAAACTGTTGTCATTAGAATCCATTTAAGGCCTCATGCACACTGGCTGTTATAAAAATGCAAGTAGCGTTAGCTGTAGAATACTGTGTTAAAAATGCAAGTTTTGCAGTGTTTGCTTTTTTTAGCAAAACTATACTCCCATGAAAGTTTGAACACTCATAAACGCTGGATAACCGCGTTTTGCCGAGTTTTTCAGCGTTACAGCATTTTTAGCTCTTCAAACACAGCAGTTCTGGATTTTTTTCCAGCCTGAAAAATACCCCTGCCTAAAAAGCCTATGTGTACATGGACACATAGGATAACATGCTGGGGAGTTTAATGGCTGTAGAAAAAAAAAAAAACGCCTGGCGCCCAAAACAGCAGCTGTAAAAACGCCCAGTGTGCATCAGGCCTAAAGTGTATTTAAACCCCAAAAGAAAAATTAATTAACCACTTGCTGACGGCGCTATAGCCAAATGATGGCTACAGCGCAGATGGCTATTTCTGGGACGCCGTCATGTGACAGCCTCCCTTAATCGCGTGTGCCAGCTGCAGGGTGCGGGCGGCACGCTCTGTCATGTCTGGAGGACACTGCTGATCACAGATTGAGGTAAAGAGCCAATCAGCGACTCTTTACCACGTGATCAGCTGTGTCCAATCACAACTGATCACGGATGTAAATAGAAGCTGGTTATTGGCACTCCTTTCCTCATGCTAACAGCATGAGGAGAGGAGAGCCGATAACTGGCTTTTCTAAACAAGACATCAGCACTGATAATCAGGGTACTGATTATCAGTGCAGTCCCTACAGTGCCCACCAGTGCTGCCAATCTGTGCCCACCAGTGCTACCAATCAGTGCCCATCAGTGCTGCCAATCAGTGCCCATCAGTGCCTTCTCATCAATATCACCTATCAGTGCCCACCAGTGCCACCTATCAGTGCCCATCACTGCTGCCTATCAGTGCCCATCAGTGCCACCTATCAGTGCCTCTTATCTGTGCCCATTAGTGCCACCTTGCTGTGCCACCTATCAGTGCCAATCAGTGCCAAATATCGGTGCCCTCTCATCAGTACCCACCAGTGCCTCCTCATCAGTGCCCACCAGTGCAGCCTACCAGTGCCCATCAGTGACGCCTCATCATTGCAGCCTATCAGTGCCCATCAGTGCAGCCTTATTAGGACATAGCAGTGAAGGAGAAAAATCACCATCATTTTTTTTCTTCAAAATTCTTGGTCTTTATTAATTTACTTAGCAAAAAAATAAAAAACCCAGTGGTGATTAAATACCACTAAAAGAAAGCTCTATTTGTGTGAAAAAAATTTATAAAAACTTTGTTTGGGTACAGTGTTACATGACTGCGCAATTGTCATTCAAAATGCAACAGTGCTGAAAGCTGAAAATTGGCCTGGGCAGGAAAGGGGTAAAAGTGACCAGTAGGCAAGTGGTTAGATGGTACTGATGACATATGGGTGATTTTTTATTTATTTTTTGCAGGGATTACCCCACCCACATCCAGTTTTGTTACATTATCTATTCTCTAATCATGATGATCGCTAACAGTAAAGTTTTTACAGCGATTTGTGGATTGAGATTCATCAGCGTTTTGGCTCTGTGGTACAATTGCTGTGCATAGCTACAAATCACTGAAGGGAAGCAGAACACATGCCGTAGCAAATGGGCAGCAATTCTAAAGATTAAATCTTTGCTATGGATCGCTGTTAATCGGTGGCATTAGCGATTTGTGGCAGCGATTAATCACTGTGAAAAATCACACGTGCGTCATCAGCCTCACATGAATACCTTTTTTTTTTCATCCCAAGGCGTATTGTACATTAAAATACTGTGCGCTGGGCACATGGTTGCAGCCATGTCCCAATTGGATGAGTTTAGCAAGTGGCACCGCCTGCCAAATTCAACAAGCCGAGTTAAAATTGCTACATCACAGCCATGGTAATGTAAACAGACCAAGCAGCAGATGGGTGATCGTAGGGTGGTAAAAATGCAGATTAACCACCTGTTTTTACCATCCTGCAGCCACCCATGTGAACTGCATCATAACGTCAATTCACATATAGGGCTAGACCTAGTCTGTAAAAAAATTTGTGGGAAAATTCTGATATGTAAAAATAAATAAAAAAACAAACCTTTTTTTAAATTTTGGAAAGAGTGGAGAGGGATTAGAACACCTGTCTGTTTTTATTGCTGTCTGTGTCCCTGTTAGGGAGATTCACCCTTGTCCCGCTTACCGTTATCATTGAAAGTGAAAATAAAAGATAAACCCGAATTTTGGGTTGACATCAGAATAGTAATAGAGGGGAAATCTTCCAATGGGGACACTGGGGGGACCCCAAGAGATTCCCTTAATTTTCCAAAACTTCCACTTCCTGTTTTGGCTATAGGACAGGAAGTGAAGCGAAATCTTCCCAATGAGATGGCAAAAAACTGACAGGAGTCATAACCCTCCCCTACTCTATTCAAAATGAAAAGTTTTCCGGGGCGGGGGGGGGGGGGAGCATACCTCCCAACTTTTTGAGATGGGAATGAGGGTCAGCAAAAGTATGTAGGCACAGGACACACCCCCTGCCACACCCCCGATAAAGGAGAATTATACCACAAATATTAGTTAAACCCACAAGTGCATTTTTTAACCACTACTAATTCCTTTATACTGGCTACAAAATGTACAAATACAGCAATTTAGAAATTGGGTGAAAGCTTTAGCACTGGGAAACACCTTTCGAAAGATAAATATTGCATTTTGTATACAACTATCTAGATCAGACCAAAATGAGTTGGGTGCGATGGGAGAGACTGATTAAAACTGGTGCACTCAGAATCTGGTGCAGATGTGCATGTCAGCCAATCAACTTCTAACTTCAACTTGTGCAATTAAGCTTTGACAATAAAACCTGGAAGCTGATTGGTTTCTATGCAGAGCTGCACCAGATTTTGCTCTCTCCAGTTTTAATAAAAACTGTATTTATTGGCGTATAACACTCAGATTTTTACCCTGAATATAGAGGGTAAACTGTGCCTGCGTGTTATACGAAAGGGGCTGTGGAAAGTTTTTTTCCTGAAACGTCCCTCTTAAAGTTAGGGTGCGTGATATACGCCTGTGCGTGTTATACGCCGATAAATACGGTAACTACCTTAGTAGTCTATAGCTCTTTCCAGCCTTTGCCAACAAATACCCCCCCCCCCAATGTCTTGGGTAGAGTACCGAAGGTATATACAAAACAGAGATTGCCACTCCAAATAGACTCACCCCAACAACAAAAACCTCTCCAGGAACCAAGGGTGCTGGCAATGCACAAGGCAATGAAGAAAAAATGAAGGAATCTGGACAGCCGCACTCCAATCCAACATAGCTTTTATTGGAAAAATAAAATAAAACAGGCACTATATGTCACAGCAACGGGGTAACAGGGGCAACTAACGCGTATCACACTTAAAAGTGCTTACTCATAGCTATGAGTAAGCACTTTTAAGTGTGAAACGCGTTAGCTGCCCCTGTTACCCTGTTGCTGTGACATGTAGTGCCTGTTTTATTTTATTTTATTTTTCCAATAAAAGCTACGTTGGATTGGAGTGCGGCTGTCCAGATTCCTTAATTTTTTCTTCATAGAGTACCGAAGGGTTTAAACCCCTGTCTGGTTTTTATTTCTGTGCATGCAAAGAATAAAACCTTAATGCTCTGACTCTTTCCCACTTTATTCAAAATGAAAATAAAAAATGTGTCTGTGATGTCCATTTAATAGATGAATTAATCCTCCTTAATGGAATATGCTGTATTTTGTGTTGTCTAATAGAGTAGTCGTGATCTCCTGTATGTTACAAGTGCACATTAAAAAGCTTTCTTTCTTGCATCCCTGCTGTGGACAGAAGATTGTCTTACTGACATTTCTGAATACAGGCAAATCAAACCAAGGCAACATAAACAAATTAGAGATAATGTAGACCCCCGCTGAATGTACTACAGGTACCCCATGAGATGGAGCTTGGAAGCTCTGACATGCAAACAATAGTTCTTTTCAACAATTGTTACATAAATATATACATTCATGTAAGCTGCGCATGCATGTTTATACACTCAGCAGACACCCCTGGTGCTAGTCTTACCTGTAGAAAAATGCAATCTGCACTGACAGGCGTGATGCTACTCTTCAAATGGTTGTTGGACAAGCTTTTTCTTTATTCTGTGACCAATATTTTTGGATTAAAAAAGTTTATGGAGGAAATGTTCCCTGGGGAAAAAAAACATGCAATTGGCTGTAAATGAGATGGCCACAAACATATTTTGGTTGCTTTGTCCAATCACAATTGGCTAGATGGACTACTAACCCTTACATTAGGTTCAAATCACAAAGCTTTAACACAAGGATAGGGAGCTTTAGTTTCCAATTCCGCAATTCTCAAAGGGACTTCTATAAATACCATGGTTTTTAAAAATAAGGATCTTTATCGTGTTATGCTAGCCATGTGGATTGGTTCTATTGCATGCACACAGTTTGATTTTTGCATGTAGCACTACAAAATAAGGCTGCCAATTGTGGACCACATCCATAGGTTATGTCAAGATTTGAGAAAAGGATATAGTTGGACTTTACTAGTACAAAAGAGGGCAAACACATACAGTAGATGTAAAAAAACAAAAAGTTAAAGGGACACTAAAGGTTCATTTTTTTTTTTAAATAACAATCATGTCATACTTACCTCCACTGTGCAGTTCGTTTTGCACAGAGTGGCCCCAAACGTCCTCTTCTGGGGGTCCCACGGCAGCTGTCTCGGCTCCTCTCCGCAAGAGCTAACCCCCTCTGGGAAGCTCTCTCCCGAGGGGGTTACCTTGCGGGCACGCTCCCATGTTATACATAGCCGCCGTGTGTAAGACTTGGTCCCGGCGGCCGCGTCACTGGATTTGATTGACAGCAGCGAGAGCCAATGGCTGCACTGCTATCAATCTATCCAATGAGGAGCCGATCAGCCATGGAGAGAACGACACGGGATTCAGCTGCACTCCTGTTATCCACAATAGAAGTACAGCCAAATGAGCTTTGGCTGTACTTCTTCTTTAATTAATAAATTTTTCCCATGACCACGCTTTGTTGCATTTAGGTGAACTGCAGTGCATTGTGAAAAAACTTGGCATATCTGCATTTTTACCCAACGTACTTCAACCCTCTTCAAGGTTCACGTGAACGGGTGCATAGCCACCAAGTGTATGACTCGGCCCCGCCACCCGGCGGCCGCGTCACTGGATTTGATTGACAGCAGCGGGAGCCAATCTATCCAATGAGGAGCCGATCAGCCATGGAGAGAACGACGTGGGATCGCGCCCACTGAGATTCAGGGCTCAGGTAAGTAAAATGGGGGCTCAGGGGGGGGCGGAGAGTGCAAGGTGTTTTTTCACCTTAATGCATAGGATGCATTAAGGTGAAAAAACACAAAGCTTTACAACCCCTTTAACACAAAGTTTATTACAGGTTTAGACCTCATGCACACAGGGCGTTAAAAAAAAGCCAGTACCGACGCCAGGAAAAAGAGGCTGTAAAAACGCACTTTTAGAAGTGTTTTGCATTGGCGTTAATGCACGTGTAGCAGCGTTAGCGTGTAGCAGCGTTTATCTGCCCTCTTCTATTTTACACTCCCAAAAAACAACGCATTTAACCTCCAGAATGCCCTGGTCCTGTTTTTTTTTTACAGCTTGGAAATGCCTATGCCACTTACAGCTCCTAAAAATCCTGTGAGTGCATGGACACATAGAATAATGTGGAGAGGGGTTTTGAAACTGTAAAAAAATAAAATAAAAAAGACTGACGCTGCTAAAAGCAGCAGTAAAAAAGCCCTGTGTGCATGAGGCCTTAAAATCACATAAAAAAAAGTTCTTGCTGGCTTTCTAGTCAGATCGTATCCTTATGGGACTTGGATATGGCATGTTAATGTCATTTTAAACCTGTAATAAATTTTGTGTTAACTTTTTTCATACTTTTATGTGTTTGCCATCTATTGTACCCGCCCTTTTTTTCAAATCTAAGTTATTGCATGATTAAGAAAAAAAAATTAAAAATACATTTCCAGTGTTGAACTGAAATAAAACCATTCTAATTATGATGTTTGAAGTAAACGATGCCAAAGCATTAGAATTTAGATCTTTTTGAAAAAAAACGCTAGACTGAATAATACTTATTCAAAAAGTATTTATTTTGATTTGATTAATTCAGTTCCCTACTGTCATTTCTAAAAATACAGCTGTATCATAACTTTTTATACACAGAGTTGGTAAAGATTGAAAAACTATTTTGTAGAGAGGGGCATGCCCATTCTATCCAAAACAACAACAGAAAAAGCTGGCTTTACAAACATAAAAAAATTAATAAAAATAAAAATCTCTATCTATCTATCCATCCATCTATCTATCTATCTATCTATCTATCTATCTATCTATCTATCTATCTATCTATCTATCTATCTATCGACCTATCTATCTATCTATAGATAGATATAGATTTTTTTTTTTTTTTTATGTTTGTAAAGCCAGATTTTTTGTTGTTGTTGTTTTGGATAGAATGGGCATGCCCCTCTCTACTTGTGCAGGTGACCATTGTCTTCAGTACAGAAAGTAATGGGAAATCCAATATTTTTAAATTGTCAGGGGGCGAGGAATCAGTCAATAGAAGAAACTGTTCAGATGACAGCTGTCTAAATCTGACCATACACTTATCAATATTTGGCTGACCCAGCAAGGACCCGTCGGATTTTGATCACTGTGTGGGCTCCTCCACTTGACAGTAGTTGTTTGTTTATCACTGATCAGTGTATTGTGACAGCATTGGGTGCCGCTGTCAGAATACAATGCCCCGGTGGCTTGTTTGTGTGAATGGCAGAATCTGTTACTAACTAACTGATTAAAGCCTGCTTGAGAGTGGATATCTCCTCACTTTAGAGAGATCTCCTCTGGCTTCCTGCTCTGATTGGTTTGGCATTAAATACAGTTTGACTCTTGTACAACTGCTTCCCTGTTCCCTAAAGATTGGTTTCCTGTCCTTGGAGTAAAAATGCGTCTGCATAATCAGAACATGACTTGAGGTGAATTTGAGAATCATTACCTGACTCGTAAATGTTAATGAATGACCCTTGACATCCAGGCATATCCCTGGAGGTATTTTTGAATTATTTCCTGTGAGAGCATAAGCAGGTCATGTCTAATGAGAAATAAGTAGGCACAAGATTGTATTTAGATATCATCCTGCCCTTGTTTCAAGTGGATGGATGGTGATGCCCTTTCATACACATTGCACCCATTTGGTTGCCATATGTGATAATTATTGAGAATATTAGAACCAGAATGCAGCACCTTGTCTTCCTTAAAACTGGACCTAAACTTTGGAGATTTACTAAAGCTGGAGCATGGTAGCCAATCAGCTTACTACAGTAACTTCAGCTTACATAGTTACATAATTAGTCAGGTTGAAAAAAGACAAGTCCATCCAGTTCAACCATAAAAAATATATATATATATAATTCATACAATCCCATATACCCAATTCTATACCCACAGTTGATCCAGAGGAAGGCGAAAAACCCCAGCAGAGCATGATCCAATTTGCTACAGCAGGGGAAAAAATTCCTTCCTTATCCCCCGAGAGGCAATCGGATTTTCCCCGAATCAACGTTACCTATAAATGTTAGTACCCAGTTATATTATGTACATTTAGGAAAGAATCCAGGCCTTTCTTAAAGCATTGTTTAAGTAAGCTTTGGCAATAAACTGTGATAGCTGATTGGTTTCTATGCAGAGCTGCACCAGATTTTGCACTCTCCAGTTTTAGTAAATAACCCCTTTTGTATTCTTTAGCTATATCCAAGCCCTTTGCCAACCAATAACCTGGACTAAGACCACCAGGAGCTGCACAAATATGTTTCAGGAGATCCCATCAGTGTGCAAGAAGGGTGAAAGGTTGGCTACTTACTGCCAAGGCACGGTGTAGATCAGTCTTTTTCAACCATAGTGCCCCCTGGGGTTCCTTCAGGGGGGCCTTGGCAAAATGCCTAAAAATTCCCTAAAAATTGTATCCAAACCAGCGGATGGATTAAGCCTGCCTTTTAGTTACACAAAGCCACAGGTTTTTGATTGTGCACATTACAGCCTTCTTGCCGCCAGCCTCCCAACAACCATTGACGTCACGGTTGATAAGGAGAATGTCAGGCGCCTGCACAGCATCCTTGTTTGCTCCACCAGCACTGAAGTCACATTAGCTGAGTGAGTGTGAGAAACTGAGGGAGAAGAGAAACATTGGAATACTAGTCAGTACCAATGTGCAAAGATATGTTTGCTTTAGAAGAATAAATCACTTCTAACATTGGATATCTATCCTATGTATGTGGATGTTGCTGAGTTATGTTTAGTTTAATTTTCTACATTTTAGAATGGGATGCCTCGAGATTGTGCATCATTTTAAAGGGTTCCTTTATTGAAAAAAGGTTGAGAAACACTAGTGAGTGTACACATGTATGTAGAAAGCAGATAGTGAGATCTTTTAGCATAGAGACCGGTTTCGGTTGGGTTCAGGAGGTAGAGGTAGTGCCTTGTTTGGGTACAACATAGGGCACAGTTTTTTTTTTTACTGCAATGTCACAGAATGATATTTAAAAGTTCTTTTTTTTTTCAACAATTATACATACCTAGATAGATGCAGCATCGGTCCAATGCTGCATCTGTCCCCCGCTGGCTCTAAGACTGAGAACTGAGCAATCAAAGACCACTGATCACTCAGTCAGTCACCGACTCCGTACTCTGCCCCCGCCCCCTGCGTTTACTGGAGCGCTGGGCTGTGGAGGGGGCTGGCTCAGGTTCCTAGCGGTTCTCTAAGAGGCTGAGACAGATCCCGGTCCAGGGTTGTGGGCGGATCCCGACTTTATTGTCACGATCTTGCCCCAGCCTGGACCTGCTCTGTGACGTCAGCCGACAGCAGGCTTCAGCTGCACTCCTGTGATCCACAGGAGAAGTACAGCCAAATGAGCTTTGGCTGTACTTCTCCTTTAATTAATGAATTTTTCCCATGACCACGCTTTGTTGCATTTAGGTGAACTGCAGTGCATTGTGGAAAAACTTAGCATATCTGCATTTTTACCCAACGTACTTCAACCCTCTTCAAGGTTCATGTGAATGAGTCCTTAGACTTGTATGCGTTTTACCATGCAGGAAACGTCTGTTCTGGTCAGAGGAATACTCTTTTTTTAAACCCTATTGAAACGTCACAGTGAGATATTTCGTTCATTTCTATGCATCGCGTCTCAGCTTCAGTGTGCCGAAACACAGGTTAGAAATGGAGCTGCGGGTAAGTGGGACATGTTGCAAATTTCCACACTGCAGATCACCTGGAGGCTGCATTCAGGTGTGAACAGGACACAGTTATTTTCTGTGTGCCCTTGCAGAGAGTTGTGTTGCAGAAAAATACAGTTCTCTGAACAGGTGTGAATGAGCCCTTAGTGTTTAGATTTTTTTTATGCCTTACAGCCCATCAGTCAAGGGCCTGCAGAGAAATTGTTGATCGCTGTGTGTTAAATGAACTGTAAAGGTTCTTGTGATTCCTCTCAAGCTCTCACCCTTTTCTTCCAAGTTAAATTTCCTCCAACTTCATGGTTATTCTATACAGATGTTTGTGTTTTGTTACTGGGATGCCTTTTTGAAGCTTTCCTAAAGGACCCTGCATTCATTATATCTGGTCTCCTACAGTACACAGAACATGGAAATGCAATTATTTTAGTCACTATAAACTGCTAAATACCTTTTCTCATCAGCAGTATACAGGCATACCCCACTTTTAAGTACACAATGGGACCAGAGCATGTATGTAAAATGAAAATGTACCTAAAGTGAAACAATACCTTCTTTCAATTCTAGGGTGTAGTGGGGGGTGTCAGAAGCTGTAGTTGAGGTCTCAGGGGCTGTAGTGGGGGTGTCGGGGGCACACTGGAACAGGGCGGGCTATGCTCTCGGAGCTCCAGCTCCTACTGCGGCTGCAAAATGTCTGTACAGTACTTGTGAGGCACTTTACATACACTCGGGGGTATGTCCTTACTCCCGAGTGTATGTAAAGTGAGTGTGCTTAAAGCGGGGTATGCCTGTATAGCAGTCTTGTGACTTCTATTAGAGTCTGGCCGAGCACTGGTTAAAGCTTGTAGGAGGAGTTTTTATTCTCCTCTGACCTATGAGGCTGCAGGACCCGTGTCTTTCTGTCTGGACAGTGCTGATTGGCCCTGTGTTGATCACATGCACCCTCCCAAAACACTCTCTAGCAACACACCCAAAACTGAGCATGTGCAGAGTGCCTTCAAGGCTCTGTACTATAAGCAGATGGTTGGGGACAGTAAAAGAAGGGGAGGATCAGAAAAGACCGGATCAGCCTTTTTACACAATGCCCAGGATTAACCCCTTAAGTTCCATAGTGAGTATAACAAGCATGCTTTACTGTATATACAGACTAATTTTGCTGTTTTGGGTTTAGTAACACTTTAAAGGATCTGGAATTCAGTGATTGAATGGGATCCCAATGTTCGCTTGCTTTTGTTGTTGCTTTCCCATGTGTCACATCGCTTCACTTTTATTCCCCTATACAAATGAATGTGAACCTGGCAAAAGCAAATCGAGCGCTAGACAATCTTCCTGAAAACACAAAGCCTTTGACTTGCTTCAACCTATATACACTAAAGCCCTGTACACACGATCGGATTTCCTATGGATTCTAATCCGATGGATTTTTCCATCGGAAATCCGATGAAGCTGACTTCCATCAGTCTTGCCTACACACCATCAGTCAAAAATCCGACCGTCCCAAACGCTGTGACGTAAAACACTCCGACAAGCCAAGAAAAATGAAGTTCAATGCTTCTGAGCATGCGTCGACTTGATTCTGAGCGTGGGTTTTTTGTCCGATGGAGTTCCACACAGACGATCGGAATTTGCTATTGTTTTTTTTTCCCATCGGATAAATTTAAAACATGTTCTATTTTTTCTCACCGATGGAAAAAAGACCGAGGGGCCCATACACGATCGGACTCTTTTCATCGGTAAAACCGAACGTGTGTACACGGAATAAGGGGCAAATTTACAAAGCAGTGAATGTGACATTTGCCAACCATTCACTGCAGGCGAATGAGTCACTGTAATTCAAACTGTATGCAACAGAAAGATACACCTGGAGTTGATGTTTGGTGAATGTCCCATTCACTGCTTTATCAGTAGACCCCTAGGTCTTACTCTGTACAGAATGTAATGTCAGGGCACTGCTGGTAAATAATGGGAAGGAGTAAACCCATGCTGTCGGTTACACTTTCTGCACCAGTTGTAGTTACACCCCATCTTCCAACTGCTGGATAGTTTGGAAATTAATGATCCAAAACCCTTTTGTACTGTAGCAAGCTCCAATGACCCATAATATTCCTCTCATGGATGAATGGAAAGGTAGCTTGATTTTGGCTGTCAGTAAAAGCCATAAAGAATTGGTTCATTTCATTAATTATGAGGAGCAGATACGTGAAATGGCAAACAAATAACACTGTTTAGTAAACATAGCCATTCATACAACTGGGAACTCTCGGGGAGCAGAAGGTGAAGATCTATAATGGGTGATGAATTGTGCTCAGTCTCTATGTGAAGTGAGCGACAAGCAGCTGCGAAACAAAAGTTGCCAAAGAAATGGCCTTGAATCTAGTGTTGTAAAGCGTGTTTGTTGATCTACAGCCAGGAGGAGGAGGAGGAGGACGAGGGATGTAAATGCATCAGAAAGATATCTATAGAGGGACACATGATCAGACATTATCTGCCCAGAGACACAATGCGGACCTGCGGCACATGCCAAGTCTACCTAGAAACACATGCAGCTCAGACACGTGGAACTTCTCCCCAAAGACACATGATTGCTGTGAATGGTTTTTGCTTTGCTTAAAATGTTCCTGCACTAAAGTTCAATCTAGTCAACTCATAATAGGCATCTTGGTGTACCAACTGATCTTAACTGGATATATTCTCTCTCTCTCTCTCTCTCTCTCTCTCTCTCTCTCTCTCTCTATATATATATATATATATATATATATGTGCCCATGTAACTTTCATTAGGGCCTCTGTTTGCTCTGAGAATACCATGGTGCTTCACACGTGACTAGTGATGACACCAGTCATTTGATGGCATGACAGTTTGGTTTAGAGTGCCTACAACTGTGACACGGCATGCCTTGGAAGTAACCGTTTGGGGGAAACCGTTAAATCAAACAGGTTTAGTTCTTCTTTGACTGTTTCCCAAAATATTTAAATTCAAGGCAATTGAACTGTCAAGGCTGGTGTCATAACCGATCACATGTGTGGCACCATGGCATCTGCAGATCAAACAGAGGCAAAGATGATTGAGAGCACAAGCAAATGTGTAACTTTCTTGGCATGCCTTGAACAAACTTTTTTTAAATTGTTACATCAATCGATATAGTTCCACTTTCATTTCTAAATTTGAGCTTGGCCTTCATCATTTTGGACTTACATTGATGAATGACAGGTGTATTTGAAGTTTATTGCTTTAAATATGGGGGTGGGAAGTTAGGTATTTGGTATAATCTACTCTGGTCAATGGTCATAAACGTAGTAGTTGTTACTTTTCCAGTATCGATTCATGGAGAGAAAAGTCCAGTTCTTAAAAGAGTTGGCCATGCATCCATATGGAGATGACCAGCACCTTCATGTAGTTCTCGCTCATTCAAGAGTTATGACTTATGTATAAAAAGCAGTGCAGCGCTCAAATATCAAATCGCACGAAACAAAAGAGTCCATAAGTGTTAAGTTCAGGAATCAGAAAGTGTCCACTAGCACACCAACAGAGAGATATAGAGATCCTTTGGCCGTGATACAGGGTGCTTGAAGATAAACACTCGTGCAACCACTTCCGTGCTCATCCGCCACCAGAACCAGAAAGGTCATGCATGCATTCCCTCAACCTCCCTAGTGGTATTCCCGAGTCAGGCTCAGGTGATTTTTTTATGCTATATATTTTTTTATGCAGTAGCCAGGGGAAGTAACTTACCTTGTTCCCTGGATCCTGCGATGTCCTTCCGCAGTGTGTGCGATCCGTGTCTCGCTCGATCCACACTGCCGAGTGCCGAGCTCCATTCCCTGAGACGTTGCTGCGCACAGGGACGGAGTTCGGCGCCAAATTCAAAAAGGTAAACACATAGTATACATACAGTATACTATAATCTTACTCATTACAGTACTGTATGTAATAATTACACATCCCCTTTGTCCCTAGTGGTCTGTCCAGTGTCCTGCATGCACTTTTATATTATCAAAACTGTTCTTTCTGCCTGGAAACTGGAGATTGTCCATAGCAACCAAAAAGTGTCCCTTTATGTCAAAAGTGGTTTTAGACCAGCGAAAAAACAGCGACAATAAATTACAATCACTCGCAGGATTGAGCGATAGCGATTTGTGGGGAAATTCATCATCAAACAAAAAATCTAATGACAGCGACAATTCTGCAACTGAGCAAATTTCAGTGTTTTTGATTTGATTACATTATTAAATAATTTTTATTATAATTACATTACTATTTGTTATAATTATTTATAGTTATTTATTATATTATAATTTATGATTTTGTGTTTCAAACTTTATCATACCGCTTTTGGTACATAATTTTAGACAGAATCATACCACCAGGGAGGTTAATAAGGGTAATGGTAAAGAAGAGAGGGCTGTCTTCATATAATCCTCCAACCTCATTCACTCAGCGGACCCAAAATGGACTTTTAGACTTGCGTGTATTCATGCAAAATTTAAAAAGAATACATAGTGCTCTCCATTTGTAAAAAAACACTAAATTTATTAAATAAAAGTTACTCACAAGTGCGGCACAGAGTCCCTGTGCTTGGATAACAGTCATGTAACATTAAGATAGGACCAGGTAGATGGCTGTCCTGACGTCACATAGCCCCTCGCACGCGTATCGTCCGTGGATAAGGACTTCCTCAGCGATGACTGCCACAGTGGACTTCCTTATGACTGCCACAGTGTGCAAGTGATCTTATAGAAATTCACAAATATCATGATTTAGTAATTAGTACAGAAACCCAATACAAGTTAATGAAAGTGCCTAATATCAGTTCAGATTCACCAAAGTCATGTTTCATCGTCACTTGAAAATTTTAGCAGGCTGTTCAAAGGGGATCACTGTATGTATCCCAACTTAGGACCATCAGGGGCCAACTTATCAATGTTTTTACCCACAGGTCATACAACTTTCACCGAAGATTCACACAACTTTCATTTGGAGAATCGTGTTCATCTTTGATGAAAGGTGTGTGAATTTTGTGGGAAAACATTGATGAATAGATCCCTAAGTGAGTCCGACAGCCCCTTTTATTACTTTATGTACCTAGATTAAAAGATTTAATGAACAGTATAGATCTTTGCTGGCTTTTATAAACAATAATTCTGCTGATTTTCCTATTCGTTAATTAAACTTGTAATTTAGTTTAGCTAAATAAACAGTTTATGCATCAAAACTAAAGCTGTTCAAAGTCTTACAGCTAGTTTTCCCAACAAAGCAGCTACAGCCCGATTGAATTATTCTGTGCTTTGCATGCAGCAGAGAACGACCACTCTTTGTGAGAACAGTGGTTCCTCTGCAACAGTTCAGCATTCCTCCTCGAAGTCACCTTCCCTGCTGACCCTTTTTATTATTACAGTATAGCGCTACCAATTTACACAGTGCTTTACATATATATTGTACATTCACATAAGTCCCTGCCCTCAAGGAACGTACAATCTAAGGCCTAAGGCTTTAAATATGGGTGTAGCCAGTTAGGTATTTGGTCATAAACATAGCAGCTGTTGCTTTTCCAGTATTGATTCATAGAGAGAAGTCCAGATTATAAACAGGGAGAGAGTGCCATGAGTTTCGAATTAGAACCAATGACCCTAGTGCTGCCAGGCGGTAGAGCTAATCACTTAGCCACTGTGCTGCCCACAGCCTTAGCTGCCCAGTTTAATGCTAAATTGAGGATTACTTTTTTTTTTTTTTTTACGCAACTCTAGGCAGTTAGTAAAAGCTGTTTTTATATGGATATATGTATGTGGCTACCCAGCAACATCTTTACTAAAATCAGAAACCTCTCTTAACTTAGGACTACTCAGTTGTGCCCTGTTAAAAACGGGTGTTCCAGTCTCCTAGCCAAAATTATCCTAATCACATCATTGAGATTGTTATAATTCACCATAACTGCAATAGATACAATTACTTAATAGAGTATGATTTCTCTTTTCTCCGTCAATGCCTGTTGTGGCCATAGAGGCTGTGGGCAGCTGAAGCCGGCCTGGCTTCATTTCCTGGATTTCATGCAGCTGGCTACCCAGCATGCACATTGCGATCTTGCGCCTGCACAGTAATGACACTGCGCGCGCGCTTTGTTATGGTCAGGAAATCTTGCGACTTCTGGGATCAATGACATAGATATCCCAGCAGTCAACGGGCATATACAAAGTGTGCTAACATCCAAGCATCCGTCCTCACACATGGAAAATAAGATTGGATTGGTTGCTGTGAATTACAGCACTTTACATGTTTGTTTGCATGGCCTTGGTATATGAACCAATTTTTACTTTTGATTAAAGTAATTACTTAGGTTGCGCAACAGTTGTAGCCATGGACTGCCTACTGAATGTGTGTCAGCTTTTAATGAGTTGCCGTTGGGAATCATTCCTAGAGGTAGAAACTATTTTGCCAGGGGGGCTACAATTAAGTGTCTGTGGGGCTGCATTTTTCGCCTATAGCTATTTTATTCTTAGCACACATAGCTATACAATATTAAAGGTCTTTACAAAAGAAAAAATGGATGCCATTATACCGTTGGGATAAAAGATTGGAAAGACATTGCTGTTCATCGTAGATTTTTTAGGCAGCAGTAAAAGTTAGTCTGTTGTGTTCTGATTGATTCCAAAGGACAAATGATTTTGGCAGTGTCTAATCTGAGCCGTTGGCTGCACTCACGCAGGCTTTTTTGTATAAGCAGTGTATTTCCTGGTAATTACCTATCAGTTATCAGTAATCTATTACCAGATTACTGTTTACACAAGAAATACTGACTCCAAGACCAGGCAAGGCATTGTGCTGCCTCCCAGCACTTCACACTGGTGTAATTGTGAGCGCCGCTTTCTGTCCTCATCCTAATTAGGGGAAGGGAACAGATGGTTGTAACAAAGGCTCTTGGAATTAAAGGAAGACATTCATGAAGGAAAGTCTGCCAAAAAGCCAGGCATCTGTGTCAGCTCATCTCGCTCTTCCCCGTCTCCTGTGCATTGCGAACGGAACGCTGCTGCAATTTTTGCACATTTATTCTAATACAATCTACATTATATTGAATTAAGGCCTGTATATTTCCATCATTTAGTGCCGCATAAATTCAGAGGGAGAGAAAAGGAACAGTCTGTGTAATTGAACATTCTGCATGCGGTTACATGCTCAAATCTCCATCTTTCTACAATAGACCGTCGGCTCGGATAGCCTTAGAAAACGCGTGTGTGTGTCTATAATCAGTTAAATACATCCATCTATATTTGTCTATATCTATCTATCTATCTATCTATCTATCTATCTATCTATCTATCTCTCTATAGTTTTATGCCACGTACACACGACCACTTTTAATGTCATTGAAAAAAACACAATTTTTCTCAACGTGATTCTTCTCAAGCCTGCCTTGCCTACACACTATCATGAAAAAAATGCTCGAGCAAAGCGCAAAATGTACGACGGCACTATAAAGGGGAAGTTCCATTCGGATGGCGCCACCCTTTGGGCTGCTTTTGCTGATCCTTGTGTTAGTAATGTTTGGTGAGAGACGATTCGCGCTTTTCAGCTTCGTGCTCTTCAGTCCGTTACAGTGTGACGAATGTTCTATCTCCATTATGAACACTAGTTTTACCAGAACGAGCGCTCCCGTCTCGACACTTGCTTCTGAGCATGCGCATTTTTTTCACGTCGTTAAAGCCTACACACGGCTGTTTTTCATGACGAGAAAAACGACGACGTGAAAAACGACGAGAAAAATTAGAGCATGTTCCTTTTCATGGCCATTTTTCACGCCATGAAAAATGCTCTGAAGCCCACACACGATCGCTTTTAATGGCCATTTTAAAAAATTGCATTTTTCTCGTCATGAAAAACGGTCGTGTGTACACGGCATTAGAATATGTGAGTGTGACTATAATCAATAAAAACATCCATCTATATTTGTAATTATCTATCTATCTATCTATCTATCTATCTATCTATCTATCTATCTATCTATCTATCTATCTCTCTATCTATCTATCTATCTATCTATCTATCTATCTATCTATCTATCTATCTATCTATCTATCTCTCTCTCTCTCTCTCTCTATCTATCTATCTATCTATCTATCTATCTATCTATCTATCTATCTATCTATCTCCTTAGTGGTTTTCAATAAAACATCAAATGAAAATCATGAAATTGTATAGTACTGTGAACATTTCTACATTGATGATATTCATTTTTGAACATCATTTTTTGTTTTAGGCTTATTAAAGTTAAACCTATCATCGGAATTCACAATTCACAGGTGGATTATGTGTCAGCATTATCCCTTTTCCGCCGAGGGTACGCACATATGCGTACTCGGCTTTCGGGGGTTATACCGGGATGATGCCTGCAGCTGCAGGCATCATCCCGGTACCGTTGTTTAGAGCCGGCGATTGGCTTTCCAGGTATAACCACCGATGCGGCTAAAAGCCGCTCGGTTGTTATACCGGAGGAGCGGGAGGGGACATCCCCCCCTCCCGCCTCCTCCGCCACTCTTACCGGGCCTCCCGTCCCACCGGGAGACCCGATCCACGATCCGCCACCTCGGGCGGCTAGAGACAGACTAAATCGAAGCCGCGAATGGCTTTGATTCAGTCTCTTCACTGTAACCACGGAAGCGACGTCATGACGTCACGTCCGGGTTACTCGGCTGCCAATGGCGCCGAATTAAGAAAAGTACACAGTATTCAGAATCGCCGTTTTCGGCGATCTGAATACTTTGAAGTGCAAAGGAGGGATTGGGGGTCTTTGAGACCTCCGATCTCTCCATAAAGAGTACCTGTCACCAGTTATTACTGTCACAAGGGATGTTTACATTCCTTGTGACAGCAATAAAAGTGATCAATTTTTTTTTTTAAAAACACTATTTTTAATTATAAAAATAAATAAAATAAATAAGAAAAAAATTAAACATTTTTATAAAGCGCTCCTGTCCCCGCGAGCTCGTGCAGCAAAGAAAACACATACGGAAGTCGCGCCCGCATATGAAAACGGCGTTCAAATCACACATGTGAGGTATCGCCGCGATCATCAGAGCGAGAGCAATAATTATAGCCGTAGAGCTCCTCCTGTAATTCTAGCCTGGTAGCCGTAAAAAAAAAATTAAGCGTCGCCTATGGAGATTTTAAGGTACCGTAGTTTGTCGCCATTCCACGAGTGCGGGAAATTATAAAACATGACATGTTTGGTATCTATCTACTTGGCGTAACATCATCTTTCACATTATACAAAAAAAATGGACTAACTTTGCTTTTTAATTTTTTTCAAATTCATGAAAGTTAATTTTTCCAAAAAAGTTGCGTTTAAAACACAGCTGCGCAAATACTGTGTGACATAAAATATTTCAACAATCGCCATTTTATTCTCTAGATTCTCTGCTAAAAAAATATATATAATGTTTGGGGTTTCTAAGTAATTTTCTAGCAAAAAATACGCATTTTAACTTGTAAACACCAAATGTCAGAAATGGGCTTAGTCATGAAAGGGTTAACATATCACTAAATAATTTTGAGCTACAAAAAATAAGTTTCCCTTTGCATGAATATAAAACTTCTCTTGAGCTCTGTCATTTGACCTAAAGAGGAGGCAGTTTGGATTATATGGCCTGACTTTAATGGGGTAATGTGGTCATTTCATGTCATTAGAGACTACAGAGAGTCTTTTATTTATAATTGGAAAGACACTAGTCCACTATACACTAGTAGAATTTCGTTTGACATTTTTAGTTGTAAGAACATTCATTCATTTTTCAAATTATTAGTGGGATCCAATCGATGTACATTTTCGACTGCAGTGATGAGAAAGTTCAAAGGAGCACGATGAAGAATTTCTCTCGATTGTAGAAATTTCTTACAGTGTATACACACGATCTGACTTTTTGACAACAAACCTCCGACGGACCTGTTTGACCGGACAATCCGACCGTGCGTCGCTTTTTCATCAGACAAATGTTCGCTGAGAACAGACAAATTTTCCGGCAACAAATGTCCGATGGAGCAAATCCGATTGTGTGTACACAAGTCCATCGGACTAAAGTCCAAAGTGCAAACACGCATGCTCAGAACCAATGCTAAAGATCAGACAACGATAGCAGAAGTTGTCCAAAGGGTGGCGGTAAAGAGCAGAAAAACCACGTGATTTTGTGAAAGTTGGCTGAAAAAGTCCTGCCGTGTGTATGCATACCAAGTTCACGGACAACGCCCTTCGGAGCAAAATCCACGGAAAAGTCCGATGAAAGTCCGATCGTGTGTACGAGGCTTATGTGGTTTTTGTTTGGTAAACTGCTATCATTCCAAAATGTAATGTTAAACACAAATTAAATCTTTCAAGTGATAATTGAATGTTCTGAGAATTTTCGTACGAGGTCTCCTAAGAACTTTTGTACAAATTTTCCTTGGACATTCTACTAGCGTTTACCCAACTTTAGACATTAGCACATATTGAGATAGAATCCCAACCACACAGAAAGTGCATTGTATCCAGCAGGTCAAACCTGACTGGTATGAAAAGGGGTTTTCAGTGTGATAAATTAATAAGGAACATCAATTTGCATACAGTATTTCCTTAGATCATTTATGTTCTTGTATTTATATTGCACTGTAGTTTGGATTTGTCTGTATATCCCTACATTGAACTACAGAAATAGTATCCACAATAATTTATTAGATTTTATTTTTTTACGGACCTGACTGGTAGATTAGCACCATGAGAGAAGCATTACACTTACAAAGTCGATATAGGAGCCTGCATGAGTAATGTAATGGGCTGCCCCCATGTATATCCCTAAATACAGATTATACACAGAAGCAAGATTTATAATACAAGGTTATTTATATTATGCTTTTCACTTTTACATGCAAAACATTAAAGTAGTAATAAATCCAAAACCAGGAATGTATTATATTGCAGTCTACCATTCCTTAGATGTGGTGGCTGCATTCTGTTTTAGGCTTCTTTCCCTCTGTTTTCACCTGGTGACCAGCAACACACCTCCTGTATTAGGCCCCTTGCACACGATCGGACCGATCGGGTCTGCCTGTCCATTTTTCAGGTGGACCTGATCAGGCCACCCATTGTCCTCTATGGGGAGGCAAATGTCAGTGGACATGCGTCCACTGACACCCACCTGGTATCCGATCTGACAAAATCCGCTAAAAACAGCGTTCACCATCTGTCCAGCGGGCCTGATCGGATGACAATCGAATAGAAACCGACATGCAGTCTGTTCCCATCCGACTGCCCCATAGAAGAGAGCGGGCTCTGTCCTCGTCCGCTCTGCATAGCTGAGCAGACAGGATCTGTCATCCACCTGCACAGCGGGGATCAGGGGAGAGATCCCCCGCTGAGCAAGCAGATTCCGGTCAGGCGGATCTGCCCCATGTGAAAGGGGCCTTAGAGTGCCTATGCTTTGGATCAGGGGTCTCCAAACTTTCTAAACAAAGGGCCAGTTTATTGTCCTTCTGATTATAGGAGGGTAGGACTGTGACCAGTGGAAGTAGAAGTAGCCTGGAGCTTGGCAATCAGTGAAAGTAAAACAAAATTACATAGTGCCGGTGGTCAGCAGGAGAAGTAATAGTGCTCCATCCTTGGTATTAGTGGAAGGAATAGTGCCTCATCAATGGTGTCAGTGAAAAAAATAGTGCCCCATC
Source organism: Rana muscosa (assembly GCA_029206835.1). NCBI lineage: Eukaryota > Metazoa > Chordata > Amphibia > Anura > Ranidae > Rana > Rana muscosa. The sequence continues at coordinate 832,033,996 of CM055122.1, forward strand.
ACTGGTGTCAGTGGATGGAATAGTGCCTCATCATTGGTATCAGTGGGAGTGTTCCAATATTTATATCATTGGAAGGAAGTATGTCCCACTGTTGGTGTCAGTAGAAGGAAAAGGGGCCCACCTTTGGTGTCACTAAGCAGAAATATGCCCCACCGTTGGTGTCAAAAAGAAGAATGGTGACTCATTGCTGGTGTCAGTGGAAGGAATAATGCCTAGTAGCAATGACAGGAATAGGGCCCCAAGGGGGGGCAGGCAAAAGGGCTGCATCCAGCCCACGGGCCGCAGTTTGGAGAGCACTGATCTGGATGAATCAGCACAGGAGGCACCTTTGGGCAGCAGCATTGTCAGTCTGGGAGGAGGGGAGGGTTAAATGTACTAGCATATTTAAATACACTGAAAAATTGAAGCCAAACTCCAGCTAACACATTATAATCAGCTACAGCAAGCAGTTTTTTTTCTTTATAGGATTAAGTTTTCTCATGAATAAATAAAAATGTATAATTGTAAGCACCCTTGTCAGTGTTGAATGGTTTGTCTCATTCATGTAACTGATAAATCTGGAAGAGAGCTTGTTCTGTTGAAAAACAATAAACTTACTGGCCAGATCATCAGATGAAAATAGAAGAAATAAAGAAACCTAAAAAAGAAAATGAATGCAGCCATCACATCTAAGAATTGGTAAGCTGCAATCTAATAAATGTTTGCTTTTGGGTTTAATACAGCTTTAAAAACTGGTTCTTAGAAAACCTGAAGGCTGCCATTGTAGTTTTGTCCTTTTGAAAATGTTTGTTGTGTGGCTGGTCAAATGTATTAGGAGTTCTGACTTCCCTCTGACTTTATTTGCTGTATGTCTGTTTCAAGTCAGTGGCTCTGAATGTATTAAAGTCTGAGAATCATCAGTACAGTCAGGTAAGTGTGCCCAGGAAAGGCAGGCACAGTGCAAAGAACTAATCACCAGTAATACCTGTGGTCTCCCTGAAGCTGATCATTTACCCATTACTGACTTACTATGCCTGGTTCTGCACAGTGTCTCTGTGTGGAGTCGGCCATCTTGGTAGAGGCAGGACTTTGCTTCCTCATGTCAGAGCTGCCCCCCGATGACTGGTGATCTCGAGACTGCTTAGGAAATTATCAAGAAGCTGTAGAAAATGTACGGAAGCAAAAAATCCACAGAATTGATGAAGTGGAAACAGAACAATGCTTATGTGCAGGTCCCCAGGTGCACTTCCCCCTCCAGCAAGGAAAGCAGCTAGCAGTACAGTAGTGACATCACCAAGTTCAACCCCACATCATGTGAGACTAGCAGTCAGAGGCAGCAGTCCCTCTTAGGCCTTGTTTACATGTTTAAACTAGTGGTAGAGGCTGAGCCATCGTTTTATTGCCCCCTCCCAACCCCCTGCCACCTCAACCACTCCCCGTTAGCTGCAAAGGCAGCAGAGGGGTGTGTACATATGTCACAAAAATGATTCTCACTGTTGTGTTCACTGTAAGGTGACCAGATTTTTAAAATGAAATCCGGGGACATATTTTTTTTTTTACTAGTAATGGCGGCAATCAGCGACTCTCTGCCCATCGCCGCCGCTGCCTGCCTCACAGCCTGTCAAGTCTTACTCTCCGTGCCCCGGCTACTACTGGGTGGGGAGCGGAGGAAGATCACTCCACCAGGGAAGGCAAGGAGATAAGCAGGCAGGCGGCTGGCCAGGACTTGAGTCAAGGCAGAAGAACATGCGAGCGGAGCTGAATAGGCATGCACCAGAAACTGAAGAAATATTTCCTCCGCTCCGACTAGCACATGATCATCAGAAAGGGGCACAGATAATGGAATAAATACACCCCCCTAAGCTAGTAGGAGCGGCGGAGCGGGGGGGTGTAATTATTATTATTTTTTTTATTCTGCACTGACTGTCTTTGAAATTGCCCCAGCCCCTGTTCAAATCCAATCCGGGGACAAAACCGGGGACAGACTTGGTCCGGGGACAGTGTCCTCAATCCAGGGACTGTCCCCGGAAGCCGGGGATGTCTGGTCACCCTATTTCACTGGGCAGTATTGCTCATTGCACACACACAGCCAATTCCACTAAATGGGGATGCCATGTCTGTGGCTTGCTAGTATGGGTTTCAAGGGGTTAAAGCAGGTGGCAAGGAGTCGATACAATGTCTCCTCACTGCCTACCGAATGCTCTCCGAAGAGCGATTGCAGATCACTCTTTAGAGAGCAACAATATTGTGATCTAGCTCTTACACAATGGGGTTTGGGTTCAGTCAGAACCCATGTTAAGCCAAACCCAAATCCAAACTCATCTTTAACAGTAGGAATGTATACGGCTTACTTTGTGAAAAAAAAAGGAATGTATACGGCTATGAGGCTGCGGGAACAGGGGTGCCTAGGCACACTTACTTGCCAGGAAGTGCACTGCTATTGTTCATGAGGAATTTCAGGTAAATCATTCAGGATGCTGCTTAGGCACAGATCTTCACTTTATGAGCTGTGAACCATTTGTCTCCAATGAAAGGATCTGGATATGGGGCCAGCAGAGCATTTTCCCAAGAGAAGTGCAGAGGCCTAATGTGATTAATATCTCTAACAAGCAAGCAGTATAATTTTGCACAATCTCCGAAGTGATTGATGCCATGATGACTGTCAGCGTTTGTGCTCAGCACCTACTTGGTGGTGTACATCATCCCCTCATTCCATGCAGTAACCAAGCAATACAGGAAGCACTCTGACAGAAACGTGGCCTGCAAACATTTGCGGATCAGAGGATGCTGGCTCTGCTTTGATCTGTGTACAGGCCTTTTCTCCGGAGCCTTCTCTACAGAGTCAATAATATACACGGTAAAAAACAATTACATGTGAAAGATTGATTTCCTCGGCTCCCTGTCTCTTAGGGGTGTGCGGTTGTCAATATCACAATAGAAATAGTGGTGTAATTATGCTTGTAAACCCAGCATTCTTACCAATATGATGTGCAGGGAACATTTTATATGATCAGGCCTGAGCTCTTCCTGCAAACTATACCAAATCATTTATAGCCACGTAGGAGACTGCGGATCCTGGCTCATGAGAGGTAAGTGCACAGACATTTATGGTTACATTCACTAATGAGGGGCTTAGAGTCAGCCCCCGGCCCTGTGATAGTTTCAAATCGCATTACAAGTCACACCCTATTGTCTGTAATGCAGACATCCCAACCTCCAAAAGCTAATTTCCGGGAGGTGGCAAACTCTTTTCAGGGAGGTGAGGCTTTGCGGCGGTGCCGACCCCCCACCCCAATTAAATACAGCCTGATCAGTGCCAATTAAATGCAGCTATACCAGTGCAGACATCTCAAGTCTCCCGCATTTGACAACGGGCTCACGGACACCCGCGAGTGCGGCACAATCGCCCAGCTGAGCCTGCCTGGACTGTCACCCACTGCCACAGGAGGCGTTTAAACAGTGGCTGCGAACGAAGCTCCTGAGCTCGGCTCTCATTGGTCCATGGGCGGTGCCTGCGTCAGCGAAAGGAGGGAAGAGGGAGGCGGGCCTGTGTGGTGAAATCATTCCCTCGTACACACGACCGAGTTTCTCGTCGAAAAACGATAAGAAACTTGCTGGCAGAGCTTTCTTGCCGAGTAAATCGGTCGTGTGTACGCGGCTATCAGGTTTCTCGTCAAGAAAACCGACAAGAATCTCGACGAGAAAAATAGAGAACCTGCTCTCTATTTTCTTGTCGAGATTCTTGTCAGCCTGTTTCTCAACGAGAAAAGTGTGTGTGTGTACACTTACCTGTCCTCCGGGAAGCCCGCGCATGCTCGAAATGACTTTGACGCATGCGCGGTAGCTTCCTAGGCATAGGTAGTGTGTAGCAAGATGGCGGCGACGGCATCGAATGTGAAGAGCGCACGCTCGTCGTAGTCGATTACGTCACCGCGTTCGCTCCATTCAAAGAACCGCGGGTTCTTTGAAAGGAGCGTCTGTACACTCGGCCGGGACAAGTTTCTTGTCCAAGTATCTCGTCAGGAAAAACAATGTGTTTTTTCTTGACGAGATTCTCGGTCGTGTGTACGAGGCTTTAGGATTAAAAGGAGATATGTTACAAGAAGTGTATGTAAAATGATGTACATTGAGCACATGGTTGGCCTATACAGTCCTTTAGATACAATCAGTTAACTTAATCCTTTTTACGTCTTAAATTTAATACGGTTAACAGTTTAATAAAAAGATATTAGCTTATTTAATTTTAATCTATGTAAAGCTGAACCTCAGTGGAGTGTCACAAGGAGGGGAAGCGTAAAGGTTAGTGTTGAGGTTAGAGTGAAGATTAGTGTGAGGGTTAGTATAAGGATCACAAGGAGAGGAAGTATGAAGGTTAGTGTTAGGGTTACAGAAAAAGATAGGGTTAGAGTGAAATTTAGTGTTAAGGCCCATACACACGATTGGACTTTTTGACAACAAATGACCGACGGACCTGTTTTAGCGGACAATCCGACTGTGTGTACGTTCCATCGGACAAACTTTTTTGCTTTTTCATCAGACAAATGTTTGCTGTGAGAACAGACAAACTTTCCGGCAACAAATGTCCTACATCGGCTAATCCGATCGTGTGTACACAAGTCCATCGGACTAAAGTCCAAAGTACAAACACGCATGCTCAGAACCAATGCTAAAGATCAGACAACAATAGCAGAAGTTGCCCGCAGGGTGGCGGTAAAGAGCAGAAAAAACACGTGATTTGGTGAATGTTGGCTGAAAAAGTCCTGCCGTTTGTATTCATACCAAATTCACGGGCAACGCCCTTCGAACAAAAATCCACGGAAAAGTCAGATGGAAGTCCGATCGTGTGTATAAGGCTTTAGGGTTAGTATTAGGATTAAACGGAGATATGTTACAAGAGTGTTACAAGAAGTGTATGTAAAATGATGTACATTGAGCACATGGTTGGCCTATACAGTCCTTTAAATACAATACTTGTTACGTCTTAAATTTAATACGGTTAACAGTTTAATAAAAAGATATTAGCTTATTTAGCTTTAATCTATGTAAAGCTGAACCTCAGTGGAGTGTCAGAGACAGGGCAGAATAGAAGAAAAGACATTTATCTTTTTATAGCACCTAGTGTACAGATTAGACATGGTAACATGTGCTCTTTTTTACTGCCAGTTGCCTGTCTTCATTTCTTCCTAGTACATTATTTCTTTAGAGAAAAGCAATCTAACGGTACAAACAGTTGTGTTCAATGTTTTTTGTAAGGTATCATGGGATAGTCTGACTCGCTTGTGTGGCGTTGAGAGATGAACCTAGAAAACACCAATTTTCTGTGTAGTTGTTTCATGCGGCAGTCCCAAGAGCCCAATTAAAATTCTTGTGACATTAAACCACAAATTTCTCTCTACTTCCTCACATTGAAGGAAATTTGTACATTGTGTTTAATAAATTGAAGATAAAAGTATAGCTAGAGACAGTTTGGCTCATTAAGTCTTATGAGTGATGTTTTAAACAAAATTCTGTGGATATGCTGAGAGCCCGGTCTCTCGGAAATGGGGAAAAGTGATTTAAAGAACAGTTCCAAGTAACAGGTAAAATCAATTAGTGAGCTACTAATGCTGTCCACCATCACTGCAGTTTTGCTAAATCAGAAAGCTGAAAGACATTACCCCAAAGTGAGTTTTCAGAAATCCTTTTCTTTATCCAGCTCCACATACATTTATTAGGAGTGTACATCATGATGAATGTGCCATTAGTGCCCTCTTCATTCTAAAAGAACAGACTTCATGGTGTTACCTTTTTAATACAAGGTTTTCTGTATGTTGGGAATAGCTGTTCTGCAACACAAAACCAGTGTCTCTTTTACTATATTTGACCAACACACAATAATTATACAAAAGGTACATTAAGCAGACATGGCAGAGACACAATTACTTTACTTTTCTGCTTTAGGATACTAGTTAAAGCTGGCCAATCCATACATGACTTTGGTTGAACAAAAGAAAACAACTCTCTTCCCTCATCCACACATCAAGGTGGATGGGGGAATCACTTCCACGGAGCTATTGTGTTCTGACAGCATAGATCCCAACTGTCCCTGATTTCAAGGGACTGTCCCTGATTTGGAACAATGTCCCTCCTTCCTCCTCATTTGTCCCTCATTTTGGTCTGATCCATATAGTTGTATATAAAATGCACTACTTATCTTTCAAAAAGTGTTTCCCAGTGCTAAACCTTTCATTCAATTTCTAAATTGCTGCATTTGTAAATGTCAAAAGCCAATATAAAGGTATAATAGTGGTAAAAAAAAAAAAACATTTGTGGATTTAACTAGTTTCATTTGTATAATTTTCCTTCAAGGGGGCGTGGCAAGGGGTGTGTCTTATGCCTACTGACGTTTGCTAATAGGCGTCCCTTGTTCTCATCTCAAAAAGTTGGGAGGTATGTGACAGTAGGGAAGCCTCCCCACCTTTAGAATACACTGATCAGTACAGCCGGCGGTACTGTTAGAATGGCATTTATCTGACAGGATGGTTGTACAGAAGTCAATCGGTAGGAAGACTTCTGTACAACCATTGTTCTGATACATGGATCGAAATTAGGTTGGTCCCTGCTGAATTTCGATCCATGTATGGCTGGCTTAAGCTGATTTCCCCATCCATGCATTCAAGATGAATAGGGAAATCCTCCCCGCTGTGATTTGTATTCTGACAGCGGGACCCCCCGCCGTCAGAATACATTAACCAACAGTGCAACCCATTGGCTGCATGCGCTGAACGAGCAGACATTTTACAATGGCCATACATGGATCGAAACTCGTCCAGTTCCTGCTGAATCACCTGAACTTCGATCCATGTATGGCTTGAATTCCACTTTAATTAACAGCTCTTCCATCAGAAACTTTAGGAAAGTTATTGGTTAGAGTTATTCTCTATGTTAACATACACTTTTCTTCCAGTGAAATGGACAGAGCTTTAGTTACCCATGAAATGATGCAGCATTTAAGATGTTGGTCCATCATAATATCATAAAAGTTGGAATATCATAAAAGCCTCTGGCTTAGAGATAACCATTATTGGTAGGACCAATCTAATAAATGCATTCAGTGGAAATGGGAATGTTTGGATACAATGATAATTTAATGAAGTTTGGCTAAAATGAATTGGATTTGTATGGAACATTCTCTTACCCAACATCTCACGCTACAATTCTTTTGTGATCACTGGTTTTGTATAGCCGACTATAGAAGTTACATTTTAATGCTCAGTGATAGGATTTGATTATTCTCCTCTGGCTCTGGCTTAATATGTATTCTAATTGGTTCATAGGAAGGCTGCCATCATTTGAATTTATAGCCACAGTTGTGTAATCACCTAGAAAAGTTACAATGGGGGCTCTTCTGTTCCTGCAGTGACCATTGGGAAAGCACTGGTTCATACATTTCTATAAAGCTCAGTAAAAATTTGCAGGAAACTTGGATGATTTTGGGACTAACTTGTCTCCGATCTAATCAGTTGCAAACAAAACCCAATGCTTTGGTGGAAAAACGGAGCCCACCCCGAAAATTGGAAAGCCTAGTATACACCAAATGTCATGCAGCATATGCCAGCAGACAGCGAGCAAAATTCGGCCTGTGTGTACGGCAGCTGGTCTGACAGACCGGCTTCTGTCGACGGGCCATGACCAAAAAAGATCTGCTGACCGGCATCCAATTAGCGCTGTCAGCTGATTTCTGAGAGCACTGACTAGTGTGTTCTAGCGGCAGGTTGTCCCCTTGTCAGAACACAATAGCTCAGCAGGGGGAATTGCTGTACTAACATCGGATTGTTAGTAAAGCGGTTCCTCCTGCGCGCTTCGTTTTTTGTTTTTGTTCAGCCCGCTAGGTTGAACGAAAAAAAACTCAGTGTGTACCAGGCTTTAGTGTGGTAGAACAAGGCCCAACCCTACAATGAACCGCAGGCCAGTGTTTACTTTGTCCAGCTATGAAGGCCTCTTGAACCCCCCTAGGGAAAGAGAGCCTTGACTGAAGGGGGCATGGCCAGGTGCAGGACAAGGCGTTGGTCACCCAAGGATTGGTCAATGAGGGGGATGGGTTGGGCCTGAGCTCGGGTAAAGGATTGCCCCAGGGAATTCTGGGGTGCTTTCGGAAGACGTGCTGGGAAGAGCTGATCCTCCAGCCATGGACACTGAGCTGCTGCTGGCCAGGGTCCGCAAACTGGCTCTGCAGGGTCAGGCTGACCGGCTCTTCTCCCTCCTCTCCCCTGAGGTGTTCCCCTCTGCCTCTTCCCCCCGCCTGGGGCCCCTGCTGCGGGGCTCCCGGCTCCCAGGGCTCGTAGGCGGGTTCGCCCTCCTTCCCGTCTGAGCCCCAGTGCCTCCAGAGCCTCGTACGTCCCTCCCTGCCCTCCCCGCTCCCACGATTCTGCTCATGACCCAGGCCACGTCCCTTTCCCTCATAGGGGGACTGGCGCTTCGACCGGTCCCCGCCGGGGCCCTGCTAAGCGGGCTTCCCCATCACCAGAGCTGGCTGCGGCTCGGGCCCCGTCATGCCACCCACGCTCGCGGAGCCCTAGAGCCGCGATTCGGTCCTCCCGGGCACCTCCTGTGTCACCTCCCCACAGCTGCCGCACTGCACCTGCTCGGGTGGATGCTGCAGCTCTCTCCATCCCCATTGAGCGTGCGCGGGCATCCATTACGTCCGCACCCTGTCCCGCCCCCGCTCCCTCGGCAGGCGATGGAGTGGCGGCTGGCGGGGCTCCCCGCCGTTCATCCCGGGTGTCCTCTGCCAGGTCCCTGTTGCGTGGAGGCCGCCGGGCAGTCTCTCCTGTGTCCCCTCTGGGTGCCCGCTCCCATGTCACTGATGGCAGTTCCGCGGCTGGTACAGCATCCGCGCTACTGCCCCCAGTGGCTCCTTCTCTCCCTGCGCCCTACAGGGCAGGAGATTTAAATGCGTCCCTTTCCTCTGCCCAGCATGTAGTGTCAGTCCAGGATCTCCTTGCACCCAGCCGGGTGGGAGATCCTTACGATCCACTGGTTGCTCACCCTGCACTGTGGTCTACTGACTGCCATGATCTCCCTACGCCCGGAAGGGTGGGAGACAGCCACTTCGCACCAGCCACCTACCTCTCCCAGCCGATTACCGTGCAACGGCATCTCCCTGCGCCCGGCAGGGCGGGAGACCACAGATGCACGTCGGCCAATCGTCCCTTGCAACTGCCCGCCGCACGCCAGCATCCCCCTGCGCCCGGCTGGGCGGGGGATGGAGGTTCTGCTACGGCTACCCTCCCCTCTCCGCAGACTCCTGCATTCCCGCTCCTCCTTGCGCCCGGCTGGGCGGGAGGTCCTTGCGGGCGGCTTACCACCACTCAGCCTCGTCTCCCTGCGCCCGGCAGGGCGGGAGACTCCTCCAGTCCTGGAATGTCGACTGCTCCTGCTGCGGGTCCTGGAGTCCGCAGTTGCTCCTGTTGCTGCTCGACTGCTGTTCGTGACCACCCAGGCTCCTCAGGATCGGTGGTCGGATCCCCTCCCCGGGACCTCTCCTGCCGTTCAGCTCCTGCCGCGGTTGATCCTGCTCCGGATGTTCTGCCTGGACCTGCCGCCGTTCGCCCTTCATCGACTCTGCCTCCACACATTAGTGAGTATGATTGTGATTTGATTTGGGGTAGGTCCAATGACGCTTCCGTATCTGTCCCACCGGACAAACGCATAGCTACGGTCGTTAAGTCGGTCTTGTCTCAAATGGGTGTGTCGGGTTCAGCGGCTAGTTGGGGCTCCGTCGCCGGCGGAGCTTTGTGGGTGGTTTCGCCTACTGGCTCGCACCTGACGGAGGAGGTCAAGGGAAAAATCTGGCGTTGCGAATTTCTTGATTTTCTCGCGCTCGTCCCTCCTGACAGGGAGTCGATCAACAAATCGCGTTGTGTTGATGTCGCAGTTCAGGGCGAAAAATCAAAACAGCTTCCTCGAACGTTCGGGAACTGGCTTCAAGGGTTCTGCGCTTACGCCGGCGTGCTTTGTGAGCAGTTCCCGGAGTTGGCCGCATCCCTCTTTTCCTATTTAGACCTTATTTGGGGTGCCTAAAAGGTATACGGGGGCCAGTGCTGGTTTCACTACGACACTCAGTTTCGCCAAAAGATGGCAGCACGTAAGGAGTTTTGTTTTGATTGCCAGGACGGTAGCCTGTGGTTGTTACTCATGTGCCCCCACAGGCCTTCGTCCTTTCAGTCCCCCGCCGGCGCTCCCGAGTGCTGTTTTAAGCATGAGTGCTCCAGTTGCAGCGGTGCTCACCCCGCCAGCCGATGCTTCCGCAAGGGAAAACAACCCCTTGCCGGGCCGAGAGCCAATCCTGACCTTTCTAAACCGGAAGCCTCCGGTGAACATGCCATAGATTCTTTCCTGGCTAGACCGGTACCCTCTCCATAGGGAGGCCTTGATTTTGAGAGTCGGCCTGGACCGGGGTTTTTGGATACCTTTCATTACTTCGGAGGTGCCTACCATGGCTCCTAATCTGAAATCCGCAATTGAATTTGAGTTTCCGTATGGAAAACAGGAACGAACAAGTCTTCTGGACTGCAGCACTCCAAAAAATATAAAAGCCTTTATTTTAAAATAAGGAATCCAAAATACATGCTGTATATCACGGCACACAGGTCAAAAAAATTCAGCTAACATGTTTCACACTATGCTAGGAGCTGGAGTTGGGTCGTATGGCGGGCCCCTTTTGATTCCCCCCCCCCCTTTTTACAACATGAGGGTGTTCCCTCTGGGTGTGGTCCCGAAGAAGGCGGAGGGAAAATTTCGCCTTATTCACCACCTGTCCTACCCGTCCGGCTCTTCGGCCCTCCTGGGCTGCTGTTTTCAGGGAAGCTACTGTTTGACATGTGCCTGCCCATGGGCTGTGCCGTGTCGTGTTTTTTCTTCGAGCTGTTCAGTTGCTTCCTTGAATGGGTGGTCGCCCAGGAGGCTGGTTTTCAGTCCACGCTACACTACTTGGATGACTTCCTCTTCGTTGGCTCAGTGGTCGGTGTCAGCATCGGTGTCAGCTGTTTTTCAGGATACCTGCAGACGGTTCGCCGTTCCATTGTCCGCTGACAAGACCAAGGGTCCCGTGAAGGTTTTTAGGCTTTTTGGGCATAGAAATAGATACAGTGGCAATGGTTTTTCGGCTACCCAGTGACAAGCTGACCAGGCTCCTCTCTGGCTCCGCCGGCTGCCCAGGAGGGCCTCCCCTGTCTGGCCTACTTGTGGAACCTCGTTTACGATGTTTGCTAGACCTCCTACGGGTGTCGCTGTCTCCGCTGACATGGGCGTCGTATTGTTGAGTATGGCAGTAATGGGTCCAAACGTCGGGCGGTAGTTTTTCCATTTCCTCTCCACTTGACAGACGCATTGTGTAGTTTGCTTAACTGGTTTACTTGCAGCAAAAGGTGCTTCGGGTTCCACGGTTTCGTCTACCATGTCGGCATTGTCCTTCTGGTCCAACTCCTGGGGTGGGAAGAGGTCCTTCCGGAATTCTTGCGCCTTCAGGCTCATGTTTCTGGCCCCATCATCTTGGTTCTCCATGCTGGTGGGAATGATGTTGGTTACGCCCGTTCCTGTACAGGCTCTGGCGGCGGTGGGGGCGCCCGTCAGTTAGCCACTGACAGGCGGTGGCGGTTTTTCTTGACCTTGCCAGCAGAAAATGGAGGTAATGGGCCATCCCCTTGATGGATATCGGAAGTAGGCGGCCTGTCCAGCACTTATGGTAAGGACAGGCCCCTCCCACCCCCTTTGGTATTGTGTGCTCACAGTACAACTGTGACTGGCACTTGTTGAAATAATGTTCACATGTTATGTTTGGAATCAATAAAGCTGTGGCCTTGCCCTTTCCAACCTAATGGTTGTAAGCATTTTATTTTAATAGGGTGAGGGGGCAAGGGGGAAGGTTTATAATATATATATGTTACAGTTAATGGTACCTGGGCCCATTGCGCCTCAGCAGTCATGCATCTTGGGGAAACATACATACTTGACAGCTAGACAGCTTTAAAGGATAACTAAACCCAAGAACAGAAATACAATATATTACAGCTTATAGTCATTCGATGTGGTGGCTGCTATAGTTTTCTCTTTTTCATCTGATCTTGACAGAAATGCAATGTCCTTGTCACTTCCTGCCATCTAGTGCAAAATCTTATCTTCCTCCCTAGCTATCTTCTGTAATCTATCAATTGCTGTGCCTGCCATGTAATAGAGATGAAGGGATACGGACATGCTTGTAGTCAATATCAGGAGGACAACCTAGGGTGACAAATGTGACTTCCTCCATAGATAGAGAGGAGGAGTGACATAGCCACCCAGGCCAGGGACAGAAGTGTGTTACTTTCAGTATCACCAGGTAAAAATACAGCAAAAGAAGGTTGAAAAAAAAAATGCAGCCACTACGTCATGGACTAGTAATCCGCAATATATTAAATTTTTGGTTTTGGGTTAAGATATACTTGATCTGTCCTATGTTTCTTGTTTCAATTTTTTTTTGGGAGGGGGGCAGAGCTGCCCTTTGAAAGTAAGAAGAGATATACATATAATATATTGGATCGGGATTGATAACGGGCCAAATTTGCCAGAAGTCATGTCCAGTGTGCTAATCACATTCCCTGCGTTATTTTCTCTGGGCAAGATAGACAGTTTTTTTTTTTCTTTCCGCATCCTGTTTTAGAAACCTTTGCCTGGGATTGCATTATTCCCCTACATTTAATATGGCATAAGTAATTTGAATAATTTCTGTTCGTAAACTTGCTCCGTCTCCTTGAATTGCCTCAATTAATATAGCCATATGGCGGTGCAGTGCACATAATATCTCTGTATGTTATGGTTGCAGGACCTTCTGTCATTGATCTGTCTTCATATTCCGCCTTGAAAACAACAGACTTGTGTCAAGTAATGTTAGCTGCCCTGTCTGACCTGAGACAACCCTGATTGGAGAAAGGGCACGCCGCCAGTGACAGGGCAGGCAAACACACAGGGACACATTGTTACTCTAGAATTCCAGATCAGTAACGGTACTTATATATATATCAATTTATGATGATTTTTTTTGTGCTACAGTAAATTGAAAAAAATTTGTTAATGAAAGATAAATTATGAAAGTTGACAAGTTCGAAGCAGCTTTCATATAGGATAATCAATAGATAGGATTACTGTTTATTTCTATTAAAAGTCCATGATAAAATATGAATAGACTGGTGGAAATGCTAGGCACTTGGCTCTCCTGCCAATCCAATGGTATCATTGCTTTCCGATTCACTGACCTGGAGCAAATGTGCAGGGCATGAGCTTTGGAAGGCGATCAGCATTGCCTTTTTGGAAGGTGATCAACATTGGCAGCCCGCATAGTGCTCTTAGAAAGTTTTTAGTTTTGCCTCTAGACAGGCTTAGTTACATAATCACAACAACATTTTTCAATGCCATGCGATTAACGGTCAGGAACGTATAAAAGAGGATACTCCTCCTTATAGCATGTTATAGATGAACAGGACTGAAAAAAAGAAAAAAGTGCCCCAATGATGCTTTAAGAACATTCCCTAATACTCTCAATGTTAGATCTGCTGTCATCATTGTATAGTGAATGTGGTGAGCATAGAAAGAATTAAAGTAGCCATACACGTATAGATTTCTTTTGTTCAGCCAGATTATAAAAAAATGGAAACCTAATAGATTTTTCTACCTGCGCTAAATAGTGCAGATGAAGGAATCATACCTGCCAACTATTGTAATCTGACAGTCGGCACCCACAGCTGCCAGAATATCCAAACAGTGACTGCGTATGATTAAAAGCTGACAATTTTCCACTTGGCTCCTTCTACAAAAAACATCCTTAAGCCAACCACAACTCAAATTTTGACAAGAACCAGACACAATTTGAGCCATGTATTCAACCAGACTGCTCTTTACATATTACATAAACCAACCTTTCTCAACCTTTTTTACCCCAGAGGAACCCTTAAAATAATTTTCAGGTCTCATGCCGTGTACACACGACCGTTTTTAATGTCATTGAAACATTGAAAAAAACTTTGTTTTTCTCGACGTGATTCTTCTCAAGCCTGCCTTGCCTACACACTATCGTGGAAAAAAATGCTCGAGCAAAGCGCAGTGTCGTACAACACGTACAACGGCACTATAAAGGGGAAGTTCCATTTGGATGGCGCCACCCTTCATGTTAGTAAAGTTTGTTGAGCGACGATTCGCGCTTTTCTGCCTCGTGCTTTTCAGTCCGTTACAGCGCAACGAATGTGCTATCTCCATTACGAACGCTAGTTTTACCAGAACGAGCCCTCCCGTCTCATACTTGATTCTGAGCATGCGCATTTTTTTCACGTCGTTAAAGCCCACACACGGCCGTTTTTCATGACGAGAAAAACGACGCTGTAAAAAACGACGTGAAAAATTAGAGCATGTTCCAATTTTTTCATGCCCGTTTTTCACGTTGTGAAAAATGCTCTGAAGCCCACACACAATCATTTTTAATGACCTTTTTAAAAAATGTCATTTTTCTCGTCATTAAAAACGGTCGTGTGTACACGGCATCAGGCAACCCCTAACAAAAGGAATTCCTCAGGGGTCAGTGGGGAAAAATGCCCCTTACAGTACATTGGTAGTCCCATTAAAAATGCCCACTTACAGTGGTGATCAGTAGGCCACCTTTACAAACAACTAAAAAGATCATTAGTATTATGCAGCTGGCTCTCCAAAGTGGTGTTGGACCCAGAACTATGTAGACACCATCAGATTGGACATCAGTCATCCACAGTTCAACTCCTAGAAACTTCTAGATAACTCTAAAGTTCCACAAAACATTGGTTGCAAGTTTGGCTGACCTAGACCATTGGCCTGTGCGCACAGTCAATTTCGGAGTAATGGTTGCTCTACGAAAACCACTTGTAATTAACATCTCATAGTAGCGATCGATCACTATACATATAGAACAAATGGCTGCTCATTTACTTGACATACAGAAGTAACATGTAGTAGAGATTACTCACTAACGATCGTCCAGTGCTCCAAATGTGCAATTATTCTCTACTACATGCTACTTCTGTATTTCAGTCCATAAAGAGACATTTGTTTTAAATATGAAGCTAATATTAACAGTTAATCTCTAGCACTTTAGTAGCACAGCTGTGCTACTAAAAATTCCCATGTTCTCCTAGTGCAGTTGTGGGCAAGTGTGGGTTTGAAGCCAATAAAAACAATAATATATTTTTGGAATAAAGGATACACCCGAGTACCCTTGTGTTTCAGTTCATTTTATGGCTTGATTCCGCTTCTGTTTAGTGTCTCACTCTGTGGCGATTTATCCTCCTACAAGGCTCAATCATAGAGTGAGAGGCATTACATTGGTTTGTAGGGTCACTTCCTTCTTTCATTTACTAGTCACAGTTGCCTTGTACTGTGCCTGTGTATGATGGGCCCCTCACATTGTGCCAGTCCCGAGCATGCTTTAAATACACCATCACCTCTGCCATCTAGACCAGGGGTCTCCAAACTTTCCAAGCAAAGGGCCAGTGTACTGTCCTTTAAAATTTAGGGAGGCTGGACCTTGGCCAGTGGGGGTAGAAAATGCCCAGCGTCACTGGAAGTAAACATTGCCTCATGCTTGGTGGTCAGTGGGAGTTACAAAAAGTGCATAGTGCCTGTAGTTAGTAGTCATTGGTATTAGTAGGAGGAATAGTGCCCCATCGCTGGTGTCAGTGGTGGGAATAGTGCCCCATTGTTTGTGTCAGTGAGAAGAGATATAGTACCCCAAGGGCTGGATAAAGGCAAACAAAGAGCCACATCTGGCCCACGGACCACAGCTTGGAGACTACTGATCTAGACCATAATGATCTGTGCTTCCATGCTCTGTAAGTGCTCAGTAATCTATGAGAGGTCTGTGCTCTGGTGCAATTCAGTGATTATAAGTGCACCGTACTGAGTACAACTTAACGGTGCTACAAGCTACCTCTAAATGAGCCAGGGCATGGTACACAGTATGGATTAATCATATTACTCAAGCAAACTTGACTTTTGGAGTCAAACATGCTCGAGTGCGTACATACACCCTGCTTTAGTGGCCTTTGATTCCCCCACAAGGGGAGATCTTTTCCTGTGACACCTAGATAGTGTTCCTGGATTGGTCAGAACCCTCCCCCCCCACCCCCAAACACACGAGTCCTGCCCCCTTATCCTTTTGGGCATTGCTCAAGCTGATGTAAACAGATATGATGATGTCCCACTGCAGAATTATCATTGTTACCTATGACCGTTGGTGCCTTACTCTTTAACCTTCATAAAGCAGTCCTACCACTGATTCCTTCTCCATTCTAAACAATAACTGTCACTCCAATTTACTAATTGCTTTCAGTGGGAGTTAGGTTATCCATAGATGGAGCGATGAAAGCAAGTGATGCTCTCCACTATAGTCAGGTCACTGGTGGAGCATTACATAGTAATAACAAGTCCATGATATTTCTTCCACGGCAAGGGATATTTTCTCCTGGGCAGAAAGAATGTAAGGTAAGAAATGCTATATACAGTACGCATACATCTCTTGTTACCATTGGGCGAGTAACTGGTAAGGTGTTTGTAGCAGTCATGTGAGAATAGGCAGATATTTACACGACTATCAGGGAGATATTTGCTTACCATATTTTCCGGCATATAAGACGACCTTTTGTACTTAAAAATATGCCTCTAAACTTGGGGGTCGTCTTATTCGCCGGTATTAGACTCTGTATGCAGAGTCAGACTGCGGCCGTCTATTGTTCAAAAGCCGCGCCTCTTCCTCGTGCTGTTCCGTGATAGGCGGAACACTCAGCTTCCCAGCAGAGCCTCTGTTCAGTGTTCCGCCTACCACGGATGTCTTCTCATCCTCTGCCTCAGACGAGAGGACATCCGTGATAGGCGGAACACTGAACAGAGGCTCTGCTGGGAAACTGAGTGTTCCACCTATCACAGAACAGCACGAGGAGGAGGCGCGGCTTTTGAACAATGGACGCTCGCAATCTGACTGAGACTCTGCATGTCAGGGATAAGGTATGGGATCGTCGAGGTGAGTTATGCAATGGCACAGTGAGGCATGCAATGGCACAGTGAGGCATACAAAGGCACAGTGAGGCATGTAATGGCACATTAAGGCATGTAACGGCACAGTGAGGCATGTAACGGCACAGTGAGGCATGTAACGGCACAGTGAGGCATGTAACGGCACAGTGAGGCATGTAAAGGCACAGTGAGGCATGTAACGGCACAGTGAGGCATGTAACGGCACAGTGAGGCATGTAACGGCACAGTGAAGCATGTAATGGCACAGTGAGGCATGTAATGGCACAGTGAGGCATGTAACGGCACAGTGAAGCATGTAATGGCACAGTGAGGCATGTAATGGCACAGTGAGGCATGTAACGGCACAGTGAGGCATGTAACGGCACAGTGAGGCATGTAACGGCACAGTGAGGCATGTAACGGCACAGTGAGGCATGTAACGGCACAGTGAGGCATGTAACGGCACAGTGAGGCATGTAACGGCACAGTGAGGCATGTAACGGCACAGTGAAGCATGTAACGGCACAGTGAGGCATGTAACGGCACAGTGAGGCATGTAACGGCACAGTGAGGCATGTAACGGCACAGTGAAGCATGTAACGGCACAGTGAGACATGTAATGGCACAGTGAGGCATGTAACGGCACAGTGAGGCATGTAATGGCACAGTGAGGCATGTAACGGCACAGTGAGGCATGTAATGGCACAGTGAAGCATGTAATGGCACAGTGAGGCATGTAATGGCACAGTGAGGCATGTAACGGCACAGTGAGGCATGTAATAGCACAGTGAAGCATGTAATGGCACAGTGAGGCATGTAATGGCACAGTGAGGCATGTAATGGCACAGTGAGGCATGTAATGGCACAGTGAGATTTGAAAAAAGCTGAATAAAGCCTGTTCCTGTCAGCGGTTGTTCCTGTCAGCGGTTGTTCCGGCTACCCCTCAGCTTCCAGACAGACTAGTAAGAAGGGGGTCGTCTTATACGGCGAATATATCCCAAAACCAACATTTTAAATGGAAAATTAGGGGGTCGTCTTATACTCCCAGTCGCCTTATACGGTATCTATGGCTAGTTGGACAATCTTCTTACTTTATTCAATGGTAGAATCATCCTTCTAAGACTGAAACAGAAGAACTGCCCCTTTAAGCATGCTTATATCCTAACATACTGTATATTGAAATATGAAATGAGAAAGTATTAGACATTTTTCTTTCTACATAATGACAGTTTGCATACTCTAGGGACATACAGAGATGTCTGTAGCCTGGAAGAGCTGTGCTTTATTTGCTCTCTTGCTAGTTTGATGAGCTTGCACTCTAATGTTTTGCTGTAATCCAGAGGAGAAAGAAGGAGATAATGGAAAGAGGGGTGGGGGACACAGACAGCTCCAGACAGAAAAGAATTGTTAAAGATAAACAGGCAGCAGTGTAAAACCCCTCATTTGTCATGCAGGAGCAGAGCTGTGTGACAGGTAAATGTTGCTTACACTAATCCCCAGTGTATTATAGTTCTGCTCAGCAGCTCAGATAAAGAAAGCCGCATTTCTAGATAGAGACAAAGAAAGGAGGGAAGAAACTTGTAACCCCCCCATTCTGGCAGCACAGAGGAATAGGGGAGCCTACAAAGAGAGAGAGGGAATCAGAAGGGAGGGGACATTTATTGTTTTTTTCTGCCGTAGTCAACAACTCCTAACAATGGCTTGATGCTGGAATTTAAGGAACGATTGTCTGTGGGTATTAGGATAGCCTCAAATTACCCACTTTTGTCATATAGGGGGAATTTAGCAAGAATAAGAAAGCTATTTTATGCAGCATATTATCCAGCAACTTGTACACCTATGCAGCAATGTCTTTTCTGTGGGGCTTATTCATTGTAATGTTAATGCACTGTAGCCGGTGCATGAATCTGTTTTATTAACGTTGGAAGCACATGGTGCTGTGAGAGCTGTGAGGTCCCAAAGTTTTTTCACCACATGTCAGTTGAGCTGCAATAAATAGATCAATGCAGGCTCAGCATAAGGGCACATAGAAATCAGTTGTTTTTACGTGCCCTGTTCACACCATACTGCTGTGTTGAGTAGGGTGACCAGACATCCCCGGTTTCTTGGGACAGTCCCTGGATTGAGGACACTGTCCCCGGACCAAGTCTGTCCCCGGTTTTGTCCCCGGATTGGATTTGAACAGGGGCTGGGGCAATTTCAAAGACAGTCAGTGCAGAATAAAAATAAAAATAAAATCTGAATTACGCCCTCCCCGCTCCTACTAGCTTAGGGGGGGGTGTATTTTTTTCCATTATCTGTGCCCCTTTCTGATGATCATGTGCAGGTCGTAGCAGAAGGAATATTTCTTCAGTTTCGGGTGCATGCCCAATCAGCTCCGCTCGCATGTTCTTCTGCCTTGGCTCAAGTACCGGCCCAGCCGCCTGCCTGTTTATCTCCTTGCCTTCCCTGGCGGAGTGATCTTCCTCTGCTCCCCACCCAGTAGTAGCCGGGGCCCGGAGTGTAAGACTTGACAGGCTGTGAGGCGGGCAGCGGCGGTGATGGGCAGAGAGTCGCTGGTTGCCGCCATTGCTAGTAAAAACATGACCCCGGATTTCTTTTAAAAAATCTGGTCACCTTAGTGTTGAGGTGCATTGCGTAAAAATGCAGCATGTCCATAGGCGTGTGCCGGGTGTGCCTGGGCACACCCGAATCACCCCATGTGCATTAGCATTCTCCAGGAGCAGCACCAGGTGGGTGGTTGGGGGTGCCAGTGGCCAGTGTAAATGCCCCCAATATATTAAAGTCTAGGTTCAACTGTAGGAACACGTTACACCCGTATTTAGGGTGTACCGTAATATGCTCCCAATCAACTGTCTCCCACCACCAGAGCCCCCTTCCTGTGACAGCAGGTGGCGTACATGTGTGTCTGAACTTTGGGGTGCACACCCTAATGCAATAGGCTGTGCACACCTATGAGCATGTCCACACCTCATCGTATGTCACCACACTGCACACCGCCAAAACACACTGTGGAGCAAAGGGTTGAATTAAGTGCCATTTTGTGGTCAAGGTCATGCCACCCGTGAGGACAATTGAGGTGGGCATGGTGGGGGCAGCACTGAGGCTGGAGTGTTCATACCGGACACTGAATGTGCAGTGCTGCTCAATAATGCTGACCATACAGGCAAACTGTGCTCCCTGCAGACCAGAAAACTGACACAGGGATGGATGTGCTTCTTTGCCTAACGTGGTCAGTTTGAAATAGAAAACAGGGGGACTGGTGGGATCACCAGGGATTTTACACAAAGGAAGCAATGCCAAGAGTACAGGATATTTTCCACACAAGTACATGGTACAGCAGGCACGTATTAGTAATATGAAATGTTGGGGTACCTTATTCTTTAATTGCAGGGCTATGTGTTTTTTGGGATACAAAGGAAAAATCTGGAAAATAAATCAAAATCCCAGCCCCTTTAGTGCGGTTAGGTTACCTACAGATCATTTGTGATTGGCTACTGTGCGTTTTGGTATGCTGCGCCATGTAAAGTGGCCTAGTAAATCATTTATTAAAAAACGAAAAAACACAGTTTAAAAACAAACAAACAAACAAAAAAAAAACCGATGCTTTACTAAGAAAAAATATTTTTGTCTAAATAAATATCTCTACATAAAGCTTGAGTTGTCCAATGGCCATGCACCCAAAGCCTGTGTGCTGAACAAACAAATCTAACAAATTCCTTCATCCACGCTAATCAGCACAAATGGAGGAACCTCTTACTGTGACTATTGTATTCTGACATCTGGCACTGCCCTGAACAGTGCCTGCATCTGATTGGATTGTTTAGCCATCAATTTTCTGCCTGATGTTTCAATCAAAGGTTGTCAGGCAATGACATTTGCTCCATGTATGGCCAATTTTAGGCAGAGAATTACATGGCCACTGTCTGCCAAGTGCATTACGATTTGCGAGTGTTTCCTGTAATTAAAGCTTTCAAGCGGTCTGTTGGTTTTAATCAGACAAAGCCTGCCTGTTGGACATGCACTGAGATAAAGGGATCAGCAATACAAAATCACTGTGTAGCACTACTAAGCAAAGACAGAGTGTGAAGATGTAATGAGTAAATATGCCCTGTGTATGCACTCTATATATTTACGAAATCTTCAAAGATAGTTCATTAATCAATGCACATGGATAAGGAGCATTTATATGAGTTATTAAAAGGAAGAACTTTAAAGTGAAGTCCAATCAAAAAATGTAATGTCTACACATTCTTTTGTTTTGAATATGAACTTCATAATTTCTTTAATGAAGTTTGAAGCCTCATTCCTGGCAAAATACGCACCCCCTTCCACCCGTTCCTACTACCCCTCTGTAATGCATCTTGAAAGGTTTTTTGTTGTGCTTTGATGGTGAAGCATGTTTTACTCACCTAATGCCTTGTACACACGATCGGAATTTCCGATAAAAAAAAGCCTGACGGAATTTTTTCATCGGATATTCCGACCGTGTGTGGGCCCCATCAGACTTTTTTCCGTCGGAGTTTAGAAATAGAACATGCTTTACTTTTTTCCGATCGGCTGTGTGGAACTCCGACGGAGAAAAAAGCACGCATGCTCAGAATCAAGTCGACGCATGCTCAGAAGCATTGAACTTCATTTTTCTCGGCTCGTCGTAGTGTTGTACGTCACCGCGTTCTTGAAGATCGGAATTTGGTCTGACAGTGTGCATGCAAGACAGCTTGAACAGAATTCCGACGGAAAATTCCATCAGATTTTATCCCATCGGAAATTCCGATTGTGTGTACAGGGCATTAGTCTGACATCCAAGTTTCTTGTCTGTGAAAGTTGGATGGCAGACTTATGGGGGGCTGCTAACCCAGCACTGCTGATGGTCCCTATACCAGCCATTCCTACTGCCCCCTTGTGCTGATGTCCTTTTCTGGATTCAGAGATAGCCAATAAGAAGTGTCCATGAAGAAGGAAGAGAAGAGAAGACCCGGGAGTCGGGACTGCAGTGTCATATGACCTCAACATTGGGTAAAAAGTGAGTTTAAGAGTGAGTTTAGGAGTGATAGGAGGAGGAATACCATTCATTATCCCGAAGATGAACTTTAAAACTCCATTTCCTCCAGTTCCCAAATTCTACACTCTTTATTTTGGTTGGGTCTGTCTAGTTTTAGCTTAGATTACACAGTCTGCACTAGTTAGTGCTGTCCAGAACACACCATTTTTGGTTCATATTGGCCTGAAATCTAACAATGACCGTTCGTTTTGTACCAAGCAATGCCTGCAAATACAAGTAACCAATTTTTAATTTTTTTTATGGCTTATTATTTGTTCAACTGAAATAGGTTTTTTATCTGTTGTTTTTCTTCACTGTACAGTACAAGTGCACAACCTACTGTAATAAGTTACTGATGATTCTTCAAGTATCCAGCTACCAGTGTGCAAGTCTCTGTGCACCAATTTAGCAATAACATCAGTTCATAATGTTTCCAGCTGTGAAGAAGAAATGCATTTGCTTTGTGAACACCACACACATAACATGGTGATGGGAGCAGGAACACTATCTATTCAGGGTGCATATTGCACTTAATACAGCAGTGATATTCTGAAATCACAGCAAGGTGTCATACTGAGAGGCCAGAAGGGGGTAAGCCATAGTGGTAATAAATCTATTGAATGGACTTTGGACCGGACACGCCTTATCTATTATCTATTGTCAACTTCGTAAGGAAGCAGCAAAAACAAACCATTTAGAGTTACAGTTTTCTAAATGTTTTTATATGCTGTTTGTGGCAATTCTATGAGTATATTGCAGTACACAAGTCATCCTTTATGGCCTATAGAACTTGAATTAAAGAAGTAAATTGCTATTCACAGTCCTGCTCTGCGGGTACAGGGAGACGGTCTACATGTAAACAATGCAATGTTTAAAGGGGTTGTAAAGGTTCGTTTTTTATTTTCTAAATAGGTTCCTTTAAGCTAGTGCATTGTTGGTTCACTTACCTTTTCCTTCGATTTCCCTTCTAAATATTTTTTTTCTTTGTTTTCTTTGTCTGAATTTCTCACTTCCTGTTCCTCCTCAGTAAGCTGTTCAGTAAGCTGTTCTGGCTGACTAAACACCACTCGGATGATGGTGTGGAGTTTACTGAGGAGAAACAGGAAGTGAGAAATTCAGACAAAGAAAAAAAACATTTAGAAGGTAAATCAAAGGAAAAGGTAAGTGAAGCAACAATGCACTAGCTTAAAGGAACCTATTTAGAAAATAAAAAACAAACCTTTACAACCCCTTTAAGGTGGCTTGGGCCGGATGATACTGTAGCTCCAAATACAGAGCACATATTTGAATGGAGGTTGAGCAAAACAAAATATTGGGAATTGAGCAATGTGAGCCACAGTCCTGATGGCTATTATTACATTTTTGCACGAGGTGGAGAATCACAATCTCCACCTCATCCAATTAGAGAACACTTTGTATATTTTGAAAAAAAATTCAAGTCATTTTGTGAATGGCGACCCCCTTTTATCAGTGTAAAGAAAAGACACAGGACCTGGAGGATTGCGGTGACTACCAAAGTGATTGTTAGCTTCCCCAGTTGTCCCTCAGGTATGAGATATACATACGTACTGTACATTGTGCCAAACTGCAATAAAGATCATACCACAAGTTCAGCTTTAAAGGGCAATTCCAAGTCAGGTAACACAAGTGTATTGGTGGTATGGAGAGGGGTGAACATAGGGGGGGGGGGGTGGGATTTATCAAAACTGGGGCAGTGCACTGCGAATAAGCTTCCTACTAGCGGTAGAACGCTTTCCAGAGAGTGGTAAAGCAGTGGTTGACAGGTGTTGACAGGTGATTGACCGGAGCGGCGAAGACGTCACTCCGCGCATGCGCGCAGGAGCCGTCAAATCCGTCAAAGCCAGATTTGTGAATGGGGATTAACCCTGTGAATGCACCGTTGTCTACGGCGCACATGCGCCATAGACATCGGTGCATGTCTTTTTTTGCAAATATCTCCTAAACCGTGTAGGAGATATTTCTTGCACCTACAGGTAAGCCTTAATCTAGGCTTACCTGTAGGTGCAAGTTGCATAAGTGGGTTTACAACCACTTTAATGAGTGAGTGTGATAGGCAGTCTGTAGACCGAGTTAAAAATGTCACAGCCGGCTGTCGCATGTGTGTACAGTCCTGTCAGGCTGTAATGTTAGACTTTGGTTGGATGATAAAACCTCGGCCCAGCTGCCTGTTTTTACTACACCCCCTCCCCGGCCACCCATGTGAAAGAGCTCTTACACTGGTCATTCATTGTTTTCTATGTGCCCTTGCAGTGACTGACATTGATCAGATGCAGAAAAATACCTGTATTCAAATGATAACATGAAAGGAATCTGGAGAACAGTGCACCCTAGAATTTTTTTATTTTTTAATGCTGCCCAGCTTTTAAAGCATAACTGTACATATTATACAACGACTGGCAGCAGCTCCATTAGGGGCGCAGGGGCGCTGACCCTCCCAATTCATCTGCCTGGACCCTAATCTACATGGATGCATGGATTTCTATGTTTTTTTTTTTTTTTAAAGCACGTGTTTAGAGCCTGAGGCTCTAATTGGCACCCCGAGCCCACCAACTTGTGTGACAATAGCGAATTAAAGTGGTTGTAAACCCTTTTTTACAACTTTATGCTACAGGTAAGCCTATATTAAGGCTTACCTGTAGCTACCCAGGATATCTCCTAAATCTGCATGGTTTAGGGGATATCCCCTGTCCCCTGCATGTGCCGATGTCATTGGCACATGCGCACTGGGGCAAACTAAAGCAATGGCACCTATGTGCCGTTGCTTCAGTCTTCGTGCCGTTACCGACGGCGCATGCGCGGGAGTGATGTCATGGTAGAGCTGCACGATTAATCGTTATAAGATCGCAATTTCGATTCACCCCCCCCCCCCCGCGATCTCCAGGCTGGATTAGCTCGATTTTTTTATTTTCGTATTTCCGCGCGTGGAACGCAAATGGCGCCGATTGGAACTGACATCAGCAATAGGAACTGACGTCAGTCAGCAGAGAGCGTGATGCACCGCAGCGCCGCTGGATGATGTCTGGGCGTGGGCGGTACCACCAAGTTTTTTCGGCCAGGAAACGAAACACCACAGTGAGTGCGCTTTGCACACTGTGAGTCTCTGTGTGCACCAGCATTGATTCGATGATTCCAACACACACGTGAGTACCAGCAACCACTGGCACTGTCCCTTATAAAATATTATGAATATTACCACAGTTACCCAAACTCTGGGGTAGCCGACTGTGGTAATATTCATAATATTTTATAAGGGACAGTGCCAGTGGTTGCTGGTACTCACGTGTGTGTTGGAATCATCGGATCAATGCTGGTGCACACAGAGACTCACAGTGTGGGGCCCAGACCTTGCAGGTGACCGTCAGACAGGCTATTAAAGGGGACATGTGAGGAGTGGACTTAAAATACTGGCAACCATTGCCCCTTATAATATATTATGAATATTACCACAGCACAATCTGAGTCAGCAACCCAGACCTTGCAGACAGGCTATTAAAGGAGGACTTAAAATACCAACCACTGTCCCTTACGAGACTGCGCACAGATATTTTATATCTCTCATGTTCAGAGGTTGTAAATCTGTAAAATATATATTTTTCTGAGAATCGTGAGAGAATCGTGAACTTCATTCTATGCAAAAGAATCGTGATTCTCATTTTTCCCAGAATCATGCAGCTCTATGTCATGGCGGCTCCGGCCAATCACAGCGCCGTAGCCGCGATACCCGGAAGTAACTCCGGGGCGACATGTCGGCGGCCAGAGGGGGGTTTGTTTTTTTGGGGGTTTTTTTTGACAAGGGTTAACTTCCTCTTTAATATTCGCTATTGTCTTCCTGCTTCTTCTCCCAGCCAATCAGGAAGCGGATTGGCTGAGAGGAGAAGCGACCGTATTGGCCGGGAGCAGGGGGGAGGCGCAGTGGAGGAGATGCAGGGAGAAGCCGCTGAAGCTGCCCGTGGGGCTGATGGATGGGCAGACGATCGACCGAGAAATGTGAGTGGGGTATTTGACCGATTGACCAATCGACTGACTGACTGAATGGGGGGGTTGTTGGTTGGTTTGTTTGCCACTGCCCCCCCCCCCCCAACAAAAAAAAATAGAGCACCAGCCACCATTGTATAGAACCTTTCTCCTTTATTATGTATCCTAGCAAACAAAAATGACTTATATAACAATTCATATTTTCTTCAATTTTGATATCCTTCAAAGCAGCATTTTTCAACCAAGGTGCTGTGCCTTGGCAAAATGCCCAAAAATTGTATACAAGCTAGAAAGTGGACCAAGCCTGCCTTTTAGTTACACAAAGCCACAGCTTTTCATTGTGCACCAATTAACCACTTGCTTACTGGGCACTTAAACCCCCTTCCTGCCCAGGCCAATTTTCAGCTTTCAGCGCTGTCACGCTTTGAATGACAATTGCGTGGTCGTGCGACGTGACTCCCAAACAAAATTGACGTCCTTTTTTTCCCACAAATAGAGCTTTCCTTTGGTGGTATTTGATCATCTCTGCGGTTTTTATTTTTTGCGCTATAAACAAAAAAAGAGCAACGATTTTGAAAAAAACACAATATTTTTTACTTTTTGCTTTAATAAATATCCCAATTTTTAAAAAAAAAAATATATTTTTTTCCTCAGTTTAGGCCGATACGTATTCTTCTACATATTATTGGTAAAAAAAACGCAATAAGCGTTTATTGATTGGTTTGCGCAAAA
The DNA here is from genome assembly GCA_029206835.1 of Rana muscosa. Classification (NCBI taxonomy): domain Eukaryota; kingdom Metazoa; phylum Chordata; class Amphibia; order Anura; family Ranidae; genus Rana; species Rana muscosa. Next base: position 832,060,793 of record CM055122.1, read on the forward strand.
GTTATAGCGTCTACAAAGGGGGAGGACGTCGTAGGCCTACACATAATCCTTGTTTGCCCCTCTCCTGCTCCCCTCAGTCAGCACTGGGGTCATGTTAGCTGAGTCAGGGAGAGAAAATGAGGGAGAAGAGAAACATTGGAATACTAGTTTGTACCAGTGTGATAAGGTGTATTTGGTTTGGAAGATTAAATCACCTCTATGTTGGGTGCCCTACATGTGTGGATATTGCTACATTATGTAAAACTATTAGTATAACATTTACATTTTTGAATGGGATGCCTCAAGAATTTTGCAGAATTTTAAAGGGAGCCTTGACTGAAAAACGGTTAAGAAACACTGCTTTCAAAATGACATATGCGCTTGCCTGAATTTTCATTTTGTTTCCCAATAAAGCCATCTGCTGACGCAAAGATCTCTGCATACAAAGTTGTATTTAACAAAGCTCCCTGTGCATTACATTTTATGTGGATGTTCTTGATGTTCTTGTTTAAAAAGAGGATCCGGAATCATGGCTTTTTAATGAACTTATTATAAAGAACAAAATACTGTACCTGTAAAATGTTATTGTTTCATGAAGATGTGCTTATACTGGCTATAGATGGGTTGAAATTCGGCCGGTTCAGCAGGGACTGGCCAAATTTAGATCCATCTATGGGCAGGCTCGAAGTTCATTTCTCGATAAACCAGGCTGTTGGAATTTTTTTGCCCAATCAGTGCCGCCAACTATAGCTGCATAGCCCCCAACTGTCCCTGATTTGGAGGGACTGTCCCTGATTTGGAGCAATGTCCCTCTGTCCCTCTTTCCTCCTTATTTGTCCCTCATTTTGGTCTTATCTATAGAGTTGTATATAAAATGCAGTGCTAAACCTTTCATCTGATTTCTAAATTTCTGCATTTGTAAATTCCAAAAGCTAATATAAAGGAATAGTAGTGGTAAAAAAAAAACACTTGTGGGTTTAACCAATCTTGTTTTTTTTGTACACTTCTCTTTTAAGGGGGCGTGACAAGGGGTGTGTCCTATGCCTACATACTTTTGCTGATAGGTGTCCCTCATTCCCATCTCAAAAAGTTGGGAGGTATGTAGCTGGCAAGGCTTATGATGTATTCTGATGGCGGGGAAGCATTCCAGCTGTCGGAATACAATAGCTCCATGGGAGGGATTCCCCCCATTCACCTCCAAGGTAAGGATGGGGGAGTCAGTACATTTTCTTTTGTGTAGCCCGCTGGTTGAAAGAAAATCAATCCCGTATGGCTTGCCTTAGTGGTTATTCCAAAGAAAAAAAAAAATCAGAGTGTGATGTAACAATACAGGGAAAATAGCAAGCGTTAATACCTAAAAAAAAAAAAATTGGCTTGGGTATTTTAGAGATGATGATTATTTTTCTAAGATGAAGCTGATGTGCAAAAAAGTGGCTGTATTGAGATAATAGTTCACGCGGACCTCGTCAGAGCGATATGGTTCATCCCTAGTGATGGAAAGAGAAGAGAGTGGAGTTAGTGATGTGCGGAGTGATAATGAAATGGGAGTCACTGAACCATAATTCTCTGTTCCTCGCCAGCCATAATCGAAATCCATAACTCAGCCTGTTCCTACATTATCAGTTCATCAAAGCTGACATCTCCGGTCCCTTTTTTTGACCTCTTGCAACTAAGACTGCCTGACATAAGAGACTAAATAATAAAACATTGTGGGCATATTTAGGATGAGCCCTGAGCTTTTCTTATATTCCCCCAGAATAATGATTTCTGCTTCTTTTTTTATTTTTTTTTAATACCAAGACAAGACGTATAAATAATATCTATAAAATACTACCTTCCAGCTTTAACCTTAGAGAAGCTATAATCCAATTAGTTAGTTTGAGGACTGTTGTTCCAGTAAAATTTCAGTGTAGTATTTTACTGGAAGACCATTAAGTATGGTGGTCACTATAAAAAATATCCACTAGTCTGAAGGTGACATATTTACAAGACGTTTGATCCCCACCAATCCTTAATACTATATTACATTTAAAGTGCTGCATTGATGGAAGGCAATAATTGACTGTGAAAGCCACTGTCTTTTTGATGCCCTATAGCGGTAAGGCCTCTTTAAGGCCCCTTTCACACTGGGGCGTTTTTCAGGTGTTTTAGCGCAAAAAATAGCGCTGTAAAAATGCCTGAAATAATCCTGCCCCAGCATTCTCAGTGTGAAAGCCCTGGGGGCACCGCCCCTTAGTACAGACCCCCCATCACTACAGACCCCTCTCTATCAGTATAGACCCCCCTCAGTACAGACCCCACCTCATCAGTATAGACACCCCCCTAAATCAGTACAGACCCCCCTCCCTCAGTATAGACACCCCCTCAGTGCAGAACCCCTCCATCAATATAGACACCCCCTCAGTGCAGACCCCCCCATCAGTATAAACACCCTTCCTCAGTGCAGACCCCCCCCCTATCAGTATAGACAAAGTGCACAGTGTATTTGCTTTTAGTAAATCAACCCCTAATGCCCCATACACACGAGCGGAGCCAGCAAAAGATTGAGAGCAGGTTCTCTATTTTTCCGATGGAAAAAGTTCCTATTGGAAATTCTGATCATCTGTATGTAATTCCGACGGGAAAAAAACCATGCATGCTCTGAAACAATTTGACGCATGCTCAGAAGCGTTGAACTTTTTTTTCTCGCCTTGTCGTAGTGTTGTACGTCATCGTGTTCTTAACGCTCGAAAGTTCAGAGAACTTTTGTGTGACCGTGTGTATGCAAGCCAAGCTTGAGCGGAATTCCGTCAGAAAAACCATCCAACTTTTTTCCGACGGAAATTCCGTGTGTACAGGGCATTAGTGTCATTTCTGTCTGCTGCTTCATTCCTCTGCTATCAGCATGAATCACTTCTGACAAGTTTTACTGACACCAAGAGAAAAATGGTGACAGGGGAGGGAGCTCCAGCAGATTGACAGCCTCGGCTTCGTTTCTGTGTGCTTTGTGAAGGGAAGGGTGTCTTTTCCCTCCAATCAGCTCTCAGATTTCTCATCAATGAGCTCTGAAGTGTGTAATTTCAGCTCTCTGCCCCCTTTTTTCTGACAAGCTTTAAAATTCAGGACTAGGGATGGATGCAGAGAAGAGAACTCTGCAGATAAACAGGTACAACTTATGTATGAGAATTTGTTTCATTTCTGTGTATCACCTGAGGCCAGTCACTTCACTGGGTATATGTAAGGGTTTACATCCACTTTAAATGGATAGGAACCAGGAACAAAAGTGTTTTTCCCATCATACAGGCAGTTGTGTATGTTGTATGCCTACACAGGATATGCTCTCTGGAAGGGAAAGCAGTACAAACATATGTTTGATGAGGGTGTAGAGTGTGATATATATATATATATATATATATATATACAGATTTACATATCGGATTGTCCCTTGTTCTTTCAGAAAAAATGCCAAATGTCTATTTTTAGTGAATTTTAAACGAATATTGCATAATTGACCTGGCATTAATGAGCACAAGTGATAGGTTCTCTTCATATTTATTAGTCATTTATTTATTTCTGCTTTAATATAATTTGGTGGGTTGACACAGCAGAGATCTGAGAGTAAAAATAGGAGGCAGCTACAGTGAGAAATATGTAATTTTATCAAACTGTGAAAATAAACTGCAGATTGGCTAATGATGTGAAAATCACTTTCATTGTGTGATATTGTGTGGAACTAAATCGATAAACCATAGGTGCGATCCCAAAAGGGACAGGCTGTGCCCATGTGTCTTACCTCCCAATGATTGAATGTTCTTTCTTCCTTGCAGAGACCTTAATGGACACACGAACGGCCACAGCGGAGCTAGGCTGGACGGCAACTCCTTCTTCTGGGGTGAGTACTTACAAGTGAGAACTTCAGTGTGTTTTGCAGGGCCAGTCCACCCCTGAAGTTGATATTTTGTTATAGGTGGTGTCTAGTGGGCTGAGATGTCCCTTGAACTCTTATATCTTTTGGAGAGCCCATCGGTGATATCTCCCTGCCATAGTTCCTTGCTCTGTTCCCCACCATTGTCTGGTGTTCCCACTTCTTATTTTGCGTTCCTGCTATGGGCGTGAGCATAGGGCGTGCCAGGTGTGATTGGGCACAACCTAATCTCCCCGCGTGGTGCATATTCCCTGTTTAGACCCCTGGGTTTTCACTAAAGCTCCCTAATAGGGCTCCTAAAAACATTTAGGCTCCATGTACACAGAAGCTCAAAAACGGTCGTTTTGAACGCCAGATTTCTGGCAGAAAAAGCTGCTTTAAAATATAGCTTTTAGAAGCGTTTTTTACTAGCGTTTATTAGCGTTTTTCAGTGTAGCGTTTTTTAGCTTTTTTTTTTTTTTCAATGGATTAAAAAACGCTGGCGCCCAGCGTTTTTGAGCGTTTATTAGCGTTTTTCAGCGTTTTGCGTTTTTTTACTGCCGAAAAACGGCACTTTGAACACGAATTTCTTGCGATCAGGAAAAAAAGCCTATTAACTCCACTGCTCATTAACGCTAAAAAACGTTATGTGTACATGAACACATAGGTTTTGCGTTTTTTTACTGCCGAAAAACGGCACTTTGAACGCAAATTTCTTGCGTTCAGAAAAAAGCCCATTAACTCCACTGCTCATTAACGCTAAAAAACGTTATGTGTACATGAACACATAGGCTAACATAGAGTGCAGTTAATGGGCTTTTTAAAAAAAACGCCAAAACGCCAATAAACTGCAGTTTATCAGCTTCAGTGTACATGGAGCCTTAAAATAAAAATAATAATAATTTTTTTTTTTTTTTTTATAAAAACCACTGACACCAATCTTTGCCCTATTGCCACAGTCAACTGCTTTACTGACACTGTCAGTATATATATACACACATGCATACACACAAATGTGTTTGAACTTTGGGGTGCACGCCATAATGCAATAGGCTGTGCACACCTATAGTTCCTGCACAATATGATATAAATTATGAATCCAACAGATTTATTTCTTGTAATGGCTACTGGTTATTAAATAAATCCCTTCTATTGGAAACCCTGCGAGATATAAGAAACTGTTAGGTGTTTCAGAAACGACTGAAAAAGTTAACCTTATACTGTATCTGCTAAATACAGTCCAGTAGATATTAACACAGAAGATGTGCATTTTGTTTTTTAAGCAGCCACAGCCTAAGTATAAAAGCCTGTTCCCTGCCAGTATGCTGCAGAGAAGGACCCATGCTCTCTGTGTGAAAGCAGAGGTCTTTCCAAAGAGATGCCAGTATGCTGCAGAGAAGGACCCATGCTCTCTGTGTGAAAGCAGAGGTCTTTCCAAAGAGATGCCAGTATGCTGCAGAGAAAGACCCATGCTCTCTGTGTGAAAGCAGTAGTCTTTGCGAAGAGATGCCAGTATGCTGCAGAGAAAGACCCATGCTCTCTGTGTGAAAGCAGTAGTCTTTGCGAAGAGATGCCAGTATGCTGCAGAGAAAGACCCATGCTCTCTGTGTGAAAGCAGTAGTCTTTCCGAAGAGATGCCAGTATGCTGCAGAGAAAGACCCATGCTCTCTGTGTGAAAGCAGTAGTCTTTCCGAAGAGATGCCAGTATGCTGCAGAGAAAGACCCATGCTCTCTGTGTGAAAGCAGTAGTCTTTCCGAAGAGATGCCAGCATGCTGCAGAGAAGGACCTGTGCTCTCTGTTTGGAAGCAGTAGTCTCTTTTTGGAGATGCCACGTGTCCCTTGTGGGTGAGACCTAAACCGCTACAATTATGTAATATTACAGGCATTTTATATAGCACTGACAGTTTACACCGCCCTTTATTTTTATCCTTTTATTGCATTGATATTATGTCTTTGTAGCTAATATCATGCAGTTTTAATCACATTACCATTTATGTAAATAGGTAGCTATTACCAAATTATTCATTTATAGTGGAAGCATGTATGAGTAATTGGCATTTAACTGATAATATAACCAATTTATCTGCATAGAAGATCTACTATGAAATATATATAAAAAAAAGAAAAGAACAAAGAAAGAAAACAGAAATAAAATAAAGAACAATCCTTTATAATATATATATATATATTTTGGCGCTTCCTCCTCATCAACACTCCTAACACCAGTGACAATACCATTGTGGTCTTCACTATGTTTGTTGACGTCTTGCAGAACCGTATTCAAATCCTGGACATCATCTATTGCTCCCAAATTAACTATGGTGAAAAAGAAACTAAAAATTCTTGCTGTATATCGAAAATCTTGACACAATAACACAAGCTCTTAAAGGAGAAGTATGGGATGGGTTAAATAACTAGTACATATCACATTAGTCACATATCAGCTAATGTTTTTTTCCTACCTCTTTTAGTTTTTACAGCATGTGCACATGAACTTTCCTTCAACTGGCAAAAACGGTCCACTTTCAGTTTGAAAAGTTCTCAGGGGGTGTGAACATCTCCACCAACACACCCCCTGCCTCTGTCCCCCCTGCCCTAAGAGACGTGTCTGTGCTGATAGATAGGGAGAGGGAGGAGGGAGGAGGGAGGAGGGAGAAGGGAGGGGGGAGCAGCTACGCTCTGTGAAGTCTCAGAAACAAGCAGAGGGGGGATAGCCGACTTTAATCAAGCAAAGTGACAGGAAAGGGGGTGGATCCAGACTCTATATTCACACCATTGTCTGGATGATGCTGTATGAAAGACTGTAGAACCTCCCACAGGTATTTATCTTGATTTTAACAGAATGGGGGCACTTCTGAGAGGGCTAGGAGGGTTTATAGATATCAGCAGCTCACATAGAATAGATGTTAGCAAAAAAAGGAAACCCATAATTCTCTTTTAACTCTACAAAACATTTATTTACCAATGCCAAAGATTTATGGAACAATCATTATCAAACTCGGAAAAATCCCTACTGATGACACCGTTTCTTTATACTGAATGGTACATTAAAGCAAATATAAATAATTCTCTAGGGCAGACTAAGAATTGAACCAAGTGATTCCTAGTATCAACAATTTTTCTCGATCAAGTGTCTGCGGAAATTCTAAGGACCTCCAACATGGTGCACCACAATACTATTGACGAACAACTGTTACTATTATTTTATATTATTACACCGTACTTTTAACACTGTACATTCACATCAGTCCCTACCCTCAAGGAGCTTACATCCTAAGGTCCCCATTACACATTTACACATACTAAGGCCAATTTAGACAGGAGCCAATTACCTTGCCAGCATGCTTTTGGAGTGTGGGAGAAAACCAGTGTGCCCAGAGAAAAACCCACATAAGCACAGGGAAAACATGAAACCTCCATTCAGCTAGTGTCCTGGCTGGGATTAGAACGAAAGACCTCAATGCTTTAAAGTGATATTAAAGTTTCAGTTTTTTTTTTTAAATAACAAACATGTCATACTTACCTCCACTGTGCAGTTTGTTTTGCACAGAGTGGCCCCGATCCAGCTGTTCTGGGGTCCCATGGCGGCTCTCGCGGCTTCTCCCTGCATTAGACAACCCCCTCTGGGAAACTCTCTCCCGAGGGGGTTGCCTTGCGGGCGCGCTCCTGTGTCATACACTTGGCGTCCATAGATGCCGAGTGTATGACTCGGCCCCGCCCACCGGCACCCGCGTCATTGGATTTGATAGACAGCAGCAGGAGCCAATGGCTGCGCTGCTACCAATCTATCCAATGAAGAGCCGAGAACCCGTGGATCGCGCCCATGGAAATTCGGGGCTCAGGTAAGTAAAACGGGGGGCTGGGGGGCTGGATGCATTAAGGTGAAAAAACACAACCCCTTTAAGACAGAAGTATTAACCACTAAGCTGCTGTGCTTCTTTTATTTTTTGCTCCTTGGTGATTGGAGAGCTCTAGCTCTGACTCAGCAGGTACTATGGCAGACCTCTGCAGAGAGACCTCTGCTTCCACACAGAAAGTTTCCTTGCCTGCAGCATGCTGGCAGGGAACAGGTCCTCGCAGGCTGTGGTTGTTTTTGAAAGAAAATTAACTAAAAGACTTTGCATGCCTTTGTTTTGATGCACCTGAAATCTATTTCACTGATTATAACTGAAAGTTCAGTTGAGCTTTTAATAGACTTGAGTGATACTTTAAATCTATTCTAAATTAGCCGAAAGCGTCGTACACGCGACCGGTTTTCTCGGCAAGAAAACTGCTGGGAGAGCTTTTTGCCGAGAAAACTGTTTGTGTGTATGGTTTCTCGACAGGAAAACTGCCGGGAATCTCGACGAGAAAAATAGAGAACCTGCTCTTTATTTTTCTCGTTGGGATTCTCGGCAGAGTTTTCCTGCCGAGAAAACCGGTCGTCTGTATGCTTACCTGTCCAAGGTAAACCGGAGCATGCTCGATGAGACTTACATACAAGGTTAGTGTGGGGTGTAGCAAGATGGCGGCGACGGCATCGAATGTGACGAGCGCAGGCTCGTTGTAGTTGATGACGTCACGCGTTCTTGCCATTCAAACTTTGCTGTTCTTGCCATTCAAAATTTTGACGGGATTCCCGCCTGTGTGTACAGGGCTGAAGTCAGTAAAGTAGCCGAGAGAGCAATGGTATTATTTAAAAGATAGTAAAGCTTAGAGTTAATTTGCATATCAATTTGCTTAAAGTGATCCAGCATTCTCCTAAAAGCTCCAAACATTAGGCAGCTTTACAAGATATGTGATTATATGTGCATGCAATTTTAGCTGCCTGATTTCCATGTCTGCATAAGGTTGAGATGACTGAGGGTAAACACAGGTTCAGTTTTGCTCAAAACAGTAAAAAATGACTTTTGGTTGCCTGTTTTGGGTTACTACTGTTTGAAAACGGATCTGTGCTTTATTGACTAAACTCAATATAGTGTGTGTGGCTTTAAAGGGGTTGTAAAGGTACATTTTTTATTTTCTAAATAGGTTCCTTTAAGCTAGTGCATTGTTGGTTCACTTACCTTTTCCTTTGATTTACCTTCTAAATGTTTTTTTTCTTTGTCTGAATTTCTCACTTCCTGTTTCTCCTCACTAAACTTCACACCATCATCCGAGTGGTGTGGAGTCAGCCAGAACAGCTTACTGAACAGCTTACTGAGGAGGAACAGGAAGTGAGAAATTCAGACAAAGAAAACAAAGAAAAAAAACATTTAGAAGGGAAATCAAAGGAAAAGGTAAGTGAACCAACAATGCACTAGCTTAAAGGAACCTATTTAGAAAATAAAAAAATGTACCTTTACAACCCCTTTAATAGTATGTGTCAAGGCAAAATAGCAAAATAACAAATGCAGTACATCTCTGCAATAAATTCACATTCCCCTATGTTTTATCCCTTGAAAAATGCAGCAAGTATAGAAAAATACCTATCGACCTGCCCTGATCTGGGCTGTCAACACACAGCATTTTTGTGGAATAAATGGTGTCAGCCCTGCCAAGTCTTCTTTAGCTAAACTATTCAATCCCTCTCACTTTACCATCGCCACAACATAAATGTTGATTATTATTATAAGAAACAGGAGGACTAATTAGACTCCTAAATTTAACTCAAGAACAGTGCACAAGGTTTTAGGCCATTTTAAAATACATTGCAGTCAAAAGTGAAAATGAATCCTTCAATAAGCTGTGTAAAGAGGACGTGCGCTAACCTATAGAAACCAATCAGAAGTTACACCAGCACAAGAGTGGTTGCTGGGAGTGCTACAGTGTGCATTTTACAGCACAAACGAAATAAGGGGGGAAAATGGGGTGGACAGCTTTTACCTGTTCCCGATATGCATTGTCTTGAAGAATGTAATGCAAGGTGAAGATGACCGGCGTAAATGTATGTACTCTGAATGAGTCAGTTTCTTCTTCTCAGTCTTAAGAGGAAGAAGTGTAATCTTCTTACAGTAGCACAAGAGATTCTCCCTTTTCACACTACTGACGTGCCTGGTACATACTCCAGAAGTGTTAAGAGCAATGCTGCACAATTTTATCATATCACTCTAAGCCCATGAAAGATAGTTGATGGAGGCAACATCTAAAAGACTGGCCCGGGCCCCTATATTATTTGGATGATTACATATTTGCTTCTTAATTTCTTTTTACTGTACTTTAAAGTAGAGTTCTGGGATAAAACTATCTAAGCTTAAAACTGCTCCTAAGCCCCTTCCAACACGTATTCTAACCACACTGTGTAAGAAAGATGCATATATTTATCTATTCTTAGGCCATTCTGGTCATGTGATCAGCTACCCTGTGTCAGCTAGCAGCAGCATCAGGGGAGAGGAGGGACCACTAACAATGAATGGCCTATAGATTGCTCAGGCATGCACTGCTCTCTCCTGTATCCAGCACTGACTGACACAGGGGAGATCATATGACTGGGCTGTAGCTGAACATAAGGTAAGTATACAGATCTTTCTTCAACGGGGTACATAGGCGTGCGCACAGGGTGTGCCCAGGCACACCTTAATCACTCTCTGCAGTGCAGATTTCCCCTGCTGCCCGGTGCCCCCTCCCACAGCATGGCTGGCTTCCCTCCTCTCCCATTGGCTACTGCAGTGGGCACACATAGATGATATTTCAGGATGAGTGGGGGAAGGGGTAATGTCATTTACCGGCCCCTTCCCTTTCTGAATGAACACAGTGAGAGATCGGTACCGTGTTTTAGAGCTTTCAGGTGCACACCCTAATGCAACAGGCTGCGCACACCTATGACGGGGTAGTTAGTGTAGGTGTTAGAAGGGGGTACTAGCAGTTTGGATTCTGTAATTCCACTTTAATGTGTCGCTCTGGGAGTTTAACCAGTTGAAGCGTATCTATGGTCAAAATGTAAAATCATATATTAATCATATATTCATTTACACTTTGTATTTCCATGATTTCTTACCTACTCATAATAATCTGAAGTTTGTCAATTTACTTTGTCAAGACTTAAAAAACTGTATAGTGTCTGCGTAGCTGATGTCTGAATTCCCTGTCATTCCTAGATGCTAGAACCCTTAAAAAATGTAAAAATTAAATAAAAATAATGTGCAGCGCCTGTCTACTATAAATCCGTTGATCTCCGCTGAGCTGGCGGATGAAGGTCTGTCTCTACTCACTGTACAGGGACGGACTTGTCAGAGCCCCGCTGTTCTCTATGGGCAGATCGGATGAAAATGGACTGCATCCTATCCCGTCCCATCCCATCCGCTGGACGGATGGCAAACGTATTGCCATCCGTCTGTTTTGAGCGGATCTTGTCGGATCTGATGGCAGGCGGGTGTCAGCAGACACATCTCCGTTGACATCCACCTGCCCATACAAGTCAATGGGTGGCCCGCTCGGATCCGCCTGAAAAACGGATAGGCGGATCCGAGCAGGCCAATTGTGTGAAAGGGGTCTAAAACTGGAGAGTGTAAAATCTGGTAGCCAATCAGCTTGTTCAATTAAGCTTTGACAAAAAAAAAGAAAAGAAAGCTGATTAGTTTCTATTTAGAGCTGCACCAGATTTTGCACTCTCCAGTTTCAATAGTTCAACCCTCTGGTGTTCTCCACCATAAAACAATTTACAGTCAGGTTAAAAACATTTACATTTAAGTTGTACAAAATGACACATATCTCATTATTATAAAATAGACAATGTATCAACCACTGGCTCCTGCCTCTCCTTGTGCTGATGGGGTTGATATTGACTGATGCTGGTGTTATAAAATGAAAGTAGATGCTGTGACCATAGAACTCCTTTGGATAAAAAGAGGCAAAGGAAGTGTTTTTTTTTTAGTCAAACACTTGTTTTTTCATGGCATAACGTAATGAGTGGAATTTACTGAGACTGGAGCAGTTGTGCAGGGCAACCAATCAGCTTCTAGCTTTCATTTTCAAAGCTTAAAGGGTTAGATTACCTTTTCAGATTTTTTATTTGTTTTTATATTATCCTTTATTCAACCATTTAATTGATAACATTCCATGGGCTTCATTTATAGACATCTGCCTGTGCATTCTGTATTTATTTTCTTTTGTGAAAATAAATAAATATATTGAAAAAGAAAAAAATGGGCAGATCGGATGAAAATGGACTGCTCGGATGAAAATGGGCAGAAAATGGGCAGATCGGATGAAAATGGACTGCTCGGATGAAAATGGGCAGAAAATGGGCAGATCGGATGAAAATGGACTGCTAGGATGAAAATGGGCAGAAAATGGGCAGATCGGATGAAAATGGACTGCTCGGATGAAAATGGGCAGAAAATGGGCAGATCGGATGAAAATGGACTGCTCGGATGAAAATGGGCAGAAAATGGGCAGATCGGATGAAAATGGACTGCTCGGATGAAAATGGTCAGAAAATGGGCAGATCGGATGAAAATGGACTGCATCCTATTTTCTTTTGTGAAAATCAATGAATATATTGACAAAGAAAAAAAATGAAAAGTTGAACAGCCTCCCCCCCCAGTCATTGTCCCCCCACCTGGTACCCATTGTACACCTCAATGGGTGATGAACTGTCAGTGCTCATGCAGCCGGTGTAGTGGTTCGGGGGATTTTAAATCCCTGATCTTCTCCCTCTTCTATCGGGGGATTTTAAATCCCTGATCTTCTCCCTCTTCTATCTGCAGGGCTTCCGGGACAGATCAGCAGATCAGAGCGATTCTCTGTTCAGCGCTGACCAGTCAGAATCGTTCTGATCCATCCTGGAAGCCCTACAGAAAAAAGGGGGAGAATAGCAGGGGTTTTGAATCCTCAGACCGCTACACTGGCTGAGTGGGCACTGGCAGCTTATTACCTATGGAGATAAATACAGCAGGGACTCAGGGGTGAGGGTCGCTTAGGATTGCCACCTCATCCCTTTAAACTCGAACACATATTAATTACACAGGTTCTGTGACTGATTAAGGTGGTAATTAAGGTACCTTATCTGCATTAAATTAGCCTCAGAACCTGTGTAATTCATATGTGTTCGGATTTAAAGGGATGAGGTGGCAACCCTAGGGTCGCTGTAGGGTGTTAGTTCACCTTTTCAATTTTTTCTGAAAAGGTGAACCTACATTTTAAGGCTGCATTTATATAGCTGCATGGGTCCACATAGTTTGCTGCATTCAAAGACTGCTAACCACTGCCTCTGGATGCAGCAACACTCTGTGCTAAAAGCACATTAGCTGTGGCCACTTTCCAACCCTTGATGTACACTGTCTGCATCCATGGTCAGTCAGAGGCTCTATTCACAGGTAACCGCTCTACTGATTCTTGCTGGTTGCTCTCCTGGCTGCCCCTGTATGACCGTGTGAATGTAGCCTAACTAAACAAGCTAAAGGTAGAAGCTGAATGTTTTTTTATGCATAGCTGCTCCAGGTACTGTCTGCTCCAGTTTTAGTCAATTCCCCCATTTCATTTCCTACATTTTGGTCCATATTGATTTCTCACTTTCTTATTTAACTCATAACGTAAATATGAACATAAATTACTTATCTCAAAGTCTAAATCTAAACCCAGGAAGAACTGTAATGTCTTACAGATTACCTTTCCTTAGATGTGATGGTTAGAAATTGGTTAGAAATTCCCTCTATGATGGTTATTATTATTATTATTATTATACAGGATTTATATAGCGCCAACAGTTTACGCAGCGCTTTACAATATAAAAGGGAGACAATACAGTTACAATACAATAAAACACAAGAGGATTAAGAGGACCTTGCTCAGAAGAGCTTACAATCTAATAGTGACAACAAAGCCTGGGGAAGGCCCAGGAAAAAAAAAGCCTACTTACCTAACAGCTCGCAGACAACCAATTAACCTGTCTAACAGTATGCGTTAAAAACAGGGGTTTGTCCGCACGCATTTTCAAACGCATGCGTGAGCCACAGAGCCACGCCAAGGCCCCCTGGAATCTGTGGTCCTACATTAACCTATGAGTGTCCCCACAATGTAGGCACATGCATTCTGATGGTTAGATGAGGGCAGGTGGACTGAAGGGGAGCCACCCCTCCTTAAAGGTACAGGAGCACACCAAACACCCAGCATGTAGCACAATGGCTGCAAAGGTGTTGGTGCGCTGCTGGACCTATACAAGCACCATAGGTGAAAACAAAACTTGTCCACCGCCCCCATCTATAGCTGGCTATCGCAGTAAGCAGCATTGGAAGGCTGAAACAGATAACAACAAAGCCTGGGGAATGCCCAGGAAAAACAAAGCCTACTTACCGACCAGCTCGCAGACAACCAATTAACCTGTCTAACAGTATGCATTAAAAACAGTGTGAGCCAAACCTTTGTTTGCATCAAGAGATACTGGTGCTGCTGCTGCTGCCTGGCACTTCCAGGTGTATTAGAAAGTACGTTCCCACTGGGCGCTTTGGTTCTTCCCACCAGCCTCTACGTCATTAGCTTGTCCAGTAGTGACAAAGCAGTTGGGAGGAACCAAGTAGCCAACTGGAAGACCTGCTGTGTGACACCCCTTGAAGTTTTGGCAACAGCATCTCTTGAAGACAACAAAGATTTAACTTTCCATCTGTCGAACAGGTACATTTCAATGTCAAGTTCCATAGGCTTTGTTTTCATAGCCACGGGGTCCCTTTAAGAAAACAAGATGGCTGCCACATTTTAAAGTGTAAGTTAACCCCCCTATGGTTTTCAGCCAAGGAAGCTGCCATCTTTGCCTCTGTTTAATCTGTAACTGCCATGATGCTGCACATGTGATCAGTTTAGACACCAGCCATTGGATGGTTTGACAGTTTGGTTGAGAGCACAACCAATGGGAGTGTGACATTCCCGACACGTGCCGGAAATGAAACTGTTTTATGGATGGGTTTATTTCCGCTTTAAGTACACAAGCAGGTGACAACTATAGCAAGAAATCATGCACAGTATCAGCGGCCATAGTACCCGTGCAGTCACTTTAAAGATGTAAAAGGCAGCAACCTTTGTGCATATGTCTGAAATAAAGCTGGCTGGGTAGCACTGACACATATTTGATAGATGGAGCTGTCGCCGGAGCGTTGACCCCAGAAGACTTTATAACAAATTAAGAGGGGGGTGGGGTGTGAATGTTCAGTCCTGATGGCAATGCTGCAAGCTGCCATTTCACAAGCCCACATCTCAACAGGTCAGCTTCCCGATGGAATCCTTCTTACGCTCCATGAAACTTTACTGGATTTTTTATCATAGACATTAATGCAGAAGCAAATATTCATTTAATGACACCATTGTGTGCAAAGGATCATGGAACTGTAAAAGTTAATCCTCTGAGACAGGCTGAGGTTAGAGAGGAGGCAGAAGGAACTGCTCTTTAACCCATTACAAGATTAAACAGGGACTGTAGGCATCTCTGCCTTTGAAGGTTGGAATAGTTGTTAAAAAAACAGTACCTAAAAATGAAAATAATTTTCACTTGTAAAGGTTAAAAGCTTTGTTACAAAAATAATATTACACAATTTATTTTCTGTAAAACGCTAAGGGATATGCGGGTATTATATAAAAAAAAAAAACACAACAAGTAGATATATAAAGCAATATATAAAGCAATAGTCATGTGACTTAGGTCCACATGTGGTTCTCAGCAAGCTCTTAGCAGATAATTATATTATATTGTATGTACTGTATTTACTAGTTTCCCAATACATTTGCTATAAGTGTGAAAAATGGAAAAACTACCTACCGTAATATCCCTTATTCATGAATATATCGTATATTGTTTAGTATAGATAATTGTAAACTCAATACATAAAGAATATAAACCCCTGTTCAATACTGCAGTACCATTAGTCCTGGTAACACACATGGATTTTTTAATGTTGCAACCAACCATTCAGACATACAATTATTGCATACAGTGCCTTGAAAAAGTATTCATACCCCTTGAAATTTTCCAAATTTTGTCATGTTACAACCAAAAACTGAAATGTATTTTATTGGGATTTTATGTGAGACCAACACAAAGTGGCACATAATTGTGAAGTGGAAGGAAAATGATAAATGGTTTTCAAAATTTTCTACAAATAAATATCTGAAAAGTGTGGCGTGCATTTGTATTCAGCCCCCTTTACTCTGATGCCCCTAAGACCCCTTTAACACTGGGGCGTTTTTCAGCCACTTTTGGGCTAAAAATAGCACCTGTAAAGCGCCTGAAAAACGGCTCCCCTGCAGTCTCAGTGTGGCGATACGCAGGCAGGACGTTAAAAAAAGTCCTGCAAGCAGCATCTTTGAAGCAGTGAGGGAGCACTCCTCCACCGATCCTGCCCATTAAAATAAATAGGCACCGCTACCGAAGCGCCTGCAAAGCACTTTGGCAGCAGCGCAACACGGGCGCATTTAACTCCTTCATCAGCTGCTAGCGGGGTCAAAAGCGAATAGCGCCGCTAGAATCACAATAAAGAGCCGCTAAAACTAGCAGTGTTTTACCATCAACGCCCGCCCACTCCAGTGTGAAAGCAGGTTAACTAAAATCTAGTGGAACCAATTGCCTTCAGAAGTCACCTAATTAGTAAATAGAGTCCACCTGGGTGTAATTTAATCTCAGTATAAATAGAGCTGTTCTGTGAAGCCCTCAATGGTTTGTTAGAGAACCTTAGTGAACAAACAGCATCATGAAGGCCAAGGAACACACCAGACAGGTCAGGAAAAAAGTTGTGGAGAAGTTTAAAGCAGGGTTAGGTTATAAAAAAATATCCCAAGCTTTGAACATTTCACGGAGCACTGTTCAATCAATCATCTGAAAATGGAAAGAGTATGGCACAACTGGAAACCTACTAAGACATGGTCGTCCACCTAAACTGATAGGTCGGGTAAGGAGAGCATTAATCAGAGAAGCAGCCAAGAGGCCCATGGTAACTCCAGAGGAGCTGCAGAGATCCACAGCTCAGGTGGGAGAATCTGTCCACAAGATGATTAGTCGTGCACTCCACAAATCTGGCCTTTATGGAAGAGTGGCAAGAAGAAAGCCATTGTTTAAAGAAAGCCATACAAAGTTATGTTTGCAGTGTGCGAGAAGCCATGTGGGGGACACAGCAAACATGTGAAAGAAGGTGCTCTGGTCAGAAGATACCAAAATGTAACTTTTTGGCCTAAAAGCAAAACACTATGTATGGTGGAAAACTAACACTGCACATCACCCTGAACACACCATCCCCACCGTGAAACATGGTGGTGGCAGGATCATGTTGTGGGGATGCTTTTCTTCAGCAGGGACAAGGAAGCTGGTCAGAGTTAATGGGAAGAGGGATGGAGCCAATCTTAGAAGAAAACCTGTCAGAGTCTGCAAAAGACTTGAGACTAGGGCGGAGGTTCACCTTCCAGCAGGACAATGACCCTAAACATACAAATAGAGCTACAACGGAATGGTTTAGATCAAATAGATGTTAGATGTTAAATACAAATGCATGCCACACTTTTCAGTTTTTTTATTTGGAAAAAAAAATTGAAAACCATTTATCATTTTCCTTCCACTTCACAATTATGTGCACCTTGTGTTGGTCTATCACAGTGATGGCGAAACTTGGCACCCCAGATCTTTTGGAACTACATTTCCAATGATGCTCATGCACTCTGCAGTGTAGTGGAACATCATGGGAAATGTAGTTCCAAAACATCTGGGGTGCCAAGGTTCGCCATCACTGGTCTATCACATAAAATCCCAATAAAATACATTTACGTTTTTGGTTGTAACATAAGAAAATGTGGAAAATTTCAAGGGGTATGAATACTTTTTCAAGGCACTGAGGGAGTTTTCATTTCAGCACTTATGCTGGTCATATATTCTATTCTGTTGCTTTTCCAGCCACAAACCATACAGCCAGCACAAGAGCTTAACTTCATGGGTGATTCCATTCTATGACTACAAAACAATTAACCTCTTGAGGGTAATCACTTCCTTTGCAGCCCATTAAAATCAATGCATTGCAAATGAAGTGATTTTCAACAATTTTGTACATCCTTTATCAGATTATACTACTCACATTGCTTAGTACCAAGCCAAGGGCGTATTTCGCATAGCAGTGCATAGGGTATAGATGATGCACAGCATGTAGTACTGGACAGCAAACAGCGATAATCAGCAAGTAACACTTAACTGATCTGAGTACAGTAAGTGAAATCTGATTATTTGCTGCGGGTTACTGTATTTTACACACCATTTTTGCTTCACAGGGTTGAAATATATACCCTTGATATGCGTCAGCTGCCCCCTATGCCAATAATAAACCGAAGATCAAGAGCACCCTTGGTGAGACCTAGAGTGAAAAGTTTCAGAGTGCCACAGTGAATGGGGCTTGTGTCCTTTTCTTGTTCTCCCTATTCCTATGTTTTTTCCAAATGTTGCACTCACCTCTGGTTTTTCCAAATTTTGCACTCTCCTCCTTTTCTGCAATAAGAATCCTTCCTGCTTGCAAATTTTACATTTAGGGTTAAGTTCTGCTTTAAAGCGGAAGTAAACCCATCGATTTAACAGTTTCAAAATGCAGTTACATTCTCGGCATGCCGGGAATGTTAACTGTCACATTGGTTGTGCTCTCAACCAAACTGTCAAACCATCCAATGGCTGGTGTCATAACTGATCACATGTGCAGCATCATGGCAGTTGAGGATTAAACAGAGGCCAAGATGGCAGCTTCCTTGCCTGAAAATGATAGGAGGGTTTACTTCCACTTTAAGTAGTTCTCACCCTTGGGTACTGAGACAATCTGTATTCCTGTTGTTTGGCCTTTGGTGTTAGAAAGGAAGCTTCTAATGCCTTGTACACACGGTCGGAATTTCCGATGAAAAAATCAGACGGAATTTTTTTATCGGAAATTCCGACCGTGTGTGTGCCCCATCGGACTTAATTCCGAGGAATTCCGTCGGAGTTTAGATAGAGAACATGTTCTATCTTACTCCGTTGGAATTCCGTAGGAATTACAATGTGCTTTTGGCCAGACAGTAGTCCGACCGTGTGTACGGGGCATTATACATTTTCTAAGCAATGCAAGAGGTCGATCAGAACACAAGGATATCTACTGTATATCTATGTAGTACAATATTATCCTCTAACCACAAGCAGTTAGCACTCTTACCCCTCTTACAAAGTAGTTCCAGAAGGCCTAGGACCCTTGACTGGATACCTGGGGTTATACTGACCCTTTCTTCACTGACCTATTTCTTTCCCTATTTATCAGTTATGCCCAATACTAAGTGTTCTCTATGGAGATTCCCATACCTGTTCACAAACTGTTGTATAATCCAGCATTGGTACAATTTGTATCTACAGTATGCAGTCATTTGCCAATTTGGCTATCCATGGATAAAGAATGTTAGTAACAGACCAGTGATAACTGTCAGGATGTTGATTTTGTTGGAAAACCATTGACTGATGCCTACTATTCTCTCTGTATGTAGCTGTTGGTAGGTGTATATCTCTATAGCGAGTTTTCACTGTCCTGTGGCTCAGCCCGTTGAATGAGAAGCGATGATTGAAGAGCATGATCATGACTGATGGCATGATCAGAGGTCCTCATGTAAAGCCTTCTCCTGTGGCTCTGCCTGCTCACTGTCTGTCCCTCCTCTATTGCACTACCCCCCTTACTCGCTCTCTCTCTCTTTACAATTGAGATCTGTAATTAGGAAACATTAGCAGCCTGAAAGCAGCTTTCATACCTGAAACACTGGCAGTAAATGCACTCAGCAGTTCTCTTACATGGCTATTAATGTCACTTTTATGAAGTAACGAAGAACAAAACACCCTCAGGCACTTTAAACTGTTTTTTTTTTTTTTTTTAATACAGTGCAAGCCTTTTCAGGAACGAAGAGGCTCCTTGTTTGCTTTCACAGTTCAGTCTTTGCAGCATGCTGTGTCGGTTGACCCCCTAGATGTAGTACCAGCATGGACTATTCTCACCAACCTCCTCCTCTATTATCCACTCATCAATCCTCTGTATTGTATTTCCCAGGCCAGAGTCTGCCCTGCTTCTCTGCTAACCTTTAATCAAGGCCTGGCATTGTCTTTCACATCCAGATGCCAAGTTGATCCTCTGCTGACCTTTTGTCACTCTGATGAGGCTCTGTTATCATCTGAACAGACCCAGCCTGGTCATTTCTTAACCTTTACCATTTGAAGCATCCCTGCCTGCCTCTATGAAAAGAGTTATGTCTCCATAATGCATTTTATTGGATTCGCTATCATGTTTTCATATGAAATGTCATAGGTTATATTAAAAGAGAACGTAGGCAAACCACCCATGTCAAGTTGGCAGTAATGTGAGAAACTATATTTAAAGAGTAACTCCGCTTTTGTTGAGAAAAAAAATCTCTCTGTGTGATCTATGTACATTGCAGGGATTTGAACAATTTTTTTTGCAGATTCCTGCTTTTTGTTATTCTGAAAAAATAGCGGTTTGTCTGTGTCTATGTGGAAAGGGAATCTAAGAGCCTTTTCACACCGAGCCGCTCCGAGCGTCGGTGGTAAAACGCCGCTATTTTTAGCGGCGCTTTACCGTTGGATTTGTGGCACTTTTTTTTTCGGGGCTTTCACACTGGAGTGAATGGAGCAGCTGTTTTAGGGCGCTTTTCAGGCGCTATTTTTAACGCTATAGCGCCTGAAAAATGCCCCAGTGTGAAAGGGGTCTAATGGAAGTGGTTCTACAATTATCAATCAGCTGCGCACCTGCAGGGCTCTAATGAGGAAATTTCCAGGGTCTGTATCCTTTTAGATGTGATTTTTCTTTGGGAGTATCTCACTAAAAATTCGATTTTTGTTGCAGGGGATGCCAAAAATCACACAATCACACAAGCAGGAAATGACATATCTGGGGGGCATTCTGTACACCAGTGGTCATAAACCCTGTCCTCAGGGCCCACTAACAGGCCAGGTTTTATGTATTACATTGGGGAGATGCAGACTAGAATACTGCAATCACTGAGCACCAAATTATATCACCTGTGATGTATTTCAGTTATCTTTTAAACCTGGCCTGTTAGTGGGCCCTGAGGACCACTGCTGTACACAATTAGTGTACAATATGCCTCCAGGTAGCCATATTGCATTGCATTTTACAGAAAATTAAAGCACTGCAGATTGAAATGGAAAGGTAATTTTTAAAGACATTTACGGTAATTACAATATGACTTGATTCGCAATTGTATACGCTATACAGATATATTTTTTTTTTAAGTTTAATTTTTTTTCCCATGAAAGTGGAGTTACCCTCTAAGTGTACATTATGTGCTGCCTTTGTTGGTTCTGATAAACATCTAGCCAATACACACTATTTATCCTCATCCTACTTTACTTTAATTTTAGTAGATTACTTTTATGTGTTTTAAGGGCTATTTATATTGTACATTGAAGGAACAGTTGCACACACTATGGTGTTATAATAATTTATTTTTGATGTCTATGAGTTCTCCAACAATGTCAGGGGTCCATATGTCAGCGTGAAATTATTGTGTATACAGTAGGAGGAAACTTGAGTATGGTTGAATTTACCAGATATACCATTTATGTTAAATAGACGCTGTGGTTTTAGTGGACAGTACTGAATATATTTTCATTTATCCACCAATTTCTAAATTGCTGGATACCTTCAGGCATTCAGAACCTAATATTCTGCAGACCCCATGACACTGCCTGGTCTTCTGACTGCCCTTTGCATTATGGATAACCACCACAGCATTGGTGATGTCCACTCTAAACTCTGAACATCCTTTAATCCTGCTCCTGCCAATCACTTTACAGAGGTGACTTTACATTATACTAAGTTCAGTTTTCAACTTGCGTGTTTCTTACACCGTATTTTAATCATCTGAAACATGAATTTCGTAACTATAGAAGAAAGTGAAATAAAACCCATTTTCTATATAGAAATATTCTTGGAGTACTTCTTTAAATAGCTGTATCACAGCACATTTTGTAGTTTGATGCGGCTTTATCGCAGGGACGAACAGAGCAGGTCACATGGATACGATTCTGCTTAAATCTCTGCAGGTTCAACAAGCATTGTATATGAGAAGCTTTGTTTGCCAGGCCAGTGACAGTAACACAAGGACCCCTACTGAGATTAAACAAGCTTTCCCTAGCTTTGGAGGACAACAGAGAGCAAGAGAAAGCTTCATAATCAGGAGGCCAAGACAGATCTTTCTTTTTACAGCCTAGGAGGTTAATTGGGATTACAGTGGCATTTAGAGAGGCATCTGAACTTTTGATTCAACTCTCCTCCCCCACAGTCTGCTAACAGGACTCCACTGATTGGGTTCTGATGATTTTTAACTCTTCTCTTCTCATAAAGAATGCTAAGTAAGGTCATTTCAGCAACATACACCCATTTTAGTTGGATTGTGCTATGCACTTACATTATAGGCAATTTCTAGAAAATATATCAACAGAAAATGTAAAGTCACAGACACACTTTGTAGCCACCAGGGGGCACCAGCCTCATCCCCAGGTTTTACACACCAATACTCGTTTGGTTGTGCAGCAATCAGAGTAACCCAAGAAGGACAACGCAATGTCTAGTGTCACTGCTGCTGGTTTATCGAGACCATGCAAAGTCAATCCCATGTGCAGGTTTTTGCATGGTGCTTACAAAGGGAAACCTGTCAATAGAGAAACATGCTGGCTGCCAATGTTGACTTGATTCTGAAAATACTGATTGCCTGGCTACCCCTGGCTTTATGTCTTTTTGAGTCACTGACCTGGCCAAGCTGCCAGGACCAGCATATAGTGTGTAAAGTCAGTGTGAAATCAAGACTACTCACCTACTTTAGGTAAATAAATATATATATATATATATATATATATATATATATATATATATATATATATATATATATATAAAAAGATAAGATTTATTGTCATTGTAGAAAACAAATTCACAATGAAATGACCTCTCTACTCCACACATTATTCATACATCACAATTATCAACCATGCATTTACCACACAGGATTGAATTACCGTATATACTCGAGTATAAGCCAAGTTTTTTTCTGCTGAAAATGCCCCCCTCGGGTTATACTTGAGTCACCTTTTTGCGTCTGATCTCCCAGATTATGGGGACCCAGTACCGGCTTGGCACACATGTAGCCCCACTCTTCCTCTACAAGTGTGCAAAGTTTGTTGTCCGGGGGGACCTACGGCCGGGGAGCACCAATTTTTCAAAGCCGGGCACCCCTTCTATAGACTCCCATGTTAAGCTGTAATTTCTCTGGGGATTTTGGGGACCCAATACCGGCCGGTTGTAGGTCCCCTGGACCCAAAACCTGGCACACATATAGCCCCATTTCTCCTCTACAAGTGTGCAAAGTTTGTTCTCTGGGGGACCTACGGCTGGGGAGCACCGATTTTTCAAAGTCGGGCACCCCTTCCATAGACTCCAATGTTAAACATCAGTCTAGTCATGGACACAGTGAGGCATGGGCACAGGGAGGCATGGGCACAGTGAGGCATGGGCACAGTGAGGAATGGGCACAGTGAGGAATGGGCACAGTGAGGCATGCACATGGACACAGTGAGGCAAAGTGAGGCACAGTGAGGCATGCAGATGGACACCCTAGGCTTATACTCGAGTCAATACGTTTTCCCATTTTTTTGTGGTAAAATTAGGTGCCTTGGCTTATATTCAGGTCGGCTTATACTCGAATATATATGGTATACCAAAAAAATATAAAACTGTCCCCATATTATAAAAATATAAAAAGTGTCCCCATATTGAAAACTAGACAAGACAATAAAATAAGACTTTGTGACCTCTTTCATTTCATTCCTGCATTGATAGCCTTAATAGCCCTGGGAAAGCAGCTCTCTTTAAATCTATTTTCCTTGTTTTAATTTCCCTAAAATGTCTGCCAGATGGCATATACATATAGAGAGAGAGACACGCACGCACACACAAACAGTATACACAGTATACACAGTATATATATATATATATATATATATATATATATATATATATATATATATATTATAGTATATGTGTGTCTGTGTGTGTATTTTCTGGTCTCCACTTTTCCAAATTATTATTATTATTATTATTTTACTGACAACAGTCAGTATTCCCTGTCATATGATGACGCTGTATTGCGCTGGTGACAGTATGTAAAAAATAAGGAAAAAAAAAGGTAAATAAAAACAATCTTGCCATTTTAGGGGCCTCAAGAAATGAGATTGGCCGTCAGTACATCAGGATTAATCAATTATATAACTTTCACACAAACCAATTAATATACATTTATTGGGATTTTTTTTATTTTTTTACCAAAGACATGTAGTAGAATACATTTTGGCGAAACTGTATGAAGAAATTCGATTTTATTGGATATGTTTTATTTTTCTTCAGAATATTTGTTTGTTTTTATTTTTTTTCGTTTATATGGCAAAAAATAAAAAAACATGTTATGATCACATACCACCAAAAGAAAGCTCTAATTGTGTGAAAAAAAAAAAATAATATATAAATTTAATTTGGGTACAGTGGTGCATGATGATGCAATCGGCAGTTAAAGGAGCACAGTGCTGAACAGCAAAAAATGGCCAAGTAATGAAGTGGTTAAAACCTTGTGGAGCTCAGGTGGTTAAACACACCCCTCTCCAGACTCTAGTGCCTGAAACATGTGGCAAAGCACTGTACTTTGCAGAAGAATTTGATTAGAGCAGAGTACTACCACTCTCATTTCATTCTGTTTTATTATATTCAGGGTAATTTAGTCCAAAGATAGATTTAGCTAATTATACCAGCATTCGTTAAAAATTCATATCATTTTAAGGAGTACATAACTGGACAGATGGGGTTTCTGTTTTATATTAGCCTAGAATGCGGCTTTCAGATCATTTCTCCTTCAGCACCTCTAGTAACATGGACAGCTACAAGTGTAGAGGCTGTTTAACTGCAGCACTCCCAGGGGAAAGAACCTGATTTTTTTCCCAGTTCTGATAATGGTAAATGGGATACTGATACTGATGTGTATGTCCTGATTATTATAAAAAGTTGCTCATTATTTAGAAAGTTGGTGCAGTAAAGTACAAAGTAATCCATTACAGCCAACCACATTCTTTGAATAAGCCTGTGTAACTGCAGAACAATTTTTAGTAGCATCAATTAGTATCCTGCTAAGCTCCCTTCACATTTCAAGCGGAACCAAACCCATCGATTTAACTGTTTCTCAACACTGATATACATTTAAGGCATGCTGTGAATGATAACTGTCACAATGGGATTGATTTACTAACACTGGAGAGTGCAAAATCTGGTGCAGCTCTGCATGGGAGCCAATCAGCTTCCAGGTTTTTTTGTCAAAGCTTAAAGGAGTAGTAAAGTTACATGTTTTTTCACCTTAATGCATCCTATGCATTAAGGTGAAAAAACATTCGACAATACCGCCCCCCCCCCCCGAGCCCCCATTTTTCTTACCTGGCCCCTCGAAAGTCCCATGCTCGTCCCCGTCATCCTCTTCGTTTTTCTGCCTGGCCGCCGATTGGCTACACTGGATAGATTGAAAGCAGCGCAGCCATTGGCTGGCGCTGCTGTCAATCACATCCAATGACGCGGCACGCCGGGGGGCGGGGCCGAGTGATACAGTCGGCGGCTATGGCCGCCGCTGTATCACGGGAGCGCGCCCGCAATCACTCCACACCATGCGAGCTCACTCGCATTAAGGTGTGGAGTCCTTGCGGGGAGGAGCCAAGACAGCCGCCGAGGGACCCCAGAAGACCAGGATCGGGGCCACTGTGTGCAAAACGAGCTGCACAGTGGAGGTAAGTATAACATGTTTGTTATTTCTAAGCAAAAAAAAAAAAAGGTTTAGTGCTCCTTTAATTGAATAAGCTGAAGTTAGAAGCGGATTGGCTACAATACACAACTGCACCAGATTTTGCACTCTCCAGTTTTAGTAAATCAACCCCAGTAGCTTGTGTTCTGAGCCAAACTGTCAAGTCTTTAAATGGATGGTATCATAACTGATCAAATGTGCAGCACCAAGGCAACTGCAGATCAAACTGAGGCTAAGATGGCAGCTTCCTTGGCTGTAAAGGATAGGAGGGTTTAGTTCCACTTTCACACGGGCACCATCAGTTTAGCCACGTTAAAAACATAACAGTTCTTATCCGTTGCTTCATCCGTGTTTCATTCCGTTAATCTTCTTTCTCATCCGTCTTCCGTTCCATTAACATCCATTCACATCCAATAATTTACCCGTTTACATCCGTTTTTGCAACCGTTTTGATCCGTTTACAGCAGTTTCTGTGGCTTTGATGACATTACCCAGAAAGCATTGCTCCTCCCATGCTGCATTGCAGTTTTCAGTGAGTGACTTGTCCTTGCTGTGTCCTTCCTTTGTCCATGTCCTTGTGTGTGCTATCTGCATTGTGCGATGGATTCCAACTATTTTTGGGACAGTGTGACATTGTTTGTCATATTTGCCTATATGTGGAGAAAGGAGAGCAAGAAAAAGCAGATTGTGACTAGGAGCTGCTCCTGGGAGACATCTCTGGCCGTGGTTCTCTTTGGCGATGTACTTCCAATTACTTCCAATGTACTTCCTATTGTCCAACTACTGCCTGGGTCATAGGTTGAGTTCACATATAACAAAAAAAAAATGATTTCTTCAAAACGGATCTTAACTGATCTGAGGTTGACGAACATTGTCAGTTAACGTCAGTTACTGTATTTATTGACGTATAACACTCACTTTTTTACCCTGAAAATAGAGGGTAAACTGTGCCTGCGTGTTATACGCAGGGGGCTGTGGAAAGTTTTTTCCCTGAAACTTCCCTCTTAAAGTTAGGGTGCGTGTTATACGCCTGTGCGTGTTATACGCCGATAAATACGGTAATATCCGTTTTCACGGATCTCGACGTAGCCTTGTACGTTCAAAAAATTTGGAAGCGGAAGTTAACGGATGGTAACGGATGGTCATCCGTTTGCCCATAGGAATGCATTGTCGTCCGTTGATGGATGGAAGAAAAACGGATAGATGGACCGCTCATGTGAAAGGGGCCTTATGCCCTGTACACACAATCGTTTTTTCTGATGAAAAAAGTCTGATGGACTTTTTTCATCTGAAAAAACGATCGTGTGTGGGCCCCATCGGACTGTTTTCCATCGGTGTAAAAAAATAGAACATGTTTTAAATTTTTCCGATGGACAAAATACTGATGGGAAATTCCGATCGTCTGTGTGGAACTCCAACGGAGAAAAAACCCACGCATGCTCAGAATCAAGTCGACGCATGCTCAGAAGCACTGAACTTCATTTTTCTCGGCTCGTATGAGTGTTTTACGTCACCGCGTTTTGGACGGTCGGAATTTTGTCTGATGGTGTGTAGGCAAGACTGATGGAAGTCAGCTTCATCGGAATTCCGATGGAAAATTCCAACGTATTTTATTCCATCGGAAATCCGATCGTGTGTACAGGGCATAAGAGTTTTTTCGGCCTGTATACGCCTGACAAAGATGCAGAATCCAATGCTTTCTAAATGTCCCTGTTTACACTTCTATGCAAAGCCGCTCAATTCTCTACACACTGCGCCCAAAAAACTACATGAGCGTATTTAGGCATTCTTTGCCCTTCTAGACTCCAATGAGTGCACCTGTAAATTTACATTTGCGGACATTTTGTGCCTGGAAAAAACCTTGCCTTGCCCAGCCTAGGACACAAACACGTGCAAAAATACCTAAACAAAGCTCATAAAATTATTGTAAAACTCAAAAAGACAGAAAAACCACCAGGGATGGAGGCAAGGGTACATTTTCAGGGACACTATGGCATTTAGCTGGGATTGATCAGAGTCAGTAATATTTGCATTGGCATTTCCAGCGCCTTTGTGTGTTTAAGTTGAGGGCACTTTGCTGCCCTTCAACAATAAGATTTTTTTTTCCGCGAATATGTGCACATATGAAGAGTTAAAGGAAGACCACTTATGTCCCTATCACTGATTGTTGATAAGTTAAAGAGAACAAGATTGCGATCTATTATAGGGACTCCTGTCTCCAGCCCTCATTATGTGCAATACACCTTCAGCTGGAGACGAAAGCTGACAAGCCGCAGCCTTTCCTTAATCATATGTATGCAGCACAGAATGGTGACAACAGAATAGCAGCGGTAGGTGTTACCAAGGTTACCATAGGAGCGGAGAAGGGAGTATCCACTTCACAATGGGGCAAGTGAAGGGAGATGGTGTCAGGGGGCTTGTAGATTGAAACAGTTCAGCTAGTATTCAATAGAATGCAAGAGAAAAAAATTCCAGAAAAATATGTATTAATGACATACCTATCTACAACATCTAGTTTTAACCCGTGGAGATGACTAGCAGCCATGAAAGTATATTTTTCGTATTTATGGGGGGGGGGGTGACTCCATGTTGTATAAAGCTCTATTTACTGATCTGAGCACCACAAACTGAAAACACTATTTAATTCATTTTTAATATTAAAAACAAACTCACCCATCCATGTTTCCATGCTTTATTTAGTTCAGAAATCACTTTGAAAAAGACCCCCTAGCATTGCTAGCCATGGCCACTTTAAGTAGATCAGAAGATTCATGTAGCATTTGCTTCCTAGAATCTGGAACTATCTGGAATCCACCCCTACTCTGATGACACCCTAGAAAATCTTGCACACGAACAGTACAATATACACACGCAGCAGGTACACTTTGGCAAGATCAGGAATGCAGGGAGGAGGGTGTGCTTAGCTGAGAACCCCTCCCCCAGATGAAACAAAAAAAAAATGCCCATGGGATATATGACATAATTTTGGCCTAGGCCAGAAACCAGGAAGCAGCTGAAGAAATGTTGAAAAAAAAGTTTAAAACAAGTAAATGTAATATACCTTCTTATCTATTGACTAATGCTGGCAGGATTAAGTGTTACAAATACATAATGAAAATAAAAATAAAAATGGAAGTAGTGGCGCTACCTGCCCTTGAATGACCAAGGGGTCTAAAGGGGAAAACCCCACAGCAGGCTAAGCCTAGGCCTAACTCATGAGGACAGGGGTAGTGCTACAGAGAAAGGCTACCTGCAGGTCAGCAATGGAGTCCTAAAAGGAGATGGACTAAGTGCTGACTAGATAAGACAAGTGTGGAGAAATGCAGGAAAACTGATAAAAGCTCAGTGCAGGTTAGGTGTATTTTATTGCAGAGGAGACATTGCATGTTTCTTTTGTGAAAATAGCTTGCCTGCTCGCAGACTTTTGTAAAACACCTTAAGGTAGTATTAAAGCTTGTTTTTGTATTTTGTATTTTTTTTTTAAATAACAAACATGTTATGCTTTCCTGCTCTGTGGTTTTGCACAGAGCAGCTCTGATCCTCCTCTTCTTGAGTTGCCCACTGTTGCGCCTAGCTCCTCCTCCTTCTCGAGAAGTGCCTCCCCCAGAGAAAGCTGCTTGCCCTGGGGGCACCTCTGCGTGCATGCTCCCGAGCCGTTGCTCTATGCGTCCATAAAACACCAAATGCCATGGCTCGGCCCCCCCGCTCTCGCCTCATTGGCTAACTGGCTGTGATTGACAGCAGTGACAGCCAATGGGCTCTGGCTGCTGTCTCAGCCAATGAGGAGGGAGAGACTGCTACACACATAATGATAATTCACAATTGGTTCCTTGACACACACACAGACATTCTTTGATCAATTAGAAGTGATCAACAAAGTTCCACCATGGCTGATTGACTTGGCAGAATAAAAATTGTTTGAGAGCTCATTAAATCAATCGGTTAAAGAGTCTATGGCTTACAATTCTTATTCAATCCGATTATTTAATGATTAATTGAATTATTATATTGATACAAGTGTGGCCACCTTTTGAGGAACACGTCTAGTTCAAACCTCGCACCTTCTGGATATGGCATATATTAGTATGTATATATATATATATATATATATATATTTAATATAAAGTATATAGACAAAACACACACACCCTTATAATATGCTAGCAGATACACAAATCATAGGGGGTTGTTATGCAAAAAGATGATCTGTCAAACCCACTGATAATTTCATTGCCTCTACTATAAATAACTTTTGATTTGTTAAAGTGGTTGTAAATCCTTACACACCACTTTTACCTACAGGTAAGCCTATAATAAGGCTTACCTATAGGCAGGGCTGCTGTTAGAAATCACGGGGGCCCCATACAGCCTACCTGGCAGGGCCCCCCTCAAATATATCAAAACAAAATTTTCACAAAAAATATACTAAAATCATTCTTAGCAGACACAAAGATAACAGAGAAGCTGTGCGAATTAGCCCTTTTTTAATTAGTTTTTTACTTGATGTTTTGAAAAGTTTTTTATTTACAATTTTTACTAGTTATTTTTTTTACAATTTTTTTCCAAGAATTTTATTGCATTTTACAAGGTATTAAAACAATACAGGGTTACAATTTGTAATTTTTTATGGGACAGGGAAGCTGTCAGCTGTGTCTGTGTCTCTCCCTGCAGCAGCTAAAAGTGTGTGGGAGGGAGAGAAATTGGTTTCCAGCTGCTGCAGAGAGTCACATAGGGCATCCTGTAATTGCCTCTCCATCCGACTGCACTGATTCCCTCTGCTGTTTGGGCCCACCTGTGAGCCCGGGCCCCACTTTGAGCCAGGGCCCCCTACAAGAGGACTGGTGGTCCCCCCCTATCAGTAGCCCTGCCTGTAGGTACCATGAATATCTCCTAAACTTGCACCGTTTAGAAGATATTCACTATAACAGCATGTGCTGATGTCCCCTCAGTTTCCCCTAATTTTAGAGCTTCCCCTTAGATCTAGAGCAAATGCATTGGAAGTGTACAGTATATTTGCCTCTAGTAAATAAACCTCTATGTGCTTAGTAAAGCTTACATAATACTGCACTATATAAGTAATTATATACAGTAGGCACTATGGTCATATTAAATTAGAGGTATACTTTGTTGCATAGTGAGCGGTTTACATTTTAAATCGCTTGCTTATTATTGGAAATGCATGCGAAAATAGATTGACTAGCAATGCGGAAGAAGGCTCATTTGTCCGCGTAGTAAGTGCCCATGATATACAAGATAAGTGACATTATTCAGTGTGTCTTGGATAATAATTTGTAGATTGAAGTCTTCGTTTGCTATAATAGTAGATAATTAGCTACATATATATAATTATATGGCTATCAGTTGACAAGTTTTCACGGTACTAATGAGATTGGACAAAGGAGATGGTACACTATGTTGGCCAATCTTATTAGCCACCTATTGTCACTGTTTCCCACGTTTTGACATTATCAAAATCCACATTTAAATGCAGATGCATGCTCACTGTCTGACTTAATATTAGCCAGTGCAAAAAATACCCATAATTCTGTCATTAGTTTCCGCCCTGTAGCGCAGAGCAGTCTAATATGTGATATCTGATATAAGTCAGCAAGACCTGGAGAATTCGTTTTTTCTGATGCTTGGCTGAACCTACTGAAGTCATGGTTTCTTTTTTTTTTTTTTAACAGAAGGAATTTTATTAGAAGAAAAATACCATTGTACATGAGAGAAAACTGTAGACAATACACAGGAAAAGAATGTCATCTAACAGGGTACAACTAGGTCAGCACTTAACCAGTAGGCATATCATCAGACATTTCAGGTTATACATAATAGTGTTGCTAAACCTAGTCATAGGGCACTTATACACACCGCTAACAGGACCATCCATCTACCTATTCAGCGCGGAGAGGGGGGGAGCTGAAATGTAATACCAATTAGTACAAACCCAGGGGAGGGAGGGGGGGGGGAGGAATCAGTGTCATAACCTCAAACCACGATCTACACCATGAGGTGTCTGGCCTCAACCCATCTTGACCATATTTTCAGGAACTTTTTACGACAGTTGCGACCCATGTACGTCAGCTTGTAAAGTGGGAGCGTGTCATTCACCAGCTTCTTAATCAGAATGGTTTTCCTAGCATAATACGCACAATAAAAAATAAAAAGTTTTGTATGTGTGTTAGTGGGGAGGTTGTCAGTTATACCCAAAAGAAGGATCAGGGGGTCAAGTCCGACGGAAACGCCACTAAGTGATCTAATATTAGCGGTCACTTCCTGCCAAAACGTCTGTATCCGGGAGCAACTCCAGACCATATGGATAAAGTTACCTACACCCTCCTGGCAGCGCAGACACTGATCATCTGCCAGGCGATAGATGACCGAGAGCCGCTGTGGCGTGTAGTACACCCTGTGAAGAAACTTGATTTGAACGAATCGGTCCCTGGTAGCTATCATAAGGGGGATGTACTGCTGTAGGCCCTCGGACCAATCTTCCTCCGTCAGGTTTGGTATATCCCTCTGCCAGGCACTGAATGCTCTGTCAGCACCAGTGCCACCAGCACAGGTGAGCCTAAAGTATATGGAGGACAACGCTCTATCTATGTTACTAGCCGCAAGAAGTCGCTCAACCGAGTGTGGGGCTAAGGTAAGCGGCTCTGGGAACTGAGCCCTGAGTGCATGTCGAAGCTGCATACATCTAAAATACATCCAGGAAGGAAGCGAGAATTTGTCCTTCAGGTCCCGAAAGGAGAGGAGACGGTCCCCAGGCATAACATCTCGGAGGGTCTTAACCTCGTACCTGGCCCACACCTGTGGGTCCGGTACGGTCCGCAGATGGGGCAGCTCAGGGTTTCCCCAAAGGGGAGTATAGGGAGAGTAGGTCCAGGGCTTCATCAGGGACCCCGAAACTCGTCTCCACACTCCAATGATTGCTCTCATAGAGGTAGTAATATGTATGTTAGAGCGAGGCCCTCGGTACACTAAATTGCTAAGCTCAGCATAGGAGCCCAATATTGTCGCCCCAAGATTCACCGCGGGGTTGGAGCGGTCCTGCATGAACCACCATCTCACTGAAACCAGGACCGCCGCCCAGTAATATTTTTTAAAGTTGGGTAGTGCCAGACCCCCCCCCCCCCCCGACAGTGGAAGCTGAAGCGTGGACCTAGCCACTCTGGGGACCCTACCTTGCCACACAAATGTTCCAATCGCCTGGTCCAGTTTAGTAAAAAAGGAATTAGGTATGCTAACAGGAGTGTGCCGAAATGCATAAATGAATTTAGGGAGGAAGGACATCTTTATCAAATTAATCCTACCTACCCGGGTCAGCGGCAAGTTCTTCCAGGTGTTGCATTTGAGGGTAAATTTTTGCATAATCGGGCGAACATTGGCTTCCAAGTAGTCCGGCAGGCTCCTCTGAACATATATGCCCAGGTACTTAAATCTGTCGACCCAGTGAATGGGGGCCGGTAAGTCAGGAGGAGGGGTCATCGGGCGTAAAGGAAAGAGCACAGATTTGTCCCAATTTATTTTAATGCCCGAGAACCTGCCAAACCGCTCGAAAATCTCAAGGGCCGCCGCCAAGGAAGCATGAGGGTCGCCCAGATACAGGAGGGTGTCATCTGCGTACATGGATATCTTTTCCACCAGGGGTGGCACCTGGATGCCAGATACCCTATCGGAAGAATGTATCAACGCAGCTAACGGCTCAACTGCCAGGGCGAAGAGGGTGGGAGAAAAGGGGCAGCCCTGTCTAGTGCCTCGGCAGAGTGGGAAGGCCGCAGATAAAATACCACCAGTACGGACCCTAGCCGTTGGACAAGAATACAATTAGCTGTACCCACGATATAAAGACCGGTCCGAACCCAAACTTTTGCAGCACTGCCCACAGGTATTCCCACTCCACCGAGTCAAAAGCTTTTTCAGCATCCAGGGAGGCAACCACCTCTGCCCCCCCTCCCCCAGCCACTCGATCTATCACTGTAAAAAGCCGTCTAAGATTAATATCTGTGCCTTCCCCAGGCATAAAGCCTGTCTGATCACCATGCACCAGGGACGGTATCACTCCATTAAGTCGATTAGCCAGGATCTTGGTAAGGATCTTGGCGTCGACATTGAGCAAGGAGATGGGCCTGTACGAGGAGCAGAGCTCGGGGTCCTTCTCCGGTTTAGGGATAACCACAATAATCGCTCTCAGCGTCAAGGGCGGCAACTGGGATTCTCCGATCGAGGTCTGGAGGACCTCCCTCAGCGCAGGGGTCAATGATTCACCATGCGTCTTGAAAAATTCGGCTGGAAGGCCATCCTCACCCGGGGTTTTCCCCGTCTACATAGATGCCACGGCCCTCCGAATCTCTTTCAGAGTAAACGGGGCATCCAGTCTCGACCGTGTCTCCTCCATATGCATAGGGAGGTCTACAGAAGTCATGGTTTCTTCCTTTAGCAAATCATTTAAAAAAATGCATACATATAGTTGCCTTATTATAAGTGATGACTATAAATATATGAAATATTAATTAAAAGGGTGCATGCTTTAGATTTTTTCAACCCCCTCTGAAATGCTTCACTGTTAAAGGAAATATGTTGCATAAAAAATACCATTGTTGAAAGCCTCAGATGGAAGCTCACATCCTTTGACTTAAGCCTAGTACACACGGGCCGAATGTCGGCTGGCATCGGCCAGTTCAATAGAAACCAGCCGACATTCGGCCTGTGTGTATGGCAGTCAGACTGACAGAAGCTTCCGTCAAACCTGTTCTAAGGGGCTGATTGACTAAAGGCAAATAGACAGTTGCGCTCTGTACGCTCTGTAAGGGCATTTGCTCCAATTCTTAGTAAATCAGGGAAAGATCTACTGACTTCCATTATCCAATCATGTTTTTTTTTTCCTTGCACATGATTCGATATCCTTTGCAAACCTCATTTACTAAGCTCGTGAACAAATGCCCTTGCAGAGTGCAACTGCACTTGCAAAGTGCACAATCTATGTGCCTTTAGTAAATCAACCCCTAAGTGTCATCACTAACTCTTGTGTCTCTTTAAAAAATAAAAATAAAAATAGCTGTAATAATGTGAAAAACATTTGCACAGCCACAATGGAAAAAATAAATAAACATATTTTGTCTAATATGATCATTTTTTTATGTTTAATAGCACCAACTAGTGGCTATATTGTGTATTTAAGGATTGACCAAGTCAAAAAATTTGAGAACTTTGTGGGCACACAATGAGGGAGATTCAGTAAAAAAGTATACATTTTATTACAACTACAGGTGCAACGGATCAAAAAACTCACGGTTCGGATCGCTCCTCGCATTAGAGTCACGGATCGGATAATTTTTTGGATCAGTGGGGGAGATGTGGATATTAGTAATATCCACATCTTCCCCACTGTAATATCCACATCTCCCCACTGTAATATCCACATCTCCCCCACTGTAATGTCCACATCTCCCTACTGTAATATCCACATCTCCCCCCACTGTAATGTCCACATCTCCCTACTGTAATATCCACATCTCCCCATTATAATATTCACATCTCCCCCACTGTAATATCCACATCTCCCTACTGTAATATCCACATCTCCCCCACTATAATATCCACATCTCCCCACTGTAATATCCACATCTCCCCCATACTGTAATATCAAAATCTCCCCCACTGTAATGTCCACATCTCCCCACTGTAATATCCACATCTCCCCATTATAATATTCACATCTCCCCTACTGTAATATCCACATCTCCCTACTGTAATATCCACATCTCCCCCACTGTAATATCCACATCTCCCCACTGTAATATCCACATCTCCCCACTGTAATATCCACATCTCCCTACTGTAATATCCACATCTCCCCCCACTGTAATGTCCACATCTCCCTACTGTAATATCCACATCTCCCCATTATAATATTCACATCTCCCCCACTGTAATATCCACATCTCCCTACTGTAATATCCACATCTCCCCCACTATAATATCCACATCTCCCCCACTGTAATATCCACATCTCCCCCATACTGTAATATCCAAATCTCCCCCACTGTAATGTCCACATCTCCCCACTGTAATATCCACATCTCCCCACTGTAATGTCCACATCTCCCCCACTGTAATATCCACATCTCCCCCACTGTAATATCCACATCACCCCACTGTAATATCCACATCTCCCCACTGTAATATCCACATCTCCCCCACTGTAATGTCCACATCTCCCTACTGTAATATCCACATCTCCCCCACTGTAATATTCACATCTCCCCCACTGTAATATCCACATCTCCCCCACTGTAATATCCACATCTCCCTACTGTAATATCACCATCTCCCCCACTGTAATATCCACATCTCCCCACTATAATATCCACATCTCCCCCACTGTAATATCCACATCACCCCCACTGTAATATCCACATCTCCCCACTGTAATATCCACATCTCCCCACTGTAATATCCAAATCTCCCCCACTGTAATGTCCACATCTCCCCCACTGTAAAATCCACATCTCCCCACTGTAATATCCACATCTCCCCACTGTAATGTCCACATCTCCCCCACTGTAATATCCACATCTCCCCCACTGTAATATCCACATCTCCCCACTGTAATGTCCACATCTCCCCCACTGTAATATCCACATCTCCCCCCTGTAATGTCCACATCTCCCCACTGTAATATCCACATCTCCCCCACTGTAATGTCCACATCTCCCCACTGTAATATCCACATCTCCCCCACTGTAATATCCACATCTCCCCCACTGTAATATCCACATCTCCCCACATCTCCCCCACTGTAATATCCACATCTCCCCCCCACTGTAATATCCACATCTCCCCCACTGTAATATCCAAATCCCCCCCACTGTAATATCCACATCTCCCCCACTGTAATATCCACATCTCCCCACTGTAATATCCACATCTCACCCACTGTAATATTCACATCTCCCCCACTGTAATGTCCACATCTCCCCCCACTGTAATATCCACATCTCCCCCACTGTAATATGCACATCTCCCCCACTGTAATATCCACATCTCCCCCCACTGTAATATCCACATCTCCCCCCACTGTAATATCCACATCTCCCCCATTGTAATATCCACATCTCCCCCATTGTAATATCCACATCTCCCCCATTGTAATATCCACATCTCCCCCACTGTAATATCCACATCTCCCCCACTGTAATATCCACATCTCCCTACTGTGATGTCCACATCTCCCCCACTGTAATGTCCACATCTCCCCTCCCCCACTGTAATGTCCACATCTCCCCACTGTAATTTCCACATCTCCCCCACTGTAATATCCACATCTCCCCCACTGTAATATACACATCTCCCCCATTGTAATATCCACGTCTCCCCCACTGTAATATCCACATCTCCCCCACTGTAATATCCACGTCTCCCCCACTGTAATATCCACATTTCCCCCACTGTAATATCCACATCTCCCCACTGTAATATCCACATCTCCCCCATTGTAATATCCACATCGCCCCACTGTAATATCCACATCTCCCCCACTGTAATATGCACATCTCCCCCACTGTAATATCCACATCTCCCCCCACTGTAATATCCACATCTCCCCCCACTGTAATATCCACATCTCCCCCATTGTAATATCCACATCTCCCCCATTGTAATATCCACATCTCCCCCACTGTAATATCCACATCTCCCCCACTGTAATGTCCACATCTCCCCTCCCCCACTGTAATGTCCACATCTCCCCACTGTAATTTCCACATCTCTCCCACTGTAATATCCACATCTCCCCCACTGTAATATACACATCTCCCCCATTGTAATATACACATCTCCCCCATTGTAATATCCACGTCTCCCCCACTGTAATATTCACATCTCCCCCACTGTAATATCCACGTCTCCCCCACTGTAATATCCACATCTCCCCCACTGTAATATCCACATCTCCCCACTGTAATATCCACATCTCCCCACTGTAATATCCACATCTCCCCCACTGTAATATCCACGTCTCCCCCACTGTAATATCCACGTCTCCCCCACTGTAATATCCACATCTCCCCCACTGTAATATCCACATCTCCCCCATGTAATATCCACATCGCCCCACTGTAATATCCACATCTCCCCCACTGTTATATCCACATCCCCCCACTGTAATATCCACATCTCCCCCATACTGTAATATCCACATCTCCCCCACTGTAATATCCACGTCTCCCCCACTGTAATATCCACATCTCCCCCACTGTAATATCCACATCTCCCCACTGTAATATCCACATCTCCCCCATGTAATATCCACATCGCCCCACTGTAATATCCACATCTCCCCCACTGTTATATCCACATCTCCCCACTGTAATATCCACATCTCCCCCACTGTAATATCCACATCTCCCCCATTCTAATGTCCACATGTCCCCCACTGTAATGTCCACATGTCCCTCACTGTAATGTCCACATCTCCCCCACCGTAATATCCACATCTCCCCACTGTAATATCCACATCTCCTCACATCTCCCCCACTGTAATATCCACATCTCCCCACAGCGCGCGGCTCGCCTAGACCGCTGCCAGGTGTACCAAGATGGCCGCCGCTCCGGAGCTAGGCCAAAGCCACGGACTTTCCTATGGCCGAGGCAGCGGAGCTCAATCCGCGGATCGTGTGGTGTGCCGATCCGAACACGTGGACCCGTTCGGATCACGGATCAATGACGATCCGTTGCACCACTAATTACAACATAGTTAAAAAACATATAAACAACATACAAACAACACCCTGTATGGACACAGTTACCAGTTACCCAATAATGCAGTTTTAGAGGACTGGATCTACAGTACAAAAAATAATTTATTTTATAATTACTGGGTAGGTGCTGGTATATTTAAAAACAAGAGAGTACATGTATAAGTATTTAATGTAGTTTATATCTATATACTGTAAGTATGAATTGTGATTGTTACATTTCTCCAGGAGGAGTACATATACTGTACTATTACTATAATGTGGTATTTTCCTCATTGAGGTATTTCTAGAAAACAAATATTTCAGTATGGCCCCTAGATGGCACATACAAAATAATCATATTGGACAAATCAGAAAGATTGTTGTGACATTCGTACAGCTAACTTATTATAGCCCATAAGAGCATGCAGCCCAACATAATTTCAGCTTTATGTTAATGCTTTTCACATACAGTGCCTTGAAAAAGTATTCATTCCCCTTGAGATTTTTCAGCTTTTGTCAGGTTACAACCAAAAATGTAAATGTATTTTATAGGGATTTTATGTGTTAGATCAACACAAAGTGGTACATAATTGTGAAGTGGAAGGAAAATGATGAATGGTTTTCAACATTGTTTTACAAATACCTGAATAGTTTGGCGTGCATTTGCATTCAGCCCCCTTTATTCTGATACCCCTAACTAAAATCTAGTGGAACCAATTGCCGCCAAGAGTCACCTAATTAGTAAATACAGTCCATCTGTGTGTAATTTAATCTCAGTATAAATACAGCTGTTCTGTGAAGCCCTCAGAGGCTTGTTAGAGAACCTTAGTGAAAAAACAGCATCATGAAGGCCAAGGAACACACCAGACAGGTCAGGGATACAGTTGTGGAGAAGTTTTTAAATCAGGGTTAGGTCATTAAAAAATATTCCAAGCTTTGAACATCTCACAGAGCACTGTTCAATCCATCATCCGAAAATAGAAAGAGTATGGCACAACTGGAAACCTACCAAGACATGGCAGTCCACCTAAACTAACAGGCTGGGTAAGGAGAGCATTAATCAGAGAAGCAGCCAAGAGGCCCATGGTAACTCTGGAGGAGCTCAGGTGGGAGAATCTGTCCACAAGACAACTATTAGTCATGCTCTCCACAAATCTGGCCTTTATGGAAGAGTGGCAAGAAGAAAGCTATTGTTGCCATAAGAAGTCCCATTTGCAGTTTGGGAGAAGCCATGTGGGGGACACAGCAAACATGTGGAAGAAGGTGCTCTGCTCAGATGAGACCGAAATTGAACTTTTTGGCCTAAAAGCAAATCGCTATGCATGGCAGAAAACAAACACTGCACATCACCCTGAACACACCATCTTTTCTTCAGCAGGGACAAGGAAGCTGGTCAGAGTTGATGGGAAGATGGATGGAGCCAAATACAGGGCAATCTTATAAGAAAACCTGTTAAGCCGTGTACACACGATCGGTTTTACAGATGAAAACAGTCCGATGGACTTTTCTCATTGGACAAACCGATCGTGTATGGGCCCCATCGGTCTTTTTTCCATCGGTGTAAAAAAATAGAACATGTTTTAAATTTATCCGATGGTTAAAAAACCAATAGCAAATTAATATCGTCTGTGGGGAACTCCATCGGATAAAAAACACGCGCATGCTCAGAATCAAGTCGACACATGCTCAGAAGCATTGAACTTCATTTTTCTCGGCTCATCGGAGTGTTTTACGTCACCGCGTTTGGAACGGTCGGTGTTTTGACTAATGGTGTGTAGGCAAGACTGATGGAAGTCAGCTTCATCGGTTTTCCGATGGAAAAATCCATCGGTTTAAAAACCATAGGAAATCCGATTGTGTGTACAGGGCTTTAGAGTCTGCAAAAGACTTGAGCCTGGGATGGAGGTTCACCTTTCAACAGGACAAGACCCTAAACATACAGACAGAGCTACAATGGAATGGTTTAGATCAAAGCATATTCATGTGTTAGAATAGCCCAGTGAAAGTCCAGACCTAAATCCAATTGAGAATCTGTGGCAAGACTTGAAAATTGCTGTTCACAGACACTCTCCATCCAATGTGACAGAGCTTGAGCTATTTTCCAAAGAAGAATGGGCAAACATGTCACTTTCTAGATGTGCAAAGCTTGTAGCGAAATTCCTAAAAAGACTTGCAGCTGTAATTGCAGATAAAGGTGGTTCTACAAAGTATTGACTCAGGGGGGCTGAATACAAATGCACGCCACACTTTTCACATATTTATTTGTAAAACATTTTGAAAACCATTTATCATTTTCCTTCCACTTCACAATTATGTGCCACTTTGTGTTGGTCTATCACATAAAATCCCAATAAAATACATTTACGTTTTTTGGTTGTAAGGCCTCGTACACACGGCCGAGATTCTCGTTGAAAAAAACATGTCGTTTTTTTCGACGAGATTCTTGGACAAGAAACTTGTCCCGGCCGAGTGTACACACGCTCGTTTCAAAGAACCCGCGGTTCTTTGAAAGGAGTGTACGCGGTGACGTCATCGACTACGTCGAGCATGCGCTCGTCACATTCGATGCCGTCGCCGCCATCTTGGTATAACCTACGTATGCCTAGGAAGCTACCGCGCATGCGTCGAATTCATTTCGAACATGCGCGGGCTACCGGGAGGACAGGTAAGTGTACACACACTCACTTTTCTCGTCGAGAAACACGCCGAGGAGAATCTCGACGAGAAAATAGAGAGCAGGTTCTCTATTTTCTCGTCGAGGTTTCTTGTCGGTTTTCTCGACGAGAAACCCGCTAGCAGCGTACACACGACCGATTTACTCTGCAAGACCTCTCTGCCAGCAAGTTTCTTGCTGGTTCTTGCCGAGAAAATCGGTCGTGTGTACGAGGCCTCACATACAAAATGTGGAAAATTTCAAGGGGTATGAATACTTTTTCAAGGCACTGTATGTATTTTGTTTTTGCACAGGAATCCCTTATTGTCATGTACTGCAGGATTTGTGTTCCTGTGTTATAAAACAAACATGTTGCTGTTGTGTTGTGCTCGCAAGGTGCATCTGGCTGCTCAGTTACTGTCCCCCCCCCCGTGTCTGCCTTCCATACTGAGGACTTGGAGAGCTGCCAGGGAACAGACATTTCTCATTCAGCTTTGATGTGACCTCACTTAAAGCAGCTTTAAATACATACCGAGAGATTTTTTTTTAACTTCACAACATCTCATGCTGGCAAACAAAGCTACCCATTAGGGGCAGGGTCCATTTATAGGGTGTAAATAACAATAATGAATATTTCCCTGGGTGTTTCGTCCCATCTCCCCTTATATTTATTTACATGTCAGGCTATAAACCATACTACTTCTGAAACATTTACATTATTTTGAGACAGCCTAGCATGACCTGCAATTTGCTTTACAACTGAGCGCCAGACAGAAGTGAAATAAACACAAATGAATGCAGTTACTGTATATATTCATTAATAAAAGCATTAAATGTAACTAGTGTAAGTCCCTAAATTTGACCTGGTACAAGCCACTTGCTATTGCCTGGATAGAAAAAATTGGGGGAGGCATGGGCAGGGACCAGTCAGTGCTTTAACCACCGGAAGATTTACCCCCCTTCCTGACCAGGACATTTTTTTGCGATACAGCACTGCATTACGTTAACTGACAAATGCGTGGTCGTGCGACAGTGTACCCAAATAAAATGTATGTCCTTTTTTTGCCACAAATAGAGCTTTCTTTTGGTGGAATTTGATCACCTCTGCATTTTTTTTTTTTTTTTTGCGCTATAAATAAAAAAAAAAAGGACCGACAATTTAAAATAAAATAATACAACATTTTTTACCTTCTACTATAAAACACATCCAATAAAAAAAATAAAAAAAATAAATCAAATTTCTTTATCAATTTAGGCCAATATGTATTCTGCTATATATTTGTAGCACACACGGCCCTTTCCCTCCCGTCTTTGGCTCACTCACAGGAGGAAAAGGCACACCAGCACACCATGCCCGTACCCCCTGGTTTGCAGAGGTTAAGCACACTTGTAACTTACGGGTCTTGCAGCAAGGTTCTCCTCAAAGTTGGTTCTCATCCCCTAGAATGTAAAGGACAAAGTCTCTATACCCCCCAAGTAACTTCAAGGTCCACACCAGTAGCAACTTCAACGTAGAGTTTATTTTCCTTATGCATGAATAACCACAAAGTTGACAAGAGAGAAAGGTGTTAGAAAAGGGCAGATCAGATTCAGACACTCCTGGCTTCTTCGCCACTCGATCCCGAGTGGGTATAGCTCACCCAGATAGTCACCCAATGGCACTAGCAGCCGGTATGTAGCTCGAACAGTCAATCAGATTCCCTTGATAGATGCGATCGGGAGATCCCCTGCCACAGAATCTATAGTGTCCCGAACCTCCTAATGGTTACGTTGTTAGATCCCTTTTCGGACGGATGACATCCCTCCAGAGAGTTACTGGGCCCCTTCCTTCACTGTGATCTCTCACCAGTCCTTCAGAACGGTCCTCCCCCAGCCTCCTCTTCCAGATGCGGGTCCCCTCGCAAGGCGGCACCCTGGGATTCCTCTTCCCGAAGTAGGCTCCAGCTAAAGGTGCTGGGCCCAGGGCTGAAGTTGCAGTCCCAGGACTAAAGGTGCCTGGGACTGAGGCGCACGTGGTCCCATGGCCTGGAGGGCCATGCACTTGAACTTAGACTCCCGAACCGTAAGTTCCCCCAGGTACAGGTCCCCGGGGTAGTAAGTCCACCCTGACCAATGGCGTCTGCCCCTTTTGTACCCTCGCCCGGCATGCACAGCGGGTAGACCACGCCCACTGCACGGCTGCCGTGAGAGGACACCCAATCGCCACTCCATCACCTGTAGTTCAACCCTGAGTACAAGTGACAGCGCCACCCATACTTTTAAAGGGAACTGCACGCCAGGTGAAAACAGCAGCAAGTCCAACAAATTGGAAGATTTGAGCCAACTACCACTCGAATCACCCCTAAATTTAATATAGCAGCCCCCTAAATTGGGACCCCAGCTACATATTTTTGGTAAAAAAATCGAAATAAGCGTATATTGATTGGTTTGCGCAAAAGTTATAGTGTCTACAAACTATGGGATTTTTTTATTTTTATTTTACTAGTAATGGCGGCAATTAGCGACTTATAGCGGGACTGCGATATTGCCGCAGACATTCTGACACTTTTTGGGAACCAGTGACACTAATACAGTGATCAGTGCTAAAAATTGAGCACTGTCACTGTACTAATGACACTGGCTGAGAAGGTGTTAACATCAAGGGCGATCAAAGGGTTAACTGTGTGCCTAACCAGTGTGTTTTTTTTAAACTATGGGAGAGGCTTTAGCTATGACTAAGCACTGTTTCTGGTGTGAAACATGTCAGCGGCAGTGCAGTTAGTCTGTACCTACCCTTGATGCCTTGATTTTATACTTTTGACTAAAGGTGAATATTTGGAGTGCGGCTATCCAGCTATATTCTTTTCATTATCTAAGCGGAGACAGCCGACCTCAGGAGGGGTAATTATCCTGGAGCGGTGTATTCCCACATGGGAGAGGCTTTTACTAGGGGAAGACATGGATCCTAGTCCCTGCTTTGCAGAAACACAGGATCCCTG
This sequence comes from Rana muscosa, assembly GCA_029206835.1. NCBI lineage: Eukaryota > Metazoa > Chordata > Amphibia > Anura > Ranidae > Rana > Rana muscosa. The sequence goes on from CM055122.1 coordinate 832,104,807, forward strand.
CCTTCCCTCCAGTCAGAACGGCAATCTGCCTTGTTTACATGTGGCTGATAATCAGTGGGTGCCGGCGGACATCGAGTCCGCCGTACCCACTGATCAGCTCCCACTGTGTGTAATCACAGCAGGAGCGAGCCGGCGGCAGCGCACATTCGCGCCCCCTACCTGGAAGTGCAGGATCACTTATATATACGTGATCCTGTGCACAGCAGTAAAACTGCTATAGGACGGTCGGCAGGTGGATAATCTGTAAATATTTGATAACAAAAACACTGATAGCAGGAGAGAGCATAGAAATGATCAAATTAGTCCTAAGCTGCTCCTTCATGGTCCAATCACAGGTTGTGGGAAGGGGGTGGTGACCAAGCTGTTTTGCTTAAAGTAGTTGTAAACCCTTAGACCCCATTCACACATGGGCGACTCGTCAGGCGACTCAGCCGCCTGACGAGTCGCGTCCCGTTCTGTACAATGGAACCGTTCTAAAAGGAGCGACTCAAGTCGCTCCGACTTAGAAAAAGGTTCCTGTACTACTTCGGAACGACTTCAGGGCGACTTCCATTGACTTCAATACAGAAGTCATTTTGCTAGTCACCTTTGAAGTCGTGTGAAGATCGCCCGGCAGAGTCGCGGGACAAGTCGAGCCGCCCCTGTGTGAATGGGCTCTTACCTATACCCAGTGAAGTGACTGGCCTCGTGTGATACACAAAGATTAAACAAATCCTCCTACATAAATTGAAGCTGTGTAACTACAGCCGTCTTTCCTCTACAACCATTCAAAGTGCAGAATCTACACAGGATCTCTGAGCTCTGAAAAGCAGGGGGTGGAGAACTGAAGTTACATCAGTGAGGAGAGCTCTGTGAGCTGATTGGAGGGAAGAGACACCCCCCCCCCCCCTTTCACACAGCACACAGGAACAGAGCTGAGGCTGTCAATCACTGTACCCTCCCCGTCACCATTTTTGCTTGTCAGAAGTGATTCATGTTTCATGTCTGCTGTCTGTCAAGGCTGTGTAAAACTCAGGACTGGATGAACAATAATACAAAACCTTTAGTAGGTAGAATAGCTCCTAGGTGTGTATTGCAACGGTGTACTTAGCTGCTTGTCTAGAGAGTTTATTTTCGAAGGAAACCTATGCTCCAAGAAATACAGAGGATGTGATTTGCTGTACCTTTCATTCTAAAAATGCTAGTTTCTTGGTTTATCTTTTTGCTTCAGCACCTTTGGAGTTCAGAATATGTATGCAGATTAGGAGTTCCAAATTAACTTGCTAATATGGGAGTTTCTTTGACACTAAAAGCATCAGCACAGGGGCTCTTCATTAGCAGGAAGTGCTACTGAACGTACAACAACCAGAACCCATATTTTTATAGCCATACCATAAACTATAAACAGTGCACACAAACCTGGGTCCTTCCAGCATGCTGAGGAAAAGACCCTTGCATTGTGTATAAAAGCAGTAGTCCCTCTGCAGAGGTCTAGGTATACAGTATATCACGATCATATCGACGATCTTGAAATAGTGTCCAAGCATTTATTTGGTGATCACATCACACTGGTAAAGTGCAACTTTTAGGGGCCACACATGCCTGATGACAGCGTCCTGAATGGCCTTGAAATGTTGCACTTTACCACTGCGATGTGATCACCAAATAAATTCTTGGACACTATTTTAATGATCCTTGGAGTCCTGGTGATATATACTTTGGCTGATTGTTTTGGTTTGCTGCAGCACCCATTTACTGCATGTTTTTTTTCCAGAAATGTTTGCAATAGGAATATTAAACATGGGGGTTGATTTACTAAAACTGGAGATTGCAAAATCTGGTGCAGCTGTGCATGGCAGCCAATCAGCTTCTAAGTTCTAACTGGAAGCTGATTGGTTTCTATACAAAGCAGCACCAGAATTTGCACTCTCCAGTTTTAGTAAATCAACCCCTTGGTCTCTGCAGTGGTCTGACCCTTTGTTTATTCAGTTTCATACTGTAACTCTGCAATCAGCAAAGTTCATGCTCCCCGCTGATTGGAGAACTCGGACTCTGGGGTGGCAGAGAGACCACTGCTTTCACACAGAGAGCAAGGATCCTTCTCTGTAGCATGCTGGCAGAGGATAGGCTTTTCTGCTCAGGCTGTGATTGCTTTCTAAAGAAAACAAACTATACTACTTTGAACATCTTAGGATTTAATGTATATGTATTTAGCAGATTTAACTTGAAAGCTCAGCTGGGCTCTAACTGTTAATTGATATAGCCAGGAGGGTATCATGGCTATGTGGTTCTCCAATTATGTTACCATTACACTAATCTACATAATCGGAAAACTGTATATATATATATATATATATATATATATATATATATACACATATACCGTATATACAATATAATTATATATATATATATATATATATATATATATATAGCACCCTCCTCGCTCCCCTCTTTCTCGTCAGCTCATCTGTCTCTTGTCTAGGGGTATCTTTTAGAGGGGAAGGGAGCGGGAACACTACACCAGGCCTTTGTCACAGGTGTCAGTGTGATACAAACAAAGTTCTTTTTACCTTCGGGTCAGTGTTGTGCACCTGGAGCCTCCACCGAGAGTTACCTTGAACAATGTCTGACAGGAAATGAGCCCCACACCATTAAAGTTCAACACCCCTTTATTCTTCTTGAATGAACACAATCAGTTGAACTCCCTTGTGGAAACAGAACAGAAAAGGAGGTGTGGATGCGAATAGGCCCAGACACAATGTGTTCTCCACTTTCCTTCCTGAAAGTGGGTTACGGTCTCCAAACGAGGGGGATTTCCTTCCAAGCGGTCGCCGGTGAGAGAGTCACACGTCAGTGGCAATATGCTGCACCAGGTCTTCGAGTGAGGAGCTCCCCCCGGTCCATTAAGTCTTCCGGATGCGGGTACCCACTCCCAGGGTTCCCTAGGATCTCCTTCCCTCGCGGAACTCAGTGTTGGGCACTGAGCTCCAGACCTCCATCTGAGTACCTCACCCCAGGCTAAAGGTGCCTGGGATGGAACACGACCTCCGGCTGTCCTCTAGGCCTAGGCCCTCCTAGAGAACCGACACGAACCACCGTCCACAGGCTGAAGGTGCCCTGGACTCCGACCCCGTGACAAAGATGGCCGACCCCTTTATACCCTTTCCCAGCAAGCACGGCGGGTTCCCCGCCCCACCATACCGCTGCCGAGAGAGGACAAAAAGGAAGCATGACACACAGCAATGATTCAACCCCAGCCCAGAGCGACAGCGCCACCCGCTGAGCTGCAGGGAATTACACATCACTAATGTCTCTGTCAAGTTCAAATTTACACCCGGGAAAGTACATACCCGCTACATATATATATATATATATATATATATATATATATATATATACAGTATATATATATATATATATATATATATATATATATATATATAGGAAGGGAGGGAGTGGCTCAACTGGTATTGACAATGTTAAACCAGGTGCAGGACAGGGGAATAGTCAAAGCAGGTCTGTCCTGAACTTTTATTCAGCAGTAAATAAACATAGCTTCAATGCGGGAGGACTTTACACAGCAAGTCTATAGCGTGAAACAAAACATCTGCTCAAACGAGTCACAAAAGCTGGCCATACATGGCTGGAATTTCAGCCATTTTCACAAAAGTTGATCAAAAAAATTGAAGGAACCAGGTGGAAAATTGTCAGGCGAACAGTGTCTGGATCCTATCAGATGCAGTCACAGTTTAGGTGTTTAGACAGCCACGGGTACTGCGGCAGTCTGAATAATACAGTCATCAAGAGAGACTCTCCATCCACATTGTTAATTGTGGATGGAGGAAAATTGATTTCTCTTATTCAGCCCATGGTGCTGAATGAGAAAAATCCACATGTGTATGGCCAGATTGAACCCAAGTAAATTTCTGACTAATATGTTGCTTCATAATGGGTTTACCAAACAAACGAGTAGCTCTGATACCTTTTTTAGTGTTCTGTCAGCAGTCAGCCTTTTCACCCATTATCAGTGAGCCCCCGCACTCACACTCACTATCTCCTCCAATTCTTCTGTCAACTTAACCCTTCACTGCATCTCCTGAAGAACACCAACCTGAAAGTTTGCAACTACTATCCACAATAGGAGACTTCTCCCAGAAAAAAACAGCTCACCTCCTCCCTTCCTCTGGCCAGCCCGACAGGAGCTACAGTCACCTCCCAGTTCTCTCAACACACCCCACTGGTGATTGGAGGGGGGTTGAGTCAGAGATAACAGGGACCCTGCACGAGACTGGAGAGGGGGGGAGACAGAAAGGAGCTTTGAATACCGAACACACACCGCAGGCACAGTCTATTCTTTACAATGCCGCTGCTGCTGTCTCACAGTGAAAGGTGAGCTGATGGTCCCCCCTGCCTGAATGGTCTGTCCCTGTTCTGGGCTGAATCATGTGCCCGGGTTACAGGCAGTACAAAACCCGGTCACATGAGTCAAGACCCGTACTGTCCAGGTGAATCCCGGACAGGTGGCAACCCTAGTGAGCCCTGAGCATCAGTTAGATCACATATATAAAGGCCTGTAAACAACTGAGATTATTTAGCAAGGTTTGGCTACCAGGTAAGATGTGGACCTTGGAATGGAGGCTTTATCCCACCCAAGGCTCTACAAAGCCTCCAGTCTCCAGAACCCTGAGCAGAATTAGGATATCATATCAGACACAAATCTTAGAGCCTCCTGTCATGTGTAGGTGAGAAACCTAAGTGACGCATACACACTGTGCACAATTTTGAGCCAAGCATAAATACATATAGGGGAAATCAGAAATAAAAATAATGTTTGTCTTATCTGATTGTGCCTTTAAACATAATGTGTTGTATTGCCAAGCTCTTCATTTTCCTAATACTGTACCATACATTATTAATGGCGGTTTGATTTGCATGGAGTGTAAGTGCTAATGTTGTTGGGAATGAAATTTTCCACCACTGTCTCGCCACGTGTACCTTATCCTCCTTCATCTCCTGTTTATTTCATTATCAGAACAATAACATTGCCTTTTAAGATGGGGTTTTAATTAGTTGCCTCGGTGGCTTCCTCCCCGGAGCTTGCCGAGCGCAAATTTCTAAAGTAGCATGAAGTGCTATCCAGGCAAATTAATCTTTGTGATTAATATCACTTACCTTTGTGATGCAAGAGTAGCAGGGATGGTAGATAATGAGCAAGAAGAACACAAGATGATGCTTAGTGGGGGATCTGCTTCACGCAAGGGGAAAGAATGATTTGTAGTTTTCTCAAAAGACAACTCATGCTAGCATGGAGTAAAATGCTAAAGAACTAAAATAAAAGCTTCAAATATAAAGTTCAAATATATCTTAAGCTTTATGCACCACAATAAAGCCTTCTTCATATCTTTCACTTGCTTGGCCAATCCTATCGAAAAAAAGGGTTTATTGTTTATATTAGGACAGCAAGCAGAGCCATGCAAATAATTTCATTATACCCCTAGGACCCACTGTTCATCTGCAAAAATTCTAAAGTTATCACCAAAACAGGAGGTGAGGGGACACCTATTCCACCTATTACAACTATCTAATAAGGGATTTCCTCTCATTTTAAAGACATTTACTATCATCTCTTGAAAAATAGAAACTGACTAGGGCTTTCACTCAATAATAAGCCTAGGGGCATGTCTTTTTTAATTCTATTGCTGTAGAATTTATAACAGAATAAGAACAATGAGGAATAGGATACTCCAAAATGCCTAACTATAACTTTAGAACAAGGACACCTCTCTACAGCAGCCATAGTAAGTCACTATTTCACTGCTGAAGACCATGAAAAAAATCATAATGGCAACAGAAGCTACCCAAATGACCCTGATCAAAAGTTTACATACCCTGGGGATTTTGGCCTGATAACATGCACACAAGTTGACACAAAGGGGTTTGAATGGCTATTAAAGGTAACCATCCTCACCTGTGATCTGTTTGCTTGTAATTAGTGTGTGTGTATAAAAGGTCCCAGGCTGGGCATGGGACTTACTTGGACATTCCAACATGACAATGATCCAAAACACAAGGCCAAGTCGAAGGTTCTGGAGTGGCCATCTCAGTCTCCTGACCTCAATATCATTGAGCCACTCTGGGGAGATCTCAAACGTGCAGTTCACGCAAGACAGCCCAAGAATTTACAGGAACTGGAGACTTTTTGCCAAGAGGAATGGGCAGCTTTACCATCTGAGAAGATAAAAAGCCTCATCCACAAATACCACAAAAGACTTCAAGCTGGCATTAATGTTAAAGGGGGCACAGTATTAAGAACTGGGGTATGTAGACTTTTGATCAGGGTCATTTGGGTAGTTTCTGTTGCCATTATGATTTAAAAAGAGTAAACACAGTTGATTGATAATAAATGGCTTCAGCCAAACACTAACCATGAGTGAAAGAAAAGTTTGTGTTATCATTCATATTCTTTGAAAAATGGCCACGGAATCATAAATTCTGCCAGGGTATGTAAACTTATGAGCACAACTGTATATATAACGTATATAATATATATATATATATATATATATAAAATGTAATGTAATATATAAATATAATATAAATATATATAACGTATATAATATAATATATATATATATATATATATATATATATATATAATGCAATATAATATATAAATATAATATAAATATATTTATTTATTTATTTATATATACAGTATATATAAAAATAGGGGTTTAGCACAATTGTGGTAGACTGGAGCAGCCCAGACTTTTGCAGCTGACGACCACAAGACACTTTTGGCAAACTCGGGTAACTGGAACAGGCACATATCCACAGCTGGGGACCATGAATAACTGCAGCACAGGGATCGGGCTCCACTCATCGACCTTGAAGACAGATCCTGTTTGCGGGCTCTGCCATCATTCAGTCCTGGAAGGCAAGCAGCACTCTGGAGCATCAGCAGTCCATCTTCGCAGGGAGGAAATCTAAGTACCCAAGTCTGTCTAGGCTCTAACCTATTTACTCTTTCTCTCCCCACTTACTGGGCACACTTCCCCAGGGATTGGGCAGAGGGTATTTAATTTTCAGGCTGCAGGATTTGAATTTCCCACCTCAAGCTCTGGAGGTTTCCCAACAGAGCCAAGGGGAAAAAATCAATCCCACAGCCTGTGGAGCCACAATAGACTCGACCAATCCAGCCCCTCAGGTTAGAGAGTGAGCCCAGACTAAATTTGTAGCCCATCTAGGAGGGTGCTACAGGAGCAAAGGGGAGAAGAGGCTGCACGTACCAGTTTTACGGCCAGAGGGAGTGTAGGATCAGGTAAGTAAAACTACTTTTGCTGATTCCCCCAGACTTAAATTAGCATTTAGTCCTTATACCTTCAGAATTAGAGAGAGGATTGAAATAAAGACTGAGATTATTTTAAAATAAAGCATGCATCCATAAAAATATCTGTGCATACCGAGACCATTTACTGTTATTATTATTGCTGTTATTTTCTGAGGTGTAGCTGGAAGGAGGTTTCACGTGAAAGCACATTTTTACTGCGTGGTATAACTGGCTACACCTCTCTGGAGACTCAGAAAAGCCTCAAAAAGCATTTTAATATTGTGTTCCGCTGTGCAGGGGATAACTATATGTCTTCCTACAGAATCACTAAATAATATTGCAGAAACCGCTTCCGTTTCCTTTTCCTCTAACCCTCATCCCCTTCCATAAATCACGTCTTCTACATTCTTTCAACCACCAGCATCCATCTGCCGAATATGAAGTACTCTAGGTATCACCTCTCTGAGATTCACAATTATCTAACTAATACATCAGAAAAAGCTTGTCAAGAGCGTTCTTAGAGCAAAAGAAAACCTGTTATTGTACCATTACTGCTGTAAGGACCGGTAAACTGTAAACACAAGATCTTATCATTTGCAATTATGAATCTAAAAAACCTTTACTTTTCATAATTATAAACTATGATCTATGATAGTTAAAATAATTGTGTTCTCCCTCTGTAAAGCGGTACAAAACCCATAAACAAAAATGAATTATTTTGCAGCTTATTTTTCAACTTCCTTTAACAGACCAAGCTGTCCAGCAAAAGTGGCAGTTAAAGGGTTGAGACAAACTATTTAACACTGATAGGTGTGCTTACAATGGTCAGCTTTTATTCATTTATGTAAAACCTTTATCCCATAGGGAAAGAAATGTTTGCGATAACTGCTTAAAAATAGTTATCTGGATTTCGGCTTCAATTTGTTAGGCAGGTCCATCTAAAGGTGCTAGTACACTCCCCTCTTCCCAGATAGATGATGCTACTTTCCAGGGGTGGCTCCATTACTCCTGCATAGATTGGAGACACCCTTACATAGGAGGTGTTACTGGCCAGAACACCTGGTGAAATTTAAAGATAAAAAAAAAGAAAACGAGTGCAGCCACCATATTTAAGGGTTGGTAAGCTGCAATATATAACGTTTTATAACCCCTTCCCTCCGGCAGTACACATTTATGAGGCCTCAGGAAACTGGGTCTTTATCCGTGAGGCTGCATATATGCGTACCTGTCTTTGTGCTGGGAGAGTGCCGCACAACGTGCTCCCAGCACAGAGACTGGGCTCTCCAATGAGCCTCGGGTCTCGTACTAATGATCAGGACCCAGGACTCCCAGTTCCAAGTCACCTGATGACTGTGATAGCCTCTGATTGGCAATCACAGTGATTAGTCACTGTGCATCTGCCCATGTGTTCTCTTTCTTCTCTGAATGGCGAGAAAGATCAATTGTATATTTCTCTCCTTGCCAGGAAGGAAAGATGTAAACAAACAGCTTAGTGAATGAGGTAAAGCTCTGCTGATTTCCACCATCCAATCATGTGCTGTGTTTTTTATTTTCCTTGCACCCGATTGGGTATCCTTTAAAAAGCAAAGCACATTCACTAAGCTCTAAAAATTATTGCAACTGCACTTCCTAAGTGCACAGTCTATTTGCCTTTAGTAAATCCACACCATAGTGTTTCATTCTGTTTATTTCTTACTAGAGGATGCAGAAAAAATAATTAAAATTCCGAATTATGTGGCTGAAGTGCCCAAGCTATATAAAAAGTCAGGGGTTTTTTAGCACTTCAGCATTTCCCCATAAGTAAAATGTCACATGTTTGTGGGCTAAATAACTAAATAACAGTTCCTGTGCTGCTTCATATAATTCCTGTTTGATACATCTGTATTTTTATTTTTCTCCAGTGGGAAGAAGTGAGCGGCTATGATGAAAACCTCAACACAATACGCACATATCAAGTGTGCAATGTTTTTGGGCCCAACCAGAACAACTGGCTTCGTACTACCTTCATTCCTCGGCGGAATGCCCAGCGCGTCTACGTGGAGATGCGTTTTACTGTCCGAGACTGTAGTAGCCTCCCTAATGTGCCAGGGTCTTGTAAAGAAACTTTTAACTTGTATTACTATGAGTCGGACTCCCACGTTCCGAATAAAGACTCAGCATTTTGGAATGATGCTCCTTACCTTAAAGTAGACACAATAGCTGCTGATGAAAGCTTCTCACAGGTGGACTTTGGTGGGAGGCTGATGAAAGTGAACACTGAAGTTCGCAGTTTTGGCCCATTGACTCGCAGTGGCTTCTATTTAGCCTTCCAGGATTATGGAGCATGTATGTCACTCCTGTCTGTCCGTGTCTTCTTCAAAAAGTGCCCCACTGTGGTTCAGAATTTTGCAGTCTTCCCGGAAACCATGACTGGGGCAGAGAGCACATCGTTGGTGATAGCAAGAGGAACATGTATCCCTAATGCAGAGGAAGTAGATGTACACATTAAACTATACTGCAATGGCGATGGAGAATGGATGGTGCCCATCGGCAGATGTACCTGCAAAGCTGGATATGAACCTGAAAATCATACTGTCTGCAAAGGTAAGCCCTTGTTTCTACTTAGTGTCAATGCCTAATGGATTGGCCCACTATGGCAGAATTTTTTTTTTATGGTAACTGTATATGCTTAAAGTGTTACTAAGCCCAGGACCCTGTATTCGCTATATCTGGTCTCCCACAGTACATAGAACATGGTAATGCAATTCTTTTAGTAAATATAAACTGCTAAATACCTTTTTCTCATCAGCAAGTCTTGTGACTTCTATCAGTGTCCGGCCAAGCACTGCTTAAAGCTTGTAGGAGGAGTTTTCATTCTCCTCTGATTGTCCTTTCTATGAGGCTGCACTGCACCTTACACTCTGTCTGGACAGTGCTGATTGGCCCTGTGCCAATCACATGCACCCTCCCTCAAAAAAAAAACTCTCTACAATACACACCAAACTGAGCATGTGCAGAGTGCCTCCGAGGCTCTGTACTAACAAGAGATGGATTGGGGGCGGTGGAGGAAGGGGAGGATCAGAGAAGACAGGATCAAATGGCCTTTTTACGCAATGCAGAGGATTAATCTCTTTGGTTCCACAGTGAGTATAACAAGCATGCTTTACTGCATTTTATTGTTGTGGGTTTAGTAACACTTTGAGATCTGTAATGATATCCGTTCCTTTTTTATTTTACATGCCCTTATTTTTATTTTCTCCTACATTCACATGCAGGCCAAGCTGCCCAACAAAAGTGGCAAGTCTTTAGTTTCACTTTAAAGGAATTAAAAGCCTTTTTTTTCTTTAATACACATGTGAATATTTCTCGAATAAATAATCTCATTGATATGGCTGTTGTTTTACAAACCTACTTTCTATCTAGTGTGTAACTTTATACCTTCCAGTTATGTATAGTCATTATATATTTAAGCTGTGCTCCACTGTGATTGTGCTTCTGGCCACCTATAAAGAGATATCTCACTGACGTTGGAGGTAGAGAAGTATTTGCTCCTGGAGGCATGGGCACAGTGAGGTATGGACACAGTGAGGCATGCACATGGACACAGTGAGGCAATGTGAGTCACAGTGAGGCATGCAGATGGACACCCTAGGCTTATACTCGAGTCAATACGTTTTTCCCAGTTTTTTGTGGTAAAATTAGGTGCCTCGGCTTATATTCAGGTCGGCTTATACTGGAGTATATACGGTAATACAGGTAATTAAAATAATAAAGACAATTTTGAATGATGACTTTATGTTTGTGAATACAACACATGCGTTATATACAAAATCTATATGTAACAAGATACAATTGAGGGAGGAGGCCTACCAGCATAAGCTTGCTACAGATTTGTGGAGAGTCTATTCAATTTATTTTAGGTTTTGGACCGTTATTCATTATTACAGCATACACCTGTGCGAAGGCTGTGTTTGTCCGCACTGGGATGCACATGTTTCATACATTCTAGTGCAGGCAGCACCATTCATGTCATTTGGGTTAAAGCGGCTGCACAGACACAGCCACTGCTCCCATTTTGACAGCCGTGAAAGTGCAGGGCCCCAAACACACACTGTCTACATTAAGACTGCCTGCAAAGGGGGCGTAGCAAGTCCATGTGAATGAGGCCTTAGCCATGCTTGAAAAATAAGTAAGTCAGCCGCTTTAAGGCGTATTCACTGGATAAAATTATTTTGACTGCAATGAGTAACTGACCTCATAGACAGGCCTTCAGTGGCCAACGTCTTGTATGTGTGGAACATCATTGTTATTCAGAGAGAGAAGCCTAAAAAAAAAGCAGGCACTGGTAATAATGGGATTGAATAAGGCATGAGCATCGCAGCCAAGTAATGTACATCTGGGCAACCATAAGTGAAATATAAGTGATTGCTATGGATAACAACATATTGGTACACAGATTATGAAATAAAAACATTAAAAGTGGTTGTAAAGACTCAAGTTTTTTTTTACCTTCATGGATTCTATCCATGAAGGTTAAAAAAAACTTCTGTGTGCAGCCCCCCTCATACTTACCTGAGCTCAATCTCTATCCTGTGTTGTGCACAAGAGCAGCGTCTATCCTGGGTCTCTTCTGCCTCATTAGCTGAGACAGCAGTATGAGCCATTGCCTCCCGTTACTGTTAATCACAGCCAGTAAGCCAATGAGGAGAGAGCAGGGGTGGGGCTGAGCCATGCTCTGTGTGTGAAAGCAAGCAAGCTGCTTGCTCTGAGGGCACTTGGCAGGAGAGAGGGGTCAGGAGCGCCAGTGTGGGACCTGAGAAGAGGAACCACTGCATAGTAAGTATGACATGTATGTTATTTATAAAAAAAAATGCTTTTAATATAACTTTAAGATTACAGTCTAGATGTATAACTGCCTGAAAGGCTTGTAGGGCCCAGCTTTCCAAAGTTTTAATTTCACACTCCCAGCTGCACTGAAGACCCAGCATACTGTGTTTTATGATTTTTTTTTCTAGAGCCTAGTTATTTCTTTTTACATAATTAGTTCAGCTGTAAAGTGTAGATGGGCAATAAAATGTTGACATGTTGTAACATTTTCCAGTATAAGTTGCTGTTGTATTCATTGTTCATATCAGTGATGAAATGCGTCTAAAGCCTCGCTCTCACAATATGCTTGACTTTTAGAAAGTGAACGCTTAGATCCAAGTCACTGCTAACCGATCAGACATCACCTGGATTTCATCATATGCATTTCTTTTAAAGAGATCGTCTCTTGAATATATAACATAACGGAATGCACAGCTCCAAGGCTCCTCCAAGCTATTTGACATTCTCATTAAAGCGGAACTAAACCCTTCTATGCCTCTGTTTGATCTTCAACTGCCTTGGGGCTGCACATGTGATCAGTTATGACTTCAGCCATTTGATGCTTTGACGGTTTGGTTGAGCGCACAACCAATGTGACAGTTAGCATTCTAGGCATGCCAGGAATGTAACTGTTTTTGGAAACCATTAATTTGATGGGTTTAGTTTCGCTTTAACTTTGAACTGTATCCTAGTTCAAGATCAAGGAAGTTGAATTGTTATTTTTATTGCCTTTGCACTAATATGTGACTTAGGTGGGATCGTGGCATATTGATGCAGGTTTTTTTTTTAGCCATAGGTAGGGAATTAAAATCCTTGCCACTTGCATTTGTGCCTGTAATATGCATCTCTATAAAGGGCAGCACAGTGGCTCAGTAGTTAGCACTTCTGCTTTGCATCAGGGTAATCCCCATTAAAAAACGACCTGCCTGGATTTTGCATGTTCTCCCTGTGCTTGAATGGGTTTTCTTTTGATGCCCAGCTCATGCTGGTAGGTTAATTGGCCCCTGTCTAAACTGACCACCGTATGTGTGTGCATGTATGTATGAATGTGAATTACTGACCTTAGATTATAAGCTCCTTGAGAGCAAGGGACTCATGTGTATGTGCAATATGTAAAATGCTGCGTAAGTTGTCAGAGCTATATACAGTAAATATTATAATAAAATATTAATGATGATGATGATAATAATAATAAATACATTGTTCTTCCACTTTCATGATCCTTTCTTACTTTATAATGAAACATTGGGGGTTATTTACAAAAGGCAAATCCACTTTGCACTACAAGTGCAAACTACAAGTGCAAAGTGCACTTGAAATTGCACTGAAAGTGCACTTGGAAGTGCAGTCGCTGTAAATCTGAGGGGTAGATCTGAAATGAGGGGAAGCTCTGCTGATTTTATCATCCAATCATGTGCAAGCTAAAATGCTGTTTTTTATTTTCCTTGCATGTGCCCCTCGGATCTACAGCGACTGCACTTCCAAGTACACTTTCAGTGCAATTTAAAGTGCACTTTGCAATTGTAGTTTGCACTTGTAGTGCAAAGTGGATTTGCCATTCGTAAATAACCCGCATATTTAATAGTAATTTGCAGCTAACAGTAACTGATACAGCAGTGTAACTGATGAAAAACTGTAGAATATAGCTGTATTTTAAATTGTTAGTTCACGTTTTAGAAAAAAAATTAGAAGGCAAACTAACACCCTAAACCCTCCCCACCCCCCTGGTCCCCGCTGCACTCACCTTCATGGGTGACACAGTTTCACCATCCACACAGCCCAGCACAATGGTCCTGGGGTCTTAAACTGCAGTGTTCCTCTTTTTCTTTCCTCGGGGACACTAAGACAGATCTGAGCGGTTCTGATTGGTCATCATGGTCTTGTGTCAGTGCTGACCAATCAGAACCACTCTAATCCCTCCTGGCATCCCTAGGGAAAGAAGAGGAAGAACAGTGCAGTTTTCAAACCGCAGGACCATTGTGCTGGACTGCGTGGACAGTGAAACTGTTTCACATATGGAGATTAGTACAGCGACGACCAGGGGGGTGGGGAGGGGGGTGTAGACTGTTAGTTCACCATTTTTTCTAAAAAAAGTAAAATAACCCTTCAAGCATGGTCAATGATTCTTCCATTACAAGAATGTCTGTAAAAGTAGTGACATAGCCACACACTTGAGTCTTCGAGCCCTGACAGCATCCCTAAAAATGTCATATATTTTAAATAAGAACTCCAGCCAAGTAGTTAAATAAACTGGTATAACAGATATAAGTGTAGCGATACCCCCTAGAGGGCTGCTGGAGTAAATTTGGGTCCTGCCGTTACCCCACATTTCACCGTCCCAGATCTAAGAGTCTATGTTAGGTAGTGTTGAATAGATGTAATTGCCATTCACTTCAGTCTTTTTCTCATTGGCTTTATTAAACAAACTCCAGTAGTAGAGGGTTAGAGGGTTAGGGGAAGTTCAGATACCTTAATGCAGATCACTCATGAGATTCTTGAATCCAGAGGACAAACAGCTTCCTGTCTCTGGATCTTGCGACAACCGGATAGGCCGCTCACACTGACCTAGTAGCCGGTATGAAGCACAGAAAAAGTCTCTGCCACAGACTTAGCGATCGATAAGTGGAAACTCCTGGATAATCCTCTGCCACAGGATTGTGTAACCAGCAGTTAGTTAGTTTTAGGCCAGCTGCACAGTACCAGAACCTTTAAGCCATCCGGCAGTACTGTGAGGTAGGTTAACTTCGATGCATCCTCCAAACGAGTCACCAGGCCCTTCCTGAAAAACAGCCTTCAGCTCGGTTCTCTCCAGCAAGAGAACCCCTGGAATATTCTCTGCTTGAGTGGCTTCTTCCCGCAGGACAGACAGCACAGGACCACCTTCAGCTAAATAGGCCCCAGACACACTTCTGGGCCTACTGGTAGCAGCACAGCCTCAAGCCAGCAGGGTCCGAGGTAGAAGAATCACAGCCCTAGGCCAGGAGGGCCATGAGGCAGGGAGCCAGCAGGCCCCTGGGTAAAAGCGCGACCCAGGGTAGAAGAGAAGAGACAGAAAAACATGGCGTCTGTCCCTTAAATCTCCTCTCCCAGAATGCACAGCAGTAAGAACACTCCCACTGGGCTGTTTCTGGGAAAGAACAGTCAATGCACTTGGCTTGCTGTATTTCTCACACTGGCCTGTACTGACAGTGACACCTACTGGCCAGTGGGAAATGTGCACAACACAGCCAAACTGGAACAGAAGCAAATTAAACTTTACATAATCACTCTGAACTATTTACAGCTCAGATAAAATTCAATTTACAAATAGCGTCCATTCAATAGGAACAGGGCCCTACATAAGGATGCTGTTTTGCTTTTCAAAGCTTTTGTAATTCTGTGCAACCTGACCCCCTCCTAAAGCAGTGCTAATGTCTGTGTTGCAACTTTTCCTCTTTTGAAAGCATCTAAAATATACTCCTTGTTATTATCCAGTACCTGCAAAGCCTTTCCATTACTGAGAGATCGCTGTTACTGTTCACAATAACGTCACCAGTGAATGCGCAGATCATTATAAATTTTTGCCACATTCAGGCTGTGCTGCGTTGTACACAGCGCCTATGCCAGGATGAGGTTATCAACTATCCCTAGGTTTGACGCATGCTCTTACTATATTCACTTGGATACTTGGCTCCTTTTGGAGATTTCAGTAAGGCTGGAAAAAGGGATAGAGGAAACTGAGACTCAGACAAGATGACACCAACATCAACAATAGCAGGGTTGAGAGTGGCCTACACCATGAAGCTTAGTAAGGTCGAAAATACAAGACATTTATGAGCTAAACTAAGGAAATGGGTTTCTGAGGTATTTTTTGTGGCGGACAGCAGTATTCTGCTTTAAGTAGCACCAGCAAAGATTGGTCAAGGACACAATCACAGCCCGCTGACTGTGCAGTGAAGGAGTATCAGCATACTGATAAGTCATCATTAGTCCACTGGTTAGCTGTCAGCACATAGTCAGCTTTATGTGTGTTTGAGTACCCAATGAAACTACAATTTTTTATATAAAAATACCAAAAATTCTAGGCAAAAGCCTTCAAAATTAAGCTGCATGCACTAAAAGGTGTAATCAATAAAAATATTATGATTTAAAAGAAAATCAGACAGCGCAAAAAAACAAGCAACCCTTAATAAAAGCAGCTGTACACTGAAAGGTCAATATAAAAATCCTTAGGCAAAGTACATATGAAAAGCAGTGCAGCGCTAAAAATTTAACTAAAAATAGCTTCATAAAACAGTCCAAAAACAATAAGTAGCAAAATGAAGCCAGAAGGTGTTGCAAAGGCAAAAGAGGTAAGAACTTCTTATATGGAGAGCACTATGGTTTTCCTTTATTTTTTCATAATCCACTCTTTATGAGCAAGTTTTTTGGAGACCACCCATTGACTGAGGAGTTTCAAAGAAGGACCTCATGCGAAGACACCAGCTTACCACTACCCTTGAGAAGGGACAGCACGATTGACCTTCTGTTCACTCAGAGGTCCATTAGCTCAGGTGAGCGGTTTCTACTTCAGGTGGAGGAGACGTTTATGTTGGGATGTATGGTGACTTACCACAGCACCCCATTCACCGTCTAAGAAGTTCTTACCTCTTTTGCCTTTAGCAACACCTTCTGGTTTCATTTTGCTACTTATTGTTTTATGAAGCTATTTTTAGTTAAATTTTTAGCGCTGCACTGCTTTTCATAAATAAAAATATTATTATGCAAAAATTGCTGCACTGTATAAAAATGAACAATAAAATGTAAATCATTTTTTTTTTTTTAAATTGTGTAGTTTACAGCAACTGAAAATAAAACAAAATCTGTGATAAACAAATGTAATAAAAATAATATTACAATATATCATTAATAATGTCCAAAATATTTAAGCTGGTCAGGGCCTAGATCAGCAAGGGAGGTGTAGACTCTTCTCTTCCATGACCATTGACAAATACAGCCTAAAAAAACCTTAGAAGATAAATTTGTCTAAAATTCTGGAAGTGTATTCTAGTCATTGTGGGGGATGTAAAAAATAAAAATAAAAATAAGGAAAAGTGTACAGCAACTGAAAATAAAACAAAAAATGTTATAAACAAGCGTAATAGCAACAATATTACAATATATCATGAATAATGTCCAAAATAATCTGTGATAAAGTCCACACAAAAGAGCTGAAAAGCCTGTGATTAACAAGTGCAATAATAATAATAATATCCAAAATGATCAGTAATAAGGTCCAATCAGAAAACAAATTAAATGGTGTATATATGATAAAGTTCACAAAATATGCTGGAAATATTCGTATTAAAGCGGAGCTCCACCCTAAAATCATACTTTACTTCTATAGCTTCCTTTTAACATGTTTAAAAATATTCTGTGCAAATTTTTTTACCTTGCCTTGATCACCCCGTTGCTAGGCAGAATTGCTAATCTGCCTTCTTCCTGGACCGCGGTTGTTCTCCTATCCTACTTAAGCCGCACTGACTCCTGGGAAATGAGTGTCATCATTTCCCAGGAGACTATGCGCTTTTCTCTGCCTGTGTTGTCATAACAACGGGGTGGGACGTTTCTCCGCCGCCGCCCGTTGTCAGGACAATAAAATAAACAACCTGCGCTACAAGCGCTGCTCTACTTTGCACAAGCGAGTTCGAGAGGTGCATGCTGGTTACCCAGCATGCACCTCTCCACTAGAACAAGTAAAAAAAAGGAACTGGGCTTCAGATGCCCACACATAGGATGGCAACGGCCACAGCATGAGCTGCAGCACATAAGGCACGTGATAGAATGATTTACTGATCGATTGGGGAGCTATTACTATCTTTAATGGAATGTTTAATGTAATTAAATGTAACTTACCCAAAAAAAATTAAAAACGTTCTGACCGGAACTGCGGTTTAATAGTGAAACCACAAGCATAAAATACCCATGCTCAATTGAGAAATACTTGCTGAGATTCCATGCTCAGGCTGGGGGCATCCCCACTCTATGAACATCCAAAGCAGCCGGCAAATCAATAACTCCTTAGTATTATCCTTTATTTGGCTACATCATATACACAGGATCAATGCTGACATGTTTCAGCCATTACAGCCTTGCTATGAGTAAGCCGGCGAAATTTCTGCTTTTAATAGTGAAACCAATCTACTCTGGTGACACCTCCAACAGCAATCACCCCAGGGTGTGCTTTCATCTTATGGTTTGACCTTCATTACGAAAAGTCAAACAAGCATGAACAGATACTGTAGATATCCAGGCAAACTCCTTCTTGGATACTCCCAGAGATAACGGAGGCCCTCTCCCACCACTTTCAAAGAACGCTCAGTGCTGCATGGGTTACTCAACCACTGAAAATACAGTGCTGTGGGTACCAGAAGCTCAAAGAAAAAAAATGTTATAGTGTTCACTGCTAAGAACTATTTTATTGAAAAGTAGGTAACATATGCACTCATATTGAACAGATATTTGGAAGCATGAGCAAACACTGTACCAATACACCACTGCACATGCAGGCAGCCCTCATAGTTAAGCCTCGTACACACGATCAAGTTTCTCGTCAAAAAACGACAAGAAACTTGCTGGCAGAGCTTTCTTGCCGAGTAAATTGGTCATGTGTACGCGGCTATCAGGTTTCTCATCAAGAAAACCGACAAGAATCTTGACGAGAAAAATAGAGAACCTGCTCTCTATTTTCTCGTCAGGATTCTCCATTTTCTCGTCGAGATTCTCGTCAGCATGTTTCTCGACGAGAAAAGTGTGTGTGTGTACACTTACCTGTCGCCGTGGAAACCCGCGCATGCTCAAAATCACTTTGACGCATGCGCGGTAGCTTCCTAGGCATAGGTAGGGTGTAGCAAGATGGTGGCGATGGCATCGAATGTGATGAGCGCACGCTCGTCTTAGTCGATTACGTCACCGCGTTCGCTCCATTCAAAGAAACGCGGGTTCTTTGAATCGAGCGTGTGTACACTCGGCCGGGACGAGTTTCTTGTCCAAGAATCTCGTCAAGAAAAACAACGAGTTTTTTCCTGACAAGATTCTCGGCCGTGTGTACGAGGCTTGAGTCTCACACACTCCTGGGAGGCACAGCAATCCAGGAGAGTGTTTTTTGATTGAACTTTATCAATGATCATTTTGGATATTTTTAGTGGAGTATGACTACTGGTTAGGGATGAGCTTCGTGTTCGAGTCGAACATACGTTCGACTCGAACATCGGCTGTTCGATCGTTCGACGAAGATCGAACGATTTGGGCCGTTCGCGCCAAATTCGAGTGACGCGAACGGCCCACAATGCACTACGCCATCGCAGTGTCATCCAGGCGCTGTGATTGGCCAAGCATGCACTGTGACCCCGCATGCTTGGCCAATCACAGCGCCGGCAGCGAGGAGAGCAATGATTGGCCACAGGCAGGATGCCTGTGGCCAATTATTGCTGAGGGTGTTTAGTACACGCCCCACACTATAAAAGGCCGCCAGCACGGCGGCCTAGTGTAGTGTGTTCCGGAGCAGGGATAGAGCAGCATAGGCAGGGACAGTGACTGTTATTTCTTTCTTGCTTAACCTGGATTCCTTTAGTTTAGGGAAAGAGAAGGATAGGTAGGGAGAGTGTCAGTGTGTTTTGTGCTTGTGCTATAGTGTGCTTAAAAAAAACATTTATTCTAGGGACAGAAAACTGTAGGTAGGGACAGTGTCAGTTTCTTTCACTCTGCAAGTCCTTGTTTCCAGGGACCTGGAAGGACAGTGAGTGAATTGTCCTTGTGCTATATTGTGCTTAAAAAAACATTTATTCTAGGGACAGAAAACTGTAGGTAGGGAGAGTGTCAGTTTCTTTCACTCTGCAAGTCCTTGTTTCCAGGGACCTGTAAGGACAGTGAGTGAATTGTCCTTGTGCTATATTGTGATTAAAAAAAACATTTTTTCTAGGGACAGAAAACTGTAGGTAGGGAGAGTGTTTTTTTTCTTTCACTCTGCAAGTCCTTGTTTCCAGGGACCTGGAAGGACAGTGAGTGAATTGTCCTTGTGCTATATTGTGCTTAAAAAAAACCTTTTTTCTAGGGACAGAAAACTGTAGGTAGGGAGAGTGTTTTTTTTCTTTCACTCTGCAAGTCCTTGTTTCCAGGGACCTGGAAGGACAGTGAGTGAATTGTCCTTGTGCTATATTGTGCTTAAAAAAAAACATTTTTTCTAGGGACAGAAAACTGTAGGTAGGGAGAGTGTTTTTTTTCTTTCACTCTGCAAGTCCTTGTTTCCAGGGACCTGTAAGGACAGTGAGTGAATTGTCCTTGTGCTATATTGTGCTTAAAAAAAACATTTATTCTAGGGACAGAAAACTGTAGGTAGGGAGAGTGTCAGTTTATTTCACTCTGCAAGTCCTTGTTTCCAGGGACCTGGAAGGACAGTGAGTGAATTGTCCTTGTGCTATATTGTGATTAAAAAAAACATTTTTTCTAGGGACAGAAAACTGTAGGTAGGGAGAGTGTTTTTTTTCTTTCACTCTGCAAGTCCTTGTTTCCAGGGACCTGGAAGGACAGTGAGTGAATTCTCCTTGTGCTATATTGTGCTTAAAAAAAAACATTTATTCTAGGGACAGAAAACTGTAGGTAGGGAGAGTGTCAGTTTATTTCACTCTGCAAGTCCTTGTTTCCAGGGACCTGTAAGGACAGTGAGTGAATTGTCCTTGTGCTATATTGTGATTAAAAAAAACATTTTTTCTAGGGACAGAAAACTGTAGGTAGGGAGAGTGTTTTTTTTCTTTCACTCTGCAAGTCCTTGTTTCCAGGGACCTGGAAGGACAGTGAGTGAATTGTCCTTGTGCTATATTGTGCTTAAAAAAAAACATTTTTTCTAGGGACAGAAAACTGTAGGTAGGGAGAGTGTTTTTTTTCTTTCACTCTGCAAGTCCTTGTTTCCAGGGACCTGTAAGGACAGTGAGTGAATTGTCCTTGTGCTATATTGTGATTAAAAAAAACATTTTTTCTAGGGACAGAAAACTGTAGGTAGGGAGAGTGTTTTTTTTCTTTCACTCTGCAAGTCCTTGTTTCCAGGGACCTGGAAGGACAGTGAGTGAATTGTCCTTGTGCTATATTGTGCTTAAAAAAAACATTTTTTCTAGGGACAGAAAACTGTAGGTAGGGAGAGTGTTTTTTTTCTTTCACTCTGCAAGTCCTTGTTTCCAGGGACCTGGAAGGACAGTGAATGAATTGTCCTTGTGCTATATTGTGCTTAAAAAAAAACATTTTTTCTAGGGACAGAAAACTGTAGGTAGGGAGAGTGTTTTTTTTCTTTCACTCTGCAAGTCCTTGTTTCCAGGGACCTGTAAGGACAGTGAGTGAATTGTCCTTGTGCTATATTGTGATTAAAAAAAACATTTTTTCTAGGGACAGAAAACTGTAGGTAGGGAGAGTGTCAGTTTATTTCACTCTGCAAGTCCTTGTTTCCAGGGACCTGGAAGGACAGTGAGTGAATTGTCCTTGTGCTATATTGTGATTAAAAAAAACATTTTTTCTAGGGACAGAAAACTGTAGGTAGGGAGAGTGTTTTTTTTCTTTCACTCTGCAAGTCCTTGTTTCCAGGGACCTGGAAGGACAGTGAGTGAATTCTCCTTGTGCTATATTGTGCTTAAAAAAAAACATTTATTCTAGGGACAGAAAACTGTAGGTAGGGAGAGTGTCAGTTTATTTCACTCTGCAAGTCCTTGTTTCCAGGGACCTGTAAGGACAGTGAGTGAATTGTCCTTGTGCTATATTGTGATTAAAAAAAACATTTTTTCTAGGGACAGAAAACTGTAGGTAGGGAGAGTGTTTTTTTTCTTTTACTCTGCAAGTCCTTGTTTCCAGGGACCTGTAAGGACAGTGAGTGAATTGTCCTTGTGCTATATTGTGCTTAAAAAAAACATTTATTCTAGGGACAGAAAACTGTAGGTAGGGAGAGTGTCAGTTTATTTCACTCTGCAAGTCCTTGTTTCCAGGGACCTGTAAGGACAGTGAGTGAATTGTCCTTGTGCTATATTGTGATTAAAAGAAACATTTTTTCTAGGGACAGAAAACTGTAGGTAGGGAGAGTGTTTTTTTTCTTTCACTCTGCAAGTCCTTGTTTCCAGGGACCTGGAAGGACAGTGAGTGAATTGTCCTTGTGCTATATTGTGCTTAAAAAAAAACATTTTTTCTAGGGACAGAAAACTGTAGGTAGGGAGAGTGTTTTTTTTCTTTCACTCTGCAAGTCCTTGTTTCCAGGGACCTGTAAGGACAGTGAGTGAATTGTCCTTGTGCTATATTGTGATTAAAAAAAACATTTTTTCTAGGGACAGAAAACTGTAGGTAGGGAGAGTGTTTTTTTTCTTTCACTCTGCAAGTCCTTGTTTCCAGGGACCTGGAAGGACAGTGAGTGAATTGTCCTTGTGCTATATTGTGCTTAAAAAAAACATTTTTTCTAGGGACAGAAAACTGTAGGTAGGGAGAGTGTTTTTTTTCTTTCACTCTGCAAGTCCTTGTTTCCAGGGACCTGGAAGGACAGTGAGTGAATTGTCCTTGTGCTATATTGTGCTTAAAAAAAAACATTTTTTCTAGGGACAGAAAACTGTAGGTAGGGAGAGTGTTTTTTTTCTTTCACTCTGCAAGTCCTTGTTTCCAGGGACCTGTAAGGACAGTGAGTGAATTGTCCTTGTGCTATATTGTGCTTAAAAAAAACATTTATTCTAGGGACAGAAAACTGTAGGTAGGGAGAGTGTCAGTTTATTTCACTCTGCAAGTCCTTGTTTCCAGGGACCTGGAAGGACAGTGAGTGAATTGTCCTTGTGCTATATTGTGATTAAAAAAAACATTTTTTCTAGGGACAGAAAACTGTAGGTAGGGAGAGTGTTTTTTTTCTTTCACTCTGCAAGTCCTTGTTTCCAGGGACCTGGAAGGACAGTGAGTGAATTCTCCTTGTGCTATATTGTGCTTAAAAAAAAACATTTATTCTAGGGACAGAAAACTGTAGGTAGGGAGAGTGTCAGTTTATTTCACTCTGCAAGTCCTTGTTTCCAGGGACCTGTAAGGACAGTGAGTGAATTGTCCTTGTGCTATATTGTGATTAAAAAAAACATTTTTTCTAGGGACAGAAAACTGTAGGTAGGGAGAGTGTTTTTTTTCTTTCACTCTGCAAGTCCTTGTTTCCAGGGACCTGTAAGGACAGTGAGTGAATTGTCCTTGTGCTATATTGTGCTTAAAAAAAACATTTATTCTAGGGACAGAAAACTGTAGGTAGGGAGAGTGTCAGTTTCTTTCACTGTGAAAGTCCTTGTTTCAAGGGACAGAGAAGGACACCTGAAGGTAGCCCTTATTGCTTTTTTCCCATCTCCCTGCAGGCCATCTATTAGAATGTCTGGAAGGCAAACAAGGAGAGGCAGACAGTCAGGAGGCAATAAAAGAGGGCAAGCAGGCTCTGTGTCTGGGGGCAACAGTGCTGGTCGTGGACGCGGTGCACTGTCATCAGCACATGGCCATGGGACACGCTTGTCCTTCTTTTCGGCAGCTGGACATGTTGAGCCACATCATGCCGAAGACTTGGTAGAGTGGATGACCAAGCCCTCCTCCTCCTCCTCATCCTCTCTCACCCAGGCTCAGGGTACTGGAAAAGCAGCTGCCAAAGCGTCGTCTTCCCTGGTATCAATGTCAGACAAATCATCAGTCACTCCTTCCCTAGACCCACCATGTCCTCCTCCTGAGGAGTCCCCCGAACTGTTTCAGCACAGTGTTGGGTACATGCTCCAGGAGGATGCCCAGCGTTTCGAAGGGTCTGATGATGAAACCCAGCTAGAGGAAGGCAGTAGCGTGAGAGCAGACAGAGGGGATGCTCAAGAAGGACACCAATCTGGCAGTCATGTTCCAGCAGCTGCAGCATACTGCCAGATTGGCTCCAGTGATGAGGAGGGAGGGGATGATGAGGTCACTGACTCCACGTGGGTGCCTAATAGGAGAGAGGAGGAGGAGGAGGATGAGGAGGAGGCACATCTCCAACGAGGCAGGATGCCCTTTGGTGGCCAGCGTAAGGGCAGTACACCGACGGAATCACACCGCAGAGCTCCGCCTGTGCAGGGCGCTGCCTCTGCCCGTCATTCAAAAAGTTCTTTGGTGTGGGCCTTTTTTGAGGCTAGTGCATCAGATCGCACAGCTGCTGTTTGCAACATATGTCTCAAGCGTATATCGCGTGGCCAAAACATCAGCCGCTTGGGTACCACATGCCTGACCAGACATATGTTGACCTGCCATGCAGCTCGTTGGCAAGCCTACCTCAAAGACCCACACCAAAGAACAAAGCGGACCTCTCCTTGCACCGCATCAGCTGGGATCTCCAACCCCACTATAACTTCAGTCCTCTCTGAAACATGCACTGAGAGGAATGAAGGTGTAGAATTAGGTGTGTCACAGCCAAGTACTTGCGGCCACTCTGCTAGCAGTACACCGACGTCCGATTCTAGCAGGCAAATTTCCCTGCCCCAGCTGCTGGACCGTCGAAAGAAGTTCACTCCCAGCCATCCACATGCCCAGCGGTTGAATGCTAGCTTGGCTAAATTGCTAGCGCTTCAACTGCTGCCTTTTCAGTTGGTAGACTCGGCCCCCTTCCGTGAGTTTGTGCAATGTGCGGTTCCTCAGTGGCAGGTTCCCAAACGCCACTTTTTCTCACGGAAGGCTATTCCGGCTCTCTACCGGCATGTGGAAGGCAATGTCTTGGCCTCGCTGGACAGGGCGGTCAGCGGTAAGGTGCATATTACCGCTGACTCATGGTCCAGCAGGCATGGACAGGGACGTTACCTTTCTTTCACGGCCCATTGGGTCACTCTTTTGGCAGCTGGGAAGGATGCAGGACAAGGTGCAGTAGTGTTGGAGGTTGTCCCACCGCCACGCCTCCAAAATGCTACTACTGGTTGTGACACACCTCTCTCCTCCACCCCCTCCTCTTCTTCTTCCTCCATGGCCTCTTCCTGTGGTTTGTCCTATGAACCAGCGGTGCTCCATAGCCGTTCACGGGGCTACGCAAGTACGCAGGCAAAAAGATGCCATGCCGTGCTTGCGCTGGTGTGTTTGGGGGACAGAAGCCACACTGGGGCAGAGGTCCTGTCTGCTCTGCAGGGCCAGGCCGAGAGGTGGTTGACGCCACGCCAGCTTAAGCCAGGAATGGTGGTTTGCGACAATGGCACCAACCTCCTCTCCGCCCTCCGACAGGGACAACTGACCCATGTGCCCTGTGTGGCTCACGTCCTTAACCTGGTGGTGCAGCGGTTCTTGGGCAGGTACCCGGGCTTACAGGATGTCCTGAGGCAGGCCAGGAAAGTCTGTGTGCATTTCCGCAGATCTTATAATGCCAGTGCTCGCCTGGCTGAGCTGCAAAAGGAGTTGAACCTGCCCAAGAACCGCCTTATATGTGACATGCCCACCAGGTGGAACTCAACGTTGGCCATGCTGCAGCGGCTGCACACGCAGCAGAGGGCCATCAATGAGTACCTGTGCGACTACGGCACCAGGACAGGGTCAGGGGAGCTTGGTTTTTTTTCTCCACGCCAGTGGGGCATGATCAGGGATGCATGCACTGTCCTGGCACCATTTGAGGAGGCCACGAGGATGGTGAGCAGTGACAGTGCATGCATCAGTGACACTGTACCTCTTGTCCACCTGTTGGAGCACACGCTGCGTGGAATAATGGACAGGGCACTTGAGGCAGAACAGAGGCAGGAAGAGGAGGACTTCCTTGCCTCTCAAGGCCCCCTTTACCCAGACAGTGTTCCTTCTGTCCCACCCATCGCACAGGAAGAGGAGGAGGAGGAGGAGGAGGAGGAGGAGGATTGTGTCAGCATGGAGGTGGAGGCTGGCACTCAGCATCATCAGCAGCAGTCTTTTAGGGATGATTTACAGTCCCAAGAAACCAGTGGACTTGTACGTGGCTGGGAGGAGGTGGCTGCGGATCATGTCGTCCTTAGTGACCCAGAGGACTCCGGAGCGAATGCCTCAGCAAACCTACGCTGCATGGCCTCCCTGATCCTGCAAAGTCTGCGGAAGGATCCTCGTATTCTTCGGATCAAGGAGAGGGACCATTACTGGCTGGCCACTCTCCTTGATCCACGGTACAAGGGTAAGGTTGCGGACCTTATGTTACCGTCGCAGAGGGAGCAGAGGATGAGACAACTCCGGGAGGCCTTGCAGAAAGGTCTGTGCAACGCGTTCCCAGAGACTGGGAGGTTACAAACTCCTGGTCCTGGACAACGAGTTGCTGAGGCTTCGGCCAGTCAAAGAAGGAGCGGTGGGGAAGGTGGCCGTCTGACCGATGCGTTCAGACAATTCTTTAGACCGCAGCCCCAAAGTATGATCGGTTCCAGCAACCATCGCCAGCGTCTGATAAACATGGTGCAGGAATATCTAGGGGCAAGGTCAGACTTGGACACCTTTCCCACCGAAAATCCTCTGGCTTACTGGGTCTTGAGGATGGATCACTGGCCAGAGCTTGCACAGTATGCAATTGAGCTACTGGCCTGTCCTGCATCCAGCGTTCTTTCAGAACGCACATTCAGTGCTGCTGGAGGATTTGTCACGGATCACAGGGTGCGCCTGTCCACCGACTCGGTTGATCGACTGACTTTCATCAAGATGAACCAGTCTTGGATCACCACCAGCTACCACACACCTGATGCTGATATAACAGACTAATTGATTTTAACATGTCACATCCCTTCAAGACTGATGCTGATGCTGAGTGCCTGTGCTGTTATGTTGACTGGCTATCCTCCTCCTCCGAGTCCTCAATGATACGATTGATGATGATAGCTTGGAAGATCATTTTTGTTTATGGGTGCCGCCACCAGTGGCTAAGGCCCAATTTTTCAGCCCCTGTTTTACAGGGGCGTGTAATTACAATTTTTTTAGCAATAATTTGCCATAGGGCTCATTGCTGTGCTCCAAGTACAGTATCTGTGAGGGGTTGGAGTGTTGTGGCACCAGTGCCTAAGGCCCAATTTTTCAGCCCCTGTTTAACAGGGGCGTGTCATTACAATTTTTGAAGCAATACTTTGCAACAGGGCTCATTGCTGTGCTCCAAGTACAGTATCTGTGAGGGGTTGTAGTGTTGTGCCACCAGTGCCTAAGGCCCAATTTTTCAGCCCCTGTTCAACAGGGGCATGCAATTACAATTCTTGATCTAATAATTCACAGCAGGGTCCATTGCTGCACCCACCAAGAGTAACTCTGAGGGCTTACAGTCTTGTGGCAACGCCACCACCACCACCACCACGAAAGGCCCAATTTTTCAGCCCCTGTTCAAAAGGGCCATGTAATTACAATTCTTGATCTAATAATTCACAGCAGGGCCCATTGCTGCACCCACCAAGAGTAACTGTCAGGGCTTACAGTGTTGTGGCACCAGCACCACCATCAAAGCCCCAATTTTTACTACCACTGTTCAACAATTATATGTAATTAAAATTCCTGATATAATAGTTGACAGCAGGGCGTTCCAGCACCAACCAAGAGTAACTGAGTGCTTACAGTGTTGTGCCAACACCAACAACTAAGGGGCCTATTTCTGCAGAGTATATACGGCAGGTCCCTACTTTCAAACATCCAACTTACAAACGACTCCTACTTGCAAACGAAAGAAGACAACAGGAAGTGAGAGGAAATCTACCCCTAGAAAGGAAAATTCTCTCCTGTAAGAATAAATATGGGAGAAAGGGGTCTCATCTGTACTGATGCTTTATCAGCAATCCTTGTTTCAAGGAAAACACCACATTTCAAAAACAGTTGTCATTGGGACGGAAAGTGAGGTGAAATGTTCTGAACAGGGGCACAGACAGCAAAACAAATGTTACAGGGGTGATAACCCTTACCTATGTTTCCCAAAAAGTTTAAAAATAGATTTTTGGGCTGGAGCTACACTTCAACAATGTACCTGTTCAAAATTACAAACACATTCTACATAAGAACAAACCTACAGTCCCTGTCTTGTATGCACCGCCTGTATACGGCTGTTCAGAGTATATAGGGCCTTTTTTATTTTATGTGCGGGGTTCCCCTTAATATCCATACAAGACCCAAAGGGGCTGGTAATGGGCTGGGGTAGGGGGGGGGGGGGGTCATGGGGTAGCTATGCCATTTTTCTTAAAGAATTTCATCCATATTACCGGGACCAGACATTACATTAAAGCCGCAAGCAGTTTTAAATGGCTTTTTTTTCCTTTAGAAGTGTCATTTTGTGCAGGGACAGTTCTAAACACGGGAAACACGTGGCACTTCACAGGCATACTTTAGACACCCCCCAGGTACGATATTTAAAGGAATATTTGACTTTTTTTTTTTCACTTTATGCATCATTAAAATGACTGCTCCCGAAAAACGACCGTTTTTAAAACTTCTTTTTGCATTGATACATGTCCCCTGGTGCAGAACCCGGGTTCCCAAACCCTTTTTAGGACAATAACATGCATAATAGTTGTTATAATTAGCACTTTAGAATTCGAACGTTCGCATCCATTGTATTTAATAGGGTTCTAATGTTCGTTCGAACTTTCGGTCCGTTCGCGGGTTCTGGTGCGAACCGAACCCGGGGGTGTTCGGCTCATCACTACTACTGGTACACAGTCATGATTGCACATGTTAATCACAGGCTATTCAGCTCTTTCGTGTGGACTTTATCACAGAATATTTTGGACATTATCAATGATATATTGTAATATTGTTGTTATCGCACTTGTTTATCACAATTTTCAGTTGCTGTACCCTTTTTTTTTTTTTTTTACATCCCCCACAATGACTAGAATACACTTCCAGAATTTTAGACAAATCTATCTTGTAAGGTTTTGTAGGCTGTTTTTGTCAATGGTCATGGAAGAGAAGAGTCTACACCCCCCCCCCTTGCAGATCTAGGCCCTGACCACCTCTATTATGATCCATGGCAGGGTACGAGCTGTAGTATATTTCTAGTGGGATCATCAGATGGTAACTTACCAGGGCGCTGTGTCCTCAGGAAAGAAGTCTGCCAAGCGTGGGATGCAGCTGTTTATTTTGGAAAATGATTGAGCACAAATATTTCTGTGGTGATCTTGCAAAAACAATTTTAATTAGCACTGGGCTATTTATTTACTTATTCATAAAGTGCCAGAGTTTGTTAATGAGTGACAGTGATGAAAATAAAAGACAACATGAAAGCTCAGTGGTTAGCATTGCTGCTTCCTGTTACAGGTTCTGCTGCTTCTGTTACAGCACAAAGTGCTTGCTGCTTTCTAATTCCCTCCCATTTATATATGAACACTAGGAGGAAATGTACCGTATATACTCGAGTATAAGCCGAGTTTTTCAGCACATTTTTTGTGCTGAAAATGCCCCCCTCGGCTTATACTTGAGTCTGTGTCCATCTTCAAATTTGTGCGCCTGATCCAGGCCAGCCGTAGGTCCCATGGACCCCAAACTTGGCACACATGTAGCCCCACTCCCGGACTTTGGGGACCCGGTACCGGCCGGCCGTATGTTCCCCAGACCCCACTTGGCACACATGTAGCCCCACTCTTCCTCTACAAGTGTGCAAAGTTTGTTGTCTGGGAGACCTACAGCCGGGGAGCACTGATTTTTCAAAGCCGGGCACTCCTTCCATAGACTCCCATGTTAAACGTCAGTCTAGTCACACAGCGCCGGAGATCGGGTAGGGAGATTGGGCACAGTGATGTATGGACACAGTGAGGCATGGGCACAGTGAGGCATGGACACAGTGAGGCATGGACACAGTGAGGCATGGACACAGTGAGGCATGGACACAGTGAGGCATGGACACAGTGAGGCATGGACACAGTGAGGCATGGACACAGTGAGGCATGGGCACAGTGAGGCATGGACACAGTGAGGCATGGACACAGTGAGGCATGGACACAGTGAGGCATGCACATGGACACAGTGAGACAAAGTAAGGCACAGTGAGGCATGCAGATGGACACCCTAGGCTTATACTCGAGTCAATAAGTTTTCCCAGTTTTTTGTGGTAAAATTTAGGTGCCTCGGCTTATATTCGGTTCGGCTTATACTCGAGTATATACGGTAATGCTCAACTCCGGAAAAACAAATATTGGCTAAATACAAGAGTCATGTGCATTGATAGCTGAATTTTAGTGTCCTTTGTACATTTCTTCCATATATGTGCAGTAATCCGGCATGCAACTTCTGCACCTTACCTCTGAGCAGAGCTTCCTATAATAAAGACCAGTCACTGCTGCTCTCTCTTCTTGTGCTGGGTGACTGGTCTTGTCTCCGCCCCCTCCTGTAATTTTCTGCAGGCAGCTTGTAGCGGGTGGATCTACTGGGCCCCTCCCACAGCTCTGCTCTCTGTACAGACAATGTACAGCACAGTGATGATGTCACTACCACTTTTACAAGGTAATAAATGAAAAGGCATTTAGTATTAACAAAGTGAATCTATATCCTTTGTGACTATTGAGGATTATATTTAAAATAAAAGTTTTTGGGCCCAGTTTTGAGTTCAGTTTTAGTTTTTTGTCTCATCCCTTCTGGAGTGTATGCTCGCTACATGCACTGACACTTTTAATGTAATGTTCAATAAACAGCTATCAAGAGGTAAAACATATCAGCCTGGATGTCACACCACTTCCTCAAACTCAATCTATCCAAAACCAAGCTCATAATATTTCCTACCCCATGTGCTTCTTCCCCTGATTTCTCTGTCAAGATCGATGGCACAATTTACAACCTGTTCCCGCACACCAAGGTTCTAGGTGTAATCCTGGATCTATCCTTTTGGCCCCACGTCCAATCACTGTCTATATCTTGCCCCTTCAACCCACGCAACATCTCCAAAATACGCTCCTTCCTAACCAATGACAAGACAAATCTCCAGGAAGATGACTCCCTGGTCATCTCCCGTCTCGACTACTGCAACTCCCTCCTCACGGGATTACCTTTACATAGGCTGTCCCTCCTTCTGTCCGTTATGAATGCTGTTGCCAGACTCATCCAACTTACAAACCGCTCAGCGTCTGCAACCCTCTCTGCCAATCCCTCCACTGGCTTCTGCTCACCCAACAAATTAAAGCGCTGGCTTTTTTTTCTGACCTGCAAAGTAAAGGCATAATGTGCTTGTATGCATCATATACTAGCACATTATGTGAAACTTACCTGCAAACTAAGCCCTCCACTGATGTGTTGTCACTGCTGGAGGCCACATCCATCTTCACCCATATTCCTTCCGGGTCTGCAGACTCTGGCTGTGTGACTGGCCGGAGCCACGTGACGTCACTTCTACGAATGCCGCCTGTCATGGCACGGGGCTCTGAAGGAATGGCATGGGTGGCCGTTCCTTCAGAGCGCATGCGCCGATGACGTCATGAGCTGCATATACAGTTAATATTTCCTAAACAGTGCACGTTTAGGAGATATTTACAGTACCTATAGGTAAGCCTTATTATAAGCTTACCTATAGGTACAATTAATCGATAGGAGTTTACAACCACTTTAAAGTCAAAATATTAACAACTTACCAAGTCATCCACAACTCGGCCCCCAGCTATATCACTAATCTTGTCTCAAAATACCAACCAAATCGTCCTGTTCATTCCTTCCAAGACCTCCTGCTCTCTAGTCCCCTCATAACCTCCTCCCATGCTCACCTTCAGGACTTTTCCCAAGCCTCTCCCATCCTATGGAACTCCCTACCCCAATCTGTCCAACTATCTCCTACTCTGTTTGCTTTTAGACGATCCCTGGAAATTCTCTTCAGAAAAGCCTATTCTGCCTTCACCTAACAATTGTATGTTAACTTTCTCCATCAGCTCACCCCCACAGTTATTACCTTTTGTATCACTTGACCCTCCCTTCTAGATTGTAAGTTCTAACGAGCAGGGCCCTCTGATTCCCCCAGTATTTTAACTGTATTGTCTGCCCTCATATCGTAAAGCACTGCACAAACTGTTGGCGCTATATAAATCCTGTATAATAATAATAATAATCAGCTAAGCTTATTTCTAAGCAACTTTTTCATGGCTTATAAACCTTTCAAATCACAGTGGGTAATCGTTCAGTTTTTTTTACATGGTGATACGTTAAAAAATCTTTCTAGGCCCATTGCAGATGTCCAACTCTTGGTCCTCATGCCCACCACTCAATCCATTGATTGCTATGGCTGGGTCCAAAATCACATCATGGCTTCCGGAGAAATATGGACCTAGCCATAGGATTGAGGAAGACAAGCAGCGAGTGTGCAGTAGGAGCTGGATGCAGCTGGGACTTAGATCAGAGCTAGAGTTAAGTATTTAGCTATGTAACTTCCACTTAGGGGGCTGAGGGAACATTTAACCTCCCTGGCGGTATTCCCGAGTTGGGCTCGGGGTGAAATTTCAGCACCAAAAGCGGTAACCCCGAGCCAGACTCGGGATTGCATCGCAGTAATCCAGGCAGAGTTACTTACTTGTCCCCTGGATCCTGCGATGTCTCCCCGCTGTGTGATCGAGCTGTCTCCTCGCTCGATTCACACAGTGCCGAGTGCCGCCGAGCTCCGTTCCCTGCGACGTTACGACGCACTGGGTCGGAGATCGGCGCCAAATTCAAAAAATTAAAACACAGTACACATACAGTACACTGTAATCTTACAGATTACAGTACTGTATAAAATAATTACACACCCCCTTTGTCCCTAGTGGTCTGCCCAGTGCCCTGCATGCACTTTTATATTATAAAAACTTTTCTTTCTGCCTAGAAACTGGAGATTGTCCATAGCAACCAAAAAGTGTCCCTTTATGTCAAAAGTGGTTTTAGACCAGCTAGAAAACAGCGATAATAAATTAGAATCACTTGCAAAATTAGAAATAGCGATTTGTGGGGAAATTCGTCATCAAACACTGAAAAACACTTTTATTATTATTATATTATTATTTGTTATAATTATTTTATAGTTATTTATTATATTATAATTTATGTTTTTTTTTTTTTTACTTTATCATACCCGGGATGTCTACTAGACTCTGGTTTGGAAAGATTTAAGTGAGTTATTCCTAAGAATTTACAGGCCTACAATATAAAACGCCAAATTTCCATGCAGAATAATGGTACCGCTTTCAGCACCTAAAATCTGACAGAATCATACCGCCAGGGAGGTTAAAGAAAAACTTCACTAATATCATCAAGAAACACGCCTGAAGCCACAAAATGCCCTTCTACAGCAACCCAACAGTCCTAATTTACGCAATTTTGCACATAGCCTATTTTGCGGCCTGTTTATTCATTGTGAAAGAGGTAATATAGAAATATTTGCTTATTTATTTATGAGGGTGCTGCACTCAGACCTAATCAAGCCAAGGTCTCACCTCGCTGTTAACCTCTTGGGACAAGAAGAAAAAAAGTGCTTTTCCATCCATAATCCTGTCGGCTGCAGCGTGAATTCAGCATAATGCAAAGTGGTTCTTTATTTTCTTGCTAAATGCACCTTGGCCTTTTGGGAAAAAAACTGCCAATTACTCATTCAGAGGATTAAAGAGTAGCACAAAATGGTGAGAAAGCATTTAGACAAGGTCAATATAATAGCTTCCCAGATACTGATAAAAGACATGCTGGCCCAAGTTTACTAAGTAGTGGTGAATGGTTGCATCATAATGCTGTCCATGCACCTAACAATACGACCGTTTCTTCATTTCGATGGAAAAATCCAGTGTGCTAAGTGGTTCAATCAGTAAACTATGATTTTCAGGCCTACACAAAAGTAGAACCAAATAGATTATTTGTTTTGCATTTTTGAACAAAAGTAATCCAATCAATGATTGTTAATTTGTTACTGTTATGCCGCGTACACACGTTAGGAAAATCCGACAAGAAAACTTTGGATTTATTTCCGACGGAATGTTAGCTCAAACTTGTGTTGCATACACACGGTCACACAAAATTCCGATCATCAAGAACGTGGTGACGTACAACACTACAACGAGCCGAGAAAAATTAAGTTCAATGATTCCGAGCATGCGTCAAATTGATTCAGAGCATGCGTGCTTTTTGGTGCGTCGGAATTGCATACAGACGATCGGAATTTCCGACAAGAACTTTTCTTGTCGTAAAATTTGAGAACCAGCTCTCAAATTTTTGTTGGCGGAAATTCCGACAGAAAAACTCAGATGGAGCCTACACACATTCGGAATTTCTGACC
Organism: Rana muscosa; assembly: GCA_029206835.1. Taxonomy (NCBI): domain Eukaryota; kingdom Metazoa; phylum Chordata; class Amphibia; order Anura; family Ranidae; genus Rana; species Rana muscosa. The sequence goes on from CM055122.1 coordinate 832,139,135, forward strand.
AAAAGCTCACATCGAACTTTTCTTGTCTGTATTTCCGATGGTGTGCACACTGCATTAAAGTATGTGGGGAGTGTCTATATAAATTATCTGTTCAGTGCATTTGTATTTAGGTAGGCCCTCAAACTGCATAGTTGTTAAATATTAAGGACGTTGTGCAATTAGGTTGTATATTTGTCCCTGGAAATATCCCTGTTTTTTAGTATCAACCAGCCATGCCATAGGATCCAGCTGTGCTATGTTATAGTCAACTTAAAGGATACATTCTTTTAAAAATATAAAGTTTATTGGCATATATAGAAACAAACAACATAAAAAATCCCTGGGCGGAAGGAGGAAATGGGACAAGAAGTCCCACTCCTACTGAAGCCCCCACTCTCCCACCAAAAAATGACATGCCAAATGTGGCATGTAAGGGGATGAGGAGTGCTTAAAGCGGATGTTCCACTTTTGGGTGGAACTCCGCTTTAAAGTGGAGACTTATAAGACTTATGAAGATGGAAGCACTGTCAGCACGCCACTGGAGGACTGTCAGGGCTTGGACTTAAACCCAGGACCTCTGCTGTGTCTGGCAGTAACTCTTCTGACTGAGCTACCCGAGATGCCATAAAGCACCCTGTCTGATTTATTGGACAACCTTGCCTTGTACCTTGACTTCTGCTGAACCTTGAACTCTTTGCTCCCCCCATGAACTTTCTGATTTAACCTACCTGGCAGTAATCCGGTGTGTGGCTTGGGGTTAAATTTCAGTACCATTAGCGGTATCCCCGAGCCACACTCGGGATTGCATTGCAGGATCCTGGTCCAGTATACTTACCTTGTCCCCAGGATCCTGCAATGTCCCCCGCTGTGTCTGCGGGCTGTGTCCTGCGCTTAATGCCTCTGTGTGCCGGGCTCCATTCCCTGAAAGCGCCGCACGGGGGCGTAACCCGGTGGCAAATTCAAAAATTCATAATACATACAGTACACTGTAATCTTACAGATTACATTACTGTATGAAATTATTTCACATCCCTTTTGTCCCTAGTGTTTTGTCCAGTGCCCTGCATGCAGTTTTATATTATATATACTGTTCTTTCTGCCTGGAAACTTGAGATTGTCCATGGCAACCAAAAAGTGTCCCTTTATGACAAAAGTGGTTTTAGACCAGCTAGAAAACAGCGAGAGTAAATTAGAACACTTGAAGAATTGAGCGATAGTGAATCGTGAGGAAATTCATTTTATTATTATATTATTATTTTTTATAATTATTTATAGTTATTTATTATATTATAATTTATGATTTGGTGTTTCAAACTTTATCATACTGGGAATGTCTACTAGACTCTTGTTTGGACAGATTTAAGTGTGTTATTACTAAGAATTACAGGCCTAAAATATAAAACGCCAAATTTCTATGCAAAACAATTGTACCGCTTTGAGACGCAAAAATCTGACATAATCATACCGCCAGGGTGGCTACGCCATGTCTCTGCACTTCCTGTTTGCCAGATTATTGTTCTCTCTCAGCCAGTATCTCGCTCTTGTCTTCCCTGCTGCTGTCTATATTTTCCTACCACTCGTTTTCGACCCTTGGCTTGTTCCTTGACTACGCTCCTGCCTGATCCCAACCTGCAACTACTCATTACTGAGTTTTTGGCTTGTTTACTGACTATGCCTCTGTTTGATCCTTACCTGCCTAATCCACTACTGGACCCTGGCTTGCTCACCTCTAGGTGGGGCAATCATGAGAACCGTGACCTGGTGCTAACTCGCAGCAAAATCTATCTCCACCATGAGAAGCTCTGGTGAATACCAGTTAGTACTTACGCACCTCAGATGAGCTCACGTCATCCTCCAGGCAGACCTGCCAGCGTACCTATCCTGCTGGTTCCCTTTTTGAGCTTCCCACTCCTGTAGCAACTGGTCTCCAAGCTTGACCCCTGATGGTGATAAACATTATGATATTACCTTGCAGGTGAATTTTTTTCCAATGTTTAGTACCGTTTTAAGAGATTTTTGTCAGTTTAGTCAAACATAAGCCATGCCACCCTGCGATCTTTATGCACCATGTCACATGTAATCACCATTGTTGGAGTGGATGAAACGCAGGCAAGACTTTTCAATGACTGGGTTGGGATTTCCCGAAAGTGTACAGTACGTTGGTTTTTATTGAAGTCCTAGCTGTGCTTAGCTGCTAAAAGAGTAAAACCTAAAATTGCCATTAGCTTTGGAGGTCCAGCTGAGTAATGTTTTATTTATTTTGTTCTGTGGGCTTAATGCTATCAACTGTTAGTTTTAATCCATTCTGATGTTGGAAAAAATGTGATTTCCAGCTTTGCAGTGGGCATTGTAGAGAATGCTAGAATGACTGAATCATCTCCGTCATCTTGCCAAAACTTGTAGTTCTTCAGCAGAGGGAACAAATACATATTTTACCCATGATATCGGACACATGTGTTCAGATCTCAGCATAAACAGGTCTGAGCAAACCAACCAAGTGCTATTAATTGCAGGCTGGAAACTGGCAGTCGGTAAATATGTTAAGTGGTGAATATATTTGGCTAAATCCATCTGGAGGATTATCTCTTTTTTTATAGCAGGCATTGAGGGGATAAAATAGTTCTATTTAAAAATTCTGAGAGCCAAACCTACCCCAACCAACAGAAGCAGCTGGACAGGAACCAGGCTCTGGGCAGAATATTGTAATGCAGTGAATTCCGTACTTGAAATTCTGAACACTCATAAAAGTTGCAAGTCAGAAGAAGCTCCGCAAACGTCCTTCCTCCACTACAAATAAGATGAATTTCAGACACTGGCAGGAAGAAGAAATCTCAGCAGGTCTACAGGCACTCAATGCTGAAAACAACACGACGCAATCAATTTAATAAGGGTAAACATTGCACAAGGTTCTGCCACGCTGCCTCAGTGATGTCCGATGCAGGGCCCAGAGGAGCGTACTGCATGCTGAGCTCTCATAACCGTGGTGTCAGGAGGGAGGTTATTAAAAATTGATTCATTCTCAGGCAATGAAGCTATGAGAGTGATGGGTCTTGGATTTTAGAATATATTTGCTTATATTGTGCCGGTGTAATTCCATATGAATCTGGGAGCCGTGGAATGGCATCATTGGGTATGCCAAGTTTTATAGCATTAAAAAATCCCTTATTTTCACCAAACTCAAGTTGTCTCATTCCGCTACTTCCTCAACCCCAGAAAAGGTGTAGTGCCTAACAGGAAACCTATGAGAACATGGGAGCTGCCGCTGCTCAAGTACTGAGAAAGGTGCAAGCTTCAGGGCTGTACTGTCGTTCTAGCTTCACTATCTAATAAGATGTTGACAGCCATTCATAATGACAGCTCTAAAGCCTACAACTTTTTAAAAGAGAAGTTTGGCCAAAAATATTTTGGCCATACTTTTCTTCTGGGTCACAGGAGTGCACTTACTTTTGCACTCCCATGACCCAGTATAGGCTTATAGTGCTCTATAGCCCACTATCAGCTGACATCACATAACAGCTCCAGGCTCTGAAAGGATCCCAACTATATTGTCGGGATCCAGCCAGTTGCCTGATTAACAGCTGCCTCCGGCTCTTAGTGCATGGCGCAGAGCTGGTGCCAGCTGTGCCACCCCCTTATCAACCTGCTGCTCTAGTGGGAGCTGGATGGGTAGAGAAGAGAGCGGTAACTGACAGTTATTGCTCTCAGCTCCAAGAAGGTTGCTTCATTCTTGGTCTTAGAGCTAGTGAGGGACAGCTGGAGCATCACACTGATGCTGCAGCATAAAGGTGAGTATGAATGTTAATTGTTTTACATACCCCCAAACTTCACCTTTTAAGTCATAATGCCTTCACATGTTCACGCTAAAGCTAAACTGCGGTCAAACAGCTCAAAACAATACACTTTTGAAATACGTATAAGGTAGGTGTTCCACCCAGTGATTTGTATTTATGGTCCTCCAGTCTTGAGATTTACACAGTCAAGCCAAACTCCAGGACCAATTTGGTGAACTGACCGTCGCTACTGCATTAGGCAGCACAGCTAGAAGACCTCCTTGCCCCAAGCCTGTGATTGGGCAGTAAAGACACAACAACAGAATGACGAGGTTATCCCTCTACTCGCTCCTCCCCTTAGCATCTTTTTTCTCAACTCATGTGCATGCAGACTGTTGCAATCAGTGATAGGCTGGAAATGAAAAGTTATCCTGGCGTATAAAGTAACCCAGCCTACACCTGTATATATGAGCTGTTTATCATAGCAGAAGAGAGGAATAACTGTAAAATGCTGAAAGGCTGCTAAGAAGTTCTATTTAAAAGAAGCTGTTCACCAATCTGTGAAATAGTATTGGTAAGTTAAAGCCCGATTCAGATTTTTTTTTAATAGGTAATTTCAATAATTTAGTAATTTAATAGACATTAGGTAATAACATAATTTTAATAGGTAAGAAATAAAAATTTCTGTTTGTGATCCCATTGGGGAGACTTTCCCATACTTCCTGCGCCTGTGATGTCTGTAGAAGACATTGGGGTTGATTTACTAAAACTGGAAAGTGCAAAATCTGGTGCAGCTCTGCATAGAAACCAATCAGCTTCCAGGTTTTTTGGTCAAATCTTAATTGAACAAACTGAAGTTTGAAGCCAATTGGCTACCATGCACAGCTGCACCAGATTTTACACTCTCTACTTTTAGTAAATCAACCCCATTGTGTGCAAGACAGAAAAGCACAGACAGCAATAAAAACAGAATCTCTTAAGCCGTGTACACACGATAGGTTTTACCGATGAAAACAGTCCGATGGACTGTTTTCATCGGACAAACCGATCGTGTATGGGCCCCATCGGTCTTTTTTCCATCAGTGTTTAAAAATAGAACATGTTTTAAATTTATCCGATGGTTAAAAAAACGATAGCAAATTAATATCATCTGTGGGGAACTCCATTGGATAAAAAACCCACGCATGCTCAGAATATAGTCGACGCATGCTCAGAAGCATTGAACTTCATTTTTCTCGGCTCATCAGAGTGTTTTACGTCACAGCGTTTGGAACGGTCGGTTTTTTGACTGATGGTGTGTGGGCAAGACTGATGGAAGACAGTTTCATCGGATTTCCGATGGAAAAAACCATCGGGATAGAATCCATAGGATATCCGATCGTGTGTACAGGGCTTAACCCTTCTCTACTAAAATTGGGGTTTTGTCTAAATCCACATTGGAAAGACTTTCCATCACTTCCTGTCATAGGAAAATTTGCAGAATATGGACACAGATGATCATACCAACCACAAACGGAGGACCTAACCCTTCTCCAGAATGTCCAAAATGAAATAAAAACTTTTGACTGGAGTTGTGACACCATGGGGCCATATTTCCACAAAGGAAAAGCCTGTAAAAGAAGGCAAAGTCACTAGCTGCATGGAGTTTGTATGTTGTCTCTGTGGATTTGCTGATAATGGTTGCTGCCACCAAAATGTTATTGACCTTTCTTGTAGATTTGGCCCTGTGGTGTGAGGTAGGGGCATTAGACTGTGAGCTTCTTCTGCCTACAAGCACTGATGTAAATGGTTCAGTGTTCTCTGCAGACGCAGAAGAATTTTCTGTGTAAACGAGTGAAATACATGAGCTATTAGCTCTCAAGGAGCTTACAATCTAAGACCCTAACTCACATACATACACATACTACGGCCAACTTGAAAAAGAAGCCATTGTTTAGCTTATGGCCCCATGAACACGGGACGCTGGTGCAAACTCTTCTGAACGAAGTTTGAAACCGGCATTTAGAAAATGTCCGTTTTGACGCATTTGCATGCCACGTTTGCGTCTAGAAGCGTTTAGTTAAGAAACATCATAAGACCCTCCCTAAGCTCAAAAAACGGTATTATTTAACCATTTCAGCTATTTTGTGAGACCAGAGTGAGTAGCAGCAGCTGAAAGAGCAGCAGTGTACTTGTATTTAGCCTGTCACTTGCCACGTCACTTGCCACAAGTTGTGGATTGTCATTTGCCACGTCACCTGCCACAAGTTGTGGATTGTCCACTTGCCACGTTACCTGCCACAAGTTGTGGATTGTCCACTTGTCACGTCACCTGCCACAAGTTGTGAATTGTCCACTTGTCACGTCACTTGCCACAAGTTGTGAATTGTCCACTTGTCACGTCACCTGCCACAAGTTGTGAATTGTCCACTTGCCACGACACCTGCCACAATAGGTGGACTGTCCACTTGCCACGTCACCTGCCACAAATTGTGGACTGTCCACTTGCCACGTCACCTGCCACAAGTTGTGAATTGTCCACTTGCCACGTCACCTGCCACAATAGGTGGACTGTCCACTTGCCACGTCACCTGCCACAAATTGTGGACTGTCCACTTGCCACGTCACCTGCCACAAGTTGTGGATTGTCCACTTGTCACGTCACCTGCCACAAGTTGTGAATTGTCCACTTGCCACATCACCTGCCACAAATTGTGGACTGTCCACTTGTCACGTCACCTGCTACAAGTTGTGGATTGTCCATTTGTCACGTCACCTGCCACAAGTTGTGAATTGTCCACTTGCCACATCACCTGCCACAAATTGTGGACTGTCCACTTGCCACGCCACCTGCTACAAGTTGTGGATTGTCCATTTGTCACGTCACCTGCCACAAGTTGTGAATTGTCCACTTGCCACGTCACCTGCTACAAGTTGTGGATTGTCCACTTGTCACGTCACCTGCCACAAGTTGTGGATTGTCCACAATGCAATGCAAGCAATTACAGTTTTTATTTTTATTTTTTTATGTTTTTTCATCATTTGCCATAATTTTGGAGATTTTTAATGTAAAAAAATAGGTCACCTTTAAAAACGCTTATAAACGAAAACGTGGCTAAACGCCAGTACCGCGTTTAGCCGCGTTTTGCATCTGAAACGTGGAAATCTTTTGCGTCTGAACCCATTTTTTTGCTTTCAAAGAAACGCTGTTAAACGCAACTGCCTAAAAACTGCAATAAACGAGTCTGTGTACATGGACACATAGGATAACATTGAATGTGTTCAGGGGCAGTTGAAAAAGTGTCCAACTGCCTCTGAACGCGCGATTAACAGCGTCCCGTGTACATGGGGCCTAATAGATTGAGCGCAGTAAAATAAACATTCCCTAGTAAACTATTTAATATCAAAAACTTGCATCAGCAATTTCTAGTGCTGCTGGCTCCTGCTCTCTCAGTGGTGCTTTCCTAAACTTCTGCTCTTTACAGTCAAGAGTTACCGGAGGACAGCACAGTCTCCAACAAGTCTGTTAGCTTGGGTAAGGGCGGGGGTAATAAAAGGGAGGGGCATGGGAATGAAGTTCCCCCAAAGACTACAGGGCTGTGCGTTTATGTAGATGCACACAGTGTAGACAGGCAGGTGGAGGCAGGCATTCCAATCACGTGACTGTTGTGATTGGCAGCCACAGGGGTCACATGATCACAAGTATGCATCGGGAGCTTTCCGGGACCCGCTGGTTACTGTGCTGGGTACGCACGAGGAGCACGCAGTCAGCACAGTAGTGCCTCTCATCACATATATGTGTATGGCCGGGGGAAGAGGTTAAACTGGAACATAGGCACAAATTAAAGGATACTCAGTAAGTGATTAAATCAGCTGCTGAAAAAATAAAGACACTTTACCCTACCAGCATGTCTTTGGAGTATGGGAGGAAGCCAGAGCATTCAGGGAAAATTCACACAAGCATAGGGAGAACATGCAGAGAGTACCCTGGACAAGATTCAAACCAGGGACCGCTATGCTGTAATGCAGAAGTGCTAACCACTAACCCACTGTTCTGCCATCATTCTCATAGTTACATAGTTGCTCAGGGTGAAAAAAAAGACACAAGTCCAACTAGCTCACCCAATACAAAAAATAAATAAATAGACAACCTCCATATAAAGGATCCTATACCCACAGTTAACCACTTGCCGACCGCGCCATGTACAAAAGACGTCCACAGCGCGGTCGAGTTATCCTGAGTGGACGTCCCAGGGACGTCCTCACAGAATCTTGCTCCCGCGCGCCCCCTCCCTCCAGGATATGACCGTGACCGCCGGGTCCGGAAGACCCGGCGCATCACGGCAGATGGCCGCTAGTCGCGGCCGTTTACCACGTGATCGCTCCGTCAAATGACGGAGCGATCACTTGTAAACAGACCGGCGTCATGTGATGACGCCGGTTCCTCCCTCCCCTCTCTGTACCGATCGGTACAGTGTGAGAGGAGAGGGGAGGGAGCGGATCATGTCCGCTCCCTCCCCCATGTCAGATCATGTCAGCTGTGGGCTGGATCTGTGACAATTGCAGTCACAGATCCAGCCATCCATCCATCCCTGCTCAGCCATCCCTGTGCAATACTCTGCCAATACTCTGCAATACACCCTGCCAATACTCTGCAATACACCCTGTGCAATACTCTGCAATACCCTGTGCAATACTCTGCAATACCCTGCGCAATACTCTGCAATACCGTGCCCATACTGTGCAATACCCTGCCCATACTCTGCCCATACTGTGCAATACCCTGCCATACTGTGCAATACTCTGCCATATTCCGCAATACCCTGCCATACTCCGCAATACTCCTCAATACCCTGCAATACTCCTCAATACCCGGCAATACTCCTCAATACCCGGCAATACTCCTCAATACCCTGCAATACTCCACAATACCCGGCAATACTCTGCAATAACCACTTCCCTCCCGCCGGCCGTCATATGACGTCCTTAACTTTATGCGGGGATATCTGAATGATGGGAGCAGCTACAGGCATCGTTCAGATATTTTCTTTTTCAGCCGGCGATTCCCTGCACCATAAGAACGATCATAGCGGCTGTTCCACCGCTTGATCGCTCTTACAGAAGGTGAGAGGGGATGCCCCCCCCTCCCGCTGCCCTCCGGTGCTTCTACCGACTCACCGCTACGATCAAAGCCAGGATTGTTTTTTTTTTGTTTTGTTTTTTCAGGCTTCCCAGCCTAGAGGTGAGATGTGGGGTCTTATTGACCCCATATCTCACTGTAAAGAGGACCTGTCATGCCATATTCCTATTACAAGGGATGTTTACATTCCTTGTAATAGGAATAAAAGTGATCAAAAAAAATTTGGGGTGGAAAAACATGTCAAACTAAAATAAATAAAGTAAAATGAACAATAAAATATATATTTTTTTTAAAGCGCCCCTGCCCCCGCGAGCTCGCATGCAGAAGTGAACGCATACATAAGCCCCGCCCACATATGAAAACGGTGTTCAAACCACACATGTGAGGTATCATTGCGAACGTTAGAGCGAGAGCAATAATTTTGGCCCTAGACCTCCTCTGTAACTCAAAACATGTAAACAGTAAAAATATTTAAAGCGTTGCCTATGGGGATTTTTAAGTAGCGAAGTTTGGCGCCATTCCACGAGCGTGTGCAATTTTGAAGGGTGACATGTTAGGTATCTATTTACTCGGCGTAACTTCATCTTTCACATTATGCAAAAACATTGGGCTAACTTTACTGTTTTTTTTTCTTTTAAGCACAAAACAGTTTTTTTCCGTAAAAAAAATTTCTGCGCAAATACCGTGCAAGATAAAAAGTTGCAATGACCACCATTATATTCTTTAAGGTCTTTGCTAAAAAAACATATATAATGTTTTGGGGTTCTATGTAATTTTCTAGCAAACAAATGATGATTTTTACATGTAGGAGAGAAATGTCAGAATTGGCCTGGGTTCTCCAGAACGCCTGATGGTGCTCCCTGCATGTTGGGCCTCTGTATGTGGCCACGCTGTGTAAAAGTCTCACACATGTGGTATCGCCATACTTGGGAGTAATAGCAGAATGTATTTTGGGGTGTAATTTGTGGAATGCATATGCTGTGTGTGAGAAATAACCTGCTAATATGACAATTTTGTGAAAAAAAAAAAAAGAAAAAAAAATCTTGATTTTTGCAAAGAATTGTGGGAAAAAATGACAACTTCAAAAAACTCACAATGCCTCTTTCTAAATACCTTGGAATGTCTTCTTTCCAAAAAGGGGTCATTTGGGGGGTATTTGTACTTTTCTGGCATGTTAGGGTCTCAAGAAATTAGATAGGCCGTCAGTACTTCAGGTGTGATCAATTTTCAGATATTGGCACCATAGCTTGTGGACTCTATAACTTTCACAAAGACCAAATAATATCCACCAATTTGTACTTATTTTTACCAAAGATATGTAGCAGTATAAATTTTGGCCAAAATTTATGAAGAAAAAATACTAATTTGCAAAATTTTATAACGGAAACAAAGAAAAATTAATTTTTTTACAAAATTTTCAGTCTTTTTTCTCTTATAGCGCAAAAAATTTAAAACCCAACAGTGATTAAATACCACCAAAAGAAAGCTCTATTTGTGTGAAAAAAAGGACAGAAATTTCATATGGGTACAGTGTTGTATGACTGAGTAATTGTCATTCAAAATGTGAGAGCACCGAAAGCTGAAAATTCGTCTGGTTAGGAAGGGGGTTTAAGTGCCCAGTTGTCAAGTGGTTAATCCAGTTTAAAAAAAAACACTATAAAACATGGTCTATGGCAGGCAATACTCACCTCCTGCCACATTCATCATTTTTTTTGCACACTAGAGTCATTCATTTGGATATACAGTACACACAATATCCAGAACACAGATACCTGATTGCATTTTTTTGCAATTTGATGCATTTTTTGAGGGTTAGACTTATCAATAGCAAAATAAAAGCAACAAAAGTGTGTGCGAGGCAAAGGGAGGATTACCATTATTGTTTGTAGAGCACTCCGGTCCAGACGTACCAGATTGTCAGCCCAGGAAAAGAGGCCATCAGGACAGTTCATTGTAGATTGCTTAATTTTTCCTCTGCCATGTGTAATTTACAGTAAACATTGCGCTCTCACAAAGTCTCGCCTGTTTTATATGTATATATTAGTTACTCTACATTCCAAATGAGACATGTTTTTCTTTAATCTGTTATATTTAAATACTTCCTGACAGCTTTCAACCCATTCAGCAGTTATTACAGCACTAATCTTTGCCTGCGTTATGGTAACTCAGGAAATAGAATCACACATATATAGGAAAAAAGTGCTGTGCATGGAAAACAGTGTATCAATCACAACAGCGCTAATCAGAGCTCCCTTTACACCGGCCAATTAAACTGAAACATGAAAGAGTTGTAGAATCTCTTTGAAGTGAGATGGTTTGTGCTTCTCCTGATACAGCAGATGCTGGTAGGCAGGCTAATGCTGTCCTTGATTTACTGTGTGTGTGCATATGTATATATACAGTATGTCACAAAAGTGAGTACACCCCTCACATTTTTGTAAATATTTTATTCTATCTTTTCATGTGACAACACTGAAGACATGACACTTTGCTACAATGTAAAGTGTGACGGATCTCGTATACCCCAGGTGGGCACATCCGCCAGACCTGTGTCTCCTGTCCTCCAAACGCATCCGCAGCCTGCAGATTCACCATAACCAGCCCTTAACCCCTCAATCACGAGACAATCCACACAGGTGTTGAGGGTTAAACATGCAGAGCATCCACAGTTTATTAAATACAAAACATACACTTTTACACACAGTTAGGGACACTCCCCTTAGCCTTGTCATAGAGGGGGGGTAGGGGACAAGGAAGAACCAATGGGAACTGAACATTGAAATAGAGACTACAGTTAAACATAAAGGGATTATGGTAAGCAGGCAGCCCTTCAATACACATCCCCTGCGGAGAGATGTCTGCAGTCCAGACCATTGTCTATGTGCCATGACTCAACACAATTAAGCACAGCAACAAGAGGGGGGGATGGGGGAGAAGGGATGTAGCATTACATTATCTCAATGCTAGCTTGTCCGGACGTCTCTTGGTCTCTTATGGGCCATAGTCTGTGGGTAGGAGGCCCGCCCTCAGTCCCTTCCAATGCACACAGTGACAGTGGGTTCTGTCACATAAAGTAATGAGTGTATAACAGTGTAAATTTGCTGTCCCCTCAAAATAACTCAACACAGCAATTAATGTCGAAGCCCAGGTTCACACTGGGCTGCGGGAGTGAAGCCTGCGAGTTCAGCTGAACTCGCACGATTTCACTCCCGCTGGCAGTCCCGATTTCAGCCACGATTTCAAAGACATCTGAAACAGATGTCAATGTAAATCGCGGCTGAAATCGCAAAAAGTAGTACAGAAACTACTTTTTGTAATCGGTGCAGCGCCGCAGATGCGGCGTCGCACCGATTAGGATGGTGCCATTGCCCGCAATTTGCGGCAAATTTCGCCGATTTGACATGCGATTTGACATGTCAAACCGCATGTCAAATCGCACCAGTGTGAACCAGGGCTAAACCGCTGGCAACAAAAGTGAGTACACCCCTAAGTGAAAATGTCCAAATTGGGCCCAAAGTGTCAATATTTTGTGTGGCCACCATTATTCCACCCTGAATTTCCCCAAAATTTAAAACATAATTGAAAAAAATAAATTGAAAAAAAAATGTTACTCACCAGAAACAGTGGTTGCTATGCGGAAGTCCTTAATCTTCCTCTTCATCGTCCGCGGCAGGTCTCCTTCCTCCGTCCTACTCGCGGTGTCTTCTGGTGAATGGGGCACGCTGACATTCACAAAACGCTGCGTGGCTCGCACATGCACAGTAGGAAACGGGCAGTGAAGCCACACGGCTTCACTGCCTGTTTCCCTTACTGAGGATGGCGGTGTCGGGAGCTGCCAGTGCCGAGGGATCGCCCTCAGGGGGCTGACATCGCGGGCGAGTAGGACAGGTAAGTGTCCTTATTAAAAGTCAGCAGCTACAGTGTTTGTAGCTGCTGACTTTAAAAAAAAAAATGCGGGTGGAGTCCCCCTTTAACCCTCTTGGGCATGGAGTTCACCAGAGCTTCACAGGTTGCCACTGGAGTCCTCTTCCACTCCTCCATGATGACATCACGGAGCTGGTGGATGTTAGAGACCTTGCGCTCATCCACTTTCCGTTTGAGGATGCCCCACAGATGCTCAATAGGGTTTAGGTCTGGAGACATGCTTGGCCAGTCCATCCCCTTTACCCTCAGCTTCTTTAGCAAGGCAGTGGTTGGCTTGAACCTGTCCTGTTAAACTGCTGTATGGTCTTGGCCATCGTGCTGCAGCTCAGTTTCAGGGTCTTGGCAATCTTATAGCCATCTTTATGTAGAGCAACAGTTCTTATTTTCAGATCCTCAGAGAGTTCTTTGTCATGAGGTGCCATCTTGTACTTCCAGTGACCAGTATGAGAGAGTGAGAGCGATAACACCAAATTTAACACACCTGCTCCCCATTCACACCTGAGACCTTGTAACACGAATGAGTCATGTTACACCGGGGAGGGAAAATGGCTAATTGGGCCCAATTTGTGTACTTACTTTTGTTGCCAGCAGATTAGACATTAATGGCTGTGTGTTGAGTTATTTTAAGGGGACAGCAAATGTACACTGTTATACAAGCTGTACACTCACTACTTTACATTGTAGCAAATTGTAATTTCTTCAGTGTTGTCACATGAAAAGGTATAATAAAATATTTACAAAAATGTGAGGGGAGTACTCATGTTGTGAGATACTGTGTATATATATATATATATATATATATACATACACATACAAACACACCCTATATTGCCAAAAGTATTGGCACACCTGCCTTTACACTCACATGAACTTTAATGGCCTCCCAGTCTTAGTCCGTAGGGTTCAATATTGAGTTGGCCCACCCTTTGCAGCTATAACAGCTTCAACTCTTCTTGGAAGGCTGTCCACAAGGTTTAGGAGTGTGTCTATGGGAATGTTTGACCATTCTTCCAGAAGCGCATTTGTGAGGTCAGGCACTGATCTTGGACGAGAAGGCCTGGCTCACAGTCTCTGCTCTAATTCATCCAAAAAGTGTTCTATTGGGTTGAGATCAGGACACTGTACAGGCCAGACAAGTTCCTCCATCCCAAACTCGCTCATCCATGTCTTTATGGACCTTGCTTTGTGCACTGGTGCGCAGCATGTTGGAACAGGAAGGGGCCACCCCCAAACTGTTCTCACAAAGTTGGGAGCATGAAATTGTCCAAAATGTCTTGGTATGCTGACGCCTTAAGAGTTCCCCTCACTGGAACTAAGGGGCCAAGCCCAACCCCTGAAAAACAACCCCACACCAAAATCCCCCTCCACCAAATGATTTGGACCAGTGCACAAAGCAAGGTCCATAAAGACATGAATGAGCGAGTTTGGGGTGGAGGGACTTGACTGGCCTGCACAGAGTCCTGACCTCAACCTGCTATAATAACTTTGGGATGATTTAGAATGAAGACTGGAAGCCAGGCATTCTTGTCCAACATCAGTGCCTGACCTAACAAATGCATTTCTGAAAGAATGGTCAAACATTCCCATAGACATACTCCTAAACCTTGTGGACAGCCTTCCCAGAAGAGTTGAAGCTGTTATAGCTGCAAAGGGTGGGCCAACTCAATATTGAATCCTATGGACTAAGACTGGGATGCCATTAAAATTCATGTGTGTGTTAAAGCAGGCATCCCAATACTTTTGGCAATATAATGTGTATATACGCACTTGAAGTTTGAGATATCAAAAAGAAAGTTAAAAGGTAACGCCACTTATATGATAAAAATATATAAAAATTAACATAGCATATACAATTGCTACACAAGCTATATTGTAATTGAATGTTATTAAACATTACCATTTCTTTTTAATCTGCAGAGTTGTACTCTTCAGAAAAATTCAATACAATATGGCAACCTGCAGGCCTTCTGCACACAATTGGTGTACAAATCACCCGCAGAAATGTAATTATCTGCCTGTGTGAATGGCTCACTGATTTTTCCAGAAGTCTGAACTAAGATACAAGTCAGATTTTAGGCATCCTCTGCAACAAAAAATTCATTTTTGGTGAGATACCCCCTAGAGCCTAATTACATCTCAGGGGATGCAACATTCCTCATTAGAACAAGTACATCAGCTGATTAATAATGGAGAAGTCACTCCCATTCAGATTCAGTATGCACAAAGAGTTTTTTTCTTCAGAGCAGAAACAGGTAGTAATCTGCAACAAAGTTTGTTAAAATGTACATTGATCACCCAGAGGGGAATGTTTTTACTCAACAAAAGTGGGAATACACTTTAAAGAAGATCTCTGTAGCTAAGACATGGGACACTCAATTTCAATTGTTATCAAGTGTATGAGCTTCAGTCTGTTGTACTGTGGACCCTTTATTCATATGCCATAGTCGCTGCATCCACAGAGTGCATCTCACGCACATCACAATCTGATTATACAATCTTCTTTAGATCTAATTATTGTGCAGTACAATGGCTTACCTTTTGGATTTTCTTGGTATAATTAAAGGAAAATGTACAGTTATGGAAAAAATCTAAATGTAGCTTTTCGAGTCAGTGTTTCACACCACGCCATACAACATTCTTCGGAGAAAAAAGCAGTTTAAAAAATAAAATTGTTTCCTTGCATGCTACATTACAGATAGGACACAAGATAATCACCTTGGCGGCGCTTCATTGATGACGTTTTCACATTGTAGTGGGATGATATCGGTTCTCTTTTGGACTGTTTTGAGGAGTTAAAAGGTTTTGGGTCCAGGTATTCAATGTAATCTAAATATGGATTTTAAAAAAAATCGAATTTTTGTATACTATGGTGTATATGGAAACAGGGTTATTACACACTGACATATACATGAAACACACAGATAAAAAACAGCGACTTTTGTACAATAGTTTTCATCCACCACATACGTTCAGATCTATCATTAGAAGCCAGGTGATGAAAGTGCAGCACATTGTCAGTGAGGATTCACTCAAGGAGGCAAGATTGATGGATTTGTCAGGGAATTTCTGGCTAGAGGCTATGCAAGGTCACTTATCAGCTCTGAAAGATTGAAAGCGCAAGAGACTGTGGTGTAACACATAGGAGAGTAATGAACAAGTGCATTCTTTCCACCACACACTACCACTTTCATACTAAAAATATGTTTTCAGAAGGCTGTATGGGAGTCACAAAACCTCCGTAGTGGTCTGTGACACATACCGTATATACTTGAGTATAAGCCGACCCGAATATAAGCCGAGGCACCTAATTTTACCACAAAAAAACTGGGAAAACGTATTGACTCGAGTATAAGCCTAGGGTGTCCATCTGCATGCCTCACTGTGCCTCACTTTGCCTCACTGTGTCCATGTGCATGCCTCACTGTGTCCATGCCTCGCTGTGTCCATGCCTCGCTGTGTCCATGCCTCACTGTGTCCATGCCTCACTGTGTCCATGCCTCACTGTGCCCATGCCTCACTGTGCCCATGCCTCACTGTGTCCATGCCTCACTGTGTCCATGACTAGACTGACGTTTAACATGGGAGTATATGGAAGGGGTGCTTTGAAAAATCGGTGCTCCCCGGCTGTAGGTCCCCCAGACAACAAACTTTGCACACTTATAGAGGAAGAGTGGGGCTACATGTGTGCCAGGTTCCACGTCCAGGGGGCCTATGACCGGTTGGTACCGGGTCTCCAAAATCACCAGAGAAATTACCATTTAACATGGGAGTCTATGGAAGGAGTGCCCGGCTTTGAAAAATCGGTGCTCCCCGGCAGTAGGTCCCCCGGACAACAAACTTTGCACACTTATAGAGGAAGAGTGGGGCTACATGTGTGCCAAGTGGGGTCTGGGGAACCTACGGCCGGCCGGTACCGGGTCCCCAAAGTCCGGGAGATCAGGCGCAAAAAGGTGACTCGAGTGTAAGCCAAGGGGGGCATTTTCAGCACAAAAAAATGTGCTGAAAAACTCAGCTTATACTCGAGTATATACAATACTTTCTTGTTCAGGTGGTGCTAGAGCAACTTTCCTTCTGGTACACAGGGAGTTCTCCTCTTGGTAACTCTTCCATTCAGATTAAGTGTTGTATTCTTTTCGGAGGATTCTAGGCTTTCTATGATTGGATGAGATGCAGAAAAGGTCTGACGATGTCACTATCCACCCTTATCAAGCAGCTATTTCTAAGATGTTAGAAACGGACTGAACCAGATGTCAGTCTTTGTTGTGACCTTTGGGGATTAATTACTTCACAGTACAAGCAGCTAGAGAGGTCAGTGAAGTTTTTTTTAAAGCTCTGTTACTGCTTGTTAGGAATATGTGAATATTTAAATGTCCAAAGTACAGGTGCACTTTATTGCTTTTCTCTCTGCACTGTGTGATCTTGACCACACATAGGGCTAATCGTAAATCACTGTACCACCAACAAATATTTGGGTGTTAGAGAAAGTTGGTGAGAGCCAAAGAGCAGAGGTTAGGTTGCGGTTGTGACCCTTGTGGCCCCTCTTCCTCTGCCTGGAACCAAATTTATTGCCATGAGAAACAGATCTGGTGGGCTCCAGTTTTTGTAAGTCAGGCTTACATAGAAATGATCTTGTAGGTCACAGAAGCTTCACCTGATAATTTCAACATTACATTTTTCTTTTTGTAATGTTTAGTGTCTCAGATCTAGTAATGAAATATAACACCATTGTTCAGACAACGTAGTATGCTTTTTAGGGTCTATTATTTTCTTTCTTTCTATGTGACCATAAAGCACTATGGGAAAGATCTCTCAGGGGTTGTGACTGCATTTGTAACAGACAACGTTTAACAAGTGAAATCAACCCCCTGTTATTCCTTTATTGCTGATTTTAATAAAATAGCTTACAGCTTTAAGCGGCAGAATCCCCACAGGCTGGCCTTGTCTATACTCTGTAGAAATCTGTCTTTTCTGTAAGTGAAATTTGTTACTAAATGAACATATTGTTTTAGCAAGGAAAGTGCCATCAGACAGATCAGAAACACCTTGCAATACGGAAAGGTGACTGAGTAGGCTCGATGCTGCCTGTAATTTCAGCAGAGTGCGATTAAAGACGGTCCACAGGGGCCGATACCCAGCAGGTGTTCCCTTTGAATTACTGATGTACTGTGTGAACATGTGTTAATGCACAGACATGGCAAAGCACAGCAGTCATCAACAAGTCCCCAGGGCTGTGCCCTTCTCTGCTTGTCATACTCTGCTATTTCCCTTTCCTTCCTTCAGTCAGTCACCCATTCCCTCTGTTATTTTGTCCCATTAAGCATACACAACTATTCTAGGCTAGTTCTTTTGCAATTTCTCCCAAGTGCAACCTGTTTATATAGATGGAACATTAAAGGAGTTTTCTGCTTCGCCTATATGTTTAACTAGACTACCCTTCAGCTACTTAATAGCTAAAAATAAAGGTTCTACTTCATGCCAGGTTCACACCAGTCCTCTCTGTGAAGCCCTGTACACACGATCGGATATCCTATGGATTCTAATCTAATGGTTTTTTCCATCGGAAATCCGATGAAACTGTCTTCCATCAGTCTTGCCCACACACCATCAATCAAAAAACCGACCGTTTCAAACGCGGTGACATAAAACACTCCGATGAGCCGAGAAAAATTAAGTTCAATGCTTCTGAGCATGCGTCAAATTGATTCTGAGCATGCGTGGGTTTTTTATCCGATGGAGTTCCCCACAGATGATATTAATTTGCTATCGTTTTTTTAACCATCGGATAAATTTAAAACATGTTCTATTTTTAAACACCGATGGAAAAAAGACCGATGGGGCCCATACACGATTGGTTTGTCTGATGAAAACAGTCCATTGGACTGTTTTCATCAGTAAAACCTATCGTGTGTACATGGCTTTAGAGTTTTTACTGTACTTCATGCTACCTATCATTTAGTCCACATTGCCTAGATGTACCTTTGCATGCTTTTTATCAATACCGTGGGCCCTCAAATCCCAATGTGCCGTAACTAGCAAAGTTTGACACTTCCTGAATCAGCCAACCTCCTGTTGACCCAACACCATGATGTGTGGCTTTACTGTTCAATAGGAACATGCAGGATGCAGATCACTCCTGGCTCTACAATACCAGTAGGTGTAAAGAATATTGTCCTTGAAATATAACTGTAGCGCCCTGCTACCAATGAGTTGGTGCTATATGTTGAAATTATAGTTGTCTGGGCATTAGTTTGGCCCAGATAGATTGTATTCAAATTGCGGCGCTGTTTCAGTTCAGCTGGTTGCATGATTTTCTCCCCAGCGGTGGGTGTCGCTGTCACCGCTGGTCACCGCTGGTCAGGGTTGGAAAGGCAACAGACTGGACGTATTGGGTACCTCTTTCCCAGAAGCAGCCCAGGGGGCCTGGTGAACCCACTGTGCATGCTGGGAGAGGGCACTTAATGGACGGACGCCATTTTTTGGGGTTCGTTCTTCGATCCTCACCTGAGGGCCCTCCTGGCCTCAGGGATGTGTTGGCCCGAGGCCTCACAACTGAGATGTAGGCCCAGGAGTTACTGAGGCCTGCTGATCCAGGGACGATCCTGTGTCGCCTTGTCTAATGGAAGGGACCGAATAATTGAGGACTCAATTGGAGGATGTACCCGGATCCCAAAAATCTACCTCACAGTGCTGCCAGAGCGGCTAAAAGATCCTGGCACTGAGAGCTGTGTTCTTTCTGAGGGAGCTAACCCAGTGAGGGGTTATACGAGTCTGTGGCAGAGACTATTGAACAAATTCCAATACCAAGTCTGTGGCAGAGACTAATTTTGATCGAGCTTCACGCCGGTTGCTAGGCCGGTGAGAGTGGGCCTATCCGGTGGTTGCTGAGTCCAGCGTGGAGACAGTTGCTCCTCTGGACCTAGGACATGTCTGTGATCGACAAGTAAGATACCTGAGTCCTCCCCATTCCTCTATCCCTCTGTTGGAAAGTTTATTCAATAAAACCCTTGAAAGAGACTTTGTGTCTGTGCAGACATTTCTTCCAGATAAACCCTTTTAAGGAGAACCCCTGAGCCGAACATTTGGAACAGTAAAGTAACGTGCAGACCCAAAACTAAACCAGCAGCTTCTACGGGGGTACTGCTACATAACTAAAGGCACAACTTATTTTTAGTTCTGGATGAAGTGAAGAGGGATTAGAATACCTGTCAGTTTTTATTGCTGCCTGTGCCCCCATTATGGAGATACACTCTCTCTATTTGTCCTGTTTACCATTATCATTGCAAGGGAAAGTAAAAAAATACAAATAAATGGTGTTGTCCCCAAAATAGAGGGGAAATCTTCCAATGGGGACACTAGTTGTTGTGACCTGGGGGTACCCAAGGAATTCCCTTATTTGTAGGGATTTCCTCTCCCTTTCTGTTTGCCTATGGGACAGGAAGTGAAGGGAAATCTCCAATATGGGAGATTGCGTAAAAAATATATAACAGAGGTTATAACCCTCCCTTGCTCTATCCAAAACAGAAAAAAAAAGTTTTGTCTATAAATCTACTTTAATAGCAACCTGAAATGTAGTGTCTCTGGGGTGCTGAAGAAAGGGTGTAAGAGTACTAATTGTGCAGGCATCACTTGGTTCCTTTATTGTTTTTCTGGAGCCTGATCAGTAACTTAATGGTACTGACACCTTTAATTTAGTGAGTGACAGCAGAAAAAGACCAAATAGTCCATCGAGTATGGATCTACGTCCATCTGACTTTTCTCATCGGAAAATCCGATCGTGTGTACAAGGCATAAGAGGGAAATTCTCTTCACTTTGTTGAGATTTTGGCTAACTTCCTGTTGCATCTCTAGAAAGTGAAGGAAAATCTAACCAACAGAACAAAAATAGTAAAAAATAAACATACACAGGTTTTGCCACCTTATGACTTATTTTAAGAGGGATTGCCTTTTGGATGGATCCTGGAGGGTCACATGTTCCTAAATTTCCTCTATGTAGACCTTAAAGCTTTCATGGAGGAAATGTGAACCTGTAATATCAAACTCCTCTAGTGCAGCAGCTGTGGTAACTCCATTTTCATCATGTCATGAGCATGAATCAGTGTAATTTCTAAAATATAAAATCAGGGATTGTTTATAAGTGGCCATTCTGCCATCCTGGGCTTTTAGAGGTTAAATCTACAAATTTTCCAGTCGACAGATTAAATGTTGGTGGGGAAACAAAATCTTTAAGTGCAGGATCGTCTTATCAGAGTCAAAGGTGATGTTGACTTTATTCATTTTCATCCATTCACTTTGCGGTCTGCCTTCATTCACTTGGAAATTGAATTATTTATTGATTCCCCCCCTTCTACCTCTACAGCAGATCAAAGTAATTGCTTTTTGTCGGTTGGCCCTCCCTTCTCCGATGAATCTACAGTCTTTTCTTTCATCTTTTCTTTAATTTCTTGTATGCTTACTGTCGTGCTGTTATGCCCTTCGGCCCTTGGTCTTGCTCCGTTTTATGGATGGAGCTTTTTTGCTAAAAGCCCTGCCATTTTCCTTTCAGCTGTCAGGCTTTGGAGCTTGGCTGATCTTTGACCTTACCTAGGAATTAATATCACACAGAGATGCTTTCGAAAGTAGTTCAGATCTCGTACTTTTTACCATTCTTTTACCTAGCAAAGCTGTTATTTGGGCTTCTTGTAGCCTTTCAAATCTGTTTTTGTTATACCTTTCCTACCCAGAGCAACCATAGGCTATACTACACATTTTCTTTAATGTAGATGTAAAACCCACACCAGATGACATTTATCTTGCTAAAGCAGTGTGTATCATAAACAACTGCCACTTTTTCACTTAGAAAATACCTCTTTTTCATTCTTTGTTTCATCTCAGTGCCACTTGTCTCCCGCAGTCGTTTTTAGCCCCCTTCAGTTTAGATCAGGGATCCTCAAACTACGGCCATCCTGCTGTTGCGTAACTACACATCCCATGAGGCATTGTAAAACTCTGACATTCACAGACATGACTAGGCATGATGGGAATTGTAGTTCCTGAACAACTGGAGGGCCGTAGTTTGAAGACCCCTGGTTTAGATACATGCACTCCACCGATATCTCCATAGTGTTTCTCAGGGCAAGTTTCCAAATGGGGCCGTGTGATAGGGTGACAATGCAGGAAACAATTTGGAGAGAAGGACAGAGCATTGTATTCATATAGAGAGCCCGCCAGAGCAAAGTTTATGTGTATATGTTGGATTCTAATAATTATAGGTAATACAGGGAATGTCTGATTGCCTCTTGGGAATCCAAAAGGAATCCCCCCCCCCCCCCGCTGGAGCAAATCAGATCATGATTGCCCCACACTGCAGTGGTAATTTTTGTGTAACTCCTGGAGTTGGGCTTTAACCTTGAATTGCAGAATATAGAGATACCTACTCTGTTCTATGAGTATCTGTCCTAAAAGCTCCCCTAATAACTAGTCTGTTTTGCATTAGGGCTTTTGTTCACTTTAAACTTGCTTTGCATTCCCATACATGTCTATGGGGATGCAAAACATACTTAAAAATTGGTCAAATGCAGGTCAAAGGGAGGTAAGCGCACCTGTAAATGAATTCTAGAAAATCTCAGAAGTGTCTCAAATTGACCTTTCAGGTCACATATAAGGGGTGAAACTTCAAACAGTCCTTCACACATCATGAAAGTTAATGGGCTGCCTGATGAAAATCAAGTGAACATGAAGTAAAAAGGGTTTAAAGGAGAATTAATATCTGAAAGTTGGGAGAAGGCAAATGTGTTGAATGTAGTCCACTGATAGTTTTGTCTACATCAGCCCTAGCACATGGGTCCTTCTTACTGAAGTATGGCACCTTTACACACCAAGAGACCAAAGCTTTTTCAAGTCATTTCTCATGCAGAAGAGTATCAAGATGCTTTGTGGTATTATAACAATTTGTAAAGTATTCTACAAATGAAAACTGACAGTTTCTCTTTAAGACCAAAAATGTTTGCAGTTCTATCTTAAAAAGTAGTTAAAATGGCAAAAAATCTGGTGATAATAGACAGGACATTTTCAGAATTACCTCTCAGAATGTAGTCTAATTGGTCCATTGTTAGAATCAAATTATTGTGGCAGTTCCATTTTTTTAAGTTCCTAAATGGCCTTGCACGTTATGTGAGCACGGGTCAGAACAATCCTTCTAGAACACATCTACACCAGGCTCCTGTGGTCATTTTGTTTGAGGTAAGAATGGCTGCTTAAATTGCCCCCCCCCCCCCCCACCAACCCTTTGTAATATTAATTTAACAATAGTAACATTTATTAGATATTTTTTCCCCACGCCTGGACCCACGCCAACAATTTAGAATGAATCATCGCAATTAAAAGTATTAAACCTCACAGAGGTTAATAGGTAATTTGAATTAAGCCTCTAATATTATTATGTCCACTAACTGCACTGTGCATTTATTATATTCATTAAATAAAGATCGCTTTCTTTCTCCTACTTTGCCATATCAGCCGAACGGCTTGCAGAATTGATGAGGTAGAGCAGATAATAGGGTAATGTTATTAAAGATAGGAAGAAAATCTATTTGCTGCTCTGTGGGATGTGTAAAGGTTCACATCTACCTCATTTTAGCAGCTGAACACACAGTTCAGAGTATTACGCTGTGCTTGGTTGGACATATCTTAAGCAAAAGGAAAATAGGTGGCAAAGTTACACACTATGTTTGATAACACAAATAGACTATCAGATTTGTTGATCGTGAGTTAAAGTATACCTGTTAGATGTGTTGGGCGTGAGTTAAAGGATACCTGTTAGATGTGTTGGGCGTGAGTTAAAGGATACCTGTTAGATGTGTTGGGTGTGAGTTAAAGGATACCTGTTAGATGTGTTGGGCGTGAGTTAAAGGATACCTGTTAGATGTGTTGGGCGTGAGTTAAAGTATACCTGTTAGATGTGTTGGGCGTGAGTTAAAGGATACCTGTTAGATGTGTTGGGCGTGAGTTAAAGTATACCTGTTAGATGTGTTGGGCGTGAGTTAAAGGATACCTGTTAGATGTGTTGGGCGTGAGTTAAAGTATACCTGTTAGATGGGTTGGGCGTGAGTTAAAGGATACCTGTTAGATGTGTTGGGCGTGAGTTAAAGGATACCTGTTAGATGTGTTGGGCGTGAGTTAAAGTATACCTGTTAGATGTGTTGGGCGTGAGTTAAAGGATACCTGTTAGATGTGTTGGGCGTGAGTTAAAGTATACCTGTTAGATGTGTTGGGCGTGAGTTAAAGGATACCTGTTAGATGTGTTGGGCGTGAGTTAAAGTATACCTGTTAGATGTGTTGGGCGTGAGTTAAAGGATACCTGTTAGATGTGTTGGGCGTGAGTTAAAGGATACCTGTTAGATGTGTTGGGCGTGAGTTAAAGGATACCTGTTAGATGTGTTGGGCGTGAGTTAAAGTATACCTGTTAGATGTGTTGGGTGTGAGTTAAAGGATACCTGTTAGATGTGTTGGGCGTGAGTTAAAGTATACCTGTTAGATGGGTTGGGCGTGAGTTAAAGGATACCTGTTAGATGTGTTGGGCGTGAGTTAAAGGATACCTGTTAGATGTGTTGGGCGTGAGTTAAAGGAAACCTGTTAGATGTGTTGGGCGTGAGTTAAAGGATACCTGTTAGATGTGTTGGGCGTGAGTTAAAGGGTACCTTCTGGATGTGTTGGGTGTGAGTTTAAGGGCGCATGTGAGATGTATTGGGTGTGAGTTAAGGGGTACCTCTGAGATATTTTGGGTGTGATTTAGAGGGTATATGTGAGATGTGCTATGTTGATAATTAAAGGGTATCTCTGAGGTGTGTGGTGTGAATTAAAGGGTACTTGTTAGATGTGTTGGGTGTGGTGTAATGGTGCTTGTTAGATATATTGGGTGTGAGTTAAAGGGTGTGGGTGTGAGGTAAAAGCTGTAAGATGTGTTGGGTGTGAATTAAAGGGTACTCATGAGATGTGTTGGGTGTGAGCCAAAGGGTACCTGAGAGCTTAGACTCATGAAAGTTGCCAATGTTATTATAAGGACCATGTTTAGGCATGAAACACTTTAGAGTGAATTGCTGACAGATTTTTAGGCTTTCATAAATGTTATTCAGAAGATTGGCATGCTGCTGACTTTTCACCATTGTGCATGTCATACGGAGGAGCACTCTGTTGTGCCTCCTTGCCAGGGTTGGATTTATACATAGCCACCCCTGTCTGCCAGGGGTGGCTCAAAGCTTCTCACAAATGATGTTGCTGAATTTTATCACATTGCCTTTTAAAATGAAGGGTTCTAAACTGCTGCCCAGTCTGAACAAACAGTTGAGATGGGCCTTGTTTCTTGCTGATATCCATCGGGCAGCTGCTTCATTTTTGAACAACGGTATTACCACACAAGGGGGGTCATCTTACACGGTGAGTAGAGAACAAAACCACAGTTTTAAACTGAATATTAGGGGGTCGTCTTATATGACCAGCCACCTTATACGCCGGCAAATACGGTACACAAGTCTGTTGGACAAAACTCCAAAGCAATGCTCACCATAACACAACATTAGCAGAAGTTGCCCAAAGGGTGGTGCTAAAGAGCTGAAAAACCATGTAGTTTCGTGTTTGTTGGCCGACAATTCTTTGCCGTTTGTATTCAATACAAGTTCCTGGCCAACGACCTTCGGACAAAGGTCCCACGCGTTGTCCGCTGAAAATCCGATCATGTGTACGAGGCTTAAGACTCACCGGGCCTCTAGTCACGTCAGTCCACTCATATAGGAAGACTCGTCAGTCCCAAGACATAGGAAGGGGTAACACTAAACAGAGGACCTAGGGGAGCTGGAAGTATAAACTGCTGAAGTCTTGCAGCCTTTTTTGAGTCCAGATTTTAGAATTGGCTTAATATTTTCTATTAAGGTAAAGGCAAATGGCTATCTACAGAGCTAGCCTATACAATTCAGCACGCACTAGCCACTAAGATTGATATTCTTGGTGTATAAGTACTCTTAAAGTCAACCTTCCCTTTGCCTATGTCAGACAAAGTAAAAATATTCACTTAGCCTCCCTCCTCCCCAGCAACACATATTTATTTTTATTATAATACAGGATTTATATATTGTCAACAGTTTGTCCATTACTTTACAAAATAAAGAGACACAGTCAAGTTACAAAACAATTCAATAAAAGAAGGCTAGGAAGACCCTGCTCCTGAGAGATTACAATCAAAAAGAAAGGGGTAAATAATACAAAAGATAGTAACTATGAGAGATGAGCTGATGGAGAAAGTATAAATATAGTTGTGTGGCGTGGGATAGACTTCCTTGAAGAGATGTGTTAAGGGATCTCCCAAAGGTAGAGTAGAAGATACTACTACTAGTAGTAGTAGTAGTAGTAGTAGAAGTAGTTTATTTCAAACATGTAAAAAATATAAGAAGACCAGTAAGATTTGGGTAGGGAGTTCGGGGGGGGGGGGAGCTCTTGGGGCAAGCAGGGGAGGAGGTATCTACAAAGCAGTAGGTCTTGGGAGGAGTCAATTGGAGCATATACTCATCTTTTGTTTGTTCCCCTGCTGCTCTATTCACCTGCCAGGAGCAAAGTGAAATTCTCAGCACTTCTGGGTATGAGGGTACATGTGACTCACCCCCATCCTGGTGCTGGTGCCTCATGATTGTTCCAGCACTGTCACGTGGGGCTGGGGAAGTCCACAAGCTTCCATAAGTTGGTTTTGGAGGAGTGGCAGGGAAGCATAAAAAAAAATAAGTATATGCCATTGTGGAGTTTGAAGGGTTAAGTAAACCATAAACCTTTTACTTTGCCCTCCCTGGACAAAGTAAAGGGAACTTTAACTACATATGTCTAAAGGTAAACAAACAGGTCACCAGCAGGGATGAGCCGAACACCCCCCTGTTCGGTTCGCACCAGAACCTGCGAACAGACAAAATGTTTGTGTAAACTTTAGAACCCTATTAAATACAATGGACTCGAACGTTCAAAATCTAAAGTGTTAATTATAAAGGCTAATATGCAAGTTATTGTCCTAAAAAGTGTTTGGGGACCCGGGTCCTGCCCCAGGGGACATGTATCAATGCAAAAAGAAGTTTTAAAAACGGCCGTTTTTTCGGGAGCAGTGATTTTAATAATGCTTAAAATGAAAAAATAAAAGTGAAATATTCCTTTAAATTTCGTACCTGGGGGGTGTGTATGATATGCATGTGAAGTGGCGCATGTTTCCCGTGCTTAGAACTGTTCCTGCAAAAAATGTCATTTTTGAAAGAAAAAAATGCATTTAAAACTGACTCGCGGCTATTAATGAATTGTCGGCTCCCGGCAATACATACAAAAGTCATTGATAAAAAAAAAAAAAAAAAAGCGTGGGGGTTCCCCAGAATTCAATTACCAGGCCCTTCAGGTCTGGAATGGATATTAAGGGGAACCCCGCCGCAAATTAAAAAAAAAAATTGACGTGGGGTTCCCCCAAATATCCATTCCAGGCCCTTCAGATCTGGCATGGATTTTAAGGGGAACTCCACCCCAAATTTAAAAAAAAAATGGCGTGGAGTCCCCCTAAAAATCCATACCAGACCCCTTATCCGAGCACGCAACCTGGCCGGCCGCAGGGGAAAAGGGGGGGACGAGAGAGCGGCCCCCCTCCCTCCTGAACCGTACCAAGCCACATGCCCTCAATATGGGGAGGATGTCCCCATGTTGATGGGGACAAGGGCCTCATCCCCACAACCCTTGCCCGGTGGTTGTGGGGGTCTGCGGGCGGTGGGCTTATCGGAATCTGGAAGACCCCTTTAACAAAGGGGACCCCCAGGTCCCGGCCCCCCCTATGTGAATTGGTAGGGGTACCATTTCACGAAGAAAGCGTAAAAAAATGTTTAAAAAAACCACACAAACACCTTGAAAAAGTCCTTTATTAAAAAAAAAAACATTCCAGCAGTGAAATCCAGTGTCCCGCGGCGATCCCGATGTCCAGCGCTGTCCTTCATTGGTTGTGCCTGAGCGGACCTGATGGGGAACTCCCTCTCAGTATTTTAAATGTATAGACCCGCCCCTTCTAAAGTTCCCCATCAGGTCCGCTCAGCGGACCAGATGCGGAACATGAGAAGGGGCGGGTCTATACATGTATTACCAAAGTAAGAGCAGTTCCCCATCAGGTCTGCCCCCTCGGTATGTCGGACCCGCCTACGTCATTGGCTTGAGCGGGGAACTTCCTTCACTATGTAAATTTAAATTACACAGTAAAGGAAGTTCCCCGCTCAAGCCAATGACGTAGGCGGGTCCGACATACCGAGGGGGCGGACCTGATGGGGAACTGCTCTCACTTTGGTAATACATGTATAGACCCGCCCCTTCTCATGTTCCGCATCTGGTCCGCTGAGCGGACCTGATGGGGAACTTTAGAAGGGGCGGGTCTATACATTTAAAATACTGAGAGGGAGTTCCCCATCAGGTCCGCTCAGGCACAACCAATGAAGGACAGCGCTGGACATCGGGATCGCCGCGGGACACTGGATTTCACCGCTGGAATGTTTTTTTGTTTTTTTTAAAATAAAGGACTTTTTCAAGGTGTTTGTGTGTTTTTTTAAACATTTTTTTACGCTTTCTTCGTGAAATGGTAGGGGTACAATGTACCCCTTACCAATTCACATAGGGGTGGGGCCGGGATCTGGGGGTCCCCTTTGTTAAAGGGGTCTTCCAGATTCCGATAAGCCCCCCGCCCGCAGACCCCACAACCACCGGGCAAGGGTTGTGGGGAGGAGGCCCTTGTCCCCATCAACATGGGGACATCCTCCCCATGTTGAGGGCATGTGGCTTGGTACGGTTCAGGAGGGAGGGGGGGCCACTCTCTCGTCCCCCCCTTTTCCCCTGCGGCCGGCCAGGTTGCGTGCTCGGATAAGGGGTCTGGTATGGATTTTTAGGGGGACTCCACGCCATTTTTTTTTTAAATTTGGGGTGGAGTTCCCCTTAAAATCCATGCCAGATCTGAAGGGCCTGGAATGGATATTTGGGGGAACCCCACGTCAATTTTTTTTTAAATTTGCGGCGGGGTTCCCCTTAATATCCATTCCAGACCTGAAGGGCCTGGTAATTGAATTCTGGGGAACCCCCACGCTTTTTTTTTTTTTTTATCAATGACTTTTGTATGTATTGCCTGGGAGCCGACAATTCATTAATAGCCGCGAGTCAGTTTTAAATGCATTTTTTTCTTTCAAAAATGACATTTTTTGCAGGGACAGTTCTAAGCACGGGAAACATGCGCCACTTTACATGCATATCATACACACCCCCCAGGTATGAAATTTAAAGGAATATTTCACTTTTTTTTTTTCATTTTAAGCATTATTAAAATCACTGCTCCCGAAAAAACGGCCGTTTTTAAAACTTCTTTTTGCATTGATACATGTCCCCTGGGGCAGGACCCGGGTCCCCAAACACTTTTTAGGACAATAACTTGCATATAAGCCTTTATAATTAGCACTTTAGATTTCTCCCATAGATTTTTCGAATTTGCCGCGAACACCCCAATTTGTTCGCTGTTCAGCGAACGGGCGAACAGGCAATGTTCGAGTCGAACATGAGTTCGACTCGAACTCGAAGCTCATCCCTAGTCACCAGTCCTAACCACTCCTGAAAATGCTAGGTGCCATGATAATTCATTGGATTGTCTAGGTTTCCAGTTGGAGCTTCAATTGCTTTACACTTGTCTTGTCTAGTGACTTAAAGCGGAGTTCCACCCTAAAAATGAACTTTCTATTAACAGCTTGCCTTTAATGTAAAAAATAAAAAATAAAAAAATAAAATGTTTTTACTCACTTCTATCTGGCTGTTACTATTCAGATTTCGTAATCTGCCTAGTTCCTAGTCCTAGGTGGTTCAACTTCCTGTCCTAAGACCCCATTGCCCCCTGGGAAATGATGACACTCATTTTCCAGGAGTCTCTGGGCATTACTGTGCCTAAAAATTGCCCAGCATGCACCTCTCCCTGAAAACCAGGAAGAAAAAGGAACTGGGCTTCACATGCCCACACATATGATGGATACGGCCACAACATGAGCTGGAGGATATAAGGCACGTGTTTGCAATGATTTCTGGAACGATTGGGGAGCTATTGATATGTTTTAGGGACTATTTAATGTGATTAATTTTAGCTTGCAAAAAAATAAAAAATTATGCCCGGAACCCCGCTTTAATGAAAATACTGAAGCCAGAGACAGTCAGGCCACTAGTATTTTCAGAAGATGGGCAGCAATGGCAGCCTATGAGTTTGCTCCGTGGCGGTGAATCGTGTATGTAAAGTTCTCAGATTACGGTGCCGGCTGGAGAAGGTTGCCTCATCCTGGTCACATGACATCCCAGATGAGACCCCACAGTTAAACACAATAAACATTTGGCAGAGGAGAAGCAGACAGAAAAAAAGGAAGTAGAAAAAATTAAATGTACTTTTGTTTTTTGTTAATTAAGATTCCCATTAACCGCTGTCATAATTTCACAAGGCAGACTTCCAAGAATAAACCTTTTTTTTTTACCAGTTTCAGACGAGCACAATGAACTTTTAATGGAGATTTTTAATTACCAATTATGGACAGAAACACACGGAGTGTTCAGCAGATGTCATGGTGTAGGCTGTTAACACTTTCTTTGCATTGTGGCACAATGTGCCCACCCCAGGTTTTCCTCAGCTGTAATGATAGTATATTTGTATACCAGACAACAATGGGGGAGCGTGTCTTATACTGCGAACATGGGACACTTTTTTGCATGGATCTGTAATTTAGAATAGATCATAGAAAGCAATGTTTCCTTACATTTATCATTGATTTTCATACATTGCATTTTTGTAAATGGCACAACTTTCTCTGTTGCATTTAAACTGCTTTTATGTCTCTTTACAAGGCAATGGGAATGCAATGTGAGAAGATGGTAAAGGCAATGGTGAACACTTCTTAAGAGCCATCTCTTTTTCCTGAAAGCACCTCATTGCTTTCTCATGGCTTGCTTGTGAGCCCGCTACCTATGTATTCAACCTTTACAAATGGTATTCCATTGTGAGGTAAAGTACACTTGTCATCTATTTAATGCTGCTTAAAGTGTATGTGAACTCTAGCAATACATTTCTCTTTTTTTTATTCCTTTTGATCTGTTAAATATACCATTGGAAGTGTTTTATTATATCTGTTCAATAAGTGCAGAAAAAAAATAGCTGTTCTTCCAGATAGAAATCGTGTAAGCTGATATCTTCCTATACTTCTGCTTTAACATTGTTCCCTGCTATCTCCATGGACTACAAACACCTCTTGTTGAGATGAGAGGCAGGGGTTATGTAGTCCCAACACCTTCCCTGTCCTAGGGAGACAGCGCTGCTCAGTAGACATGTGCATTCGTTTTCACCCGAATGCATTTTCGTCCAAATTTCTGTGATTTTCGCGTTCTTTTAACAAACGAAAACGAACGTGCAGAATCCGAAATCTGAAAGATCTGACATAAAAAATGCTTCATTTTCATTTAGTTGCGACAACAGTTCGATACAGATAGAAGATTCGACATGACGGTGACAATAGCGATATGTGTCTATCAAACCTGTTGAATGTGCCTAACCTAACTTTATTAGTCCAAGATTTATCGACATAGAGAGAAAATAAAAAGATTCCACATTATAGAGACATGAAGATTCGACGAAGCAGTTAAAAACATACGAGCTGCAATACTTAACATTTTTGTTTTTGGCTGCATTAGCCACCATCAGCTTGTGCCTGTTTTTCTCAGCCGGCCCCTTTGGCTGTAAAGTGAAATTGACCTGGGCAGCTGTATAGCCTCTTGTTCACTTTCAGAAGTGACACCCCCCCCCCCCCCCCGTGTGCGTTATTTCTTGGAGCCCAGGACCACATCTGGGAGGAGACCAAGGAACATCTGAGAAGAGAAGTTCTGTGCTTGGGTAGCTGGTAGGCTTGTGCACAACGGAAAAATTCGGTTAGTTTCGGTTCGTTTCTTTTCGGTCCTGTTGATTCGTAATCATTCGGAATTTTGCTAGACGGGATTTTTCGTGTTCGGACTAATTCGTATTTTCGCAAGCGACATTTTTCGTTGAACTTTTAGTTGATTTATAATTCGTACTTTCGGTAGAGTACATTGTTTTTCGTTGATTCTGGACACAACTCCTACTTTCGTAACTTTTTTTGGGTTCGTTGATTCGTAATTTTCTGTGTCTCTCTCACGACGACGCTGCCTATTATGCCTAATGTGCTTCGAATGGATTTGTACTTTTCTAAATACATAGCGGTTATTTGTAACGATTCGAAATCTCGTATTTTACTTTCGTTTTTTACATGCGGCTATAGCCTCCGCCCCTGTACACCATTTTGAGAGGGTTCAGCACGGTGAGGGAGAAGCAGAGAGCAGAGCAGAGTGTTATTGTGCTTCGAATGGATTCGAAATCTCGTATTTTACTTTCGTTTTTTACATGCGGCTATAGCCTCCGCCCCTGTACACCATTTTGAGAGGGAGTTCAGCACGGTGTGGGAGAAGCAGAGAGCAGAGCAGAGTGAGTGTTATTGTGCTTCGTATGGATTCGTACATTCGTAACTTTTTCATAACGAATTATGCCGAAGACATTCGGGCATTCGCTATTTGCGGTATAATTTATTTCGGATTCGGTCTTATTCGTAATTGCTTTGTTCGGAAATTCGAATGCTTCCGAATGTCCGAAAGTTGCTAAATTCGGACGAATTTTGATTCGTTACGAAACGAATTGCACAAGCCTAGTAGCTGGCTGCTTTGGAGTGCAAGAGAGACACTGGGTTCTAATAGACCCCCAGTGTCTCCATAAAAGGTTTCTGTCACCTGCTCAATGCTTCCACATGTGGGTTTGTTAAAGCCCTAAAGGGGAAGCTCCGCTTGTTTACATCCCCCTCCCCCCTCCACTGCCACATTTGGCACCTTTCAGGGGGAGGGGGGAAAGTGGGTACCTGGTTTTGACAGGTACCCACTCCCACATCTGTCTGACTTATCAGGACGTTCGGCTCCCATCCTCCGTGCCCCGCCGCCGGGCCATTCACAAAGCGCAGCACATTCTCAGTAGGGAATCGGCTGTGAAACCGCAAGGCTGGTTTCCATTGGCCGAGATGGCGGCAGCACCCTAGAGTTTGGGTGAAGACAGCGATGGATACATGAACAGGTAAGTGTCCTACAGTATTCATTGCTATTGACTTATTTTAACCCATTTGTGATAGCAATAAAGTTATATAAAAAAAAAAAAAAAAAAAAAAAATGTAATGCAATTTATTATATATATATAAAAAAACATTGCTCTGCACACACCCACAAATGCACGCGCAAATATTCTGCTGCATAAAATAATTGCAACTGACATCTTTCTATTTTACACAGCATCTACTTTCAGACAATATATATTGTTCTGGGGGTTTTAGGTAGTTGTATGGCTAAAAATGCAGATTTTTACATGTGTGCAAAAAAAAATTAAAAAAAGAATGCAGAGCAGAAGTGCTTAAAGTGGATGTAAACCCACTCTCATCCTTTCTAAACTACTGCCATAGTGCTTAACTATAAGGATATAGATGCCTGCTGCATGTATCCTCATCTGTCAAATGTCTCACCTGTCTGTTATAAGAACTGAAAAACTGCAGATTCTGTGGGTGGATCTGTTGTCTGGAGCTCGGGGGGTGGAGTCGTTATGTCAGTAGACTCCCCGCCCACCTCTACACTCCCCTTCAGTGGCGTAGCGTGGGTTGTCAGCGCCCGGGGCAAGGCAAGAAATTTGTGCCCCCCCCCCAACCTGCGGACTTTCCACTACACTACACTACACTACACACGACCACTAACCCGCACACCTGACACCCAGGGTTGCCAACTTTCAGTAAATTTACAAACAGTTTGTAAAATCCTTAATTGTTGCATCTGTCCATGAATGTCAGTTATGGGCATGCAGCCTACATGTCTGTAATAGACATTCAAGGACAGATGCCAAAAAAACGGATTTTACAAACTGTTTGTAAATTTACTGAAAGTTGGCAACCCTGCTGACACCTACACTGACCCACACACTGACACCTACACTGACCCACACACTGACCCACACACTGACCCACACACTGACCCACACACTGACACCTACACTGACCCACACACTGACCCACACACTGACCCACACACTGACCCACACACTGACCTACACTGACACCTACACTGACCCACACACTGACCCACACACTGACCCACACACTGACCCACACACTGACCTACACTGACACCTACACTGACACCTACACACTGACCCACACACTGACCCACACACTGACCCACACACTGACCTACACTGACACCTACACTGACACCTACACACTGACCCACACACTGACCCACACACTGACCTACACTGACACCTACACTGACACCTACACGCTGACCCACACACTGACCCACACACTGACCTACACTGACACCTACACTGACACCTACACACTGACCCACACACTGACCCACACACTGACCTACACTGACACCTACACTGACACCTACACACTGACCCACACACTGACCCACACACTGACACCTACACTGACACCTACACTGACACCTACACTGCTACCTACACTGACCCACACACTGACCCACACACTGACCCACACACTGACCTACACTGACACCTACACGCTGACCCACACACTGACCCACACACTGACCTACACTGACACCTACACTGACACCTACACACTGACCCACACACTGACCCACACACTGACCTACACTGACACCTACACTGACACCTACACACTGACCCACACACTGACCCACACACTGACACCTACACTGACACCTACACTGACACCTACACTGCTACCTACACTGACCCCTACACTGACCCACACACTGACCCACACACTGACCCACACACTGACCCACACACTGACCCACACACTGACCTACACTGACACCTACACTGACACCTACACACTGACCCACACACTGACCCACACACTGACCTACACTGACACCTACACTGACACCTACACGCTGACCCACACACTGACCCACACACTGACCTACACTGACACCTACACTGACACCTACACACTGACCCACACACTGACCCACACACTGACCTACACTGACACCTACACTGACACCTACACACTGACCCACACACTGACCCACACACTGACACCTACACTGACACCTACACTGACACCTACACTGCTACCTACACTGACCCCTACACTGACCCACACACTGACCCACACACTGACACCTACACTGACACCTACACTGACACCTACACTGACCCCTACACTGACCCCTACACTGACCCCTACACTGACCCACACACTGACACCTACACTGACACCTACACTGACACCTACACTGACCCCTACACTGACCCCCACACTGACCCACACACTGACCCACACACTGACCTACACTGACACCTACACTGACACCTACACTGACACCTACACACTGACCCACACACTGACCCACACACTGACACCTACACTGACACCTACACTGACCCACACACTGACCCACACACTGACCCACACACTGACACCTACACTGACACCTACACTGACACCTACACTGACCCCTACACTGACCCCTACACTGACCCACACACTGACCCCTACACTGACACCTACACTGACCCACACACTGACCCACACACTGACCCCTACACTGACACCTACACTGACACCTACACTGACCCACACACTGACACCTACACTGACACCTACACTGACCCCTACACTGACCCCTACACTGACCCACACACTGACCCACACACTGACCCACACACTGACCCACACACTGACCCACACACTGACCTACACTGACACCTACACTGACACCTACACACTGACCCACACACTGACCCACACACTGACACCTACACTGACACCTACACTGACACCTACACTGCTACCTACACTGACCCACACACTGATCCACACACTGACCCACACACTGACACCTACACTGACACCTACACTGACCCCTACACTGACCCCTACACTGACCCCTACACTGACACCTACACTGACCCACACACTGACCCACACACTGACCCACACACTGACCCACACACTGACCTACACACTGACCCACACACTGACCCACACACTGACCTACACTGACCCCTACACTGACCCCTACACTGACCCACACACTGACCCACACACTGACCTACACTGACACCTACACTGACACCTACACACTGACCCACACACTGACCCACACACTGACACCTACACTGACACCTACACTGACACCTACACTGACCCACACACTGACCCACACACTGACACCTACACTGACACCTACACTGACCCCTACACTGACCCCTACACTGACCCCTACACTGACACCTACACTGACCCCTACACTGACCCACACACTGACCCACACACTGACCCCTACACTGACACCTACACTGACACCTACACTGACCCACACACTGACCCACACACTGACACCTACACTGACACCTACACTGACACCTACACTGACCCCTACACTGACCCCTACACTGACCCACACACTGACCCACACACTGACCTACACTGACACCTACACTGACACCTACACACTGACCCACACACTGACCCACACACTGACACCTACACTGACACCTACACTGACACCTACACTGACCCACACACTGACCCACACACTGACCCACACACTGACCCACACACTGACCTACACTGACACCTACACTGACACCTACACGCTGACCCACACACTGACCCACACACTGACCTACACTGACACCTACACTGACACCTACACACTGACCCACACACTGACCCACACACTGACCTACACTGACACCTACACTGACACCTACACACTGACCCACACACTGACCCACACACTGACACCTACACTGACACCTACACTGACACCTACACTGCTACCTACACTGACCCCTACACTGACCCACACACTGACCCACACACTGACCCACACACTGACCCACACACTGACCCACACACTGACCCACACACTGACCTACACTGACACCTACACTGACACCTACACACTGACCCACACACTGACCCACACACTGACCTACACTGACACCTACACTGACACCTACACGCTGACCCACACACTGACCCACACACTGACCTACACTGACACCTACACTGACACCTACACACTGACCCACACACTGACCCACACACTGACCTACACTGACACCTACACTGACACCTACACACTGACCCACACACTGACCCACACACTGACACCTACACTGACACCTACACTGCTACCTACACTGACCCCTACACTGACCCACACACTGACCCACACACTGACACCTACACTGACACCTACACTGACACCTACACTGACCCCTACACTGACCCCTACACTGACCCCTACACTGACCCACACACTGACACCTACACTGACACCTACACTGACACCTACACTGACCCCTACACTGACCCCCACACTGACCCACACACTGACCCACACACTGACCTACACTGACACCTACACTGACACCTACACTGACACCTACACACTGACCCACACACTGACCCACACACTGACACCTACACTGACACCTACACTGACCCACACACTGACCCACACACTGACCCACACACTGACACCTACACTGACACCTACACTGACACCTACACTGACCCCTACACTGACCCCTACACTGACCCACACACTGACCCCTACACTGACACCTACACTGACCCACACACTGACCCCTACACTGACACCTACACTGACCCACACACTGACCCACACACTGACCCCTACACTGACACCTACACTGACACCTACACTGACCCACACACTGACACCTACACTGACACCTACACTGACCCCTACACTGACCCCTACACTGACCCACACACTGACCCACACACTGACCCACACACTGACACACACACTGACCTACACACTGACCTACACTGACACCTACACACTGACCCACACACTGACCCACACACTGACACCTACACTGACACCTACACTGACACCTACACTGCTACCTACACTGACCCACACACTGACCCACACACTGACCCACACACTGACACCTACACTGACACCTACACTGACCCCTACACTGACCCCTACACTGACCCCTACACTGACCCCTACACTGACACCTACACTGACCCACACACTGACCCACACACTGACCCACACACTGACCCACACACTGACCTACACACTGACCCACACACTGACCCACACACTGACCTACACTGACCCCTACACTGACCCCTACACTGACCCACACACTGACCCACACACTGACCTACACTGACACCTACACTGACACCTACACACTGACCCACACACTGACCCACACACTGACACCTACACTGACACCTACACTGACACCTACACTGACCCACACACTGACCCACACACTGACACCTACACTGACACCTACACTGACCCCTACACTGACCCCTACACTGACCCCTACACTGACACCTACACTGACCCCTACACTGACCCACACACTGACCCACACACTGACCCCTACACTGACACCTACACTGACACCTACACTGACCCACACACTGACCCACACACTGACACCTACACTGACACCTACACTGACACCTACACTGACCCCTACACTGACCCCTACACTGACCCACACACTGACCCACACACTGACCTACACTGACACCTACACTGACACCTACACACTGACCCACACACTGACCCACACACTGACACCT
Source organism: Rana muscosa (assembly GCA_029206835.1). Taxonomy (NCBI): domain Eukaryota; kingdom Metazoa; phylum Chordata; class Amphibia; order Anura; family Ranidae; genus Rana; species Rana muscosa. The sequence continues at coordinate 832,177,660 of CM055122.1, forward strand.
ACACTGACACCTACACTGACACCTACACTGACCCACACACTGACCCACACACTGACACTTACACTGACCCACACACTGACCCACACACTGACCCACACACTGACACCTACACTGACACCTACACTGACCCACACACTGACCCACACACTGACCCACGACCTTATACCTACACTGAAATATGTAAAATGAGGTGCAGCGCTAAATGAATAAATAAATGTGTGTAATGTGAAAAATTGGTGAAAAGGAAAACTAATGCAGAGTCTCCAATTTCTTAAATTCATATGAGTCTAAGTAATTTTCAATTGAATGAAATTAAGACATAAAAATTAGTGAAGGAGGAAAAATATTGCAGAATCCTAATCACATAAAATTGATATATCTGGGCAAGATACCAATAGCATAAACAAATGAGATAAAAAAAATATCAACAAGTGAAAAAAAACTGTGAGAAAGGAAAACTATTGCAGAATCTCAATCTCATAAAGTACATGTAGGTCTAAGCAAAATTAAAATAAAGGAATTAAGGAATTATGAGTGGTGAAAAATTCAGCGGGTGAAATAAAGAAAACTAATGCAGAGTCCCAATCACAATGAAGTTCATAAGATTCTATGCAATGCTTGGCATCCAAATGAGTGAAAAATAGATAAGTGACACAAATCTTGACACAAATCTTCACATCAGCCACCGTGGCTGTGCAAATAGCTTGACACCCAATTAAGAAGTAGCCTGCTTACCAGAAAGGCCGGGACTGTCACACAGTCTCACCAAGTATAGGGAATTTAACTGTCTCCCTAAGACTCAAATGGTATCCGGAAACAGCAATGTGTAATTGAGGTGTTACTCGCGGACATGGAAGGCAAAAAATATTCTCATGGTGCAGTATGTTAACTCAAATAAATGTATTATAAGAATTATTGCACTTACAAGCTTGCTGTTTCGCTGATATACCAACATCACGCTTGTAAGTGCAATAATTCTTATAATAAATTTAACATACTGCACCATGAGAATATTTTTTACCTTCCATGTCCGCGAGTAACACCTCAATTACATGCCAAAAGCCCCCTCCAAGCCCCTCCCTCAGGAATCGGATTAATGATTTACTGAGCTTCATGACAGTATCTCTCAGAGCTTTCAGCATCATGTAAGGGGTTAAATGATCCATCCTGCTAGGTATTTGGCATGTCGAATGACCTGAGGAATGCATTATATAGTAGGATTTATCATTTAACCCCTTACATGCTGAAGTATTTTGCATACCTCAGGGCTTTCAGCATTTTGTAAGGGGTTAAATGATTAATCCTGCTATATAATGCATTCCTCAGGTCATTCAACATGCCAAATACCTAGCAGGATGGATCATTTAACCCCTTACATGATGCTGAAAGCTCTGAGAGATACTGTCATGAAGCTCAGTAAATCATTAATCCGATTCCTGAGGGGGGGGCTTGGAGGGGGCTTTTGGCATGTAACTGTCTCTGTCTGTCTGTATTAACACATGGCAGTGGCGTGACTCGACTCTCCTCTCCCTAACTGTTGCTGACCGGGCCCGGCGTCTGCTCCATCCATCTGAGATGGCTCCCTGCCTCACTCACCTCCATTTTTTGTTGTCCATCGATCGAGACACTGTTACTTCCACTTCCTGGGTCCCAGATGAAGACACTACACCACTTCCAGATCCGGTCAGGGAGGAAGGGTGGAGGAGAAGACGGCGGCTTACAGTAGCGCGGGCGGGCCTTCACGCATGCGCCGCCCACGTTCAAGGACTGGCCAGCCCCGCCGGAGCACATGACCACATTCGCCCAATCACAGGGCGCCAGCTGCCGCAAGATGGTGGCCGAGCCCGGCCGTGACACAGTAAATAGAATTTAACGGGCCTTGAGAAAAGTGACACAAACGGTGCGGGAATTCGCCCCCCCAAATATTGTGCCCGATGCGACGGCCCCCCCCTGCCCCCCCCACGCTACGCCTCTGCTCCCCTTGTCAACATACATTTTCTCCTGTGTATTCCTTCTGCTATGATCACTAACATCCAGTCAAAATCCAGAAAAGTAACCACATGACTTCAGAAAAGGAGCGGGGGTGGGAATTTAAAAATAATGCCTGTCTAAATCTAGTGCACGAGATATGTAAATAACCTGTCAGTCAAAGCAAGGGGGCAGAACGGACAAAGGTAACTCTGTCTGTTTTATCTCACTGAACCATAAAAGAGGATTGCTCAGAGCTGGATTAACTCTTTGTGGCAAGACCTGGCACAAATGATAGGAAATCTTATACACTACATTGTGACAGCAAAAAAAATAAAAAACAATTTCGGGGTTACATCCACTTTAATATTATCAGGCTTTCCCCCAGTGCTGGTTAAAGGGGAGCATCAGATTTGAAATTGTCTGATACTTCCCTTTAACAGAGATATCATGATCAAATGGCTAGGCTTTTATTAATGTGACCACTGCTAGAGAAAGTCAGGAGCAGCAGTTCTCCAGGAAATGTATGTATTCAAGGATGGGGTGATAAAAAGAAATAAATGCGCTACCCAAAAAAACACATAAATAATAACAACTCTATAAAGGGAGGTGAAGCAGCTGTGCTGGAATGTGACAAATTCAAACAAAATGGAAGGTAATAGTACAGCGCTACATATAGGTCAGTAAAAACTGGACTGTAACTCAAATGTGACCATAAATGGAAACACACAAAAAAGTGAGAAGGGGCAGGCTGGACGCCCTACCCAATATATATAAAATGTCCGCAATAATAAACAAAAACAAAAAAATTAAAAAATTTAAGTGTCCAAAACAGTGGGTAAATAACAAGGAATGGATGTAAAACTTCTGGCACAATTCTTCACGTGGATGGTGACATTCATGTGTGCTTACCAGAAACGTTGGACCCGAATGTCATACGACAGCGGATCAATCGAGCTTGAGAGTATCTCCAACGGCTGCTCCACAGGAACGTCCCCGGATCTCTGATGGATGTAGAGGTATACCGGCTAGACGATCGGAGGGGGCTCCAATGGTGTAGGTAAAAAAAAATTGGGTTTTTAATCAGAAAAACACCAACATACAAAGATAAAGGGCAATGCCCCTGTAGACGTCCTATTAGGAACGAAACGCGTCGGGCTATGCATTTTGCTTCCCATGTTGTCTTTTAATATATGAACTGTGATCACTTTTTATCTTTGTATGTTGGTGTTTTTCTGATTAAAAACCCAATTTTGTTTGACCTACACCATTGGAGCCCCCTATTTTTTTCTTCTCTTTGCATGAAATCGGTGAGGAAAAGTTTTTTCAGTTTTCTCCAGTTTTCTCCAGTTGGTCCTTCTACAATACCCTTGTCGGGGTATTTTCCATTTAAGTTTGATCGTATCCCATCGTCGGGTTGCATACCGGGATCCAGAGTGCCAGTCTTCTGGTGGGATCTCCAGCCTTGGGGGTATTGGAGACCCGAGAAGTACTGCATCCATCAGTTCCACCCAGGATTGAAGACATCTGATCGTCTAGCCGGTATACCTCTACATCCATCAGAGATCCGGGGACGTTCCTGTGGAGCAGTCGTTGGAGATACTCTCAAGTTCGATTGATCCGCTGTCGTATGACATTCGGGTCCAACGTTTCTGGTAAGCACACATGAATGTCACCATCCACGTGAAGAATTGTGCCAGAAGTTTTACATCCATTCCTTGTTATTTATCCACTGTTTTGGACACTTGAATTTTTTAATTTTTTTGTTTTTGTTTATTATTGTGGACATTTTATATATATTGGGTAGGGCGTCCAGCCTGCCCCTTCTCACTTTTTTGTGTGTTTCCATTTATGGTCACATTTGAGTTACAGTCCAGTTTTTACTGGCCTATATGTAGCGCTGTACTATTACCTTCCATTTTGTATTCAAGGATGGACTTTGGCCAAACGGATAAATACACAAATGAGAGACATAAAGGAGAGCTGTTTTACCTGCTAAAGGATTTTCGTTTCTGTGCATCCAGTTTTGAGATTAACACACCTCTGCCACATAGCACAGGTCTAATTGGCAGGGCAGGAGACCTGATTTTTCTATGCTGCAGTTAAATAACACTTACATGGCTCTTCTCCATCCTGTGACTGGACAATGAAAAGAGAAGAAGCAGACTGATGAGCTCATCTCTCTTTGCTCTCTCTCCCTATCAGCATGCTTCTGCAGCACAACTCATAGGCTCCTTCCATCAGTCTGAGCTCTGCTGTACAGGTACTGCAAGAGTCTGATATCAAGTCAAATCCAGGTGTCTAAACTGCTTGCGTTTAAAAATACATTTGTTAAGTATTCTTGAACACAGAGCTGCAATAATTTGCCTGAAGTACAGCTTTAAGCCCTTCTGTCACTTTTAATTATCCATCATTATCCATGCGGCCCCGCCTATCAAACGGAAGCGCCGGTAGCCCGCCTGATCGATCCCACTGCAGCGCTGGAAGGCACTGTTTGACATGTAAGTCTGCCATAGTGTACTTATATTCTGTGACATCTATGACATAATCCACCTGCAGAGTTAACTTTGGGGGTTATTTTTATTTTTTTTACTTTAGCAGAGTTAATTTTATGTTAATAGCACATATTTAATATAGATTTCATTGATTTTGCTTTTTACCATATCACATGACTATTAAAGAAAAATGTATCAGGCAGAATATGCTAATGAAGCGATGCACTGTCTGCTTTCTATGTGCAATTCCAGAAAAAGAAGAGGGCCAATGTGTTATTCGGCTACAGAGAGGCTTGTGATTGCTCCAAGCAACTATTCTGCTTCTGGATGAACTAAAAAATGTCCAGAGAAAGCATAATATATAACTACAGATTGTAAAGATATTCTTAATTCCACAAGCATCTGATCCCGCTCCCAGGGCATAGGCCCCTTAAGTGTCTTATATAGACATTACAGTGCCTGTGTTACAGTATATTGTATATACAGTATGTATTGTATATTCAAACTATATCCCCTTTAGTTTCAGGAACCCACAAGAATTAAAGCAATATTTTTTCATTGCCCTCCAGAAGAATCATATATAATCTGTTCACCCATTGCACCATCCCCCTGCCGTATCAACCTCATTATCATTTTTATTCATTCAAGTCAGAATATGCTATGTGGATTTTGTTGGTTGGACATTGAATTTATGATAGCACTTTGGGAGCATTACGCGTATTGTGCATTCAGAATATATAAATGTACACATCTTCCATCTCCTGTGGACATACATATGTATTTTACTAATGTGATCTTTCACTGGAGAGATGGTGAGTACCATTGTAAGTCACTGCTCTTTACACACAGAACTGTCACAAGCATACACCCATATGGCTGCTGGTGGCTGAGTGCTTATTATAGAGTCTTATTAAAATGCACATATTCAGAATTTCATTCCCATTTGCACTTAAAACATTTTTCCCTCTTGGGATCCCCTTGGCAGAGCTATTAGGGGCTTCACTAAACATACAGCTCCCTCCTCACACCGACCCTCCATTAATCCAGACAACCTTGCAGCAGGGTCATCTGGATGGATGGACGTTGATATCCAGGCTCTGCCTGCTTTCTGCTCGCATTTACCAATCCTTAGCCGTCGCCATTAATCACTCTGAACGTTAATGAATTATTGACCCTGTGGATTATTGAGCCCTTATGTCGCCACATTGAAATGTTAAATAGGTGACAAGCTGTGGGAGGTGAGGCAGTGAGAGAGGCCAGGTGCAGCGGAACATTACCCCTGTGTATTCGCTGGTATAAAGACCAAGGTCAGAGCACCAGTCTATCAACCAGCAGACATGCAGTCAAGTAATCATATTAATAGAGTAAAAAAATATGTCCCTGCCCTCACTTCTAACAAGCTTCTGAATCGTTTTCTCATGAGTACAAATGACATCTTTCAGGTGTTAGACCATAAGATCAGAAGACCTCCTGTGAGTCACATTCAAATATAACAGGTGGTGGTAAGCCACGCTAAGTTTGGCCAGATATGGTACAACCGATCTAAGCATTGTTAACTGTCAAGTGACAGTGGACACTTCTGAAAATTTAAAATACTTGTTACTGGCACAGTTTTTTTCGCTTTTTTCTTTTCTGTGCAGGAAAGATATTAAGTGTCCATGCAAGGGATGAAAGTAGTGCTGAGATCTCAGGCATTCAGGCCTGTGAGAAGTCCATAGTTTTCCTAAATATTAATGGACCTAACATGCAGCCACTCATGTTTAAGCTGTAGAGAGAGTGAGTAGAGACAAGTTGCAAGCTCCTCAGGGGCTGGCTTATCATGGTGAAAGCAATAGCAATTAGACAGCATTTTCCAACCTGTTCCCAAGCAAGCCTTGGCCAATGCTTTCTGCTGGTGCTTCCTAGACATTAGATTGTCTCCTAGTCTGACAATTAAAACTGACTTGTCTTAGATTTGTTCAGGTATATAATTATCATTTCTCCTAATTGTAGTACTTTGGCCTACCTGTCTGGTTAAAAATGAAAGAATTGTATAGGTAGGTCCTTGCTCATTTAGCTGGTGTAATATCAAAGTGCTGTGTGGCTAACAAAGTAAATCTATGTTATGGCATTGCGAGACACACTCATGGGTTCACCTTTAAGGTTATATAAACCCAAGAACAGTCCTTCTATGTGGTGGCTGCATTCACATTCCTTTTACAGGCTTTTTTTCACTTTTTTTTTTACCCGGCAACCCTACCAGTAACACAGTTCCTGTCCTTTGGTGACAATGTCCACTCATTGTAATGTATCTTTTAAAAAGTAACAAGGGCTACACAGGACAGGACTGCAAACACCTTCCACTCGCCTCTTCTCCATAACATAGAAAAATGTGTAAACCTTAGAGATAGATGGGAACAAGGTAACTGACATGAATGAAGTGCATGCATAGAGCACGGGAAGTTTCTAGTTGACAGAATTCTTGCTGCATTATCAGGAATTTATTTAACTTATTGAACAAATATAACAAAACGCCTTCAATGGTATATTACTAGAAGAGCACCGAATATAAATTTTTGGTACCAAAAATGCAGGAAGCTCTTGCCCAAAAACCGAAACTGAAAATGACAGTTTTAAAAAATATATATATATTTTTATATATAATTGTATTATATTCAACATTTTAATTAAAAGGGTTGTAAAGCTTTGTGTTTTTTCACCTTAATGCATCCTATGCATTAAGGTTAAAAAACACCTTGCACTCTCCGGCCCCCCCGAGCCCCCGTTTTACTTACCTGAGCCCCGAATCTTCGTGTGCGCAATCCTGCGTTGCTTTCCCCCTGCTCTTTTGGGCTCTTCATTGGATGATTGATAGCAGCGCAGCCATTGGCTCCCGCTGCTGTCAATCAAATCAACGATGTGGCGCGCCGGGGCGCGGGCCCGAGTGATACACTCAGCGGCTATGGCGGCCGACTGTATCACACGGGAGCGCGCCCGCAAGCTAACCCCCTTGAAAGAGCGCTTCCCAGAGGGGGATTAGCTCTTGCGGGGAGGAGCTGAGACAGCCCCTGAGGGACCCCAGAAGACGAGGATCGGGGCCACTCTGTGCAAAACGAACTGAACAGTGGAGGTAAGTATGGTATGTTTGTTATTTTAAAAAAAATGTAAACCTTTACAACCCCTTTAATATAATGAATTTAAATAAATATTAATTTATTGTCAGCCATTATCGGCACCTTTAGCGAAATAAAAGCTCAAGAAAAATGCATCTCTTTAAACTCTATGTATGTCTTCACACTGGTTGGTCGCACTTCCTTTGTGGTGTTAAAAATCTTGCTTGCTGGATTTTTGGTCAGTTAAAAAGGAACGCACCAAAAACACCCCTCCCCATTGAAATGCTTTAAAAACGCAGCAAGAACTAATCAATAACGCACCCGTGTTAAATTTTCGGCATGTTTTTTGAGTCACATGACCTATGGAAAACACATTATAATCACAGTAAAATAGTGTTAAAATCGCGGCAAAATTGCATGCGTTTTCGGCGCTATTATCAGCGTCTTTTTCCTCTACCAGCAAAATGCCAAAAACACAATTTTGGGCCAATATGTTTTGCCCGCCAAAATTTCGCTACATCTTTATATATAACCAGACCAAAAGGTTTCAAAAAGATACGTTTATTGTTAGAGTTTGCATATACTTTAAAGTGGCACAAAAGGAAAAAAGGAATAAACTGCGAGCAGACAGGCTTTTTACCGCAGAAGAGACAGCATGCCTGTGTTCCAAAATGACTGAACTCCTGCACAGGCAGGCACTGAGTAACGTCATCCCACATTGGCCAATCAAGATGGCCGAAAAATTAACCCTCCCACCCCTGGAAAAAGCCAGAGTGAAGATGCCAACGCCATTGGGGGACCCAGCGGTTGTCGAACTGTTGAAGCAGAGTTTGATTTTGCTGACTTTAGACTTGTAGAAGCATATGCTTGCCTTCCCCTTGTGCCCCCACTGATCCATCTAACCTCCAGGAATAAGTGCAGAGCTATTTGTAAGCCATAAATCATAACTCATGCATTAGGTAGCAGGTATTTTCTTTTGGCTCTCAACAGGGAACGGAGTTACAGGACAGTATAGATGACTATTGGGGTTTAAAAGGGGGATTAAATCAAACCTGTTGCTTTGCACAGAATTGGCAAATCGCTATACCATTACAAGGTAAAAGGCAAGTGCATCAGTACTTAGCAATCAGTCATCAGTAGTCTTCCCTTCTTCTGTCTGCACAAAACTGTTAAAAGATGAAATCTGATTCCCTGTTATAGATTACTGTACCCTTTCAGCATTGCATTTCACATGATCTGTTCAAATTTATTTTCAACGCATTATTTCTAATAAAACCTAAAAATGTTGATGTAATAATAATACACGGTTTGAGGAAAACATTAGTCAGCTTTAGGCTGGTTCCAGACCTGTGAAGCCCCGTACACACGATCGGATAACCTATGGATTTTCGTCCGATGGATTTGACCATCGGAAATCCGATGAAACTGTTTTTCATCAGTCTTGCCCACACACCATCAGTCAAAAAACCGACCGTTCCAAACGCGGTGACGTAAAACACTCCGATGAGCCGAGAAAAATGAAGTTTAATGCTTCTGAGCATGCGTTGACTTGATTCTGAGCATGCGTGGGTTTTTTATCCGATGGACTTGCTCATAGACGATCGGAAATTCCCATCGGTTTTTGATCCATCGGAAAAATTTAAAACAAGTTCTATTTTTTCCATCCGATGGAAAAAAGACCGATGGGTACCATACACGATCGGTTTGTCTGATGAAAACCATCCATCGGACGGTTTTCATCAGTTAAACCGATCGTGTGTACGGGGCTTAAAAGTGTATACAGTAATTAAGGAGGTGTCCAGACAAGGCGGGTGTATTACTGCTCAGCACCTGTACTGTACAGAATACTCTACAAGCAACATCAGAAGCAGTAAAAAGTCAGCATTGACTCCTGAACCACCGATTAGCTTTCCCCAGTCTAAATCGTGTAGTGAATACTTACAGGGAATTTGAAACAAGTTATATAAGCTGCTGAAAAAAGCAGCCATTCCTCCGAATCACAGGTAGCATACAAGCAGTAGTAACATTACCTTCAGTGAAGTTTAATAGGGTCAGCCTAAAGAATTAGTGCACTTTCAGATAAACTGCATGTTTTTTTTTTGTGCTCCCTTTGCCAGCCTAACAAATCCCACCCTCCTCTTTTCTCAAATGCATACGAAGCCTCCAGCATCCTCATAGTTGCCAACATTGCAAAAAAAACATCTGGGACACTTTTTTTGTATTGAAGCGGAGCCTTGCTATAATCAGGGGGCGGGGCATTCGTTTGTAGGCGTGTCATGCTGGAGTGAAAAATGCGACGCGCGAAGCGCGCCGCGGCGAAAAATGGGCGTGGTTTACGTACGATAGTGGGTGTGGTTTAAATGGGCGTGGTTCAAAGGGGTGTGGCTAGAGTCCGAGGTGAGAGAAAGAGAGAGAAAGAAATAGAAAGAAAGAAGCCAGATCCTACACCACAATAGTAATGTGTAACAAAATTGGCAGATAAGGATACTCCAAAACACCTGTTGGCGCTTCAATCATCCCGGCACCATGGTTGTTACGGTGTCAGGATGATTGAAGTGCATTATTTCTATTTTTACATTGTAATATAAAATGAAATCATTCAACTCACCATAATGCCGAATCAGTGGAAGCCCTGAGCGTGTTACCTGCCACGTCGCCTGCCACCAGATGGCCTCCCCAGCAGTCCGTCCTTGCATCAGGTGCCTCCCCAGCAGTCTGTCCTTGCATCAGGTGCCTCCCCAGCAGTCCGTCCTTGTATCAGGTGCCTCCCCAGCAGTCCGTCCTTGCATCAGGTGCCTCCCCAGCAGTCCGTCCTTGCATCAGGTGCCTCCCCAGCAGTCCGTCCTTGCATCAGGTGCCTCCCCAGCAGAGCCCCCTCCACACTTGTGGACAAGGGTCCAAAAATCATGATTGTCCCGGGAAATTTGGGACTGTTGGTAACTATGCAGGCGTCCCCAGTGGAGTCCCCCCTTACATCAGGCGTCCCCAGTGGAGTCCCCCCTTACATCAAGTGTCCCCAGAGGAGTCCCTCCTTACATCAGGCGTCCCCAGCGGAGTCCCTCCTTACATCAGGCGTCCCCAGAGGAGTCCCTCCTTACCTCAGGCGTAACCAGCGGAGTCCTTCCTTACATCAGGTGTACCCAGAGGAGTCCCCCTTACATCAGGCGTCCCCAGCGGAGTCCCCCCTTACATCAGGCGTCCCCAGCGGAGTCCCCCCTTACATCAGGCGTCCCCAGCGGAGTCCCCCCTTACATCAGGCGTCCCCAGCGGAGTCCCCCCTTACATCAGGCGTCCCCAGTGGAGTCCCCCTTACATCAAGTGTCCCCAGCGGAGTCCCCCCTTACCTCAGGCGTCCCCAGCGGAGTCCCCCCTTACCTCAGGCGTCCCCAGCGGAGTCCCCCCTTACATCAGGCGTCCCCAGCGGAGTCCCCCCTTACCTCAGGCGTCCCCAGCGGAGTCCCCCCTTACATCAGGCGTCCCCATCGGAGTCCCCCCTTACATCAGGCGTCCCCATCGGAGTCCCCCCTACATCAGGCGTCCCCAGCAGAGTCCCCCCTTACATCAGGCGTCCCCAGCGAAGTCCCCCCTTACATCAGGCGTCCCCAGCGGAGTCCCCCCTTACATCAGGCGTCCCCAGTGGAGTCCCCCTTACATCAAGTGTCCCCAGCGGAGTCCCCCCTTACCTCAGGCGTCCCCAGCGGAGTTCCCCCTTACCTCAGGCGTCCCCAGCGGAGTCCCCCCTTACCTCAGGCGTCCCCAGCGGAGTCCCCCCTTACCTCAGGCGTCCCCAGCGGAGTCCCCCCTTACCTCAGGCGTCCCCAGCGGAGTCCCCCCTTACATCAGGCGTCCCCATCGGAGTCCCCCCTTACCTCAGCCGTCCCCAGCGGAGTCCCCCCTTACCTCAGCCGTCCCCAGCGGAGTCCTCCCTTACCACAGGCGTTCCCAGCGGAGTCCCCCCTTACCACAGGCATCCCCAGCGGAGTCCCCCCTTAACCACAGGCGTCTCCTGTCTCGGCCGCCATTATTGTTTCCCCTTCCCCGAAGGGGAACAAAATAGAGGCGGAGCCGACAGTGTGGCTGAAAATAAAATAAAAATTAAGCTGTGGCGCTGCCGACCCTTTCCATTACAGACAGATCTGCAGCGGGGCGGGGCGGGGGGGTGGCCTGCCGGCCAGCCAAAACACAGATGTAGTACAATAGAAGATAAAGCTGCTGCGGCGCCGCCCACCCCCGGGGAGGTGCGGGGTGTGGGCGGCGCCGCAGCGGCTTTATTTTCTATTGTACTACATCCGTGTTTTGGTCTTCTTGAACATGGCGGCCGGCCGAGACATTGTCTCCGCCAGCCGTGGACCTCTAGCGGCGGCGGCCTGCGGCGTCCAAATTCGGGGAAAACGGGAAAAATCGGATTGGCCGGGACATTGGCCGGGACAAAATAAATCCGGGAAAAGGGTTTGAATCCCGGGAATGTCCCGGCCAATCCGTGACTGTTGGCAACTATGCATCCTGTGTTAGTTGACATTCAGCACTGCAAGTCTTCTCTCCCTGGCCATTCCTGCACAGTAGAGCCCGATAGTACTGTATGGGGCTTGTCTCTTGTGAATGACTGCAGTACTGAGTGAGTGACCCCATGTAGTCACTATGCAGAAAGGAAAATTGCGCCAATCATTGTAGTAGTGCCATCTACAACAGAGATTGTCACCTTCCACAGTGGTCCCTCAGGTATGAGATATGCCTACTTACATTAGTCCAAGCTGAATCAATGTAACTATGAAATAAAGGTCATACCTAGGGTTTCCACCTCATCCCTTTCAAGGCTGGGTTCACACTGGTACGACAAACGCTCCGACATTGGGAGCTCATGTCGCATGACGTGTGAAAATTAATGATTCCCTATGAGAGCCCTTAACTGGCCTGACACAAGTCGGTCCGACTTTTAAGATGCTCCCTGTACTACTTTGGTCCGACTTTGATCCTACTTTAGCCCATTGAATATCATTAAAGTCGGATCAAAGTAGGATCCTTGTCCTAACCATCCGACTTTTGACATCCGACATGGTGATTACAGCAGCAGTAAAAGGAATTTATCTCACACTGGGATTGTTTTGATTGGTCAAAGGACAAGTCAGACTATCACAAAGTCGGATCAAAGTAGTATCCTGTTCATTTAAGTCGGATGGATGTCGGACCAATGTAGGACTGATGTCGCAGAGCAAAGTAGGATGAAAGTCGTATGACTGTCGTGTAGTATCAGTGTGGACCCAGCCTAAAACCGAACACATAATAATTGCACAGGTTCTGTGGCTGATTGAGGTGATAATTAAACTCACTTGGTGCCTTATTTGCATTAAATTAGCCTCAGAACCTGTGTAATGCATATGTGTTTGGGTTTAAAGGGATGAGCTGGCAACCCTAATCATACCTGGAATTCAGCTTTAAAATATTTTATAACAGGTACTTATATAGCTCCATCAATTTACACAGCACATTACATATACTGTAGCGCCATCAATTTACACAGCGCTTTACATATCCCTCCCCTCAAGGAGCTTACAATCTAAGATCCCTAACTCACATTCATACACACACATACTAGGGCCAGTTTAGACAGGAGCCAGTTAAAGCGGAGTTCCACCCAAAAATGGAACTTCCGCTTTTCGGAATCCTCCCCCCATCAGGTGTCACATTTGGCACCTTTCAGGGGGAGGAGGGAGCAGATACCTGTGTAATCCAGGTATTTGCTCCCACTTCCAGGCATAGGGCGCCTCCTCCGTCCCCCCGCTGTCTTCTGGGAGACACACAGGTCCCAGAAGACAGCAGGGAACAGTGGGATTGCGCAGTGCGACTCGCGCATGCGCAGTAGGGAACCAGGAAGTGAAGCCGCAAGGCTTCACTTCCTGATTCCCTTACTGAAGATGGTGGTGCCTCCACCCGAGAGCCGAGGGACAGATTGGCTTCGGGTGCCGACATCGCGGGCACCCAGGACAGGTAAGTGTCCATATATTAAAAGTCAGCAGCTGCAGTATTTGTAGCTGCTGACATTTTCCTTATTTATTTTTTTCGGCGGAACGCTGCTTTAACCTACCAGCATGTCTTTGGAATGTGGGAGGAAATCTGTGTACCCAAGGGAAGCCCACACAGGCACAGGAAGGACATGCAAACTCCAGGCAGGTAATGCAATGGTTGGGATTGGAACTGACAATCCTAGTGCTGCTACGAGAGAAGTGATTAGCCACTGTCCTGCCCAAAAACATAAAGTGCGTAAAGCCAATCACAAACATTTCAGATAATCTTTAACATGTTAATGTAATTTCAAAACTCGATTTAGCTTTTTTTTATACTCTTTTTATAAAAAATTACCTGTTGATCCTGCTATGAAGGTCTATGTCCAGGCACTTTGTTATAGGGTGACAACACTCTGTCCCTGTCTACCAATTGCTTTTGTCTGCTGTCAGCTTCTTACATGTATTTCAGGTAGGGACTGTTAAATAACCATGCTGATGCATTTTGCACAGTTTTGATCCACCCTTTTCCCTTTTTAGAAAGTTGGTTGAGAGCAATGATATGCAACCAGCTATTAAACGAGTGCATGTAGACCGAAAGTGGCCGAAAGTAGCTAGAGGTAAAAAGGAGCACTGAGATGCAACAAAAGATGAAAAAAGTGGAAATTATTTTCTAGAATAAATAATAAACATAGTAATGGTTTATGGCACAAAGCACTTAAATGTCATACAGTCCGGGTTCACCTCTACTATGAATATAAACATTCATATTTCCCTGGACTGTACCAAACTAGAATGTCTTATTTTTGCTATGGATTCCACAAAAACCACATTGATGGAACACATCTAAAGTCCTTGGGCTGGGATAAACAGAAACATGTATTTCCAATCAGTGAGGTATCTTGTTCAAATTATTTTATTAATGTATTTTAGATTATAACATAATTGGATCATTAATATCTTATTGTATCTACCATGAAATCTTGAATACAGTCTACTTGTACCTTTTGCAAGTCTTACATTTTTGACTTTACAAGGTCTTATTTAACTAATAGGGTAGGATTAAATAATTATGAATATATATTGTATATTTACAATCTTCTGTGCTTTAATGATGAAACTCGTATTTGTAGTGCTACGTTGGAGTCTCTGTAGCAGGCGTCATAGCTGAACAGTGGGAGGAATACATCAAGCTTAGTATATGATTGCAGTGGCTCTCTTCTCCAGCCCTGTCCCATTTAACAGGTTAATTGGCATCACAGTGACAACAAGGAGAAATGACAGCATAGGAGAGAAGAGTCAACCAGGGAGCAGCTGGTCAGCAGGGAGAAGAGTCGGGATACCATATGTAGCCTGCCAGCTGATGAGATGGTATTTGTGTCTCCCAGTGCCCCATCGGAGCTCCCATATCTGTCACATAACATTAATCTAAGAGGAATGATATGCTGTGTGGGATGAGCTGAGCAACAAAGAAGGCATCAGTGCAGACAGTGATAGACAGGACAGTGGAAAATAGAACCTGAACATAGCTGGCTGTTCATAGGGGTAAATGGGGGCTATGAATGTCATGGGTCACTATGGGTAACGCAATTATATGCAGAAGTGATTAGTATTCTGGTTTTCAGAGTACAGTAATGGTAGGTATGGTGTTTGCCCAAAATAACACTTCTCCTTAGTTTATTTGCAGACTGATATCAGTTAACATGCTGAGCCCCTGTCTCTCAATAAGCACAATCCAGGTTTGGCCTCCAATTTTTAAGTGATTGATCTGTCATTATGGGGTTGATTCCCCATAAAAGGCTGTTCACTTTACAAGGGCATTTTCTTTTAGTATAGTGAATGTGGTGCAACCAATACCCATTCATGTGAAAGGGAATTTAAAAAATTGTATATTTGCTTGCACATGATTGGATGATTGAAATCAGCAGAGCTTAACCTTGTTCACTAAGCTTATGGAAGGTTCCTCTGCAAAATAAATAGTATATTTGCCTTTAGCAAGTCAACCCCACTATGTCATTGAGGTAGCATATTTGCTTTGTTGAATTATAGAGATAGAGCTCCAAAACTAATATCTGAGGGTAGACACTTGTGAACTAACTCAATAACAACCTTAAATGCCCCAGGAGCTCCAACAGTGACAAGTATTTGATGGAGTCCTTAGCAGTCCATTAAGTTTACCTGCCTCTACTGCATCAGGAGTCACTTGTTATATTCTCTGTAGTTTATTTTGAAGGACATGAAGATGAAGGAAACAAAGAACAAGAAAAATGATACACCCTTGTAAGCATACCTTCCAACTGTCCCTGATTTCGAGGGACTGTCCCTGATTTGGAGTAATGTCCCTCTGTCCCTCTTTCCCCCTCAATTGTCTCTCATTTTGGTCTTATCTGTATAGTTGTATATAAAATGCATTTTTATCTTTCAAAAAGTGTTTTCCAGCGCTAAACCTTTCATTTGATTTCTAAATTGCTGCATCCGTAAATTCCAAAAGCCAATATAAATGAATAGTAGTGGTAAAAAAAGCACCTGTGGGTTTAACCAATCTTGTTTTTTTGTACAATTCTCCTTTAAGTAGGCGTGCTATGGGGTGTGTCCTATGCCTGCATACTTTTGCTGATAGGTGTCCCTCATTCCCATCTCAAAAAATTAGGAGGTATAATGTAAGGACTCTCTGTCAGGTAGAATTGATCGCATCTAATGGGATCTTTTGCTGGTAATATGTTTCCACAATGTCCGTGGCTCTCCCAATACTTCTCCCTTAAAACAGTCGCCCCATTGGGGTTCCTACTCACCAGATCAATGAATAAAGTAGTCACAATCAGCGTGGTCATCCGCTCATCCTTTGCCCCTCGCACAGACAAGGAATGCCGGATACTCCTCCTGGTTATTCGAATGATGGATTGGAACAAACCCTGCAGTTCTGGATCATCAATTAATCCTCTACCTCTCACGCTGATTCAAAGGCACACAATGTTCTTCCTAGTTATCTCCCAATAATAGAAAAACCGGAGATAGTGTAGTCCCGTTTTTTAACTTTTTATTAGCAATCTTCATACAGCATTAAAATTTAAATATCATTAGGACAACTCATTAGATTTAAAAAGCGCGCTGTTCCAGGCTTCCTAGCACCATAGGGTGTATGTGTGCTGATCACGTCCACCGTGGACCTCCACACTCTCCACTTCCTGGCACTGGAGCGCAGATGGAACGCAAACAAACGTCACTTCGTATTGCCGTGAGGTTACGCCCTGACGTTTCGTCCTTCCGACTTCCTCTGAGGGCGCCTCATTGAGGCGTACACACGATCGGATTTCCTATGGATTCTAAGCCGATGGATTATTCCATCGGAAATCCGATGAAGCTGACTTCCATCAGTTTTGCCTACACACCATCAGTCAAAAAAACGATCGTCCCAAACGCTGTGACGTATAATGGCACTATAAAGGGGAAGTTCAAATCCAATGGCGCCACCCTTTGGTCTGCTTTTGCTGATTTCGTGTTACCGCGTGTTAGTAAAAGTTTGGTGAGAGCCGATTCGCGCTTTTCAGTCTCCGTGCTTTTCAGTCCGTTACAGCATGACGAATGTGCTATCTCCATTACTAACGCTAGTTTTACCAGAACGAGCGCTCCCATCTCATAATTCAGTCTGAGCATGCGTGGGTTTTTTATCCGATGGAGTTCCACACAGACGATCGGATTTTGCTATCGGTTTTTTTCCCATCGGAAAAATTTAAAACATGTTCTATTTTTTCACACCGATGGAAAAAAGACCGATGGGGCCCATACACAATCGGTTTGTCCGATGAAAACAGTCCATTGAAAATTTGTAAAGCCACCGTATACCGTTACATAGAAAATTCAGTCACTTAGACATAAGTTTGTATGTGTTGAGGGATTTGGACCCGACATGTAATTTTATATATTCTAAAGTTCATCAGCGAACAATTACAAAATCGTAAGAACATATCTAGTGTACTTAATCCAGGTAATGCTTTGGCTTGTTCTTGCTGTTCTCAACATTATTTTCAGCAAAATTGATCTAAGTCTGTCAAAATAGCCCTGTTGCATGTCTTATAACATAAAATAAGTATGGCATGCAAAAAGGAAGGTGGAGCAAGCAATAATAATACCACTGCAACCCTCCCGTGTCTACAAAAAAAAAAATGTTCCTTTAAATTCGGGCTTGTCTATAAGATACCTGTTCTTATTTCTCCTTCGGCTTCCCATTTTTTTTCTCCCACGCTCATTCCCAGTCTCAATGGTGCACATGAAATATGCTTACTCTGTAGATGTAAGCATTCGGGAATTGATTTGCAGGCAGGTGAGATTCTATGAGTGTGGGATGAGATTTATGGCTGCGGGGATTCCAGCCTCCCCTGGAAGTAGGGGGAGGTAGGGATCAGGGCCAGTGCTCCTATTCTATCTGATGATCAGACACTTTCTGCTTTCATATATGCCACAGTATAATTATTGGAGAAAATCAGAGATTCAGAATCAGAGTAGCTAGTTTCATGCTTTTAAACCTTCCTGTCTTTCCTCTGAGCTTTTGTTCCTCATTCACAAATGATTCCTCCTAATATTAGTAAGAAGAGAAAAGGAGTTAATGGTCTTTTTCTTGTATTTCGCTCTTACTCCTTCTTTTTCTTCACCTTAATTATACCCTTATACGCTTTACTGCTGCTGCAGAATACAGTTCAGTGCTGACAAAGTGTGTGTGACAAAAGGATAAGGTGCATGAGAGACCTCTGTAGGAAGGCTTTCATTAGTAGCATATTGAAGGTATGTGAGTCTCTTGGGTTTCCTGGGCGTCTTTTAGTCTGTGACAGGTGCTCGCACAATCTGCAGCCGCCTATGTTGTGGTTTTAGCTTTTCCCTAGAGAGCCATTAACATACCCATTCTCCGGCGCATTCATATTCTATCTCCTCTTTTCTTTATCTTTTGTTTGTCTACCTTATCACCACCTTGACTCTGTATTTTGACATAGGTGTACAGCTGGACATGGATGGTTCAACAGGGGCCAACTGAATTTTGATCCATGTATTGCCGGCCGCTCCTGCTCAGCAGAAGTCGATCTAACAATCGACTTATGTTAAACAGAAATGTTGGAAACATTTTTTAGATTAGCTAACCTTAGGCTGACTATAGTGGCTCTAATTTCGTCTGATTCAGGACTGGTTGGCCCTGCAACTTGGCTCGCCAAAAGTCAATTTAAAGAGTAATTCCACTTTTGTTGAGAAAAAAACATTCCCCTCTGGTTGATCTATGACAAACTTTGTTGCAGATTCATCATACCTTTTGTAATTCTGAAGAAATCCCTTTGTGTTTTCCTGTGCCCATGAGCAAGAGTGAGTCTAATGCCGCGTACACACGACCCTTATTCATGTCATGGAAAAAAACAACGTTTTTCTCGACGTGATTTTTCGTGTTTCCTCTCAAGTCTGCCTTGCATACACACGTTCATGAACAAAACTTACAACAAGGGGAAGTTCCATTTGAATGGCGCCACCCTTTGGGACGCTTTTGCTGATCCTCGTGTTAATAAAGTTTGGTGAGAGACGATTTGCACTTTTCAGTCTTCGTGCCTTTCAGTCCATTACAGCGTGATGAATGTGATATCTCCATTACGAACGCTAGTTTTACCAGAACGAGCGCTCCCGTCACATACTTGATTCTGAGCATGCGTGTTTTTTTCCCCTCGTAAATGTATACACACGACTGTTTTTCACGACGTTAAAAAGAACGAAGTGAAAAACGACGAGAAAAAATAGAGCAGGTTCTAAATTTTTTTCGGGCATTTTTCTCGTTGAGAAAAATGCTCTGGAGCATACACCGTTTTTCACAACCATTTTTAAAAATTGCATTTTTCTCGTCATGAAAAACGGTTGTGTGTACGCGGCATTAGGCTGGCCATACATGTTAAATTTTCTTGTACAATTTTCCTTTAGATTTACCTTAAATGTAGTTCAAGGGCCTACCTAATTGGATACAATTTAAAGTTGTTTAGTTTTGACCTCATATTATATGGTTTTTGTTAAATCTAAAGGAAAATTGTACAAGAGATTTGAACATGTAATGCCTCGTACACACTACCAGTTTTCCTGGCAGGAAAACTGCCATGGTTGCTTTTGGCCGGGAATCCCTGCCATGTGTATGCTCCATCGCAGTTTTCCCTACAAGAAAACCGCCGGGAATACCGGCGGGAAAAATTAGAACATGTTCTCTTTTTTCCCGCCAGGATTCCCGGCAGTTTTTAAGCCGGCAGTTTTTCTATGGGAAACACTGCGGTGGAGCATACACACGGCCGGGTTTCCCGACCAAAGCTCTCATGGCAGTTTTCCTGCCGGGAAACCCGGCCTTGTGTAGGGGGAAAAAGCCTGGAAAACTGATTGTGTGTACTAGGCATATGGCCAGCCTAATGGGAGTGGTTTCTTAATTATCAACCAGCTGTTTCATGTGCAGGGCTCTAATGAGGAAAAATGCAGGGTCTGCATCCTTTTAGATGTGATTTCCTATTGGGAGTATCTCACCATAAATTACTTTTTTGTTGCAGGGGATGCCTGAAATCTGACTTGTATCTTAGTGTAGACTTCTAGGGAAATCAGTGAGCCAATCACACAAGCAGTAAATGACATATCTTGGGGGTGTTCTGTACACATTCTGTATACAGAACACCTCCAGGTAGCCATATTGCATTGTGTTTCACAGAAAATTACAAAGCTGCAGATTGAAAACTTTGTTGCAGATTCATCATACCTTTTGTAATTCTGAAGAAATCCCTGTGTGTTTGCCTGTGCCCATGAGCAAAAGTGAGTCTAATGCCACGTACACACGACCGTTATTCATGTCATGGAAAAAAACAAAGTATTTTGTTTCATAACATTCAATTGATTGTTTAATAACATTCAATTACAATTTGACAATTGTATATGTAATATTATTATTTATTTGTTATTTGCTATTTTCCACGAAAGTGGAGTTACCCTTTAAATATTTACTGATTCTAGTGGAAAATTATCATTCAAACAGTGACTGCATCCTATCAGATGCAGTCTCTTTTCATCAGGACCATTGTATTCAGCCTGGGGTGTGTGGAGATTCCTCCATCCACGCTATTAAGGTGGATAGGGGAATCAAGAGAATGTTGAACAAGAGACAATTGAGCTGTGGCTACCTTTCTTACTGACTTCTACCAGTGTTGGCTGGTGCTCCATCGGTTGGGGGAAGACGGATTTAACCCCCCCTGTCGATCCAGCCCGCACCGCACCCACTCACCCTGCGGCTTCCTCCCTCAATCTCCTCCATGTCCCGGGCTTCCCTTGCATCTTCTCCTTCCTCAGTTCATATTTTCATCGCACACATTCCTGGAATAAGCTATGAAGGTTTTGGGTGCTGTAACAACAGCCAGCTGTGAAGGGGCCCTGCGTGGCTCCAAAACATGCACTACACCGTTTTGTGATGTGATCATTCTTTGAATAAAAACCATTTGGACGAAATTGATGATCCTTTGTGTGCTGGTGAATAGTCACATATCCTCTTCCTTCCTCAGCCATACATCTTCTCCTCCAATAGGAAGGCTTCTCCTTTTGGCCAATCGGGAAACGGGCCTCACGACCCACTTCCTGATTGACCGGGAGGAGAATCAGTGTGAGAATAGCGAATACTCATTCGCTATTGTTACACAACTGGGTGAGCTCGGAGTGCAGTGCTCTGCGTCCTGGGCCCACCCTTTTTTGAAGCCTATACGAGCCTCTGGCTCTAACCCCTTCCTAAACCCCCCCTTCATTGGAATTCATGCGTCTGGCACCCTGTATGTAGATCAGGGGGCCGGACGCATGGATAGGGGGGTGGCGCCTGTGCTCCCCTAATGGACGTGCCGCTTCTGTCCTCTACGATTATGTCCTTTCCTGTACTATGATCCTAAATTGAGTTTTAGCTTACAACTGTCCCTCATTTGGAGAGACTGTCCCTCTTTTCCTTAATTGTCCCCGGTTTTGGTCTGAAGTATAGTTCCTCATAGACAAATGCACTATTTAACTGCCAGAATTATTATATAACACTCAACCTTTCACTCAAACTCTAAATGGTTACTTTATCTGACTGTTTTCATGTTTCAGAAGATGCACCCTAAGAGAAGGAATCATTGAAATGCTCAAACCATGTGATGTAGTCACATTACACCTGGAAGAGATTGGTTCTGGAAAACAATCAGTAAATGTAACACAAGGGGGTACTATGCTGTTAATTATCCTGTATAGGCTGAGAAAAAAGGGGAGAGGTGTTGATGCCACTGGATGTCACCAGAAGTGGAAAAATCAATGTCTTTTAATTGTGGTATTCCCTGTACAGCCCTTAGGGACTGAGAATTATTGCTTGAAATATCAAGAATGCTGTCTGCCAATGTAATGTAAAAGGCAAGACACTTTAATAGGGTGTAACAATTGCCTTGATTTGCACTTTAAAGGAGAGCTGAACTTTGGATATGGTGCTAAACAAAGACAGGCATAGGGCTAAGCACTGGGCACCAGAATTGCTTGTTGTCTCCCTGCAGCTGATCTTTCAACATTACTGACTTACCATGTCTTGTTTTGTCTTTGTGGAAGCAGCCATCTTGGTGAAGGCAGGGTTTTGCTTCCTCATGTCAGAACCTCAAGCAAGGAGAATAGGGAACAGCACAGTACTGATATCACCAGATGTCACTCCAACTCCTTGCAGTCACAGTGCCTTAGATCCCACAATGCAGATATACAACTATGTACAGGAGTGTCTAGACACACTCACATACTAAAAAGTGCACTATAAGAGAAGGAGAAGAGGAAGAACAAGGAGAGAAAAAAGGAGAAGAAGAACGAAACCCATCTATACTTTACAATTGTTGACAGCACCATCTTGGTCTCTATTTAGATCTGCTTTTGCCATAGTGCTGTACGTGTGATCAGCTATGTTGCCAGCCATTTGAGGGCTTAAAAGTTCAGTTGAGAGCTGATATAAACACTCAATTGTGATGGTAAATTAGTGGGTTTAGTTCCCCTTTATTATTTTAGATGTTCTCTATAACATAGCAAATGTTCACCTTTTGAGCTTAGGCCTACTTTAAAGCTTGCCTCCTGTCAATTTTTTTTAAATAAGCTTTGGATAGAGCGGGGAAGAGATTAAACCTCTGTCAGGTTTAACTTTACTGTCAATGTTCTCTTTGGGAAGATCTCCTCTCATTTCCTCTTATGATGACCACAAAGAAGGCAAAGGTGAAAGTAGTCAGCTGTGTATGAAAGAAAAAATTATGAGCCTGTACTGAAAGACACCAGTCTGATTGAAATTGTCTGTGGGAAAGGCCATTTTCTTTAACAAATAGCCTTCTACACATCAGAAACTCCTTTTCTTTTGAAAATCAGAAAATTTGTGCGTTTTGTGATCCAATGGTGCCACCATTGATTTCGAAATTCGACCAACCAAACCTTTAATTTCAGCTCGAGTTCCTACAGAAAAGAATTTTCGTGTCTGGGAATCTTCTTTTCTTTCCGGGAATTTTCTTTTCTTGCACATGCGCATTTCTTTTTCGTTTACCTTTCCCGCACGATTCTCCCATCATTGATTAGAAAACCGTTTGTTTGGTTTTGCCCATGGGCACCAGAAAGCACTTTTGACTCTAACAGCGGGACTATGTATGGGCTTGCTTTCTTTAAAAATCAACGCCAATAGTGCCTTGACTACAGGTCCTTCTCAAAAAATTTGCATATTGTGATAAAGTTCATTATTTTCTGTAATGTACTGATAAACATTAGACTTTCATATATTTTAGATTCATTACACACAACTGAAGTAGTTCAAGCCTTTTCTTGTTGTAATATTGATGATTTTGGCATACAGCTCATGACAACCCAAAATTCCTATCTCAAAAAATTAGCATATTTCATCCGACCAATAAAAGAAAAGTGTTTTTAATACAAAAAAAGTCAACCTTCAAATAATTATGTTCAGTTATGCACTCAATACTTGGTCGGGAATCCTTTTGCAGAAATGACTGCTTCAATGCGGCGTGGCATGGAGGCAACCAGCCTGTGGCACTGCTGAGGTGTTATGGAGGCCCAGGATGCTTCGATAGCGGCCTTAAGCTCATCCAGAGTGTTGGGTCTTGCGTCTCTCAACTTTCTCTTCCCAATATCCCACAGATTCTCTATGGGGTTCAGGTCAGGAGAGTTGGCAGGCCAATTGAGCACAGTAATACCATGGTCAGTAAACCATTTACCAGTGGTTTTGGCACTGTGAGCAGGTGCCAGGTCGTGCTGAAAAATGAAATCTTCATCTCCATAAAGCTTTTCAGCAGATGGAAGCATGAAGTGCTCCAAAATCTCCTGATAGCTAGCTGCATTGACCCTGCCCTTGATAAAACACAGTGGACCAACACCAGCAGCTGACATGGCACCCCAGACCATCACTGACTGTGGGTACTTGACACTGGACTTCAGGCATTTTGGCATTTCCCTCTCCCCAGTCTTCCTCCAGACTCTGGCACCTTGATTTCCGAATGACATGCAAAATTTGCTTTCATCCGAAAAAAGTACTTTGGACCACTGAGCAACAGTCCAGTACTGCTTCTCTGTAGCCCAGGTCAGGCGCTTCTGCCGCTGTTTCTGGTTCAAAAGTGGCTTGACCTGGGGAATGCGGCACCTGTAGCCCATTTCCTGCACATGCCTGTTCACGGTGGCTCTGGATGTTTCTACTCCAGACTCAGTCCACTGCTTCCGCAGGTCCTCCAAGGTCTGGAATCGGTCCTTCTCCACAATCTTCTTCAGGGTCCGGTCACCTCTTCTCGTTGTGCAGCGTTTTCTGCCACACTTTTTCCTTCCCACAGACTTCCCACTGAGGTGCCTTGATACAGCACTCTGGGAACAGCCTATTCGTTCAGAAATTTCTTTCTGTGTCTTACCCTCTTGCTTGAGGGTGTCAATGATGGCCTTCTGGACAGCAGTCAGGTCGGCAGTCTTACCCATGATTGCGGTTTTGAGTAATGAACCAGGTTGGGAGTTTTTAAAAGCCTCAGGAATATTTTGCAGGTGTTTAGAGTTAATTAGTTGATTCAGATGATTAGGTTAATAGCTCGTTTAGAGAACCTTTTCATGATATGCTAATTTTTTGAGATAGGAATTTTGGGTTGTCCTGAGCTGTATGCCAAAATCATCAATATTAAAACAAGAAAAGGCTTGAACTACTTCAGTTGTGTGTAATGAATCTAAAATATATGAAAGTCTAATGTTTATCAGTACATTACAGAAAATAATGAACTTTATCACAATATGCTAATTTTTTGAGAAGGACCTGTATATGTGAACTTATGCAGACTGATAAGAAGCGATAGATATGCAGTGAGTTTCTTATAAAGCTTTTTGAACTAGTAGCAGTTTTTATTTTTAGTTTTTAATTTTGTAAAAAGTTAATCAATAACATTCCAAGAACTGGAGCATTGTGAGTGATACCTACACAACTTTTGGATATCAGCACTTTAATCAGTTAACTGTTTGTATTTACACAGATTCTAGCTCTATGCTGATTAATGTATATGTTATATTTTTTCCATGTAACTGTCTGAATTTCTTTAACCACTTCAGCCCGGACCATTTCACTGGCCAAAGACTAGGCGACTTTTTGCGATTCGGCACTGCGTCGCTTTAACTGACAATTGCGCGGTCGTGCGACGTGGCTCCCAAACAAAATTGACGTCCTTTTTTTTCCCACAAATAGAGCGTTCCTTTGGTGGTATTTGGTCACCTTGGTCGGCAAGTGGTTAATAAAAATGTTTATAAACAAAGAAAAACGTTTGTTTTTCAAGAAATTTCCAACATGTCCGATTATTAAAATTCAATGGCCGCACGAAAATCGGCTGTTGCTGCAGCCCACGAATGGTGCGAAACCTGAACTAAAATTCTTAGATAAGATTTTCTAAAGAAAATTCTTTCGAAATTCGACCCATGTATGGCCTGTCTTAATCTGGCAAGTAAGTACACTAGAAACAAAGAAACGGGGTTGCGTATACCCACACACCAAGAGCCAATGGGAGAACAAAGAACCTCACAATTATTGTTTTTTTTAAATAAATAATGGGAAACAAATGTGTGTTAATACTCTCAGGCCACTTTCACACTGAGGCGCTTCTAAACTGCCAGTAAAAACACTGAGCGCTTTTGAAGCGCTTTTCAGGCGCTTTTGAGGAGCTTTCCATTCATTTCAATGGAGAGGGGAGTTTTTCACAGCTCTGTCAGCACACTGCCCCAGTGTGAAAGCATGCATTGATTTTAATGGAAATACGTTTTCGTGAGCTTTTTAGGGACTGTTATTAGCGTGAAAGCGCCTGAAAAGCGCCTCAGTGTGAAAGTGGTTTTAGACTAGGGTACATGAGCATTGAAAAGCTAATGGGTAAGATATAAACTTAGCTTTTCAATCAGTGGTGGCCCGTCCAAGCTGTAAAGAAAAAAAAAATCACTTTAGGAGTGACCAGGCGCAGGATGCAGGGCATGTGCAGGGCGCAAGCTGTGCGCCTGCACACACTCCCACTCTACTTTGATTTGTCAGTATGCCTAGTAGTGGCATGGGATTGGCGCGGCGGGGACCAGAGGAGAAGACAGTGGGTGGTACTATTTGCGCCACTGTGGGGGGTGGAGTCGACTGGGAGAGGACAGTGGGCGCCTGGGCGGTGGTATTTTTATAATTTCCTGTTTCTTGGCCACGGTGGGGTTGGAGTCGGTGTGCGTGCGGTAAAGGTAAGTGCTGGCACACTCTTCTCTCGGTTAGGGCCAGGCATCTACTGGCCATCGGGACTACCGGGAGTTTCCTGGTTTGCCGATGGCTCAGTGACAGCGTACCACCGCCTTCCTCCGCTCCTCTATCCCCCCCCCCCGATGAGCTTCTCAGTGCTGCCGACTCGTCATGAGCATCATGTCTGTATTCAGTGGCACTGTATAACTACACAGGGAGAGGAGGTGAGGGCTGGGGGGGGGGGGGGAAGGAGAGGAACGTATGGGAGACCAGAGCAGCATGGGGGGACCAGAGCAGCCTGGGGGGGAAGAGCAGCATTTGGGGACCAGAGCAGCATGGGGGGGCATGGGGGGACCAGATCAGCATGGGGGGCCAGAGCAGTATGGGGGGAGAGATAAGCATAATGGGAGACCAGAGCAGCATGGGGGGGGGAGAGATGAGCATAATTTGGGACCAGAGCAGAATTGGGGGGGGGACCAGAGCAGCATGGGGGGAGAGATGAGCATATGGGGGACCAGAGCAGCATGGGGGGGATAAATTAGCATAATGAGGGACCAGAGCAGCATAGGGGGATAGAGGAGCATAGGGGGGACCAGAGTAGCACACGGGGGACCAGCGGAGCACACGGGGGACCAGAGCAGCATGGGGGGAATAGAGGAGCATGCGAGGGACCAGCGGAGCATGCGGGGGACCAGAGGAGCATGCGAGGGACTAGCGGAGCACATGGGGGACCAGAGCAGCATGGGGGGACCAGCGGAGCACAAGGGGGACCAGAGCAGCATGGGGGGAATAGAGGAGCATGCGAGGGACCAGCGGAGCACATGGAGGACCAGAGCAGCATGGGGGGACCAGCGCAGCACATGGGGGACCAGCGGAGCACATGGGGGACCAGAGCAGCATGGGGGAATAGAGGAGCATGCGAGGGACCAGCGGAGCACATGGGGGACCAGAGCAGCATGGGGGGACCAGCGCAGCACATGGGGGACCAGCGGAGCACATGGGGGACCAGAGCAGCATAGGGGGGAATAGAGGAGCATGCGAGGGACCAGCAGAGCACATGGGGGACCAGAGGAGCATGGGGGGACCAGAGGAGCATGCAGGGGACCAGATGAGCATGCGAGGGACCAGCGGAGCAGCATGGGGGGGACCAGAGCATCATGGGGGGACCAGAGCAGCATGGGGGACCAGAGCAGCATAGGGGGGACCAGTGGGCAGTAGGCTGCATGTGTGACTTGTTTTATTCATCTCCCTCATGTCAGCGAGAACAGAGATGTTAAAGTCTCTCCCACTCTGCTATCTGTATAGTTCCCAGCAGGAGGTCTGGCTGTTGTTTTACCCAAATGCATCTGGAAGCCGATTGGTCTGCTGCCCTGTCACTCAGCTCTGCACCTGTCTCCTCCTGAAGTCCAGGCTGTGCTGGGGAGTACAATGTGTAGCCTGGAGAATAAAATGTCTGCTGGAGCAAGAGGGGTAAGAGCCAGTGGCCCCTCTTGTCACAGTTGTGTACACTGATCCCTGTGGTGAACATGAGTGCAGAGCGGGTGAAGCAATGCAATATGTGTGATGGAACATGGGGGGGTAGCAGACCCTGTATGTATGTGTGTGTGGGGGCTTTACTTCATTTAATGGGGGAGCCCCTGTGTGTCCTGAGCAGGAACTCAAAATGGGGGAGACCCTGTGGATTAGGGGAACTGCACTCATATTAAGAGAAATGGGGGAGCCCCTGTCATGTGGATTAGGGGGACTGCACTCATAATAAGAGAAATGGGGGAGCCCCTGTCATGTGGATTAGGGGGACTACACTCATATTAAGAGACCCCTGTGTGCCTGGATGTCATGTGTGTATATATAGCTAGCTGTATACACTATATATACACACACTGTGAGTACATCTGTCCTGTATACAGGAAGGAAGAAGGTAGGTGTACATAGCTATACACTACCCAGGACAGATGTACTCACAATATGTGTATATTATCTGTGTAGTAGTGTATACAGCTATATATTCCCACACCTTCTTCCTTCCTGTATATAGAGACCTTGCTCCATCATCATTGACTGTAGATATACATAATTTGTCCTGTTACTGTATATATAGCTGTATACAGGACAAATGATGTATATCTGCAGTCAGTGATGATGGAGGAAGGTCTCTATATACAGGAAGGAAGGTGGGGTATATATAGCTGTATATGAGATGGCACTGGTGGGCACAAATGAGACAGCAGTAGTAGGCCCAAATGAGACGGCACAGATGAGATGGCACTGGTGGGCACAGATGAGACGGCACTGGTGGGCACAGATGAGACGGCACTAGTAGGCACAAATGGGAGGGGGACCTGTGTAAGTTCACCTTACAGATTTTTCTGTAAAGGTGAACTTACACTTTAAGTACAGGTAGCCATGCGACAGACTCAAGCAGAAGGGGAGACCAATGAGAAATGCTATATACCAGGATTTGTGAGAGATGCTATATACCAGGATTTGTGAGAAATGCTATATACCAGTATTTGTGAGAAATGCTATATACCAGGATTTGTGAGAGATGCTATATACCAGGATTTGTGAGAAATGCTATATAACAGGATTTGTGAGAAATGCTATATAACAGGATTTGTGAGAAATGCTATATACCAGGATTTGTGAGAGATGCTATATACCAGGATTTGTGAGAAATGCTATATACCAGTATTTGTGAGAAATGCTATATACCAGTATTTGTGAGAAATGCTATATACCAGGATTTGTGAGAGATGCTATATACCAGGATTTGTGAGAAATGCTATATAACAGGATTTGTGAGAAATGCTATATAACAGGATTTGTGAGAAATGCTATATAACAGGATTTGTGAGAAATGCTATATAACAGGATTTGTGAGAAATGCTATATACCAGGATTTGTGAGAGATGCTATATACCAGGATTTGTGAGAAATGCTATATACCAGTATTTGTGAGAGATGCTATATACCAGTATTTGTGAGAAATGCTATATACCAGGATTTGTGAGAGATGCTATATACCAGGATTTGTGAGAATTGCTATATACCAGGATTTGTGAGAAATGCTATATAACAGGATTTGTGAGAGATGCTATATAACAGGATTTGTGAGAAATGCTATATACCAGGATTTGTGAGAAATGCTATATACCAGGATTTGTGAGAGATGCTATATACCAGGATTTGTGAGAGATGCTATATACCAGTATTTGTGAGAGATGCTATATACCAGTATTTGTGAGAAATGCTATATACCAGGATTTGTGAGAGATGCTATATACCAGGATTTGTGAGAATTGCTATATACCAGGATTTGTGAGAAATGCTATATAACAGGATTTGTGAGAGATGCTATATAACAGGATTTGTGAGAAATGCTATATACCAGGATTTGTGAGAAATGCTATATAACAGGATTTGTGAGAAATGCTATATACCAGGATTTGTGAGAGATGCTATATACCAGGATTTGTGAGAAATGCTATATACCAGTATTTGTGAGAAATGCTATATACCAGTATTTGTGAGAAATGCTATATACCAGGATTTGTGAGAGATGCTATATACCAGGATTTGTGAGAAATGCTATATAACAGGATTTGTGAGAAATGCTATATAACAGGATTTGTGAGAAATGCTATATAACAGGATTTGTGAGAAATGCTATATACCAGGATTTGTGAGAAATGCTATATACCAGGATTTGTGAGAAATGCTATATACCAGGATTTGTGAGAATTGCTATATACCAGGATTTGTGAGAAATGCTATATAACAGGATTTGTGAGAAATGCTATATACCAGTATTTGTGAGAAATGCTATATACCAGGATTTGTGAGAAATGCTATATACCAGGATTTGTGAGAATTGCTATATACCAGGATTTGTGAGAAATGCTATATAACAGGATTTGTGAGAAATGCTATATACCAGGATTTGTGAGAATTGCTATATACCAGGATTTGTGAGAAATGCTACATGCTATACTCTGCTGTGAGTCTGGGCTGTATACTCTGCTGTGAGTCTGGGCTGTATACTCTGTCCTGTGATGAGCTGTGATGAGCTGTATATTCCTGACACTATGGGTGGAAGCAAGTGGACTATAGGGGACAGAGTGGGTGGATGTTATAAGGGGTGTGGCTTATAAGTGGGAGGGGTCAAAAAGTAGGGGCGGGTCTGGCGCCCCCCCATCCTAAAATTTCACCAGCCGCCACTGTTTTCAATGCTCACGTCCCCTATTCTAAGAGTACAGTATCAACACACACGTGTTTCCTATTATTTATTAAAAACTCAATAAAACCCAATAAATGTGAGATTTTTTGTTCTCCCATTGGCTTTTGGTGTGTGGGAAAGGCCATTTTAGAATGAGGCACATGGGCCTGTACTTCAGCTTTGATTTCCTGGCTTCAAGCAGGCATCACATGATCATTATGGCATATTTATGATATTGCTAAAACCCACTGAATCATCACATTGACCTTGAGATGCCTGTTTGAGCATCAAATTAAGGTAGCATTTCACATCTGGTGTGCGGGAGACTCTACCCACTATGTGCATTCAGAACGTGAACAATAGTTCAAAGGTCATGTTCTGTATTACGCTTATAAAAAAAAAGTGGAGCAACGGTGGCAGTTGAGTTAATAATCAGAAGTGTGTCACACTGTCCCCAGTGACAGCTGATCTGGCAGTAAGTGAGTTAATGGCCTCTGTTCTTTGTTACATGTCGCTGCATATCAAAATGGAGTCAGATCTTAGGAGGATAGCACAACCTGCACAGATGTGACTCGGTTGCTGGAGCAAGCTGGCTGAGCCTGCAACCTTTTCAGATGTCATCAGGGGGCTATGAAACAAGATGAAGTGTAAAGCCCTGTACACACGATCGGTTTTACCGATGAAAACAGTCCGATGGACTTTTTTCATCGGACAAACCGATCGTGTATGGGCCCCATCGGTCTTTTTTCCATCGGTGATTAAATTAGAACATGTTTTAAATGTATCCGATGGAAAAAAAAAAAAGTCTGTGTGGAACTCCATCGGAGAAAAAACCCACGCATGCTCAGAATCAAGTCGACGCATGCTCAGAAGCATTGAACTTAATTTTTCTCGGCTCGTCTGAGTGTTTTACGTCACAGTGTTTGGAACGGTTGGATTTTTGACTGATGGTGTGTAGGCAAGACTGATGGAAGTCAGCTTCATCGGAAATCCGATGGAAAAATCCATCGGATTTTATTCCATCGGAAATCCGATTGTGTGTACAGGGCTTAAGGGTGTTCGGAATGTATGGCCTGGGTCGTATGTATCTCTTAGCGATCTAGGAACCTACGCACATCAAGTTCATGTGCACCAGACGTCACATCAGGCATCTGTCTTCAGTCACAAATAAATACTTATCCTTACACTTCCTTCCTCTTTCCTGCATCCCTCAGAGGGATCTTCTTTATAAACTCCTGCAGCTTCAATGGATGTGAGGATGTGGAGAGATCCCCGTTGGTTGGCAGACATTTCGAAATTTCATTTGTTTCCTCAACTCGAGGACCAGCAGTGTGCAAACATCCTGTTGCTTGTTTACCACAACTTTTCCAACAGGAATATGGAAGAGGAGCCAAGAAAATACAAATAGAAATAAATAGGTTGCAGAAACAAAGGAAAGAACAGCCTGGTTTTAAATTATTTAATACTTGGGAAAAAATAAAGTTTGGTAGTATGCAGACGATGCTTGACGCTTGGAATTCTCTGCAATTATGTAAACAAACAGCATTTTACTGAATATTGTCCAGCTTGCCTCTGAAGTAAAATATCCAGTTTAGCTGCCAACAGTGTTCTTGTTAACTCGCTCTGACAACTCCAAACTTTAAAAATGTGTTCCGGAAATGTGTTTCCTTGTTTCCAATACTAATCACACTTACTACAAATTCCTCTTTTCTGTATGTTAACCACTGAAGCGCTAGAAGGTTTTACCCCCTTCATGACCAGAGCATTTTTTTTTTTTTTTGCTATTCAGCGCTGTGCTACTTTAACTGCCAATTGTGCGGTCATGCACCACTGTACACAAATGAAAATTATATATTTTTTCACACAAATAGAGCTTTCTGTTGGTGGTATTTGATCACCACAGTGTTTTTTATTTTTTATCATATAAAAATTGTGAAAAAATATATATTTTTTTCATTTCTTTAAATTTTACATCTTTTATATTTTACTTTTCTGCTAGAAAACATAGGAAATAAAAAAAAATTATTTCTTCATAAAATTAGTCCAAAATGTATCCTGCTACATGTCTTTGGTAAAAAAAAAAAAATCCCAAATAAGTGTATATTAATCGGTTTGTGTGAAAGTTATAGGGGTTGATTTACTAAAGGCAAAAAGACTGCACTTTGCAAAGTGCAGTTGTACTCTGCAAGAGCAGTTGTGCCAGAGCTTAGTAAATGAGCAGAAGCTCTGCTGATTTCCACCATCCAATCATGTGCAAGCAAAATGATGTTTTTATATTTTCTTTGCATGTGATTGGGTACTCTTTGCAAAGTGAAGAGTTACCTCATTTACTAAGCTCTGGAGCAACTGCAAGTGCACTTTGCAAAGCGCACAGTCTATTTGCCTTCAGTAAATCAACCTCAATGCATCTACAATTGTTTTTTTTTATACTAGTAATGGTGGTGATCAGCAACTTGTAGTGGGACTGTGATAATGTGTCGGAAAATCTGACGCTAACTGACTAACTGACACTGACATCACCAGTGATCACTGCTAATACTATACACTGTCACTGTGCTAATGACACTGGTTGGGAAGGGGTTAACATCTAGGGGCAATGAAATGATTAAAGGAGAAGTACAGCCAAAGCTTGTTTGGCTGTACTTCTCCTATAGATCACAACAGTGCAGTTCTTTCTGCACTCCTGTGACCCCTTTTCAGCAGACAGTGGGCTAAAGCCCACTGTCAGCTGACATCACAAAGATGGTCCGGGCTGGGGAAAGATTGCGACCATATGGTCAGGATCCACGTGGGGGGGGGGGGCAGAGAAGAGAGCAGACAGTCACTGGCTCTCTGTTCACGGAGCACTGAGAACCGAGCGATCAGCAGTGTTTGAATGCTCAGTTCTCAGCCTTAGAGCTGGCGGGGGACGGAACGATGCATCCAGCTAGCTAAGTATGATTCCAAAAAAAATAATCTCTTTTTACTGTACACCTAACAAGTGGAATGTGTGCAATATGTGCTGCTTTTACTAATAGATGTGGCTGCTTTGCAGGGAGAAAAGAACAGCCACATCACTGCTCTCTATATAGGGCTCTGTGTTGTTAGTAAACACAGGGCTCTGTGCTGTGATTTTCGAAGCCGATCAGCAGGTCCCGGCCATAAATCATTGGCCACTGGCCAGGACCTGCTGAGTGACTTGTGCTGTACCAAA
Organism: Rana muscosa; assembly: GCA_029206835.1. Classification (NCBI taxonomy): domain Eukaryota; kingdom Metazoa; phylum Chordata; class Amphibia; order Anura; family Ranidae; genus Rana; species Rana muscosa. The sequence goes on from CM055122.1 coordinate 832,211,371, forward strand.
TGACAGCAGAGATCGGGGTGGGTGGCACTCGCGTGTGCCCTATGCCCGGAAATGCTGGATCATGTGCATGTAAAAATTTCACATTTTTATGACACCATTTCCTTACAATAACATGGGTAATTATGATAACACGTACTACCATGGAAGACATCTTCACTAACAGTCCACAATGTTACAGAGCCTTTAAAAGCCATGAATTACAGTAATATATAATGGGCAGAATTATGTTCCCTACCTAACTTCTTTCAATTTAGGGTCAAGTCACAGATGTGAAAATAGACAACGAAGGACATTTAATTCTTTACAACAGTTTGTGGGCTCCATTCAATGGTTTTACACGACACCTGGGGATTGAGATATAATATTTATGCACCACAGTGATTTTACACATGATTAGGAGTTAGGCTTGCTCTGTCGATTCAAGCACATCAAGTCCTTTTTTTTTTTTCTTTTACCTTCAGCGCCACAGTTGGGTGCATCTTCAGTTTACTGGAAAGAACTGCTCCTTCATCAGCGCTTTGAATCCCTTCCCAGTTGGGTGTTTTCCAGAGCCACTAATTGGCAGTGTTCCTAGTCCACAAGCTAGTGGTTTTTCCCATTTTGTAGGCGAGCGCCTTCCCTGTGCATTAGCTGGGACTTTTCCAGGCTCGGTGATGGCATTAACATAATTCTATAATAACACCATAGAATAACTTGTGATCCTGCTGTGCAAACAGAGCTAGGCACAGGCAGTCCTGTAACCTTTAGTATTACTATCTTTATCTGTATACTGCTGCCATTCAAAGCACGAGTCAGCTTTCACATTATAGATTAAAAAAAAAAAATCATGAATACTGTATAAAAATCAAAGGTAGATAGGATTCTCTACACCTGCAGAGAATCTTATTTACCTATTTTACATTTTTTTACCAGTCCAGTAGTAAAAAAAAGTCAATATTGTCCGATTATATTCATAAGCAAATTGTATACCAGAATATCAAATGTCTTATGCCGCGTACACACGATCGATTTTTTCGACGGTGAAAACACCGTCGAGAAAATCGACGTTAAAAACGAGGAACAGCTTGTTCCCCCCACACACGGCCGTTTTAAATGTCATTTTTTTTTTGGTCGAAAAAAACGACCGTGTGTGGGCTCCGCGGCAGTGTTTCCCTATGGGAAACACTGCCGCGGAAAACATGTCGAAAAAAACGACGAGAAAAATTAGAACATGTTCTAATTTTTCTCGTCGTTTTTAATGCCGTTTTTCTCGTCGAAAAAAACGGCAGAAAGCCCACAGACGATCGTTTTTCTCGTCGAAAGGAAAAAATTTCGTTTTTCTCGACGAGAAAAACGACCGTGTGTACGCGGCATTAGAAGGACATAAGAATGTCATAAGAAGGAAATCGGGTGTCCAGGTTATCGTGGTCCGAAACTTCTCGTTTTTTTTCCCACCCTGTCTAATCTTGACCTTTATCTGAGATGTCATAATATTTCTCTGACTATTTCTCTGACTAGTTTAGCCAGATATCATCAAAGGCCAGTGGAGGGCATCAAGAAACTGATAACATCTATTGATTCTGAGGGGAGGATTTACTAAAACCAGGTGCACACAGAATCCTGTGTAGCTGTGCATTGTAACCAAACAAATGGTTACTATGCACAGCCGGACCAGATTCTGTGTGCACCATTTTATAGTAAATCTCAAACTATGGCCGGGTTCACACTGGTATGACACGACAGTCGGACAACTGTGGACCCGACTTTGCCCTGCGACTTAAAGTGCGACATCTGTCCCACTTCAATGAACGGGAATCCGACTTTGATCCCGACAATGCAGACAATTTGTGTCTGGTATGAATCTCTAGGGGGAACTCTACTCCAAATTAAAAAAAAACACGGCATGGGTTTTCTCTCCAATAGCATACGAGGTCTGGTATGGATTTTAATGGGAACCCCCACACTGAAAAAATGGCGTGGGGTCCCCCCCATAATCCATACCAGACTCTTATCTGAGCGTGCAGCCCGGTAGGTCAGAAACAGGGGTGGGGACGAGCGAGCGCCCTCCCCCACCTGCTGAACCGTAGGAGGCCACATGTCCTCAACATGGGGGGGTTGGTGCTTTGGGGATAGGGGGCCTTGCGCCACTCACCCCAAAGCACCTTGTCCTGATGTTGATGAGGACAAGGGCCTCTTCCCAACAACCCTGGCCATTGGTTGTCTGGGTCTGCGGGCGGGGAGCTTATCGGAATCTGCAAGCCCCCTTTAACATTGTACCCCTACCCATTCACCTAAAAAAAAAGTGTCAAAAATAAAACGCAGCACACAGGTTTTTAAAGTAATTTATTAAGGCAGCTCCGGCATCTTTTCCGATTTCTTCTCCCCTCTTCGGCTCTTCTCCCTCCTCCGCTGATGTCTTCTGCCTCTGCCAGTTCTTCTCCCCTCTCCGGTTCTTCTCCGGTGATGTCTTCTAGCCCTCTCCGATTCTTTTCCCTCTGTCTGCTGTCTTCTGCCTTTGCCGGGTCTTGTCCACTGTCTTCTCGCTCTTTTGCCGGGTCTTCTCCGCTGTCTTCTCCCTCTGTTCTTCTTCCGGTGTTGACTCAACGCTCTCTCCCGCTCTAATGCTGGGTGCGCGGTGTGCACTACTTATTTCACCATGGGGCGTGGTCACCGGGTGACGTTATTCGGAGGCCTCGCCCCTTATGATATCACCACCCCATCATGACCTGGGCGGTGATGCCATAAGGGGCGGGGCCTCCGGATGACAGGGCTTCCAGTTTGCGATAAGCCCCCCCGCCCGCAGACCCTGACAACCCACGGCCAAGGTTGTTGGGAAGAGGCCCTTGTCCCCATCAACAAAGCACCCACCCCCCCATGTTGAGGGCATGTGGCCTAGTATGGTTCAGGAGGGGGGGGCGGCACTCGCTCGTCCCCTCCCCCTTTCCTGACCTGCCGAGCTGCATGCTCGGATAAGGGTCTGGTATGGATTTTGGGGGGGACCCCACACTGTTTTTTTGGCAAGGGGGTTTCCCTTAAAATCCATGCCAGACCAAAGGGTCTGGTATGGTCTTGGAGGGGAAACCCATGCTGTTTTTTTTGTTGTTTTTTTTTATTTGGCGTGGAGTTTTCCCTAAAGATTCATACCAGACTCAAAGTGCCTGGTATTGTCGGGATTAAAGTCGGATCCCCGTTCATTGAAGTCGGACGGCTGTCGAACTTCAAGTCGCAGGGCAAAGTCGGATCCACAGTGGTACGACTGTGTGAACCGGCCCCAATGTCGGAGCGTTTGTCGTACAAACATAACACGTTTGTCGTACAAACATACAAAATACAACAACATATAAAGCCATCCTCAACTCTGCCCCAAGCTATATCTACAATCTCATCTCAAAATATCAATGAAACCGCCCTGTTTGTCTTTCCCACAATCTCCTGGTCTTTAGCCCCTTGTCACCACCTCCCATGCTTACCTCCAGGATTTCTCCCAAACTTCTCCTATTCTCTGGAACCACTACCCCAATCTGTCCAGCTATAAGCAATCCCTGAAATATTCTCTTCGGGGAGTCCAAATCCTGCCATCATCTAATAAACTCTAATGCCGCGTACACACGATTGGATTTTCCGTTGGAAATACCTTGGATGGTTTTTCTGACGGAATTCCGCTCAAGCTTGGCTTGCATACACACGGTCACACAAAAGTTCTCTGAACTTTCAACCGACAAGAACGTGGTGACGTACAACACTACGACGAGCCAAGAAAATTAAGTTCAATGCTTCCGATCATGCGTCTAATTGTTTCCGAGCATGCGTCGGAATTTTGCACGTCGGAATTGCTACAGACAATCAAAATTTCCGATTGGAATTTTTTACATCGGAAAATTTGAGAACCAGCTTTCAAATTTTTGCTGGCGGAAATTCTGACAGGAAAAGTCCGATGGAGCCTACACACGGTCGGAATTTCCAACCAAAAGCTTGCATCGGACTTTTCTTGTCGGAATTTCCGATCGTGAGTACGGGGCATTACTTTCTCCATCAGCTCACCCCTTACAGTTATTACCTTTTGTATCACATCCTCCTTCCCTTTAGATTGTATGGTGTCACCGAACAGTGCCCTCTGATCCCTCTTGAATATTGTAACTCTACTGTCTTGCTTTAATTTGCAAACGTTATATTTAAATCCAGAATAAAAGTAAAATAGTGTCAGTTGCACTATTAGAGGGATTTTGTATACTGTTTTTTTTTTTGTAATATATTGAGCATTAAAACATGGGTGTGCACCTCAAAGCTCAGACACAAATGAGTGTGCATGTGTGTGTATATATATATATATATATATATTGTGACAGCAGGAAGGTAAAGTCACCTGGTTGCATCCAGGGGGGTAGATATATTTCGCCCAGATTCAGGCTTTACGCCGATTTATACAGCTAGGTGGAGAGTTGTATAAGCCCAGCTGAGACTAGTGGGCTCATTGATGACTCATACCTCTAGGGAGAGGGCTGGGCGTCGTGCAGGCAGGGAGTTGATGAGGCCAGCTGAAGCCTGTCAGTTCGTTTAAGGCCTCTATAAAAACTCCCAGATTCATTAGATGTTAGCTCATGCCTGGAAGCAGACCTGTGTGGACTGTCTAGGGAGAGTGAACCCCTGTGCGGTGAGAGAAAGCCTGTGTGGCTATATTTTGCTTGGACATTTAAAACCAGGGACTAGGACAGCACTAGGCTGATCCCAGTTGTTAGTTAGGAAACCTGTATGTTTAGTCAGAGGTCAAGTTGACCAGGATTTATTTTGTTTGTTTCTTTTGCTTTGCTGTGTTTTTGTCACTGTAAATAGAAAATAAACGGCACCTTTTTTGATTTTGAAAACCACAACCTCCGTCTGCTGGGCCTGTTTTTGTGTGGGGAGCCCATCCCGGGGGTCACACACACCCGCTGCCGAGCTAACCCCCTCACAGTTGGTGGAGAACCAGTGGCAGTTTTTTTTTTAAGCCAGCATGGAGGAGATACTGAAACAGCTGGCTCTAGCAAATGCCAATCAACAGCAGACAAATGCAGGTTTGCAAAAGAGCCTTGCAGCTCAACAACAGAACTTCGCAGCCCAGCAGCAAGCTCATCAACAGAGCCTTGCAGCCCAGCAGCAAGCTCACCAACAGAGTCTGGAAGCTCAGCAACAAGCCCAGCAACGATCTGAGGCCCGCTTCATAGACCTATTACAGAAGCAAGAGCAGAGACTACAACAAATGGAAGCAGTAATGCAGCAACGTCCGCAGACCAGTGAGGAAAGCCGTCCCACTAATACAGCGTCCTTTGGGGTGAGTCGTTTATTGACAAAAATGACTGGAGAGGATGATCCAGAGGTATTTTTGACCACGTTTGAAAGGACTGCTGAAAGAGAAAAGTGGCCTGAGGAGCAGTGGGCTGGACTGGTGGCTCCTCTGTTAACGGGTGAATCGCAGAAAGCTTACTATGACCTAGAGCCTGACCAAGCAAAAGACTATGTGATGCTAAAAGCTGAAATATTGGCAAGGCTGGGTGTCACCCTGGCTGTCCGGGCTCAGCGTGTGCATAACTGGACTTTCCAGCTTGGAAAACCCCCCAGGTCTCAAATGTATGATCTCATTCACCTGAGCAGAAAGTGGCTACAGCCAGAGACTTTGTCCGCACCAAAGATTGTGGAACGTGTTGTAATGGATCGGTTTTTGAGAGCTCTTCCTACTGCCATCCAAAAGTGGGTAAGCCATGGAGACCCAGAGACGGCCGATGGTCTTGTGGATCGTGTGGAGAAATACTTGGCTACAGAGAACCTGACGGCCTCTTCCAGAGACACTCGGACTTTCCACCCTAAGACCAGACCATCCCCAGGGGCGGATAAGATGATTCCAAGGGGTAAGGGTGGAGAGAGTGAGAGGGTGGGAGCTCTACCCCAAGTTTGGCGAGAACAGCCTGGGAAATCAGCGGCTCAAGAGGCGGCAAGAAGGATCATTTGCTACCGCTGCCGGCAAGCGGGACATATTGCAGCAAATTGCCCGGTTTTGGAGGAACCCATGCAGTGTGACTTTCTGACGGGCAGATGTCAGTCGCTGTGTGCGACAGTCGCATGCACTGCCATTCGGGGAACTGAGAAACATTTATGCAAAATGTGTATTAATGGTAGAAATGTTGTGGTATTGCTGGATTCAGGTAGCCTTGTGACCCTGATAAAGGCTGAATTAGTTAAAACAGAGGTCTCTGGGAATAGCAAGGTAGCTGTTATTTGTGTGCATGGGGACACCCGAGAGTATCCAGTGACTACAGTGTGTTTCGAGACCCCCAAAGGTACCCTTTCTCATCCAGTGGGCTTAGTGTCTCAGTTACCGCATGACGCCATTGTGGGAAGGGATTTTCCGAAGTTCTGGGAACTGTGGGATGATCCTGAGCCCCCCACTGGTGCCCCTATGTACCAGGAATATGATAGCCAGAACTCCTCTGAGAGTGGTGAGGACTCTCCCGAATTTCCCTTGTCAGTATTGGCAGGGGAGACTCAAGAAACTGGAGAGGAGCCCACCTCCTCAGACGAAAACCTACCGTCTGTGGAGTTTTCTGATCTTGAGGTTCACAGGGAAAACTTTGCCACAGAACAGTTGAAAGACCCCGCCCTAATAAAGGCACGGGAAAACGTAGTGAAAATAGATGGCGAGTTAGTGAACCCAGATAATACCTGCACTTACCCATACTTCAGCGTAGAGAAGGACCTACTGTATCGGGTGGCAAAAAGGGCAGAAGAAACCGTTGAGCAGCTTGTGGTGCCCAAACCTTACAGGAAGTTGGTGTTGGAGTTGGCCCATGGGCACATTCTTGGAGGTCATCTGGGGACAGAGAAAACCCGAGAGAGGGTATTACAGAGATTCTATTGGCCTGGGGTGATGAAGGACATAGAAAATTATTGTTCCTCCTGCCCTGTGTGTCAGAGGTCGGCCCCGATGCCACACTTCCGTAGCCCGCTGGTCCCTCTACCCATCATTGAGGTCCCGTTTGAGAGAATCGCAATGGATTTGGTAGGTCCTATAATCAAGTCCGCTAGGGGGCACCAGTACATATTGGTTATAATGGACTATGCCACCCGTTATCCAGAAGCGATCCCTCTCAGAAATACCTCGGCCAAAACCATAGCCAAAGAGCTATCTCTTGTTTTTAGCCGGGTGGGTATTTGTAAAGAACTGCTTACGGACCAAGGTACACCCTTTATGTCCCGGGTTATGAAGGAGCTGTGTAAATTGTTCAAAGTGACGCAATTACGTACATCTGTGTATCACCCCCAAACCGATGGGCTGGTTGAAAGATTCAACAAAACCCTAAAACAAATGTTGAAGAAAGTGGTGGATAGGGATGGAAAGGATTGGGACTGTCTACTTCCTTATTTGATGTTTGCTATTAGGGAGGTGCCCCAATCCTCTACGGGATTCTCCCCCTTTGAGTTACTGTATGGGAGACACCCAAGAGGGCTGTTGGATATTGCCAAGGAAACTTGGGAAAGTGAGAGTTCTCCCCACAGGAGTGTGATTGAGCATGTCGCCCTGATGCAAGATCGAATTGCACAGGTAATGCCCATCGTGAAGGAACATTTGGCCCAAGCGCAGTTGGCACAGCAGAGAGTGTACAACCGTGGAGCCAAGACCCGTACCTTTTCCCCGGGGGATAGGATATTGGTACTTGTCCCTACGGTTGAAAGTAAATTCCTTGCCAAATGGCAAGGCCCCTACGAGATAATGGAAAAAGTGAGCGAAGTGAATTACAAGGTCAGACAACCAGGAAGGCGAAAGCCCGAACAGATCTATCACGTTAATCTGTTGAAAGCCTGGAGGGATAGAGAGTCCCTAGTCGCAGACACTTGGTCACCAGCTCAAACTGGTTGCGTGATTCCTGAGGTTGGAATCGCAGCCACCTTGTCACAACCCCAACAACAGGAGGTTAAGGAGTTTGTGCTTCGCAACAAGGAGGTATTCTCTGAGCTGCCGGGACAAACATCTGGGGTAGAGCATGACATTATTACCCCGCCCGGTGAAAGGGTGAAGTTAAAACCCTATCGGATCCCAGAGGCCCGACGGGAGGCAATACGGGAGGAAGTACAGAAAATGCTGAACTTAGGGGTGATAGAGGAGTCCCAAAGTGATTGGTCTAGTCCCATTGTGTTGGTGCCTAAACCGGATGGGAGCTGGCGATTTTGTAACGATTTTCGTCAGTTGAACAAAGTTACAAAATTTGACACCTACCCCATGCCACGTATAGATGAGTTGATCGACCGGCTGGGAACAGCCCGATACATGACGACTCTTGACCTCACAAAAGGGTATTGGCAAATCCCCCTGGCCAAGTCAGCCAAAGAGAAAACCGCATTTGTAACCCCAGACGGGGCGTTCCAATATAAAAGAATGCCGTTCGGGTTACAGAATGCGCCGGCCACATTCCAGCGGAAAATGGACCAGATGCTGAGGCCCCATCGGAAGTATGCTGCGGCTTACCTGGATGACGTAATTGTCCATAGCACAGATTGGGCCTCACATCTGCCAAAAGTGCAAGCAGTCCTGGACTCTGTTCGGGAAGCAGGGTTTACGGCTAACCCCAAGAAGTGTACCATTGGGCAGGAGGAGGCCAAATATCTTGGGTACACCATTGGGAGGGGAGTAATAAAACCCCAACTCAACAAAGTCGAGGCCATCCAGAGTTGGCCACGTCCCAACAGCAAGAAGCAGGTACGAGCCTTTCTGGGAATCGCTGGGTATTATCGGCGATTCATTCCCCACTTTGCTTCTAAGGCTGTGCCCCTAACCAACCTGACGAAGGGGAAAGGGTCGGTCATGATTAAATGGACCCCCGAGGCTGAGGCAGCATTCCAATTCTTGAAACAAGCCTTATGTAGCCAGCCAGTGTTGTACTCACCCGACTTCTCTAAAGACTTTGTCGTACAAAGTGATGCGTCAGATGTGGGGTTAGGAGCAGTATTGTCCCAGGTCTGGAACGGGGAAGAGCACCCAGTCATTTACCTCAGCAGGAAGTTGAAGTCCCATGAGGTAAATTACGCCACCGTTGAAAAGGAGTGTTTAGCGGTGAAGTGGGCTCTAGATTCCCTTCGGTACTACCTGCTAGGTAGGCACTTTGACATGGTTACGGATCACGCTCCGTTAAAGTGGATGGCTCAAAACAAGGAGACAAATAGAAGAGTGAATAGGTGGTTCCTGGCCCTACAGGAATTCAACTTCACAGTAAAGCATCGCCCTGGCGTTCAAATGGGGAATGTGGATGCTTTGTCTCGAGTACATGAATGCCTGATTGCTGGTGTTCCAACCCCGAGGTTAAAACAAGAGGGGGGGGTATGTGACAGCAGGAAGGTAAAGTCACCTGGTTGCATCCAGGGGGGTAGATATATTTCGCCCAGATTCAGGCTTTACGCCGATTTATACAGCTAGGTGGAGAGTTGTATAAGCCCAGCTGAGACTAGTGGGCTCATTGATGACTCATACCTCTAGGGAGAGGGCTGGGCGTCGTGCAGGCAGGGAGTTGATGAGGCCAGCTGAAGCCTGTCAGTTCGTTTAAGGCCTCTATAAAAACTCCCAGATTCATTAGATGTTAGCTCATGCCTGGAAGCAGACCTGTGTGGACTGTCTAGGGAGAGTGAACCCCTGTGCGGTGAGAGAAAGCCTGTGTGGCTATATTTTGCTTGGACATTTAAAACCAGGGACTAGGACAGCACTAGGCTGATCCCAGTTGTTAGTTAGGAAACCTGTATGTTTAGTCAGAGGTCAAGTTGACCAGGATTTATTTTGTTTGTTTCTTTTGCTTTGCTGTGTTTTTGTCACTGTAAATAGAAAATAAACGGCACCTTTTTTGATTTTGAAAACCACAACCTCCGTCTGCTGGGCCTGTTTTTGTGTGGGGAGCCCATCCCGGGGGTCACACACACCCGCTGCCGAGCTAACCCCCTCACAATATATATATATATATACACACACATACAGATACACACTCTTATGGCAGATATCAATTGGAGATCTTTCCAATCTCCCTGCCGACACACAAAGTGCTAATGTGCATGGAGGGTGTGCATTAGGGTGTGCCCAGGCACCCCCCCCCCCTGCGCATGCCTATGACTGGAATGATGTTATGTGTCCAGTTTAGGTACAATTGGTGACTAGCAGAGCTCTTTAAGGCCTCTATAGATGTACCAATAAAATTTCTCGTGCACCTCTGATTAGCAGAAAATGAAAACAATAATATAACATTTTTTACAGGTTACTTGGCTTGGAGTTATGAAGTTATTTTATTACTGTGGCATTTGCAAGCTGCTTAGTCCTTACTGTAACAGGTTTTGCTGGCAGTAAATTCTCCCCATCACAGGATGCTGCTTTCACACTCCAAATTGTCTGGATGTTCCTCTCTTTCCCAATGGTGTGTGTTTGAGGCACGGAGTAGCATTTCATCTATGTGGTTTGATCAATAAGAAAAGATCTGGAGAGGTTATTGTCACAAGGGAAGAGCTCTGCAGATTGTCAAGAAATCAACACTTGAATTACTTGGAAGAAACGAGATGTCAGCGAAGACGACATGCTTCATCATCTCATTGATTACTTGCACTGACTGTGTACATTCTATGAGGTCTCCCGACTATAGAACAGCGGTATCGGGGACACTGATGCCTATTTCGAGAAAAGTGTTTTCACAGCATTACTCAGTCATGTGTGTTAGAGTGATCTGTGGGGTGTTGTTGGGGTTTGATGGAGTTACAGAAGCTGTTGGAGGCATAAGCAGATAAAGGGCATGCAGGTATAAAACAGACACGTGGAATTTGCTTGGGAGTTTACAAAAATCACTTCTTTCTGCAGTGCATAGTGGTTAAAGAAAATGCAACGTTACAACCGCACATTAACCTGCTGATGCTCTCTTCAAACGTTACTAAACCCAGGACCCAGCATTCACTATATCTGGTCTCCCACAGTACACAGAACCCGGAAATGCAATTATTTTAGTAAATATAAACTGCTAAATACCTTTTCTCATCAGCAGTAGATAGCAGTCTTATGACTTCTATCAGTGTCTGGTTAAAGCTTGTAGGAGGAGTTTTCATTATATTCTGACTGTCCTATGAGGCTTCGGGACCCCTGACCCTCTGTCTGGGCAGTGCTGATTGACCCTGTGCCAATCATATGCACTCTCCACAAAAAACAACAACTCTCCAGCAATGCACACCAAACTGAGCATGTGTAGAGTGACTACAAAGGCTCTGTCTTATCTGGAGATGGATAGAGGACAGTGGAAGAAGGGGAGGATCAGAGAAGGCAGTGATCAAACAACCTTTTTATACAATGCCCAGGATTAACCCCTTAGTTCCCACAGTGAGTATAACAAGCATTGGAAAAAAATATAAAGAAACTGCGCTATAGTGTAAAACCTGGTAAATAATTAAATTTAACTAGAAAAAAGGGAAATAAAGGAAAGCAGCAACTATTCTGAAAACAATCATCAGTGCATGTAAATAAGAAAAAATATATATATAGTCGCGCTAACTTATGACTGAACATAAGCCCACCACTGAATAATTGAAAAAAATCCAAATACCAACAGTGATAAATCATATAAATACTCAATGAAGAACCATGAAAAATCTGTAAATTATAAATAATAATAAGGTGAGTGAACCATGATTAAACAGTTAATAAGATGATAGTCCACAACTGCTATATGAAACTCTCAAGGTTCACGTCTAAAAGTCCATAATAAACAAAACACCCGTGAGTAAGTGTCCAAAAAAGCCAACGACAGAAATCTTCTTATAATCCGCCTTAAAGTGCGTCAGCGCCGACCGGTCAGAGGCGCTGGCACACAAATACGTCCGTGGAAGCCGAGCAGTGGAGGGTGACGTCAGCACAAAGCTCGTATCCTTCCCTACGCGTTTCGTGAAAATTCACGTCGTCTCGGGGCACGAAACGCGTAGGGAAGGATACGAGCTTTGTGCTGACGTCACCCTCCACTGCTCGGCTTCCACGGACGTATTTGTGTGCCAGCGCCTCTGACCGGTCGGCGCTGACGCACTTTAAGGCTGTCTTTTTAACTGCTTTTGTGAGTATGATTCCATTATTCCTTTAATAAATGTACACCAAGGATTTTACAGTATTCGGTGTCCTTCCTTCTTTTCATGTTGATGTTGAACATTCGCATGAGGCTGTATGAGCTGTCGGGCTACTAAACCATTGAAGTTCATCATCTGCTGAAATCCGGAGGTTCCACTGAGTATCATTTGAGGCTGTTTTAAGTCCTCTGTCATAGGGGACCATCCCTTTTTGGTAAGCAGGAATTCTTACTGGTGGTGGTGAAAGTCACGGATTATAAGAAGATTTCTGTCGTTGGCTTTTTTGGACACTTACTCACGGGTGTTTTGTTTATTATGGACTTTTAGACGTGAACCTTGAGAGTTTCATATAGCAGTTGTGGACTATCATCTTATTAACTGTTTAATCATGGTTCACTCACCTTATTATTATTTATAATTTACAGATTTTTCATGGTTCTTCATTGAGTATTTATATGATTTATCACTGTTGGTATTTGGATTTTTTTCAATTATTCAGTGGTGGGCTTATGTTCAGTCATAAGTTAGCGCGACTATATATATATTTTTTCTTATAACAAGCATGCTTTACTGCATATACACACTGATTTTACTGTTGTGGGTTTAGTAACACTTTAAGCAAGCATACAATTAGCATATTTTGATGTGTACAGTCTATATTTCACATTGCTCCAGGATTGCAAGACAAGAAGGTTTTACTCTCCCTTCTACTTTTTTTTATTTAATATCTTTTTATTGTTTTTTTAACAACACATCACATATTTACAATACAGTACATAGGACACATACACACTCTCAATATTTCCAAACAGTAACAAAAAAAAAAAAAAAAAGAGACAATACTCTACACTCCTATATATAAAAGGCCCGGCCATGAAATCTCCCAATGCCTAGGGGAATCAAGGCTGGGCGGGAGAGAGGGCAAGGAGTAATCAGGAATAGAAACAGAGCAGCGAGGCAGAGCAGCGAGGAAGGGGGAGAGATGAAAAAAAAAAAAAAAACCCTTCTACCTACTAACAAAAAGACAGGTATAAGAACCTGATATAGGCTATGAAAGTAGAAAAAAAAAAAAAAAGGTGTCAATTCCTATGTGTAGAGACAAAAAGTGACCAGGATGTGGAGGGGGGAGGGAAAAGATGGGGGGGGGAAGGGAAGAGAGTTAAGAAAAGAGGGGAGGGAAAGTGTCAATACCTATGTATAGAGACAAAAAGTGACCGGGTTGTGGAGGAGAAAAAAAAAAAAAAAAGGGAGGGGAAACAACTGCTTCATACTAACAAAAAGACAGGTATTAAAACCTGATATAGGCCAAATGAATGACCAAGTGACAAAACATATGTGTATAGTCATAAAGTGAACAACCAAAAAAAAAAAAAAAAAACCCTTCTATCTACTAACAAAAATACTTGTAAGTGATACTCTAATTTGGGTACTCTTTAAAATGAAATAGTACCAAACACTTCTACTAATTAAAAGTGGAGAAAGAAAAAAAAAATAAAAAGGGGGGGGAGGGAGGAGGATTAAGAAAAAAGGGGAGGGAGGGGAAGGGGGGGTAATATTATTTTCTCCCCGGTGTCATATAAGTGATACTCTGGTATGGGTGCTCTTGAAAATAGTATAATTCCAAACACTTCTACTAACTAAAAACCTAGTGTTAAATTCTGCCAGAAAAAAAAAAAAAGAAAAAAAAAAAAAAGGGGGAGGGGGGTGAAAAGGAGAGGGGAGTAGGGGCCACCTTATTCTCACCCCAATATCTTATGTTGTAGTGAAACTCCAATATTAGTGCCTTTTATGGTGGAGTGATTCCAAAAACTACCTCAAACTAAAAGTCTAGTGTTAGGATCCACTCAACACAAAAACAAAAAAAAAAACAAAAAAACAAAAACAAAAAAAACCCCCTCCCCCCTCTCCTCTCTGTGTTCGTTAATTTTACAGTATGTATCTCCTTCCTCATTGTTATTTAACTATTCTCTCCTATATAATTTATCTTAGCTTCACTTAAGGTCCCTCTCGGAGCATACAAATATATATAAAAAAAAAATAAAAAAAAGGGGAGGGGGGGAAGAAGGGGGGATGGGAGGGGGTAATTGGGAAAAGAAACAGAGGAAAGATAGGAAAGAGAAAAAAAGGGAAAAAGGGAAAAATAGGCCGGCATGCATGGTGTCTAGCGATATATATATATTGCTCCATATAATTTATAGTCTCTTAAGGAACAAGCCCATCAGTACCCCAAAAAGCTCGATCTTAAACTCCAAGTAACTTATCCAGTATATATGGGTTAAGTCTTAGTGGCGTTGTGCCATTATTTCCCTATAAGTTTTGAAGTGTCCTTGAACTCCATCCACGGAGTCCAAGTTGAGATGTGTCGTTGATAAGTGTCCTTGTTATAATGGGTAATATCTTCCATGAGATGGACCTCCGATATTTTTTGGAACCACTTTTTCATGGATGGAATCTCAGGTTGGCCCCAAAGGGTAGGTATTAGTGCTTTGGCCGTATTAAGCAGATATGGTACTAGAGAACATTTATATTTTTTGACAGGTTCCTTAGTAGCATGGAAAAGAATGGTCCATGCATCTATAGGGAGATTAGTATTGGTTATTTGTTGAATAATTCGAATAATGCTAAACCAGTAGGGGCGAATATGTGGGCACGACCACCATATATGTGCGTGGGTTGCTCTGTTCCCACAGTTCCTCCCGCACAGTGGGGAATTGGCGGGGAACATCTGATGGAGCCTTGATGGAGTATAGTGCCATCTAGTTAGCAATTTATAATTAACCTCAGCCGACTTAGATGCAATTGAAGAAATATGAGTCAACTGCAGAACTTTATCTTTTTGACTATCTGGGATACAGGATTCCAAATCTGTCTCCCACTTAGCAAGAAAAGGAGGATAAGTGTCTTCTTGGAGTTTACTAAGTGATTTATAAAATGCAGAGATACTATGTTCAGGTAATTCCATTGAGTTGAAAACTTCCTCGATGCTGTTTAGGTCCTGTATACCTTTGAGCGGCTGAGGCAAAGTTCTAAGAAACGCCTGCATTTGGGTGTATCTCCATTTGTCAAGAAACGTAATCGGCTTATGGTCAAGGATTTCCTTAAGGGGCTTGGGAGCATTTGCTCGCAAGACCTGGTGTAATAAAAGGGGTCCTTCTGGCGACCATGTCTTATATCCCGGATCTAATAGACCGGGTAAGAAATAATCATGTTCCAAAAGCGGTAGCAGAGGAGAAGCATACGACCATGAAATCTTCCTATGTAAAGCATCCCACACATCAAGGGTGGATGTAGTTAATATAGAGGTACTTGAGGCAAGGTGCCTATGTGTGCGTGGTAACCAGGGTATAGTTGCTAGATCTGTTTTACTCAAATCGTATTCCAAACTCACCCAAAGTTTGGATTTAGCAGCGTATTTCCATTCAACAATTCTAGATAAGATAACAGCCTGGTAATATCTCTTGAAATTTGGGAGGGCCAGCCCCCCAGCCTCCTTGGAGCGAAATAACACTTCCTTAGATACTCTGGGGTGGCTGTTCTTCCAAATAAAGCGGGAGACCATGGTTTGTACTAATGAAAAAAAATCTATGGGCACACCCAATGGGATCATTTGAAAAAAAAAAAGAACTCTGGGTAGAATATTCATTTTGACTATACTTACTCTACCCAGCCATGAATGTGTCAGCGTACTCCACTTTTGTAGATCCTTTCTAATATTATTCAATAATGGAATATAATTATATTTAAAGAGGGAATGGGTATGAGACGTCAAATTCACTCCCAGATATTTCATACTACATTGAACCCATCTGAAAGGGAAGAGGGGTTTTAACCTTTCCGCCTCTCTTCCTGGTAGGTTAATATTTAGAATTTCAGACTTAGTAAGGTTAATTTTAAAGTTAGAAAGTATCTGAAAAGTGGAGAAGGCTGTCATTAAATTAGGAAGCGATATGCGGGGCTGCTGGATAAAGAATAATATGTCGTCCGCATATGCCGCATATTTGTGCATTTTATTTTCTACTTGAATCCCATGTATATTTGAATTATGTCTTACAGTTGCCAAAAAAGGTTCGAGTGTGAGGGCAAATAAAAGGGGTGACAGGGGACAACCCTGTCTAGTCCCATTAAATAATTGAAATGACTCACTCAAAGTGCCGTTGATGCGAATTTGTGCCGTAGGATTAGTATAAAGGGAGGTGATACGGTGGAGCATCTTGGGTCCCAACCCAAAATGTTGCAGGGTCATTTTTAAATATTCCCAGTCCACCCTATCAAACGCTTTTTCTGCGTCTGTGGATACAAATAGGGTGGGCTGGGACGTCTTTTGAACGTGTTGTATAAGAGATATCGCCCGGAGAGAATTATCCTTGGCTTCTCTATATGGCATGAAACCTGTCTGGTCTGTAGAGATCCATCTAGGTACCAGAGGGAGTAGTCTATTTGCCATTACCTTCGAGTATAATTTAATATCAACGTTTAATAAGGAAATTGGCCTGTAACTACTGCATTGAGTGGGGTCCTTATCTCTTTTAAGAATAACTGAGATATGAGCTGTAAGAGATTCCGGGCGTAATCCCGAAGTCTGTGAAATTGAGTTGGCATAAGTCGTGAGCTGGGGCAAAAGAACATCGCTAAATGTTTTATAGTATCGAGTAGTGTAACCGTCCGGTCCCGGTGCTTTACCTGTCGGTGAAGATTTCAGAGCTATCTGAAACTCTTCTATCGAGAATTCTGATTCAAGCTCTCTGAGAGCTGAGTTTGAAAGTTTAGGCAAATTAGCTTCTTTTAAATATGCAAGCATGAGACTACGTCTCTCCTTTATAGTCAGAGACGGAGAATCACATTGCACCTTATACAGATCTGCATAATACTCCCTAAAAGCTTTAGCAATATGGGGAGTCGCATAGACTATGTTTCCATTAGATAATTTTATTTTAGGGATAAATGATCTAGTCTGTTTTTCTTTAAGGGATCTTGCTAATTGTCTACTGGGTTTATCTCCCCACTCATAAAGTTTTTGCGAGTAGCGTTGAAATCTCCGAGTTGTGTCTAAGTTAAGCAGGTTTTTCAACTCTTCTCGCTTCAACGTAAGAGCTTCTAAATGGGTTATATGTAAAGTAAGCTTGTGTTGTTTATCCAGTTCAGTTATTTGATGAAGAACCTGCTCCAGACGTTGACCATGCTCTCTCTTTTTCCTTGCCCCAAGTTCTATAAATCGCCCTCTCATGGTTGCCTTGTGTGCTTCCCATATAATAGCAGGAGATGTTTCAGATGGTTTGTTGTCTCTAAAGTATTGTGATATATGTGAGGCAAACGTTGCAACCTCTGTTGCATTAGATAAAAGGGAATCATTAAGTTTCCAATTACTGGAGCGTTGAGGCAGAGTGGGCATGGTCATAGTCATCGACACAGGTGCATGATCTGATATTGTCGCTGTGCCTATATCCGCCGATTTTAATAATGGAAGATGATGATGGTCTAAAAAAATATTATCTATTCGAGAATAGGACTGACGAGTCTTCGAAAAATGAGAGAAGTCTTTTTCTTTTGGATGTAAAATACGCCATACGTCTATTAATTGCCAGTCTGTTAGTTTTTTTTTTAACAGTAGACAGACGTTTAAAAGAGATATTAGAACGACCATGGGATGTATCTAGAGCAGGGTCTAGAGACATGTTTATATCTCCTGCCAGTATAATTAATCCCTCAGCAAAATGTGATAGATCAGTGAGAGTTTGAGAAAAGAAAATAGTTTGATTTTGGTTCGGACAATATATGTTTGCTAGGGTACATTGGGTAGTGCCCAGATAGCCCTTTATAAAAAGAAATCGGCCATGGTCATCCGCTTGCATATCTAAAAAGCGAAAAGGTACGCTAGCACTAAAACCGATAGCCACACCCTTAGCCTTATTCGTATCTGAAAGACCGTAGTACCACTGGGGAAAATATACCGAATTCAATTTGACCTGTGTCGTATGGGTTAAATGTGTTTCTTGAAGATACACAATGGAAGAAGACAACTTCCGTAGTTCACGGGTAACCTGATGGCGTTTAGCCGCCACATTTAGACCCCTAACATTATAGGAGGTGACTTTAAGTGTGGCCATCATCTCTGTGGAGCGTAACTCCTGCGCCTATTTCTCCATGCATACCGGCCTCGAGGGGGGGGGGGGGAAAGAGTAAAAATAAAACAGGTATATACTGAGAGACAAAAACACAGAAAACAAACAAATTTGCATAAACAGCAAAAACGCCCATCGGGCGCATGTGGGAAATTTTAATTTGTCACGCAGATATCTGCGGTGGTCCCTGTGGGGTGAGGGGGGCAGGCAGTCATCCAGAACTCCCTAGGGAGGATGGGACCGAGAATTACTCGAAGGCTACCTGCTCTCTCCAGCACCAAAAGGAAAAAAAGGGAGGGGAACATGTCGTGTGAAGGACACTTGGGGGCATTATGCTCCACCCGCATTCAGCTGTGCGACTGGCAATATGCCAAATAAAAAATACTTTTTACTCCAACATAGCTCAATAAACCGTAAGCAATAGACCTTCTTAGAATCAATATTCTCTAACTGCTAAATCTTATTTTATTTCGTTAAGCATAGTAGCTTAAAAGCGTGTTATATCAGGGAGGGAATAAACACGTAGATCTAAATACTCTTTACTCATCTATGTTGTTGTTCAATGTCTCGTGTAGAAGAACGTCCTTTTTTAGTGATAGGTTTTTGCCAATGAGAGTCCTGGGTATATGAGACCTTAGGGATCGGGTCATGCCAACCCGGGAGGTCCATTGATGGAAGATCAAGGACCTTTAGAAATTGTGGTAATTCCTCTGGGAACCGAAGAGTGTGTGAGCGACCATTTTTGGTGGCAATAAGGCACGCCGGGAAACCCCATCTATAAGTGATTCCATTAGAACGTAAATGTTCCAAAAGTGGTTTTAGGCCTCTACGGCGGTCTAACGTTTCTTTGGACAAATCTGAGAAAATAGTGAGAGTCGCTCCATCGAAATCAATGTTGGGGATACTTCTCATCTTGTCCATTATGGCGTTCTTGTCTGAAAAATAATGTAATCGGCATATTACATCCCTAGGTTGCTCAGTGACAATATTGCGTGGCCTGTAGGCTCGGTGTATTCGGTCAAAGCGTAGTAGATCCGTGGGTGCCTTTCCCAAAACTGAATTAAATATACCCGTGATTGATGGCTCCAGGTCCTTATCACCAGTAGCTTCAGGTAAACCTCGAATTCGCAGATTGTTTCTGCGATTTCTATTCTCGAGATCCTCGAGCTTATATAGTGAGATGCGGTGAGCAAGAGCTATCTGTGTGACCGCTTGTTGTAATTCTCTTATAGCGTTTTCATGAGTATCTTGTCTCTTTTCTGTATCTTCCACCCTGTCGAGGATATGTGCCATATCTGTTCTTACCCCTGCTATTTCCTTTTTTATTGATGTTTCAAGACCATAGAACATCCCGGCTAGTTCTTTTCTAATGCCGCTCAGTAAGGACGACATGTCTGAGGCTGTAGGGGATTCAGGTTCTTCCATGAGGTCTGAGCAGTAAGATGATGTAGGCGAATTTTTTCTCTCAAAGGTTGCTAATGAAGCGAGAGATGTGGTGCTTCTCGTGCACCTCGTTTGGCCGCAACTAGCGTTGGGGCCGATTCCGCTGGTAACCAGGAAACGTTGTATAGAATTATTAGCAGCTTGATTAATCGCTATTTCTTTATTATGTTTTTTAGTCGAGCTAGAGCTAGAGCGTTTTTTTTTAGATGTCTTTATTGGCATATTTAGGACTTTAGAGCTTCAAGGCTGCATGCTGAGTGGAGCCCCCCTCAGTCTCATCCACTCAGCAGCATAAGCATAAGCAACACGTGGCGTAGGGCATATGGTTATTCCAGACCATTTCCAACATACAGTCCTATTGGTCTTATTTCTGTTAGATATGTTTTTTCTAGCGATTTTAAAATAACAACCACTGGATATTATATCACGGTACATAAATAGAGCTATCCAGCATCCTCATATATCCTCATATATCAGCATATCATATCTCAGCAGCCAAGCAAAAACACCACCAGATATTTTTCTCCACTGTATATCTCTCCTTACTTTGTTGTCTGTCAATGTCTCATATTCACTTAGAGAGTAAGAGATTGATGTTAACTGGCACTAAGTCATAGTTCATCTAATTCAACTAGAGAGGCCAAGGGTATTTCCAGGAGAGGGGCACATATACTGGGCCTTCACCTAGAGCTTATAGAGGTATAGCTATGTGTCCGGGGGGCTGATATCGGGGGCTGGTTGGCTGAGTGGCTGGTGATTTGGGTCTGGGTGTAGCAAGATGGCCGCTGACTTCCAGATGTAGGCCGAAGCCGCGGCCTTTCCTAACACAGTCCCCGGCCCGGGAAAACCTGTTTTTTCAGGTATTGAGCCTTTAAAGCAGCCCCCACCTGGCACCCAGACTGTCCTCCGCTACAAAGGGTGCAAATACTGGGACCAGAATGTACCTGAGTGGCGGGTATACGAGCGTCCTGTCGGGCCTCCGAATGGTGTCGGGCCGGGATGTGTAGCGCTGGTGCACCTCTGGGGGGTCCGCTGTCCTTGTTCGTTCCGCTGGACCCAGCAATCGATACCGGCGGCTGCGGAGGTCTCATAAGCTGGTCCTCGGGTTGTGGAGCTGGCCGCGGGCCGGCACGTATAGGCGGCCAGGTATCTCTGTTGCTGTCGGTGTTCCACTCCAGGGATATCCCAGGGCTCGGCTAGTCCTCCGTCCTTCCCCAGTATCGATGTTCCGTCAGAGATGGCAACCCGTCAGAATCAACACCCAGATTCAGTTCAGTTACATAGTTTAAACACTGACAGGATCCTTAAGCGTTTGCAAATGTTTTCTACCAACAGCTCATCCCAGGTAACTGTGCCTGGGGAAGGAATCAGCCAATAGTAATAGCAATCACCATGGGTAACATCAGTCTTCCAACATGAGAAAAAAAAACTTTTTTCATTATTTTCACTTCAGTACTTTTACCATGTAACAGCAGTTCCATTCGCTTAAATCACAGTCCATGTTTATCCAGTGTATGCATTAATAGCATTAATAACATTTAAATTTGAATGTTTAGTCCTACCATTTCGTAGTCTGCAGTTTTAAGTAACCTGTCCTGTTTCAGGCTAGCACACAGCTCTAAGCCCTCTTTAGCCGTTCACCAGCTCCAAAGCTCCAGAGTCAGGACTCGTATTACAGTCCAGGGCAGCACATCAGACTCAAACCGGGGTCAGGGGCGCTGAGGAGGAGAAAGGCAGGATACCGCACAACTCCGGTGAAGCTCAGGCATCCACGCTATCTGGTCATATGATGGGAACCGCCGTCTCGGCGGCTGCTGCAATCAGTCTCGCCTGTCCTCCTCTCCTCTCATATCCACGGCGGCTGCCATCCCTTTCTCTCACGGTTCTCACTCTCCCTTCTACTTAAAGAGGAACTGCAGTCTGCTCATATAATTGGTAGTAAAAACATCTTTGGCTTTCTGAAGCTTCCCTCTAACCACATATATATATATATATATATATATATATATAATTTGATATATACTGTGATTCTGTACTTGCCAAATATGCTGCAGAAATCTCCCACCACTAAGTCTGGCTGCAGCCATTTTAACTGTGGGCAGCTGAAGCTGCTGCCTGTTCACTTCCTGGATTTACACAGACACACCTCCAGCCCTGCAGCTCTCATTGGCCCTCTTATGACTCACCCTCCCTCCCTTCCTGGCAAACTCTCACGAGAGTGAGAGAGAGAGAGCTGTGCATGATGTCATAAGCCTAAGCTTTTTCCCAGACAAAAAAAGGAAGTAGGCTCTATAAGGTATTTACTGGCAGAAATTTTTTTTTTGTTCCCAAAGTTAAAACAAAAAGGGCAGAAGATTTAATAGATGGAAAGATGAAAAAATGACTGAAGGTCCGCTTTAAACCATGTCTGCATATAATATACTCACCACACCTACGAATATTCCAGTCCCAAATGTCACTTTAAGGACCGCTGTATCAGAAAATGTTATATTGTGATAACTGTATGTGTTAATAAAAAGCAATGATTAGTTAAAGAGGAGTTCCAGTCTCCCACCCAAAAATTTAAATCAGCAGCTACAAATACTGTAGCTGCTGACTTTTAATATAAGGACACTTACTTGTGCAAGGATCCAGCGTTGACCTCACCCGAGCCGATTCTTCAATTGGCTATCAGGTGCTGATGTCGTCATCCTGATTAAGTAAAACTGTCAGTGAAGCCTTGAGGCTTCACGGCTGGTTTCCCACTTTGCATGCGCAAACCATGCTGTGCTTTGTGAATGGTCCCACAGTCTACTGGGACCTATGATGTGTCCCAGAAAGGTGGGGGAGAAGGAGGGAAAAAGAGCGAACTTATGCTCTGATCATCGTGGCGATCTGACTCGAAAGTGGGAGCACGTACATTATTCAAAGCCAGGTACCCGCTCCCCCTACCGTCCACCCCCCCCCCTCGAAAAAGTGGCAAATGTGGCAGAGGAGGTGGGGAAGATGTAAATAAGTTGAACTCTTCCCCTTTTGGGTGAAATTCCACTTTAAGTACATGGAATCCTATATATTCTTTTTGTTTTTGTTTTTATATTTTTCTCAACATCTTCACATATGTAACAACCTTGTGAGATGGGAAATATGGACACATTGTAGCATGAAGTGTATAGGCAAATGACACTCAATTCAAAGTTTCTATAAAAGTAAAACACTTTTGACAGTTAATTAATAGATTTGTTATAGGGATCCTTACAAATGAGGGACAGTTGGGAGTTATGATCTGAAGACATACCAAATTGTCCAGAAAAAGTGACATTAACAAAGAATATAGTTTATCCCAACTCTTGTCACTTTCGTATTATCTTGACAGTCCACAAAGTAAAAGATGGTGGCATTTTCCAGTGTGTTGGAAAAACAACTATCTAAAGACAGGGATCAGGCTGTCTACAAATGCCTACAGTTCTTTCAGACCACACTAAGTGCCGGTTCACACTGGGGCAACACGACTTCCAGCGCGACTTTTCAAGGCAACTTGGAGACAACTTGAGCGCGACTTCAGCGCTACTTGGAGTGACTTACAACGTGACTTCAAGTCGCCTCCAGGACAGGCGACTTTGCCAGTGGCCAATCACATAATAATTTCCCCTTCTGGGAGGGAGGGGTTTGCCTTAGAAAACAATTTTCACTTCCTGGAAAGTTGCTTCAGTTAAGATGGGGGATCCGACTTGGAGGCGACTTCCATTGAAATCAATGGGTACAAGTCGCCTTGAAGTAGTACAGGAACCTTTTCTGAAGTCGGAGCAACTTCAGTAGTGTACATTAAGACGGCTCTCATTGACTAACATGTAATTTCTCATGTCGTGCGACTTGGGGCGACACAAGTCGGATCCCAAGTCGCGGTAGTGTGAACCGGCACTTAACTGTTAATGCAATGACGTTATGATATACAATGTACCTTATCCACTTTAGCCTTTTTTGCTTTGTGTCTTACATATAGGTGAACATTTAAGAGATCTATTTATAAAAACAATTGCATGAGGAGCACAGGAAATATGCATCTTTGTAACAAGAGATACAGTGTAACAATTTTAGAGAATGCAAGAAGGACAAAAATAAATGTAACCAATGTATATATTTGTTTATAAACACAGTGAAAATATTTGCGCTATCCATGAGTGAAATATAAATAGCAGCTGGCACAGTTTGTTGATAGCAAACATAAAAAATAATAGTCCAAAAATGCAGCGCTTCAGTGAAATTCAAATGAAAAATAAAAGTCCAAATAAGTGAAAATCAATCAACATTGGATAGATGTGGAAATGATGTGAAACCGCCACCAAGCTTCAGTGTGCAAAGGCAAAAAAGCACACCACACCACACAGTGAAAAATAACAGGCGATGTAATCATATGATGTAGAGGGTCAAACATTAAAAGAAAACACTCCAAACCAGATGGATCAATCACAGGGAAGACCAGCATCACCAGTACCAAGGCAATTTCCAGGGATCAAAAGATGGATGTGGATACTATGCAAATCTCAGCAAGAAGTTTTACCCAATATGGAGAAAGAAAGGCAGCATAGTGAAGCCCGTAAGGTAAAAACATAAGCATTTATTGTAGTCTACTTACAGGTGTGCAGAGATCATCAAAGCATAAAAATAACAGTTCCGCGGCTCTCAGCGTGCTTGAATCGGCCAGCCTGACATGTTTCATCCTATGTGGATATCATCAGAGGTGTGGCCAATGATGCAAGCAAGCCCACATAAATACACAAGGTTCCAGGTCACACTGGCCAATGATAGGGCAGCATGGCTGGGTATCAGCTGTAATCATTAAAATCGTACATGAAACGTCGGCCGCGCATAGATACATAGATGGCTTTCTACAGCATTTAGTGTCCGGTACTCCATCTTATGTTAAGGATTCTGCACAAATCATCCGAGTATTTGAGGGTTTGGAGTGGAGGGATGGCTACATTTTGGCTACTGCCAATGTGGCCTCCCTCTACACCATTATTTCTCACTGCTATCAACAAACTGTGCCAGCTGCTATTTATATTTCACTCACGGATAGCGCAAATATTTTCACTGTGTTTATAAACAAATATATACATTGTTTACATTTATTTTTGTCCTTCTTGCATTCTCTAGAATTGTTACACTGTATCTCTTGTTACAAAGATGCATATTTCCTGTGCGCCTCATGCAATTATTTTTGGTTCAGGGGGACCTATTACCTCCAGAACAGGGGGGTCGCAATGGGCGCAAAATTTGCGCCCAGCATGGCCAATCTTTTCATGGCCAAGTGGGAGGAGGATGTCGTCTATGCCAACAGAAGACCGGAATTGATCTTCTGGGGTCGATACATAGACGACATCCTCCTCTTATGGAATAGTGATATGACATCTCTGACTTCCTTTATGCAATATCTCAATAATAACCTGTTGGGAATTGCATTGGATTTTGCAATTAGCACCGATAATATCAACTTCTTGGATCTTAGTATACGGGTCAAGAATGGTGCTTTTAACATATCCACTTTTTTTAAGAGTACTGATCGGAACGGCTATATCGGACAGGGTAGTTGCCATCATCCCTCATGGCTAAAGTCTGTCCCTAAAAGCCAGTTTCTTCGCCTAAGGCGAAATTGTACCTTAAAGGAGGACTTCTTCTTGCAGGCTAACATTCTGAAAGAGAGGTTCATAGAAAAGGGCTATCGGGCTAACGACCTTAATACCGTCATTAATGAAGTAGGCAGTATTGATCGAACCTCTGTTCTTCAGAATAAAGCAAAGGTACTGTATCTTCTAGTGAAACCAATTACAATTTTGCTATGGTCACTACTTTTTCACAACAACATAGTGATATCAAGAGAATTCTAACCAAGCACTGGAGTGTTTTGAAAAACGATAAAATTTTGGGACCGGTTCTTCCGGATCGGCATCAAATTGTTTTCAGAGGAGTTCCTCCCCTCAAGCTCCAAATAGCCCCTAACATCTTGGATGCTTCAAATAGAGTATCGTTCTTTCAAAAATCTAAAGGTTATTATCCTTGTCATAATTGTAATGTATGGAGTGTTTTCTTTCAACGTTTGACCCTCTACATCATATGATTACATCGCCTGTTATTTTTCACTCTCTGGTAAGCAGATTGTGAGCACGTTGGTGTGGTGTGCTTTTTTGCCTTTGCACACTGAAGCTTGGTGGCGGTTTCACATCATTTCCACATCTATCCAATGTTGATTGATTTTCACTTATTTGGACTTTTATTTGTCATTTGAATTTCACTGAAGCGCTGCATTTTTGGACTATTATATTTGTTTGCTAATTTCCTTTCTTTATAACTGTTTAATTTGTTACAAAGACATATATATTTCTTATGCTTCTCAGCTCCATTTAGTGCCCATAATACAGTATTTTACTACCACCTAGGGTGACCACGTGTCCCGGATTGCCCAGGACAGTCCCGCATTTTGCAGGTCTGTCCTGGCACATTCATTCCAGGACAATACAGTGTCCCGGAATGAAACTGACACAGCCACCCTCCGGGCCAAACTGATGCCCCCAAAAAAGGCCACCACATGACCGCTTTACTCACTGGCGGTACTTGTCCTTGTCGGGAATGCCTGGAGGAGCACAATCACGCCCCCTGCTTGTGATTGGAGAAATCATAAATCTCGCCTCTTGTGTCCAATCACTGTGCTGTGATTCGTTACAGCACAAGCTGATTTTTGGGAAGGGAGGGTGTCCCTGAATGGTAGTTTGGAAATGTGGTCACCCTACTACCACCCAATAAAAAATAACATTCGTTCACAAGAGAAAATAGGTTAAAGAACATTCTTTTCTGCCCAATTCACACAGAATGAATGTACATGCAGTTTCACGGCACAAATGACTGTGTTAGTATTAAAAACAAAGGCGTTAGTAGCATGAATTTGGAAATCTGTGGAAGCCATGCTGCCTGGTCAAGACCCCTTTTATACTGTATATGGGCCGCCAGGCTTGTACAAAGCAGGTAATATATTATTTGAATTGGGTGTTGATAGATGGAAACATTTGGATTATTAGCCATGATTACCCACACAATGCAATCATGTAGAAACAATGTAAAAAAAAAAAAAGTATGCAAGCTGCTATGTAGATTGTACAAAGATTCTTGCAGTGAGTGGAAACCACAGTTGTGCTGTCAAAGAATTGGATGGTTTGCTGTTTGTTCTTTGGCTGACAGCGCTTTTTTTATGTGGTCGCAGTCACTTGCTAATCTGTGGAAAGGATATTGATTGCATTTACGTGTTAAGTAAATAGATTTGTATACACAGCAAGATGAGGGTTGAATCTTAATTTATTTGCACTCTTTGCAACAGCTGTGGTTATTTCCCAGTTTACACATAGTGCACACAAATATACAATGATGCCTTGTCCTCAGACCATTATTTGAAAAACACTTCTTCCCTTAAGAAAGTACCGTATGTGTATTTTACTTTAAGCATGGTTTTTACCTGTAAAAACCTCCTTTGTGTAGACATTCGAAAGCCCTGGGACTGCTTCTGGGCACTGCTATTTTAGATATGGTGTCAGCAGTCCCAACAGACTTAGAGCCCTCACCCAAGTGACACTGTATAGCAAGGGTTGGCAACCTGTTGATCACGGGCATGTGACAGGTTGATCGTGACTGACCCTATTGTGTTGCCAGATTCCAAACACACCTAGCTCTTTATAGATATTCAATTTAGAGAGGAATTGTGGAACCAAGGGGAGCTAACCATCCACACTGGTTCCAGTCACCCTTTTCTTTTGTCCATCCCAGTTGCTTGTATGGAATGGATACAAGAGGTGGATGGGCAGGGACCAGAACAGGTAGCTGTGTCTTGCTACCGCTTCCATGCGCTGCTCTACATATGATCGGGATGAGGAAAGCACTTCTAATGAAGAATAAGATGGGGGTAATGGGGGGACAAAATGGTGGCATTGGGATGGGATAATGATGGTACTTCGGGTACTTACTAATACTGTAATAAGAAGCACTGTACTGGATATAAAGTATAATGGAGACACTATAATCTTGGGCTCACTGACCACCAATGTAAGAGGGGACATTACTGGAGCACTGCACTGACCACCAATGTACGAAAGCTTTTACTTGCATTATTTATTTTATCACCCTACCATCACTAAAAAGTACCATTCCCCCTATTTCTCTTGTGCTTTTAAAATAGATCTTCACTTTCCCTTTTGAAGTAGGTCTCCACCTTTTTGGGGTTGCCTACCCCAACTGAAGAATATCCTCCTTCGTTTCTCCCCCTGCATGTGAAATAAGGGGTGAAGGTGCTGGGTGAGACCAACAGTAATTAGACTCTCAGAAGAGGAGAGGGCGTTACGTGCAAGTGGGGGGGGGGGGGTTGTGTTCTAAGGAATACATTTGTCAATTTTTCTGGCAAGTTCAAAGGCACATTGCAAGTGAATAAAAATGAATTTATGAAAAGAAAAAACACCTCAAGTAAGCGTTTAAAATACATTATTTTACAACTACAAACCATCCCCTTACAGATGTGGATTATAAACCTCCTACGTTGCAGTTATTAATTTTTAGCCTGTAGAAATTATGCTAACTGTTAGTGTGGTACATCGGTTCTACTTTAAAGTGGAAATGCACTGCATCTGAGCACAACAAACCAAAAACACTATTTAATTCATTTTTATTATTCAAAGAAAACTCACTCATCCATTCATGTCTCCATGCTTTATTTTGATGAAAAATCACTTTGAAAAACACCCCCCTAGCATTTCTGGCTATAGTCATCTTGAGTAAGAACAGATGATTTACGTAGCATTTACTTCCTGGAGTCCATTTGTCCATAACTCAGGCAAGCATGCAGGAAGGTGTGCTTAGCTGAGACCCCTCACCCGAAGACTTCTGGGATGTAGGATATTATTCGCCTAAGCCTGGAAACCAGAAAATAACTGAAGAAACGTAAAAAAAAAAGTTTAAAACAAGTTTATGGTATACTTTCTATTTATTTACTAATGCTAGCAGCATAAGGCTTTATTCAGGTACCTATATAGCGCTGTCAATTTACACAGCGACCCCCCCCCCCCCACACATATATATCTATATATAGATATATTTATATATCTATTATATTTAGATATGTAGATATATATATAATGTCCAGAAAGTAATGGAAAATGTATAGAACCTTAAGAGAAAGGCTTGGTTATAGTGAGAGGGAGGGATTATACAAAAAAAATATTTTAGCCCAGAGTGAGGCTTTAAGACCCCTTTCACACTGAAGGCCTTTTTTAGGCGTTTTAGCGCTAAAAATAGTGCCTAAAAAGCGCCTCTCAAGCCTCCCCAGTGTGAAAGCTCGAGAGCTTTCACACTGGGGCGGTGCGCTTGCAGGACCGAATAAGAAGTCCTGTATACAGCATCTTTGGGGCATTGCGGTAGCGGTGTATACACCACTCCTAACCCATCTCTGCCATTGAAATCAATAGGGAAACGCTGCTGAAACGCCTGCAAAGCGCTTTGGCACTGGCGCTTTGTTGGGCGGTTTTAACCCTTTCCTCGGCCGCTAGCGGGGTAAAAGCCCCCCCGCTAGCGGTCCAAAAGCGCCACTATAACAGCGGTAAAGTGCCGCTAAAACTAGCGGCGCTTTATCGCTGACGCGGCCCGTGCCCCAGTGTGAAAGGGCTCTAAAACAAAATTGTGAATAGGCATGTGTGTTGGGAAGTATTAAAGTGTAAGTAAACCCCCCTATCATTTTCAGCCAAGGAAGCTGCCATCTTTGCCTCTGTTTAATCTACAACTGCCATGACGGTTTGGTTGAGAGCACAACCAATGGGAGTGTTACATTTCTGGCACATGCCGGAAATGAAACTGTTTTATGGATGGGTTTACTTCCGCTTTAAGGGGAAGTTTTTACCTAGAGATGGGCTTTAATTTAAAATAGCAGATATTTTTATTTAGATAAAGCCCTGAGGATACATAGGTTTAATTGTGAGCTTTAGTTATGCTTTAAGATCCACATGAATTGTTTTACAGTTATCATTCAGTCATATTCAGCTGCCTGGAAGATTTTTAATTACATGAGAGCACAACAGAAAATTGCCTGTTACTTTTATAACACATATAAATCCACAGATACATTTAGTATTACATGAGAAGAGAATTGTGTAAAAGAGTTTATAATCTATTTGCAATGTGAAAAGTTTCATGTTTTTGTTCTTGTTCGCTCATTGTGACATACTTAAACATTTTTCATCACCTCGTCAATAGCTTTTCTAATTCCTTCACCATCTACATTCACAATCCCCCTATTTCCACTAATCACCTTTTATTTGCCATTCACTCATTTCTACAGTCATCTCCATTATAGCGATTATGAGTTGATGGCCCTTAATTGTGAGCATGTTTGTCTGAGTGTATGGCAGGACCATTGCTTTATCAAGTTACAGCCTCCCATACATAATGAAGTAGCATTCAGTGTAAATATGAGTCTACGTACAGCTAATTAGGCTCTTTATGCCATTCCTATTTATTATTTATTTTCTTTCACTTCAGCTGTTTCCTTTTCTATTATCAGCTTGGTGTTTTTATACAATTATCTTTACAGATGCCATGTGAAATCTACAAATAAGAATTCTCTGAGCTCTCTGTCAGTATAGGGAATACAGCCTGTTTAGCTTTGCGAAAGTATCATTCTATCTACTGCCATAAATGAAAGGGGGGAAAAAGTGAAGCGTTTTCTCTGGGTTATTTTTTTTTCGTTTTCTTTTTTTTTGTTAAGCCTTATTATTTTAATGAGTTCCTGAAAGTAGAGTTATATGACAGATAAGAGCTGTTTGCTCACCCCTCTGCCGTCTGTGTACTTTTTATTTCTGCTGTTAAAACACATAAGGTGAAGCAATGAAGACACTATGGGGTCTTTCCATAAAGGTTCTAACACAAGATTCCAACAGTTTTCCCCCATTTTACTAATTGAATTCAACTGGAAAAATGTGAGAACCCTTGGAGAACTTTTATAAATAGGCTCCAATGGATTGCTACTTGTGTTTCTTTTTTTGTTTCAGAAAGCCCTGTACGCAAAAAGTCATGTTTTGGTCTATTTGTGACCTCATCTTATCTGTGCGTGTTATGTATACAGACTAACCATGGCACACAATGTAATTTGATTCAGCAGCATAGGCGTGCGTATGGGGTGTGCCAGGTGCGCCTCAGTAAACCCTAATCTGGGGGTCGACAACCCGTCCAATGTGGGCAGGTGATTAGTAGACTGACATCCTACCTTGCTGACCCCTGAAACCTGGACAGGAGCAGCGGGGTGGCATTTTTTGCAATTTATCTGTATTTTCCTCCAATAGCTGAAAGTATGCTACTCCTCCTCTCACTACCACCAGCATTTAGCTGTCCCAGGAGGAAAATACAAGGGATTGGTATTTACCTCCCCTGCTGCCCCTTTTGTCCCTGCTCTTCTTCTTTCTGCTGCCCGAGCCCCCTGTTTTACTAATTGGATTAACCTGGAAAAATGTGAGAACCCTTGGAGAACCTTTATGAATGGACCCCAATAGATTGCTACTTGTGTTTCTTTTTTTTGTTTCAGAAAGCCCAGTATGCAGAAAGTAATGTTTGGGTCTATTTGTGACCCCATCTTATCTGTGTGTGTGCTATGTATAAGTATTTACCCCCCCTGCTGCCCCTTCTGTCCCTGTTCCTCTTCTGTCTGCTATCTGAGCCCCCTGTGTGCTCCCCTGCCCCCCTGTATGCTCCCCTGCCCCCCCCGACACTGCTGACGGCTTCCCCTCCTCTCCTCTCCCCCCAGCTGCTGTGAGATGGAGAGCGGTGTAAGGGATCGACAAATATGTCATTTACTGGCCCCTTCCTTTTCTCAATAAGCACAGTGCGTGACTGGTACTGTGTTTACTATGTTTCAGTTTGTGAATGAACAGAAAGCCGCTCAGCACAGAGTACTTCCCATTCATTCACTATCCAGTGAATGAATCCCTATCCTCAGGTCACTTTCTTTGATTCAAAAGTGAGACATCAGGGGTCTAGACCCCTGAAACTTCACCAAAACACCCCAACAGGGCTCCTAAAAAAATTGAAATAAAAGAAAAATAAATAAAGAAAAAGCTACTGATACCATCCACTGCCCTACAGGCAACAATCTCTGCCCTACTGACACCATCCACTGCTCTACTGAAACCATCCACTGCTCTACTGACACCGTCCTTTGCCCTACTGACAAAGTTCACTGCCCTGCTGACACCATCTACTGCTCTACTGACTGACACCACCCAGTATCCTACTGACATGTCCACTGCTCTACTGACACCATCCACTGCTCTACTGACACCATCCACTGCTCTACTGAAACCATCCACTGCTCTACTGACACCATCCTTTGCCCTACTAACAAAGTTCACTGCCCTGCTGACACCATCCACTGCTCTACTGACTGACACCACCCAGTATCCTACTGACATGTCCACTGCTCTACTGACAACATGCACTGCTCTACTGACATATACGCAGACACACATATATGTTTTTGAGCTTTGGGGTTCACACCCTAATGCAATGTATGCTGTGCACACCTATATCCAGCAGCGTGAGGCTAGATTCACATTTTGTGCATTTCAGGAATACAAAAAAACTCCCTTTTGCAGGCACGTGGTGGTGCTACTAATTTTTGATGGCACATCAATGTACCTTGTAACAAAGTACCATGCCTTTTAGCCCAGTGATGTTAAAAATAGGGTCTTTCCCTTTTCTTGTTGAAATGAATGAGCTGCCGTAAATACATGAAATCATGCAGAAAATGCATGTGCACTGTTGCACCTGCATGGGTGGGAATAAAGCCTAAAGTCTCTTGCACACAGGTGAAAAAAAAAGTCAAATTTAGCTTTTTTATAAAGCAAAACACAGGTGCATTGTTGTCCATAGGGAAATGCACACAGCTGCGTAAAGAGCCACAATGCAGGGATACATTTAGAGCTGTGAAAAATAAATACATTTGAGTGCAGTAATTTATGCGTGCGTGTGTGTATGTGCAAGCATATACACGCACATACGCATAAATTGCAACAATGGCAGCTAGAAGAGGATGAAGAATAATTTTAGGTGTGTATATGAGAACACATGTTTATGTGCTTGTACATGTGTACATATGCAAGGTCCCAAAGCATAACTTTTTTTTATTTTGAATATTTCTGCCAGCCTCCATTTGCAAACTCCTTTGTATAAACATCAGTAAAGTATTATATCTGTGTGCAATTCACACATCCTTCACTTGCAGTTTCCCATAGGCCACAGTGTATTTTCAATTTATGGACTTCTTACTTTCACAGTACAAAGTTTTACAGAGTACATGCGTGTTTTCTGGCTCTTTATAGCCCTACTCAAGCCAAAAGTATTTTATTATGTTTTAGAGAGAGAGAGTCAGTAAAGGCTAGAACCTCTGTCAGTTTTTTGTTTCACTTGGGAGATTTCCTGTCCTGAAGACTGCAAAGAAATTTCCTGTGAGGGGAATAAACTTAACGGACACACAGACCGCAATGAAAAACACATTTCTTATTTTTTTTGCGCGACCACACAAGAAATGAGTGTAAATGACCTAGTGGGTTTACAGTCAACAATATAACACATATAAACATAACAAAAGTTCTCTTTCCAAAAGTAAAATAAAAGTGTTGGGCTATAACTTCATTGGCATGATTTACCAGGCTGCAGTAGCAAATAAGACATCTTAAAGTGATACTAAAGCTTATTTTTTTATACTTACCTGCTCTGTGCTATGATATTTCACAAAGTGGTCCCTTACCTCTTCGTTAGTGGAACCCCACTAGCTCTGTCTGCATCTTCCCCTTGTGGGTGCCTCCATAGCAAGCAATGTGCTACGGGGGACTAGTGTGGGCGCACTTCTGAGATAGGATGTGTGTGTCCATAGACACACAGAGCCAGGCCTGCCCACATTCCCTGCTTCCTCCTCACTGGATTTGACTGACAGCAGCAGGAGCCTATGACTCCCACCGCTGCCTGGGTCTCTTGTGAGACCAGGAAATTAAATGTGTTTCCCGAAATGGCCTTTAGTGTACATCAAAGCGCCCTACACTGGCTTTCTTCTGGACCAAAGTGAAGTTATATTTTATAGACTTGGCAATATACAAGTTTAAGGTGGAATCTCACAAACCTCTAATCAGAGCCAATGTTCTTATTTGTGCTAAGAATAGTTTGACTGATTGAAACAAATAGACCTCAAGAAAGGTATCAGGTGTCATTTTCTAGATGGATTAGATGCTTGGATTTAACTAGATGGACTTTAGGCCATTATGTAAGATACCCCAAATCATTTACAAACCCTTCTCCCTTCCAAAATGTATAGTTGGCCTCAACTCCATAAACATCAAGGGGTGGATTTACTAAAACTGGACAGTGCAAAATCTGGTGCAGCTGTACATGGTAGCCAATCAGCTTCTAACTTTAGCTTGTTCAATTAGACCCGGTTCACACAGGGGCGACTCCGGACGTGACTTCTGGTCGCCCGGAGTTGCCCCAAGTCGCGCTATTTTTAAAAATAATTGAAGTGAATGGAGCCGTTTTAATGTACACGACTGCAGTCGTCCCGACTTCAAAAAAGGTTCCTGTACTACTTCAATCCGACTTCTAGGCGACTGCTAGGCGACCTGTACCCATTGATTTCAATGGAAGTCGCTCAGAAGTCGGATTCCCTGTCTTAACAGAAGCAACTTTCCAGGAATAGAACATACATTTCTCAGGCAAACCTCTCCCTCCCCCCTCCCTCCCACAGAGCTGATTCTTGTTTTATTGGCCACTGGAATGTCTCCTGTCTTGCAGGCAACTTGAAGTTGCCTTGTAAGTAGCTCCAGGTCGTGCTGTGATTCATACTCAAGTCGTGTCCAAGTTGCCTTGTAAAGTCATGCTGGAAGTCGTGTTGCCCCTGTGTGAATGGAGTCTTAAGCGTTGACAAAAACAACCTGGAAGCTGATTGGCTATCATGCACAGCTGCACCAGATTTTGCACTCTCCAGTTTTAGTAAATCAACTCCAATTTGTTACCTGTTGTATGTTACAAAGGCTCCCAAGCTATATGTTGATCTCTATTCAGTGACGCTAAGCTATCCAATGACACTATTATTAGATAAAAAAAGTCTGAAGCTAGGTTCACACCTGTGCATTTGCTGTGGCTTGAGTTTGCGTTTCCGGTCATGTCCATTGGTGAGTATGGGGTTTTCTACATCAAGGGTTCCCCCCTTACCCTGTACCCTTTTATATCATACTATACACCATATCCTTTCATTTTAGGTACACTACAAGCATCCACCCCTGAAGAGCGAGCTAAGCCTTGCGAAACGCGTCGGGTATACTTTATGCTTGTGTGCCAATATTGACAGATACTTGCAAAATAATAATTTTTACCCAATTTCTGTATTTTGTATGAATTGGCTGATATTCATGACATCAATGTATGTACTATTTTTTACTTGAATTAAATATATACTGTATTTATTTCTGTTATTTTTACTGGCTCTATAGTGATCGCCTCACTTAAAGTCCCAAGGGCGCCCTTTTCTCTTTTGACGTATATTGCAGGGATGGAGGTGTGTCACTGGTGACACCAGACCCTCTTTTATTTTATTTTTTCATATGTTTTTAGGTGGGACAGACTAGCAATGTAGTAGCGGGAAAGGGGCCATAGTGGACAGCAGGAGGACAAAGGCATTCAACCCATCCAAATGTGTCGAATGCTGAAGATTCAAGCCATGTAAAGATTGGCTGCAACAGAGATAGAAATGGAACTGTACATATGCTGTATTTGTTTTATCTAACATTGGTACTCCTTGAAATGTACCTGCTATGGCAGAAAGCTGTAAGGAAAGATTGCAGCAAGTTTCAGTTTTAATTCATCTCTGGTAGATGTAGCTAAGCGTGACCCCCTAATGTCCTAGCACAGAGAGCTCAGCTGATTGTAAAGATATGAGCTACCTGGATGGGGTTAAGTGTTGAGTGTTTCTATGTCTCTGATTGGGATATGACAGAGAGGCCGCACTCCCCATCTCCTCTGTGTCAGGATATGAGTCTCCTTGAGGTAACCAGGGAAAGGAAATTAATAGAAGCGGGTGGAATAACCACTTTTTCAAGCAATTTCCTTTTGGAGATATGGTCTTTCTAATCTTTATTGAAGCCCTTTAACCTGTCATTCACCGCTCCTTTCTAGATATTAGCAGATGATGAGGAGAAATTGATTGCAATGTCTGGAGTGACTGCTGCTGGGAGGATTTTTTTTTCTGCCTTTCATCAGGGTCGAAGTTGATGCTGTTTAAATGGCAAGAACATAATCTCAAGACTGGCAAAACAGACTGTTCCTTATGGTCCCTATTCTTATATTCCTTGTACATAGAACCTATCTCATACACCCATTGGTGGTGGGCACTTTACATCCTGAGCTACTGTTTAGGAGAACACTGCCTTCCAATTGGCCATAGGTTTCATTATGAAAGTTGGTATTGCAGTCAAGATTACTTCCTCTGTGCAAACAACACCTGTTCTGTGTGATGTTTATATAGAGTGTCCTAGTATCACAAATATTCTCTAGTCGGTTCTATTGTTCTAAATGGATATTATATCCACGATAATATTGTTCATAATTTTTTCTTTTATTTCATAGTTACGTGACAACCCAATTTTTCACTTTCTGTCTATTGAAAACCTATACATATATATTTAGCTCCTGAAGAAGTGGATTCTGTTTTTGAATCACAACGTGAAACATGTAGAGCACAGCATATTATGTATGTACACTTGTATTTTTTGTCCATTGATTGTAATGGTATGATACATTGAAATGTCACAAAATCACCATTATTTCTATGAAATGTTAAAATAATTGTTTCTATATATATTTTTGTAATAAAAACCCCTTTTTACTATCTACTCTCAACTGGTCATCAGTTAGCATAAGGTGCCAACATAGTCCACCTCAGCCTTATCCTTTTCTCGATACAACGTTTAATGGGACGAAGGCACCATTTTTATATATTTCTTCTATCTCTAGCACTTACAATATATCCTATTCAGTGCACCACTCTTGGGTTCACTAATGCTGCGTACACACGGTCGGAATTTCCGATTGAAAAAGTCAGATGGGAGCTTTTGGTCGGATATTCCGACCGTGTGTATGCCCCATCAAACTTTTTCCGTCTGAATTTCTGGCGGACTAAAGCCTCATATACACGGTCGGACTTCAAACAAACTTTTCCGTGGATTTTTGTTCACAGGGCGTTGGCCGTGAACTTGGTATGCATACACGCGGCAGGACTTTTTCAGCCAACTTTCACCAAATCACGTGTTTTTTCTGCTCTTTTCTGCTCTTTACCGCCACCCGTTGGTCAACTTCTGCTATTGTTGGTTGATTTTAACATTGGTTCTGAGCATGCGTGTTTGTACTTTGGACTAAAGTCCAATGGATTTTTGTACACACGGCAGGACTTTGCACCGTAGGATTTTTGTTGCCGAAAAGTTTGTCCGTTTGCAGAGCGAACATTTGTCCGATGAAAACTGAAAAAGTTTGTCCGATGGAGCGTACACACGGTCGGATTTTTGGGAAAACCTGCTCATTTCGAAGTTTGTTGTCAAAAAGTCCGACCGTGTGTATTGGGCTTTAGATAGAGAGCAGGTTCTCTATTTTTCTGTCGGAAATTCAGACGGAGGTTTTTCCGTTGTAAAGTGTGTACGCAGCATAAGACTAAGGCCCCTTTCACACTGAGGCGTTTTTACCGCGTTTTCGCGGTAAAAACAGCGCTGTAAAAATGCCTGAAATAATCCTGCCCCATCATTCTCAATGTGAAAGCCCTGAGGGCTTTCACACTGAGGTGTTTTGCTGGCTGTGCGTTGGAAAAAATCCTGCAAACAGCTTTTTTGAAGCATCTTTGGGGCGTATAAAATAGCGCTGTAAAAACGCCTATCCCCAGTATAATGAACGAGTACCGCTGTAAAAACGCGGTAAAAACGCGGTAAAAAACACCCAGAAGCTGTGGGAAGGTCACATGACCGCAGTAGAGTGGAGGATTGTGGGATACCAAATAATCCTTTTTACCACAAAAACGCGGTAAAAACGTGGTAAAAACACATATGCGTTAGCGCTATTTTTACCGCGAACGCGGTAAAAACGCGTTAAAATCTCGGTAAAATCGCGGTAAAAAAACTCATAATTTTTTCGCGTTTTTTCAACGCCTCAGTGTGAAAGGGGCCTAAATATTTAACTGGCCTCTTTCAGTGTAGAAACAAGATGTCCTTAGCAGATTTAATAAATTTGCTTATCTCCCTGAGTTTTGCTATTCCTGCCACAGCAGTGCCAACTCTCCTACTGCAGTCTTTTTAATGTACAATAAAAAAAAAATCCTTGCTGCCTGGGTAACCAAGAAATATTACAATTAAGCATGCATCAAGGTTTCTTCTCTGATGTCTGTTTATTTGTGCATACCTGTACATCTTCACAATAAATCTCACGGTCAAGCAAGACAAACAAGAGATTGAAGCGGTTTCATTTTACTGCAATTTTGCTGAATATACCAGGACAAGGCAAAGTTTGAAAATCATGATCCTTGAAGTGTGGTGCATGTAAAGCCAGCTCTCTAGCAGCAGCAAAGTCTTTATTGCCTAGAAAATTGAGAAGCTGATTGATTATTCAGATACTAGTTTTGGATTGACTGGGCATTCAAAAACTCAACAATCTAGACTTAATAAATGCTCCTCTAGGCATGCAGAAGTCTCCAGTCTTCCCCAAGTACAAGGCTGCAGCAAAGTTCCATGAAGCGCTTAGACTCTGGTATAAAACTTTATATGGGTGTAGAGGAAAGACACAGTCTTATCATAAGTTTGAAATGTTTGAAACTGCCTCTACACCAGGTGTAGGCAACCTCGGCACTCCAGCTGTGGTGAAACTACAACTACCATCATGCCTCTGCCTCTAGGAGTCATGCCTGTGATAGTCAGGGTCATGCAATGTCTCATGGGACTTGTAGTCTCACCACAGCTGGAGGGCCGAGGTTGCCTACCCCTACTCTACACGTTCCTTGAAAAGAATGTATAGTTTATTAAAAAATTGTTTAACCACTTGCCGCCCGCCCTATAGCGGATTGACGGCATCATATGGACGTCATTTGACTTCCTCAGGATTTTAAGCCGCTGCGCGCCCCCGGGGGCGCGCATCGCGGCGATCGTTGTTGCAGGGTGTCAGTCTGACACCCCGCAACACCGATCTAGGTAAAGAGTCTCCGACGGAGACTCTTTACCACGTGATCAGCTGTGTCCAATCACGGCTGATCACATGTAAACAGGAAAAGCCGGTAATCGGCTTTTCCTCACTCGCGTCTGTCAGACGCGAGTAGAGGAGAGCCGATCGGCTGCTCCTCTGACAGGGGGGGTTTGTGCTGATCAATTATCAGCACAGACCCCCCCGAGGATGCCCACACTGGACCACCAGGGATGCCACTGGACCACCAGGGATGCCACTGGATCACCAGGGATGTCCATTACCAGGTATGCCTCCCTAGACCACCAGGGATGCCAATCAGTGCCCCTAATGGATGCCAATCAGTGCCCCTAATGGATGCCAATCAGTGCCCACAATGGGCATCACTGATTGGCAGGCATTATTGTTTGGCATCCATTAACACATTACAGTGCCACCTATCAGTGCCCATCCATGCCACCTATCAGTGCCCATCCATGCCCATCCATGCCACCTATCAGTGCCCATCCATGCCATCTATCAGTGCCCATCCGTGTCGCTTATCGGTGCCCATCCATGTCGCCTATCTGTGCCCATCCGTGCCGTTTATCTGTGCCCATCTGTGCCCATCCGTGCCGCCTATCTGTGCCCATCCATGCCGCCTATCTGTGCCCATCCGTGCTGCCTATCTGTGCCCATCCGTGCCGCCTATCGGTGCCCATCCGCGCCGCCTCATTGGTGCCCATCAGTGCCGCCTTATCAGTGCCCGTCAGTGCAGCACCATCAGTGCCCATCAGTGAAGGAGAAAACGTACTTATTTACAAAGTTTTGTAACTGAAACAAAAAAAATATGTTTTTTTTTTCAAAAATTTTCGGTCTTTTTTAAATTATTTTAGCAGAAAATAAAAATCGCAGAGGTGATTAAAGACCACCAAAATAAAGCTCTATGTGTGGGAACAAAATGATAAAAATTTAGTTTGGGTACAGTATGGCATGACCGCGCAATTGTCATTCAAAGTGCAACAGCGCCGAAAGCTGAAAATTGGTCTGGGCAGGAAGCTGTATAAGTGCCCTGTATGGAAGTGGTTAAAACTTACATGGTATCTGTCAAACAGGGTGTCAATAGTTCAGACCACAGATGTAATTATCCATATGATTGTGCCTGTCTTTAGATGGAAGGGTCCCAGATGTGTCACTGTGTGCCAGTGGTATTGCTGATGCGGTGGCCGATAGCAACTGCAGCAGGGTGGATGGACAATTGAAGAGTCCCTGTCCCTTTCCTGGATGGATGTAAAGCCGACCGGACACCCTGTGGATCTCTATGGTTGGAGACTGTGCGGGGGTGGCGTTGTCAGCTGGAGGGAAGATGGTCGATGGGGAACCTCTGTGTGATGCAGGAAATGGCGTGTGACCCAGCCGGATGCTAACGCTAACTTCTTCCAAAGGGGTTTCAGCTGGCGCCTGATCTTTTCTGTTGTATTTAGTCTTCCCCAAGTGGAACTGATTGGGAGTTCTGCTTAGGTGTTGTTTATTCTAGGGACCCTATGTGCGTCACCCCCTCTGTCCCAGGTAGCTCTGCTGCTGGATGAAGAGAATTTAAATACAGCCACATTATCAAAGTGTCTCAAATAACTGTACTTGTTCCCATAGCAACCAATCAAAGTCTACCTTCCATTTATCTGGAGCAATGTGTGAAAATTAATGGAATAATCTGCTTGCTTTAGGCAGAGGTATTCTGTTAGATACTTTGAGCAATAAGATTTAATGCGTGCCCTTACATATGAAATATTCCATAATAGCAACAATTCTAGTACCCCAGAGCCACCAATCAGACTCCAGCTGTGCTTTTACAGGGTAGACTTTGTGTAGGTGTAGGGAAATGTAGAGAGTGTTTAAAGCGGAACTACATTGCATCTGAGCACCACAAACAAAATACGCTATTTAATTCATTTTTAATATTCAAAGCAAACTCACCCATCCATCCATGTTTCCATGCTTTTGATGAGAAATCACCGTGAAAAACACCCCCTAGCATTTCTGGCCGCAGCCATCTTGAGTAAGGGCAGATGATTCATAAAGCACAGGAGTGTCCAACCTGTGACCCATGAAAGCTATGAATTCTGCCCAACATATCATTTTAAACTTACTTAAAAATGTTGATTTTTTTGTTGTTGTTGTTTTTTTGTAAATAAGCATTTGCACTACTAGTGAACACATGCGGCCCGAAGAAAAAATTGACAGTAGCTCTTTACTGGACTTTTATACGTTTTATCTTGCCAAAGAAAAATAATCCCACTCTTCACAATCACGCCTTATTCATGCTATCAGTTTTCGGCAGCACCTATATTTGTGAGCATCTATTTTCAAGAATGAAGCACACGAAGGACAACATTAGAACCAAAATATCTGATGAGCACCTTGAAAATTCATTGAAAATTGCAACTACATCCATTGAACCAGATATTAACGTGTTAATTTATCAAAAGCAGTGTCAGATATCGCACTCGTTATATGTTGCCTTCTTTTACTTTTTTAATTAAAAAAAATTACAAAAAAATGAAGTTTTATTACTCAGATAAGTACATTATCTATATCAGTGATTGTTAACCACTTCAGCTCCGGACCATTTGGCTGGCCAAAGACCAGAGCACTTTTTGCGATTCGGCACTTCGTCGCATTAACTGACAATTGCGCGGTCGTGCGACGTGGCTCCCAAACAAAATTTGCATCCTTTTTTCCCCACAAATAGACATTTCTTTTGATCACCTCTGCGGTTTTTATTTTTTTGCACTATAAACAAAAATAGAGCAACAATTTTGAAAAAAATGCAATATTTTTTACTTTTTGCTATAATAAATATCCCCAAAAAATACATATATAAAAAAAAATTCCCTCACTTTGAGCCGATACGTATTCTTCTACATATTTTTGGTAAAAAAAAATCGCAATAAGCGTTTATTGATTGGTTTGCGCAAAAGTTATAGCGTCTACAAAATAGGGGATAGTTTTATGGCATATTTATTAATAATTTATTTTTGCTAATAATGGCGACGATCGGCGATTTTTATTGTGACTGCGTCATTATGGTGGACACATCGGACACTTTTGGCGCTATTTTGGGACCATTCACATTTATACAGCGATCAGTGCTATAAAAATGCACTGTTTACTGTGCAAATGTGACTGCAGTAGGGGGCGGGGAAGGGGTTAAAGCGGAGTTCCACCCAATTTTTTTACTTTTTTTTATTCCACTCCTCACCCCCTTACATGCCAAATGGCATGTATTTTTTTTGGGGGGGGGAGTGGGGGCTTCAGTAGGAGTGGGACTTCCTGTCCCACTTCCTCCTTCCGCCCTGGAGCCGCCTAGGCGATACGTCATATCGCCTTGTGGCGGCTCCTCCCTGTAGGCGATCACCTGGGACGTGACAGGTCCCAGGCGATCGCCTGTCCACTCACAGAGTGCTGCGCCGTTCGCGCAGCGCAGTGAGTGCCCGGCCGTGAAGCCGAAAGCTGTCACGGCCGGGTGCCCACACTGTGAATGGACGCGCCGGCGGTGGAGGGGGGAGAGGAGCGGAGCTCCAGGCGGCGCGGCGCTGGACAGTGGAGCAGGTAAGTGTATGTTTATTAAAAGCCAGCAGCTACACTTTTTGTAGCTGCTGACTTTTAATAAACATAAAAAAAGGGTGGAACTCCGCTTTAAGTGTGTCCTAGGGATGTGTTCTAACTGTAGGAGGATGGGCTATGTGTGACACGACACTGATCACTGCTCCCTTTTACAGGGAGCTGTGATCAGTATCCTGTCACTAGGCAGAACGGGGAAATGCGCCCACAATGCCGCGTCTTAAAGGCGACGTATATATACGTCGATCTGCCCAGCCGTGCCATTCTGCCGACGTATATAGTCTTGCAGCGGTCGGCAAGTGGTTAACATGTAATATGCCCGACTTTTTCTGCTCATCAGCTATACTTATTGTTAGTGTGGCCCAAGACCATTCCTTTTCTTCCAATGTGGCCCAGTAAATTCAAAAGGTTAAACACCCCTGAAATAGTATTTACTTCCTGGAATCCATCTGTCCTTAGTTCAGGCAGGCAGGCTGGAGGGTGTGCCTAGCTCCTCCCCTCCCGAATACTCCTAGGATATATAACATCATTTGCTTAGGCCTGGAAACCAGGAAGTAACTGAAGAAATAAAAAACAAAAGTTTAAAACAAGTACTTTGCTATCTATTTACCAATGCTAGCATCACAAGTATTAAAAAAATTGTCAATATTGATTGAGAGAGTGAGGTTTCCGCTTTAATTGTGACATTTTGAAATGTAAAGCCCAAGTTTTGCATTTTAGCAGCCATGTCTTTTTTTGGTCTATATGAGAGATACCAGAGAAGGAAGGCATCTAAAGGGTTAGAGACAGTACAGGTCTGTTCTTTGCATTAGAAGGCTTATTTACTAAGTAGTGTTAACTTGCTGTACATGTTCTAGTGTTGACACAGCCAGTGGAGTGGAAATCAATAGGAACACAAGTAAACATATCATGAGCTCAGTCTGTCAGGCGCACCTGCCTTGATTCTGATACTGTCATTGAATGGAGGGAGCCGGCTGACTGACTGCCTATACATGTTCAGACACAACAGTCTGACTGTTTCTGACCTTCAGGCTTTTGGTCTGAAGGTGGCCATTATTGATAGATGTCAAATACAGTTGTGCATTCACTGACTTGCTACTTGTTTCTTCATTCTGCGGAAATGTTTAAGTCGATGATTCATTTATTTTAGCAGCACAGACGCAGTGGGGTGAATACATGAATTAATACAGGTTTTATTTTGTCTGCTTTTCCCCAGCCTGCCCAGCTGGCATGTTTAAAGCCAATCAAGGATTGGGGATTTGTGCTCCATGTCCTGCGAACAGTCGCTCCACGGCGGAGGCCTCTCCCATCTGTATCTGTCGCAATGGCTACTATCGAGCAGATTTTGATCCACCAGAGGCAACGTGCACAAGTAAGTGCTCAGTATTATATAATGATAAGTATGCATATTATAATATGTCTAATGTCTATGTACATTCCCTTTTAGGTATTCAAAATTGGATTTACAATAAAAGCAGCACTGATTCTGACCCCTCTGTGTTATGAGGGCCATCTGCAGACTAAACTAAAATCAGTTCAGCATTATTTAAAAAAAAA
The DNA here is from genome assembly GCA_029206835.1 of Rana muscosa. Classification (NCBI taxonomy): domain Eukaryota; kingdom Metazoa; phylum Chordata; class Amphibia; order Anura; family Ranidae; genus Rana; species Rana muscosa. Next base: position 832,255,416 of record CM055122.1, read on the forward strand.
ATCAAATCATACTTACCTAGGTTTGTCCAGTATTTGTCCCCCCGGTGGCTCTAAGACTGAGAACCAAGTGAACAAAGACTGCTGATTGCTCAGTTTTCAGAGCTCTGTGAGCAGAGAGCTGGTCAATGTCAGTCACTGGCTCTCTGCTCTGCCCGCCCCCCCTGTGCTCACTGGAGTTCTGGGCTGTGGAGGGGGTGGGAGCGGCTGAGCTGGGTGCCGGTCCAGGGTTGTGGGCGGATCTTGCCCCAGCGTGGCTCTGACATCAGCCGACGGTGGGCTTCAGCCCGCTGTCTGATAAAAACTGGTCACAGTAGTGCCGAGTGATACACAAGAGAAGTACAGCCAAACAAGCTTTGGCTGTACTTCTAATATAAAGCAAACCTGTCATGAGAGAACCATGGAGGTTGACCTTTCCTTCTGAAAATTCTAGGTGTGCCGATCATAATAATCCAGGGGTTTAAATACAAACTGCAAACGGGACTTCTTATGGTTTTCTTTTAACAGTGGCTTTCTTCTTGCCACTCTTCCATAAAGCCAGATTTGTGGAATGCACGACTAATAGTTGTCTTGTGGACAGATTCTCCCACCTGAGCTGTGGATCTCTGCAGCTCCTCCAGAGTTACCATGGGCCTCTTGGCTGCTTCTCTGATTGATGCTCTCCTTGCCGGGCCTGTCAGTTTAGGTGGACGGCCATGTCTTGGTAGGTTTTCAGTTGTGCCATACTCTTTTTCATTTTCGGATGATGGATTAAACAGTGCTCCATGAGATGTTCTTAGCTTTGGATATTTTTTTAATAAACCAACCCTGCTTTAAACTTCTTCACAACTGTATCCCTGACCTTTCTGGTGTGTTCATTGGCCTCCATGATGCAGTTTGTTCACTAAGGCTCTCTAGCAAACATCTGAGGGCTTCACAGAACAGCTATATTTTTACTGAGATTAAATTACACACAGGTGGACTCTATTTACTAATTTGGTGACTTCTGAAAGCAACTGGCTCCACTAGATTTTAGATAGGGGTATCATAGTAAAGGGGGCTGAATACAAATTCACACCACACTTTTCACATATTTATTTGAAACAGCTTCCTGTCCTAAAAAACTGGAAGCGAAAGAATATCCCTCTAAAGAAAGGAAGTTTCTCACCAGGGTCACCAGAACTAGTGCTCCCAATGTAAGACTTACATGTTTAAAATCAAAAAGTTTTATGAATACACAACCAAAATTTTAATTTTAAGATTAATTTAATAATCAAATTATTTTGTTAATTTATTAATTTAAAAAATAAGATCACATATGTACATACATGTACTTTATAGATCCCCTCTCAGACCCCCAACAGTCCAACCAAAGCATGGCCTATAATGTTTGCGGGGGCCTAGAGCCAACCACAACATAATAAATATAATATGCTGGACTAAAGTGTAAGTATACATATATGAAATGTTAGCTATGGATGAGGCCTTCCTTAATGTGTTTTGCTTGTTGCTTCCTCAGGAGTAGGGTACTCTAGGGTAAACAATAAAATACAATACATGTAAAAATGTCAAAGAAAGCACCACAACTAATGGCATAAATATAAGACAAACACAGACTACAATAACATACAGTATAATGCAATAGCAGAATATATATATTATACAACATGTTTTCATACATGGTATTGTGTTCTATGTTTGTATATAGTATGATTAATAGATAAGATAAGATGATGACACAAGTTAATATGCAAAATTTTACTATTAGGTATTTTTATTCCTGGATCATATAGTATAGTGTAATGTGCTTATAGTAAAAGGTTTACTTTAGAGATCGACATAGCCTGATCTTCTAACGTTTGGGTAACATCTATAACAGTGGTGTCCAAGGTAAAAGAGCATGGGCTAGAAATGTATCCACAATTTGAGTGGTGGACCACATTCAAATTTTTGTTGAATTACATAAAAATTAGGAAAGTGTATGATTATGAAGCAAAGGTAAATTTATAGTATTTAAATAGCTTTCCTGGTAACTGTAACTTACTGATGCTGGGCTTTGCAGGCGCTTGTCCCTATTCCCCAGACAGAATGTATGCGCAAGAATAATAGCTTTACTGCGTTCTTTCAGGTTAATAATAGAGACAATTGGCAATGCAGTATTTACAAGAACCTGGACTAATAAAGTTTGACAAATGCTGGAAGAACAGAGTTGTCCTTGTAAATGCATAATGTATGTAGTAGTCTATATAGTTGGTGGGCTTGGAGGGACAGCTGAAGTCAAGCTTACCATGCATGTAAATCACCTGGCCTCAACATTAGAATCAGTAATCCAATGTCTCGAAAGCAGTTTCAGGGCTTTTTACTTTTGATGTCTAACAGTATTTGATTAAATAAATGTAATTACCTTTTACAGTATTAACTGCCTCAAGGTCATAAAATGAGGTACCATGCACCATCAGTTGGACAATCTCATCATATAGTATTTTAACAAGTGGTGCATTGTAAACTTGTCTTGGTGCTGCATTTCCAATCATTGCTTATAGTACATAAGAACTTGTATGTGTTTCTGATAAATAATGTCTACATTCTGTAACCAGATTAGCTTTGCTCAAACCTTTCTTTTTAGGTTGCTAAAACAAAACCGGGGAAAGAGAAATTGTTCTTGCAGATGTAAGGAGAATGGCTAGTGGTCTACAAATAAATACATTTATTGTCTCCCTGGAAGCCTCTACTGACCTCGTTTTATTGCTTTGTACAATTATCAGGGAAAAGGAATTCACAAATATACTATCTCAAATAACACCAGAGCCATCTTTTCTGCTTCCATCCCAAAAGATTATGCCACTGCGTTCATTTAATATTAATAGTATTATTATTACTTGGGGTGTTAGGAAAGCTCAGGGCTGGTTAACCCTGATGATGCTGGATATTCCTAAATTGTCATGCTGGTCACAATAATCTGTGCCTTCTGGGTCTACAAAGTAGACACAGACAGACTGATATTTATATACTGTATTTGGTCACAGATTGTTGAGCTAAACTTTGAGTAGCAGCCCAGATATTGTCGATTGATTGTTGGTACAACTAGCTTCTCCAAACAGGGCTACAGAATACCCTCAATTTGTATATGCAAATTCTGACTTTCAGAAATTTGCCAAGTGTTCCAATTCTTGCACAGCAATGCCTTTGCTCCTCAAAGTTTGTTCAGGTACCATGAATGGCATTATATTAGGTGTGTGCGTGTGGGGGGGGGGGGTGCATCTACTACCAACTATCAAACATTGGAGCAACTTGGGGTACCCTGTAGGTGTATTCAGGAGATGGCTGTACCTGCATGCATCAAGTGGTCTCTGGGATGCTACTGTTGGGTGCATGAATTAGCCTTAGAGTAAATACAGGTTCTCGTTATATGTTCCCAGTGGCACTGTTAGTTTGCACAATATCAGTAGCATTATTCACATGCGCAAGATCTGAATAACAACTGCAAACGTTTGGAACATAGTTCTTCTATGGTTTCCTGGGTCACAGGGGCTGCTATCCAATTGGATGCTGGCACTCCATGGTACTCTAGGTGGTCATCTTGGGTCAGGCAGCGTCTATTTAAAACTCTGGCTCCCAGGCTTGGCGTGTATTTCGCATATCGCTAGAGATGGGCTAGGTCATCCATCTGGCAGGGAAAGTGCTTACTGGCAAGCTGTAGGATCCTTGTGTATTGGAATGAACCCTTGTCCTCACTATGCTGACACCATAGCCTGCCATTTATTGGGCTGGACCTTGTAGTGTGCTTTACTGGTCTGTGTTTTTTTTTTTTTGGTAAATAATTTTTTATTGAAATGTTTGTAAAATAAGGAATACAATAAACAGAAAAAGGGGTAGGTACATTTCTTAAGTAAGTACATAAATCAACAAATAGTAATACGTTTCAGTAAGACTTTGACTGCCTAGCAGTCCATATTTCCCATACGTTCTCAAATCTGTCACAACTTAGGGAATTGATTGCCAACATGTGCTCGAGAGTGTAGTTTTGCTGGACCATGACTTTAAGGTCAGAGATGTTGATGGAGTTGGTTGACTTCCAATTGCATTGTATTAGAGAGCGAGCTGCCATTAGAACATGAGTGACTACTACTCTGAAGGCACTTGGATAGGAATCGATACCAATATGTAGGAGCAGGGTTGGGGGGAGAGATAATCCCAGTGAGGGAAGCAATAAGTTGGAATACTTGCTTCCAAAAGCTAGTCAGGGTTGGGCGTTCCCAAAGGATGTGGAGCAGGTGTCCCACTTTCCCACAATTCTGCTAGCAAAGGGAGGAGTTGGTAGGAGAAAATCTCACTAGCCTATAGGGAGTGTAGTACCATCTGTTGGTTATCTTAAACGTCATCTCCCATTGATTTACACAATGTGTTGCTCGGTGGATTTCTCTGAATGCGGATAACCATTGTTTGGGATCAAATGAGAAGTTAAGGTCTGTTTCCCACTTCAGGATAGCATCTGTTTTAAATAATTTTAGCTTATCCTATGGTATGTTATAGAAAGGGGATATACCCTTTTCTCTGGTTATAGTGGAGTTGAAGAATTGCCAGGCTTTTTGGTTTACATAAATCTCTGGGATAGGGTGGCGGTGAAGGAAGTGCATAATTTGTGCACATGTGAAGTATGTAGAGTTTGGGAGTTTAAATTTGTTCAATAATTCTGGCACAGTTTGGGGTAAAAGAGGATCGGTAATTTCATGAACACAATTAACGCCAGCTAAGGTGAATGGCTTAGTGGAGAATGAAGGAATCATGGACTCCAGTGAGCTAGGCGGGAAGTTATATACTATTTTTGATTTAGTGGGGGGAGGTTGGTTAAGTAGCATCCTCCAAGCCTTTATGGATCGGAAGGGAAAAAACAGCGATGTCCCAGGGCCTCCAGAGATCGCTCATGAGGAAAGACAATAAGTCTTCCGTGGGCGCCATGGCTGACTCCACATCTAGCAAGATTGGACCATTCATTCCCTTAAACCAAAATGTGATTTGTTCCATCCTGACCGCCCAATAATAATCCTGTATATCTACCAATCCTGCCCCACCAACAGACTTATGTAGTGTTAAGTTTAAACTAGGGCAACTGGCTTTTTTACCCTTTCATAGAAATTTCAGTAGTTGACCCAACAGGGATTTCAAGTATGAAATGGGGATGGATAGTGTTCTGAAAATAGAAGATTTGAGGCAGTATAGTCATTTTGTATGCCGCTAGCCTCCCTGTCCAAGAGAGCTTGTGTTTTGAGATGTAGTTTAGCTGAGCCTCTAGTTTACAGAGTAGGGGTTAAAAATTGAATGAGGCAAGGGAGGAGGAGGTGAGCATTAAAGTCACAACCAGGTAGTGGATCCTCTTTGAACTCCACGTATAAGGTAGAATAGATTGGAGCATCTGTTTGGTTTTAACTTGGACACCTAGGTCCAGGATAAGTGATTTGGTGTAATTTACTTTGTAGTAGGAAATGGCGCTGGATTGAGATATGATCTGATGGCCCTTTGGGAGAGAGGTACTCAAGTTGGTTAGAAGAAGTATAACATTGTCAGCAAATAAGTTGATGATGACGTGTGTTAGGGAGAAATTTAAAGCCACTGATGGAAGGGTTAGAGCAGATGGCTTCTGCGAGCTGTTCTATTACCAAGTTGAACATGGTAGGGGAGAGGGTTTTCTCAGCATAATGCATAATATTAAGAATCCGCCGAGTAGCATCAGAGGTTTGCTGCCCTCTAACAAATCCCATCTGGTCACGTTGCACTAGGGAGGGAATTATGTCCGCTAGACATTTTGCAATAAGCTTGGCGTAAATCTTGACATCTGTATTTAAGAGCAAAATTGGTCTAAAATTGGCAGGGGTGTCGGGGTCTTTCCCCAGCTTAGGGATTGTGACCACATAAGCCAGTAGAAGGAGGCAGTAAGGGCAGCTTTGGTAAAAACCTGTTGTAAATAAAGTAAGAGAGTAGTAATGAAAGTTTTGATGTATTATTGGAAACATGTTATCTGGGACTGGTGATTTCCTATTGGGAAGGAAAGCGACCACCTTTTTCTGGCTCTTTAAATGACTCATTTAAAGTTTGAAGTTGGGTCTCAGTGAGATGAGGGAGACATTTTTGAATATCTTCTTCTATAGGTTGTGGTGTTTGGGGGTCTTCTTTTAAATTGTAAAGCGCGCTGTAGTAGTCAGCGAATTGATCAGCTATCTCCTGAGGGTTAGTCACTTTATGGTGGAGAGTAGGATGGATCAGGTGGGCTATTCTAGATTTAGTTCTCACTGCTTTGATGCGGTTGGCTAGGTATTTGCCTGCTCTATTTGAATTGGCATAGGATTGCAGTTTCAGCCTACGGAGGTGTTTATTATATTGTTGTGTAAGTAGGATTCTTATTTCCTGAGTTGTAAGAGCATGGTAGATGCATTGGGGGTAGCGTTTTGTTTATTTCAGGATTCTAATTTGTGAATTTGAGAAAGGAGTGAGTTAAGTTTGGAAGTATACGGTTTCTTATCTCTAGCCCCTTGCTTAGTGAAAATGCCTATAATGTAAGCCTTGTGGGCATTCCAAAGGATGTAGGAATCAGTTAGTGATACTGCATTGAGAATGAAAAAGTCTCGGAGATGCTGAGAGATCACGGGGAAGTAGTGTTTGTCTTAGAGGAGCCTAGTATTGCAATGCCATATGGGAGTCGCCGAGGGGGCCCTTTTTCTAGTAATGTCAAAGATATTGTGGCGTGGTCCGACCATGTTATATAAAAGATGTGTGTCATAGATACCCGCTGGAGCAACCACTTGTCCAAGAGGAACATGTCATTGCGAGAGTAAGTATGGTGCCACGAGGAGAAAAAGGTGTAGTCTCTCTCACTTGCATGTTGGCATCTCCAGGTGTCATAGACTTCTTTGTGAAGTAGCGAATGTAAAGAGACTACACATTTTCCAATGACAGCTGTATTAGTGGGTCTGCGGTCAGGTTAAAGTCTCTACACATGAGAAGGTTACCATATCTGATGGCGTTGATACGACAGAACAGTTTACGTAGAAAGCAGAGTTGGTGTGAGATCAGAGCATACATTGCCACTAGGGTATAGGGTTGTTCGTTGATATTACAGGTAAGGATAATGTATCTGCCCTCTGCGTCGAGCACTGATTCCTTGAGTTGGAAGGCTAGATTGTTTTTAATAGCTAGGAGAACACCCCTTTTTTTCTCTTCGGCAGAGGCCAAGAACACATGTGGGTAGTCTCTGTGGAAGCACTGGGGGGTTTGAGATGCTGAGAAATTGATTTCCTGGATACTCAGCATATCAGCCCTATGTTTGGCCGCCTCTTTTCATGGGGAGAATCATTTGGCTGGATCATTCAGTCCCCTGGCATTCAATGAAAGACAATTAATTGTCATTGGAGGTGTGTTGAGGGGGTGTGTGGTAGTGCTGATAAGTTACTCAGGGTTGTGGTAGAGAAGAGGGCCACAGGGGGACTGTTCTTCCAAGTTGGTGAAGCCTCTGGTGTTCCGGGATGGTCGGTTCTTGGAGGAACAGAAGTATGGTCATCCGTCTTGGGGTTGCGTGCCAGGAAGGCAGGAGCGTGGGTTCGAATAGTTGTGGATACAGGTTGAGTAGAGGTGTTGCGTGTACCATATAGGGGTATAGGAAAGGAAAACAATGTTAGTAAAGACAAAAACAACACAAGGTAAGTATAAGAAAAGGATCTGAAATTAGATCCAGGAGCATGTGATCCTGCTTACATGACCGGGGCAAAAATGGGAAGGTGAGCAGAACTTCTCCGTTACCGGAAGGATAAATTTGTAAATTGTGCAGGTCAATCATTACGATCCTCCGCTGTTTTTTTTCTTAGAGGACCGTTTGTATGACACCATTTGCTAGTTGTTTTGAAGAAATGTCGGCTGAGCCCCAGAAGTTAGGGGTGGTGTATGTTCGAGGATGATGCCCCACTGACGAAGGGCCTCAAGCCCTTTATTCAGAGAAGAGACAGTAGTAGTAGCTCCATTGCATCTGATAAAGAGCGTGGCTGGATATTTCCATTTTTGTGGGATTTGGTGGTTCCTTAGTGCTTTAGTGATGGTCGCCAGGTTCTGGCGTCTCTGTAGGGTATGCTTGGAAAGATCTTGGAGTAGTTGTATTGAAGCATACTGCCCTCGAGTGGTGTCAGCTTTGCTGAAGGCAGCAATCAATTGCTCCTTCATGTGATAATAGTGCATCCTTAGAAGGACGTCCTTCGGCGTGTCAGCAGAAAGGGGTTTCAGTATCCTATAGATTCTGTCAATTGCGAGCTCTATGGGTGACAGCAACAGGATAAGAGAAGAGTATAAGGTGTGCGCATATTTCTGCAGTTGAGGGGCATTTACTGCTTCTGGAATACCCCTAATTTTAATATTAATCCTTCTTGACCTGTCTTCCATTTCAGCTATTTTGTCCTTTAGCCAGGTAATTTCTTCCTTGCAGTCTGAGTGGGCATCAACAAGTGTGTTTAAAGATATGGAGTAATCACCCATTGTGGTTAGCCTGGGGAGTGCCTGCAAGGTTTTGTCTTCACTGGACTCCTGGTGGAGGGGCTGGATGCTCAAGATGGGGACCCACTATGTCCAGGGGCTGATTGATGGCCCTGCTGCTGATGGAGGTGGGTGCTGTGGGAGGCCATGGCCTTATCGTCTGGCCTCATGGAACGGGTGCCGCTGCCATTCTGTTGTGGCATGGTGGAGAGTGTAGGGAAGAAGCCGGACAGCTTGCACGGCTGTGTCGGGTCCTTCCCACGCCTCGTCATAGCGTCAGTGATCCTCGGCCCGGAGTGGGTGTCAGTGAGTGATTAAGGGCAGCGGGGGCTGTGATAAGTGGAGGTTCCCTCCGGTGGCAGAATGGAGCTTTCTAGCAATCGTCCATGCTGGAGCTCGGTCACCATGCGACATTGAGTGGTTCCTGAGGAGTAGTGAAGTGCAGGAACAGACCATGCTTTCCGAAAGCCTCCCCACTTGAGTAAGGCTCAGGCCAGGCTGCATTCCACCCCTTGAGACAGACACTGTTGGCACAACTGAGGCCTACTTTTACTACACATCGCTGTTTCATGCTATGAGTGCGTCTGGTCAGGTTGCCTTTCCACCAGGCCTGTTCTGAATTGCCGAACTTCAGTTACAGTTTTTCTGCCACTGCTACACCTACCCATAAGTGTATTTCCTCCATTTCCAGATATGTATATATAATGTAGCCCTTTTCTAAACCTCGCCCGTTTATAATACAGGATACTAGACTTGAATGGTGGAGTTACAATGAAATAAACTGAGGCCAATTATTTGAAAGTGGCATTTAATCCAGCTGTGTATTCATTGGAAAAATCTCTATTGAAGTGCACAGCTCTTTTGGTCTAACACCACAAACCTGCTGAGAGGAAATGATGGCAGAGTGGTGACCTCGCTGGCATGTTGGTACTCCTTCATTATTTATTTGAAAAAGCTGAGACAGTGACCAGTTATGGCCAAAAATGCTTGGGGTGTTTTTCAAAGTGATTTCTCAGGGAAAAAAAGCTGAGTTTGTTTTGAATATTAAAAATGACCGTAAAGTGTTTTTGTTTTGTGAGGCTTAGATACTGTGTAGTTACTGCTGTAAGGATGGCATAAAATTGAGTGTGGGAATGTGGAGGATTCATGAGTGCGGTGGAATTATGCAGTAGTGCGAATATTCTGTGAGGTCTCCATATTGTAAGATTTTTTTTATTTCTCTTGGCCATCTTTTGTAAGGGATATTTTGCAAAGGAAATGAACGCATACATTTTAGAGCCTTCTGTAGATAATATTTAGTCTTCGGAAAATGTGTTTTTTTTGCTAGCACAATATTGCCAGTGAGAAAGTTTGCTAACACCACTCCAACTACCGGAATATATTACCTGTTTAGAAATTTCCACATAAAAATATCTGAATCTTATTGGGGCTCATTTTCTCTCAGGAGTCACAGTTGTTCAAATACAGTCACAGCCAGTACTGTTGTGCTACATAATGATATATATATCATTTTGTACTATATAATGTATTCACATTTACTATGTCAGATCATTTGTTTTTAATGCGTACAATGACCAAGACACCAAGCTTGAGCCATCTTGTCACAATGCTGTTATTTACATACTGGATGGTAGTAAAAAAAGTTCTTGATTATTAAACATCTTAATAAGCTGAACTCTAGTATAAGTGATTATAAATAATGAACTTACACATCCTATATGGCTCCTCTAGTATGGGTTGGCTGTCTGGAAATCAGCATCTATGTACTTATCTATGTTATTATGCATCTATAGGGAATACCCTCCCAATAAAGAGACTATTTGAATTCCTAGTGAACTATTTTCAATGAGAAACAGCAAGTTCTTTTGTGCGTGATTTACAACCATAAAATATATAATGACCGGGGTGACCTGGGCAACTAAAACCCTTTGTAGACAGCTGTGAAAAGCACATTTCCTTTTAGAATTTTTACAGGAGCTGGGGCAATGTGTATTCTATTTTTCATTGGCCCCTGTAGTCCGTGTGTTCGGATAGTGTAGGGGAAGTTGGGGATCGGTGACACTGAAGCCCCGTACACACGATCGGATAACCTATGGATTTTCGTCCGATGGATTTGTCCATCGGAAATCCGATGAAACTGTTTTTCATCAGTCTTGGCCACACACCTTCAGTCAAAAAACCGACCGTTTCAAACGCGGTGACGTAAAACACTCAGATGAGCCGAGAAAAATTAAGTTTAATGCTTCTGAGCATGCGTCGACTTGATTCTAAGCATGCGTGGGTTTTTTAACCGATCGACTTGCCCATAGACGATCGGAAATTCCCATCGGTTTTTTATCCATCGGAAAATTTTAAAACAAGTTCTATTTTTTACAACCGATGGAAAAAAGACCGATGGGTACCATACACGATCGGTTGGTCTGATGAAAACCATCCATCGGACGGTTTACATCAGTCAAACCGATCGTGTGTACGGGGCTTAACAGTTTTTGTTTTCCGTTTCTATCTAGATCCACTTAATCTCCTTGTTGAAATACCTGCCACATTGTTGGCTGCATTTATGAATTCTTAGGCAAAATTCCCCAAATACTACAGCACATTAATAAAAAACAAGCTTACGGATGCTCTGCCAACCTTGATCTTTTTTTAACTGTTCAAGGATTTGGGTAGGTGATGTCTGCTGCATAATGATAAGGCAATTTAGTTGTTGATGGACAGGTGATCATTGACCTAAGTTTGCCTTGTCTGACTACTGTTCATACATTTAAATTCAGTCAATACAGAAAAGTAGCAATACTTATTCAGTGGCAGTGTTTAAAGGTATTACTCAAAGGAAGTAAATAACCAATAGAAATACAACCCATCCGCACTTATACATCCTGTCAACTCTATTCTCTAAGTAATCAAAACAGGAGTACAATGTCTACATATTGTGCTGCTCCAGCAAGCTATCAAAACATGAATGGGGAAATATATTTGTAGCGCCCTGCTCCTATTTAGTAGGCGCTATTTGTAAATTTAAGTTATCTGAGCTGTAGTTTGGCTCAGAATGATTGTGTTAAATTGCTGGTTTCTGTTCCAGTCCAGCTGTGTTGCGCATTTTTCACTTGACTGTAGGTGTTGCGGTCACCACAGGTCAAGGTTGGAAATGCAGCAGGCTGGGTGTGTTGAGTGTTCTTTACCCAGAAACAGCCCAGTGGGAGTGGTCCACCTGCTGTGCATTCTGGGAGAGGGTACTTAAGGGGCAGACACCATTTTGCGGGGTTCGTCTTCCGATCCCGACCTGAGGGCCCTCCTGGCCTCAGGTATGTCGTAGCAGTTTTCCCGCCTCAGGGCCTGCTGGCCCAAAGGGTCCGTTACTGATAGTAGGCCCAGGAGTTTCTGGGGCCTACTGGTCCAGGGGTGGTCCCGTGCTGTCTTGCCTGCGGGCAGAAGCCGAGCAGTTGGAGAAACCAAGGGAGGACTTTTCTCAGAGAGTACCCAGCAAAAGGGCTGGTATCTCAAGAAGAGCCTGGAGACCAAATTCAGGGACGCATCCTGACCAATCTACCTCACAGTGCTTCCGGCTGGCTGAAAGAAACTGGTGTAGCTGTGTCTTTTGAACTGTGCAAAGTGTGTGGTTATGCCATCCTGTGGCAGAGGACTGTACAACGACTCCATTACATTCATCAAGTCTGTGTCAGAGACTTTTGACCGAGCTTCGCACCGGCTGCTAGGTCAGTGAGAGAGGCCTATCTGGTGGTTGCTATATCCAGGGTGGAAACTGTTTGTCCTCTGGATCAAAGAAGTACCCGTGATACGCAAAGCAAGGTACCTGAATCTCCCCTAACCCTCTATCCCTCTAACTGATGTTCTTTAATAAAACCATTGAAAAAGAGACTAAGTGTTTGGTGCAGACATCTTTGAACAACTCTACAATGGGACCCCTATGGTGGATATGGTGAACAGACAGGTAACGGCAAGACCCAAAATTAAACCAGCAGCTCCTGCGGGGGTAGTGCTACATATTGGGTCTATTTCATTTTAGTTTACATGTTTTCATGTTTTCAAATATATATATATATATATATATATATATATATATATATATATATATATATATATACATATATATATATATATATATATATATATATACACAGTGTGTGTGTATACCTGTATGTGCCTCAACTAAAGCTGGCCATAAATGGATTGAAATTCAGCTGGTTCAGCAGGGACTGGCTGAATTTTGATCCATGTATGGGCAGGGTGGTTGTACATAAGTCAATCTACCGATCAGATTTTTGCCGTTCAATCAGTGGCCTGCAAAGTGGATCAGTGTATTCTGACGGCAAGGAAGTCTCCCCACTGTCAGGCCTCGTACACACGACCGGTTTTCTCGGCAAGAAACGACAATAAAACTGCTGGCAGAGCTTTCTTGACGAGAAAACCGTGCGTGTGTACGAGGCTTTCAGGTTTCTCGTCTGGAAATCTGCCCAGAATCTCGACGAGAAAAATAGAGATCCAGTTCTCTATTTTCTCGTCGGGATTCTTGTCGGCCTGTTTCCTGACGAGAAACCCGAGTGTGTGTATACTTACCTGCCTCCATGGAAACCCGCGCATGCTCGAAATTACTTTGAGGCGGGCGCGGTAGCTTCCAAGGCATAGGTAGGGTGAAGCAAGTAGCGGCGACGGCATCGAATGTGACAAGCGCATTCTCATCGTGGTCGATGATGTCACTGCGTTCATGCCATTCAAAAGAACGGCGGTTCTTTTGAATTGCACGTGTGTGAACTCGGCCGGGACAAGATTCTTGTCAAGAATCTCGTCAGGAAAAACTACAGGTTTTTTCCTGACGAGAATCTCGGCCGTGTGTACTAGGCTTCAGAATACAGTAGCTCAATGGAAAAGATTCCCCAATTCACACTGAATGATTAAATTGATTCATTTTTTTTTCATTCAACCCACTTGTTGAAAGAAAAAAAATGAATAGTTTATGGGCTGCTTAACTTTTGTCTATTATTTTTTTTTTTTTATAACAGTGCACCCAGGCTAATTTCTGTTAAAGTGCAGTACCCACAGTTGGAACTATCTCTATTCTAATGTTTTTAAAGTGAGGGCACAGCTATTTCCTTTCAGCCACTCTGTTTTTATTTGAATATCTGGTTGAATGGCGTTTTTCAACAGAACAGCTAAGAATACACCTGAAAAGGGCATGTAGCTTCAACTGTTGGCAGCAATTGTAAAATATAAATACAATATTCATATGCAGTAGTTAATATTTACTTGACAAATATAATAAATGAACAAAAAATTGTTTGAAAATATGTATTGTTTATGCCACTGCTTAATAGGTAATGAAAATCTACTTAAAAACACCAGCACCATCTGAGTGCCAAAATATGTAAGTTCCTATGAGATTCCTCTGGAGTATAGGGCTGGTGGCATGAATACCCAATTACAAGAAATAGAGAATAAACATTTTATGTGAAACAATTCCACACTTGCAATGTTTATGAATTGAACCTGAGGAAATGAATGTGGGGTACCATAGTGAACGATATTCGCATTGATATGTGGATTTCACTGAAGATAACCTGTAGTGAAGTTTTTCTATCAAATGCTAAGTATTATGAGTGACAGGTTTACTTTAAGAGGCAGAATTGATGGGCTTTTGTTTGCTCCAGAACTGCTTCTGTCCCCCCGTACAAATCTATGGGAATGCAAAAGCAAGTGAAGCAGATCAAATGCAAGTCAACTGCAGATCAAATACACCTCTAATTATTTCTGAATGATATCTGAAGCATCATAAACTATTGTCAAAAGCACCCTGAATTGGTCAATTGAAGCTCATTAACACTGACCCTTATAGCGTCATGGCCATCGCCAATTTTAAGTGTATATATTTGGACCTAATATGAGGTAAACATGGACAGATGGATCAGACTAGTTAAAGGTTTTTCTTCTTGCCTAAAGAAGTACGAGTACAAATCTGCATATTGAATAGATATGTGTAATTGAACATATGTTGCCTTAACTTCCTCCTAGAACCATCTTGGAATACCTTGTTTATTTTCTGAAAGAAGAAATATTACTGTCTACAAGTACGAGACATTTGTCTGTCAGTTCTGTACTTTCTGTCATTACATGAAGGGAGAGCTGTAACTTAGTTCAGGAGACAGGTGAAATCTGTTATCATTGACTGTTCATTGCCATCTGACTGAATTCATGTTGTCTTTATTAGACCTGCATGGATGGGCTTAAAGTATAAAGTATAGTATTTTTGTATTATTTTTCTTTATTTATTAAAAAGAAAATAATTCATCTTCTGCCAGAAGGTGGAGCTCCAGTCTCTGTTCTCCAGGTTAAATAGTAAATATGATATAACAATTTATAAATGTACGTATGTATAAACTTTAAAAAGAAAATAATTTTGAAGCATGTATATACTTATGTAAACACACCCACTCTACCTAAGCTGCATACACAGTCACATGGGGTACTCACATGCCACAGCAAAATTATCCCAGCTATTCAAGTGAATTGGGTGGCATTTTAACGCACCACAACTGCTTGTAATACATGCAGTTCTGGCATGGTGGTGCAGGCTTTAAGAGGTTATATCAGGCCTTGAAAGGTAACATAATATCTCCTCACCACCTGTCAAACACCCTAAAAAACGGTTCACCACTGATTGCTTATCAGAGGGCCAACGCAAGGGTTAACAATCCCTAATAGTGCCAAGTGCTTCTCCTATGTGCCACTGACGACTCAATATGCAGACAGGGCAAGGCACAATCCTATTTCACCACAACCCAGGCCAAAAGGCCTGGCGACAGTTTGCATAGGCACCAAATACCACAAGTGCTGCCTCGAAAAAGGGGGAGGCAGTGTGCACATTTCCCCATACATGGGAGTTTGACGCCTGCCTTACAGCTACAGCATTTGACACATTTTCTTTTAAATATATATAAAACCAATATTTTGGATGGGGATGGTTTAGAACTTTTGTCAGGTTTTCATTACTGTCTCTCCCTACTGTGGAGATTCACTCCCTCTGTTTGTCCTGGTACAGAAAGTGATGGTAATACCAACATTTTTGAGCACTCATGAGAACAAAGGGTGAGGGGACAGCTACTGGATTTTACTTTGAAAGGACGAGAGGAAAGATCCCTAGTGCCGCACATCCACGGAGACCTATGTGGTATGAGAGAGACAACCTCAGCCTGGGCTCCCACCAGGCTACGCCCCCTATGCATTTCACTTAGCCCCTCGGATGCCCATGATCCCCATGACTAAGCTTCGAGGGGCGGTGTGAAAAGCGTTTGGGGCGTAGCCTCATGGGAGCCCAGGCTGAGGTTGTCTCTCTCATACCACATAGGTCTCCGTGGATGTGCGGCACTAGAAATCTTTCCTCTCTTCCTTCCAGTGACTACAAGAGCTGGGACAAGCTCCATCCCTTGATAGCACTCCTGCAGTGGTTGCAGCAATACCCACACTACTCCCCATAGTGATCGAGCCTGAGCGGCACACTAAACCAAACCATGAGTCACAGGGGATTTTACTTTGTTTTGAAAAGATGTCCTCTTACTTCCTGTTGTGTCCCTGGAACAGGAAGTGAAGGGCAATATCCTTAACAAGATACAGGTAGCACAAAAAAGATGATAGGAGTCTTAAGCGCTTTCCTACCGCATAACCTAGATATACGGTGGGAAGGCAGCTCAGCTGCGCCAGATCATGCTGGCAAATTAATTACTGCCGACACCTGGCGATCATCATGAATTTACACAGGTCAGGGCTCTGCCTATGTAAACAGGAAAGAGCCTTGTCCTGTCAGCGGGGAAGTACCGGTAATAGATTTTCTTTCTCCGAAAAGCAGGGAATTAAATTGATTACTTCCCCTAGTTAAAGCACCTCCCACGGTACACAAAAACACTGGCTAGGCACACATTTAACCCTTTGATTGCCCTAGATGTTTAACCCCTTCACAGCTAGTGTCATTAGTACAGTGGCAGTGCATATTTTTAGCACTGATCACTGTATTAGTGTAACTGGTTCCCAAAAAGTGTCAAAAGGGTCAGTTAGTGTCCAAAAGTCTGCCACAATATCACAGTCCTGCTCTAAGTCGCTGATCGCCGCCATTACTCGTAAAACAAAATGAAATTAAATTAAAATTAACAGTGGTGATCAAATGCCACTAAAATACAGCTATATTTGTGGGAAAAAAGGACATCAATTTTATTTGGGAACAGTGTTTCATGGCTGCGTAGTTGTCAGTTAAAGTAATGCAGTGCCATTTAGCAAAAAATGGCCTGGTCATAAAGGGGGGTAAATCTTCTGTAGGTCAAGTGGTTAACCATGCATTGTGTTAATTTCTCTGTTTTACTATTGTGTAAGAGTGTTTGTTTAGAACCCAAATGATTAATTTGTTTGTGAACAATCCATTTAAAGCAAAAGGCAGTTTGGTGACATCTGTAAAAAAAATGTCAGCTGAAATCACAATGTCACCTCTGTGTACAAATGGCCAAATTGAGGAGGAAAAGCTGGGCAATCTTCTGCAATAACATTTGCACAAATAAGGTCCATAAAGACATAGATGAACGAGTTTGGGATGGAGGAACTTGACTGGCCTGCACAGAGTCCTGACCTTAACCCGATAGAACACCTTTGGTATGAATTAGAGCGGAGACTGTGAGCCAGGCCTTCACAAATGCACTTCGGGAAGAATGGTCAAACATTCCCATAGACACACTCCTAAACCTTGTGGACAGACTTCCCAGAAGAGTTGAAGCTGTTATAGCTGGGGGTGGGCCAACTCAATATTGAACTCTACGGACTAAGAATGGGATGTCATTAAAGTTCATATGGATGTAAAGGCAGGGGTCCCAATACTTTTGATAATATAGTGTATGTTCAAGCTGAGCAACTACGTCAAAGTTCTCCTTCTCTGGCCAGTCCTTACCATGCTTTGTAAAATGCCAATTACTTATCTAGTTATAGCATACTTCAGTGGATATAGAGCTAATATGGGGAGACAAACACAGTTTGAGGAGAGCTACAGACTTAGGTCTGGTCAATGACCTGCACTATATAATAGAAATAGAGGAGACATGTCTGTTCCCAATTCAAATTTACATATATTATTATATCTTAACTTATTCCTCATCCCCAAGAGTTAATAAGCATAGTTTTTTTTTTATAAATCCCGGAGTTGGGCTTTCAATGGAAATCCATACTTTAATATCGCACTTCAGTGATGTTGATTGCGCCGTAAGGAGCCCCATCTAATCTACATTAATTCGGCCTGCAGAAGTTCTGAAAGGTATAATGGAAGGAAGACATCACGACTTTAATTTAAGTACCTCATTTTGATTGCCGAGTGGTGGTGAGAGAGTTACAACATTGTTTGTTGTGCCCAGAGTTCTGATCATTCCACATAGTGGCAGAAACACAATCACATCGCTCCCAAAGGACTTCCTTTGGCTTTGCTAATGTCCTGTGGCTTCAGTAATTTCCTGTGGCATTCAGTTAACTCAGCCTTTTGCTAGATCTCCCCATACCAGCAGAGCTGAAACACACAGGTAGGCCATATTGATCACAATGATAAAAAAGTAAATTAATGTGTAAGAAATTTCACACTACTATTCTATACCAAGCAGCGCAATGGCTAAAGCTCAGCATATATAGGACAGTATTTTTTATCAGTCAGTGGGCTGATCAAAAAAAAAAAAAAAACTGAATAGATTCCCCCACCAACACAAGCGAGGTGGATGGAGGAATCCTACCCGCTGTGATATTGTATTCTCACAGAGGGACCCTCTGCTATCATAATACACTGATCAGCACTGCAGCCGATCGGCAAAGGGATCCTGGGCTTGACTCTCAGCTAGGATACTATCTGTATAGAGCTTGCATGTTCTCCCCGTGTTTGTGTAGGTTTCCACGCACTCCGAAGATATGTTAGTAGCTTAATGGACTCCTGCCTAAATTAGCCCTAGTATGTACTGTATTTACAAATTGATTAAGTGCTATCCCATTCTTCATGCTGGTCCCAAGCCCAAGCTACTGGGGTGGGTTGAGGAAAGGCCTAGCTACCTACCTTAACACAAACCACCAAATCTGAATGTTTGCACTCCTAAGATCCTCCAAAAAACACTTAATCACATAACCTCCTTATGAATGTAGCACACCGACCCGATTACTACTGCCATCTCCCACTTGCTTGCAGTCGGGCACACCTGCTACTTGCCCGGTATCCCCCCTTTGGTTAAAGAGGAGCGAGCAGTGTTATTGTTCGGGCCTTGCGGCGCGTTACCTCTCTCGAGTGGATCCTTTTCTTTCTCCGTTGTCTAGGTAAAAGTTCCTCAAAATAACGCCAATGTCCACACAGGAGTAAAATCTAAGCAGTAAGGTGTTATTCTTTTATCTTTTTCCAATAACTTAAGTAGGGAGTAAGAAGATGAGAGAAGTAGGGGGTAAAGGTTCAGGCACGCAACACTTAGAGCACAGTGTTAAACTTTTGTCGTCACTCAAGCCTGAGTGAGTATTGCTCACCCGGATAGTCCCTTTGAGAGTGGTCCTAGCAGCCGGGATGGAGCACGAATCAATCTTTTTCTTTCCTGAGTATCTAGGGATATGATCGGGAAATCCTCTGCCACAGAATTTAAGTCCCGAACCTCCCAGTAAACAATACTGAATAAGAACCTCTGTGCCAGACCAGCGTATTGCAAGCTTTGTAACTTTGAAGATGAATCCCTCTTTAGGCGAATTTCCAGGCCTCTTCCCGAGACAGCAGTACCGTCGCTAGTCTCCTCCAGGACTGATCCTCCCCTGGTCTCCTTTCCTAAAGTTGGGCCCCCTAGAGGTGGGAAGCCTGGGATCCCTCTCTGAAGTGTAGGCCCCAGCCAGCAGAGCCGGGCCTACCATGAAACGAAGCAGCTCGGGCTGAAGGTGCCCGAGGCCCGAACACACTCGCGCACCTCGTGCCATACGGGCCACGAGGCGCACACCCAGGACCAATGGGTCCCCTGGAATTCTCCTCACCCCAATGGCGTCTGCCCCTTATGTATCCCCTCCCAGCATGCACAGCAGGCCAACCATGCCCACTGCACGGCTGCCGAGAGAGGACACCCATGGTGCTCTGATACCCCTCACTGGTTCAACCTAAACCGGTGGTGACAGTGCCACCCACAGGCAACAGGGAACACTACTGTCAGGCAGCATCACACCCAGAGCAGAAGCATTAAAGAACTTAACAATTGGTCTGAGCCAAACTACTGGCTCAGACTACACCTAAATTTCCACCTAGCATCCCCAAATATTGAAACATGAAGAAAAACATGAAACATGAAGAAAAACTAAATTAGCGTGAAACGCGTCAACCATCTCTCCCTCTCCCCTTCATGGATTGAGGCTGTTTTTATTATCTGTGTCTGAATAAAGTGATTTTTTGATTATCTTAAGTGTGCAGCTATCCAGATCTTGTTGTTTGTGCTATATGGCTACGAGCTGGATTTGCACAATTTTGAGCTGAGCTGAGTCACGGTTTTGGACTTACCTGGAGCAGCTGTTTTTGTGTTAGCTATCTACCTATAGAAAAGGCTTTCAAACATGGTGCCCAAAGAGCTGGCCGAAAGAATCACTGAGAGTGGGAAATGACTGAATGTATACATACATTTCTTTGGTATGAAGATTTCCTTTACTCTGTGGTATACTACTCTAATCTGTGAATTCCCCAAATCTTTAAGTCAATAAAAATATTACTCTCCAGATGATGTGTAACATGAAATAAAAAGATGAATAAATGTGCCGCTGTTTAAACACCTAGATTTATAAACTTATGATTAAACTGTAAAATATAGATAAAAATAATTAGTATTTCTACGAACAACTGGCAGCGACAGATGTTCACTCCTACAGTCCTCTGCAGAATTCATCGTTAATGGAAAAAATAACTCTTTAATGAAAAAGGGATTTTGCAAAAGCTTTTTATTGGACGTTCGAATCAGATTGGCTCAAAAGAGGTGAAGATGAGATGTGAATCTTCAATCTTCTAGTTACTTGCCCTACATCCACTTTAACCTTTAATTTAGTAAGCTCTGGGGGGTCAAGGAGGTCACAGCTTTGGTCTCTGGGAGTCTGTCTGTGGCAGACATAAATATCACTTATTTTAAGAGTGAAATAACATAATGATGGTATCATGCTCAGCCCTCTAGTACAATAGATATACGAGGGTTCTTCAATTCAAAAAGTTTCTGCACTTTTTTTAACAATTATATATATAATATTATATATTTATTAAAGTGTGAAAACTTTTTGAAGTCCCCTCGTAGATTCTTGGGTGACTAACTAATCATTGTCATAATGTGATTAAATTACATATTATCATATTATTTGATTGGAAGACCTGTGACGAATGACACTTTGCAGTATTCCTACATACAGTGTGAGCTCCTAAAGCAGAACTGTGGACTTCCATTAAAAACAAAGAAAAAAAAATAAATATATATATATATATATACAATATCTCACAAAAGTGAGTACACCCCTCAAATTTTTGTAAATATTTTATTATATCTTTTCATGTGACAACACTAAAGAAATTACACTTTGATACAATGTAAGTAGTTATTGTACAGCTTGTATAACAGTGTAAATTTGCCTAAAAGCAAAACGCTATGTGTGGTTGAAAACATCACCCTGAACACACCATCCCCACCATGAATCATGGTGGTGGCAGCATCATGTTGTGGGGATGCTTTTCTTCAGCAGGGACAGGGAGGGAAGCTGGTCAGAGTTGATGGGAAGATGGATTGAGCCAAATACAAGACAATCTTAGAAGAAAACCTGCTAGAGTTTCCAAAAGACTTGACACTGGGGTGGAGGTTCACCGTCCAGCAGTACAACGACCCTAAACATACAGCAAGAGCTACAATGGAATGGTTTAGATCAAAGCATATTCATGTGTTAGAATGGCCCAGTCAAAGTCCAGACCTAAATCTAATTGAGAATCTGTGGCAAGACTTGAAAATTGCTGTTCACAGACGCTCTCCATCCAATCTGACAGAGCTTCATCTATTTTGCAAAGAAGAATGGGCAAAAACTTCACTCTCTAGATGTGCAAAGCTGGTAGAGGCATCCCCAAAAAGACTTGCGGCTGTAATTGCAGCAAAAGGTGGTTCTACAAAGTATTGACTCAGGGGGGCTGATTACAAATACACGGCACACTTTTCAGATATTTATTTGTAAAAAAAATTGAAAACTATTTATCATTTTCATTCCACTTCACAATTATGTGCCACTTTGTGTTGGTCTATCACATAAAATCCCAATAAAATACATTTACTTTTTGAAAATGTATGTTTTGGTTGTAACATGACAAAATATGGAAAATTTCAAGAGGTATGAATACTTTTTGAAGGGACTGTATATAGATGGGTTCTTCAAAATGTTTCTGCACTATAAAAATATATATATATATATATATACAGTCATGGCCGAAATTGTTGGCACCCCAGAAATTTTTCCAGAAAATCAAGTATTTCTCACAGAAAAGTATTGCAGTAACACATGTTTTGCTATACACATGTTTATTAATTTTGTGTGTATTGGAACAAAACAAAAAAAGGGAGGAAAAAAAACTAATTGGACATAATGTCACACAAAACTCCAAAAATGGGCTGGTCAAAATTCTTGGCACCCTTAACTTAATATTTGGTTGCACACCCTTTGGAAAAAATTACTGAAATCAGTCGCTTCCTATAGCCATCAATAAGCTTCTTACATCTCTCACCCGGAATTTTGGACCACTCTTCCTTTGCAAACTGCTCCAGGTCTCTCTTATTGGAAGGGCGCCTTTTCCCAACAGCAATTTTAAGATCTCTCCACAGGTGTTCAATGTGATTTAGATCTTGACTCATTGCTGGCCACTTTAGAACTCTCCAGTGCTTTGTTGCCATCCATTTCTGGGTGCTTTTTGACGTATGTTTGGGGTCATTGTCTTGCTGGAAGACCCAAGATCTCGGACGCAAACCCAGCTGACACTGGGCTCTACAGTGTGACCCAAAATCCTTTGGTAATCCTCAGATTTCATTAAGCCTTGCACACGTTCAAGGCACCCAGTGCCAGAGGCAGCAAAACAACCCCAAAACATCATTGAACCTCCACCATATTTCTCAGTAGGTACTGTGTTCTTTTCTTTGTAGGCCTCATTCCGTTTTTGGTAAACAGTAGAATGATGTGCTTTACCAAAAAGCTCTATCTTGGTCTCATCTGTCCACAAGACGTTTTCCCAGAAGGATTTTTGGCTTACTCAAGTACATTTTGGCAAACTGTAGTCTTGCTTTTTTATGTCTCTGTGTCAGTAGTGGGGTCCTCCTGGGTCTCCTGCCATAGCCTTTCATTTCATTTAAATGTCGACGGATAGTTCGCGCTGACACTGATGCTCCCTGAGCCTGCAGGACAGTTTGAATTTCTTTGGAACTTGTTTGGGGCTACTTATCCACCATCCGCACTATCCTGCATTGCAACCTTTCATCAATTTTTTCTCTTCCGTCCACGCCCAGAGAGATTAGCTACAGTGCTATGGGTTGCAAACTTCTTGATAATGTTGCGCACTGTGGACAAAGGCAAATCTAGATCTCTGAAGATGGACTTGTAACCTTGAGATTGTTGATATTTTTCCACAATTTTGGTTCTCAAGTCCTCAGACAGTTCTCTTCTCTTCTTTCTGTTGTCCATGCTTAGTGTGGCACACACAGACACACAATGCAAAGACTAAGTGAACTTCTCTCCTTTTTATCTGCTTTCAGGTGTGATTTTTATATTTACCACACCTGTTACTTGCCTCAGGTGAGTTTAAAGGAACATCACATGCTTGAAACAATCTTATTTATCCACAATTTTGAAAGGGTGCCAAGAATTTTGACCAGACCATTTTTGGAGTTTTGTGTGACATTATGTCCAATTTGCTTTTTTTCCTCCCTTATTTTTGTTTTGTTCCAATACACACAAAGGGAATAAACATGTGTATAGCAAAACATGTGTTACTGCAATACTTTTCTGTGAGAAATACTTGATTTTCTGGAAAAATTTCTGGGGTGCCAACAATTTTGGCCATGACTATATATATATATATATATATATATATATATATATATATATATATATATAAAGTGAGAGAGTCATTGGTCAGCTTTTGGATGACATATCTTTCATGCATGTGCAAGAGATTTTGTTTATCCTGGCATGCTACGATATTAAAGAAAATTATTAAAATAAATGTAAGAAGCTTTTTTGCAGACGAGACATAGAAACTAGTTCTCAACAAATTGTGTGAAAGTTAACTTTAATTATTGTGAACTAAAAACTCCTGTTCACTTTGAATACTCCATCATTTGCAGATGTTTTTCAGATGATGGGATAATTGAAGTAAATATTCATACAATTTTTTAAGTGAAGTGATATTTTTTAATATCTTTAGAAATGCAGCCCGACGGTATGTCTGTTCTGCAACAAGAAAGCCTTTTTTTATTTTTTATTTATTTTTTGCAGAAAAATTTCCATATTAAGTTTACTAGAGGGATAAGGTTCCTAAAGTGAAATTCACATATTATTTCTTCTCTGAAAATCCCTATAGATACATTTGCATCTAGCACTTGTAAGAATATGGTTCATTGGTTTCCTAGGGGATTTACGGGACCCTCATGTGGTAAGACTAGTACACCGTCCAGTGGTTTCATATGCCAGTATAAATAAGGGATTTTACTGGATTCTAAACTGACACAATCTCTGGCAGGTCTAGTTGATATGATATATTGTAGCTGAATTATTCATAAATCTCAGGGATTTGAGATTGATGGTTTAAATTTCCAAAGTTTTAGGTATGAGATACCTGCGTACTATTGTTCTATATACATTTTCATTTTATAACGTACATAACAAGCTCTTAAAGCCGGTTTGTCCATATGATTTCTCTCATCTTATAGCTCACTCAGGCCTTTGAAATATACCAATCTGGAAATGGCCAGTGTTTTTTTAACGAAGAAGATTGGATCTGTAGATTGCGAACCTACTTATAGCAGTCTGTGAGCAGAATGTGGCGGGTTTATGCGAGGAATACAGAGATTTACTGGATGGCTGTCATTTTTATAATACACAATTGTCATACATAAACTAAAGAAGTCACCTTGTAGTTTTGTGCTCTGACTGTGCTTACAGCCTTGGGGATTTATATGCAACATCTCTGGGCCTTGTAATATGCTTCAAATAGAACAGAAAGGGAGCATGATCCTCACATAAAGCCTCCTGAAAGAGAAAAGCCAGCTTGGAGATATAGCCAGCATCAGTATACTGAGTGGAATTAATTGTTCTGCATCTGTGATGGAAAAATAGACCCCTTGAAAGTCTCATGGTCAGCACTCAGAAAATAAATTGCACATGATTATTTATGTGACCTGCAAAACATCATCCGAACTCCAAACATGCATATTTTATATAGGATGTGAAAGGGGTGATGGGTTTATGGTGAACTCTATACAGATATACAGTAAAAAACACAACTAAATACAACCGGAATTCAATAGGAAATTATTACATTTATGTAAAGTACTTGAATTTTACTTGTTATTAGCATCATACAATCCCCTATACACATGGTCCCTAACTGTCCCTCATTTGGAGGGACTGTTCCTCTTTTGAAACCAAATGCCTCTGGTTCCTCCCCAAATGTCTCTCTTTTTGCTATGATGTACGGGTCCATAGAAATGTATTATTTAACTACAAAATGTGTTGAATTGTATTGAATCTTTCATTCAGTCTCTAAACTAGCATTTCCCATCCAAGATTTACTGTAAGCTTGGGGTCCCTTTAGAGGTTTCTAGGGGTTACCTGATCTATGAACAACTTTTGACTCTCAGATAAGTGATTGCTGATACTGATAATCTTTTTACCTATCTGTTGGGAGTATTTTCCTTCTACCGACTTCACATCTACCGACTTACCCAGAAAGTTTTTTACCTTAATGCATTAAGGTTAAAAAAATAAAAAATCTTTGGGCTTTAGAACCACTTTAACCGCTTGTCAACCGACTCTGTTGTTCTGGGTGGACGTCATATGACGTTCGCGCCCTAAAAAGCCACTAGGGGGCGCGCGCGCCGTGTCACTGGGGACCCGATGCGATCGCAGCCGCCGGGGACCCGCGATTGCCCAGTAACCGAGCAGGACCATGGATCTGTGTGTGTAAACACACATCCACGTCCTGTCAGGGAGAGGAGACCGATGGTGTGTCCCTTGTATATAGGGATAATCATCGGTCACCTCCCCCAGTCAGTCCCCTCCCCCTACAGTAAGAAACACTTCCAGGGAACACATTTAACCCCTTTCTCGCCCCCTAGTGTTAACCCCTTCCTCGCCCCCTAGTGTTAACCCCTTCCCTGCCAGTCATGTTTATACAGTAATCAATGCATTTTTATAGCAGAGATCGCTGTATAAATGTGAATGGTCCCAAAAATGTGTCAAAAGTGTCCGATGTGTCCGCCGCAATATCGCAGTCATGATAAAAATCCCTGATCGCCGCCAGTACTAGTTAAAAAAAATGCTATAAATCTATCCCCTATTTTGTAGCTACTATAACTTTTGCGCAAACCAATCTATATAGGCTTATTGTGTTTTTTTTTTTTTTACCAAAATTATGTAGAAGAATACATATCGGCCTAAATTGAGCAAAATAATAAAAAATAAAAAATAAATAAAAAAATTGATATTTAGTATAGCAAAAAGTAAAAAATATTGTGTTTTTTTTCAAAATTGTCGCTCTATTTTTGATTATAGCACAAAAAATAAAAACCGCAGAGGTGATCAAATACCACCAAAAGAAAGCTCTATTTGTGGGAAAAAAAGGACGCAAATTTCGTTTGGGTACAGCGTCGCACGACCACACAATTGTCATTCAAAGTGTGACAGCTCTGAAAGCTGAAAAATGGCTTGGGCAGGAAGGGGGTGAAAGTGCCCTGTAGGCATGTGGTTAAAGTGATTCTAAAGACAATATTGTTTTTTTTAAATGACAAACATGTCATACTTATCTGCTCTGTGCAGTGGTTCTGCACAGCAAAAATCTTTGTTAGGCACATATTTAAACCCTTGATCACCCTAGATGTTAACCCCTTCCTGCCCAGTGTCATTAGTATAGTGACGGTGTATATTATTAGCACTGATCACTGTAATAATGTCACTGTTGATGTCAGTGGCAGTTAGTTCCCCCCAGCTTCAGTTAGTGTCAGATTTTCACAGTCCCGTTATAAGTCGCTGATTGCGAAGTATATAAAAAAAAAATTCCAGTGTATATCCCATAGTTTGTAGATGATATAACTTTCTCACAAACCAATCAGAATACACTTATTGGGATTTTTTTAAAATAAAGACGTAGCAGAATACATTTTGGCCAAAATTTGATTTAAAAAAAACAAACAAATTATGTGATATGTTTTATAGCAGAAAGTTAAAAATATTTTTTTTTTTTTCTAAATTGTCGGTCTTATTTCATTTATATAATAAACAATAAAAAAACAGGTGGTCAAATACCACTCTATTTGTGTGAAAAAAACATTATATAAATTTAGTCACGCAATTGTCATTTAAAGTACTGCAGTGCTGCATAGCAAAAAAAATGGCCTGGTCATGAAGGGGGAAAAACCTTTCGCTGAAGTGGTTAAATATTGATGTTTGCACTGAAAAGCGCCATTTTGGTTAACTGTTTGAACTGTCAGCAAAAATTTGGCTCTGTCAGTAATTTTTTTTTTTTGTCGTTTCACTTTGGGAGGCTGGCAACCCTGGGAGGAGTAATATTTAAAACCAGAAGTAATCTGTTTGCATTTCTGTAAGTGGACAGGATTTTTTGGAGACAGCATAACCTAGCAGTGGGATCATCCTTTTTTGTGAGCAGCTTTTGGAATTGAACTTTCCTCATCATAGTAACTATAGAATTTTTGTATAAATTGTCATTGTTCCATTGTGTCCGCATTACATTCTACAGAGACAGAACCACAGATGCGTTAGTACTACATTAACATTACAGCAAGGTTCAAAAGGACGACATTTTCCATAGAGAGGGAGGCAAGATCATGCTGTGGCACTTGAGTGTTAAAATAGAAAGAGTTCACAAAGTCACAAAGTCTAACTTTATTGAACGGATAGTAAATGTTAGACAAGGAATCCCAGCGGACATGTTTGATAACTGTAAAGTAAAATAGTATAAAAGAACGGCTGTGTCTGTGAAAGCTTTATAGCCTGAAAGAAAAAGCAGATCGTTCTCAGGTCCTCTTTTTTTCACCAAAATAGGGCACTGGACAGGGACAGCCTATAATAGCTATGTATGGCCTTAAGGGGGGCATCTCATGGTTGTACAACCCTTGCTACTCCTTTTTAGCAGGCTTATTTTGGGGGTCTGGGTTTTATGTAGCAAACATGGCTTTAGTTCATGGGCTTCATCTGTATCTCTGTGCAGACTGAAGGCTAAGAATTTGATCTTCTAAAAAACTGTGCTATTTGTTATGAGTACCAGTAATATGATTTAAAGGTTCAGTTCACTGAAAAATAAAAATAAAATAGACGTCTGTGAGATGGACATCCATCTTACAGTCATCTACTATATTATGTATATACAGTATATATACAGTTATATATATATATATATATATATATATATATATATACACTGATCAGCCATAACATTATGCATAACATTATGACCACCCACCTAATATTGAGTATGGCCCCCTTTTGCTAAAACAGCCCTGTCCCATTGAGGCATGGACATCAAAGTAGCATCCACATGAATGGCAGGACCCAAGGTTTTTCAGCAGAATATTGCCCAAAGCATCACACTGCCTCTGCCAACTTGCCCTCTTATACCACATCTAGGTACAATCTCTTCCTCAGGTAAGTGACGCACCCAGCCATCCACATGATGTAAAAGAAAACGTGATGCATCAGACCAGGCTTCCATTGCTCTGTAGTCCAGTTCTGATGTGCAAGTTACCATTGTAGAAGCTTTTGGCTGTGGACATGGGTCACTATGGGCTTCACAGCCCCATACACAACAAACTGCGATGCCCATTTTTTTTTTTGCTTTCACTACATCAACTTCATGTTCACTTGCTGCCTAATATATCCCACCAATTTTCAGATGCCATTGTAACAAGATATTTGAATATGTATATAATATATATATATATATATTTTTTTATTCCATTATGATATGTGACTTGTGCTTAGCAGAGTGCTTTTAAGCTTTGTGGATTAGCATAATTTTCTTGAATCCAAACTCCTTGGTCCCTCTATTGTATGTAATTTTTGTCCCTATCTTAGGTCCGACAATATGTACGAATGTAGAGAATCTTGGAGGCTAACACTGCTGTCCTTTCAGCATATGAAGAAAATGCTCTTACCTCCGTGATCGGAGAACTTGTTTTGAGCATTTTCAAAAGGAGATCAACAAAGACAGTCCTGTATTTCTCTTAAGACTTGTTTACTTTAACTTTCGGTTTAGCAGACTATAGACCTTTGGGGACAGCCTGACATTTAGGTATACTCTAACCAATGGAAGAGGACTTATTGACTAGATGAATAAACTTGAATACCGAGGTCAGTTGAGCGTTCACATTTCTACCTATTGGGGAGGAAAGGGTAGGGAGCACCTACCAGCACCAATCTATATCCAGGAGAAAAATAGGGATAGGGCAAAATGATCTCCCCAATACAGTCAATTGTTCTCCATGGAACATGGCCAACTGGCTTTGTCTACTTATCATCTAGTATTCTCATTCTGTCTTTGGCCGGCTTTAGAGGCCATCTTGTATCAAACAGTACCGTAAATCCCTTAAGAGCAGGACCCTCCTAACCCTCTTGTTTTTGAATTGTATTGTAACTGTGCTGTCTCTCTTTATATTGTAAAGTGTTTTAAAAACTGTTGGAGCTATATAAATCTTGTAATATAATAATAATAATAATAAAGGAATAGTAGTGAGGTTGCACAGAGCAACCAATCGATTGTCTATATTCAAAGAGAATCAGTCACCAAAAGCCTTCTGTAATAGTGTGAACATTTGTTACAATAGGGCTTCCTTTCCTTTCATGGATTAGTGTTTATTATTTCTTGTATTCGCCTCCCATCTGAGAAGAAGTATCAGTGTGGGTCTTATCACTTTGCCTGCTGATAGGAAAACTGAAGGCTTTGCAAATTGGCAGTTTTACTTCCTTCTGGCAGCCCTTACAGAGTATTAGGTCAGGCAAGGGATAGGTGAGGTTACTTGGGGGCTTTATAGCTTTACATTGGACTATCATTTATGCTGTAACAAGAAGACACTACAATTAACAGCACACAAACCATCTATAAAACGAGAGCTGCACTATTATAACATGTTAATTTGTTATTTAAAATGCTTGTTCCTGACAGTTCTCTTTAATGCCTTTAACCAGAATTGTGGTGCAGTTTGTCTACCGTGGGCATGAATGTCAAATTGTCTTACGAGCTAGTGTGTTCTCAACTCAGAAAAACATGGTAGCAAAACCTAAATTAGAACTATAGGCAAAACTTTTTGATAGAGTAAGGCTGGGTGCACACTTTTGCAAATTGGATGCGGGTTTTCTCCACATCCGATTCGCATAGCAGGAGATTGTGACCGGCTCTCTATTGAGCTGGTTCACATATCTCCGGTGCAGCTCCGGTGCGAATTGCAGAGGAGTACTGTGCGTCTTTTGGTCCGTTTCAGGTCCGAATATAGCCCAAAATTTGGGCTAAAATCGGACCTGAACCGGTGAATAGAGACGCATTGGGAGCCCTGCTGAGAGCCACTTTATGCTCTAGTGTGAACCCAGCCTTAGGAAGGGGTATAGACCCTGTCATTTATTTTTATTTTTTGCCATCTCTGCCCCATTGGGCAGATTTCCGTTCACTTCCTGTCCGATGGCCAAAAGTGAGAGGAAATCCCTGCAATTTAAGAGAATCTCTTAGGGCTCCCCAGGTCATCAGACCTAGTGTCATCATTGGAAGATTTCTTCTCTATTCCTGAGGAGAGATCATCCATCGCTGGACACCGGAGAGGAGATCACCCATCGCAGGATACCGAGAGTGGTTTACCACCGCTGGAATCTTTTATTTTTATTTTTTATTTTTAATAAAGGACTTTTTCCAACAGTGTCTGTGTGTTTTTTTCAAGTTTTTTACACTTTCTTTGTGAAATGGTAGGGTTACAATGTACCCCTTACCAATTCACATAGGGGGGGGTCCGGGATCTGGGGGTCCCCTTTGTTAAAGGGGTCTTCCAGATTCCGATAAGCCCCCACCCGCTGAACCCCACAACCACCGGGAAAGGGTTGTGGGGATGAGGCCTTGTCCTCATCAACATGGGGACATGGTGCTTTGAGGGGTCACAGACCCCCAAAGCATCCTACCCATGTTGAGGGCATGTGGCCTGGTACGGTTCAGGGGGGCGCTCTCTCGTCCCCCCCTCTTTTCCTGCGGCCTGCCAGGTTGCGTGCTCGGATAAAGGGTCTGGTATGGATTTTTGGGGGGAACTCCACGCCATTTTTTTTTTAATGACTTTTCTCTGTATTGCCTGGAGCCGACAATTCATTATAGCTGCGAGTGCTTTTAAATGACTTTTTTTATCCTTCAGAAATGAAACTTTGTGCAGGGACAGTTATAAGCACGGGAAACAAGCGCTACTTTACAGGCATACTATACACACTCCATAGGTACGAAATTTAAAGGAATATTTCACTTTTATTGTTTCACTTTAAGCATTATTAAAATCACTGTTCCCGAAAAAACGCCCATTTTTACAACTTTTTTTTGCATTGATACATGTCCCCCAGGGCAGGACCCGGGTCCCCAAACACTTTTTATGACAATAAGCCTTTAAAATTAGCACTTTAGATTTCTCCCATAGACTTTTACAGGGTGTTCCGTAGCTTTACCAAATTTGCTGCAAACAACCCAAATTGATCGCTGTTCGGTGAACGGGCGAACAGGCAATGTTCGACTCGAACTCAAAGCTCATCCCAAATAGAGAGGGTATAACTCCCTAACAGGTGCAGAAGTAGCAGTTAAAACCTGACAGGTGATGGGCACAGGCCATTTGGATGGCTATGGAATCTTATTCTTGCCGTCCCAAACCTATTTCTCATATTTTATGGCTCCCTATTAAGGAGTGACCTCCTATACTTTGCCCTACTTTATCCATGTCATTGGAAATATGGGACAGACTCTCCAGATCTCACAAATTCAAGTCTCCTCATTCTCCACTGGCACCTCTGCTTCAAAATAATGCATTCAACCCGGGTCTCGCCCCACTAGCATTCGAATGGTGGACTAATAAGGGTTTCATGCGTATTGCAGACCTTTGTGATCATAGAGGTATGCTGTCCGAACGGACTATGACTGACAGGCATCAAGTGCCCCCAGCAGAGGGTTATAGGTTTGCCCAAATCTCACATTATGTACAAACCTTGGCTCGTAAGAGCGACCTAGCAACCCAAACTCCCATGGAACATCTATGCAAAAATTATGATAAAATCAAGGGACATTTATCTGCTATATATTCAATATTGCTGAGCGCATCGACAAAGCTGAACTATATGATCCAATGGGAGACCGACTTGCAGGAAACCCTGGATCTGGACGAATGGCATAAGATAGCCGAGACGGCATCTCGTTCGCTCATGAATACTTCAATAATTGAGGCCAATTATAAGGTTCTGCTGAGGTGGTATATGGTGCCGGTCAGACTGGCAACTTTTGTTTCAGGGGCTTCCCCGCTGTGCTTTAGAGGATGTGGCCAGGTGGGCACCACCTATCATATTTGGTGGACGTGCCCAAAGGTTAGGAAGTTTTGGATCAGGGTGTATAATTTTGTTTACTCCCTTACCCAACTAAACCTGACTAAATCAGCTAAGCAAGCACTACTGGGGGGTGGAGATGTGGAAGCCTCCAAGTCCTGCAAGAGGCTTTTGACATTTATATTTATTTCAGCCAAAATCACCATCGCTAGAAACTGGAAATCGGCAGCTCTACCATTCGAGCAGCTTAAAGGCAAATTGTCTTGGTTGATGCTAAACGAACGCTTGACCGCTTTGGCCCAAGATAAAATGAAACTGTTTCATAAAGTGTGGGACCCATAGCTTTGTTACATAACAAATGACCCAAGGATGTTTGCAGCTTAACCTAAAGGGTTGGGTTGGGGTGTCCGGGTGCTGAATCGGGGCTCCTTCCCCCCTCCCCCATTCCCCCTTCTCAACTGTTCTTTCCTCACTCTGTCTCCTCCCTTCTTTTCTTTGTCTCTGTTCTCTTTTTTATTTGTTTATTTTTGGAGTCGGATCCAGACCTTAGAGGTTTGTGCGGCTCCCTGTTTTATAAGCTCCTTCGGGATCATTGTCAGTCTGATCTGGCCTCTGGGCTGCCCGCACGGCCAGCGGAGTTGCGCCCCCCCCGATAGGCGGATGGGGGGACGGCTCTTCTGGGCGGGCGGTTCAGATAGGATTTGGGATGTGAAGAGGGCCAACGGCTCTGCGGAGCATTGGATTTATGTGCGCTATAATTTTTTCATTTTTTTTTTTACTATTGCATGGACCCCTACACGCAGAGAACAATGTTATGTTGCGACTTTTATACATTTTGTATGACAAAACTTGAATAAACATATTGAAACATAAAACCTGACAGGTGTTCTAATCCATTTCCACACTGTCTAAAACTAAACAAAAAAATAAGTTTTGCTTTAGTTATGCTAGTTATACTTTATTAATTATATTTTTATTCTTTAATAGGTGTACCTTCTGGACCTCGTAATGTTATCTCTATAGTGAATGAGACGTCAATCACATTGGAGTGGCACCCCCCACGTGAAACTGGAGGCAGGGACGATGTCACCTACAACATTATCTGCAAGAAGTGTCGCTCTGATCGGAGGAGTTGCTCACGGTGTGATGATAATGTGGATTTCGTTCCCCGACAAATGGGGCTCACAGACTCTCGCGTCTTCATCAGCAATTTATGGGCCCACACACCATATACGTTTGAGATCCAGTCTGTGAATGGAGTGACCAATAAAAGCCCATTCCCTCCCCAACATGTGTCCGTCAATATAACCACTAACCAAGCAGGTGAGTCCCTTTGCTATATTCTGTTTTACTTTTCACAAAAAGCTATCACCGATTATATATATATATATATAAAAGCCTATTGCCAGACAATAGCAAAAATCTCATACAATGTGTGATTTATGGCTTAATATTAACTGTTACATGAAATAACAAAAGGTCAGTGGCTTTTTTTGTAAGCTTGTTCACATAAGTGCAGTAATAATGTCCTAGCTTCATAAACCTATGAACTTGGTGCTTACACATGCGGTAGGCATTAAAGAGAGCAGAACGTCGTGTATATAATGGTAGGGACTAGCGGTGACATGGCAGGTTTGGAAAGTGACAGCTATAAAATGTAAGGCTTAATGACGCTAAGAAGAGTGTTTCCTTTTATTTATATACTTTAAGTGTGAGCCTCCATCAAGTGAATGCTTTCACTGAGGGCATACGTAGGACAGCAAAACCACAATTCTTCCGTTACTGTTCTGTCCTGTCCTTAGTCCATGAAATAATATGTTGTCCATGCCATGCTTCCTGCTGGGATTAATGCCTTGTACACACGATCGGAATTTACGATGAAAAAAGTCAGACGGAATTTTTTCATCGGATATTCCGACCGTGTGTGGGCCCCATCTGAGTTTTTTCCGTCTGAGTTTAGAAATAGAACATGTTTTATTTTTTTTCTGATGGGAAAAAAATACGATAGGAAATTCCTATCGTCTGTGGTGAACTGTGACGGAGAAAAAAACACGCATGCTCAGAAGCATTGAACTTAATTTTTCTCGGCTCGTCGTAGTGTTTTACGTCACCGCGTTTTGGACGGTCGGAATTTGGTCTGATATGTATGCAAGACAGCTTGAACGGAATTCCGACGAAAAATTCCATTGGATTTTAGACCATCGGAAATTCCGATCGTGTGTACAGGGCATAAGTTGCTCATATACTGGCAAATACAGGTCTATTTAAAACAGACACAAACAGCAAAAAATCATCGCAAACCTTGGATTTGAAGATATTATCTTCACTGTCAACTGTATGTTAAATGTTAGGAAGATCCATAGGTATACTGTATATCTATTAAAGCCCACTTCACACCTATGCATTGGAGTAATGTGACACACGGTAATGCACAGTACTTTGTGCGTTGTGTTGCCATTCATTTAGAATGACACCCCAACCCACAACTACAGTAGGAAACAACACACCTGTGCTTTGAAAGATGCAATCTATCAATAATATGTAATTTTACTATACTAATATCGGTGAAGGCATTTATTTTTACAAGCATGCAGAGATAGATAAACTAATGCCGTGTACACACGATCTGACATTCTGACAACAAAACCGTGGATTTTTTTTCCGACGGATGTTGGCTCAAACTTGTCTTGCATACACACGGTCACACAGATGTTGCTCGGAAATTCCAAACGTCAAGAACGCGGTGACGTACAACACTACGACGAGCTGAGAAAAATTAAGTACAATGATTCCGAGCATGTGTCGAATTGATTCCGAGCATGCGTAGGATTTTTGTGCGTCGGAATTGGCTACACACGATCGGAATTTCCGACTACAACTTTTGTTGTCGGAAAAATTGAGAACCAGCTCTCAAACATTTGTTGTCATAAATTCCGACAGCAAATGTCCGATGGAGCCTACACACGGTTGGAATATCCGACCAAAAGCTCACATCGAACATTTGTTGTCGGAAATTCCGATCGTGTGTATGCGGCATTAGAGTAAAAGAAGAGCACAAATGCTTGCCTTTCCTGGGGAAAATAAAGACTCCCTATAGTAGTGCTCCAAATGTCACCAAAACAGTTTTAGGCCATGTAATCTCAGTTGATGGGGAGGATGATCAGTATTCAAACAATGGCTGATTCTCCCCTTTGGCAGTGATCATATGACCAAAGGCCTAAGCTCTTGGTCAAGTGGTCAGCACTGGAAGGAGTCTGGACCAGTATTTTCATCAGGAAAAGTTTGCTTGCCATTTTATTACCCTATTCTAGAGAAAAACTTAGCATTAAAGGAGAAGTACAGGATGTCAGAGAAAAAAAATACATACTCACCTATATGGCTGCAGCATCAGCTTGATGCTGCAGCTGTCCCACGCCTGCTCTAAGA
This sequence comes from Rana muscosa, assembly GCA_029206835.1. Lineage (NCBI taxonomy): Eukaryota > Metazoa > Chordata > Amphibia > Anura > Ranidae > Rana > Rana muscosa. The sequence goes on from CM055122.1 coordinate 832,291,143, forward strand.
CCAAGAACAGTGCGATCACAAGACTGCTGATCACTCAGTTCTCTATCTTCACTGAGCATGGGCAGGAGTTTAGGGTTGAGGCTTATGCCGCGTACACATGTCATGGAAAAAAACAAAGTTTTTCTCGACGTGATTCTTCTCAAGCCTGGCTTGCCTACACACTATCGTTAAAAAAAATGCTCCAGCAAAGTGCGGTGACGTACAACACGTACGACAACACATACGACGGCACTATAAAGGGGAATTTTCCATTCGGATGGCGCTACCCTTTGGGATGTTTTTGCTGATTTTGTGTTACCGCGTGTTAGTAAAAGTTTGGTGAGAGACGATTCGCGCTTTTCAGTCTCTGTGCTTTTCAGTCCGTTACAGCGTGACGAATGTGCTATCTCCATTACGAACGCTAGTTTTACCAGAACGAGCGCTCCCGTCTCATAACTTGCTTTTGAGCATGCACGTTTTTTTCCCGTCATTAAAGCGTACACATGGCCTTTTTTTACAATGAGAAAAACGACGAGAAAAAATAGAGCATGTTCTAAATTTTTAATGCCCATTTTCGTCATGAAAAATGCTCTGGAGCCTACACACGATAGTTTTTAATGAGCAATTAAAAAAATGGCATTTTTCTCTTCATGAAAAATGGTTGTGTGTATGCGGCATAAGGCTTAGGGTTGAGCCAACTGCCGGTCAGGCATCTAAGTGGATCAAGACAATATTGTCAGGATACATCCAGAGACTGGAGTGGCTCTGTGACGTCAGCCAACAGTGGGCTTCAACATGCTGTTGGCTAAATTCGGGTCACTGAGGTGCAGAATTACAGTAAGTGCACTCCTGTGACCAAAAAGAAAAGGTTTGGCCATACTTCTTTTTAAATAAATACAAGGACTCTATGGGGTGTATTTATAAAAAAAAAAAAAAAATGCAGAGCTATTTGACCTATCATACTGCATGTACTGCAAAATCAAATGTTGTTAGTCTATTTTATTTTGTAAAGCGCTGCACAAACTGTTGGCGCTATATAAATCTTGTATTATAATAATAATAATAATAATATTTTCTCTCTAGGTTCATACAGAGTGAATCAGGGAAATACCACATTATGGACACTAGATGGAGCTGATAAATAATTATTTCATATGATCATACACTCCATCCAATGCATTATTTTCATTCTATGAAGAATATTTAATGTGGCGAGAAAATAGCCTAGTAATATTTGATCTTGTCCCCATTCACATGCAGTTTCACAGAGCAAATAGCTCTGCAAAGTTTTTATATATATATATATATATATATATATATATATATATATGTATATAGATATATATATACACACACTTATGTATGTGTATAGGAGATGGAAGGACAGAGTAAACAAAGAATTTAAAAATTGGTAATAAAGGTAAGTAATCTAGATAAGAGAATAATAGGATTTTTATAACAGCTTACCTGTAAAATCCTTTTCTTGGAGTACATCACGGGACACAGAGCGACATAGTCATTACTAATGGGTTATATAGATACCGTCAGGTGCTGGCACTGGCAACTTCCAAAACCGGAAGTACCCTCCCCTATATAAGCCCCTCCCATCCGGGAGCACCTCAGTTTTGTAGCAAAGCAATAAGTGTCCCCAAAGAGGGGCGGGAGCTCTGTGTCCCGTGATGTACTCCAAGAAAAGGATTTTACAGGTAAGCTGTTATAAAAATCCTATTTTCTTTCTCGTACATCACGGGACACAGAGCGACATAGTCATTACTAATGGGATGTCCTAAAGCAATGCCAAATGAGGGGGGGGATACACCATATATAAGCTGAGCGCTATCAGACATGAGGATCTTTTGCAGCCTGCAACACACTGCGCCCAAAGGCGACATCCTCCTGACTTCTAACGTCCACCTGGTAGAACCTAGTAAACGTGTGAACTGAAGACCATGTTGCGGCCTTACAGATTTGAGCCAGGGAGGCCTGGTGATGCACTGCCCATGAAGTTCCAACTGCTCTCGTGGAGTGCGCTCTAACTTTGAACGGAGGCGGTCTACTTCTCAAGCCATAGGCTTGTATTATGACCTGTCGAATCCACCTGGCTAAAGTAGATTTTGACGCTGCCTGACCCTTTCTGGGGCCTTCCGGCAGAATAAACAAAGTATCCGTTCTGCGAATCTGAGCAGTGGCTTTTAGATAAGCTTTAACTGCTCTTACTACATCCAAAGAATGCAATAACTTTTCCTCTACCGAAGTAGGTTTGGGGAAAAAAGAAGGAAGAACCACATCTTGGTTCAAATGAAACCTCGATACCACCTTAGGAAGAAAGGCTGGCTGAGGACGTAATACTACTTTGTCCTTATGGATAACCAGATATGGCTCTTTACAGGACATAGCTGCTAATTCTGACACTCTTTTAGCCGAACAAATGGCTACTAGAAAAATCAATTTCCTGGTGAGAAGCACCAAGGAAATATGCTGTAATGGTTCAAATGGTTGTTTCTGTAAAACCGACAGAACCAAGTTTAGATCCCATGGACATATGGGAATATTAACCGGAGGACTAATACGCATCACTCCTTGTATAAAGGCTTTGACTAGTGAATGCGAAGCCAAGGGCCTTTAAAAAAATATTGACAAGGCCGAAATCTGACCCTTGATAGTACTCAAGGCAAGCTTCCTATCTACAGCCCATTGTAGGAAGTCCATAATCCTACCTATTACGTATTTACGTGGATGCCATTTCTTGGCCTCACACCAGGCGATGTACGCCTTCCAGATTCTATAGTAGATCTGCCTGGATACCGGCTTCCTGGCATTGATCATGGTAGATACCACAGCATTAGAGAGCCCTCTCTTTTTTAGAATGTGGGCTTCAATAGCCAGGCCGTCAAACCTAGGGCTGGTAAGGAAGGGTGGTATATCGGTCCTTGCGAAAGCAGGTCCGGACGATGTGGGAGGGTCCAAGGACTCCCCACAGACATTTTTACAATCTCCGCGTACCATGCTCTTCGGGGCCACGCTGGAGCCACCAGAATCACTGGTTTCTTTTCTACCCTGATTCTGCGGAGTAATCGAGGTAACAATTGTGGCGGTGGGAATGCATATATCAGCTTGAACTGATCCCAAGGGAACACTAGGGCATCCGAGCCGCAAGCTAGGGGATCCCTTGTCCAAGAGACAAACCTGTCCACTTTTGCGTTGAATCTGGATGCTAGCAGATCTACATTCGGTGTTCCCCACCGCTGACATATTGTCCGGAAAACCTCGGGATGAAGGGACCATTCCCCTGGGCATAATTGTTGATGATTTAGAAAGTCCGCCTTCCAATTCTCCACTCCTGGAATGAATACCGCAGATATGGCTGGGACATATCTTTCTGCCCATCTCAGGATGTAATTTACTTCCCTTTGGGCTGCACGACTCCTGGTGCCCCTCTGATGATTGATATATGCCACTGCTGTGGCATTGTCTGATTGAATTCTGACAGGGGACCCTTGGAGTTTGGATGTCCATGCTACTAGGGCATACCGGGCTGCTCGTATCTCTAAGAGATTGATGGGCAGGGCCTTTTCCGCATCCGACCATCTGCCCTGGAGAGACCATTGCTCCAGTACTGCTCCCCAGCCTATAAGGCTGGCATCTGTAGTGACCACCTTCCAGGAAATCGGACTGAAGGATTTCCCTCTTTCCAGATTCTGGGGAACCAACCACCAGCGGAGGCTCTTGCGAACGGAAGGGGACAAGGACATTGGTAAGTCCAGAGCCTGAACTTTTTTGTTCCAGGCTGACAGTATGGCCCTTTGCAACTTCCTTGAATGGAATTGACCGTAGGGTACTGCTTCGAATGATGCCACCATTTTTCCCAGCAGCCTCATGCACAGGCGTATGGATGGCTGTCTTTTTGAACCCACTAAGTGGATCAAATCTCTCAAAGACGACCCCTTTTCTTGAGGCAAGAAAATTTTTCTCTGGTCTGAATCCAGCCTTAGCCCCAAGTATTCCAGACTTTTGACTGGTTTTAGGGCTGACTTGTCTCGGTTGATAATCCAACCGTGATATTCCAGATACTTGATTGTCTCGTGAACAACCACTTCTAGTTTTTCCACTGAGTGATCTATCAGCAACAAGTCGTCTAGATATGCCATTATCGTTACACCTCGTGTTCTTAGATTGGCCAATAATGGGGCCAGAATTTTTGTGAACACTCTTGGTGCTGTGGCCAGACCGAAGGGTAAGGCTCTGAACTGAAAATGGCGCCCTTCTACCGCAAAGCGGAGAAATTTTTGGTGGGCTGGAAAGATGGGAATGTGCAAATAAGCATCTTTGATGTCGATCGAGGCTAACCATTCCTCCCCTTGTAGGGCAGTGGCTACCGATCGGATCGACTCCATCCGGAAAGTCCTGATATGTAGGAATTTGTTTAGCCCTTTTAGATTTAATATGGGCCTCACGTCCCCGTTTGGCTTCGGGACTGTAAAGAGGTTTGAGTAAAACCCGAACCCCCATTCTTCCAGGGGAACCTCTATAATTACTGCTTGGAGCAATAATTGTTCTAGTGCCAACAGGAGGGATCCTCTCTTCTGGGGATCCCTTGGCACGTTTGACCTTATAAAGCGGGAAGGAGGGGAGTTTTTTAACTCCAATTTGTATCCCAGATTTACTGCGGAGAGCACCCATCTGTCTCGGATCGTGTCCCGCCAGGTCTCTGTGAACAACTGAAGTCTTCCCCCCACCCGATTGGGTGGGGGCAACCCTTCATGCATTTGACTTTGGGGGAGGTTTTGTACCTCTCCTGCTCCAGGGCTTCTTGTTACTCTGCAATTGTCCCTGATTTTTACCTCCGGGATTTGACCGAGGAGGCCGTCGGAACTGTTTCACAGCCGATGTCCTAGGGACTGGAGAAGCAGGCCTCTTAAAAGAGGGACCTCTAACTCTATTTTTAACCGGCAAAAGTGTACTTTTACCGCTGGAAATTCTCTGGATATATTTGTCCAGGTCTTCCCCGAATAAGCGTTCACCATGAAATGGGAAGCTGACCAGCAATTTTTTACAGGGAGCTTCAGCAGACCAGTTTTTGAGCCATAGAAGCCTGCGCATATGTACTACAGACAGCGTAACGCGGGAGGCCTGATGGATTGAATCCTTTATAGCGTCCACCGCAAAGCATAAGGCTCTAGGTAGATCAGCTAGGGCAAGAGCCTGCTGATCTGGCAAGTCCCTTAAGACCTGTTTCAACTGATCCTTCACTGCTTGGCAGACCCCAATAGCTGCCACTGCTGGTTGTGTCACCAATCCTGCTGTAGAAAAAGCAGATTTTAATAAGGACTCCAATTTTTTATCTATTGGGTCCTTGAACATTTGGACATTATCCACCGGACATGTCAGTGATTTATTCACACAAGAGATGGCTGCGTCCACTGTAGGGACCCTCCATTTTCTGATGAACTTATCCTCCATGGGATAGACTACCGGAAATCTCTTGGGGGGAGTAAATATTTTGTCAGGATGCTCCCAATCCTGGTAAATGAGCCCTTCCAGTAAAGGATGGATCGGAAAGGAACAAACAGTCTGGGGAGCTTTTAGCGACCCCAACGAGGAGACAGAAGTGGATGTTGGCTCCGCAAGTGGCATTTTAAATGCTGATCGGACCATATTAGTCAGGGACTGAACCCATAACCTTTCAGCATGTGATGCTGAGAACGGCTCTTCCACTGTTGATTCCTCTACAACCGAATCGACCTCATCCTGATCCCCTTCAGGTAGGTCGATCCCTGTATGGGACTGTTGCTCTGTTAACAGGCACTCTGAGGGAGGAGACGGAGATCGGGCGCTTTTCTCCTGTGACAGGGAAGCCGCGATCAATGCTGACAATCTCTCTTCCAGCCCTCCCAGAGCTGAGGAAAAAACCTCCTCTGTTACATACACAGGAGCAGGTGAACTGAGGACAGCCACAGTACCAGGTACTCCTGAGGGTGCTCTACGGTCACTAACCTCTGATTCTTCAGGGGAGACTGGTGCAGCCGAAGCATGCCCAAGATCCTCAGAGCCCGATGGAGACCCCCTATTCCTCCTGGAATTTCTAGTCCCGGAGTTTTTAGACGGCATATTCCTAAGCCACAAAGCTGAGGTATTCCAGCCGAAATACACCAGTTACTGACAATAGTCTAGCATAAATGCTGCTATAAGAAACAGTTGGTGTCTACTAATGTGCCTTTCTAGGGGATGCCTGTATCAACCGCTTGCTGTATGCCTTCTTTAAATGTTGCCAGCTCTGTCTCTGTACTTCATAGCCAGCTCACCACACAAAATTGTGGTTTTTAACATGCTGGGACGCCCGCACATGCGCAGAAGCGCTGCGGCGCGCACAGAGCGTCATCCCCCAGGCTCCGCCCCCTTTCCCGGCTCACCTCTATATATAGAGGCGCGTGCACACGCACGCGCGCGGCCACGTGCGCCTTCGGCACTAATTTCGAAAATGGAAACCAGGGACAAGAGCCAGGGCCCCTTTGCCGCAGGCCGGGGGATGGACGAGCATTGCAACATGGCAGAGGAAGCAGTTTCCCATAAGAGAACTCACCATCTGCCTGGACTCGCTCTGATGAGAAGAAACTAGTCCACATGACAAGAAACGTTCCACAGCGGCCTCTAGTGGACAAACACAGGTACCGCAGTCTAATATATTAAATATATATATATATATAAAAAAAATATTATTTTTTTCTTGACCACCATTAAAAATTATTACATTTTTTTAGTAGTTACAGGCATGCACAGAATTTTGCGGGAATACCATTAGGTAACAGACAGAAAGACAAATTAGGCTTGGGGGTCCCCCAATAGAACCAAGTTCCTGGGGGCCCCCACTTACCTGTTCCCCGCCGCAGGACTTTGTTTGGTCCACAAAAGCCCAAACTTCACCTATCACGGCAGGCATTGTAATCAAACCTTCAGGGACCGGGTTCCCAAGGATTCCACTCCCCTGGACCTGTATAGCACCCTGCACAGAAAACATCTTGGTCGTGGGTATGACCAGAGCTCTGGATCCTAGGGTCCAGCTCTCCTAAGAGAAGCATTACAGGCAAAACCTTGCTCTTCTCTGCAAGGCCCGGGTACCGACCGTTTAGCTATGAAGCTTTTTTGGTCGGATCCGGAATAGCTTACTGAGGCCCAAAAGAACCTGTACGCAAGCTCAGTGAAAAACACATGTTTCTTCTTGGCCAACACCTTAGACACTGGCAAAAAACTGAGGTGCTCCCGGATGGGAGGGGCTTATATAGGGGAGGGTACTTCCGGTTTTGGAAGTTGCCAGTGCCAGCACCTGACGGTATCTATATAACCCATTAGTAATGACTATGTCGCTCTGTGTCCCGTGATGTACGAGAAAGAAATAGGAGCTGTCATTGCTCTTATTGCTTTCTTCCGTAATTTGTTTCACTGATATAAAAAAGGGATATGCAAATCAGGTATCCCCACGCTTCACTGGCTGCATACTTGCAGAATGTAGTAAAGCCAGGAGGAGGATTACAGCCCCAAAGTCATTTAAAAACAAGTCAGCAATGATGTCACCCTCCATATTTTATCCTCTCAGGTTCACTTTAATTCAGCAAATGGCTGCAGGTATAAGGGTGAGCTTGTGTTTTATATAATTCATTGTGTGCGTATTAAACCCACACTTAATTTATATAGTCTCTAGTAACTGCATTAAACTCTCATCAGGTAATTGACAGGTTTTGAGCGATTATGAATATGTGACTGTTGTTGGATTCTGGCCAGAGATCTGCGTAGAGCACAGAGAAGCTCGAAGCGATGAAGCACGTTTCTTCTCCGCTCTCCTTCACCTTCAGCCTATCAGCTGCTTATCTCCCCCGTCATGTTTTTCAGTCCAGCATCCATCCATATTATCTAGGACTTTGTCGCCTCTTCATATTTTTATTTTTGTCACATACATAACTGGTTTCAATATCCATTAATACATATGCATTTATCAGGAGCAGTCAAAGCAACTCAGTGTTGCCATTTATCTGTTTTATATCATGAAACTGCTTCAGATTCACACAGATTGTAAGCTTCATTCCAGACATCCATTTATTTTTTAACTCTGTCTGTCCTCAGACTGTCCATTTCATTCAAGATCATTGTGCCTGTCTAATGTCCTTCCCTCAGGAACTCTAGGAGGATGTAATGCAGATCTACTTATAGGGATATTCCATACTTTTTAAAATCCTTCCAGGTTCAAAACCCCTCATTGTAGCAACATCAAGGGGACCTGTCACTTCTAGGTCCATGGCTTTTTTGGAAATGCAATCTCTTATTTCACCTTCAGTGCCACCTACTGGTGATTCTTATATTGATGCCTGGCCTAACAGGTAAAGGGAACCGGACAGAAGTTGGAGTGGTTTTGGACAATTATTTTTTTTTCATTTGTGGTCATGGCTATAAAATATATTTTTAGTCCAGTATACATGAAATATTGCATAATAGTTTGTATTTTTTTTTTCTCTCTAGTCAACAGGTTTTTTTTTTTGTCACGTCTTTATATTTTCACAAATCTAGTTAGAGCCAGTGGAAAAAATCATGTTGTTTACAAACCCCAAAAACACAAGCTGTAATTTTTACACAGATTGAAACACGCAGTGGTGACTTATTGCATTGGCTCATCCCTTACTGGATGGTTCGGTCTATAGTTTTATATTTAATGGAAGAAATATGGGTGCTGCCATTGCTGACCTCCTGAAAATGTTACTTTCCTGGTTGCTTCTGATTTCAATGCTTTTTCTTTCACTTATCTGGAAGGAATATGCAGCAAATGAAGGCAGACTGAAGTCATAAATCCTTAGTTTCTTTAAGAAATTCTTGATCTGTATAAACATGTCAGGCAGAGTTGAAGCCAGTGGATCAAAATGACAGCTAAGCAGCTAGCACTTGCAGAAGGAAAGGTCAGCAATGGCAGCCATTGTATTTCTTACAGTGCCAGATTGATACTTACGTAACCCATGTACACAGGTGTGATTGAGAGGACTTGTTTGCTGCAATAAGCATCAGTGAGGTGCCACATTTATCCATGTTTAATATTTTAAATTTAAATGTAAATTTTAATTTAGTGTAGACTGAGATGGAGGCATTATAATTATGATGTGTGGTGGAGACATTAGGCTGTGCGGTTGAGGCTTTAGGCTGTAGGGTTTGTGGTGGAGGAATTAGGCTGTGTGATGGAGCAATTATTCGGTGTTGTACAGGAATTAGTTTGTGTGGTGGAAGAATTAGGCTGTGTGGTGGAGTCATTAGGCTGTATGGTGGAGGTATTAGGCTATGTAGTAGAGGAGTGAGGTTGAGTGGTGGAGAGATTAGGCTGTGTGGTGGAAGAATTAGGCTGTGTGGGAGAAAAATTAGGTTGTGTGGTGGAGTCATTAGGTGGTGGAGACATTAGGTTGTGTGGTGGAGGAGTTAGGCTGTGTGGTGGAGGAGTTAGGCTGTGTGGTGGAGGAGTTAAGCTGTGTGGTGGGGGAATTGGGCTGTGTGGACCAGGAATTGGGCTGTGTGGTGGAGGAATTAGGCTGTATGGTGGGGGATGTAGGCTGTGTGGTGGGTGAATTGGATGTGTGGTGGAGGAATTAAGCTGTGTGTGTGGGGGGGGGGTGGATGTGTGGTGGAGGAATTGGGCTGTATGGTAGAAATATTAAGTTGTGTGGTGGAGTCATTAGGTGGTGGAGACATTAGGTTGTGTGGACCAGGAATTGGGCTGTGTGGTGGAGGAATTAGGCGGTGGGGGATGTAGGCTGTGTGGTGGGTGAATTGGATGTGTGGTGGAGGAATTATGCTGTGTGTGGGGGGATGTGTGGTGGAGGAATTAGGCTGTATGGTAGAAACATTAGGTTGTGTGGTGGAGTCATTAGGTGGTGGAGACATTAGGTTGTGTGGTGGAGGAGTTAGGCTGTGTGGTGGAGTTATTAGGCTGTGTGGTGGGGAAATTGGGCTGTGTGGACAAGGAATTGGGCTGTGTGGTGGAGGAATTAGGCTGTCTGGTGGGGGATGTAGGCTGTGTGGTGGGTGAATTGGATGTGTGGTGGAGGAATTATGCTGTGTGTGTGGGGGGGGGGGGTGGATGTGTGGTGGAGGAATTAGGCTGTGTGGTAGAAACATTAGGTTGTGTGGTGGAGTCATTAGGTGGTGGAGGCATTAGGTTGTGTGGTGGAGGAGTTAGGCTGTGTGGTGGAGTTAGGCTGTGTGGTGGATGAGTTAGGCTGTATGGTGGAGGAGTTAAGCTGTGTGGTGGGGGAATTGGGCTGTGTGGACCAGGAATTGGGCTGTGTGGTGGGGGAATTAGGCTGTATGGTGGGGGATGTAGGCTGTGTGGTGGGTGAATTGGATGTGTGGTGGAGGAATTAAGCTGTGTGTGTGTGAGGGGGGGGGGTGGATGTGTGGTGGAGGAATTAGGCTGTGTGGTAGAAACATTAGGTTGTGTGGTGGAGTCATTAGGTGGTGGAGACATTAGGTTGTGTGGTGGAGGAGTTAGGCTGTGTGGTGGAGGAGTTAGGCTGTGTGGTGGGGGAATTGGGCTGTGTGGACCAGGAATTGGGCTGTGTGGTGGAGGAATTAGGCTGTATGGTGGGGGATGTAGGCTGTGTGGTGGGTAAATTGGATGTGTGGTGGAGGAATTAAGCTGTGTGTGTGTGGGGGTGGGTGGATGTGTGGTGGAGGAATTAGGCTGTGTGGTGGAGGAAATAGCATGTATGATGGAAGAATTAGGCTATGTATGGGAGGAGTTAGTATGTGTGAAGGCGGAATTAGGCTGTGTGGTGGAGGAATTAGGCTGTGTAGTGGGGGGATGGGATGTGTGGTGGAGGAATTAGGATGTGTAGTGGAGGAATTAGGCTGTGTGGTGGAGGAAATAGCATGTGTGATGGAGGAATTAGGCTATGTATGGGAGGAGTTAGCATGTGTGAAGGCGGAATTAGGCTGTGTGGTGGAGGAGGTAGCATGTGTGATGGCAGAATTAGGCTGTGTGGTGGAGGAATTATGCTGTTTAATGGAGAATAGACATTAGTTGTGAGTAGTCTGTGGCAGAATTCCTTTACTCATTCATACTGTGTCACCAATACCCCTTTGTTTTGTGTTTCCAGTGAAGGTTTTCCTGCACACAATTCATGTGTTGATTAGTGGAAGAGAGGTTTGGAAAACAAGGAGCCTGTTGGTTATATGAACTGACTTAATAACTGTGAGACTGAGAGACTTGCTGGAGTCGTCAGCTCAGATAGCAGTGTCAGCTCCTTGTAACCTCATTTTACGTCTTCCACTCTGCAAGATTAGACTGTGAGATTGTAAACTAAGAGCCTGAAAAATGTTCCAAGAAATTCTGCAAAAATCACTTGACAAAGTAATGTGTGCTTATACGAGAAAAATAAAATAACTATAATGATAATTAAATGATTCCCAGTGCCTTTAAAACGATGCTTATGTCAGGCTCTTCAACATGACACACCCCAGTGGGTAGAAAACACATTGCTTCAGGTCATCACTTTGCATTAATGTCAGCTTTATGTTTGATAACTTTTGATTGTGATTAGTAAACTGGTTAGCTAACTTCTGCCTGATTAAAACTTGGATTGTTAACTAACTCTGTCAAATAGCAAGACACCTTTGATGGAAGGAGCCATTCCCTGACTCATTCCACATACTAGATCCAGGGTGATGACTTAGTGATTACTTTACTTCCCTAGAACTTGTAGTATGCTGCACATAAATCGTGAAATGGCTTCTTTCATCAGAACATATTCATACAGCTGTCTTATTTACTGATGGATTTCCTTTAAGTATCAACAAATGTGTCCAGGTATTCTGGCTGAGATGTTTAGTACTCAGGTTTATGGGATAATGAGCCGTACCAAGCAGTGATCTTGTTGTTGGAGCTTCCCGGATCCTCGCTACATTATCCATGCTAACCACGCAACAGTGCCATAGCTATGAAGCCTGCAATTAACAAAACAGCAATCAAGTTAAGTGCTTAATTTCAGGAAATTAACATCCTTCTCCAAAAGGATGGGAATAGAAAACAAAAAAGGCGGATTAGAGGAGAGCTGGGTAAACAGAAGAAGCGACGGCTTTCTGCCTCCTGCATGCACTCGAGAGAGGGACCTCGTGTAGAGGAAGTAAACAGAGCTGACCTCCAAAATGAAGCATTATGCTGGGAAGAGCAAGAGGGAGGGAGGCCCAGACTCCAGTGATTAGACCTTCATTCCAGAAGATCATTTGAAGACTTCATGTGATGCAATGTACACATTGGCTATTCCACAGAGATCACTGTACATTATGGCTTTTCCGTAGGGAAGACTCTACGTTTACATCTGCTTTCTCCATGTAAAAAGCAAAACATGCAGCAATATTTGTGCAAGGGACTTTTTTGGCTTTGCATGACAAATGAGCATATGCAGCCATCTCCAGCAGAAAACTACTTTACAGTCAGCATTAGTGATAAATGTGGGCATTTTATTAGGTTCTCCGGGTTACAACAGGTCTAGTTTAATTAAAATTCAGGATGTAGTTATAAACAAAGAACTATGTGTACCCAATAAATACGTTTACTTCTTTTTTCTTAAACGGCAGAGCAGCCAATATGGTCCAGAGCTTTCACTCATATTGTTTCAGAGGCGTTTTAGCAAGTTACCTGCCATGTGGCTTTGGTTTATTTCATAGTCTTTATTTCTTGGACCTGGATGCCATTTTTAAGTATATATGTATCTTATGTATGACCCTAAATTTGACCTTGTGATAATTCAGGCAATACCCTCATTATCATAGCTCTGCAGCCTCAACCACACAAATTGCAGACAGTGGCTGCACAGGAATCTTAGACAAGAGACTGAAGCCTCACATAAGCAGTGTAAGAAGTCAGCGTAGTCTAGCTTTTTTTTTTTTTTTTTTTTTTTTATTGAATTTTTATATGCATAACATACATTGGTGGATGTGTCGACTAGACAGCATCCATATACCGGCCTATACCAACCGTCTAACATAGACCAATCTAACCAACCTTCCCCCTCCCTCCCCCCCCCCTTCCCACCCCCCAGTCACATCTCGACTATTAGATGGATTTTGACATCAGTCACTTATAATTCTATCCATGCTGATTCCTGGTGTCCTAATCTACCCACTCGGTTTTGCCATGTTTAGCCGTCTAGACACATCACATTGGAATGAGCCATTCAAGATTCCATTGCCTGCGCCCCACAAACATTTCTACCCTACAGTACTATCAGAGTTAAGCCATGAGTGCCATACTTTATTAAATTTCTGTATACATCCCCTACTCTCATAAGTGGCTTTGTAATAAGGTAACATTGAATTTACTAGGCCTTTCCAAGCGGAAACGCTTGGAGCCACCGGTTTTTTCCAGGCAAGCAGGATAGCCTTCCTGCCATAGAAGAACAGTATACTCAACATTGTACGCATTGCTCTTGAGGGCACCACATCATCAACCAGACCCAGGAGACAGGTTTTTACATTCATTGGGATCGGGACCGACAAGAGATCTGTAATACATGCAGTGACATCTTTCCAGAAATTCTGTATGATTGGGCAATGCCAGAAAATGTGGTCAGCGTCAGCAGGTGAATGGGAACATCTCCAACACTCCGCCGAGGTCGAGGGAAAAATTCTCCCCAGTCTAGCCGGTGTGTAGTAACTCCTGTGTAAAAATTTAAATTGTATCAATCTGTCCCTGGCCGACACGAGATTCTTAAAAGGTTGAGACCAGAGGTCCTCCCAATCATCGCCTTGTACCTCTGGGACCTCTCTAGCCCAGTTTTCCCGGCACCTAGTGATAGCTTTAGGGGTCACCTTAAAGAATTCCTTGTATGTGTCTGAGAGAGGCTTTGCCAGTTCCTCTCCTGTCAGCATCATTTCCAGGGATGAAGGTACAGATTCGACCCTTATGTCCTGAAATTGAGCTTGAAAAGCATGTCGGATCTGTAAAAATCTAAACAGGTAATGATTGGGGAGGCCGTGTCTAGATTTAAGTTGTGAGAAGGTTTGTATTTCTCCAAAAGTCGTTATGTCTTTTAACGTCTTAATTCCTCTAACCGCCCAGATCATAGGATCTGGTAGGTTATAGAATTGTGGTAGATTTGGGTTCATCCAAATAGGGGTAGAGGGCGACACCCCCCGATAGTTGGGGCACGCTGTTTTTACCGCCATTTCCCAGGCTTTAATGTTTGCCTTCATCGTCTGTGTCAGTGGGAGATCAGATCTGGTGCCTCTAAATAGTGCATACTTCAGGCTTTCATATGATCCCAAGAGGGCCGCCTCTAAAACTGTAGCCGCATCACCATCATCTGCCACCAACCACCTGCGGGCAAAAACCATTTGACCCGCCAGATAGTATTTTTGCCAGTCTTGCACCGCTAGACCCCCCTGCACTCCTGGTTCCTGCAATACTTTTAGTCCAATTCTGGTGGGCCGGGGGGTCCACAAAAAGGTTGAGACCACACTGTCAAACTTCCGAAAGATAGCTTTCGGTATCCAGACTGGTGCATGGCGCAGGAAATACAGTACCACAGGGAGAAATTTCATCTTTAAGAGATTTATTCTGCCCACAAGGGATAGTGGGAGTTTGGACCAGGTCAGAGTCTTCTGCTTTAGTCTCGTAATTAAGGGAAGTATATTAAGAGGGATATAGTCCTGCACATTTGCCGTCACCTGAACTCCTAGATATTTTAGAGAGGAGACCCACTGTAATGGTAACTTGTGTTATCGAGCAGGGGATGGACCTACTTATCAGGATTGAGACTCCTCTAGCAAAAGTAGAGTATGTCGAGTGCAGGGCTTTTTGGATCCACGGTTTCCGTAAGGAAAGGACCCTGCTACCATCCAAGTGTGTTTCCTGCAGGAGGATGACATGTGGTCTGGTCCGTTTAAGGTACTGGAAAATTGACGCCCTTTTTAGTTTGTTATTCAGGCCCCTAACATTCCATGAGACAATCTTAATCTCATCCGCCATCTATTCTGAAATAGTCATAGCACATACTGCCCTGAAACAATGGCGCTCCCGGTGCCTGTCGACCCGGCGCCCCACCCCCCCAAGGCAGGAAGATTATACTCCCAGTGCAGAATAGCTCCCGGCACCAATAGTTTCTTAACTCGTTCATCAAAAGAACACACAGCATAATTAATTGGACTAAATATTTTGTGCAACCTTCCCCATGTCGAGATGTGACTGTATTCAAACCCACCCTTGCTTTTATACCAACAAGCCCCCCAACAACAACAACTTCGGTATATAGCTTCATCCCAAAACCAAAGAACAAAAAGATATCTTCTGCGGCTTCCTGCCGCCGTGACCTAAAGTTCGGCAGCTCTGTTGTCCTCCTTCGCCTCTCCACGTGCTCCTTACAGAATTAACACCGGGGTTACTCTCAGGGGGCAAAGTGCAGCAACATGCGTAGAAAGGAGTCAAAGTGCATGAGAGGCAACCCACTTTTGCAGAAAAATAAACTATAAAAATATAAAAGTATATATAAAGCAAAACAAAGGTAGATTTGTAAAGAAGGGGGATTCAAAAGAACAGCGTGGGGGAACCAAGCCGAGACAGGAGCAGGTATCGATGACAACCCATAGCTGAGAACAAGTCCTCTATCTGTGCGGGTCACATTAATGGCAGAGACCCGTATATTGTGACCCCCTCCCAATGGGGGGGCCAGTGTGATGCTCAAAAATCAGGACACATTCGCCCCAGCTGTTCCTCCTTCCAAAATGGGAGGGCTAACAAAAAACAAAAAAATCATCCGGATCTATGCGGGAACCTCTGGGGGGAAATACACCTGTACGAGAGCTGGACCCCAGCCTGGCTACCACCTTCAGGACAAAAATATGACGCTTAGAGAGCTTTTTCCATCCACTCGCAGGCCTCCTCGGGGTGTTCAAAGAACTTCACTGTACCTTTAAATTGGACTCTGAGCTTGCTTGGGTACAGCATGCTGTATGTAATCTCTTTTTCCCTTAAGCGCCGTCTGACCTCTGTGAAGGATCTTCTCTTTTGCTGTGTGGCCGCGGAGAAATCTGGAAACAGCATAATTTTTGCATTTTCATGTCGTAGCTCTTGCGTTCTTCTGGACAGGGCTAGGATCATGTCCCTGTCCCTAAAGTTCAGGAAACGGACCAAGAAGGGACGAGGGAAGGCACCCGGTGGCCTATTTCCGGTGGGGACTCTGTGTGCCCATTCGACCACATACGTGGGAGGCATCTCTGGCATAGAAAGCAGGTGTTTAAAAAACCCTTCAGCAAACTGCGCAGGTTTGTCACCTTCATCTCCCTCTGGGAGTCCCACCACCCTTATATTATTGCGCCTCTGTCTGTCTTCAGCATCTATGGCCCTATGTTGCAGGGCCCTCACCTGGTCTCTGAGCTCTGCTAGCTGGGCTCCATGGTTGTGGGATGTGTCCTCCACCTCCGACACCCGCGTTTCCACTGTCGTCAGTAGGGATGAGCTCGGTGTTCGATCGTTCGACGAAGACCGAACGATTTGGGCCGTTCGCGCCTAATTCGAGTGACGCGAACGGCCCACAATGCACTACGCCATCGCAGTGTCATCCAGGCGCTGTGATTGGCCAAGCATGCACTGTGACCCCGCATGCTTGGCCAATCACAGCGCCGGCAGCGAGGAGAGCAATGATTGGCCACAGGCAGGATGCCTGTGGCCAATTATTGCTGAGGGTGTTTAGTACACGCCCCACACTATAAAAGGCCGCCAGCACGGCGGCCTAGTGTAGTGTGTTCCGGAGCAGGGAAAGAGAAGCATAGGCAGGGACAGTGACATTTTTTTTTCTTGCTTAACCTGGATTCCTTTAGTTTAGGGAAAGAGAAGGATAGGTAGGGAGAGTGTCAGTGTGTTTTACTGTGCTAATCCTTGTTTGTAGGGACAGGGAAGGACAGTGAGGGAAATTCTCCTTGTGCTATGCTGTGCTAAAGCATTGATCATCAACCATCTTTAAAAAAACATTTTTTATAGGGACAGAAAACTATAGGTAGGGAGAGTGTCAGTGTGTTTTACTGTGCTAATCCTTGTTTGTAGGGACAGGGAAGGACAGTGAGGGAAATTCTCCTTGTGCTATACTGTGCTAAAGCATTGATCATCAACCATCTTTAAAAAAACATTTTTTATAGGGACAGAAAACTATAGGTAGGGAGAGTGTCAGTGTGTTTTACTGTGCTAATCCTTGTTTGTAGGGACAGGGAAGGACAGTGAGGGAAATTCTCCTTGTGCTATACTGTGCTAAAGCATTGATCATCAACCATCTTTAAAAAAACATTTTTTATAGGGACAGAAAACTATAGGTAGGGAGAGTGTCAGTGTGTTTTACTGTGCTAATCCTTGTTTGTAGGGACAGGGAAGGACAGTGAGGGAAATTCTCCTTGTGCTATACTGTGCTAAAGCATTGATCATCAACCATCTTTAAAAAAAACATTTTTTTCTAGGGACAGAAAACTATAGGTAGGGAGAGTGTCAGTGTGTTTTACTGTGCTAATCCTTGTTTGTAGGGACAGGGAAGGACAGTGAGGGAAATTCTCCTTGTGCTATACTGTGCTAAAGCATTGATCATCAACCATCTTTAAAAAAACATTTTTTCTAGGGACAGAAAACTATAGGTAGGGAGAGTGTCAGTGTGTTTTACTGTGCTAATCCTTGTTTGTAGGGACAGGGAAGGACAGTGAGGGAAATTCTCCTTGTGCTATACTGTGCTAAAGCATTGATCATCAACCATCTTTAAAAAAACATTTTTTATAGGGACAGAAAACTATAGGTAGGGAGAGTGTCAGTGTGTTTTACTGTGCTAATCCTTGTTTGTAGGGACAGGGAAGGACAGTGAGGGAAATTCTCCTTGTGCTATACTGTGCTAAAGCATTGATCATCAACCATCTTTAAAAAAACATTTTTTATAGGGACAGAAAACTATAGGTAGGGAGAGTGTCAGTGTGTTTTACTGTGCTAATCCTTGTTTGTAGGGACAGGGAAGGACAGTGAGGGAAATTCTCCTTGTGCTATACTGTGCTAAAGCATTGATCATCAACCATCTTTAAAAAAACTTTTTTTATAGGGACAGAAAACTATAGGTAGGGAGAGTGTCAGTGTGTTTTACTGTGCTAATCCTTGTTTGTAGGGACAGGGAAGGACAGTGAGGGAAATTCTCCTTGTGCTATACTGTGCTAAAGCATTGATCATCAACCATCTTTAAAAAAACATTTTTTATAGGGACAGAAAACTATAGGTAGGGAGAGTGTCAGTGTGTTTTACTGTGCTAATCCTTGTTTGTAGGGACAGGGAAGGACAGTGAGGGAAATTCTCCTTGTGCTATACTGTGCTAAAGCATTGATCATCAACCATC
Organism: Rana muscosa; assembly: GCA_029206835.1. Classification (NCBI taxonomy): domain Eukaryota; kingdom Metazoa; phylum Chordata; class Amphibia; order Anura; family Ranidae; genus Rana; species Rana muscosa. The sequence continues at coordinate 832,309,499 of CM055122.1, forward strand.
TTTAAAAAAACATTTTTTATAGGGACAGAAAACTATAGGTAGGGAGAGTGTCAGTGTGTTTTACTGTGCTAATCCTTGTTTGTAGGGACAGGGAAGGACAGTGAGGGAAATTCTCCTTGTGCTATACTGTGCTAAAGCATTGATCATCAACCATCTTTAAAAAAACATTTTTTATAGGGACAGAAAACTATAGGTAGGGAGAGTGTCAGTGTGTTTTACTGTGCTAATCCTTGTTTGTAGGGACAGGGAAGGACAGTGAGGGAAATTCTCCTTGTGCTATAGCATTCCTCATCAACCATCTTTGAAATCCTTGTTTTTTGGACAGTCAGGGAAATTGTCATTGTGGTATTCTGTGCGAAAGCAATCATCCTCAACCATATTTAGAAATCCTTAAGTAAAGGGACAGAGAAGGACACCTGAAGGTAGCCCTTATTGCTTTTTTCCCATCTCCCTGCAGGCCATCCATTAGAATGTCTGGAAGGCAAACAAGGAGAGGCAGACAGTCAGGAGGCAATAAAAGAGGGCAAGCAGGCTCTGTGTCTGGGGGCAACAGTGCTGGTCGTGGACGCGGTGCATTGTCATCCGCACATGGCCATGGGACACGCTTGTCCTTCTTTTCGGCAGCTGGACATGTTGAGCCACATCATGCCGAAGACTTGGTAGAGTGGATGACCAAGCCCTCCTCCTCCTCCTCATCCTCTCTCACCCAGGCTCAGGGTACTGGCAAAGCAGCTGCCAAAGCGTCCTCTTCCCTGGTATCAATGTCAGACTCATCATCAGTCACTCCTTCCCTAGTCCCACCATGTCCTCCTCCTGAGGAGTCCCCCGAACTGTTTGAGCACAGTGTTGGGTACATGCTCCAGGAGGATGCCCAGCGTTTCGAAGGGTCTGATGATGAAACCCAGCTACAGGAAGGCAGTAGCGTGAGAGCAGACAGAGGGGATGCTCAAGAAGGACACCAATCTGGCAGTCATGTTCCAGCAGCTGCAGCATACTGCCAGATTGGCTCCAGTGATGAGGAGGGAGGGGATGATGAGGTCACTGACTCCACGTGGGTGCCTAATAGGAGAGAGGAGGAGGAGGAGGATGAGGAGGAGGCACATCTCCAACGAGGCAGGATGCCCTTTGGTGGCCAGCGTAAGGGCAGTACACCGACGGAATCACACCGCAGAGCTCCGCCTGTGCAGGGCGCTGCCTCTGCCCGTCATTCAAAAAGTTCTTTGGTGTGGGCCTTTTTTGAGGCTAGTGCATCAGATCGCACAGCTGCTGTTTGCAACATATGTCTCAAGCGTATATCGCGTGGCCAAAACATCAGCCGCTTGGGTACCACATGCCTGACCAGACATATGTTGACCTGCCATGCAGCTCGTTGGCAAGCCTACCTCAAAGACCCACACCAAAGAACAAAGCGGACCTCTCCTTGCACCGCATCAGCTGGGATCTCCAACCCCACTATAACTTCAGTCCTCTCTGAAACATGCACTGAGAGGAATGAAGGTGTAGAATTAGGTGTGTCACAGCCAAGTACTTGCGGCCACTCTGCTAGCAGTACACCGACGTCCGATTCTAGCAGGCAAATTTCCCTGCCCCAGCTGCTGGACCGTCGAAAGAAGTTCACTCCCAGCCATCCACATGCCCAGCGGTTGAATGCTAGCTTGGCTAAATTGCTAGCGCTTCAACTGCTGCCTTTTCAGTTGGTAGACTCGGCCCCCTTCCGTGAGTTTGTGCAATGTGCGGTTCCTCAGTGGCAGGTTCCCAAACGCCACTTTTTCTCACGGAAGGCTATTCCGGCTCTCTACCGGCATGTGGAAGGCAATGTCTTGGCCTCGCTGGACAGGGCGGTCAGCGGTAAGGTGCATATTACCGCTGACTCATGGTCCAGCAGGCATGGACAGGGACGTTACCTTTCTTTCACGGCCCATTGGGTCACTCTTTTGGCAGCTGGGAAGGATGCAGGACAAGGTGCAGTAGTGTTGGAGGTTGTTCCACCGCCACGCCTCCAAAATGCTACTACTGGTTGTGACACACCTCTCTCCTCCACCCCCTCCTCTTCTTCTTCCTCCATGGCCTCTTCCTGTGCTTTGTCCTCTGAACCAGAGGTGCTCCGTAGCCGTTCAAGGGGCTACGCAAGTACGCAGGCAAAAAGATGCCATGCCATGCTTGCGCTGGTGTGTTTGGGGGACAGAAGCCACACTGGGGCAGAGGTCCTGTCTGCTCTGCAGGGCCAGGCCGAGAGGTGGTTGACGCCACGACAGCTTAAGCCAGGAATGGTGGTTTGCGACAATGGCACCAACCTCCTCTCCGCCCTCCGACAGGGACAACTGACCCATGTGCCCTGTGTGGCTCACGTCCTTAACCTGGTGGTGCAGCGGTTCTTGGGCAGGTACCCGGGCTTACAGGATGTCCTGAGGCAGGCCAGGAAAGTCTGTGTGCATTTCCGCAGATCTTATAATGCCAGTGCTCGCCTGGCTGAGCTGCAAAAGGAGTTGAACCTGCCCAAGAACCGCCTTATATGTGACATGCCCACCAGGTGGAACTCAACGTTGGCCATGCTGCAGCGGCTGCACACGCAGCAGAGGGCCATCAATGAGTACCTGTGCGACTGCGGCACCAGGACAGGGTCAGGGGAGCTTGGTTTTTTTTCTCCACGCCAGTGGGGCATGATCAGGGATGCATGCACTGTCCTGGCACCATTTGAGGAGGCCACGAGGATGGTGAGCAGTGACAGTGCATGCATCAGTGACACTGTACCTCTTGTCCACCTGTTGGAGCACACGCTGCGTGGAATAATGGACAGGGCACTTGAGGCAGAACAGAGACAGGAAGAGGAGGACTTCCTTGCCTCTCAAGGCCCCCTTTACCCAGACAGTGTTCCTTCTGTCCCACCCATCGCACAGGAAGAGGAGGAGGAGGAGGAGGAGGAGGATTGTGTCAGCATGGAGGTGGAGGCTGGCACTCAGCATCATCAGCAGCAGTCTTTTAGGGATGATTTACAGTCCCAAGAAACCAGTGGACTTGTACGTGGCTGGGAGGAGGTGGCTGCGGATCATGTCGTCCTTAGTGACCCAGAGGACTCCGGACCGAATGCCTCTGCTAACCTACGCTGCATGGCCTCCCTGATCCTGCAAAGTCTGCGGAAGGATCCTCGTATTCTTCGGATCAAGGAGAGGGACCATTACTGGCTGGCCACTCTCCTTGATCCACGGTACAAGGGTAAGGTTGCGGACCTTATGTTACCGTCGCAGAGGGAGCAGAGGATGAGACAACTCCGGGAGGCCTTGCAGAAAGGTCTGTGCAACGCGTTCCCAGAGACTGGGAGGTTACAAACTCCTGGTCCTGGACAACGAGTTGCTGAGGCTTCGGCCAGTCAAAGAAGGAGCGGTGGGGAAGGTGGCCGTCTGACCGATGCGTTCAGACAATTCTTTAGTACGCAGCCCCAAAGTATGATCGGTTCCAGCAACCATCGCCAGCGTCTGATAAACATGGTGCAGGAATATCTAGGGGCAAGGTCAGACTTGGACACCTTCCCCACCGAAAATCCTCTGGCTTACTGGGTCTTGAGGATGGATCACTGGCCAGAGCTTGCACAGTATGCAATTGAGCTACTGGCCTGTCCTGCATCCAGCGTTCTTTCGGAACGCACATTCAGTGCTGCTGGAGGATTTGTCACGGATCACAGGGTGCGCCTGTCCACCGACTCGGTTGATCGACTGACTTTCATCAAGATGAACCAGTCTTGGATCACCACCAGCTACCACACACCTGATGCTGATATAACAGACTAATTGATTTTAACATGTCACATCCCTTCAAGACTGATGCTGATGCTGAGTGCCTGTGCTGTTATGTTGACTGGCTATCCTCCTCCTCCGAGTCCTCAATGATACGATTGATGATGATAGCTTGGATGATCATTTTTGTTTATGGGTGCCGCCACCAGTGGCTAAGGCCCAATTTTTCAGCCCCTGTTTAACAGGGGCGTGTAATTACAATTTTTGAAGCAATACTTTGCAACAGGGCTCATTGCTGTGCTCCAAGTACAGTATCTGTGAGGGGTTGAAGTGTTGTGCCACCAGTGCCTAAGGCCCAATTTTTCAGCCCCTGTTCAACAGGGGCATGTAATTACAATTCTTGATCTAATAATTCACAGCAGGGCCCATTGCTGCACCCTCCAAGAGTAACTCTGAGGGCTTACAGTGTTGTGGCAACGCCACCACCACCACCACCACGAAAGGCCCAATTTTTCAGCCCCTATTCAAAAGGGGCATGTAATTACAATTCTTAATCTAATAATTCACAGCAGGGCCCATTCCTGCACCCACCAAGAGTAACTCTGAAGGCTTACAGTGTTGTGGCAACACCACCACCACCACCACCACCACCACGAAAGGCCCAATTTTTCAGCCCCTGTTCAACAGGGGCATGCAATTACAATTCTTGATCTAATAATTCACAGCAGGGCCCATTGCTGCACCCACCAAGAGTAACTGTCAGGGCTTACAGTGTTGTGGCACCAGCACCACCATCAAAGGCCCAATTTTTACTACCACTGTTCAACAATTATATGTAATTACAATTCCTGATATAATAGTTGACAGCAGGGCGTTCCAGCACCAACCAAGAGTAACTGTGAGTGCTTACAGTGTTGTGCCAACACCAACAACTAAGGGGCCTATTTCTGCAGAGTATATACGGCAGGTCCCTACTTTCAAACATCCAACTTACAAACGACTCCTACTTGCAAACGCAAGAAGACAACAGGAAGTGAGAGGAAATCTACCCCTAGGAAGGAAAATTCTCTTCTGTAAGAATTAATATGGGAGAAAGGTGTCTCCTCTGTACTGATGCTCTATCACCAATCCTTGTTTCAAGAAAAACACCACATTTCAAAAACAGTTGTCATTGGGATGGAAAGTGAGGTGAAATGTTCTGAACAGGGGCACAGACAGCAAAACAAATGTTACAGGGGTGAAAACCCTTACCTATGTTTTCCAAAAAGTTTAAAAATAGATTTTTGGGCTGGAGCTACACTTAAACAATGTACCTTTTCAAAATTACAAACACATTCTACATAAGAACAAACCTACAGTCCCTGTCTTGTATGCACCGCCTGTATACGGCTGTTCAGAGTATATAGGGCCTTTTTTATTTTGTGTGCGGTGTTCCCCTTAATATCCATACAAGACCCAAAGGGGCTGGTAATGGGCTGGGGTAGGGGGGGGGGGGTCATGGGGTAGCTATGCCATTTTTCTTAAAGATTTTCATCCATATTACCGGGACCAGACATTACATTAAAGCCGCAAGCAGTTTTAAATGGCTTTTTTTTCCTTTAGAAGTGTCATTTTGTGCAGGGACAGTTCTAAACACGGGAAACACGTGGCACTTCACAGGCATACTTTAGACACCCCCCAGGTACGATATTTAAAGGAATATTTGACTTTTTTTTTTTCACTTTATGCATCATTAAAATGACTGCTCCCGAAAAACGACCGTTTTTAAAACTTCTTTTTGCATTGATACATGTCCCCTGGTGCAGAACCCGGGTTCCCAAACCCTTTTTAGGACAATAACATGCATAAGAGTCGTTATAATTAGCACTTTAGAATTCGAACGTTCGCATCCATTGTATTTAATAGGGTTCTAATGTTCGTACGAACGTTCGGTCCGTTCGCGGGTTCTGGTGCAAACCGAACCCGGGGGTGTTCGGCTCATCACTAGTCGTCAGGCGGCCTCGGATCTTGTCCAGGTCATGCCTGATCAGATTACACTCTGAGGAGAGATGATCCATCCTCCCCATCAGCTCTGCCTTGCTGGCGCTGATAGCTTCCAGGATTGGTCGAGTAATAGCGTCCGCATCCACCGCGGGAGACTGCTCCAGCATCTGCTCCTCCTTGCCCAGCACTTTAGCCTGCGCCATCTTGGACGTTCTCCCTGTGCTGGCGCGCTGGGGCTGCGGCGGTGAAGAAGCCAACATGGCGTGGGCGGGGCCTGCCACCGTGTCCTTCCCAGCCCGAGTCTGCCGCTGCTCCGTGTGACCCCTCGCTGCCTTCTTTGCGAATGAGGAAGGCATCCCTAGCCTCCGCAGACCTTCCCCCGTTCGGTAGTGTGTTTGTGGGATGTAAAAACGTCCCGGTATGCACGGATTTTAGTCCGGAGTAGCGGAGCTGTGGGCGCGTGCTGCTGCCTTGTTCACATCCGGCCGGAAGTCCCCCAGCGTAGTCTAGCTTTAAGAGATAATATGAAACTGAAATTACTAAAGCTAAACTTAAAAAAAAAAAAAAACACCATTTATTGCAGTTTTGTATTTATATATAAAAACCATCTTAATGCAACTAGTATACAGTATACACTGATGCCGTGTACACACGACCGTTTTTAATGTCATTGAAAAAAACTGCATTTTTCTCGACGTGATTCTTCTCAAGCCTGCCTTGCCTACACACTATCGTGGAAAAAAATGCTTGAGTGAAGCGCGGTGACGTACAACACGTACGACGGCACTATAAAGGGGAAGTTCCATTTGGATGGCGCCACCCTTCATGTTAGTAAAGTTTGTTGAGCGACGATTCACGCTTTTCAGCCTCGTGCTTTTCAGTCCGTTACAGCGTGACAAATGTGCTATCTCCATTACGAACGCTAGTTTTACCAGAACGAGCGCTCCCGTCTCATACTTGATTCTGAGCATGCGCATTTTTTTTCATGGCGTTAAAGCGTACACACGGCCGTTTTTCATGAAGAGAAAAACGACGATGTAAAAAACGACATGAAAAATTAGAGCATGTTCCAATTTTTTCATGGCCGTTTTTCACGTCGTGAAAAATGCTCTGAAGCCCACACACGATCATTTTTAATGACCATTTTAAAAAATGAAATTTTTCTCGTCATTAAAAATGGTCGTGTGTACGTGGCATGAGATTTAACATATTATTGGCCTCTTGTGATCCCTGTAGAGGAGCACTGAGACTGGCAGAGGGATTGGCAGTACTAGATGCCAATCAGGCCTGACAGAAATGAGGACAGGGAGATGTTCTTATCAGTCCGATTCTACTTCTTCACTGTCCAATCACAGGCTGGGGCAGGGAGATGATCTTGCTGTGTTACTTCACAGCAACAGAAAAAAAAAACTATCACAAAGCTGGTTGTACTGCGTGGTACGGCATATGTAATTCTCAGGACTGCAAAGAAAAAAATACAAATCCTTTGACAGGTTCGCACAGATACCTTATATTTTTTCCTCTGAGTATTTAGCTGTTTCCCTGGTGCTCAACTGTTATGCCCCATACACACGATCATTTTTCATGCCGTTAAAAATGCCATTTAAAAAAATGGCCATTAAAAATGATCGTGTGTATGCTCCAGAGCATTTTTAACGACGTGAAAAACGGGCATTAAAAATTTCGAACATGCTCTCTTTTTTCACGTCGTTTTTCATGTCGTTTTTTTTAACGACGTGAAAAACGATAGTGTGTATGCTTTAACGACGTGAAAAAAATGCGCATGCTCAGAATCAAGTATGAGACGGGAGCGCTCGTTCTGGTAAAACTAGCGTTCGTAATGGAGATAGCACATTCGTCATGCTGTAACGGACTGAAAAGCACTAGACTGAAAAGAGCGAATCGTCTCTCAACAAACTTTACTAACATGAAGGGTGGCGCCATTCGAACGGAACTTCCCCTTTATAGTGCCGTCGTACGTGGTGTACGTCACTGCGCTTTTCTTGAACATTTTTTAAAATGATGGTGTGTACGCAAGACAGGCTTGAGAGGAAGCAAGAAAAAAAATGACGAGAAAAACGTCAGTTTTAAAAATGACATTAAAAATGATCGTGTGTATGGGGCATTAGGCTTCAGTCTAATTCCTAGATTGCATTAGCAGGTCACTGGTGGGTTTTACCTGCTGCCTGGAAGTGATGTTTTGGGGGAATTTGACATCATTTGGATTATGATTTATGTATAAAGAGGAGCACTGTACTGTAACTCATATCAACCAATAAAAAAAATATTTCGGTGATTAGATTAAACTGCTGAAGCGTGACATCTAATTGTGTTCTTGGTCCCTGCTCATCCTATTTCTTTGTACATTGTTACAGCAGTTGACAATGACTTCAAGCATGTTTCTAAGAATGCAGGAAATTCTAAAAGGGAGGTCTGAAGAGCAATCTGAACTATGCATATCAGCCTCTGGGCCTGTAATCTCATCTTTACTGTATAAATAAAGAGCCCCCACAAGAAAAACGTGCTTGTCTTCTATTGGAAATGATTGGCTTTACAAGGCTTTCTTGTTGTACCATGAACCTCCACACGGGGAGTCTAGAGTTCAGCAAAGCATTGGATTATGATCATTTATTTTTTGTTAAATCCATTATCTCAAGGAAAATAAAGGTTTTTATCAAACACATAGCTAAACATAATGCCACTTACGGACCACTGTTGTCGTTTTCTGTGACCCTTTGAATTGACCAAGAACTTTGCCATTTTTCTTCAATTTCAACAATTTTTGAGCAACCAGAAATAACAAATAAAATCTAAAGTAATCACAAAAAAACAAAGCAATCCAAAACCCAGGAGTGTAATCGGCCACCAGAATTTGGTCCAATTGTGAAGTAAAAATTGGAAAATAAATAGAAGGTTTCAATAAAGATGGAAAATTGAAATGGGAATGTAATGGAATGAAACGGCAGCCATCTCATATAAATCAATGTTTTTTCCAGGGTAATTTTGATTCCATCTCTTTGTGGTAAATTAAAAACACCTTGCATGCCTTTAATTGCTTTACGATAAAAAAAAAAAGAAACACAAAGTTTGGTTAAATTTTCATGTGTATGGCCTGCGTCTTACTAAAATATAGCAAGTCCAAATAAATCTTATCCCTGTTTACAGAATCGCTTGTTTGTACTGGCTGCATTTTAACCTACATGACGTTCATGCAGTAACAATTTTTGCCTCTCTCCCACCAGCTCCTTCCACTGTTCCCATCATGCACCAGGTCAGGGCTACGATGAAGAGTATCACTATATCTTGGCCCCAACCAGAGCAGCCCAACGGTATTATCCTGGACTATGAAATCCGGTATTATGAGAAGGTAACATCAACAAAGTTCATAATAAATATAGGATTTTATGTTGAATGATAACTCTTCTTTTCATGGTAGCAATGGTCTTAGTAAATGAATGGTAGCAGCACCAATCCATTAACACCCTCTTCAGAGCTATAATTAATATAAAAGTTGCTTGCATTAGAGTGCCATAAAGTGTTCAGTCTTTACTGACTCAATAATTTAAAACTTGGCTGCGGCTGCCAAAGCTTATCACATTTATAGATAGTCTATTAAGTGAATAAGAAGGTGTCATAAGTCAGGAACCAATGAGAAATTCTATGCAGCTGACTTACAGCTGAAGTGCTTTCAGAAGAGGTAACTGGAAATCATTTAATCACACAGAGGACTTTGTAGGGCACCCACAGACCAGACAATCTGGTAGATTAACGGGAGTATAATCAAAAATCATTCTGTCTGGTTTCACCAGAGATTTTTAATATGGATGAGAATTTGGCCAACCAAGTGATTGAGATACATTTTTGTTCAACTCAGTTACTTAATATATGGAACAAGCTAAGATCGAAGCGACCACATCATCTGTTAATAAGGAAACAAATAAGTGTAAAAAAAAATCTGCGCTGTGACAAATAAATAATGTGTGACTGCTTTCACATAAAGGCAGTGTAACCAAACCCAAATTGACATAAAAACAAAAAAATGTGTAGTGCCGATATTCAATAAAGTGCAAACTGTAAAAAAGTCAGTGGGTAATAATAAATGTATAAAGTCCCGAAATGAATATACTTCACAATAAGTCATAAAAGTGAACAGTGAGGTCAGCCATCCACCGCCATATCACATGTGTTAACTCTTCCAAAGGTGCTCAGAAATCCAGCCACCAACATCTTGTAAAATTAACACTCAGTGGGAATTAGGGCTGTCATTACAACAGCATATACGCCTGTGGCACATAAGAAACCCCTCTGTAATCCGTGCAGCAACCAGCATTCAATGGCACCTTCTGATGAACTCCAGCTAGGGCAGACAAAGCTCACCACGAGCCCTAAAGTAATTTCCAATAGTGCAGTCATTTATTTTATTATGATAAAAGCACAAATATAAAAGTATTAAATATAAAAGTGTAAATCACTCACATTGAAAGCCGCTGCCGACCCAGAATCGTGCAGTGGCTTGACGTCAGCACTAAAAACCCTGCCTCCACCCTGGGTTGCTGCACGGATTCCAGAGGGATTTCCTCTGTGCCACAGACGTATATGCTGTTGTAATGACAGCCCTAAGGCTGGGGCCATACAAGGTGCAAATTTCTTTCTTGCAACCACGGATCGTTGGAAAGAAATTTGTATGATTCCCCCATCAACACTAGACAGTTACCATTGTCTGCTCCCAACAGGGGGTGGGGGGCGAGCGGGGGGAAGCCATCCCCACCAGAAGAAGACAGTGATTGTTCCTAGTGATTGTTGCTAGGAGCTATAGCAGCCACTAGCAATAATCGTAAAGAGAATCTGGCTGGTTGTACCCAAGTTGAACTTGGTACATTCAGCCTGCCCATTAACAGTTCGAACTGTGTATGGCCGGCCTAAGTTCCGGTGACTGTTGAATTCACAAGGAGTTGGTGCCTGGGTTTCTGAACACCTTTGGAAGAGTCAACACATGTGATATGGCAGTAAATGGCTGACCTCACTGTTCACGTTTCTGACTTATTGTGAAGTATATTCATTTTGGGAATTTATACACTTATTATTACCCACTTATTTTTTACAGTTTGCACTTGAATATCGGCACTACACATTTTTTTGTTTTTATGTTAATAATGAATATTGAGTACTACAGCACAGTTTCTTCACCTACAGGGCCCATTGTAACTTTTTCGCCTATTTAAGAAACTTTTGTTTATTTTAGCATGCATGAAGAGAATTCAATGACTTTATAATGGAAAAATAACAATATTTAAAGTAGAACTGTGAGAGCCGGTTCACACAGGGGCAACACGACTTTGTGGGCGACTTTGCAAGGTGACTTGGACATGACTTGAGCGCGAACCACAGTGCGACTTGGGGCGACTTACAACGCGACTTGAAGTCGCCTCCAGGACAGGGGACCTTGCCAGTGGCCAATCACATAAAAATCAGCTCTGTGGGAGGGAGGGGGAGAGAGGGGTTTGCCTAGAAAACTATTTTTAATTCCTGGAAAGTTGCTTCAGTTACAACAGGGGATCCGACTTCGAGGCGACTTCCATTGAAATCAATGGGTACAAGTCGCCTAGAAGTCGCCTTGAAGTAGTACAGGAACCTTTTCTGAAGTGGAGCGACTTCAGTAGTGTGCATTAGGACAGCTCTCATTCACTTCCATTGAATTTCTCATGTCGCGCGACTTGGGGCGACTTGAAGTCGGATCCCAAGTCGCCCCTATGTGAACCGGCTCTGAACAAACTATGGACGTTCAAATATTTATATATTTTTAGCAAGAGGTAAATAATATTTAAATAAAACCTTTAATGACCAGTTTAGCTACAGAGACTATGGAATAGTTAATCCTTAAAGTTTACAATAGATGCAGTGAAGTCATTCAAATTAGGTCTCAGCAGTATACTTCTTCTTTTTTCCGTGCACCTGCTCTCTGTTTATATTAGATTAGAAAGTTGGAAGCCTGCCAGGCCACTGAAGAGAGGGGGGTGGGCTTTGGTGCTTAAAGTGGTTCTAAAGTCAATTTTTTTTTACCTTAAAGCGGAGTTCCACCCAAAAGTGCAACTTACGCTTATTCGTCTTCCCCCTCCCCCTCCGGTGTTACATTTGGCACCTTTCAGGGGGGAACAGGGACCTGTTTTTGACAGGTCCCCTTTCCAACTTCCAGGAGACGAGGTGCCGTCTCTCGGAAGGTCGGCTCCCCCTCCTCCTTGCTCTGCCACCGGGCCAATTGGAAAGCGCAGCATGCTTCGTGCATGCGCAGTAGGGAACCGGCTGTTACTGGCAATGGTGGCGGCTGCACCCGACAGCTGATAACGAAGATCGGCTGTGGTGTCGACATCGCGGGGCTCCCTGGACAGGTAAGTGTCCATATATTAAAAGTCAGCAGCTGCAGTATTTGTAGCTACTGACTTTTAATTTTTCGTGCGGGGGCGGACCTCCTCTTTAATGCATTTTATGCATCAAGGTAAAAAACACCCCACTACTTGTGCTAGAATTAAAAAACAAAACAAAACACTGGATTCTCTAGAAGTTAAACATGTTAAAAGGTGAATCAGTAAATAAGCCTCTAACAAAAAAACTGATACATCCATATTGGGGCGATGACCCTTAAAGTACAACTAAAGGCAAAACGTTTCTTTTTTTCATTTTAGATAGGGAGATTCACCCTCCTATTTAAGGCTATCATCAAATGTGAAATTAAAATAAAATCACACATTTTAGCTTGTCCCCAGAATAGTAATAGAGAGGAACACTCGTTTTGGTGACCCTGTTGACAACTACGACTTTCCCTCACTTTAGTGAGATTTCTTCTCAATACTTGTTTTGGCTATGGGACAGGAAGTGACAGCAAATATCCCCAAATGGGACACAAATGGCAAAAAAATTAAAAAAAAGTTTAGCCTTTAATTCTACTTTAAATCAGTCACAAATGTTTTCTAATAAGTCATTGTCAATCTCTTATCACAAATAGTGTTTTCCTTGTCCTTGCTGGTGATTAGCATGTAAAAATTGGACCCTTTTTACCCTCAGAGTGTTTCCAAAGCTGCACAACATTTATCTAAAGAAAAACCCAGAGGTCTGTTTTACCTTACCTATTCTGTTCCTAGTTTCATTCTTATTAAGGCTGAATGCATGGTGATCAATGTGACATCTATTGATCTTGCTGGCATTCAGACAATACATGTATTTCTGTGTTTTTGACTAAAAGAACAATACTGGTGATTAGACCACATTTTTCTGCTCGGCTAGTGTAGTAATCATCATTAAGCTTACTTGAATTGCCTAAAATGAGTGAAATAGTGTTGCACATTTTAGCTAATTTTAAGTTAATAAACCAGTGGTTTTATGGATTGAACCCTGGTAGTGTTATTGTGAGATAGCAACACCATTGGTAATTATTACAATCCCAATGATTCTTTCTATCAAACCTTTCCACAAAATTCCCTCTAACAAACCTTTATTAAAGATGTAATTTAATTAGCAGACTTTTCCTAAAGATGCACTGTGATAGACCTGCCATAAGGACACTCTATAACTAACAGATCTTTCATTAGGATGTTTTATAACTTACAGACCTTTTTTAAATATGCTTTCTAACAGACCTTTCCTTTGGATGCCCTCTAACAGATCATGCCCTCTACCCTATAGACCAGTGTTTCTCAAGTCCAGTCCTCAAGGCGCCCCAACAGGTCATGTTTTCAGGATTTCCCTCAGATGAAACAGCTGTGGTAATTATTAAGGCAGTGAAACTGATCAAATCACCTGTACAAAATAATGGAGAGCCTGAAAACATGACCTGTTGGGGCGCCTTGAGGACTAGAGTTGAGAAACACTGCTATAGACCTTGTAATATGGACACATTCTTAAACATCTTACCTTAGGATGACTACTATCTCACATACCTTTTCTAAAGATGCCCTCTGAAAAAAACTCTTCTAATGTCTTGTACACACGATCGGAATTTCCGATGGAAAGTCAGACGGAATTTTTTCATCAGATATTCTGACCGTGTGTGTGTGCCCCATCAAACTTTTTTTGTCGGAATTTAGAAAGAGAACATGTTCTCTTTTTTTCCGACAGAAAAAATTTCTGTCGGAAAATCCATTCGTCTGTACGGAACTCCGACGGAGAAAAAAACATGCATGCTCAGAATCAAGTCGACGCTCAAAAGCATTGAACTTAATTTTTCTCGGCTCATCGTAGTGTTGTACGTCACCGTGTTCTTTATGGTCAGAATTTGGTGTGACAGTGTGTATGCAAGACAGCTTGAACGGAATTCCGTTGGAAAAATCCGTCTGAGTTTATCCCGACGGAAAATCCGATCGTGTGTACGGGGCATTAGGATGCTCTCCTACTAACAGATCTTTCCTGAGGATGCCTTCTAACGGACCTTATCTAGGAATGCTCTCTTAACTGACAGACCTTTCCTCAGTATATCTTCTAACAGACCTTTTCTAAGCATTCTCTCTGGACCTTTTTATGAGGATGCACTCTAGACCTTAACTAAGGATACCCCTCAGAACTTTCCTAAGGATGCCCTTCCTAACAGACATTATCCAAGAATACTTTCTAACAGATTGTTCATAATTCCTGTAGAATTCCCTCTACCTAACAGACTTTTTTTTTAAAGATTTCATCCAACAGTCTTTTCCTAAATATGCCCTTGAGCTAACAGGTTTTTATTAAGGAGGCTGTATAACTAACCGACCTTACCTAATGATGTCCTCTATAAATGTTGGCAGATCTTCCTGGGCAAGGAGTGATGCCCTTAGCTGAGGGAAATCCTCAAAATGACACAGCCTGTAACCCCAACCTTAACAGTTTCTGTAGCATCTAACCTAATTCTTCCTGTAACCCCAACCTTATCCCTAACATACACAGTAAACCCAACCTTATACCACGTACACACGATCAGATTTTCCGTCAGAAAAACCTTGGATGGTTTTTCCGACGGAATTCCGCTCAAGCTTGGCTTGCATACACACGGTCACACAAAAGTTCTCGGAACTTTCAACCGTCAAGAACGCGGTGATGTACAACACTAAGACGAGCCGAGAAAATGAAGTTCAATGCTTCCGATAATAACAAGGGAACATTTTGCAGACAGGATACTAGTAGCAGGAAGGAAGGATGGAAGAAAAGGAAAACTGCTTGTATTAGCAATTCAATCAAATTAAGTAGGGTCATTTACTGACCTTCATACCACGGTACTAAGAAAAAATGCATTAGCAGCAGCCTATACACTGTATTACCAAAAGTATTGGGACACCTGCCTTTACACGCACATGAACTTTAATGGCATCCCAGTCTTAGTCTGTAGGGTTCACTATTGAGTTGGCCCACCCTTTGCAGCTATAACAGATTCAACTCTTCTGGGAAGGCTGTCCACAAGGTTTAGAAGTGTGTCTGTGGGAATGTTTTATCATTCTTCCAGAAGCGCATTTGTGAGGTCAGGCACTAATGTTGGACGAGAAGGCCTGGCTTGCAGTCTACGCTCTAATTCCTCCCAAAGGTGTTCTATCGGGTTGAGGTCAGGCCAGTTCCTCCACCTCAAACTCACTCATCCATGTCTTTATGGACCTTGCTTTGTGCACTAGTCCAAATCATTTGGTGGAGGGGGGATTATGGTGTGGGGTTGTTTTTCAGGAGTTGGGCTTGATCCCTTAGTTCCAGTCAAGAAAACTCTTAAGGCATCAGCATAACAAGACATTTTGCACAATTTCATGCTCCCAACTTTGTGGGAACAATTTGGGGATGGCTCCTTCCTGTACCAACATGACTGTGCACCAATGCACAAACAATGCACAAACAAGGTCTATAAAGACATGGGTGAGTGAGTTTGGGGTGGAGGAACTTGACTGACAGGCACAGAGTCCTGACCTCAATCTGATAGAACACCTTTGGGATGAATTAGAGCGGAGACTGCATGCCAGGCCTTCTCGTCCACATCACCTCACAAATACTGTATGCTTCTGGGATAAATTAGAGCAGAGACTGCAAGCCAGGCTATCTCATCCACATCACCTGACAAATGCCCTTCTGCAAGAATGGTCAAACAGTCCCATAGACACACTCCTAAACCTTGTGGAACAGCCTTCTCAAAAAAATTGAAGCTGTTATAGCTGCAAAGGGTGGGCCAACTCAATATTAAACCCTACGGATGAAGACTGAGATGCCATTAAAATTCATGTGCGGGTAAAGGCAGGTGTCCCAATACTTTTGGTAATATAGTGTAGATATCGAAATTTTAGCTTTCTTTTTGTGATTTCATATTATTTCCTGCTAAATATCATAAACATCTGTGATTGGAAGCCATCTGAAACATGGTTATAACTTGTGCAAGTAAGCAACCCACTTTTAGAAATGTAGGCAGTGGCTTTTGTTGAGATTGTGATTCATTACTGGCCATTAATTCAGTTTTTGGGACAAGTCTGCCACACACAGATTAAGGTTTCACTGCGCAACCAGCAGCAGGATATCAAAATAACACGATATGTTGCTTCTTCTGTCTTCTAAAGCAACAGGACAGCAGGTCTTTGCACAGAATAACATATTGGAGGGGGCAAAGTGGTTAGACTTCAGGTAAATACCTTTGTTTTTAGAATAAGGCAACCGTTAGAGACTAGCAGCTAAAAAATGTGGTAAGCATTTTAAACCAAAAGGGACCCAGTATTTTTTCAAGTAACAAAATTGTATATACTGTACTAAATATCAGATTAAAATGTAATGAATCCTACTCGTGCTCTTCTTTGAAGATTTTATTGCCGAAGCAATTTTATCTGCCTAGATACTGTTTATTATAGCAAGTTCTGTTTTATTTTCTGTTTATGTTTTATTTTAACTTTTTTATTACACTGTATATTTATGCACTTCTATACATTTTCTTACTAACAGGATCAAAATGAATTTAACTCTTCTATAGCGAGAAGCCAAACCAACACAGCCAGCATAGAAGGACTGAAGCCTGGTGTGGTGTATGTGGTACAGGTCAGGGCACGCACAGTGGCGGGTTATGGAAAGTACAGCGGAAAAATGTGCTTCCAAACACTGACTGATGGTAAGTGAAGACCCCTTAAATAAGTAAAAATTTAAAATAAGTGGGAGATCGCAAACCAACAGTCTCTGTGTCTGTAATGCAGCGTACACACGGCCGGACTTTGCCACGGGCAAAACTCTGTCGGAATTTTCGACGGAAAAATAGAGAACCAGAAAAATATCCGTTGGAAATTCCGACGGGAAAAGTCCGATCGGACTTTTTCCATCGGAAATTCCGACCGTGTGTACGTGGCATGAGGGTTTTTTTCTCGTACCACATCCTTCAGATAACTAGACATTAAAGGTAGAAATCCCTACCATTGAAAGCCAAAAAAGTGTAAAAAAGGTTACTGCTACATCTCAGAAGGTAAATAAGGCAAAAGGTTGATTTTTTCAAGCTTCCACTTCTTTATCATGATACATTTTCCTAGATATTACCTGTACGATAGCACTTTCTGAGTATAGGTCCCCTTTAAATTGACCAAGTTCCATCTTTGATTCTTGTAATGCATGTTTAAATAAAAAACAATCATTGAATTTGTGGTTATTGCAGCAGATCCAGTATTTCCAATAAAGTAACCCCAATGCTGGATGGCATTTAACTGTTTTGCAGGCTGAATCTATTGGGAGTTTTTGTATGATACTATATATGAGGGGCTCCATACAGATTTTATACCCGAACTATAAAGATGTGTCAAAAACACGCAGCTAGGGGTTGTTTCAAACATTGTAATAATAATATGCAACATTCCAGCAGAAGGCTTTGAGATTACATTTAATATATTTTGGGCCATCTTAATGAAAATGAGCATTCTGTATGGGTCATTTGCTGGTTTGCTGCTGTCAGATTTCATGTGAAGAATTGATTGACATGACATCATATTCATATAATAGCAATGAAGTGTAAAATAGGAACATATATTAGATTGCAAACTAGTTCTGCCTGATTGGTCCTGGCTGTTTCACACTCGTCATGCAGTGTATTTACATGCCTGATCTTTCAGTTCAGCATTGCAAAATATCTGTTAATTTGACCCCTTCTGTTTGGAAATGGTTTCCACTCCATCAAACTATTTTAGTTTATTTGTTTTTCTTTCATTTCCCCCATGTTTTAAATAATCAGATTCCAACATGTTTCACTGCTTGCAAGACACAGGTTCTTCTCCACGAGCGGAAACATTCCTCCTACACTGGCCTAGGGCACTGGGCCAGGCTGTTACATGCGTAACTCTGCTGGGCATCTTTCCTTACCAAGTCTGGGCATTAGAAAGGAAGGTAGAGAAGCCAAGAGGGATGCTGTGCTTCTGTATTGTTCCAAAGCTCTTAACGCCTTCTCTGCCAGTTCTACTTGGCCTGTGTCCCTGTTGAGGTTAAGACTGATCTTTGGCTAAAGGGAAAGTGGTGAAAGTTTACTTACAGTTATTAAAAGCTGAGCTCCGGGCATGTATTAAAACACCAATTAAATCATGAAATATATTTTTACACAAAACCAGTATAAATACCTTGATATCGGCTTTCTGTAATTCTCTGCATGCATTATGTTCGCTCTTAGCACAGGGAGTTTGGCATCAGTATTTATTAGTGCAGTGCTTACAGTTCCACTAACAAGTGTAAATCCCAAAGCTTCTCTAACTTTTCCTAAGTGGTGACCTATCCCTAGCACTAAACCACCCTAGCACTGAACTCTCACCCTAACACTTAACCTAAACCCTAAAATGTCTTAAATTATGCCCCAACACCTAAACAGCAGAACAGATACATAAAATGCAGATCAATATGTTTTAATTGGTAAGATCCGAAAGTATTGAATTCATAATGTGGTTGTGATATACAAATACAGTATTTCTGATAGTAATTGTCCTGAGGAGGAATCAACTATAGACATCAATTGCTGTAACCTCTCTAGGCATTGAGGGACACAACGTCAAAGGTTGCCTTGTCCAGGCATGTACCCTTGTCCAGGCATGTACCCTACAGGCTGGTCAAAATGACCTTCACGATGCATCAAACAGTGTAAAAATGTCACCAAGTTGTGCACATCTTTACACTGATGCATGGGGAAGTAGGGAGCAGAATGACAACCTCATTGGTGTGCTGTTTCTTCATTGTGCAATCATAGATTGGGGTGGGTCCTGGACCAAGTTGTAATGCTATTATGCATTGTAGTTTACAGGTAGTTCTAGGACCTGACTCTGCTGTCTTATAAGAGTGAACTTTTTAACTCCTTAAGAATTTATGATTCTTTTCAGTCTGGATCACATGTCTGGCAGAACAGAATCGCAAGTCCTTTGACAAGTGACACAGTTTACCAGTATTCCATGTATTTAGCTATTTACCTGAAATTCAGTCTCAAGACTATTTTATCATGCCTATCTGCAAGTAAGGACAACAGAATTTGAGAGGGTTCAGAGGTGGACAACACCATCAATTAAAGATGGCATAGGTTAGGTAAATTTACACTAGGGAATAAAAAGTGTGTTAGAAAATATGTGAGGAATATGCCTAAGCAGATCATAGGTTATAGACTGTTCAGTGAGCGTTTAAGACCTGGGACTGAATGAGGTACACAGGAATATCCACTCAGATTTTAAAGGAAAACGTTTTATCCCTGCCATGGAAAGGGTTCTTTGCTACAAGTGCGATCACAGTTTGGCATTCTCAGCAAAAGCAGGTGCCGATGGCCAGATTTATAAGTGAATTTTAATTTGACTATTAGTACTAGAAATGGCATCTCCAGATATAACTAATAGGATTCATCAGTGGAGAGATTGATCCAGATACTGAATCGTTTTTTTTTTTTTTACTAACAACTGATGGGCCCAGGAAAGAATTATCATTTCATGGTGAAGTAATTGTCAGCTGGCCTGCTTTGTGTTTTGTATGCTTTCTTCTTGATCAGCAGCAATGGAACAAAATCAAAATTAGAACAGGTTGAACTCAATGGGCATTTAGGTATGTTATTAATTTTGCTTTGAACAAGCATTATACAGGTATGTGGCAGCCCCTTATCCTGGAAATTCTGAAATAAAAAGAGACAGCAAAGCATATAATTACTAATTTCCAGGAACCAAGCATCTTCAGTATATGTAGCACTGCTGGACTTTTATATCATATTGGTTGAACAAGATGGACTTGTGTCTTTTTTCAACCAGACTAACTATGTAACTATGGGGGTTATTTACTTAAGGCAAATCCACTTTGCACTACAAGTGCAAACTACAAGTGCACTTGAAATTGCACTAAAAGTGCACTTGGAAGTGCAGTCGCTGTAAATCTGAATGGTAGATCTGAAATGAGGGGAAGCTCTGCTGATTTTATCATCCAATCATGTGCAAGCTAAAATGCTGTTTTTTTATTTTCCTTGCATGTCCCCCTTGGATCTACAGCGACTGCACTTCCAAGTGCATTTTCAGTGCAATTTCAAGTGCACTTTGCACTTGTAGTTTGCACTTGTAGTCCAAAGTGGATTTGCCTTTTGTAAATAACCCTCTAAGTATCATTTGTGGAATTGTACTTTTTTAATGAGCTGTGGCAGAAGGCCATAAAAAAATACAAGGCTGAGGGATCATCATCAGCATTCCAACTTTACAAAGAATGCAACAAGAAATGTAAGGGTGCAATCAGGGCGGCTAAGATAGAACATGAAAGGCACATAGCGGAGAAGAGTAGAAACAAATGAAGGGAATCTGGTTACTAAGGATGGAGAGATGGCAAAGATATTGAATTTATTCTTCTCCTCAGTCTTCACAAGTGAGGTGGGCGGGCTTCAGTAACCAAAACTGCAATGTTTATCCTCATGACACAACACAGGAAATACCCTCATGGCTAACAGGGGATAGAATTAGAAATAGACTTAATAAACGTAACATTGATAAGTCACTGGGACCAGATGGCTTGCACCTGAGGGTCCTTAAAGAACTCAGTCAAGTAATTGCCAGACCATTGTTCCTAATTTTTACGAACAGTCTACTCACTGGAATGGTACCAGCAGATTGGAGAAAAGCCAATGTAGCACCAATATTTAAAAAAGGGCCAAGATACATCCACAGGAATTACAGAACAGTTAGCCTAACATCAATAGTATGCAAGCTCTTGGATGGGGATGATAAGGGACTATATACAAGATTTTAGTAATGAAAACGGTATCATTAGAAGTAATCAGCATGGATTCATGAAGATTCGTTCTTGCCAGACCAATCTATTAACCTTCTATGAGGAGGTGAGCTGCCATCTAGATAAAGAAAGGCCCATAGACGTGGTGTATCTGGATTTTGCAAAGGCATTTGATTCAGTTCCCATAAATCTTTACTGTACAAACAAGGTCTGTGGGCATGGACCAAAGGGTGAGTACATGGATTGAAAACTGGCTACAGGGGCGAGTTCAGAGGGTAGTGATAAATGGGGAGTACTCGGAATGGTCTGGTGTGGAAAGCGGGGTCCCCCAGGGTTCTGTCCTGGGACCAATCCTATTTATTTTATTCATACACGACCTGAAGGATGGGATAAACAGCTCAATCTTAGTATTTGCAGACAATACTAACCTAAGCAGGGCAATCGTTTCTCCGCAGGATGTGGAAACCTTGCAAGAAGATCAAATTAATGTGGTGGGTAACTACATGGCAAATGAGGTTTAATGTAGAAAAATTTAAAATAATGCATTTGGGTGGAAAAAATATGAATGCAATCTACTCACTAGGGGAGTCTAGGATGGCAAAGGACCTGGGGATCCTAGTAGATGACAGGCTTATCAATGGCATGCAATGCCAAGCTGCTGCAAGCAAAGCCAACAGAATATTAGCATGCATTGAAAAGGGGTTAAAATGATAATTCTCCCACTCTACAAGACTCTGGTCCGGCCGCACCTGGAGTATGCTGTTCAGTTTTGGGCACCAGTCCTCAGGAAGGATGTGCTGGAACTGGAGAGAGTCCAGAGAAGGGCAACAAAGTTAATAAAGGGACTGGAGGACCTTAGTTATGAGGAAAGGTTACAAGCACTGAACTTATTCTCTCTGGAGAAGAGACGCTTAAGAGGGGATATGATTTCAATGTACAAATACCATACTGGTGACCCCACAATAGGGATAAAACTTTTCCACGAAAGATCATTTAAAGAGACATGCGGCCATTCACTAAAATTAGAAAAGAAACGGTTTAACCTTAAACTAGAGGGTTCTTTACTTACTGTAAGAGCGGTAAGGATGTGGAATTCACTTTCACAGGCAGTGGTTTCGGGGGGGAGCATCGATAATTTAAAAAAACTATTGGATAAGCACCTGAAAGACCACAACATACAGGGATATACAATGTAATACTGACATAAAAGCACACACATAGGTTGGACTTGATGGACTTGTGTCTTTTTTCAACCACACCAACTATGTAACTATGTAACAACGCTTATGGTAACATCAGGTGCAATCAAACTTAGGGCCCTGAGTTTGGGTGAGCTTTAACTCTCAATACATGACATGGTTGACACGGTATGATCGAAATGCATCTCCCATGGTAACTGAGGTTCCAAATGATGCCTGAGCTGTGATGACAGGAATCTCTTTATTTACAGGAACCAATATGGTGTCTCTAGATGTACATGAGCAACAAAGTACTCATAGACATGCAATGAACTGTGTTCTTCTGAATTTAAAAGCCCCCCCCCCCAACACACACACACACATACACACAAACTTACATTTGTTTTCTTCTCTGTCCCTTCTCCACAAGGTAATATTTTAGGTGTAGTATTTCTCAGTTGGAGTGTGAGATAATCACTTGCCTTTCATGGGTAGATTGCTTTGCTGGTGTTCTTTGGATGCAGGAGTGAACATCTAAAATTTCCATCAACCACTTAAATTTTGGGTGCAATTGGCCTTTATTTTATGTTAGAGATAGTATTTCAAATTAGTGAAAGATGTCTTACATAAGCTCAGTTTCCAGGCATTCAAAGTAAAAGATCTGTATATGTTTAAAACTTAATTGACCAAGGGAGGCGAGAAAACATTGATGGCCCAAAAAAAAGCGGCAAACATTACACCCATTTCCGTTCAGATGGTATTTGATCTGTATCTATTATTCATATGCAGAAAAGACCTGAAATAGGCCTGACCAGCTTGTTATTTGAGTGTCCGTATCAACATGGAAACAGAGTCAACCAAGAGAGAACCATAATATTACCACTGAAATGTTTTTATTAGTGTAAATGTCTAATAATGATAGGGATAACATCTTGTATCATTGGACTTTGAGGTTGGATGAGTCAGTTAGGGAATGTGATAGAGAAGGAAGTTTTGAGAAGGAGAACAGGGGCAGGAAGGACAAATGACAAGTACAGGAAGTGCAGGAGGGAGTAATATATAAATTTAGACAATGATTTATCTAAAAGAATTTGACATTGTTCTTTGGTAAGCAACACCCAACAACAGTGAACAAATGTAGAAGAAAAATAGACGAAAATTAGGCAAAAGTGTAATTTGAGTGTATTGGTTTAAGACTAGTGGCTATAGGGCAAGTTGAATAATCATTCTGATTTCATACTTAAGTAGGTCATAATACAGCATCAATTATTTGATTTGAACAAATAAAAACACATTTTGACTTGTTATGTAAAACAGGGACACTTTCCGTTCAGATCCTTAAAGTGGATGTAAACCCTCTCCTATACCCAGTGAAGGGACTAGCCTCAGATGATACAAAGATGAAAAAAATCTCCCTATATAGTTTTTTTTTATAGGTTTTATGCATAGTATGCATTAAGGTGAAACAACGTGAGGGTTTACAACCCCTTTAAGAAGGAGTTCAGAGAGTAGAAGCCCATCTTTGTTGTGATGAAACCTGAAGAGGTGTTCCGAAACCCCACACTTGTGGGGTTAAATAGATAGGGGGTAATATCCAGTGCCCATACTGTCACATCCAGCCTTAATGCCCTGTGCACACGATCGGTTTTTCCGATGTGTAAAAAAATAGAACATGTTTTAAATTTTTCCTATGGAAAAAAAAACGATAGGAAATTCCGATCGTCTGTGTGGAACTCCATCGGAGAAAAATCCACGCATGCTCAGACTAAATTAGAAGACGGGAGCGCTCGTTCTGGTAAAACTAACGTTTGTAATGGAGATAGCACATTCGTCATGCTGTAACGGACTGAAAAGCACGGAGACTGAAAAGCGTGAATCGGCTAACAACAAACTTTTACTAACACGCGGTAACACGTAATCAGCAAAAGCAGCCCAAAGGGTGGCGCCATTGGATTTAAACTTCCCATTTATAGTGCCGTCGTACGTGTTGTACGTCACGGCGTTTTGGACTGTCGGAATTTTGTCTGATGATGGTGTGTGTGCAAGACTGATGGAAGTCAGCTTCATCGGAATTCCGACGAAAAATTCCATCGGATTTTATTCCATCGGAAATCCGATCGTATGTACAGGGCATAACTGAGAGAAGGTGAAGATTAATGTGGGGGAGGGTCTTTTGCAGGGTAGCATTGCTAGAGGCAGTAATGAAAGACTCCTTAGCTATATACTGTAACTATACAAGACCTTCCAAGAGTAGACCCAGCATGCTATTTAGACTAAAACAAATTGAAAAAACAAGAAATTTGTAGGGTATCCATTTTTCATTATAATTTCACTACATTGTTAGAATCTGTGTTTATTTTATACTGTAGCATTGGGACATTTATTAATTTTTGAATCAAATATCTCTGTATTCACTGGGTTTTGAGGTTGATTCAGACAGCAATAGGAAAACAGTTTTGTACCACAAATAAATCTGCAGCGCAATCAAGTATTGAAGGAAGAACACCAAAACATTGGAATTGTCAAAGGGACAAGCAAAGAACTATTTGAAGGCTGTTCAGAGAAATACATTTTTCCATTTTTAATTGGAATCTGTGAAAGCTCTCAACAAAGAGTTAATCCTAAGAACATAGATTCAAATTCTGGAGATTTCTGTCTATTGCAATATGAACTATGAATATATTTGTACATACACAAGAAATTAGTAGGAGATAGGTTCTTGACAGATTCTCTGACCTTTGCTGGGCTGAAAGTGTGGAGGCACATAATGGAAACTTGACATTTTAGATGGTTCAACATGAATCACACAGGGAATATGTATAATAAAGATCTGAGTCAAGGTCTGGATCTGCACATTTATGTACTCGTTCTCTTTGACACAAATGATAGGCTCCATTACAAAAGGTTTATTGTTGTAGGCCAACTTGGCACCATTCTGTGTAATTTCTCCTATTTCCACTTTTAGAGGATTACAAATCAGAGCTGAGAGAGCAGCTTCCACTGATTGCTGGCTCGGCAGCAGCGGGTGTTGTCTTCATAGTATCTCTGGTGGCTATTTCCATTGTGTGCAGCAGGTGAGTAAATTTTTCTGTCTTTACAGTATATGTTTCCTTCACAAAAGTACAATTTCTGGTCATACACTGTATGATATTCACAATTGAAGCAAATGATTTTATAGTTTATAGATAATGTTCTACTCCAAAGTAAAATTCAACTATGTCACACCCACAAGTGGGTGTGCTGATTTATATTTGGAATATTAAATAGGTTTATTTAAGCACCCCATTCTATCTGTAAATTTCCTATTTTGGATCAGTGTAAGTACCATTTCATGAATTATTGTCTCTATGGATAATGTTCAGCTCATCATTCTACTAACTGAGGTCATGTTCAGATCTAAATTAGAGCTGAAATCCAGATATGCAGCTAAATAAACAGTTGAAATGCATATGAACTGTTCAGCCAGTCTTGTGATAACAGCATCCAGGGCCGGGACAAGGGGTGGGCAGGAGGGACAGCTGCCCTGGGCACTGTGGTATCATGTGAGGTGAGGGGGAGGGCGCCACAAGGAGATGGGGGGGATTGGGTTAGAAGAGGGAATTTGGGGGCTGCAGGGGGTAAGTATTCTTTTAGGAGGGGGACATTTGGGCTAGGTGCTAAGAGTGGGGATTTAGGGGGATTTGTGTTTAGAGGGGATGGGGGAAGAAGATTTGTGCTAGGTGGGGGGATTTGGGGGCAGTTTGTGCTGGGAGGTGGGTTTGAAGTGAGGGGGAGATGATGTGTACTAGGAGGGATATTTTAGGGGTGGAGAATTTGTGGTAGGAGAGGTGAATTTTTTTTTTCATTAGGGGGAGGGGATTTGAGCTGGGGGGATTTGGGGGATGCGACAAAGATCTGTGCTGAGATATGGGATTACAGCAGGGGGGGTGGATTTGTACTGGGAAGAGGCGGAATTTATGCTTAGATGGTAAGCATCAGTGCTCAGTGTTTTTTTTGGGGGAGATTTTTGCTGACACATAATGTTGGGGGGGGGGGCACAGTTTGGCATGTTCACCCTGGGCTTTAGATGACCTTGTCCCATTCGGCACTGACAGCATCCTTGCCAGAAAACAAGGCCCAGTTCCCAGGGAGCTGTTCAATGTTTTTATTATTATTTTTTATTATACAGGATTTCTATAGCGCCCACAGTTTACACAGTGCTTTACAACATAAGGGCAGACAGTACAATTACAATACAATTTAATACAATAGGAATCAGGTTACGTGTCGGGGAAGGTATTCTAAATGTTTCTTTTTGGTTTTAAGTGTTAGGAAACACTGTATGGAATGTCTTCATTTTTCCACATAGGGAAACTGCAGAATTTTTATTTTACCCTGCATCAAATCCTATCACCAAACAAATATATGAATGTTTCAAAGCTAACCAAAGCTAAAAAAAGTTTTTTTTATACTTGTCAGGAGTTTAGCTTAATACTTGTCATTCATGGGAAACCTTTCATCTGTAGGAACAGAAGAGAATAGGCCTGCTTCTCATCATAATACTTGGCAAGCACCTAAAATGGAACAGTATAAAATAATAAGTCCCCCGAGCTCTGTTTGTATCTAAATGCCATGTGACATGAACCAGTGATTATTTTAGAAAAAAAAAAAAAGCAATGCCTTTCAATGGAAACAATATACTTATTTTTGTGTCCCAATACAGGTATTTAAATCTTGTCTGCTGTGAGCGGTCATCTCATAGTCCTCAGCGGGCCTGTACCAGAGAAAAAAAAAATAACTCAGCTACCCCAATGCCGTAGGCTCTTCCTCTGTTCTGTGTAAGCTGTGATGCAGGATATTGAGGAGGAGGGAGGTACATCATATACTAGGGGATCAAGTCTGGGCTGCATTGAGCTTATCCCTCACTGTAAGGGACGTTTTAACTGCTTTTTTCAGCTCATTTAAACTAGGATTATTCTGTATTTTTCTCCATTTCCTCTCTATATGGTAACAATGCATTAAAAAATAAAATTGTACAAATATATTGTACTTTTTCAAAGCCAGGTCTCTATCATAGTCACATCCTAATCCACAAAAAGCCACTTCCATTGGCACTTTACTCAAAATTTGCAGAAGGCAAGTAAATAAAACACATTTTCCAAACAGTGCTTTCTGACAATGCAGGGTCATTGTGTATTCTTCCTATCGAGCTATCCAACAATGTTTTCTCATGGCAATAAGCATAAAGGTCACTAGGTGCTCTGCAATTCCATCGTCATCACATGTGAATCTTTTCTTTAGGTAATTAGATGTCCTTTGGAACAATTTAGTAAGTTGGCAGCAAACAGATAAAGCAGATATTGTTATTAATGCATTATGTCTACATTATACCATTCCTACTGATATCCATTTTCTGCTCTCTGGCTAGATCCACCTAGTTGTCCATAAAGCATTTATCCTCTTCACTCGACAAAAGACCATCTATGACTCTGCACCACCATTTTTCAAGTTTAGTTTTGTTATATATTCCAGGAAAAGGACGTACAGTAAAGAAGCCGTGTACAGTGATAAACTACAACACTACAGCACCGGCAGAGGTAAGGTTCGCCATTCCAAGACAGAGTGACCAGACTTAAGATGTACATTTATTGTTGTTGTTATTAGTATTAGTATTATTACTTATACTGCTATGGTTGTTGTTTTCATTAGACTTGGTTGGTCCTTTATACAATAAAGGCAGGCGTTACAAAAATTGGGTTTCCAAAATAAAGGTTACATGTACTACATCACTTTGCATGCATATTGAACTACTTGTTGAAGTCTAATAAAGTGAGTATATTATATTGTAATGTTTGGGGGTGTTTTGCTCAGTCTAGTCTATGCCAGTTATGCCATTTAAGGGCTTGTTGGCCCACATTTATTAATAAGAAAGAAAATGTCCAAACAATCTAGGTTTTCCATGGAGGGAGTTTTTCACCATTAGCACAAAATAATGTTCAGCCTCCTGGCTCTTTTTAGCAGAGGCTTTGTGTCTGGGTATTCTTGACCATGTAACAGAGTCCCTGTATTCATGTGCAAACACTATACCTCAGCACTCTTTCTTCCATAGCTTTACTGCTGCTCCAGCCCACAGGCTAAGGCCCTCTGTTCCATCACAGACTGCACCATGCAGCCCTTTGGCTTCTCCCTTGCACACCTGGACTCCCTTTGATAGTGGTGCCCAGAACCCTGGTCCTGACTCTTACAAAAAAAACAGAACCCACCTGCACAATCAGTGTCCTGGCTATTCCTAAATCCTGGTTTCAGGATTGGAGATTTCATCCCACCTGGATCACTATGAAATATCCATGTTTAAGGCAGTGTTTCTCAACTCCAGTCCTCAAGGCGCACCAACAGGTAATGTTTTTGGGATTTCCTGCAGATGAAACAGCTGTGGTAATTACTAAGGCAGTGAAACTGCTCAAATCACCTGTGCAAATCAATGGAAATCTCAAAAACATGACCTGTTGGTGCGCCTTGAGGACTGGAGTTGAGAAACACTGGTTTAAGGTCCCAAACTGGATTCTACCAACCACTGAAAAAACAGTTTCCTCCAAATTGCACAATCATCTTGAAGCCCCTCAACCTGCCTAGCTGAGAATCCTGGGCCACATACATGCACCATGACAGGGAACCGCGCTGTTGCAAAAAAAATAAAAAAATAAAATATATATATATATATATATATATATAGATATCTATCTATCTATATAGATAGATAGATATCTATCTATATATATATATATATATATATATATATATACTGTATATATATATAAATATATATATAAAATATTCCTAACTTCCTAACTCAGAAAATTACCGTCTATTGCTCTCAGCCAAGCCTTTCTTTTTTTTGCTGTGCTTCAACTTCCTGTTAGAGGGGGGCTACTTTCATTCTCCATATTTCCACTGTATGTAGGAATGTAGCCACCCTCTCTTCCTTTCTACCAAGATGGACTAAGTACTATGGGATGTGTAGTGTGCATAAAGCAGTGGCATTGAAAATAAGGCCATCAAGTAGTGGATGTGTATTGATTATATTTAGACCCTTTCATGAGCAGTTTTTTTAAGGTTAGATGCCCAGACCAAGTTTTTAGCACCTGTATGCATCAGTTAACTTAGCTTTATAACAATTTTTTTTGATTCACAGCAGATCTAAGAACTGGGAACACAAACACAGGTGCACATTCCTAGTTCTCATGGCACGGGCATTTAACAATTGGATTCATAGAGTCGTATTGTGCTTAAAAAAGGGTTTATGCAGGTTAAACACCCACTGTAGAGGTACCCAGAGCAGTAGTACTACATAACTTTTTGAATTTAATATAAACAGCAGTGCTGCCATTGAGTAAAAGAGTATGTGTATAGAGCAGGGGATTTTTTTAGCTGGATATTTTGGTACATCCTATGTACAATTTTTTTAAGGGAATGTGTTAAATAAATATCAACCACTAACAACCAGCAAGTCAGGGGCTCCAGAGTCTTCTGACTTAAAGTGGTATTAAACCCAAAACCAAAAATGAAATATATTGCAACTGAACAATCATGGAATGTGGTAGCTTTATCAGTTTTTTTTTTTTATTTGGCTTTTCCCCTCTGTTTTCACCTGGTAAACTGGCCAGTAAAACCCTTCCTAATCAGGGCTGGTGCAAGGATTTTTGACACCCTAGGCGAAACCTAATTTTGCCGCCCCCATTTGCTCCACCCCTGGCTCCACCCCCTGTGCCCTGCCCATGTGACAGGAGGCGGCTCTATACAGGAAGCATAGGCTCTGCTTCCTGTAGCGCTGGCTCCAGTGCTGCGCTGCGCCTCTAATTACACTTACCAGCCAGACAGAGCAGCTGCCTGAGACTGAGTTCGTTACATGCTGCAGCCTGCAGAGCATGCAGACGCAGAGAAAAATCAGCGCTCCGGCTCCCCTGGGCAGCAGTGCACCCTAGGTGGCTGCCTAGTTTGCCTAGTGGTAGCACCGGCCCTGCTCCTAATTAGTGAGACACAATTTTGGAGAAATTAGCACAGGAGGAACAGCAGGCAGCAGCATTGTCAGTAAAGGGGAGGGAGTGTTAAATGTATTAGCCGATTTGAAAACAGTAACTAATTGAAGACAAACTCCAGCTCACACTTTATAATCAGTTAGAGCAAACCGTTTTTTCCTTTTGGGATAAAGGTTTTTTATAATAAAAGTTGACCATTGTAAGCACCGCTGCCAGTGTTAAGTGGTTTGTCTCATCCATGTAAACTGATACATTCTGCTGGAGATTTTCAGCTTTTATAAAACAACAGACTCGCTGGCTGGATTACCAGATGAAAGTAGAAGAAATATAATAATAATAACAAACTTTATTTGATATAGTGCATTTAAAGGTAGATCCTCCGAGCGCTTTACAAGGATACCACAAGAAATACACAGTATACTATGAAGGAAAAAAAGGGACAATTACGTGAAGGCTGGTCTATAGAAAAAAGTTTTTAGATTAAATTTGAATGAGTTTAGAGAAGATGACTCTTTGGAAGAGAATTCCAGAGTTTTGGAGCATAGCAGGAGAAGGCTCTGTCTTCCAACGACTGTAGGTGAGTAGAGGGGACACACAGAAGACCAGAATTTGATAAGCGGATGTTACGAGGGGTGGAGTAAGTTGATAAAAGTTCAGAGAGATAATGGGGTGCCAAGCCATGAAGAGCCTTATAGGTGAGCAAGAGGATAATAAAGTCTATGTGAAACCTGACAGGTAGCCAGTGCAGAAAGAGAAAAAACAAACAAAAAGAAAACAAATGTAGTCATCACATCTAAGAATTGGTAAGCTGCAAAATAATAAATGTTTGCTTTTGGGTTTAATACCGCTTCATTTACCTATTTATTTACTTATTTTCATTTTTTTTTACCTCTGTTCCACATGAAAGGGTAAAATTTGACCCCCTGCTGTTTAACACTCTGCAGAGCACACTCAGATAAAGGTGTCAGAAAAGGGAGTCACCCATCCCCTTCCTATATAAGCAGTATCAATTGGAGAGAGACAGACCACAAGTGAGCAGCTACTGCTGACGGTTTATGTATAATGAGAAAATTGATACAAAAGATCGGTTTAGAAATAGGAAACATTCATAAATAAATGTAAATTAAATCTGACAAAAATGATTCCATTTACCATTTAAAGTTCATAATTTCCTATACTGCTACTTTTTTTCTTTGAATTGTTTTTTATTTTTTCAGTGAAAAGGTTTGTATTTTTTTCAGAGAATAAGACAATAATGGCTTTATAAAGCTGTTTTTCCAGCATGTGTTTTTTTTTTTTTTTTTTCGGTGTGTTGCACTATGTTGTCTTTGTTACCTGCCTCCCCCTCCCCGTATTCCTGTTTCCCATGTTATCAGGTCAGGCTCCCATTGCACATCGCTCAGAGGCTGCAGCTGCCAGCTCTTGCCTGTGCTATGGCCTCCAATCACAGGCACTTGTCACATGTGATGAATCTTGATTTCTTGCTAGAGTTGTCCCTTCATTTATCTGCTAATAGGTTTCTTTTGACAAAGTAAATAATAGCCAGGCTGTAGGTTCCAGCCTGCACCACACTGCTTGTCCCCAATCTGTCAGTCTTAGCGCTGAGCATGGCCCACATTCTTCCACCAGACTGGCTAAGGAGCATACTGTTACATGAGAAAAGCTAACAGGATGTGGGCTGGTAAGCAGATTTTTTACCACGATTATGTAACTATTATAAGCAGCGGGATAATATACTTATTGCCCACAATACTTTTTGTCCCAAATATTTTTTGTGCTTGTACTTTAGAAAATTACTGTTGTAATTGAAACTTGTCAATAGTAAAGCACCAGTCTCTCAATGTGACAAACAACACAAATATTATATGCCAAAATATATGTATATAAACACAGAGACGCCCTTGCAATTGATATATCTAAACAAAAAAAAAAAAGATAAGAAAAAAAGAATGTGATATATGGTGGCTTACCAAGGTGTGGTGCCTGTATTCGTTTTATTTTTTCAGGATTTTTTTACCTTTATTTTCACCTGGGGATCCTATTATTAACACACTTCCTGTGCCTGGGTAGCTACGCTTCCAAATCAGCTTACAGGAAGTGACAAGGATACTGCATTTTTGTCTTATGCCACGTACACACAACCATTTTTAATGTCATTGAAAAAAACTTAATTTTTCTCGACGTGATTCTGCTCAAGCCTGCCTTGCCTACACACGATCATGAAAAAAAATGCTTGAGCAAAGCGCGGTGACGTACGAAATGTACGACGGCACTATAAAGGGGAAGTTCCATTCGGATGGCGCCACCCTTTGGGCTTCTTTTGATGATCCTCGTATTAGGAAAGTTTGGTGAGAGCCGATTCGCGCTTTTCAGCCTCGTGCTCTTCAGTCCGTTACAGCATGATGAATGTGCTATCTCCATTACGAACGTTAGTTTTACCAGAAGGAGCGCTCCCGTCTCATACTTGATTCTGAGCATGCGCATTTTTTCCCCCTAATAAAAGCATACACACTACCGTTTTTCATGACGTTAAAAAGAATGACGTGAAAAAATAGAGCAGGTTCTAATTTTTTTTTAGGCCATTTTTCACGTCGTTAAAAATGCTCTGGAGCCCACACATGATCGTTTTTAATGACCAATTTAAAAAATGGCATTTTTCACGCCATGAAAAACGGTCGCGTGTACGCGGCATTAGACTGAAAAAGTTAAATGAAGGCAGACACCACATTTAAGAACTGATAAGCTGCAATATATTACATTTTTAGTTTCTTGGTTTAGTTATGCTTTAATCTTGTTGCGCTACTGTGGATTTACATTTAGTATGATATTTGTTTGTATTTTCACTTGTTTGATTTATAATATTTTTTTAAGTAGCGGCACAAAACTGGTTATTTTATATGAAATTTTAATTTATTTAAAGTGTGGGGGAATTGACACATAATATGCTTTAATCTTGTCTTTATTTCTACCTGGAGTTTAGCTTTAAGCAGTGTTTTCATGAAAAGGTTTAATCTAGGTTCATACTTGCTAATGTTCTAGTGATCCGCAGTGGATAGTTATTTCAGAATGCAGTTAAGCAGCCGCTGTCAGGGTGGCAATTCTGATAGCCTTTTTTTTTTTGTGCCAAACAGCAATTTATAACCATAGAGAAGCATAAAAAAAATACTGCACTTGTGTCTAACGTAAAGTGATACTAAAGTCTCATATTTAAAAAAAACAAAAACAAACATGTTATACTTACCTGCTCTGTTGCAGTGGTTTTTCCCAGAGCGGCCCGGATCCTCCTCTTCTCTGGTCCCTCTTCGGTTCTCCTGGCCCATCCCTCCTGTCGATTGCCCCCTACAGCAAGCAGCTTGCTATAGGGGCACCTGAGCCGAGCAGCAGCTCCATGTATCCATTCAGACACAGAGCCACGGTTTGGCCCCACCCCCTCTCTCTCATAATTGGCTAACTGACTTTGATTGACAGCAGCGGGCACCAGTAATGCCGCTGCTGTGTCTCAGCCAATCAGGAAGGAGAGTCCCAGACAGCTGAGGTACTCGCGCACATCGCTGGACAGAGATGGGGCTCAAGTAAATATTAGAGGGGCTGAGGGGGGCTGCTACACACAGAAGGCTTTTTATCTTAATGCATAGAATGCATTAAGATAAAAAACCTTCTGTCTTTACAACCACTTTAAAGTTTACAATACATAAGCTGCAAACACACCCGTGTATATTTCCCACAGTACAAAAATTAATAATCAATATGTTGCACTAAATAATACACATCAAAATATAAATGAATAGTCCCAAGTGAAAATAAATGCAGAGTCCCCAAAAGAAGATTTTTGAGGATTCTTCTTGTCACAGTTCGAAGTGTGAGCCACATCAAACTCCCTTCGCCTCAAAGGCCGACCACCACCAAAAGGGATCAGGTGTGCGCTTACCACGTGGCCAGGACCTCCTAGTTAAAGGCAGGTCTGGCAGGCGTTAGTGAAATTCCCCCTATAGATCGGCATTCAGGTAACCAGCCTTGGGGTAGACATCTGATAGACATCCAATACTCTTGCAGAAACGTGCAAATAAGAAAGCACTGGACAGTGTAAAACCTTTTAACCACTTCAGCCCCGGAGGATTTGGCTGCCAAATAACCGGGCCATTTTTTTCGATTCGGAACTGCGTCGCTTTAACTGACAATTGCGCGGTCGTGCGACGTTGCACCCAAACAAAATTGACGTCCTTTTTTTCCCACAAATAGAGCTTTCATTTGGTAGTATTTGATCACCTCTGCGATTTTTATTTTTTGGGTTATAAACAAAAAAAGAGCGACAATTTAAAAAAAAAAGCAATATTTTTAACTTTTTGCTATAATAAATTTCCCCAAAAAATATATAAAAAAACACATTTTTTCCTCAGTTTAGGCCGATATGTATTTTTCTACATATTTTTGGTAAAAAAAAAATGCAATAAGCGTATATTGATTGGTTTGCGCAAAAGTTATAGCGTCTACAAAATAAGGGATAGTTTTATGGCATTTTTATTATTATTTATTTTTTATTAGTGGTGATCAGCGATTTTTATTGTGACTGCGACATTATGGCTGACTCATCCGACACTTTTGACGCTATTTTGCGACCATTTCATTTATACAGCGATCAGTGCTATAAAAATTCACTGATTACTGTGTAAATGACACTGGCAGGGAAGGGGTTAACCACTAGGGGGAGAGGAAGGGGTTAAGTGTGTCCTAGGGAGTGATTCTAACTGTGTGGGGGCTGGGCTATCTGTGACACGACATTGATCACTGCTCCCGATGACAGGGAGCAGAAGATCAGTGTCCTGTCACTAGGCAGAACAGGGAGATGCCTTGTTTACAATGGCATCACTCCATTCTGCAGCTCCATGACACAATCGCGGGCACCCGACGGACATCGAGTCCGCAGGTCCCGCGGGCACGGTCATGGAGCTCGCGGCAGGGGCGCGAAATTCAAAGTGACGTGTAGCGATACCCTCAGCTTAAGCGGGCCGCAAGGTTTGATTTGGGCCCTGAGTACAGCTCTCCAACCCACCGGCAATCGGCTCTACCCACTCTGGCACAGCTAGTCTAAAGGATACACACATATATCCTTATACTTTGAGAGAGATTCAAACATAGAACAGTGATAAAGGGATAACGGATTTTACTTCTTGTTATGCAAAGAAAACACACAGCAATGACAATATGATTTTTAACTTGTATGCAGAGCCCTGCAATGACAGTCACATTACACCATAAGAATAAAGGGGGGTAAAGGAACGCTACGTGGGGCGACCGTTAACTAGGTACCCTATGGCACAACAGCTAAATGTATACCTAACGGATCAGGCCTGATCCCTTACTCTAAAACGTAGTCCTGTAAGAATAATGGATTCTTCACCGGCTTGCTGTAGAGGTGGTGCACATAAGAATAATAAACACTTTGTAATCCAACAGGGAGAATCTGAACAACTGACCGTACTTCACTAGAGATCCTCTGGATCAGTCCTGCTGCGGATCTCCAGTGAGAGTCTTAAAGTGAGGTGGTAGGCCTCGGCAGTCTATAGGCACAGTACTATAAACAGGTTATTGGATGAGCTTTCGCTCAGCTCACCCACCGGACGCGACCCGTCCGGGACTTCCACCGGCTGTGTCGTCACTCGTACACAGCGGTTGCTGCCATCGGGTCTCCGATCCAATCTAGGCTGCAGGCAGGAGATGTTGGATGCCACCCAGGCTCGCAGAGGGTGGAAGGCTCTTTGGTTCGCTGTAAGAAGTCCCCAGGCTTCAGGCCCTCACACAGCACAGCTCCGCACAGGTGGATCAGTCTCAGCCGTCCCGTGTCCAAAGAGAGCGAGCTAGCCCTCGCCCCTTCCTTATATCACTTCCCCCATGAGTCTCTGGGGCATAACCCAAAACATCCTGTGAACCAGTGGAGCTCTGGGAATCGTAGTTCTTTCTCCTAATTAAAGGGGAAACACCCCGCTACACACTCCCCCCACTAAAACTCTTTGGTCCCCAAAGATAAACAATTTAACAACAATTCTGAACCAATTTACTGAATGCGGAGTATGATGTTGGTACAGGGAATTTCCACCAAAACTCAGAGGTGGGGTTCCCTGTACCACAGGTCACACTAGCATGGGTGGCCTGTCTAACTGTGCCAGAGAGTGAGCTGGGGTTGCCTTCCACCAAATGAACAGTGGAAGGATCTGAGCACTCAGTACTTCTTCTGGCAGTGGCAACAGAGTCCTCTGAGCTTTTTCCCAATTGAGGGTAGGTTAATTTCCTGGGAGGCCTCACGACTCTGTAAGTTCTTTGCTCCCTTGGGACTTCAGGCTCAGGTACCACAGGCTCTGCGTCAGGAACACTTTCTGACATCATCACTGATTCTGGGGCCTCTTCCTCCTCTGCTTCTGAGTAAAGGCCCGGAATATCTTCCCAGCATTCAGGCACATCACTGGATGGAATGAACTCTGTAGCCTCTGGGTTCAGGGTCCCATCCTGTGTATCTTCAGTGGGTGGAAGGTCTATGGCGGAACTCCCTGGAGTTGAGGAGGGCCATAGCCACTCAAGTTCTCCCCTCCCATCTTCACTTGGTTGGGAAGCCTGTCCATCCCTAGCTCGGAGGGTCTGAGACCGAGTGTTGGGTCTGGGGGTATCCAAGATGGAAACAGATTCCGGCAGGTTCTTCACTGAAGGTATCCTGACTGCCTCTTTAAGTGGGAGTAAGTGATTTCTGTGCCAGGTTTTCAAGGGTCCCACTCTCCCCTCTGGCTTTAACTTATACACCGGTAGTCCAGGAAGTTTTCTACAAATGACATAAGGCTCGGACCTCCATCTATCAGCAAGTTTATGCTTCCTTGGGATCCCTAGGTTGCGTAGCAGCACACGGTCTCCAGGCTGCAGGTCTTGCACTCGAACCTTCAGGTCAAAGTTCCTTTTATTTCTGACCCCTCTCCGGTCTGAGGCCGCTTGGGCTTGTTCATAGGCCGCTTTCAGTTTATACCTAAGTCGATCCACATATCCTTTGTGGGAGGTAGCAGAGGTATAGTCTAGGGAAATGCCAAAGGCCAGATCCACTGGCAATCTTGCTTCTCTCCCAAACATGAGGCGGTAGGGAGAGTAACCCGTCACATCACTGGTGGTGCAATTGTAGGCATGCACCAAAGTGGATATGTGTTGACTCCAATGCTGCTTCTTCTCTGTCTCCAGAGTCCCCAGCATGTTTAACAAAGTCCGATTAAACCTCTCAGGCTGGGCATCTCCTTGTGGATGATAAGGGGTAGTCCTGGTCTTTTCCACTCCCAGGGAGTCCAGTAGGTTCCGGATCAGGCGACTCTCAAAGTCCCTTCCTTGGTCGGAGTGGATTCTCTGTGGTAATCCATAGTGGACGAAGTATTTTTCTAGAAGCACCTTAGCTACAGTGGAAGCCTTCTGGTCTCTGGTGGGGAACGCCTGTGCATAACGGGTGAAATGATCGGTTACCACCAGAACATTTCCCAATCCACTCAAATCGGGTTCGAGGCAGAGAAAGTCAATGCATACCAGATCCATTGGGCCTTGACTCTGTAGGTGGCCCATTGGGGCAGCTTGATGGGGTAGAGTCTTCCTCTGGATGCATCGTGCACAGGAGTGGCAATATTCCTCCACTTCAGCCCTCATACAGGGCCAATAGAACCGGCTTCTGACAAGTTGGAAGGTTCTTTCA
This sequence comes from Rana muscosa, assembly GCA_029206835.1. NCBI lineage: Eukaryota > Metazoa > Chordata > Amphibia > Anura > Ranidae > Rana > Rana muscosa. The sequence continues at coordinate 832,347,291 of CM055122.1, forward strand.
GCTCCCAGGTGACCATGCTGGTCATGTAGGGCAACCAGCACAGTCTCTTGGTGCTTCTCTGGGAGAAACAACTGCCATTTATCCTCGGAGTCATCAGAGGGGCCCCTTCGGTAGACCACTCCCTGATGGACCTGTAGCTTGTCTAGCTCCCTCCATAGCAGACGAGCCTCCTTGGAGGGGTGATGTCGAAGTTTCTCTGGACTCTCGTTTTCCAATGCTTCAAAGACCAATCTCCCCAAGGGGTCTTCCAATTGGTCGCACCTCAGTTCCTTCTTAGACAGCTTCGACAAGCATTCCTCTTCAAGTTGAGTCACCCCACAGTAGTGTTTTGGAACTCCCACTGTGGTAACTCCTATTTCCTCTGCTCTGGAGCCTCCTCGGGCTTGGAATTCAGCTCCTTGACAAAGGGCCCGCACCCCGTCCGGTGCTACCTGAGTCCAGTCCTCCCAGTCATCAGCCATGGCATGAGATCTTCGGGACAGGGCATCTGCATCCCTATTTCCAGCCCCTGGTCTGTACTTCAGACTGAAGTTGAACCCAGATAATGCAGCTAGCCACCTGTGTCCTGTGGCATCCAACTTGGCAGTGGTGAACAGGTAGGTCAGGGGGTTGTTATCTGTTTTCACTGTAAACTCTGCTCCATAAAGGTAGTCTCTTAGTTTGTCCACAACTGCCCATTTGAGGGCCAAGAACTCCAACTTATGGGTGGGGTAGTTTTTCTCCGAGGGGGTCAGACTTCGACTCACATAAGCCACTGGTCGCATTTGCTCTTCATGCTCCTGGTAGAGCACTCCCCCTAGGCCTTCATGACTAGCATCAACATGTAACTCGTAGGGTCTGGTGGGATCAGCATAGGCCAATACTGGGGCTGTGGTGAGGCTCCTCTTCAAGGTTCTGAAGGCCTCTTCACACCTGGGGGTCCACTGATCTTGAACCGACTCCCCGGGTCTTCTAGGGCCCAAGCCATCCTCTTCCCCTTCAGTCCAGAGCAGTTCATTTAAGGGCTTGGCAATACGGGCAAACCCATCCACAAACCTCCTATAATAGGAGCAGAACCCCAGGAAAGATCTAAGTTCGGTGACTGTTGTGGGTCTTGGCCAGGAGGTAACCGCCTCCAACTTCTCAGGATCAGTCGCCACCCCTTTTTCAGACACTACGTGTCCCAGATAATTCACCGAAGACTGGTAGAACCGACACTTCTCGGGGGAAAGCTTCAACCCCTCTTCACTAAGTCTCCTCAACACTTTCTCCAATCGGGCCTCATGTTCCTCCAGAGTTCTCCCGAAAACAATGACATCGTCCAGGTACACTAGGACTTCTATGAGGTTCATGTCTCCAACAGTCTTCTCCATGAGTCGTTGGAAAGTAGCTGGGGCTCCAGATAGGCCCTGGGGCATTCTGTTAAACTCAAAGAATCCCAACAGGAGTTATGAAAGCGGTCTTTTCCCTATCCTCTGGGTGCATGGGAATTTGATAGTACCCGCTCTTGAGGTCCATCACGCTGAACCACTTAGCTCCAGACAAACTCTGTAAGGCGTCCTCTATCCTTGGCGTGGTGTACTGATCAGGGGTGGTCCTCCTGTTGAGAGTTCTGTAGTCAATGCAGAGCCTCAGCGACCCATTCTTCTTCCTGACCACCACTATTGGAGAGGCATAAGGGCTTCTGGACTCTCGAATCACCCCAGTCTTTTTCAGTTCTGCAAGCTGTTCTCTCAGATCCTCCAGATCTGCCAGCGGAACCCGCCTGACTCTCTCCCTGAACGGTTTGTCTTCTTGCAGGCGGATGCGGTGGGTAGCACTCCTCGCACGCCCCACATCGAATTCATCTTTTGAGAAAATCTTCTCCCATCTAGTCAGCTGGGCCTTGGCTCTCTCCTTCCAGGCCCCAGGTAAGTTCGGGTTCTCAATGGAAAGTTTTTCCCAAACATCTCCTTCTTCACCGGCTTGCTTCACTTCTGACCAGCTGACTGGGACAGCAGGACTCACCTGTCCCAGCAACATCCGGGCAGGTATCTCTATGGCCCTTCCTGTAGAGTTCCTTACACTCACCGGGAATCTTCCCCTGGCTTTCTTCAAGGCCTTGATTGGAATCACCTCCGGGATCACTTCCAGGCCTGAGTGATCTTCCCTTGGGTCGGATTCCAGCATGACAAAGGGGCCAGGCTGCTCCCAGGTGAGCTTCACAGTGGCCTTGAGGCAAGCCACCTGTCCGGGCTGCAGCACCACTCCTTCTCTCCCCAGTCTCCACACCTTCCCTATCCCCTCTCCTGGGGTCTTCTGCTCCAACACTAAGCGTTGGTAGGCTGTCTTCAGCATGGGATGGATGTTTGGATCTTGATGGCTCCTCATCTTCACCAGGGGGGTCAGAAGTCTTCTCACTAGATCCGTATTGGTGCCTATGATGAGGGACATCTTGTTGGCCCCGTGTGGTCTAGGACACACAACCGCCAGGGTGTCGAATACTTCTGTCTTCCCAGCCACAGAGGGGTCGAATGTCAGCTTTATGGGTAGATAACCATCATAAGGGAAACTCTGCGTTCCCAGGCCCCATATCTCCAGCTCTTCTATCTTCCGTATAGGCAAATGGCTTAAGTGCCTATCATAGAAGTCTCTATACAATAAAGTCACTTGAGCTCCAGTATCCAGAAGGGCCTTCGTATATACTCCTTCCACCTGGATAGATACCGTGGGGGACGGGCCGACCAATTCTTCTGGGTACGGCCGGGTTGAGGTCACTCTCTTCTGAGGACTTGTCTTCATCCAGTTGGTTTTTGACTTTGTTCTCCCCTGAGCCTGGTATGCACTGACCCTCGCCACCCTAATGGGGTTACAAACCCGCTGAGGGATGTTATTGTCTCTTGGTTGTAGGCATTCCTTCTTGGGAGTGCTAAATTTCTTCTGAGGGGTCTTGTCCCCTCTCTCTGGTGTGTATCTTGGTTGAGAGACCCTAAATTCCTTCTCAGGGGTCGTGTTTTCGCTCTTCCTCTTCCTTCTATTCAGTTTGGAGCTCACTGAAAGAGATGGGCACCCGGTTGACTCCCTCACCGGGGCCCTCTGGCGTTTCCCGCCGGCTGGCGATTATCCATTTTCTTCTTCTTAGGACTGGAACACCTACTGGCAAAGTGGCCACTGCCTCCGCAGTTGTAGCATAACATCTCTTCTCGGTCCCGAGTGGGACTCGGTATTGACGTATCTGGGAACAACTCCTTTCTGGGGCTTGGTTTCTCTGCTCCACCTTGACCTTTCGCCATTATAGCAGTCATCATCTCCATCATCTGGGACATCTGCAACTTCAAAGTGTCCACCTCCGCTCCCCTATCGGGAGTCATGGCCGGTGTAACTATTGCTACCGGCTGTTTGACGGGCTCTATCAGGCGTTCTTTTTTTTTTTCTTCCAATATAGCCTCTTCCTCTCTAATCATTCGGATGAGGTCAGGGTACTCCAGATTCTTCCCATCCTGCCGGGCACGCAGTGTCCATGCAATTGGATCCATGGGTTGAGCTCCCCTCACTACCTGTTGAGCACGGGCCTCATCTACTTTCCCTGGGCTGATCCCCTTCTTTAGGATCATCCTATGCAGTATTTTGTCCAGGCGTCCCATATAGTCTGATAGTTTCTCACCTTCCTTCTGGTAGCAATGCTCCAGCTGATAAGCAAGCTCCGTGACTTTCTCTGTCCCACCAAACACATTCTGTAACACATCGAGGCACTCTTGTGCAGTACAATCTGCCTTGCTCATCTTCAGGTTGCGTACGGCCTCTAGAGCAGGCCCTTTCAAACTTTCCACAACCCTCTGTTTCTTTCTGCGATCCGGAACTTCCCATTCCTCTAGTGCCTGAGTTGCGCTGTCTAGCCACTCCTCAAATCCCTCTTCTTCCAAAGGTACTGGTTTCCTCCCTGAAAACATCCGGAGTTTCCTGTACCCCGACATCGGGTAATCTGTGGGCTCTTTCTTGCACTGAGCTACAATCTCCCCCAGAACAGCGCATAATTCTGCACTAAGGGTGCCTGGGCTTGTCCTGGGACTCTTTGTGTCCTTCTGTGGGGATGACGGGGAAGATGGCTGCGGTGACAGTGTTATTTTTGTCTGAGGGCTGTCTCTTGTGCACGGCAGCGCATGCAGCAAATGATAGACCTGATCGTCCTCATCTTGTATGCTGTTGCCTCTAAACTGTTCAGGAATTTCTGCCTGCCATTCCAGTAAGACATGTGAAAGTCCACCACTAGTTTTCACGTCTATCACCCATGGTTTGTGAATCGGTGATAGGGACATTATGAGTTGTATCATTGCTTGTGTCTGCCATATCCCCGGGAGTTCTATAACTGCCGTCCTGGCTGGGTCTACGCCCCATCTCTTGTACCACTGTCCCACCTCTATCGGGTCCATGCCGGTAGCTTCTGGCGGTTTCACCGCTGTCTCAGTAATCCCGGATGTACGAGCCCCCACGTGTAGCGATACCCTCAGCTTAAGCGGGCCGCAAGGTTTGATTTGGGCCCTGAGTACAGCTCTCCAACCCACCGGCAATCGGCTCTACCCACTCTGGCACAGCTAGTCTAAAGGATACACACATATATCCTTATACTTTAAGAGAGAGATTCAAACATAGAACAGTGATAAAGGGATAACGGATTTTACTTCTTGTTATGCAAAGAAAACACACAGCAATGACAATATGATTTTTAACTTGTATGCAGAGCCCTGCAATGACAGTCACATTACACCATAAGAATAAAGGGGGGTAAAGGAACGCCACGTGGGGCGACCGTTAACTAGGTACCCTATGGCACAACAGCTAAATGTATACCTAACGGATCAGGCCTGATCCCTTACTCTAAAACTTAGTCCTGTAAAAATAATGGATTCTTCACCGGCTTGCTGTAGAGGTGGTGCACATAAGAATAATAAACACTTTGTAATCCAACAGGGAGAATCTGAACAACTGACCGTACTTCACTAGAGATCCTCTGGATCAGTCCTGCTGCGGATCTCCAGTGAGAGTCTTAAAGTGAGGTGGTAGGCCTCGGCAGTCTATAGGCACAGTACTATAAACAGGTTATTGGATGAGCTTTCGCTCAGCTCACCCTCCGGACGCGACCCGTCCGGGACTTCCACTGGCTGTGTCGTCACTCGCACACAGCGGTTGCTGCCATCGGGTCTCCGATCCAATCTAGGCTGCAGGCAGGAGATGTTGGATGCCACCCAGGCTCGCAGAGGGTGGAAGGCTCTTTGGTTCGCTGTAAGAAGTCCCCAGGCTTCAGGCCCTCACACAGCACAGCTCCGCACAGGTGGATCAGTCTCAGCCGTCCCGTGTCCAAAGAGAGCGAGCTAGCCCTCGCCCCTTCCTTATATCACTTCCCCCATGAGTCTCTGGGGCATAACCCAAAACATCCTGTGAACCAGTGGAGCTCTGGGAATCGTAGTTCTTTCTCCTAATTAAAGGGGAAACACCCCGCTACAGACGTATATATACGTTACTTTGCGCAGCTGTGCCATTCTGCCGACCTATATGTACAGGCGGCGGTCGGTAAGTGGTTAAAAAGGCTAATTTATTAAGCTAAAATCACACTCACCTATGTTTAATAAGAATGTGCATATCACTAAACAAATCCAGCAGATAACGATGGCATCCGCCGTCACTTCAGGCAAACGCGATGACAAAGAAACACCGCTCCTCCGTATGCATTTCCTCACCAAAGGACTTCTTCCTTTGCAATTAAAAACAGCAATTTATAATGGTGCACATTTATAATGGGGCAAATGTGCCACATCTACAAGCCAAGCATTTCCCTTGCAGTTGTGGCGCAGCCACATTGACCTGAATGGCCGAGTTTGACAGGCGCTACTGCCTTCTCAACTCAGTATGACGCATTCAATTTACTGCAGCATTTGAACAGCCTCCTCCGGCTGTATTTTACTTTTTAGGTGGAAAGCTGGTGGAAAGGTGGGTGCTGTTTTTACCACCTCCTTGTTGCCCGTGTGAAAGAGGCCTTATAGTTGGAGACTGGGTTTACACTTATGCGAATCGGATGCATGTTTCCCCAGATGCAATTTGCATGACAGCAGAGTGTGACCGGCTCTCAATGGAACCGGTTTACACATCTCCAGGGCGGCCGTGGAGCGCACTGCAGAAGGGTACTGTGCATCTTTGGCTCTGTTTCAGGTCCAACTTCAGGCAAAAATTCGGACCTAATTTGGACCTGAAACGAGGACGCACCCTGCTGTACCCCACGCCGCACATAGTGTGAACCCAGCCTAAAATTGTGCTTGCCATTTTACATATAGACAGTTTTTAATGGGATTATCCTTTAAAGAAATGCTTCATTTTTAAGCATATTTTGCACAACCCTCCTCTCCAACCTTTATAATCTTGGTGCTCATTTGAATCATCCTTCATTTCTTTGCATCAAAGGCCCATTCGACTCTGACATTTTCATGAGAACTTCCATCGTGTATCATCTTATGGAAGATGTCAGGAAGACGAATTCAATCATACTACTCATTCAATGTTGAAGAGACAGATGATGTGTTTGGTATAGTTTATAGACCAAGGATAAACCAATAGTAGAGGGTGAATGGAAAATCGCAGCCAGTAGCGCTCCTGGCAATACGCATTTATTGCTGACAAAAGAGGGCAGAGATATATGCAAACATATAAGAAGAAATAATTATCCTTGTGAAAATTATCTTTTGATTATGCATATTTCCATAAACATGCTGAAAGGTGGCATTAGGAAGAAAATAAAGATTTTGCATTATGTAAAGGTTCTTTCAGGCAGGAGAATTAAGTCGCCAGCCTTTTTTAGTGCGCCATTTGGGCATATAAATGCATCTCTTATTGCCCAATTTGTTTACAGCAGGCCTCTTAGCTGGAGAGAAGAGCCAGAAATTATGTCTGTCCTTTCCCCAGAAAGCTTCTTGGCTACAGTCAGGGTGAAAATTAATTAACCCGCTAAGATCAGAAAGATTAACCTCCTTTGCAATGTGTTGCTGTCATCTTAGGCTGTGAAAGAACAAATGATCGAGCTGATACGCAAATGCCAATGACTTCCTGGAAGCAGAACACAGAACTCCAAATTGAATTATTTTTTTTTTTCACAAAGTGCATATTATCGACAACACTGAACAGAGAACCTGGGACACAAGGAACAAACCTTCCTTTACCCCAGGACACAGTGATGAAGTAGGAGGATAATGGAATGATGATTTCATTATCAAATGCAGATAAAGCCAGAATGGAGGATTGGTGAGTGATGAGGGATGAGAGAAAGGAACCAAGATTCCTGTAAAGAGAGGAGGAAGAGGAGCAGGAGGGGCTGAGAAAGCGTTGAGAGGTGAGTAAGGTGAGGAGGGGAAGAGACTGATGGCTGTATAGATATACGCGACTCACAAGGTAAGATAAACTGGTGGAGGGGGAGAGGGAGAAGATCTAGTGTCACAGCAATATCAAATCTTCATTTCCTCACATACTGGACAAAGACTGAAGAAGATTTAATCATGTCCTCTGAAAGATTGTCAGATCCACAGAAATCATTTTTTAGAGATGAGATAGGAAGAAGAACCTGCACAGTCAGAGTTCCTGTAAAAATAAGAAGTATTTGCTGCAATGGAACTGAAGATGTGATAGCATCAAGATATACCCAAAAAATATATGAGTACACGCTCATTTTTTTTTTTTTTTACTATGTCAGGAATTGGATAAACTACATAAACCCTTTGTGCTCATATTGCTGATCTTTCTTTAGATCTTTGTGAGTTTGTATCTGCAATTGTTTTGTAGGCATAAAACATGTATATATATATATATATACCGTATATACTCGAGTATAAGCCAAGTTTTTCAGCACATTTTTTTGTGCTGAAAATGCCCCCCTCGGCTTATACTCGAGTCACCTTTTTGCACCTGATCTCCCAGACTTTGGGGACCTGGTACCGGCCGGCCGTAGGTCCCCTGGACCCCAAACTTGGCACACATATAGCCCCACTCTACAACTGTGCAACGTTTGTTGTCCGGGGGACCTACTGCCGGGGAGCACCGATTTTTCAAAGCCGGGCACCCTTTACATAGACTCCCATGTTAAATGGTCATTTCTTTGGTGATTTTGGGGACCTGGTACCGGCTGGTCCTAGGTCCCCTGGACCCTAAACTTGGCACACATGTATCTCCATTTCTCCTCTACAAGTGTGTAAAGTTTGTTGTCTGGGGGACCTACTGCCGGGGAGAACCTATTTTTTAAACCTGGGCACCCCTTCCATAGACTCCCATGTTAACCGTCAGTCTAGTCATGGACACAGTGAGGCATGGGCACAGTGAGGCATGGGCACAGTGAGGCATGGGCACAGTGAGGCATGGGCACAGTGAGGCAAAGTGAGGCACAGTGAGGCACAGTGAGGCATGCAGATGGACACCCTAAGCTTATACTCAAGTCAATACATTTTTCCATTTTTTTGTGGTAAAATTAGGTGCCTTGTTTTATATTCGGGTCGGCTTATACTCGAGTATATATTATTTTTATATATATATATATATATATATATATATATATATATATATATATATATCAATGTAAAACAATAATAATAACAAACAATAATAATTAAAAAAAAGTCCCTTGCATTCATTTGAAGCTGGCAAAGGGAATGTGTTTTAACAATTTATTAAAAACGAATTTCACACATTTTCAAACATCACTTGCAATCCGCACACCAAAGATCAAAGTGCCTCTGCAAGTGTGTTTCCTAATGCTATCCATAAAAATATCAAGACTGAAAAATATAGTAGCAACTAAACTAAAAGTGTGCTTACCTAAACCTTACTTTCATATCTCCTTAAAATTAACCTTTTACCAGGCTATGGATATTCAATTATAAACATATTCTCAAAATGCCTGCCCTGACCTCTGTAGCTGCAGCATTGTGGAGTAATTCATACTCAATGTTCACCACAGAAACTTTGAAATAAGGTTGCAGTTGGTTTTCTATATAGCTTGCTGCACCTGCATTGTGTTAACATTAAAGTGTTACTAAACCCAGGACCCTAAATCTACTATATCTGGTCTCCCACAGTACACAGAACATGGAAATGCAAGCATTTTAGTAAATATAAACAGCTAAATACCTGTTCTTATCAGCAGTATAAAGCAGTCTTGTGACTTCTAAGCACTGGTTAAAGCTTGTAGTAGGGGGTTTCATTCTCCTCTGACTGTCCTATGGGGATGCATGACCCCTTACCCTCTGTCTGAACAGTGCTGATTGGCCCTGTGCAAATCACATGCACCCTTCCAATACACACCAAATTGAGCATGTGCAGAGTGCCCCAAGGCTCTGTACTATGAGGAGATGGAGTGGGGACAGTGGAAGAAGGGGAGGACCAGGAAAGACAGGATCAAACAGCCTTTTTACACAATGCGCAGGATTAACCCCTTAGGTTCCACATTGAGTATAACAAGCATGCTTTACCGTATATACAGACAGATTTTTCTCTTGTGAGTTTAGTAACAGTTTAAAAGCGCAACAGGCTGCCAAGTCCCTGTCTCCAAAAAAGACAAGGTAGATGAGCTAAGCTGTTTTGAATCTTGAGAATTAAGTATTTCAAAAGGCCTTATACACATGGGCACTTAGCAGCTCCTGTGTGGTTAGGTGTAAAATCCCTGGTGCTTTCTGGTCTCTGGGGAACCGCATGAATTGCAAAGCACAAATGCCAATACACAGCATCAGCACACAGGAGCTGCTAAGCACCACATGAGGCCAAATTTCTTTAGCTACAGAGGTTAGTGAGCACTTGTTATAAAGCCCATTTGTCTATATTTACCTATGTAAATATAAAGTTAGGTTTAAAGTAAGGTTTACTTTAAAGCAGAGTTCCGGTCATAATTTTTTTTTTTTTTTTTTGCCCAGTTAAATTTAATTACACTGAACATTACATTACAGTGGTGTAGTGGGTAGCACTCTCGCCTAGCAGTAAAAAGGTTTGATGGTTCAAATCCTTAACCACGACACTACCTGCCTGGAGTTTGCATTGTTCTCCCTGTGCCTGCATGGGTTTCCATCTAACACTTGCCTTATTTTCTGCTGGTCATTCTGTGGCCATTGCTATCCTATGTGTGGGTATCTGAAGCCCAGAACATTTTTTTTTCTTGTCTCCGTGGATATCGCGCGTGCGCAGTAGAGCGACGCTCGTAGCGCAGGTTGTTAGTGCCGTTGTCATGACAATGGGTGGCGGCGGAGGAACGTCCCACCCCGTTGTTATGACAACGTAGATAACACAAACCCATACGGTAATAAAACTAATTTCTGGCTTTGAAATCCCGCGATTTTTCAGCACAGAAGAGCGCACAGTCTCCTGGGAAATGATGACACTCATTTCCCAGGAGTCTGTGCGGCTTAGTTAGGAAAGGAGAAGGACCGCGGTCCAGGAAGAAGGCAGATTAGAAATTCTGCCTAGCAACAGGCTATTCCAGGCAAGTAAAAAAATGTTTTCACAGATAACATTTTTAAACTGATTAAAAGGAACATATTGAAGCAAAGTGTGATTTTAGGGTGGAGCTCCGCTTTAAGGTAAAAAAAACAGCTATGGCTCTTTCCTTTTTCCAGGAAAAATGGTCTTTAATAACCAGTGCAGTCTTACTTGTACTTGCTGTAACACTCTTTTACTATTTCGGGGTTATTCATGGCAGAGTTCATCCTGTGCACCAGATCCTGGTATAATTTTGATATATGCACATTGATTGATGTGTACAGGAAAATTTACATATTATTTCTGTACATGGTAAGGTTTCCAGTATTCCCTGGCTTTAGCCATTCGTCATTAGAAGTCTACACAACTACAGAAACATTGTGCAGAGACTCAACAGATCCCCTTCAGAGTCAACAGTAATCATCTTAGTCTAGGACCATTCAGCCTAAGAGGTCTTGGCAGGCAGCCACTGATGCAGTATAATTTATGTTTCTAACTGTGGCAGCTCCCCTATGTAGCATATAGTGATAGCAAAAACAGGACTGGAGAACTTATTAGCAAAGAGCATCCAACTAACCTATCTGTGTCCTGTTGTTTTCAGGCTCTCCAGGAATGAAGATTTACATTGACCCCTTCACATATGAAGATCCCAACGAAGCTGTGAGGGAATTTGCTAAGGAGATTGATGTCTCCTTTGTGAAGATTGAAGAAGTTATTGGGGCAGGTGGGCATTAGGTTTTACAGAAACATTCAAGAGCACTTCTACAATATGGCAACGCTTACAATGTGTCATGAGGACAAACCTGACCTGCTTGTAATAGCAGCAATTTTTACCAAAATTTAGAGTACATCAAGGAAAAAACATGGACACGGCATCCTTGCTTGCAGTGCACTCATATGTGCAGGAGGCACCTGGCGCCTGGAAGTAGGGTCTTCATCTTGTCTGATGTCTCACTTTTTAAACATTACTTATAGGGCTCATGCACACTGCGGAGAAAAACGCAGCTTTATTTTATTTACTGTTCTGATCTGAACGCAAGTTTATTGTCTTCTATGAGCCAATGCACACAGCTGCTTAAGCTTCATTCTTTCAGAAGCTGCTTGTGTCCTTGAGAATTTGCATGTATCCTAGCAATGAAAGGATGCTAGGCGTCCTCCTTGCGTACTAGCAACAATGCCATTTATGCTGTACACATGTAAATTTAACTCAAACATCATATTCGTACAGCGCATAGATCACTTTTTTATTTAAGATCTTACTGCTACCTTCTGCTTGCAAGATTCTGCATACTAGTTGCTGTGTTTTTTATGGCCGTATGCGTGTACCCATAAAATGTTTTATTACCTGTTTAAAATATTTTACAAATAAGCCTTATCAAATTTTAATTCAACAGTTGTTGCTGTCATGACATTTTGTAGATGAAAAATGCTAGACTGTCTAATAAGAAATCCCACGTTTCCTTTCCCGCTTTGACTACCTGCGTCTAACCAAAACTCCATACAGGTCCATATCTCCTAGGAGTGAGGAAATAGAATTCATTCATCTGTGTATGTGTAATTTGATGAGACTATTCAGGCTATACACAGCATAGCAGTGAGTTAGTCTGGGAAGTTTCCTCAAACACACTTGCTGCCGTTGGTAAAACTCTGAGTTTAAACAGAAATGCATTTTTTTTGTATAGTGGGGGAAGGCTAGAGCCCCCATCAGCAAAAATTTTTTTAATCACTCCCTGTCCGGTAAAACTATAATCACTGTGACAGTGAAGGGAAATCTCTCCAACAGAGGCCCAGATAGCAGTAAAAACCCAATTCCCTCCCCCCACCCCACAAAAAAAAATTGGATTGACATATTTAATGGAATAAGTTTGGACATAGGTATTTTCTTTACAAATTTGAGTTTTCTAAATTATTAAAAATAAATATATTATTAATATCAGTGGAAGAACATCAAATATAAACAGAGTGGATTTCATTAACAGCATGAGATATCACCATGAAATATGAAGTAGGATGCGTGAGATCAGAAGGAATTTATAGTTACCCTTCTGATCTCTGGCATCCTGTCTGATCACAGACATCTCTTGTACATGAATGCTTAGTGACCTGCTTGTTTCTGGCCTACAGGAGAGTTTGGGGAGGTGTACAAGGGCCGCCTGAAGCTCCCTGGGAAGAGGGAAATCTATGTTGCTATCAAAACCCTTAAAGCTGGATATTCTGAAAAGCAAAGAAGGGATTTCCTGAGTGAAGCAAGCATTATGGGCCAGTTTGATCATCCCAACATCATCCGACTGGAAGGTGTGGTGACCAAGAGCCGACCTGTGATGATCATTACTGAATTCATGGAAAATGGTGCACTGGACTCATTCCTACGGGTAAGCCACTCCTCACCGTTCTGTCATATACTTCAAACTTCCTATTTATATAATTCCTTAATTTAACACCAGTGATCTGAAATCTGATTAGTTGCTGTAGATTACTGTGCTTTGCACATTATTGCTGTATAGCCGAGCAATAGAGTCTTGTGGGCAAGACTTACAAAAGCCTAAGTTTTAGACTGTAAAAACTTGAGGGCAATGCATAAATACCGTTGACATCAGTTCTTCTACTGTCTGTGGGTGGTCTTGAATTAACACACAAAGTAAAACCTTTTACTTTGTGCTATAACTTTTGTTAATAATACCAGTTTGTTTCAAAGCCCCCATGTATGTTACAGGGGTACCTACTCCTTGGAGCTAACCAACACTTGTTTGAAAAGGGATGGGGCTTCCAAAGAAGTTGAAGAGCCTTCTCAACTCTGAAGATTAATGAAATTAAACCTGAATGCATGTGATCCTTTATTCAGGTTTCACAGAGTTATGTCAAGCCATTTTTGGAGCTGCTCTTTAATAAATGTCAGGGCTAGAAACTTCATTGCATGATGGCTTCACTGGCTGATTTGTAAACTCTGACAAAAGAATAGGAATTAATCTGCTATTTTTCTAATGCTGGTTACAAAATTGAGACCATTAGTTGACGTTCCTACCCTGAAATTAAGTATTACCTAGACCTAAGAAGTTGAAATACACCTTGCATAGCCATACCCATAAGCCTCTACAGTAAAAGAGCTCACAGAAAGTATAAATTGTATCCCATTCTGTAATCTTTGATTACTGACAAACTTTTTCTACAATAGATTATAGAAGTAGAACCACCATAGAGAATAAGAAATTCTCAGTTTTTTCTTGCCAACATCCCAATATTTAAGTTATGGAAAACCGAAAAAGGAAAAAGTACCCCCCCGGTGGTATAGGACTTTATGGGCGAACTCTTGTACACAGTATATTATAAAAATATGAAATGTATTAATATTTGGAGGTTAAAAACATTATAGTGGTGTAACACATCGCCATACACAATATGTAATACAGCATATAGACAAGGTATCATGCTCAAAAAAGAGCTACATAGAATTAAAGAAAAACATTTCTCCTATTTACCAACGCGTTTCGGGAGATTTGGCATGTATACCTTCTTCAGGGGCATGGAGAAGTTGGTATACAGGTACTCTGGAAGAAAACAAATATATAGTTTCAAAACATGAACAGAACAAATGTTGCGTCAGACATATGGAACATGCCAACCATGACAAAGAATATATACATGCCAATGCTGTGTCATAGAGTCATATATTACTTACAAGGTTTTTAGGAAGAAGATGAAAAAACGAGGAGAAAGATCTCCTCGTTAGGCGGTGACCAAATGGATGAAAACCCCACACAAAGATCCCCAAAAGGAACCTCCACAGCTGGCCCAACAAAGGGGGTATAGGAGAAATGTTTTTCTTTAAGTTTATGTAGCTCTTTTTGAGCATGGTACCTTGTCTATATGCTGTATTACATATTGTGTATGGTGATGTGTTACACCACTATAATGTTTTTAACCTCCAAATATTAATACGTTTCATATTTTTATAATATACTGTGTACAGGAGTTCACCAATAAAGTCCCATAGTACCGTGGGGTACTTTTTCCTTTTTCGGTTTTCCACAACTTTTTCTATAATAGGTGCAAAACCCTAATATATGCAGAGCTATGTTTTATTTCATTACTGTGACAAGCTACAGTTTCATTTTTTTATGGTTTGCATGGGGATTGTTTGCAAAAACAGGTGTTTATTTTATGCAGACACATGTGTCGCCATCTTCTTATTTGAGAATTAGAAAGGGGCATGCATTTTGTTTCTTTTAATAAAAGGTTCTGCTCAGACACACATATATACATAGTGAACATGCTTGTCCTATATTGATTAATTTGTCTGGAGACACTGCAGTGTGATTGTGAAGATTAAGTACCAGCCAAATGCTGGCTGCAGATGACCTAAAAAAATCTAATTTCAGCCTCCAGATAAAAATAGGGACATTAATTGGAGCCTTGGTTCCTCCTGAAAGTAGGTTATAGGATCCAGTCCTCGGGGGCCTCCTGTGTCTTAGAAGGAGCATAATACAGAGTAGAGCAGAGCCTGGATAGCAGTGCACCTGTACAGAATACATAGGAGCTTGTATGTGCCAGGGGAGTCTCTCAAACGTATCACCTGCTTTCCACTCACTTGTGTTTCTGTCAGGATTTTTTGTTTATGTCGTCATGTTTTTCCTCAAGGCAAAGTTTTTTTTCCATTACATTCTAAAGACATTCTGCTGCTGGAATATTTCTGTCTATTGGAGTAAGCGTGAAAGCACACAATGAACATGTTACAATGTGATAGCTTAGCTGTTAGTACTCAGGCCTAGCTACATTGGGGCTTGGCTTTTGTTACCACCTTAAATCACTCGTAATGAAATGTATCAATCTATGGATTCTGTCTAAATTGGGATTGTATTTAAATTGAATTTGTATGTATGTCACCCCCATTTTATCTATACATTCAGTCTAAATAGAATTTGACCCACCTCCATCTTTTCCATAGATTCTTTCAAAATATAATTTGTATGTATGTCCACCCCCATCTTTTTCATAGATTATATTTAAAGGCATTTGTATGTATGTCCACCCCCATCTTTTCCATAGAGTCTATCTAAATGGAATTTGTATGTATGCTCAATTCTCAATCTTTCAATCTACAATTATAGAGAAACAGAGAGGGGTGGGAGTGTAGGGGCAGTTGCTGAAGCCGACCCTATACACATTCCCGCCCAGTTGGTTATAATGGACTATCTCGGTACTGATAAACAACAACGTAATTTTTATAAAAAATAAGCTATGTATTACATATAAAATGACATACAAAGTTCATTAAAATATCAAACATAGACAAATACTACGAGTTCCCCCGAAAGGTAACTGTTTATGTAGTGTATAGATTGGTCTTTCCTCAACTAGTTTCGCGGTATATACACTGCTTCCTCAGGAGGAGTTATCTATAAAACAAATGATACAATGAGACACAAAACAGGTGCAATATTATTCAACCACTTAAAAAGTGATAATGCAGCCAAAGTTATAATAGGAAGATCTGCTCACCCAACACGTCAAGGCCAATTGCGGGACCAAGCCACTCGAAAAGGTTCCCCCCTTTGTATTGTATAATCTACAATTATAGTTGGGACTGGGCTTAGCTGGTTGGAGAGTCTTTATGACCTGTGCTGTAATTAGAAACATATAGGGGTAGATTTACTAAAAAAAGCTTAATTGGATAAGTGAAGTTAGAAGCTGATTGGCTACCCCGCACAGCTGCACCAGATCTTGCACTCTCCAGTTTTAGTAAATCAACCCCATAATATACAGTACATGCCAAGACCAATGCGTTTTTGTGCAGTTGGTATTCACAATGGCATGAGTTGATATATACGGTATATCATGCATTCTCCTTTCAATCTATTTAGATGTGGTTTAGAAGTCATATAGTTATGGTAACTATAGTTATGGTGTGGTCACTGCAGCAAAGTGGACCCCTGAAACCTTTGCAGAATTGGTGTATTACTGAGGAAGGCATCGGGAGATTGGTTATCCATCTTTGGGATTGTGGGATGGTGTCAGTGGGGTATTTACAGCAAAGCCTGACATACTGGAAGCTAATCTAACATCTTGGACTGTCTGGAAAAGAGCAGTTCATTTCCTACCAACCCACTTCACCAGTTATTCACACTCGAAAAGGCCTGACAATAGACCATCCTGCCCCCCCTGGACAACATAGAAAGTATCTGCAGCTGAATGAATTATGACTGCATCTGCCCAACAGTTAGGCTGACTACTAAAACAGAGCATGTCCACATGTCCTATCTTAGGCCACTTATCTTTTCCATGTATGCTCGGTTTAAATAAATGTAGCATTAGGTGCCTGTATTTGGCTAATTCACACTGGTAATTAGAGATGCAGCAAAATTCCAAGTCATTCAAATGTTCATTCTGCAAAAACATTAACTGGAAAATTAATGTTTGAGGCACATTTACACAGTTATCCCTCTTTTTGTGACAGAGGGCATAGTAGGAAAGCATAGATACCTTTCATTCCCAACCCAGATCATTACAGCTTTACAGTTATTCTGACCTCCAGGCAAATGGCTAAATACACAGATAAAATACATATAAGAGAGCTGTTTTACCTGAAAAAGGATTTATATTTCTGCACACCCAGTTCTGTCTAGCATGGAAGGAGACACGTGTTTTTTTCTGCTGCAGTTAAGTTACATTTAGAGGTCTTGTCCCTTCCCCAGCCTTTCAGTGGACAGTAAAACGTGAAGCAGAAGACTCACCTCTCTCCTAATGACTTGTGCTGCAGTGCCCCTTGCAGTCATTCGCTCCTTGTGCTGTTTCTCACTCCCCCAGTCTGAGCTCTGCCATGCAGGGGATTGCAAAATGCTGATAGCAAATCACATTCGGGTACTTACACTGCTTGTATTCAAAAAAATATTTATGGATGTATAAGTAAATACAGAGCTGCATTAATTTGTGTCTTCTATATCTGGTTGAAGTTAAGCTTTAGTAATTAGAAAAAGAGTGTTGGGGGGGGGGGGCGCCTTGCAGCGTTCTTTCTCACATTTTTCTTTCATCTATACATTGAGGCCAGCGTGTTTATGCAATACATTCTTGAATATGCTATGCCACCCTCTGTCTCCCATCTGTTTTTCCACAAAAACATAGGAGAGCGTCAGAGAATAAAGCAGTTGCATCCGTGGTCTTACTGAGCTTTGTAATAATTTTTTTTGCTAATGATCTGCATTATCACATTACTTTCTGCATCATTCATATTAGTGCCCACCTTGTCCTGGCTCTGCCTTTTGTCCCCTAGTGCACAGAGTGAGCACGGCTTATTACATTTTGTCCACAGTTGTACCATAGCAGCTTCTGTGTGCTTAGCCTGTTTATTAGCTGAATGTACGGAATATAAAGTCCTTGTTGAGGAATTACCTTTCTTTCTGCACCATAAAACTCCAAGGATTTTCAGCCCTGGGTTTACAGAACTTTTCTATAGGTTAGATGAAGTTGTTTTATTCATAATAAATATAATTATACTGTTCCAGTAAAACATTTTGTATTTTATTAACAAACAAGTTTAAGTTGTACATTTAATGGTAATTATTCAAAGTAGACTTTTAATTCTTTTTTTTTTAATTCTGTTCAGCAAAATGATGGGCAGTTTACAGTGATCCAGCTGGTGGGAATGCTCCGAGGTATTGCAGCTGGCATGAAGTATCTATCGGAAATGAATTATGTTCACAGAGACCTGGCAGCCAGGAACATCCTGGTGAATAGCAACCTGGTGTGCAAGGTGTCTGACTTTGGGCTGTCTCGCTATCTGCAGGATGATACATCAGATCCAACATACACCAGCTCCTTGGTAAGATCATTTGTGCTTCTAAAGAACATTGATGGGGGTTATTTAAAGGGTCAGTCCGCCCAATATAAATACTTGTGATTTTGAAAGATGCTGTAGAGTTAAACCATCCAATGATTTCCTAAAGCTCTTGTGGAATCCATTGGCAGGTCTCCTTGATGAAATGCGTAGCCTCCCTGGCGGTATGATTATGTCAAATTTTTGATGCTGAAAGTGGTACCATTATTTTGCATGGAAATTTGGCGTTTTATATTTTAGGCCTGTAATTCTCAGTAATAACACACTTAAACCTGTCCAAACAAGAGTCTAGTAGACATCCCGGGTATGATAAAGTGTGAAACACAAAATCATAATTTATAATAACTATAAATAATAAAAAAAAAAATAATATAATAATTATAATAAAATTAATTTCCCCACTATTCACTATCGCTCAATTCTGCAAGTGTTCTTATTTACTATCGCTGTTTTGTAGCTGGTCTGAAACCGCTTTTGACGTAAAGGGACACTTTTTTTCAAGTTTCCAGGCAGAAAGAACAGTATATATAATATAAAACTGCATGCAGGGCACTGGACAAACACTAGGGACAAATGGGATATGAAATAATTTCATACAGTAATGTAATCTGTAAGATTACAGTGTACTGTATGTATTATGAATTTTGTCATTTTTGAATTTGCCGCCAGGCTCCGCCCCCGGTGCGGCGCGCCGCTCGCAGGGAACAGAGCCTGGCACACAGAGGCATCAGGCGGAGGACACAGCCCGCAGACACAGGGGGGGACATCGCAGGATCCTTGGGACAAGGTAAGTAACCTGCACCAGGATCCTGCAATGCAATCCCGAGTGTGGCTCGGGGTTACCGCTAATGGTACTGAAATTTATCCCCGAGCCACACTCGGGAAAACCGCTAGGGAGGTTAAAGTAGAACTATGGACAAAACTTTTTTTTCATTTATTTTGGATACCGTAAGGGAGGGTTATTATCCCTGTTGGTTTATTATTTGCAATTTGTGCCCCATTGAGGGATTTACTTTCACTTCCTATCCCATAGACAAACAGGAAGTGAGAGGAACTTCCTGAAAATTAGGGAAATCCCTTGGGGACTCCCAGGCCACCAGAACTAGTGTCCCCTTTGGAGAATTTTCCCTATATTACTTTTCTGGGAACAACCCAAGATTTGTGGGTTTTTTTTACTTTCACTTTCAATGCTAATGGTAAAGAGGACAAATAGAGAGGATGAATCTCCCTAATGCGGGCTCAGACAACAGTAAAAACTGACAGGTGTTCTAATCCATCGACACTCTCTCCAAATTAAAGAAAATGTTTTATTTTTTAGTTATACTTTACAGATAAACTCGGGAAATTCAGACATTTTCTAAAATGTGCCAGGTTACTATGGGTTAGGTCCAATGAGGTGCTTGCCTCTCTATAAGTTACAATTTACATTCTTACTGAGTGCCTGGAGCGTTACTATTACTATACTTCAGCCTGCCCCTCTCATCCTCCTGCCCAGTCGCAGAATGCTTTGTATTATGTGAACCCATTCACAAAATGCAAAGAATTCTGTGAATGGACAGAGGAGGGGAGAGGCAGCGTGGGCAGAGCTGCAGCTGTGTGAGAAAGCAGTGTCTCACCTGTGGGAACACCTGGGAGTATTTGGTTAGCCGTAGAACTGTCATTTGTAAATAAAAGAGATAAGTCCACAAGCTGCCATGCACCTCATTGGACTTAAACCATAGTATTCCAGCACATTTTAGAAAGTGGCTGAATTCCTGGATTTCAAGTTTAAAGTATATGTGAAAACAAAACTTTAGAGAATTTATGTTTGTTTTTTTCTTCTCTTTTTTTGCTTTTTTTTTGTCCCACTGGCGAGATTTGGCCCCTTTTCCTGTCCCATAGACACCACAATGACAGCAAGTGGAAGGAAAACTTGAAATAGTGAGGGGGATCCTCTCCTGTCCTAGATTGTTGGCAAGTGTCCCCAGTAGAAGACTTCCTCTCTCGCCACACTGGGGAAATATACCCACATTTGTACATTGTATGGCCCTGGGTACCTGTATGCATGGGGCCTTATTGTTTACATCATATGCGATCACTTACATCATTACATTCTCAAAGTTCCCCAGACCACTTTAAAGTCCAACTCTACACAATTTTTTTTTTTTTTTAGATAGGGTGTGTTAGAACAGCACACAAATAATTGCCTCAGATATACAGAAGGGGAAAATAAAATATGTTACTTTCACATATAATCTTATGGGTAGTTTTTTGTTGAAATTAATGGTTTGGTGACAGGGTCTCTTTAATGTAATAAAACAGATCTGCTTCAGTCTGGTCCACTCTTGCTGGGTGCAAGTGCAACTCATCACTGACCACATATTCTAAATAGGTGGATTATTGCATACAGCTATGTTGTTGGTATCTTTAATAAATGCTAAAAGTTGGCATACATGAGCCAACAAGGAACAAATCCTCTTACGTATTTCACGCTCTCTGGCGCTCAGTCATAGGGCCTTAGTCGACTCTATGACTAAGCGCTGGAGAGTGTGAAATACGTAAGAGGATTTGTTCCTCATTATATTTTGTATGCCAGTTTTTAGGATTTAATAAAGATATCGACCACATAGCTAGTGCGCAGTCATCCACCTATTTAGAGGTATATAGGATCTTTTTAATTTCCCAAGTCTACAAATCAGCTTCAGGAATTCTTCCAGTTGGGAAACGTGGCATAATGTGTTTGTAAATTCTTTATTCCACCCAGTTAGAAAACTCCTTCGGCAGCTCGGGGAACAACGCTTGCTTCTAATTGTTCTTACAGATTCTAGCAGTCAGCACTATTGGCCCTATTCATTGTTGGATTGGTAGGTTGGCTTTTTGAATTCTGAGCTTGTTACCTTTTCTCTCTTTGCTTGATGAATCATCCATCAAATTCAAACTCCCAAAGTAGGGAGGGTTTAGGGCTATCACCAAGATATCTCAGGAGTGCCTAATGTTAGAGACAGTAAGGAGCATGCAGTAGGTGTTATGGGAATATCTGACCTGCATTATAAACCGAAAATGGGTTCTTAGATTATAATAGTAGTAACAAAGGGGAGTGGGGTATGCTGATGTACTACAGCTCTGGCTGGAGGAAAACTGAAGCCTTGAGCAGGTAGACTGCTCTCTGCATCACATTATATGGACATGTGAGAAGAAAAAACAAAATTGTCTGATACTGGTACAGTTCCTGGATGATCTGTAGGGCAGTA
The DNA here is from genome assembly GCA_029206835.1 of Rana muscosa. Lineage (NCBI taxonomy): Eukaryota > Metazoa > Chordata > Amphibia > Anura > Ranidae > Rana > Rana muscosa. Next base: position 832,368,804 of record CM055122.1, read on the forward strand.
TGAAGCCTGTCAAGTGTTTATCTGCTCACAGCTTGGTTTTGCAGTAATTCCACACACAGAACAATGCGGCACCGCAGACAGCGAGTAGCACATGAACGCGCTTAGCTCTGGAATCCAGTGTACTGTTGATGGGCAATCTGCAGTCTGCTCATTCTAAATTTCATGGTAGGAATAAAATCTCTCCTTCCTTAGTAAGGGGAGGGTTAATCCGCGAAACCTTTAATTCAGATAAATAGTCATAAAATTCAGGAGCTGGTGCCCTAGAATAAATCTTTGTTAAATAAAAGAACAAAGCCGCACATACCTCTTCTTACACTGGATAATGGCAAATCTCTGCTCAACAAACATAATAGAGATGAAGTGTTTAAATGAAACTGATTTGTCTCTGGGCTACGCTCACATCTGGTCAGCGTTACAGATCCTCTTGTTGCTTCCTTTCCCCCCCACTCTTTACTTTTTTTTTACTATAATCCCATCTAAATCCCATCCATAATGCATAGCTTATTTCTCAGAAGTGATGAGTGAATAAAGCACTTTTCAGTTTATGTTAGTCAGATGCTGGGGAGAATTCATTGCTGGGTGGATGTGGTGAGGTCCTGAATGAGATGTCTTTATCACACTAGATTAAATGCATTTCTTCGAGTCAAGCTTCCCTTTGCCCTTGAAATAAGCAGCAATATTAATAGACTTGCTCAGTGCCGGGAGCTGCCACCTTGAGCTTTGAGATACAGTCCCTCTCGGAAGAAGGAACAGGAATTGTTGAATTCTGCAGCATAATGAACACACGTTCTGTGCTGCAGTCCACTGTGTCCTTTCTAGTGTTGACATGGGCTTTGTTGTAGTGCTGGCTGTGTCTATTATGATGTTAATGCACACAATGTTCATATTGTGCATGGAGGACTATGAAGAAAAGACACAAAACCTTGTGATACAATTATGGTTTATAATGATTCTGGATTTCAGTACAGCTGCTAGAGAATGAAGGGTTGCTCAGACAAAGATGTATGCTTGTGTGCATGTTTTTACTGTAGAAATTGTTTAGTTTACAACATTTCTATTGGGGCTCATGCATACGGGTGTAGCGTAAAATTGGGGAGTATTTCCCAAGAGCCATAGGTGCTGCTTACAGCCGACCATAGAAATCAATGCGTGTGTGCAAATATATGCCAAAACATGCCTAAACAAATGCACATACGTACAGACGTATGACTCTGGATGCAGAATGTCTATGGGTGGCTGATATCAGAACCTCTCTCTCCACACTAGGGAAATATACCCACATTTTTACATTGTATTGCCCTGGGTACCTGTACGCATGGGGCCGTATTGTTTACGTCATATGTGATCACTTACATCATTACATTCTCAAAGTTTCCCAGACCACTTTAAAGTCCAACTCTACACAATTTTTTGGTTTTGTTTTAGATAGGGTGGGTTAGAACCACTTTCAGGAGTTTATTGCTGCTCCCTGCTGAGGGGGTTTAATCACACTAACTGTCACAGTGAACACACAGAATGTGAGAAAGATTCACCCACTGAGATACATGGGAAGCAAGAAAACGCTGACAGAGATTCTGACCTTTTCCCATTCCACTAAAAATGCAAAAAGTACACGTATTGCTCTGTGCCCCTATTGGAGAGATTTGGCTCACTTTCTCTTCTGGTGACCCTGCAATAACAAAAGAAAAGTATTCCTGACTGGGGCACAGCAATGAAATCCTGAAAGAGTAAGTTAACCCCTGTTTCAGATTTATTTTGGGATATTTGCGATTGGGGGAGTTAAACCCTATGTCAATTTCTTTTTGCTTAGTGTCCCAGCTGATCTTTTGTGTTATGACAAGGGGACTGTGCCCCACCCCACCAGAACTGGCATGCTTCTGGTTGACATTCCCCTTCGACAGAAGCCGGCCGATTGCCTGGCTTCTGTTGGACCTGATGCCTTACACACGGGCCGAATGTCAGCCGGTCTCTATTGAACCGGCCAATGCCACCCAACATTCAGCCCATGTGTATGGCCCTTAACTCTTCTTTTCGTCCTATGACCATTGTCTCCAAGAAAATTGGGGGAGACCAACATTGTAGCATTGTCACCAGAGCAAGAGATCCATCCAATAGGGGCAAATGTCCCAGTGACAACTGTCTAAGATGGGAATTCACTTTGGGGAGATTTACTATCATTTACAGTTTCTGTCTCCAAGAAAAAAGTCCCAGAGGCAAAATCAGAATTCAGAGCAAATTCTTCCAGAGTGAGGGAAAATTGCCATTGAAATGGTTGTTACCGGGTTTTTATTTTTTCTCTCTGTTCTGAAGGCCATTAATTGGGAAACTGAAAATGGAAGGGGGGTAGGAGTGGTAGGGGGCAATGACAGCAATAAAACCCTGACAGAGGATCTAACTATTCCCTACTCTGTCCAAAACTAACAATAAAAAAGTTTGTGTTACAGATACACTTTTACTAATGTCTGCCTGACTTGTTTTTCTCAGGGGGGGAAGATCCCAGTGAGATGGACGGCACCAGAAGCTATTGCTTATCGCAAATTCACATCAGCCAGCGATGTCTGGAGTTATGGTATTGTCATGTGGGAAGTGATGTCATTTGGGGAACGGCCGTACTGGGACATGTCCAATCAGGATGTAAGAAACCAATTATTTCTCATGCTCTATCCATTTGTTATATTAATTTGTTACCTTTTTTGTATTTTATTTTTAAAAGAGCTACTGTCCTAAACATTTATATGATTATTCATACTAAGAACAGTAATAAACAGTGTAATCCACTAATCAGATTAAAGCAAACCTGTCACTAGTAGTTCTCCATAGATTGACACCTTGTTTCAAGGTCTCCCAGGGAACCCTGCAATGGTGCATTTTCCAGCACGGTTGTCAAATTAGCGCCTGAGGGTGCATTTATTTAGCCAAAAAAGTACTTGCTCTTGCTTAAGTTTAGTTCCACTTTAACCATTTTAATGCCCATGCCACACCTGTGATTCTGTCATCAGTGAAAACTCACTAGCTAAAAGGCTAGAAAAGCTGCATACCTGTTTCCATGTTGCCTCCTCACTGGCTGGACAGGTGAGATTTTGCTCCTTCACTTAAACCCTGAAGTGTCTTCTTCACCAGAGAGGAAGCGATGCCTCACAAATTCAGACACCAAGGGAGCAATTTAATGCAAACAGGTGAGTAGTTTCTCAGCCCTCTTTAGAAATCATGGCACTATCAAGTTGTCACCAGTGACAGGCTCACAAGTGTGACATAGGCCTTACGCCTGACATCTAAATACATGAGGCTCACTGTGTGATTTGATGGCTCCATTAATGTATTTATGTTAGGCATTTAATTTACTATTAAATGAGTATTGAATTTTGATTAGTTGATAAGTTCAAAGTGGAGTTCCAGGTTGAACTAACTAACATTAAAACTGCTCCCACCTCACTTCTAACAACTATACCAACTACCCTGTAGAAGGGAGATGCTTATACTTACCATGTGATCTCCAGAGCATCCGGCTTCAGGGGAGAGGAGAGAGCCGTGACAATGAATGGAAAGCCTGGATGATGACATCACCAATAGTCATACTATGAGTCATCCTTGGTGGGCTCCTCTTCTGTGAAACCAGGCCACTGGAAGCCGATCATGGGACTGGACCAGCGTGCCCAGAGAATAGGTAGCTACAGTATAATTATCTTCCTTCTACAGGGTAGTTAGTACAGGTGTTAGAAAGGAAGCAGTTTTAAAGTGGTGGTAAAGGCAGAAGGTTTTAACCTTAATGCATTCTCTGATTTAAAATATATAACCTTCTGTGTACAGCTCCAACCCCCAGCCCGCCTAAATGCTTACCTGAACCAGATCTAGATCCAGCACTGTGCCGGGGAGCAGCACTATTTCCTCTGTCTCTCCTCACTAGCCATGGAGGCAGCAACAGGAGCCCTTTGGCTCTCAGTCACAGTATGTGAGGAGAGAGTGGGGGAGGGGAATTGTAGCCGAGCTGTGCTATGTGTGTCAATAGATACACAGACAATGGCTCAGGACTGAGCCTGCACAAGTACCCCCATAGCAAGTGGCTTGCTTAGGGGGCACTCAAAAGGGTGAAATAGCCAGTAGTGCCAGAGGGGGACCCCAGGAGAGGAGGATCGGGGCTGCTGTGTGTAAAACCATTACACAGAGCAGATAAGTATGAAATGTTTGTTATTTAAAAAAAATACCTTTACAATCACTTTAAGCTTAGTTAGTTGCAGCCTGGACTTCCACTTTAATTTAGAAACCTAAAACACCAAGTATAACTAGTCTTATTTTCTAAAAAGTTCATTATTTTCAGGAGAGTCCAATGAGATAATAATAAAAAGTAATGTGGCTGTTAAAGCCGGACTATAGGGAAAAAAATTGCAAGCAGGCAGTCTTATAGCATGTCTCCTTTGCAATGAAACAAACTTACATGCTTGTACACAATCTTCTTTAGAATATACATTGAGTTCAATATACATTCTCAACACACTTTGGTGCAGCAATTATTAAACTCCAAAAGACCCCGCACCCAGAAGAAGTCAGGGTGAAAATATCACCACCAGCTAGGGAGCTTGCAAAGATCGCATTGCTGGAGCAGAGGTGGACTTTAATTCCACTTTAATAAAGCTTTACAGTGTAAGGCTTTGTGATTGAGCCTATATTATGCCATCATGTGCCTTTACCATCACGACTGAAGACCAGTTGCATTACCTGCTTGATTGTCCAGAATTCTATGATGTTTCTTTTGCGTACAGTCTTACAAATTTAAAATATTTGTGATGATGAAATGTAATGCATTTATTAAAAGTATATACTGTATTTGCTGGTGAAATATGTTGAGGGCACAGCCAGTCAATGGGGTAGGGTGGGTTTGCTTGGACTTATGGTTGCACAGAGACAGGAGGGACAATGGTGGTATACCTTGAGACTTGTAGTTCTACAGAGACAAGATACAAGCTATCTGCTGACACACCTTTAGACAATTGGATGTTTGCTTCCACAGCCCTGGTCTTACAACATGGACACTTACTTGTCACTCCCGTTACCTTCTACTCACACATAAATACTAATGCCCTGTACACACAATAGGAATTTCCTATGGGCTAAAATCTGATGGAATTTTCTGTCAGAATTCCGTTCAAGCTGTCTTCCATCAGTCTTGCATACACACTGTCAGACTAAATTCCGACCGTCCAAAGCGCGATGACGTAAAACACTACGATGAGCCGAGAAAATGAAGTTCAATGCTTCCGAGCATGCGTCGACTTGATTCTGAGCATGCGTGGGTTTTTTCTCCAACGGAGTTCCACACAGACGATCGGAATTTCCCATAGGATTTTTTTCCATCGGAAAAATTTAAAACATGTTCAATTTCTAAAATCCTATGGAAAAAAGTCTGATTCATCAGAAATTCCTATCGTGTGTACAAGGCATTAGGCTGCTGATTACAACATCCAAGTATTTGAGGATCATTCTTACCAGCCTGGTCCTAACACACAGAAAGCGCCTGGCACTATACACACTGTGCCTACTAAATAGCGAGCAGGGGAAGTTGTACTTTCTCAGCATTCTGTTGAAATACTGCACAAATCAAAGCATGAGAGAGCGAGAGGGAGGGCTGGCGGGTGGGAGAGCACTGAAAACTACTGCTGTGTCAGATGGATCAGGCTGAAAAAGAAGAAAAGAATCCACATAAAGCAAGAAAATTGGAAAGTGCAGCCAGTGCACTGGGAAGTAATTGGACTTGAAGAAGCTTTGAACATGTCAGGCTGGTGGAGATGCTCAGCTCTTACAGTAATGCAGTGAGCGGCAGATATAATGAAGGCGAGAGCAGAACAATGCTCTGAACAGTGTGTGCCTTTGATTAACCTGCTGCAGCCTCGGCTCCCTGACTGCCCTCACTCTCCAAACCACTGTAATCACACAGGAGGGGAGAGGGGGACTGTCGTGCTGTGGAGCAATTAACGCAAAAGGCGGTGGGTGGCGAAGAACTAGACTGCACTGCGACCTTGGTACAGTGTGCTAGACTAAAGCCACTACGGGACTACAAGTGGTATTATAAATATCCAACAGCACATGTAAGAGACCAAAAAATTTGTATTGCGAGGCAATTTATGCAAATATTTTTTTGATAAAAGCCATGTAAATGTTTCAGGATATTTAAAGTAGAACTACAGCTAAAAAAAAAAATTCATTTTGGGTGCATCGTACAAAACCTTTACCAGCTTTTTAAACTTTGCAAAAAAGGGAGAAAGGCTGGTGCCAGGGAAGTTGGCTAAAACATCGTTTTATTATAGCATGTGGACAGCAGTCAAAAAAGCCAAGGCTTACATGGAAGTTTACAGAGACTTCACAGGCTGAGTGCTGTGTTCTTGAGGCTCACCAGGCATTGCACAGGAGATAGAAGCTTGCATGCACCTTTTCCAGCTTTCTAAACCTGTCTGACATCCTAGTATTGAGATCTACTCCACCAATGGCATAGCTGTGTGCCCTACACATCTAGACTTCAGGCGTGTGCACAGAGTGTGCCAGATGTGGGGCACACCATAATCACCATATGTGGCACAGATTCCCCCTGTTTAGACCCCTGATATTTCACCAAAGCCCCCTAATGGGGCTCCTAAAAATATTGTACAAAAATAATTAAAAAAATAAAACTATAAAAAATAATAAAAAATGTAATAATAAATGTAAAAAAATACAGACACTGGGGGTTATTTAAGAAAGGCAAATCCACTTTGCACTACAAATGCAAAGTGCACTTGAAATTTCACTGAGAGTGCACTTGGAAGTGCAGTCGCTGTAAATCTGAGGGGTAGATCTGAAATGAGGGGAAGCTCTGCTTATTTTATTATCCAATCATGTGCAAGCTAAAATGCTATTTTTTATTTTACTTGCATGTCCCTCTCGGATCTACAGCGATTGTAATTCCAAGAGCACTTTCAGTGCAATTTCAAGTGCACTTTGCACTTGTAGTTTGCACTTGTATTGCAAAGTGAATTTGCCTTTAGTAAATAACCCCCACTATCAACTGCCCTACCGACACCAATCCCTGTCCTACTGACACTGTCCACTGCTCTACAGGCACTGTTAGTATAAATATATATACACACACATATGTGTTTGAGCTTTGTGGTGCACATCCTAATGGAATAGGCTGTGCACACCTATGGCTTCAGATGTAACCATTCAAGGAGAAGCCACTAGAGCAGTGGTTCTCAACTCCTGTCCTCAGGACCCACTAACAGGCCAGATTTTAAGTATTACCTTGGTGAGATGCAGACTAGAATACTGCAATCCCTGAGCAGCAAATTATATCACCTGTGATGCATTTCAGTTATCTTGCAAACCTGGCCTGTTGGTGGGCCCTGAGGACTGGAGTTGAGAACCACTGCACTAGAGGGCATGTGGGGTGGAAATAATACACAGGGGAGCAGCCTATAAACGTATTCCACATGTAATCATCTGGCAGGGGGTGTGGGGGGACATTGATCTCTTGACATTGTTTTCCAAAAACTTACTAGTGACTATATGAGCAAGAATTTCTATTTACTAGAAAAACATATAGAGGCTCATAATATGTACTTGTGATGATGTCATTATACCTCTGAGCCGAGACACTGCCATGATGGTATTATATCTCACCACAATTACATCTACACTGTATTAGGACACTGCAGTTTGCGTCATTACATCTTATCCACAACTACATAAACACTGTACTCAGGACACTCTGCCACAATGTCATTAAATCTCACCCAGAATTACAACAACACTGTATCATGGCATTGCCATAATGTGATTACACCTCACCCACATTTACATTAACACTGTGCCAGGGTATTGCTGCAATGTCTGTATAACACACCCATAATTACAGTAACAATGTACATTGCCATTGCCATGATGCCATTACACCTCACTCACATTTAAATGTAAACTGTAAAATCAACAGTCCTTTGTCCCCATCAAGATTTTCTTGAAGTTATTGTCCCCCGAGACACAATGGAAAGTAATTAAATATCTCCCCAAAATGACTATATGCCCCTAGAAGGTGTGTGGGGTGAAAATGGTACATAGGAGGTGCAGCCCACAAATGGAAACTACTTGTGATACATCTGGCAAGGGGTAGGGACAAATTGGTCCCTTTACATTTTTTTCAAAAAAAAACTACTAATCACTTATGCTTTATAATGCTATATACAATGATCTCTTTACTAGAAAGACATGCAAATAGGATCATAACATGAACATATGATGATGTCCGTATACCTCAAATCAAGTACCAAGGCGCTGTCATGACCTCATTATACGTCACCCACAATTACATCAATACTACACCACAACATTGCAATGATGTAAATACATCTTACCCACAAATACATCAAAACTGTACCATGGCATTGGCATGATATCATTATGCCTCAACTACAATTACATCAACACTGTACCAGGTCTTTACCATGATGTCTTTACACTTTGCCCACATTTACATTAAAACTGTATCACAATATTGCCATGGTGTCATTAAGTCCATCCACAATCAACACCGAACCAGAAAACACTTTTTTATCATTTATAATTTAAGGGGTAACTCCAGCCAAAATATTTTGTGGCAAAGGAATAAAACCTCTGTCATGTTTTAGACACAAAGGGAAATAAATATAAAGCTTCCCAAAATTGGAGAAAATTCCACCTGTGATAGCTGTCAGTGGAACAAGTGTCCTCATTGTAGATATCCTCCCAGCTTCTGTTCTAGTGGCAGTCATAAAATGTTGGATTTTATCCTCCCTTTCTCTTTCCTGTAACAATGACAATGACAAATATTTTATGGTTAGAACTCCCCAACAGAGACACAGATAGCAGTAAAAACATGACATAGGTCTCATCCATCCCTTCTTTATTAAAAACAAGAAAAAATAGGTTTTGGCTGGAGTTGTACTTTAACTTCATAAAGTTCCTGCTTAAAAGAGTTTGATGGCATTTTAACCATCTCTGCTGTGAGCACAGAACAGATAGACAGACATAATATATGCAACATTTGTTCTCCTAATTTTTATGCCTGTTTTATGGTTCTCTGTTCAGCCATTGGCTCTTCTGTTCTGCCGTTTTATGGCCATTTGCATTGGAAGTGCTGTCTCCTCACCGATTCTTCCTCTCTTCACAGGTCATCAATGCCATCGAGCAGGATTACCGCCTGCCTCCCCCCATGGACTGTCCAGCAGCCCTGCACCAGCTCATGCTGGACTGTTGGCAGAAGGATCGAAACAGCCGGCCGCGCTTTGGGGACATTGTCAATACTCTGGACAAGATGATCCGGAACCCCGCCAGCCTCAAAACAGTGGCCACCATCCCTGCTGTGTGAGTCTGGCCTGATTATAGGTCTGCTGTTAGTAGATGAAGCACATTTGGAAGAAGATAGGCATTTTGTTTTTTTAATAACAGCCACACATTACATTCAAACTCTGTCATAGTATTCCATCTTGGTGTGTTATGTTTGGAGAGCAGGCCTTGAGTGTGATAAACCAGCACTGCCAAACAAAGCTATACAGGTTGTGGCCTGAGTCATACACTTAGGCCTTTATTGCCTGTTATGCTGTCATTCAAATGTTGTGACTGTATCTTTTCTGTACATAAAAATGTATCTATTTCATCAATGCTTTCAAAGGCTTAAATAGACCATGTCACCATCTTAAAAAAATGCAAGTAAAAGCAGAGAAAGACAAATATTAAATCATTTTAAAAGCTAAAGGTTACAAGATAAAGTATTTCAAGTATTTTAAATGCTTACTTACAGTGTATCCTCCCCATAAAATTATTTTATATTCACTTGAAATGTGCCTTTAAACTTTCTAGAAATTTTGACTAGTCAGTTCCTTAGCACAGCCCCCTCACTTATGGGACTAATTCCTGTCTGTGCTGGCCTAGCTCCCCTCATCTCACTTCCTTACGTATCCTTTTATGTAGCAGCAGAGGGTAGGAGTGAAATTAAATATTAAAGAGTGTTAGCTTTGAGTCTGCTGGGGCTACTGACATCACATCCAAGATGGCAGTGCCCAGTCTCAGGGCTTTTGGATGTTTACACAAGGGTGATTTTAACAGGTAAATAATGTGGCTAAAATACATCAAATGCACATATAATATTGTGTGAATATTTTTGCTATATCTGCAGACAGATTTGCAAAATCAGGTAAGACTTTTTGCTTTCCTGGGAAAGTATCCACCTGGTTATCTGCACTGTTTACACTGGACCAACCCCCCCCCCCCCCCCCCCATGCCTGAACTATGTTTTGAGCCTTGTAAAGTCAATGGGGTTGATTTACTAACATCAGAGAATGAAAAATACGGTGCAGCTCTACAGGCAAATCCAATGTGCACTGCAAGTGCACTTGGAAGTACAGTCACTGTTGATCTGAGGGGAAGATCTGAAATGAGGGGAAGCTCTGCTGATTTTATTATCCAATCATGTACAGGCAAAATGCAGTTTTTTTTTTTCCTTGCATGTCCCCCTCAGACCTACAGCGACTGCAATTCCAAGTGCACTTGCAGTGCAAAGTGGATTTTCCTTTAGTAAATAAACCCACCTGTCTAGTATTATGAAGCCTCTCTAAACACCCTTTGCAAGTCCTTGCAATTCCCTTTTACCCTGTAAAAAAGACCTGTAAGCATGGGTGAATATTGGTTGGGTGTATGTCACTTTTACCGTGATCATTCCCTCCTCCCTTCCCGCCATGATTCCTTCCTCAATCAACTTTCCAGCACCCTGTATCCTTCATCACGTTGGCTGCACCCCTCCCCTATGATTGCCTCTCTTCTAGAAATCCCTCTTCATACTGATTATTCCACCTGTACCACCTTATCCAGGAACTTCTTACCCCTCCTGCGGCCATCTTTTATCTTTATTCACCCTTCCAACAGCCCCCTTTTTCACCCTGCAACCTCACTTATTAACCATAGACAAGTGGTTCTCCAGCTGACTTACAGGGGACCTATCTGCTATACAAGATCATGTTTGCTACCTAAACGTAGTTTAACTTTAATGTAGTGAGCTGTTTTACAAACTTCTATTTCTAAATATGTAGGTGCTGGCTTGTGTTGACTGTGTGGGCATGTGTGTACCGATGACTAGACATGTGCAATTGTGCATTTGTTTTCGTCCAAATGCATTTTCGGCCGAATTTCGGGGATTTTCGCATTCATTTTTACAAACGATAACGAATGTGCAGAGTCCGAAATCCGAAAGATCCGACATAAAAAATGCTTTATTTTCGTTTCGTTGCGACAACAGTTCGATATAGATAGAAGATTCGACATGAAGGTGACAATAGCGATCTGTGTCTATCGAATCTGCGGTTGAATGTGCCTAACCTAACTCTATTAGTCCGAGATTATTCGACATGAAGAGAAAAGATTTGACACTATCGAGACACGAAGATTCGACATAGAGAGAAAAGATTCGACATAGAGAGAAAAGATTTGACATTGAGAGAAAAGATTTGACATTATAGAGACATGAAGATTTGACGAAGCAGCTAAAAACATACGATCGCCACGAGCGGACATTTATGGTCAAATGCTCTGCCCATAGGCTATAGAAGAATTCTAATGTTGGCTGACTATTAATAATAATTAATAAATATAATTATTACTAGTCATACAACATTAGAATTCTACTATAGCTTGTGGGCGGAGCATTCGACCGGAAATGTACGATTGCGGCGTCGTACAGTTTAGCTGCTTCGTCTAATCTTCTTAGAACATTCGACAGACACCATAAGCCTTCAATGACATATTCGACCTTAATTAATTCAGATTTTCGGACGAATGCATTTTTTAATGAAACAAAATAAATAAAAACAAATTTCGGAAGTAACTAAATAATTTTATTTTTCGGACGAAAACAAAATTCCGAAACGAAATATTTCAGTGTGCACATGTCTACCGCTGACTACTTACTGTCTGTAATATATTGAACACTAGGTGCCACCATAATAGGCTAATGATTTCTTATATTTTTACAGGCCTTCCCAGCCACTGCTTGACCGCTCCATCCCAGACTTCACAGCCTTTACCTCAGTGGATGACTGGTTGAGTGCTATCAAAATGGGACAGTACAGAGATAACTTCCTGAGCTCTGGTTTCACCTCATTGCAGCTTGTTGCCCAGATGACTCCAGAGTATGTATTCATCTGTCAAGCGGACTTCAGCTAAAACTTGGGATATGAATACCTGATGTGAGATACCTCTTCAAGGATGTTAAGGGTTTCAAATTATCATCTTCCCCTGCACTTCTTCCTTTGTTGCCTGTCAAAGAAAGAGCCAATGTCTCCCTTTGATCTGCATTCAAATATGAGCAGCAAACAAGGAAACTGTGTAGGGGATTATAGCCCTTGATGATTCAGTGAGGTTACCACCAAGACTGGCTGTAAACTAAAATGCATCATGCCAGTGTTTGAACAATATATAAGTAAGGTTAATTGTATTATGGGAGGACTGGGCTGGGTTGCCTTCAGGGCCGCAACTGATTAGAAATGTTGGGCTGGTGGTCCAGAGTGGAGATCATTCAATAATCAGACATCAATAAGAATGAGACCCATTGTCTGTGACACAAGCTTCTCATTATATAGCTACCAGCTCTCTGTTCAGACCTGCAATATTAGCTTCTGGCAAAAAATAATCTTCCAGCACCAACTTTGTTCGGGGTTCCAAGATGTCATGTAACCAAATGAGGGACAAAATAAAGATGTCAAAATGCGTGCACTGTGGCAATTTTGCAGATTTCTGGTTAGTTGGTTTCACAACAGCTGCCTACATAACAGCAAATATAAATTCAAAAGCCATACTAACAGAAGAGAGAGCAGAAACACTTTCACAGCATTTTGTATTTTTAGTCCATTCATATTAGATCTTTCATGGTTTTCCGTGTGTTAATTAATATTATATGTCTGTCTATTTATATAATATCTCTGAAATATTGTTTTGTCTTTTTAGGGACCTACTGAGGATAGGAATTACATTAGCTGGACACCAGAAAAAAATCCTGAACTGTATTCAGTCCATGAGGGTCCAAATGAGCCAGTCACCCACCTCTATGGCATGAGACTCTGGGATGGGTGAGGGATCCCTCAAGGGTGGGGGAGGGAAAGAGAAGAGGTTGAAGATATGAAAGATTTGGGCAGTGGGGGAAGATGAACTTTGCAATTCAAAAAGTAACACTTCAGGATCAATGGTGGACCACCCATCAGGAACGTAAAGGCCAATACTTTGCCTCTTACAAGTAGTGCAGAGCAGATCTAAAAAAATATAATAAACAAAAACGTCAGCTGATGGATATACACTGTGTTTTCAGATGACTGATGTTTCAGAATGGCTGGACATCTCTTTAGAAGGTCTTGCCTGTGAACATCAGTGGTATTGGTTGAAATAAAGGTGCTTAATTTCATCATCATACAATTGCAAAGGGACGGAGGATGCCACATTAAGCCCGCTTTACCCATGAATGGATGCCACATGTATCCTCATTTCTGACACTGTTGCTGCATCAAGGAGGAAGGCAACTGCACACTTCCATCTTCTCTTTATTGTTTTGATTGTCTTCATATTGAAGATGCGTTTGTATGGCAGAACAAACATTTTTTTCTTCTTTTTTTGCTTGCATTTTTTGGCAAAAACAAAAAAAAGGAAAAACCTAAAAAAACAAAAAACAAAAAAAAAACAGGATGATTACCTGACATTGTGTCTACTTTTGTGTCCTGTATGTCAAAAAAATTCAAAATACAGATACGAGAGCTGTGGATTCCATGTATATAGAGGGATTGAGGTCTATTAAACAGAGAGGACAAATTCTCTTTCTTATGGAACTTTATCTGGATAATATCAGACTTTGTCTTGGAAGCCAAACAATGCCAGGAACCGGCTTAAGGATGGGGACAATGAGGACATCTGCTTAAGTTGATTGTGGTGTAATTCTGGAATAGCATGGCATAAAGAACACTGGGCTTGTGCATAAACCCAAGACCATCTTATCACTTGTGGAATTATTTAATGTTTACCTGGCAGCAGAAACTTCTAGATCACGAGGTGAGAACCAGAATTTTTTGGTGTCTTCTGCTAAACAGTGTTGAAACTGCATTCTGGGGTCATGTTTTGGATACATCTGTAGCCCTTTACAGAGTAGGATGGGCCATTACTATGCAGTAAATAAAAATGCCCAATAAATGAATGGGCCATTGCTGTAGAACAAATATTTGTATATTATTTTAATGAACCCCAATGTGTCATGATGTTATTCTAGAATAATAAAAACATAGCTTTCTCTGGAATGTGTAACATAATTTACAGGCTGTGGGTTTCAGATAGACTTATGCCGTGTACACACGATCGGTTTTACCGATGAAAACAGACCGATGGACTTTTTTCATGGGACAAACCGATCGTGTATGGGCCCCAACGGTCTTTTTTCCATCAGTGAGAAAAAATAGAACATGTTTTAAATTTATCCGATGGAAAAAAAAAACGTCTGTGTAGAACTCCATCGGAGAAAAAACCCATGCATGCTCAGAATCAAGTCGACGCATGCTCAGAAGCATTGAACTTAATTTTTCTCGGCTCGTCGGAGTGTTTTACGTCACATCGTTTGGGACGGTCGGATTTTGACTGATGGTGTGTAGGCAAGACTGATGGAAGTCAGCTTCATCGGAAATCCGATGGAAAAATCCATCGGATTTGAATCCATAGGAAATCCAATCGTGTGTACAGGGCTTTACAAACCAAAGCATCTCGTAGACTTTTAACCACATGACCTCCAGAACATTTCAGCCCCTTCATGACCAGGGCATTTTTTGCTATTCAGCACTGTGCTAATTTAACTGGCAATTGCATGGTCATGTAACACTGTACCCCCAAAAATTGTTATAATTTATGTCACTCAAATAAAGCTTTCTTTTGGTGGTATTTGATCACCGCTGAGTTTTTTTATTTTTTATTATTTAAATGGAAAAAGACCAGAAAATGTGGGAAAAAAAATAATTCTACTTTCTGTTATAAAACATATTCAGTTAAAAAAATTTATTTTACTATTTCTTTTGTAAAAAAAATACCAATAAGTGTATATAAATTGGTTTGTCCAAAAATTATAGCGTTTACAAACTATGGTATTTATACTAGAATTTACGCAGCTATAGATACTATTCTGTAATGGTGGTGATCAATGACTTATAGTGGCACTGAGATAAGGTGGCAGGCAATCTAAAGGTAACAGATACTATCTGGGAGGATCACTAACTGACACTGACGTCGCTATTTACACCAATACAGTGATCAGTGATAATACTGTACACTGACACTGTACAGTATTATCACTGACTGACACTGGCAATGGCTGGGAAGGGGTTACCATCTAGGGGCAGTCAGGGACTTGACTGTGTGCCTAACAATGTGTAATTTGTGTAATGTGTGTATCTGGCAATTTTTTCTCCCTGATTGTTCCTATGGATCGCTGTTCCTATGCACATATTGTTTGTCAACACAGAACTCTGTGTATGATTGGACACAGCCGATCAGCTGTTTTCAGCCAAAACCATTGGCTGAAATCTGCTGCCAAACTAATGCCCCATACACACGATCGTTTTTCATGCTGTTAAAAATGCCATTTTTAAAAATGGGCATTAAAACCGATCGTGTGTATGCTCCAGAGAATTTTTAACGACGTGAAAAACGGCCATTAAAAATTTCGAACATGCTCTATTTTTTCACGTCGTTTTTCATGTCGTTTTTTTTAAAGACGTGAAAAACGATAGTGTGTATGCTTTTACGAGGTGAAAAAAAACCGCGCATGCTCAGAATCAAGTATGAGACGGGAGCGCTCGTTCTGGTAAAACTAGCGTTCGTAATGGAGATAGCACATTCGTCACGCTGTAACGGGATGAAAAGCACGAGGCTGAAAAGCGCGAATCGTCGCTCAACAAACTTTACTAACATGAAGGGTGGCGCCATCCGAACGGAACTTCCCCTTTATAGTGCCGTTGTACGTGTTGTAGGTCACTGCGCTTTGCTTGAACGTTTTTTAAAATGATCGTGTGTACGCAAGACAGGCTTGAGAGGAAACATGAAAAAAAACGACGAGAAAAACGTCGGTTTAAAAAATGGCATGAAAAACGATCGTGTGTATGCTGCATTATGCTGTGTCCAATCACAAGTCGGCGGGGGCAAATATGTACAGGTATGTGATTGTGCCTGTAACTGCCGCCCGCTCGCAGCATATTTAATGTGAGCTGTCGGCAGGAGGTTAAAAAAAAAAAAAATGAAAACCTAATATTTTTTGTTTATTTAGTCTTTAGTTTACATTTCTGTCATGTTTCTATTTCTGTCTGTGATCCTCACTTCATGTAGCGGTGTCTCCCTTACTAGAAAATAGAGGTGCAATTGTGAATGGAATGGGAAGGCAAGCCAACATTAAAAACATTGTGAAACGTTATAACCCTTACTCACTCTTTTAAAAATATGGTTTTGTTTTGGTTTGCATATCTGTTAGGAAGTTTTCCAATCACTTCCTGTCGAGACAAGAACTGAAAGTGATATGAAAGTCACTTTTTTCTCCTTTAAAAATAACAAACATGTTATACTTACCTGCTTTCTTGCAGTGGATTTGCACAGAGCAGCCCGGGCCTCCTTTTCTCGGGTCCCTCTTCTGTGCTCCTGGTCCCTCCCTCCTGTTGAATGCCCCCACAGCAAGCAGTTTGCTATGGGGGCACCCGAGCCAAGCCACAGCTCCGTGTGTCCATTCAGACACAGAGCCGCGGCCCGGCCCCACCCCCACTCTCTCCTCATTAGCTTGCTGACTTTGATTGACAGCAGTGAGAGCCAATGGCACATCGCTGCTGTCTCAGCCAATGAGGAGGGACTCTCCAGACAGTCGAGTCTCTCGTGCAACATCGCTGGTTCGAGAGGGGGCTCAGGTAAGTATTAGAAGGGCTGAGGGGGGCTCCTGGACGCAGAATGTTTTTTTTATCTTAATGCATAGAATACATTAGGGGAAAAAAACTTCTGTCTTTACAACCACTTGAAGGGAAATCTCCCCAATAGGGACCCAGACAGCAGTAAAAAGCTGCTGATTTATCCAAAATTCAATGGGTTGTGGCTTTTAAGATATTTTCAAAACCTGGATATATTTATACATGATTTTACACACACTTTACATGACTTGAACCTAGAATTCATATAATTTTCCAGTTGAATCCAATTAGAAAGTGTGTGAAATCCAGGTGAAAGTTGTGTGAACACAGCAAAAAAAGGAAAGAGGAAAGAGAAGGGGACTTTTTAATTGCTGTACATAATCCCAAAAATAAAGGATACAACCTCAATTATAAAAGTTTTATTATAGCTCAAGATCGATAAAATCATTCCATAAAATCACACTTGATATTGCAAAGCCATCCCTGGAAACGCTGTTCCCTGCTATCACTATCCACACATCACCTTCGTACATAGCAGTGACATAACACATCTATGTTACACAATTAACCAATTTAGTTCAATAGTAAATAAAGTGGTAATGCAGGGAAGTATCCAGAGGTCCCAACATGTTTTGCAGTTTAGTGCTTCATCAGAAGACCACAGATTACTGGATGAGTGTGAATATGTAGTACTGCATCTGATTAGGGAGCAGCCCAAGATGCCCCCTGATTGTAGGGAAAGGGATAAAGTGTGGAAGAAGAAATGGAGCCCACACTGGTTCCCACTTAACATAGACCCTTCTGTAGTAGGTAACTGTATGTAAGGAGCTAGACCATCTTCCTCAAAAAGTGCAATAATCACCGTAAGGTATGCAGATGGCAATGAGTAAAAAAGTCCTCCCAGGCTACTCTCTAGTAATACTTGAAAATCTCATTCTCTGTTTGCAATAGATCCTAGGACAGCCAACAAATGTAGAGGGCTGGGCTGCATGTCAAATGCATGTCTAATGCCAAAGTTGTGTAAACATTGTGGGAAAACATTTCTGAAAGGGTCCTTATGCATCCATTTAAAATACAAGTATACTGGTGTCAGAGGTGTCCAGGCAATGACTGGCTTCTTGTATCTCCCTATTTACTAACAGTCCTTGATGTGGCTTTTGTTGCCATGTTCATATTAAGCAATACAATCATAGAACTTCCCTCTTACTTTCCTTTTCTGAGAATGTGTTAGAGCAGGGGTCTCCAAACATTTTAAACAAAGGGCCAGTTTACGGTCCTTCAGAATTTAAGGGGGCCGGATGTTGGTGTTAGTAGGAGGAATAGTACCCCATCATTGGTGTCAGTAGGAAGAATAGTAACCTATTATTAGGGTTAGTAGGAAGAATAATATCCTATCATTGGTGTCAGTAGGAAGAATAGTATCCTATCATTGGGGTCAGTAGGAAGAATAGTATCCTATCATTGGGGTCAGTAGGTAGAATAGTATTCTATCATTGGGGTCAGTAGGAAGAATAATATCCTATCATTGGTGTCAGTAGGAAGAATAGAATCCTATCATTGGGGTCAGTAGGAAGAATAATATCCTATCATTGGTGTCAGTAGGAAGTGTAGTATCCTATCATTGGGGTCAGTAGGAAGAATAGGATACTATCATTGGGGTCAGTAAGAAGAATAGTATCCTATCATTGGGGTCAGTAGGAAGAATAATATCCTATCATTGGGGTCAGTAGGAAGAATAGTATCCTATCATTGGGGTCAGTAAGAAGAATAGTATCCTATCATTGGTGTCAGTAGGAAGAATAGTATCCTATAATTGGGGTCAGTAAGAAGAATAATATCCTATCATTGGGGTCAGTAAGAAGAATAGTATCCTATCATTGGTGTCAGTAGGAAGAATAGTATCCTATCATTGGGGTCAGTAGGAAGAATAATATCCTATCATTGGGGTCAGTAGGAAGAATAGTATCCTATCATTGGGGTCAGTAAGAAGAATAGTATCCTATCATTGGGGTCAGTAGGAAGAATAATATCCTATCATTGGTGTCAGTAGGAAGAATAGTATCCTATCATTGGGGTCAGTAGGAAGAATAGTATCCTATCATTGGGGTCAGTAGGTAGAATAGTATTCTATCATTGGGGTCAGTAGGAAGAATAATATCCTATCATTGGTGTCAGTAGGAAGAATAGAATCCTATCATTGGGGTCAGTAGGAAGAATAATATCCTATCATTGGTGTCAGTAGGAAGAGTAGTATCCTATCATTGGGGTCAGTAGGAAGAATAGGATACTATCATTGGGGTCAGTAAGAAGAATAGTATCCTATCATTGGGGTCAGTAGGAAGAATAATATCCTATCATTGGGGTCAGTAGGAAGAATAGTATCCTATCATTGGGGTCAGTAAGAAGAATAGTATCCTATCATTGGTGTCAGTAGGAAGAATAGTATCCTATCTTTGGGGTCAGTAGGAAGAATAGTATCCTATTATTGGGGTCAGTAGGAAGAATAGTATCCTATCATTGGTGTCAGTAGGAAGAATAGTATCCTATCATTGGGGTCAGTAGGAAGAATAGTATCCTATCATTGGGGTCAGTAGGAAGAATAGTATCCTATCATTGGGGTAAGTAAGAAGAATAGTATCCTATCATTGGTGTCAGTAGGAAGAATAGTATCCTATGATTGGGGTCAGTAGGAAGAATAGTATCCTATGATTGGGGTCAGTAGGAAGAATAATATCCTATCATTGGTGTCAGTAGGAAGAATAGTATCCTATCATTGGGGTCAGTAGGAAGAATAGTATCCTATCATTGGGGTCAGTAGGAAGAATAATATCCTATCATTGGTGTCAGTAGGAAGAATAGTATCCTATCATTGGGGTCAGTAGGAAGAATAATATCCTATCATTGGGGTCAGTAGGAAGAATAGTATCCTATCATTTGGGTCAGTAGGAAGAATAATATCCTATCATTGGTGTCAGTAGGAAGAATAGTATTCTATCATTGGGGTCAGTAGGAAGAATAATATCCTATCATTGGTGTCAGTAGGAAGAATAATATCCTATCATTTGGGTCAGTAGGAAGAATAGTATCCTATTATTGGGGTCAGTAGGAAGAATGATATCCTATCATTGGAGTCAATAGGAGGAATAGTATCCTATCATTGGGTTCAGTAGGAAGAATGGTGCCCCATAGTTGGCATCGGTGGGAGGAATTCTGCCCCAAGGGCCAAATAAGGGCAAGCAAAGGGCCGCATTTGGCCCCCGAGCCGCAGTTTGGAGACCACTGTGTTAGAGGGAACATTGCTACCTTATTCATACATGGAGAAAACAATGGAAGCATCTCCAAAGGGGAAATTGTGGCACTGAAAAGATACAAGAAAAGAAAGGTACAGGCATACCCTGCTTTAAGTACACTCACTTTACATACACTCGCGAGTAAGTTCATACCCACGAGTGCAAGTACTGTACAGACGATTTGCAGCCGCAGTAGAAGGAGCTGAAGCTCTGAGAGCATAGCCCGCCCTGTTCCAGTGTGCCCCTGACATCCCCACTACAGCCCCTGAGACCTCAACTACAGCTCCTGACACCCCCCACTACAGCCCCTGACCCCCCACTACACCCTAGAAGTGAAAAAAGGTATTATTTCACTTTAAGTACATTTTCGTTTTACATACATGCTCTGGTCCCATTGTGTACTTAAAAGTGGGGTATGCCTGTAGTTGGTAATCAATCTTCCATGCTGTCATTTACTCTGTACTATATTTTGAGTGAAGGGATTCTTTAAAACAGGGGTTCTTATCCTTTTTACATTTACAGACCCCTAATGGATTGCCCATACCCCCTTCCCCAAACTGATAAAATCATCATCATCATCAGAGATACACATATGAGATGTCAATAGCTTGATTTTACTTTACATGTGGATGTCTAAGAACAGAACAGCTGAAAGAAATTTTAAGGATTTTGGCATATTTATTCATATAAAAACGGAAAACGCAAATACACAAGCTTGCTACAAGTAGTGGAGTTTTTGTTGTTTTTGTGCAATCGAGGTACAGCTACTGACACTGTTGCTTGCATGTCACTTTACACATCAAGTTGATGTCTTCGCTTTCAAATCAGATTCAGTAATACATTCCTCTTGGCTGCTGAGCTTGTGCAATAATAAGCTTCACACAAGCTAAAATACTGGGATTTTTATGCTCCAGTCCATTCCAGATTTCATTATTTTGTTCTTATTCAACCCTGAAGAAGGGGGGGGGGGGGCTTCTTTATAATCCCCAAAACACATAGGCTATCCTTGGTGCATCAAAAAAAAAAATAGATAACATTTTTAAATGCAACAAAATCTTATGAATACATTTTTTAAAGAAAATCTTTAAAAACATGTGAGACTTTATAGGTGGAGTGTTACTTCTATACTCATCTGTAGAAAAAAAAAACTAAAAAAAACTGGACAGCTATTTCTTAGTCAATAGAACGTTTTCTATGAACGTAGCTCTTAAGATACGGTACTTACAGGCTTTTAATGCCTATTTTCCTTTGCCATTTCATTACTGGAGACTTCTAGTTACTGTGGATAATTCACTATTTTCTACTTTGTATTGTGATTGTAGAGCACATTGACTCCAATTAGGAGAAAAGTGCAAATACAGAGCAACGTCGTGTTGCATTAACAGAATATAAATAAGCTGACACTTGCCAGCTTGCCATACTTCCTAATGGGCCTCGTCTCTTGTACTGCATTTCTCCATCTCATCTTTATTATTCGTTCCTGCTTTTTATGCCGATAATTCTGTCTCTTTCATTGTCGCTATCAAGTACAAGATGCTTTTCAATTGTCACTTTCATCACGGCATTTCTATAGCAACAGTAAAATCCCAGCTTAGCATTCGCATGGTTTTATTTATTTATTTTGTTGTTGCCTTGTACTGGATTTGCTCACAGACTTCTGACAGCTCATATTTCAAATTCCAAGTCACGACGAGTAAACAGCTGAGGGAAAATGTGCCGGGCAGGTAAATGTCTGGCTGGAGATTACTAAAAACTGGCTTTACAAAAACATTGCATGACCATTTTTGAAATGTTTTTGTGCTATCACTCTTTTTGAAAAGAGATCCACCATGACCAAAAAGAACACAAAACTTTTCTGACTTTTTTAAAAACGTATTTTTCACATTGTCATCAACTATTCAACTATGTTTGTATTTTTAATTAAATCCTCATTAAATCCTCATTAAAAATCTGTTAAACTTGCCTTTCAATTACACATGCTTTATAATTGGTTTCAACGCTGCTTGTTCACATAGAGAATCTAATCATTTAGCTTCATCCATACCAATCAAACCTATTACACACATAGTATGTCATATCTCTATTGTGTTTAACAAACACAACAAAAGTTTTCCCAGCACACTCACCAGTTAGCCAAAAAATACACTGTCTAAAAATGTGCATCAAAACAGAAGTTTTAGTTGCACAACATTTGCAATATATGTGGAAGCCACACTGCCTTGTGAAGGCCACTCTAAAGTGTCCTAACTCAATCCTTAATGCCGTGTACACACGATCGGTTTTACCGATGAAAACAGTCCAATGGACTGTTTTCATCGGATAAACCGATCGTGTAAGGGCCCTATCGGTCTTTTTTCCATCGGTGAGAAAAAATAGAACATGTTTTAAATTTATCTGATGGGAAAAAAATGATAGCAAATTCCGATCATCTGTGTGGAACTCCATCGGACAAAAAACCCACGCATGCTCAGAATCAAGTCGACGCATGCTCAGAAGCATTGAACTTAATTTTTCTCGGCTTGTCGGAGTGTTTTACGTCACAGCGTTTGGGACAGTCGGATTTTTGACTGATGGTGTGTAGGCAAGATTGATGGAAGTCAGCTTCATCGGATTTCCGATGGAAATATCCATCGGATTAGAATCCATAGGAAATCCGATCGTGTGTACAGGGCTTTAGAGTCTCCATGTGTTGTATTTAATGCAGCATATTTATGCCGTCAGTGGGTGGTCCCTCTCTACACATTTCATGGGTCTACTTCATCAGTCAAAGCACAGGACCCTATAGATCCAAAACAGTGTTGTTTGTTGCATACATTCTGTTTTAGCCAAACTCCTGAACTGTGAACACTGTGAAAAAAATGTAGGCAGAGGGCAAAGGACTGCTTACCAGTATTGCCTATAGGTTAGCTGTGGCTGATTTGTTTTACCCATTACTGACTTACCATTCCTTGTTCTGCACTGTGTCTTATAAGGGAAGGAGGCTGTATTGCTAGAGGAGCAAAACTTTGCTTTTTTTTTAAAGAACTGCCACCCCTCTGATGTTGGGTGATCTGATGACTGGTGTGGGTAATAATCAAAAAGCAACAGGAGAACTGGAGGAAGCAGATCCACAGAATAAATAAAGCAGAAAGAGGTAGATTATTGCATGGAAGTTCCTCAGGACAGAGATATAGGGCAGAAGCTGGACCAAGAATGTGAGCCAGTGTCCGGTTTAGGAATCATCACCATGTTGGCTTTCAAGGATTCTGGAGAAAATTTGTTTCCCGATTTAAGATGATTAAAGGTACACTATATATATAAGACTTACAGCAAGGTACTGCTTCCAAAACTTCTGGATGTATTCAACTGGGCAGCTGTAGGGGGGAAGCTGCCACTGTCTATGACAGAGGCAACAATTATAGTGCTTCCAAAGGAGGGGAAAAGTCAGCTTGATGTAGCATCATATAGGCCGATATCTCTCCTATGTTCAGATGTGAAGATACTGGCTAAGGTATTGGCAACAAGACTCAATAGGATAGTCGCAAAATTGGTGCACTCGGACCAAACTGGATTTATTCCCGATAGATCTACAAGTATCAATATAAGAAGGACATATTTAACCACTTCCCGCCCCGTCAATAGCAGATTGACCTCCGGGAAGTGGTTCTGTTATCCACACTGGACGTCATATGACGTCCTGCGGGATAACAGCCGCCGCGGGCCCGGGGGGGCGCGCATCGCGGCGATCGGTGGAGCGGTGGGTCAGTCTGACCCACCGCTACACTGATCTCGGTAAAAAGCCTCCGTCTGAGGCTTTTTACCATGTGATCAGCCATGTCGAATCACGGCTGATCAGGAAGTAAACAGGAAGAGCCGTTGATCGTCTCTTCCTCACTCGCGTCTGACAGACGCGAGTAGAGGAGAGCCGATCGGCGGCTCTCCTGACAGGGGGGGTTTGCGCTGATTGTTTATCAGCGCAGCCCCCCCTCGGATACCCACACTAGACCACCAGGGAAGCCCCCCAGGACCACCAGGGAAGCCCCAATCATGTGGATGGCCCCTATGGCCATCCACATGTAGTAAAAATAAATAAATAAAAGAAAAACATTAAAAAAATATGCCAATCAGTGCCCACAAATGGCCACTGACTGGCACTTTCACAATGTGTGGTGGCTGGCATTGCTGGGCACCAGTGCCACCAATGCCACCTACTAGTGTCCATCAGTGCCACCTATCAGTGCCCATCCGTGCCCATCCGTGCCAATCTGTGCCCACCTATCAGTGCCCGTCCATGCCACCTATCAGTGCCACCCATAAGTGCCCATCAGTGCCGCCCATGAGTGCCAATCAGTGCCGCCTATGAGTGCCAATCAGTGCCGCCTATGAGTGCCAATCAGTGCCACCTATGAGTGCCCATCAGTGCCGCATACCAGTGCCACATATCAGTGCCGCCTATCAGTGCCCATCATCAGTGCCCATCAGTGCCACCTCATCAGTGCCACCTCATTGGTGCCACCTCATCGGTGCCCATCAGTGTCGCCTTATCAGTGCCCTTCAGTGCCGCCTTATCAGTGCCCGTCATTGAAGTAGAAAAGGTACTTATTTACAAAAAAACTTAACAGAAACAAAGAAAAACTTAGTTTTTTTAAAAATTTGCGCTCTTTTTTTATTTGTTGTGCAAAAAATAAAAATCGCAGAGGCGATCAAATACCACCGAAAGAAAGCTCTATTTGTGGGAACAAAATGATAAAAAATTTGTTTGGGTACAGTGTAGCATGACCGCGCAATTGTCATTCAAATTGCGACAGCGCTGAAAGCTCAAAATTGGCTTGGGCAGGAAGCTGTATAAGTGCATGGTATTGAAGTGGTTAAACATCCAATTGCCAATAGAGAATGAAGGGACAAGAGCCATTCTGTCCCTAGACGCAGCCAAGGCGTTTGATAGCCTAGAGTGGCATTTTTTGTGGAAGGTACTCGCTGAGTTCCAGTTTGGTCCGAGATTTATCCAATGGGTCAAAACATTGTATGAGGGTCCAAGAGCAAAAATAAGAATAAATGGAGAGTGTTCAGAGTGGTTCCAGTTGGCGAGAGGGACAAGACAGGGGTTCCCGCTGTCGCCCCTGCTGTTCACCCTCGCAGTGGAACCGCTGGCTATAGCAATAAGGGCATCC
This sequence comes from Rana muscosa, assembly GCA_029206835.1. Lineage (NCBI taxonomy): Eukaryota > Metazoa > Chordata > Amphibia > Anura > Ranidae > Rana > Rana muscosa. Next base: position 832,394,199 of record CM055122.1, read on the forward strand.
CCAGAGATACATGGATTTAAGAGAAAACTTGGGGAAGAAAAAATTGCCATGTATGCAGACGACATCTTGCTCTTTCTGGGAGATACACAGACCTCACTGGCTACAGCAATGGGGATAATTGGAGAATATGGGAAAATCTCAGGCTTGAGGATTAATTGGGAAAAATCTGCGCTTTTGCCGATAGACCCAATAACACAGCAGATAACCCAAGTTAAGGTTGTGAGTCAGATGAGGTACTTGGGAATAAACGTAACAAAAGAACCAGGACATTACATAGCTAATAACCTAGTACCACTGATGACAAGGTTGAAACAGAAGTGTCGCGTGTGGAATAGACTCCCACTTTCGGTAGTTGGACGTTGCAACCTTGTTAAAATGGTTTGGATGCCTCAGATCCTATATATAATGCATAACTTCCCAGTATGGATTCCAAAATACTGGTTCAAAAGAATAGACAGTATATTCAGGGAACTGATATGGAGAAATGGAGCAGTGAGAATCCGTCTTTGCACCCTACAGCAACCTAGAGAAAGGGGGGGACTGGCATTGCCTAACCCGAGATATTATTTTCTAGCTGCACAAATGCAGCATATGAGGGGAAGTAACCTACCGGGGAGTAAGGAAGGGGGAAAGAGTCTACTACTGAATGACACAAGTCATGATACAGAGGTAGAGGCAGTGGAGGCTGACTCTTTCTGCTCCAGATGTCCAACAGAAAAACTAATAGTAAAATGTTGGAAGACGGTCAAGGAGATATTGGGCTACAGAGGATTCTCAGAATTCTCCCCCATCTGGGACAAGAGTAACCCAGAAGAGCTTAAAAAGATGGGAAAAGTTGAGGAATGGGATATATATGGAGTGCATCTCCTGATACAGCTTTTTAAAGAGGGAAGAATAAAAAGATTTCAAGAGCTAAGAGAGGAGTACCCAATCCCCAATAAATCATTTTATAGATACCTACAGGTAAGACATGCTTTGAATGCACAATTCGGGCAGATAATACCAGTATGGAACGAAATGACCCAACTCAGGAGGTTAGTAAACGTGGATTTAGCCAGAGGGACGATATCAGAGATGTATAAATTAGGCTTGTGCACAACGGAAAAATTCGTTCCGTTTCGGTTCGTTTCTTTCCGGTCCTGTTGATTCGTAATCATTCGTAATTTTGCTAGACGGGATTTTTCGTGTTCGGACTCATTCGTATTTTTGCAAGCGACATTTTTCGTTGAATTTTTTGTTGCTTTATAATTCGTACTTTCGGTAGAGTACGTTGTTTTTCGTTGATTCTGGACACAACTCCTACTTTCGGAACTTTTTTTGGGTTCGTTGATTCGTAATTTTCTGTGTCTCTCTCACGACGACGCTGACTATTATGCCTAATGTGCTTCGAATGGATTTGTACTTTTCGAAATACATAGCGGTTATTTGTAACGATTCGAAATCTCGTATTTTACTTTCGTTTTTTACATGCGGCTATAGCCTCCGCCCCTGTACACCATTTTGAGAGGGTTCAGCACGGTGAGGGAGAAGCAGAGAGCAGAGCAGAGTGTTATTGTGCTTCGAATGGATTAGAAATCTCGTATTTTACTTTCGTTTTTTACATGCGGCTATAGCCTCCGCCCCTGTACACCATTTTGAGAGGGAGTTCAGCACGGTGAAGGAGAAGCAGAGAGCAGAGCAGAGTGAGTGTTATTGTGTTTCCAATGGATTTGTACATTCGTAAGTTTTTTCATAACGAATTATGCCGAAGACATTCGGGCATTCGCTATTTTGCGGTATAATTTATTTCGGATTCGGTTTTATTCGTAATTGCTTTGTTCGGAAATTCGAATGCTTCCGAATGTCCGAAAGTTGCTAAATTCGGACGAATTTCGATTCGTTACGAAACGAATTGCACAAGCCTAGTATAAATGTATAAGTGAGGTAGATCAAGAAGAGAGACTGGAAAACAAGGGAAAATGGGAAAGAGACCTGGGCCCAATAACACAGGGGAGGAGGGTATGCCATTAATGTTTGTGTTTATATGAGATATGTGGTGGATTAAATATGTATATGGATATAGAGATATGTATAATCAGAATGTTCATATAAAAAAGAAAAAGGAAATAAAGAATATTTGATTAAAAAAAAAGGTACACTGCAAGTGCAGAATGGCCTAGGCCTTATTTATCTTGAGGTGTTTAATGGGTTACTGAGAAGGAGCTGGGGGGCCAGTAAAGTTGGGGCAGGTGATGCTGAAATTCAGCCAAAACTTCCAATGGGTTGGTAGTGAGAAAATGATGGCACATACGAAGAGCAATAGGTGTTATCCAGGGAGTGACGTGGCACAAGCGTTTTGCCAGCATGGTGCCAGGCTTATTGCTTTGGGCGTAAAACTTTTGGTTGGCCCAACGCAGCGGTCTTTCCAATATATCAGGAAGGCAGAGGTTCAGCTCAGTCCTGATTCTGTTCAGGCAACATTTTGTTTTGGAGGAGGGGCGGACCTTGTGGGATCAAAGGCTTTTGTCTGTTCTAGCTCTAGTTGCTGTCTACATTGTTCTACCTTCCATCGCCTCTGCAAGACTAGCTGAATCATATAATATTAGGCAACAGTCTTGTAGGCTTCCCACACTTTGGCCAGTGAAACAACTGGACATTTTGTTGAAAGTAATCTGTGGTAATGGAGCACAGTTTATCTAAGACTTCAGGGTGTGATAACAAAGAATCATTTAAGGTTCATGCAGAGGGCTTGGATTTCTGTATCAGGGATCTGTAAAGTGTAACTACTGGATCATGATCTGATCAGTGCACAGTAGGAATTGTTGCTTTAATTCATTCTGGGAGGAAAGTACACTGTATCCACAAAAGTGAGTACAAGTATAGAGGTTGTGAGAGGAGGAAAAGTATGTATAGTCCCTCGAAAGGGAGTGTAGCTCCTTACTTGCATCAAAAAGGCCGGCCTGGATAAAATATTTAAGGAAACAATTTGAGTCCGGGTGTGGTTAATGACAAGGCCAGAGAATTTGTCTGTGGTTGGATGGGTGATTAAGTTGGAATCACCACTAAGGTAAAAGACTCCTTTGGCATGAGAGACAAGCAGTTCCAGGAGAGGAAAAATTAAGGATATGGTGCTGACACTGTACATAATAGCCTAATAGGGTCATGTCAATGCTCATGGAGTGTGCCTTGCAGAAATGGGTATCTGCCTTGCGGGTCTGGGAACTGCTTTTGGCAGGCAAAAGTAAGGACTTAACAGAAGGCTATTAGAAGCCCTCTATGCTTAGTGGTGGCAGAGGTCGTATAGACCAGCAAAAAAGAGAGATGGAAAAATCTGTGTTTTGAGCTGGTGGAGAAATGTGTCTCCTGTAGGCAAGCTACATCTCTTCTTTGGAAGTGCAGATAATTAAAGGCTATCTTCCTTTTAGAAGATGAGTTTAAACCCTGCACATTAAGGATTAGGATTTTGAGGGGCATGGTGGGCACTGAAGCAAGAGAACTGACAGTATCTGTGAGAAATGAGACCGGGAGATTAGGTTCCTTGATGGAATCACAGAGAGGAACGGAGAAAGGTATTGCAGCTAGGGATGAGCCGAACACCCCCAGTTCGGTTCACACCAGAACTTGCGAAGAGGCAAAAAATTAGTTTCAACACGCGAACACCGTTAAAGTCTATGGGACACGACCATGAAAAATCAAAAGTGCTAATTTTAAAGGCTAATATGAAAGTTATTGTCATAAAAAGTGTTTGGGGACCCGGGTCCTGCCCCAGGGGACATGATTCAATGCAAAAAAAAAAACGTTTTAAAAACTGCAGTTTTTTCAGGAGCAGTGATTTTAATAATGCTTAAAGTGAAATACAAAAAATGAAATATTCCTTTAAATATCATGCCTGGGGGTCTCCTTAGTATGCCTGTAAAGTGGCGCATTTTCCCCGTGTTTAGAACAATACCACAGCAAAATTTCAAAAGGAAAAAAAGGCATTTAAAACTGATCGCGGCTATAATATATTGTTGGATCCCGGCAATATAGATAAAACTCATTGAAAAAACTTTATGGGTCCACCCCCCCCCAGTCCATTACCATGCCTTTTGGGTTTGGTATGAATATTAAGGGGAATCCCCACCAATTTTTATTTTATATTTAAAGCGTGAGGGTCTCCCCAAAATCCATACCAGACCCTTAATGTCTGGTATGGATATTAAGGGAAACCCAGTTACAGTTTAAAAAAAATGGTGTAGGGGTCCCCTTCAAAATCCATACCAGGCCCTTATCTGAGCACGCAACCTGGCAGGCCACGCCCCACCCCCCCTCCTGAACCGTACCAGGCCACATGCCCTCAACATGGGGAGGATACTTTGGGGTCACCCCCAAAACACCTTGTCCTTATGTTGATGGGGACAAGGGCCTCATCCCCACAACCCTTGCCCGGAGGTTGTGGGGGTCTGCGGGCGGGCGGCTTATCAGAATCTGGAAGCCCCCTTTAACAAAGGGACCCCCAGATCCCGGCCCCCCCTATGTGAATGGGTATCGGGTACATTGTACCCCTACCAATTCACCAAAAAAAGTGTCAAAAATAGGAAAAATGACAGGAGACACTTTGGGACAAGTCCTTTATTAAAAAGTAAAAATGTCCTGCGATGTCCATCCATCTTCGAGGACAGCGCCCGACAGACTGAAAAAAGAAAACAAAAAAGCTGCAACAACTCTGCTTCCAAGATGGAAGCTCTACCATCGAAGATGGATTTACATCACGGGACATTTTTCTTTTTTAATAAAGGACTTGTCCCAAAGTGTCTCCTGTCATTTTTACAATTTTTTACACTTTTGTTGGTAAATTGGTTGGGGTACAATAGTACCCAATACCCATTCACATGGGGGGGCGTGATCTGGGTGCCCCCTTGTCTCCGCCCACAGACCCCCACAATCACAGGGCAAGGGTTGCGGGGACGAGGCCATTGTCCCCATCAACATGGGGACAAGGTGTTTTAGGGGGACCCCAAAACATCCTCCCCATGTTAAGGGCATGTGGCCCGGTACAGTTCAGAACAGGGGGGCGCTCTCTTGTCCCCCCTCTTTTAGTGCAGCCTGCCAGGCTGCATGCTCGGATAAGGGTCTGGTATGGATTTTGGGGGGACCCCTACACCATTTCTTTTTATTTTGACGCAGGGTTCCCCTCAAAATTCATACCAGACCTCCTGGTATGGATTTTGGGGGGAGACCTACGCCATTTTTTTTAAAACATTTGGCGCAGGGTTCCCCTTAATATCCATCCCAGACCTGAAGGGCCTGGTATGGATTTTGGGGGGACCCTACGCAATCGTTTTTAAAATTTTGGTGCGGGGTTCCCCTTAATATTCATACCAGACCCCAAGGGCCTGGTAATGGACTGGGGGGGAACCCATGGCATTTTTTTCATTGATTTATATATATATATATTGCTGGGATCCGAAAAATCATTACAGCCGCGATCAACTTTAGAAATCACAGTTTTTTTGCATTGATACATGTCCCCTGGGGCAGGACCCGGGTCCCCAAACACTTTTTTTGGCAATAAAATGCATATAAGCCTTTAAAATTAGCACTTTTGGTTTTTCATGTTAGTGTCCCATAGACTTTAACGGGGTTCAATGGCTTTTGAAATTCCCACGAACACCGCAAAATGTTCGCTGTTGGGCAAACAGGCAAACATCGGGCTCTTCTCTAATTGCAGCACAAATAGCATGAGGTAAAGAAAGTAGTAGTGGTAGAGAGACAGAGAAGACTGCTAGGAAACTAGGTAGTCTCAATCCAAATGGAGCTCAGGAAAACAGCTGCACCCAGAAGGAGACGACAAGTATCACTGTTTGGACTAGGAATCGTGAGGTATGGTGGAAAAATTCTGACAAGATTAAGTTACCAACAGTGAATTGTTGATAAGAAGACCATGTATGGTAGATGCCAGAGGATCAAGAGGAATACACATGGGGCTTGGAAAAATAAGACAATACCATAAGCATAGCTAAAAGAAACTTTCAATATTCAGAGTAGCTGGTGATGCTGTGGCCTGGCCAGGCTAAAGGAGAAGGAAGAAGGTGTGGACCCGGAGGCCCCTGAAGGGAATCAGAGGCGCAACCCCCCCTCCCACCCCTCGGCATGATTGTGCAAGCATTCTACGAGGTTCCAGAAAATGCAATAACAGCAAAATCAAACTAGGAAGGTAATGTATCTGACACACCCAAAGGAGGAAAAAGACAAAATTGTGTATGACTGCTGGTAGCACAAAGGCCAGACCATTCTGAATATTGTGTGATGGGGAAGAAAGGAAAATAAAAAAAGGGGGGTGGGGAAAGGGAAGGGGCAGGGGTGAGGGAGGAGAGGAGGAATCAAGCTTAATGTGTTGGGGTTTTTCCAGGCCTTGTTCGTGGCCTTCGAGCACTGTTGTGGCAGTGCCCATCCTGCATTCCAAGGATGCCGTGCGATGACCAATTTCCTGGATCTTGCTCTTAACATCCAAAGTGATGGCTATGGTAACTTTGGCCAGCTCATCTTGTACAATTTCCTGGATGTGGGAAAGAAGAAAAGGATCTGGGAAGCTGCCAGGTGCAGCCTGTTCTTTCATGAACAGGTCTTGGCTGTCCTTCGAGCTGGGTGTTATTTTGTGCAAACTGACATTTCTCATGGTGCCAGATGCCATCTTAGTGGGTGCAGGACAGACACGTGGAGTGGATGGGTCAGTAAGTTTCTATCAGTTGTTAGAGTGCCAGTTTATTACCGTCAGGCTGCCAGCATAAACAAGAGCCACCCGGTCCTGGCCGCAGGTTTGATGGGCTTTTGCAGTGCTGTAGACACCACAGTTTATGCCCACGACAAGTGGAGCAATTTAAGAAGTCTATAGTGGGTTGCTGCGTCCATGCGCCCCCTACTCTTTTTGTTTTAGATACACTGTAAGAAGCTTTTCCATGATTGACTTTTCTACAAAGCAGCCATATGTTGAAGGCATCTCTAAATGTAGACCTTTAATTCCATCCCTGCAATGTGCTGTGATTTCTTTTGGAACTAAATAAAATGATCCAACCACTGATATATGTATAGATTTGTCTTTTTCTTAACTACAGGCTGTATAGTTTATGGAACTAATCCTGAGCAGGCACGAAAGAGATTTTAATTTTTAAACCCTGTCGATGGAAAGTATATAATGTGGCAGTGAACTCAGTTGGAGCTCAGCTTTTAAATAACTGGCAGCCGAGCTCATTATTTGTGGAAAGTAACATTAAGACATTACAGGGCCCAGTTTGGAGCCCATTTAAAGTGGCTTGTTGTTAGTGACAGATTGAGACTGGCTTAGCATTATACCTTTCTCTTTAGGTCACTGTAAGGACAATCATTTATTTGTACTCTGTGTGGCAGAGGTGTCATTAGGGCTGCCTTGAGGTCTGAGTGTGAAAGGTAATTGAGAACACTGCCATTTGATAATTAGGTTGATGAATCATAACTTTTTGCTGGATTGATATAGTGGGGAGCCTTTAGTTATGGTTGACATATTTTAAAAGGAACTTATGGACAGTTACGGCATTTTCTAAGTCCATTATGGCCACCTGCTTTCTTTAACGTATCAAATGACAAATGAAAAGTAATGGGTTTATTTATTCTTAATATAGAAATTACTCAGGTTCTGAAGTGAGTTTACCTTTTCTTAAATCTGAAAAATTCAGAAACTACACTTGTAGAATGTGGAAACTTCAATGCTAAGATATAAAGCCATTGCTGAAAGTGGATATTTTTTATTGGATGTTTGGGTTTTAAAAAAAAAACCTTGAAAGGGTAATTCCACCATTCTAGAAACGTACTTTTTTTTTTTTTTTTACCTGCTCTGTGCAATGGTATTGCACAGAGCAGTGTGTACAAGTGTACCTCTGCGCTACCCAAGTGTAAATAAAATGTATCAATTACCGTGATGATCAACGTGAGTGGTCTACTGGCTAGATAAATGGTGAAAACAATAATAAACTAGTGCTAATAGATGAGCTGCTGCATCCACCCATTTGTGTTCCCACAATATGCAAACAGTATAACTATGTGAAAAATAGTGTTGCGCAGGCTCTTAAAGTGTATCACAAGATTATTTATAAATCTGCCTGTATAGTAAAATAAATCATATATACACTTATACACGTACACAGTGCTTAACATAGTGTGGTCCATTGCAGAAAAATATAAAATAATGAAATAAATAATAGTTTGTTCTCCAACGGTGATGTGCCAAATATAGTTAAAATTTGCCCAATAAAGTGCTGTTTTTGTGCATATATACAGTCGAATCAGTGTGCTTTCACCTCCTCGTGTCACCTCTATGCTCCCAGAACTGTCATCTTAAAAGCCAATTATATAAGCCTTATGATTGTAATGTTGGAATGATGTTACATCAATCTTTGCTTGTTCTAGAGTATCCAGGTGATCCTTTGGTGATGGTCCCTTTAAGACTCCTACTCCCATGCTCAATCCTCATGTTAGGATAAAAGAAAGTGATCCCCCCTGGTGTAGTATTTTAAGACCATTAATTGTTTTTAAACAATAACTCTTACATATAAAAAACGCTTTGTACTGTGTAAATCCAGTCACTTGCCAGTCTCTTGCATTAATTCTGGTCCGAAATGCCCTACACGTTACGTCACGTCACGTCACTTCATCGGGGGAGTTAGCAGGAACAGGAGTTCTCACTGCACTTTTCTTCACTAGTTGGTTGTCTTCGCTGCAATTTGGTGTCTGAGTAAGGTAGCAGACACAGGAGTATTTTAAGGGGTTCTAAAGAAAAAACATGTTTTACCATAAGGTAAAAAATGTTCCAGTATTTGTTTCACTCCCTAAATACTTACCTGAATCATCACTTGATCCATCTCTGTGCCAGCCTGCAGTGGCTCTCTCCACTCTTTTACACAACAGAGAGGCAGCAGTGGGAGCTATTGGCTCCTGCTGCTGTCATTCAAATTCTGTGAGCAGAGAGCAGGGGATGGCGCTAAGCTGCACAGAGCGGGGCTCGCAAACGCACCTGCACATGTACAAGGAAGTAGATTCCTATGGTGGCACATAGAGAAGAGGGGGAGCCCAGAGTGCCGGTGGGGGACTCCAGAAGGGGAGGATTGGGGCCACTCTGTGCAATACTATTGCACAGAACAGGTAAGTATAAACCTGTTTATTAATTTCTAAAAAATAAAAAAGCAAAAAAAAAAGACAATAAAACAAGCAAAAAAGGCAGAGTCCTGCTGTCTGTGTCAATGGACGCAGCAACGGGACTCGTAAGCGCGCTCGCACAGGTGCTCCAATGGATAGCGTCTCTCCGTGGGGGCACCCGATGAAGAGGAGGGGCCAGCAGCACTGTCGGGGCACCCCAGAAGAAGAGAATCAGGGCTGCTCTGTGCAAAACCCTTGCACAGAGCAGGTAAGTATGACATGTTTGTTATTTAAAAAACAAAAACAAACCTTTACAATTAATTTAAGTTACGCTCTGCACAGCTCAGTGAGAGGTGATGGGATGGAAGGGACACAACCCACTTCACACAGCACACAGGAACAGAGCTAAGACTGTCATTCACAGGCTCTGTGCTGGGGATCCCCCTGTCACATTTTTATCTCATGGTGTCAGGAAAACGTGTCAGAAATGACTAATGTAGATAGCAGAGCTCAGGGCTTTAAATCTTTTTCTCAGCTACGTTTGGACTTTGATCTACCTAGATCGTACCTATTTTATTACTACCAGCTCAGGCACGCTATTCATGCCCAGTTTGGCTCCCTGGATGATCCCACTGACCTGCCCCCGTTGGAAAAATTGCTCAGACAGCCAGATCCCACTAAACTTGTCTCCACCTATTATGCAGCCCTAATGACTGACTTTAACCCCAGGTTTCACAAAGCTTAGGTAAAATGGACCTCTCTGGACATCTCCCTGGTAGACAAGGACTGGTCAGAGTTTAGTGATACGTATAAAACCTCTTTTATTGCTTCCCGGGACCGCATCATACAGATCAAAATTTTTCATCAAATCCACCTCACATTGGCTAGGTTACACAAGATAGGTCTCCTGCCCTCGGCTGCCTGTTTCCGCGGCTGTGGCCAAGAGGCCGATTTCTTACACTGCTTCTGGTCATGCCCGGTAGTTCGGGACTTCTGGGAAGAAGTGGGTGCTTTCATCTCATCGGGGCTAGGCCTCCCAAACATAATCCACCCCAAGAACTGCCTATTAGGCATTTTTGGCGAATTACACCTATCATCACATGCCAAGAGACTGCTCCGTATACTCTTCTTCTATGTTAAAAAAGCTATTTTACTTTCCTGGAAGGGCGCACAGATCTCTCTGAAATCCCTCTGGTTAAAACTTAATAATGACGCTATCCCACTGTATAAACTTACTTTTGAACTCCGGAAACGGAACAAAACCTTCCACAAAATTTGGGGTAGATGGTTGGCTAGTCCGCTAACCCTCTCCCAGCACTGATTGTACTACTCTTGCTTGACCGTTGATGGGCCGTGCCTCAGGGATCTCTAATGTCTGGACCTCCGCTTTTGCTATATCCCAGTATTATACCTGAGCCTTTTACCATTGTGCCTACTTTATATTTTTCACTGATGTCAGTTTATTTTTCTGTGTTTGAATGTATTGCCTATTATTTATGACCAGGTTGTCTGGTGGTAGTGTTGTTTTTTTTGTATGTTTCTTTCTGTTTGATAGTTTGTCTTAAACCTAATAAAAATATCTTAAAAAAAAAAAAATGTAGATAGCAGAGGAACGAGGCAGCAGGCGTAAATGACACAGGGGGGTTGATTTACTAAATGGAAATAGACTGTGCACTTTGCAAAGTGCAGTTGCATTCTGCAAGTGCAGTTGCTCCAGAGCTTAGTAAATGAGCAGAAGCTCTGCTGACTTCCATCATCCAATCATGTCCAAGCAAAAATGCTGTTTTTTTTTTCTTGCACATGATTGGGTATTCTTTGTAAAGTGAACCCTTACCTCATTTACTAAGTTCTGGAGAAACTGCACTTGCAGAGGGCACAGTCTGTTTGCCTTCAGTAAATCAACCTCTTAGTGCTCTGGATTAAGACAAATCCACACTATTGAGCGATATGCTCTGTTCATATTTCATGTCAGAGGTTTACAACCACTTTAAGTGCAAGTTAAATGGAGGAGCAAATCACAGACAAATGTTAGTCAGATAGTATGATCCTCTGCCAATAAATCACTGGTTCCATTTGTCAGATTCATAATCTTTTGAATTGTCGGTACAATAATGACCTGAGCCTGTGTATTACTGTCTCCATGTAGGCCACTTCAGCCAAGTGCTGCTTATACCCTTTATAGTGACTGTGTAACACAGCAGAGTGGAGGGGGCCAAAGTAATGTAGAGCAAGAAACGCTCAAGTGTCAGCACATCTCTCATATCTTATGTGCAAAGTGCAGGCAGCTTTCTTTCTTTTTTTTTTACCTCCCTTGACATTTGGGCTTAGACCAATTCTCACCAATGTGTCACCCTGTAAAAATACTCGGTATGCAGGTTACATGCCTTGCTTCATAAATAAATAAATACACAAAATACACAATAAAATGTATGTTCTATGCACGTATTTCATCTTGGAAGTAGGTAAGAAAATAGAATAAACAAATTGTAGTTGCATTGTAGTTGCATTGAATCTTAATAATTCCAGAGCCAGCCAGCCAGTAATTTTATTGTGCGACCCATTAGTCTGTTTTAGTGATAACTCAAACTAGGGACAGAAAAATGTTCTTTAGAGTGGCTTATAGTTAAAGCCTAAATTTTGTCGAAACGGAAAAAAAAGAAAAAAAAAAAAACAGCACAAGAGATATTTCTTACTATAATTCAGATGTGTCCCTTATGCTGCTGGCTCCTGCTTTAATTTAAATCTTCCTTCTCTGATATACCCCCCACCCCACAATAATCTTCCTATGTGAAGGGGGGTTAAAAGAGGTCAGGGACCTGTCATATGCACCCTTCAAGAGTGCCAATGATGCGTGCTTTTTGCACCCAATTTCATCATTCATAGAGGCCGCACTATAGGTTCTATGAATGAAAAGCGCTCTATGAATGGAGGAGGCAGAATTTTCATTCATCTGCCTGTCCTCCATTCATAAATACCTTTTCATTCATAAGAGTGATAGTACAGCTTCTTTGAATATAAGGGGGGGGGCATAATCAGTAATTTTGATTAGTGCATATGACGGGTCTCTTGGGCTCTATTTAAGCCCTGCCATACTGAAAGATTATGGGGGGCAGGTGATGATCGGAGGGGTAAAATGTCAACTAAAGCAAGAGCCAGTAGCACAAAGAACACGTCGGATTGATAGTTAGGCTAAGTTTAGAATTGCATCTAAACTGCCATGCCACTGAAAAGTGTATTGTGGTGCTCAGAAAAGAAGATTCATTGGGGTTTATTTACTAAAGGCAATGAGACTGTGTACTTTGCAAAGTGCAGTTGCACTCTGCAAGTGCAGTTGCTCCATAGCTTAGTAAATGAGGTAAGGCTTCACTTTACAAAGAATACCCAATCATCTGCAAGGAAAATAATAAAAACATTTTTTTGCTTGCACATGATTGGATGATGGAAGTCAGCAGAGTTTCTGGTCTTTTACTAAGCTCTGGAGCAACTGCTCTTGCAGAGTGCAACTGCACATCTTTTCAAAGTGCACAGTCTATTTGCCTTTAGTAAATCAACCCCATTGAGTTGTCCTGGCACAGTGTGTTTACATTTAAAATGAATGGTGCCGCAACACACCCTTGATCACATATTAATGTGCAAGGCAGTAAGTCATGGTAAAAAGCACGTACTACAGTACATCAGTGTGACTGGGCCCTAAAGGTATACACAGTATACCTTTAGGGCCCAGTCACACTGATGTACTGTAGTACGTGCTTTTTACCATGACTTACTGCAATACACATTAATATGTGATCAAGGGTGTGTTGCGGCACCATTCATTTTAAATGTAAACACACTGTGCCAGGACAACTCAATGGGGTTGATTTACTAAATGAGGAAAAAAATTAACTTAAATGATTTTAGCAAATGGCTGCAATATAACAAAGAGTGAAAAATTTAAGGGGGTCTGAATACTTTCTGTAACCACTGTATATTTACTTAAAAAGTTAAATTTCTTCGTAACGATCTTTCATTAAAAAACATTAAAAAGCATGGTTTTCTGAAAGAGACATACTGTATATGAACTACTGAGTAGGCAAATGTTACCACCCATGGCCTAATATGCACATCTCTATTTAGACAAAAACGTTAAAGTCAGCTAGGATGAAACGCATTGGGGCGGAGCTTGATGACCTGAGTGGCAGGCATATGTAATTAGCAATAAAGGTCTGCACACCACTATTATCTACACTTTTTGGCAACCAACAATAGATTATATTTTAGGGTGTTTAAAGCCCTCCACAATGTATCAATCTAGCTCGTACAATGATTTCATATCACATCAAGCATAATACAGCATAGGTATTTGCTCCACTGTTAACTCCAATCTATAACCAAAAAGAATGCATGCATTTATATAGGTAAAGTGAGTACCACTAAGGCAGGCCATAGATTATGCAATTTTATTTCCTTCCACCATGGGTTGCTCGATTCCCCATTAAACTCATCTGGATGAAGCTTGGTCATGTGAATGGTGGGCATAGCCTTGGTAAGCCTGGGTAAGCTTGTAGGGCATCATGACTGCAGCAGGGAGCATTTTACAGGCAAGCTGTGGATGGAATGAGACATTTTCTGTTGCATAGACAAATATTGTATATGGTGATTGTATACGCTAATTTTATGTGAGTTCTGATGATTTAATTACTACTCTGTAGGTGTCAGGAGCCATAAATGAGACTGAGACAGAAATGCAGTAAAAATTGCACTTTTTAATATAATTGTAAAAATGGTACAGATCAGTAAACGTGTTTAAAACATAAGCCAGGGATCGGTAACCAAAGCGGGTAGTCTGTAGCTTTGTAAGTATTGGGGGGGGGCAGGCCATTTTTTTTTTTTAAAGATTTTGCAGCTGCAATGTAGATTTTTAGGTTTACTTAAAGCTGTACATCTTTGAAGAAGCATTTTGGATACATGCAGGCAGAGTAAGCCAGGCCAGTAATCAGGAAACCAGAGATCAGCAAAGTCGGAGGCAGAAGTACAGGATCAGAAACCAGAAGGGACGTCAGCCAGGCAATGTCTTTCACAGGAACACAGCAGAGATTCTCCAGATATGTTGACCAAGGCGAAAGCAGGAAAGGAATAAACAAGGCAGTTTAAATAGCCAGAAGGGGCTGAATATAGGTGGGACTGACGAGCAGATGATGCAAACTGGGTGAGCCACTGAGGGATCAATGATTGCTGACAATTATCCGGCAGCTGAGCAGCCTGAGCACAGAGAACAGAGAAGGAAGCTGCTAAGAGCCCAGCCCTGACAGTAGGATTCAGCACTATGTATAATTTGCCTGCTTTTATCTGGTGATTATAACGATCAAGAGAACAGAAGAGATTTGGAGATTGTAACAGCAGAGGAGACCTCTGGATATAGGTTGGAAAGACTTGAATTAAAGGAAAGATTGTGATCCCACAGGATATTTAATAAATAAGCACCCTAGACTTTCCATAATTAGAGAGGTTAGTGAATTGATGAGTGTGTTATCCATTTTGGGGGCATGAACTCGCAACTATAGGGGAATAGGATTTAAATAGCATTGAAAAAACTCTTTGGTCAACCAAGATCATGTCACTTTGGTGTCTTTACAAAAACCCTAGGCCTCTTTCACACAGGCTGCTGGGAGTGGTAAAAACTGGCCCCTGTTCACCCACATAAAGTCTAAAATACAGCTGAAGGAAGCTGATTACATGCCATGGTCGCGGTGCTGTGTGTCATGGCCACTGCAAATTTATAACAGTAGTGTGAACCTAGTCTTTTTATGTGACTTGAGGAATATTCTAAAGAGAGTTTTTTGTGTCACTTTTTATTCATTTATGTAATGTTGGATAATAACACGAGCAATTGAAACTATTCAGAAGCGATACATTGTGTAAATTTATTTAGACAAATATCAACACTCATGGGGTTCACACAGGGGCGACTCATCAGGCGATTCAGCCGCCTGACAAGTCGCGCTCTGCTCTGTTCAATGGAACCGTTCTAATCGCTCCGACTTAGAAAAAGGTTCTTGTACGACTTTGGGAGCGACTCGGGGCGACTTGCATTGACTTCAATACAGAAGTCATTTTGCAAGTCGCCTCTGAAGACGTCTTGAGATCGCCTTGCCGAGTCGCCCCCAAAGTCGTGCCGCCCCTGTGTGAACCGGGTCTTAATACACACATCTCTACTTCCACAAAAATGTTATTATGCGGCACGACCACTTGGCTTTTAACTGTCAATTGTATGGAGATCATGATCAATCTTTGGTCTTTTCAAAGCCCTTAGAAAGTACTATCTAAAGGTCGATCACCACACTCTCTAACAAGGATGATGGCCCAGATGCAATCTAGATAAAGTATACACAAACATAATCCATAAATAGGAGCACTCCATGGGACTTTGCAACAAAGATAATATTCAAAAACATCGTTTTATCAGGTCTGTGTCTTGAGAAAGGCAGGCTGCGCTTTTCCAAAATGTTAACTTGCATAAACTACACGTTTTGAATATTATCTCTGTTACCAAATCCTGTGGATTGTGCCTATTTATGGATTATGAAACATAAATCTGTGATGGGGGAAATAAATGAGGCTGACTATTTTCTGGGCTCTTTCATTGATTTTAAAGTATCTTGCAAGTGTCACTTTTTAAGCCTGCTTTAATTAGCCTTCTTATAGTTTCCTGCTTCCCTTCCTAGGCCTGCATAAACTTTTTTACTAGCCTAATCCTCCCTTCTGGCAGAAGAGGAGTTAAACAGCGTTGTTTAATCCTCAGCAGAAAATTCATTGTAGCTTTAACTGAATTATTGTTGCCCATCTACTGCCTAGAGGCTACTGGCTTGTGAATTGAACTGGGTAAATGACATGAATGTGGAAAAGAGCTGATGTTCTATCTCCTCCTCCTGTGCTAATCACATTTATTTAAACGCTATTGCCAGCAAATAAAAAATAATAATTTCCAACTTTCACAATGAAATCTTTTGACAGGAAACATCATTTTCACTTGTCGTCTCCAGCCATCAATACATCGAGACTCGGTGAATGTGGCTTTTATATGCAGTACCCAAACACTGAATTCCCTATACTGGCGGCTCTGAAAATCAAAAATTGAATGTATTTTTTCCCCTCTGCAACTAGATGCATAGATTACCTTTAGCGGAAGATCCGATCTCCCATCTTGCCGACAGTAACCAGTAAACTGATTAAATTCCACAAGTCATGTATACATATTATTATCTGTGTGGAAGTGTTTTTCAAAAGTAATTGCTTTGGAAATATGGAACGAGGTGTAAATCTTCCTCTCACTCCTGGAAAGATAATCTTGTGGAGATAAATCCTTAGCTCGAGAAATGATGAGCTTTTGAAGAGCGCTGCACTTAATTCATAATAAAAGGGAAACTAATTTAGGAGGAGATTAATCTTTTATTGCTTGGCAAATTAGATATATAAGGACTTTGCATGTCTTTTTTTTTTAAGGTGAATAGTTATTAAAAGTTGCTAAAAATACATCTCGGGATTGAGATGTTGTGTTAAAGGCTTTGCGGTGTTGAAGGTCAGGATACCTTTTTAACTGAGCATCCTGATTCTTTGTAACAGATTCTTTGCGGATTTCGACCATGGTGCTTATAGAGGTGCTTTTTTATATGAAGCTATCTTGGTGGAGTAATTGTTGTGGAAATATGGCTAAAGAGCAAATCAACGCAAGTAAAATCAATGAGTGTGCTAGATAGGCAACTGTGTTACCTACCTAAATTCACCTGTTAATTTCATTTTAATTGCATATAACTTTTTCAATACTAAGTTGCACATTACGTGACTTGGGTTTGTGTCATTTGGCAAATACGCCATGCTTTCAGGTTAATTTAGCTTGTATCTGAGATGCTTTCAAGTTCCACGTTTGGGGGAGAAAAACAGTTTTGAAGCAAACAAAAGTACATCAACAATGGGAGTTTTTTGTCAGGGACTGCCAAATAATAATAATGTAAATAATGTAATGTGTATCTACAACACTGGGAGGCACAAATGAGAGTCTCTGGCTTTCGAAATCACAGGCTTGGAATTTGTTGTTTAGGTGTTTGCTGGCAACTAGAGGATGTTACGTTCCAACTTAAAAAAAAAATATATATATATATATATATATATATATATATATATATATATATATATATATATCTACATACTGTGTGAGTGCATATGTATATATATATGTATATATATATATATATATATATATATATATATATATATATATATATATCCACAACAGTAAAATCATAAAAATTGGTTTATGCAGTAAAGCATGCTTGTTATACTCACTGTGAAACCTAAGGGGTTAATCCTCTACATTGTGTAAAAAAGCCTGTTTGATCCTGTCTTCCCTGCTCCTCCCCTTCTTCCACAGTCCCCAATCCATCTGCTTATAGTAAAGAGCCTTGGGGACAAGCTGCACATGCTCAGTTTGGTGTGTATTGCTAGAGGGTTTTTTTTTTCCTTGGGGGAGTGCATGTGATCAGCACAGGGGCAATCAGCACTGTCTAGACAGTCAGGGGTCCTGCAGCCTCATAGGACAGTCAGAGTAGAATGAAAACTTTGTCTACAAGCTTTAACCAGGCACTGATAGAAGTCACAAGACTGCTCTAACTGCTGATGAAATAAAGTATTTAGCTCCTTATATTTACTAAAACTATTGGATTTCCATGTTCTGTGTAATGTAGTAGACCAGATATAGTGAATGCAGGGTCCTGGGTTTAGTAACACTTGTAAAAGTTAGGAAACTGATCTGTCACTCCAAAGAAACCTGTCTGCAGTCTAATCATGGTATGATTGTAGGCTCATCCAGGAATATTTCAGATAGTTAAAGACACCTAAAAACACACTTAGTTTTTCTTCTTGGGAATTTACAATAAACAGTGGGCAACAACAGAGACTTGAGACTAGGCTTTGCTTGAGAAGTACCTAGGGGTGCATAGAACCAATTGGGTTGTGAATCTTTCCCACCTAATATTGCTCTTATATCTGTGCTGCCTAGCTGAAAATCGAAATCCTTTAGTTCTTGAGTGAATGGTAGCAAGAATAATTACCAATTGTCCTCTTGTCCTCTTATTCCTTTTATGGACTTTACCACCTAACCCTAACCATTGTGTGCAATTCCCATAATCCTAGTGCCATTTCTACTTTTCAAAGTGTCAAAAAGTATCTCACAACAAAATAAGCCCATGCTTCAATATTTTCATAACAGAACATATAACCTATACTATACCAATGGTGCTAAAAAAAAAAAAAATAGAATGCACCCACATTAATTTACATATCTTTGTCTCCTGCCTACAGTGGACCTCCAGAATTCCTGATAGATCTATGGTACCAGTGCCTTATTTAGTTAGTCACCTGGCATGAAGCCAAAAATTTTTGCTGAGTTTTTAAAAATAATTCCTGGAAATACCATAATACAGATCTCTTGTAATGAAACTCATTGCTCAGAGGGTTAGGGTGCGAAATGTGACTTATGTGACTTAATTTGTGCAAATGAAATCAACACATTTTAAATGCCGATCGCGAGTACAAACATTATTATCTGGGAATATATTAATAATGATAGGAACCAAGTCTAACAAAATATATTCTATAGTACTTATGTCCAGTGCTGAAGACCAGGGACCTTTACTGGGAAATGACGTTCAGGGGACAAATATTTAAAACATTCTATGTCCCTTGAGCTCATTTAAAATGATAGATAATGACGGGACTCATAGCTAACCCTTATATTATTTTTCTTCCCCTGCACTAAACCACCCATCCTTTCCCTTACCATTTCCTGACTTGTCTTGCTGGGAAAGAACCTAGCTTGCTAGCATTTTTAAATAATTATCAGGGGCACTGATGTTAAGACAATCAAATTTTTAGCGAACGGCATGCAATAAAGCTTTGGTACTTTATACATATTAAAGTACATATGTTGCTGGAATAAGATATAAAGTGAATATAAGGCAGGCACCATGTTTCTTCAACCCTCTTTAAGGTTGTCTAGGGGCCCATGAAACCCATAGTGCCCTAGCCTGCAAAATTTGGTAAATGTAAAATCTTGAAAGATGATATAAAAAATTCAGTGTTAGAGATGGTGGCTAATTTGGGATGTAAAACACCTTCTCCACACACCACTGGAATTAAAATGTATCTAAAACCAAAATAGAATAGAAAAATAGTTAAACCTGAATTTTTTATTATTATCTGTGTCCCCCTCTTTTTCCTGTGGTCACTGTCAGTGGGAAATAAGGTGATTGCAAATCCAGAATTTTACAGCTGTTCCCTGTACTGTGGAGATATTTGCTCTCTGTGTTTCCAGGAAAATAAGTGATGAGAAATCTTGTTGAGCCACGGACATCAAAGGAAAAAAAAAATGGCAAAAGGATTTAACCCTTTCCCAACCTAGACGTAAAAGATACTATACTTTAAGGTTAGCGTAAGCTTAACTGATTATTTTGTATACACTTGGTTATTTCCTTTGGAATGGTGTTTACTTAATGCCAAGTAGTACTCTGTGCGAAGCTCATCATGGGGTTTTCATTAATGGTACAAAGACATGGGATGAGCATTTAACAAGGAATAATCACCAAGCACTTTAGTGCGGATAATGAGCCCGCCTGTTAATGTATGCTAAATTACAAAAACATTTATTTCCCATTCAATGCTTGTATTTCTAGTGGAAAAAAATAATTTCTACTAATAACAGTTACATAACATTCTGTGCTTTATACATATATCGTTTGCTCCTTTGTCTTCTCGGAGGTTTATAGTTTCTAATCTCCTAATCAGACCATTTAAAAGCAAATGAAAAAATCCACTTGCAAAATTAAAGTTAAAATCAAATAATTAAAATTCTAGATATTTTCCTGTGTTTGCAGTACTGCCCGGAAGAAAAAGTAACCTTTTTGCTGCCACTTTGTGTACATTTTTGTACAATTTAAAAATGGTAAAAAAAAGTAAATACATCAAATTTACAAAACCCACAAATAGTGGACAGACATACAGCATGTTCATTTTACACTGCTGAAAAGTGATTTTTTCACCCTGTAAAACAACCCATTCAGTTTAAATTAGAAATGAAGGGAAAAACATTTGTGTATAGCTATAAAACACATTATCAATACCCTTTTTCCCATTTGTTTATAAGTGATCACATTCCCCCTGTTCTCAGCTGCATAAGAGCTGGGGGAGGAGGAGTAACAAACACTGAACTTCCCAGTTAAAGGCTGTGAGGGGGGGGGGGGACGAGTCTGATCATTGGAGGAGAGCAGACTGAGTTCCCAGCACAGCTAGAGAACTGACCGTGGGACCATGGTATGTACTCCTGCTTAGTGTGGTCAGTTTTTAATAGGAAAGCAGAGGGACTGGCAGGATCAACAGGGATTTAAAGCAAAGGAAACAATACAAAGAGAACAGGATACTTTCTCATACAAGTACATGGTACAGCACGCACCCTATCAGGAATATGAAATGCTGGGTTTACATACTCTTTAATGTGTTTTTCATTACGGTAATTATTTTCATTTTTTTTCCTCTGTATCGTGTGTTCTGTCAAAGTGTTTTATTTAGGATAGTATTGAACAATTAACCCATGCCCCACTTTATAATGTATAGAATACTATATTTATCTTTGCAACCTAAATCACATGACAGCTAAACACACTCTGAAAGAGTTCATTAAAAGAAGTTCAGTAACAGATAATTCTGAACCTTACAATGTGAGTCATCAAAGAGGGTCTAAAAAAACATAATACTAAAGGCTAACTTCATTAAGCTATAATTGGTTTAATAACAACTCTTATGCCGCGTAGACAAGCTTGGAATTTCCGATGGAAAAAGTCAGACGGAATTTTTACATCGGATATTCCGACCGTGCGTATGCCCCATCGGACTTTTTTCGTCGGAAATTCAGACAGACTTAGAAAGAGAACATGTTCTATTTTTTTTCCGATCAGAATTTCCATTCGTCTGGATGCAATTCTGAAGGACTAAAAACCACGCATGCTCAGAATCAAGTCGACGCATGCTCGGAAGCATTGAACTTCATTTTTCTCGGCTCATCGTAGTGTTGTACATCACCGCGTTCTTGACGGTGGGAATTTGGTGTGACAGTGTGTATGAAAGACAGCTTAAACGGAATTCCGTCGGAAAAACCAGTCGGAGTTTATTCCGACGGAAAAACCGGTCGTGTGTACGCGGCATTAGTTGTAGCCATAGTGGTCAATGAGCGCTGAAAATAGCACTCATATGGCCACAAATAAGATAAACATGGTAAAATTGTGAATTCAGTCTTATCTGCTTACATTAATTTAATAGAAGGATGGGTTCAACTGTAGTAATGTTGATGACCTCTACGACTAAGCCCATGAGCAGGTGAAACATGTTAGAGGAGTGTGGCTTAGGAAGAGGCAGAGCTGAAGACTTTCTGATACTCTGATACTGATACTGATACTCTGTGAACCAGGTGGCTTCCTGTGTGCGCTTCAATTTTTTTCTTTTCAGAGTTGTTTATTGGGCAGGATGGGCCTCTGGGAAAATAGCACCTGGCAGGGTTAGAATCACCACATGACTTGGATGGAGCTTTGAGTGGTGCTTCAGGTCATTTGGGTTTTCTGCATTCATATTGTAAAGTAGAGGCTCTAGCAACTTGAATGTCATGAGGTGTAGCACTAATCAGAGAGAAGCTGAGGCCCTGTATACAGCCTGGGCCCAAGAACCAAGGTCCTCTCAGGCATGGAAGAACTGAGTTGAAGACAAGAAAATAAACTTTGTGCCTGCCCCTCACCAGTATTCACTATGGTAGACATGGCAGGTTCACTTTTACAGTCTCCGTACATCTTAGGACCACACAACCTTGACAACTGTCATATTTGGTGGTACCTATATGGGCAGTTTTTTCTAATAGGTCTTGAAGCCTTATTGCGAAAGGCTTATTTTTCTGCTGTTTTAAATATGCACCAACTGCTAAATGATTACATACTAGCTCTAGTTTTTCCCCAGAACTCATCCATGAATGGTAGAAGTGCTTCGAATTTGGTCAGTGACTGGGAAGCTTGGCAGCACACATATATGTGTGGGGACCTGGGCATGGTGGGTCCGTCAATGTTGGAACAGACAATAATGGATGCTTTTTTGAGTTTTCCAGGTATTGCCTGGTCATAACCTCAGATTCAGGAATGTTGGCTGATATTTTCCCCTTTTTAGCACTGGTGCCAGTATGTACACTAGTCCTTGCAAACTTTAGCTTGTACACAATAATGAACTGTTACACATTTTCAGGAAATACTGTACATGGATCCATTTCTTCACTGCAATATTTATGATTAGTTTTTACATTCGCTAGCTACTCTGAATAACTTTGTTTCTCATGCCTGAAATTCCGACCGTGTGTGGGCCCCATCGGAGAAATTCCGATGAATTTCATCGGAATTTAAATATAGAACCTGTTCTATTTTTTCCCGATGGGAGTTTGGTCGGAATAAGGTCTGATCGTGCGTATGGGGCATAAGTGTCTACTGCTAAACCTATCCTTGCAATTTGTCCTTATTCTGTATGAACACTTTGTGGACTGATTCCATCCTCCATCTGATTCTTGAGGTTTGTACTGTACGTATTCTGATGAGCGGTGCGTCATTCTGTATAAGCTCTGCAACCTGCACATTTCTTGTGGCAATTAAAGGCTATGCTCAACCCATGTTTAATAATGGAAAATATCACAGTTCCCCAGGAAGTGAGTCAAGTAGCGAAACTAAACGTTCAGTTGTCAAGAGAACTGAACATGGGTTCAGTGTGACTTTTATTCTGTATGAATTAAGGTTAACTTCCTCAGCTGGGTATACCATAATTAAGGGGATGTGTCTGCTGGTCCGGTATTACAAGTCTGCAGGTTCAGTGTGGTGCACACGAGCCGCTGTTTATAAGGAAGGGAAAGGCTCTTTAGAAACAGGTTAAAATATGTGTAAGATAACTAAAAGTGGATAGAATTTTTAAGTCTTTTCATGCATTTAGTATTTATGTGTAGATATACATACACCTCAAAACAATACCTTGATCTGTAAACATTTTGTTGTTAGGAAACCATCGAAGCCTATCAGTTCATCAAAACAGTGTGCGTTGTGAACTAATCAGCATTTGAATCAACAAATCACAATGTGCATTAGCTAATATTGGCAACATGCTGAGTTATGCTCCGTTCACGACTCTCGCTGTTGGTGCTTTGTGGTGGTACTGGGACAGCCCACATTATCAATAAATGTTGATTTGACTTTTGATGTACATTTATACAACAGTAATTAATATGAAATTCACTGCTTCAAGAAATTACCAAGGTAATCAGAAATATTAGCGTATGGTTTCCAGGTGAAGATGTATGATTTTTTCATGGAACTAGTCCTAAATGTTAGCACTGGGTCAGTTTTGAATTTAAAACTCTATATAACATGTGCAGTTTTCAAAAAGTACAATTTAAAGCTAATGTAAGCATCATTTACAAACCTTTACATCTTTGAGACTTGGCAGTGTTGGTAGGGAAGGTCAGGTTCCCCCCGCGGAGGAGGTTCAGGGGGTAGGCTCACAGTGAATAATGGAAGCTTGGCAGCACAGGAAATGCTGTAGTGATCTGACCCTATACAGGGGTTCTCAGTTGGGCTCAGTTTTTAATGATGAAATTTAGTTTGCAAAACATTTTTGGTAAAATACAATTTTCATCTTTTTTATTCCATGCAATCTGGCTCTTTCAGTCACTTCTTGTCTACATGCTTTGGCATGGGCAGCACATTATTGCAATGGACCGATTGTCTTATAGTGACAATATGGTGGACTATGCCTGCATAATAAGCTTTGGCATGGCCACCCATTGTCGCTATGAAATATAACCATGCAGGAGCACTTTTGGGATACAGTAGCCACCCTGTAAGAAGTCCTTGGAAGGATCAACAGGTATTATTTTAAAATGAACACACTAAAAAAAAATATACAATTACCACGTTAAAGTGGTTGTAAGGACTGAAGGTTCCCTTTATGAATTTTATGCATGAAAGGAAAAAACCTTCAGTATGCTGCTCCCCAGTCCCCCTAATACTTACCCAAGCCCGACTGCAATCCAGCTCTGTGCATTATAGCAGCTGCTCTCCTGGGTCTCTGCCTCCTTTACTGGCTGTCAATCATGGCCAGTGAGGAGGGAGTGGGGACGGAAGCAGGGTCGAGCCCTATTCTGTGTGTCTTATGGAAACACAGAGCAGGGCTCAGGAGTGAGCACACACGAGTGCCCCAATAGCAAGCGTTTTGCTATGGGTGCATTCAGAGAAGAGGAGGAGCCAAAAGCATCAGTAAGAGACTTGAGAAGAAGAGGATCGGAGCTGCTCTACGCAAACCAATTGCAGAGAGCAGGTAAGTATAGCATGTTTGTTATTTAAACAAAACAAAAAAAAAATATATATATATATATAAATTTACCTTTTATTATCACTTTAAAGCTCGTATAAGATTTGATTTTAGTGACTTGATTTAGGTCTATTTTAATACAGACACACATATATATATTTATGCTTAAGCATCATATTTGTGTCTAAGTTCACCATTTAAAAATAAAAAAATAAATTAGACTTAGTGCCTGTATTGCCGATCTTTTGGCTTGTGTCGGTGGCATCTATTTGAAACATTTCTGAAATCATTAAAGTAATATTATAGGTATTTTTTTGTTTTTCTTTCTTTGTTTGCTCCTCATACTTCCCCAAGCGGCACTGCCTGTCTTCAGGTAGGTGGGTGCCCCCTGTGCCATTGGAGTCCCCCCCCGCAGTCTCCACTTGGTGTACTTTCCTGTTTTGAACTACAAGCTTACATGCAGCTGCTCTCAGCGCCCCACACACAGGCAGCCCCAGACACAGAACCAAAGCTTTGCCTCTCCTTCTCCAAAGTGGTGATTGACAAGTGGCTCCCTAGTTTTGGCTTTGATTCTGTGTCTCTCATGCTGCCTGTGTGTGCAGTGCTGGGAGCAGATGCACATAAGATTGTAGTTCAAAACGAGAGCATGTACAAAGTGGAGAGTCCGGTGGGACTTTATAGGTTCTGTCAGGCACGGGGGAAAACCACATATGAGAAGTAGAGCAGTGCAGCCGGAGACAGTGTGAGGAGCAAACACAGAGGAGAAAAACAGGACATGCAAATCCCGCTATCAGCATCTCATTTAACAAAAAAAATTGGCTTTAATATCAATTTAAGGATATGTTGACCGACACATGTGACCTGCAGAAGACCTCCTTCTGCCTTGCATTTCTATAAACTTATATAGGAACCCATTTTAATTTAACACAAAGTTGTCAACACTGGCCTTTAAAAGTTGCATTTAATAATAATAATAAAAACATTAAGTCTATAGATTAGTAAACAGTGGGGGTGGGTTAATTTTCTAATGGCAAATAGGCAAATAGGCTGTGCAGTTGCTCCAGAGCTTAGTAAATGAGCAAAAGCTCTGCTGACTTTCATTATCCAATCATGTGCAAGTAAAAATGCTGTTTTTATTTTTATTTTCCTTGCGCGTGATTGGGTACTTGAAGCTTTACCCCATTTTCTAAGCTCTGGAGCAACTGTACTTTGCAAAGTCTATTTGGCTATCAACCCCATAGTGTAACAGAGTTGTAGTATGCCATAAAAATCAGTTTGGAAGCATTCCAAGTGCTTGCACTGAATGGCAGGTGCATTTCCATTCTCATCAGTAGTTGCCCTACTAAGGGGCCCACATTATATTACAGGCAGGGCCCAATTTACAGCTAGGCTCCAACATCATTCAATGACAACTTTCAACGTTGTGACGTTGTGACTATATTTACACTCTTTAATTATCATTGTATTATTTTATATCTTTCCATTACCTCTGTTTTTGGTTATCTCTTCGGTTTCCATACTGTAGGACAAGGTAGATCATAATTCCGTGGAATGTCAGGTTAGAATGTGAACAGGAAAATTGACTTACGCAATACAGCAACTAACATTTCCTGTCTGTCACTGTCCCCATTGTGAAGAAATGGATTCCGGAATTATCACACTATAAATCTGAGGATCATCTTCGCCAACCACTTCCCTTCTTCTCTCCACTCCTTTCCTCGCGTGCATGCATACCGCTGCATAGATATATAAATATAAAACCTAATTTCACAGTAATTAACATAAAACCAGCCAGGATACACAGAAAGTTTTGTGTCTATTACAGTATTAAATATATCTCTTCAGAGCCAGACACACCTGGGAGACATGAGGAGAACGTTTTCTTTATAGGTAAAGAAAGACTAATACATGCTCAATGTCATTTCATGTTGGTTAAATGTAGAAAGACCTTCTCATTTGCTTTATTTAAAACCCCTTTGTTGACCAGAAATCCGTTTCTGCTTTATTTTTAGTTTGCCTATTACACATTGTTAAAATATATGTACAAGTACCATCGCGCTACCATGATAAGTATAATCTTGCAATATATCAGAATGTTATATTACCGGGCTTGCTGCTAAACACTGATGTGTATTCCCACACCAACTGAACACTGCTAAACCTTTTTGTTATTGCACATTGTTATCAAATTCTAAGTATAATTGTGAAAATCAAAAATAATAATGAAAAAAGTGCCAAAGCAATAAAAATAATACATTTATTATTTTGGATGTTGCACAACTATAACTCTCACAATTCTGCTATAGTAGGGCATTGTGAAACATTGCATTCATTGACTGCAAACATGCTCTTTTGTATATATTACTTGTTTATTTATCATTATGTGTAGAACCCCGGCAACCAGTGGCGGTCCAACCATATTGGGTGCAGGGGAGCCACCCCCTTAATCCATGCATCCGGCCCCTAATTTACATATAGCGTGCCGGACGCATGAATTCCAATGTTTTTTTGTTTTGACGCACGTGATTAGAGCATGAGGCTCTAATTAGCTTAAAAAAAAGGGTGGGCTCGGGGCGCAGTAGACCACCCAGTTGTATGACAAAAGCGAATTATTATTTGTTATTGTTGTCCTGATTCTCTTCCCAGCCAATCAGGAAGCGAGTCCTGAGACCCGTCTCCAGATTGGCCAAGAGTAGAAGCGATGCTATCGGCCACCGAGGAGGAGGAGGGGGAGACGCAGGGGAAGCTGCCATGAATCCCAGGATGAGGAGACACCGGGTGTAGCTGCCCAACCTACCGACCGGGGGGGGGGTGTCAGCTTGTGGATATATATATAACACCAGGCACCACTGCTGGCAACACTTCCAGTTACACAGATCATGGAGAATTAATATGAAAAAATGACTGCTTAGACCCATAAGTCCTTTTTTCCACTACTACTTTTCCTTTGTACTAATTTTTGAGGTCCATTCATCAAACCAAAAACAATGACAACCGAGGAGAAAAAAAGGGGGATTTTTTCCAAAAGAGGGACATTACCTCCAAATGAGGGACAGTGCGGACCTATGTCTTTTAAATGATTATACATACTGTAGAGCAGTGATTCTTAATTAATTTTTCTTCACCAAGGCCTCACATCTTGGTCACAGAAAACTCTTGGGGCTTAATTATTTGATATCCTAGAAGTAAAAATGTAAGATTTGTGGGAGGTGGTAGAAAATTGAACTGCTATACACATCATACGCCACAGGTTTATCATAATTAGCGATAAAGCAAAAGTCTGAATGAAAATAATAAATAAAATGTGCAGTTTGGCATAGTAAAGCCTTTCAGGCCTCACTAACTTGGACAGTTGGCCTCAAAGTTGGAGAACCTATTGTAGAAGCTCAAATTTACAAACTGTGCTGGGGCCAGTTCACACCAGACGCAGTTCCGTTCAGTTCCGTGTGCTTTTTTTCTGCACAAAATGCGTGCACAGTATTTTCCATTTATTTCAATGGCTCTAGTTGGCTCTAGTTCACACCATGCAGTCAGTTTCCGGTGAGTTTCTGCACCGGAAACTGACTGCATGATTTGAACTAGAGCCATTGGAATACATGGAAAACACTGTGCATGCATTTTTAGTGCAGAAAAAATGTGCACAAAACTGAACGGAACTGCGTCTGGTGTAAACTGGCCCTTAAGGAAAATGTGAAGATGTTATGCATATTGGATACTCTGGGCATCCTCTCTTTTTCCCCATTACTACCAACACAGCTAATGTGGTTGCTTTCAAAGAACTTTCCATGTTAAATCTCGATATAAAGATGATATACACTTCAAAAGAACATCCTTATTTTGCTACAAAGGACAATTTCTGATTTCACATTTAGCATACAGTATCTTCAAGTGAAATGTCATCTTTATGGTTCTATTTAACAGAGAGGGGAGAGGTTCCAGACAAGAGACCAGGGCCAGATATACCATGAGGCATAGCAGGCCTGTGGTAGCCTTTTCCTTGACTGTTATCAGCCACACATTTTGTACCCCATCATCAATAAATATACAGTCATAGCAGTGGTGCTGGTATCATCTCTCTACGTTCTTGTGTTTTGATTGGACATTGCAGGCCTCTTCTGCAATAAAAACCTTACCTGTTCGGAATTTTTAGCTTTAGTTACACTTTATTTACCGTATATACTTGAGGATAAGCCGACCCGAATATAAGCCGAGGCGCCTAATTTTACTGGGAAAACTTATTGACTCGAGTATAAGCCTAGGGTGTCCATCTGCTTGCCTCACTGTGCCTCAGTTTGCCTCACTGTGTCCATGTGCATGCCTCACTGTGTTCATGCCTCACTGTGTCCATGCCTCACTGTGCCCATGCCCAGTGGCGTCACTAGGGTTGGTGTCACCCGGTGCGAAAAAAAATGGTGTCACCCCCCAACAACTATAGTCCCCCCTCAGTACAGACCCCCCTCCACTAACTACAGACCCCACTCCCACAGTATAGATCCCTTCCCTCAGTACAAACCCGCTCCACTAAGTACAGACTCTCCGCCATCAATATAGACCCGCCTCCCTCAGTATGAACCCCCACCTCAGTGCAGACCGCTCCATCAGTACAGACACCCCCACCTCAGTGCAGACCCCCTCAGTTACAGACACCCCCCCTCAGTTACAGACACCCCTCGTACAGACACCCCCCTCAGTACAGACACCCCCCTCAGTAACAGACACCCCCTCGTACAGACTCCCCCTCGTACAGACCACCCCTCGTACAGACCACCCCTCAGTTACAGACACCCCCTCAGTTACAGACACCCCCCTCAGTACAGACACCCCCCTCAGTACAGACACCCCCTCGTACAGACTCCCCCTCGTACAGACCACCCTTCAGTTACAGACACCCCCTCAGTTACAGACACACCCTCAGTTAAAGACCCCCCCTCAGTTACAGACACCCCCCTCAGTTACAGACACCCCCCTCAGTACAGACACCCCCCTCAGTACAGACACCCCCACCTCAGTGCAGACCTCCTCAGTTACAGACACCCCCTCAGTTACAGACACCCCCCTCAGTACAGACACCCCCCTTGGTACCAGACCCCCCTCAGTACAGACACCCCCTCAGTTACAGCCCCCCTGGTGCAAACTCCCCCTAGTGCAGACCCCAGCAGTACAGACACCCCCTCCCCCATCAGTAAAGATGCCCCCCTTACCTTACAGACCTCAGAACAGAGCGGCAGATACACACAGCGGTGTGTCTCTCGAGCGCGGGCTCCTCCTCCTCCTCTGTGGATGTAAACATAGAGGAGGCAGAGGGGGCGGCGGCTTCCTTCCGCTCCGCTGAGGGACACAGCCGCAGCGTGAGCCTAAGGCACAGGGCAGCGGGCAATGTCAGTGTGGTGCCGCTGCGCTACCCACGGGTGTCACCCCTCTAGTGGGTGTCACCCGGGTGCGGCCCGCCCCCCCCCGCACCTGGCTAGCAACGCTAGTGCCCATGCCTCACTGTGTCCATGCCTCACTGTGCCCATGCCTCACTGTGTCCATGCCTCACTGTGCCCATCCCTTACTGTGCCCATGCCTCACTGTGTCCATGACTAGACTGATGTTTAACATGGGAGTCTATGGAAGGGGTGCCCGGGTTTGAAAAATCGGTGCTCCCCAGCCGTAGGTCCCCCAGACAACAAACTTTGCACACTTGTAGAGGAGAAATAGTGAAAGTGAAAAGTTTTGGGTCCAGAGGACCTACGACTGGCCGGTACTGGGTCCCCAAAGTCACCGGAGAAATTACTGTTTAACATGGGAGTCTATGAAAGGGGTGCCCGGGTTTGAAAAATCGATGCTACCCGGCAGTAGGTCCCCCGGACAACAAACTTTGCACACTTGTAAAGGAAGAGTGGGGCTACATGTGTGCCAAGTTTGGGGTCCAGGGGACCTACGGCCGGCTGGTACTGGGTCCCCAAATTCCGGGAGATCAGGCGCAAAAAGGTGACTCAAGTATAAGCCGAGGGGGGCATTTTCAGCACAAAAAAATGTGCTGAAAAACTTGGCTTATACTCGAGTATATACGGTACATATTTTCAGATTATTCTAAGCCAAGCAAAAGACCAGTACAAAAAATTAAAATAAAATATTTTTTTGTAAAATAAATGATCCTAGAGGTGATTGCTTTGACAACAATTGTGTGCCCACTAATTGAAGTGATGGAATTCCAGCACCACAGTAAGACACCTTATTTATCAGTAAGTTTGATGCAGTTTATTATATCTACAGTATAATACTTTCTTTTTTTTCCCCATTTTTTTATTTTCACAACTTTTCATTGAAAATGTTAAAAAGAAGAACGTGTAAAATTCTGGCCAATGGTTACATTTAAGAACCCTTCCACAACCGGTGCAATATATATACTTGGCCATGTCAGGTAGGGGTGGAGCAGTGTTTTTTTGGATTGTATAAGTGACCAGGTGGTAATATTAGGAGGGTTAAGAGAGGTTACATAAAAAAATGAAGAACAAAGGTTCCAATTATTTAGTGTTTGCTACCCCTCACTGCAAATCCCTTCATTGGCTTCTGCTCATCAAACAAATAAACAACGTACAAAATCATCCATAACTTTGCCCCCAACGATATCACCAACCTCATCTCAAAATACCAACCAAACCATTCTCTTCGCTCCTTCCAAGACCTCCTGCTCTCTAGCTCCCTTGTCACCTACTCTCATGCTCAAATCCAGGACTTTTCCAGAGCCTCTCCCATCCTCTGAAACTCCTTACTTCAATCTGTCTTACTCTATCTGTCTTTAGACAATCCCAGAAAACTCATCTCTTCAGAGAGGCCTATATTAATCTGTACATTTACTTTCTCGATCAGCTCATCCATTACAGTTCTTACTTTTTTTATCACTTTAAAGCCTCATATACAGTCAGACTTCAAACAAACTTTTCCGTGGATTTTTGTTCATAGGGCGTTGGCCGTGAACTTGGTATGCATACACACGGCAGGACTTTTTCAGCCAACTTTCACCAAATCACATGGTTTTTCTGCTCTTTACCACCACCCTTTGGTCAACTTCGGCTATTGTTGGTTGATTTTAACATTGGTTCAGAACATGCGTGTTTGTACTTTGGACTAAAGTCCGATGGACTTCTGTACAGACGATCAAATTTTGCACCGTAGGACTTGTGTTGCTGAAAAGTGTGGACGTTTGCAGAGCGAACATTTTTCCGAAAAGTTTGTCCGATGGAGCGTACACACGGTCAGATTTGTTTGAAAACCTGCTCATTTAGAAGTTTTTTGTCAAAAAGTCCGACCGTGTGTATGGGCCTTTAGATTGTAAGCTCTAACAAATCCTCTGATTGCTCTTATATTGAAATGTGTTGTAACTGTAGTGTCTTCCTCCATTTTGTAAAGTGCTGTGCAAACTGTTGGTAGTATATACATCCTGTATAATAATTATAATAATAATAATACATAGGGGGATATCCTAAAACTGACACAGTAGGTGAGACCCTCAGCAAAGAGTCCTCCAGTATTGAAATGGAAATTGGCAGCTCTAAAAACAAACATTTTTGCTTAATAACATACCCTGGAAAATTTCACAACTTGCATTTCCTCAGAAGTGATAGTTTGTTTTCAATGTTTCACAGATGGGGGGCATGTAATTCCCAGATTCTTTCCAGCATGGGGAGCATTACCTCATAGAGACAGATTTGCATGGAACATCTGTATCCTCTCAATATTTATCTCATTGGGACAATTACATTTTTCATTGCAATACAGTATACATGAAGAGAGGGGGTGAAGAAAAAGTATGTAGGGGGAGGGGGGGCAGGGGGAATTGGGGCTCATGTCTACAGCCGATTTTGTCAGGCACTGTGTTTTCTATTCAAACTACAAACGCAGTACTTGATAACAAAAGGCTGCATGTGACCTACTTTGCATACAGTTGAAACGCATCTTAAAAAGCTATGCTACATTCAAAAAAATGCAGCGCGATGCAGCCTCTGATTTGTCGTGTACTTTTCAATTAAAGTCTATGGGGTTTTGCTGACCTGCATTTGACAGGCTTTCCAAACGCATGTCAAACAATGCCCATGATATGAGACCTTAACGAACCTGTTACATTGTCCTGAGTGGGACACTTATCTACCACCGTTCTTTTATAATTGGCAAAGTCGTAAATGCTTATTTTATAACTGCCAATGCAGAAACCACCCTTAGGTGACCAGTGCACTCATCAAAGTAGAATTCCAGGCTAAACCTAACGAACCTTAAAAATGCTCCCTTCACCCTCCTAACACCATGTTGACTAACCTATGTAAGAAACGTGTATATGCTTACCCATGTTCACCCTGCTCCAGTCCATTCACATGATCTACTCAGCCAGCAGCGGCTGCAGGAGGGAGGAAAGAGCACCGACAATGGCTGGAATGCCTGGGAGTGGTGACATCACCCATAATCTCCTATGGCTCAGCCATTGTCGATGCTCCCTCCTCTCCCCTGCAGCTACGTCTGACTAACACAGGGAAGCCAGATCACGTGAATGGATCAGAGTGGGTTGAAAATGGTTAAGTATATAGATCGTTTTTACACAGGTTAGTCAGCATAGGTGTTAGGCGGGAGCATTTTAAGACTAGTTAGGTTTAGCCTGGATTTCTACATTAATGACTGTGAACCGGACTGCCATCAGACAGCTTGATTCATAGGCACAATGTACAGAGCCAATCTGAGTGGCTCTGTACTATGTGATCGCTGTGATGACCAATCACAGTGATCACACAATGTAAATAGTGTAAGTAAAAAATGAAGTCACAGCAGAAGGCAATCAGTGGGTGCCGGCCAAAGGATGTCTGCCGGCACCCACTGATCTACGAAGAGAGAGGCTGGATGGAGCTCTGCATAAGTAAAGAATGAAGAGCTCCATCCTGACAGCGGGGAAGAGATGGATAAAAAAAAATCCATAATTTCCCTTAGTAAAAACAGCAGACATTGTACACAAAAACACTGGTTAGGCACACATTTAACCCCTTGATCACCCTAGATGTTTAACTCCTTCCCAGCCAGTGTCATTAGTACAGTGACAGTGCGTAATTTTAGCACTGATTATTGTATTGGTGTCACTGTTTCCCACAAAGTGTCAAAAGTGTCAGATTGTTTGCTGCGATATCGCAGTCCTGCTATAAGTCCATTACCATTACTAGTATAAAAAAACAAATAAGTGAAAATTCCAGTATATATCATAGTTTGCAGATGCTATAACTTTTGCGCAAACCAATCACTATACACTTATTGGGAATTTTTTTTTACCAAAAATATGTAGCAGAATACATATTGGCCTAAGTTTATGAAGAATTTTTTTTTTTATTGGATATGTTTTATAGCAGAAATATATATATATTTATTTATATATATATATATATATATATATATATATATATATATATATATATATATATATATATATATATATTTCTGCTATAAAACATATCCAATAAAAAAAAATAGAAAAGCTCTATTTGTTGAAAAATAAAAAATATTTGAGTACAGTGTCACATGGGCGTGCAATTGTCAGTTAAAATAATGCAGTGCCATATCGCACAAAATGACCTGGTCATGAAGCGGGGGGGGGTAAATCTTCCGGAGGGCAAGTGGTTATGAGCATAGGTACTCTGGTCTAGATTTATGTTTGATGAAATATGTGACCTGTCTGATTTGGTGATTGACTTTTCTTTGCAGATTCCAGCCCAGTGGACGCCATCAGATGTCATGTGACAGTGCGGAAGGATGTATCTGCCCCCCCGGAGAAGATGAGGTGGATGGTGGGTCCTCTTCGCCTATTCTCTCCCCTCCAGCCCCCCTTTAGCTTCCATGACTAATACATAGCTGTATATTTCTGTAAGTTCCTGCATTGTACAATTACCCCTCTCTGATTTGTCACCTGTGTTCAAAATGTTGGAGTTTGTAACAGTAATTTCAAAGAAGAAAAACATTGTATTAAAAAGAAGAAAAATCTAAATTGCACTCAATAAAAATGAATCAAAATCCTCATTGTTTGTTTTCATTTCAGATGAGAAAGACACCTGACTGCTACATAGAAATATGCTGGAGGGAATGGCACTATTGTCTACACGATAAACCATTATGCTAGTCAGACAAAGGGTGTATCCAAACATGTTTCTTCTTTTTATAGGGGTTATACAGACTAAAAAATAAACATCCTTCATAGACTGCTGGGGACAATCAAATTATTTGATATCACTCCACATGTTCAGTTTTTATTAGTACTGCTTGTAGTTGTGTAATCATCCAGGCAGGGAAATGCTGTACAAAAGATAGCAGAAGCTTACTCCAGGCATGATTGACAGAGAAGCCAGCCAATTAAGTGTGGTGGCCAATACCTCTCTCAGAACATCTTCTACTCTCCATTTTTGTAATTCAATTTTAATTGGAGGAAAGTAAGATAACTAATATCCGAGCGACTCATTTTTGTGCCATTCCTGTTTTTTAACTTTTCTTTTTCTGGTTTTCGACATTGAATGTTTTCATATTGAACTTTACAAATTAGAGAAAAAATATGAATATTAACTCCAGCCAAACTTGAACTGTAATAATAGATGAACGCTAATGAAGTGTGTGCAATGTGTGGCCGCAGCTGTATTGTGTAATTCTCTTACTTTCTATGCCCTTGTACAGTACAGTCAATGCTGAACCTCGGGCGATGAAATCTACAGTCCCGGCTGGAGCATACAGGTCACAGCAGGGCATCCATCCTGAAAATGTCTTGCATTCTTTTCAATGAATGCAAGGCAATTTGTGGTTGGATGAGGTATGGATGAAAATTATGACCCCTTCCTCCAATCACAACATGTCTTGTGTTCATTGAAAAGAATGCAAGACATTTTCTGAATGAACCAGCAATAGAGTGAGCAACCTGCTATGATCTATGTACTCCAAAACTGTTCAGCCCTGACTGTACTGTATGGGGGGGGGACTAAAAGTAAGAGCGTTACTTAACACTGCAGTTAAAGTCTAACTCCAGGCTTCTGTCATTTTAAAACGTTTATGTGGACATAGATGGGCCAAACAAATAGTTTCCTTCACTAACTGATGAGCCCCCTGTGACCACTGTGTGCAGCATCAGCTACATACAGTTTACAACAATGTGTTCTGGCATCAGAACAATGATTTCTTGTTCCATCCCCAGGAAAAATATTTAGTTGGGCTGAACGCTGCTCAGCCATTCACAGGAAGCTTTGCATTTTCCGCATGAATGCAAGACTTGCTCTGTTTGGCAGAGATAAAGAGGTGGGCAGATAACACCACAATCTTCACCTCATTCAAACAAAGGAGGCCTTAAACTCATTTGGAAAAAACAAAGCTTCCTGTGAATGACTGATCAGCATGCAGCTCAACTTCATTTTGTTCTGGGAACTGCCCCACTGCCTTTCCCACTAATGCTATATACAGTTTATACAGCGTTCACACTGGGTGTACCTGTTAGTGAAGGAAGTAGTTTGTTTGGACCAGCTTGATCCAAACAATCTAATTTAAATTGACAGAAAGCTAGAGTTTCGACTTTAAGCTTTACCAATGTAGCACTACCCCCGTAGGTGCCACTTGGTAGATTGAGTTCTCTGTTCTTCTGCCTTGAATCTGAGAACAACCTCAGCCACACTGACACACCAGGTTAAGCAAATGGATACTGCCCTGCTATTGGGAGTACAAATACAGATATCCTGCACACAATTAAGGTTCAGTATCAAAGAGCAAACATCAGACTGGTTGGTGGTAAATGAACCCAATATACTGTCACGGCTTGCAGTAAATAGCAGTATGCACATAAATGAGTAAGTAAAAGATTAGGTCAATCACAGGTCACTAGACAATATGTTTCCTAGGCTATAACAGCATATACTGGAGTTCTATGCAGCTATTGGTATTAGAAAACAGTAACAACAATAATCAATACTGCGATAACTCCTCTGTAAACAGTAGGCTATATCCACTATAGAGTGCAATCTTTATGAATAACAGAGATAAAATTTAAAACTCCCTAAAGAAATACCTCTTACTATGGATAATAGGCAAAGTTTTTGTGAAGCAGCTATCTGAGTGAGCAGTCTTTAGCCCTAGTTCTTCAGCCGGCTAGCGTTGGGGGCGTTTTTTTATTGTGGTACACATGAGTACAGTCCCAGTAAAGTCTGCATGCAGTAAGTAAATAATGCTGCTAGTTAAATGGCCAGTCCCTATGTGCTCAGTCTTTGCTAGCAGCAACAGGTTAGCGGTAGCAGTTTCCTCTCACCAATTCCAGCAATACAACAACCGGTGTTCCGCTGTCCTGATGTCAGCTAACTTCCTGATCTGCCTCAGTGGTAGATATGCACACAGGAGGAGCGATAGGCACACTTTGGTCTCTTCGCAAACTTCGGTCCCCTCGCAGCAAACAGAAAATCCCTCAGTATTCAGCCTGTAAAAATACAGCTCTCTCTCTCTTTTTATACCTGGCTCACATTGAAAATTGTAGTCCAGTAGTCCATTAACTGCCATAGTTAAGTTTCTTTCTCAAACTTCATCTCCCATGATTCAATTATGTCAATCATCCAGTCTCTTGAGCTCCTTCTACTTGTCAGCTCCCTCTGGTGGATGGAGGTGAGGTAGCATTAACCCATTCACCTGAAGACCATTGGAAGCACATAGAGCACTAAAAGTACAGTTTGACCATAAAGTTTTTACTACATCCCCCCAACCGCTAGTGTGAATGAGCCCAATTTAGCCCAACTCCAGGCAACTAAAAAATTATCGGCAGCGCCCAACTGCAAGGTTTAATAGCTTGTTTTGTGTAGGGGAGAGGTGAAACAGTTTTACCTACCTGATCCTCTGCTACTCTGGCAGGCAGCGCTCCCCCAAATTCGGTGGTGAACTGTCCCTCGGCATCCTCATGTCCAGTGCAGGGCTATGAACCCTAAACTAGTGGAGTGTCGGGGTGAAGACACTGTGGGGGTCGGTCGAGCTGCAGGGAGGAGCTGAGGATTGGGTAAGTAAATCTCCTTTAAAGTGTTACTAAACCCAGGACCCTGCATTTACTATATCTGGTCTCCCACAGTACACAGAACATGGAAATGCAATTATTTAAATAAATATAAACTGCTAAATACCTTTTCTCATCAGCAGTATATAGCAGACTTGTGACTTCTATCACTGGTTAAAGCTTGTTTTCATTCTCCTCTGACTGTCCAATGAGGCTGCATGACTCCTGACTTTCTGTCTGGACAGTGCTGATTGGTCCTGTGCCAATCACATGAACCCTTTCAAAAAAAAATAATCTCTAGCAATACACACCAAACTGAGCATGTGCAGAGTGCCCCCAAGGCTCTGTTCTATCAGCAGATAGATTGGGGACTGTGGAAGAAGGGGTAGATCAGAGAAGACAGGATCAAACAGCCTTTTTACACAATGCGCAGGACTAACCCCTTAGGTTCCACAGTGAGTATAACAAGCATGCTTTACTCCGTATACAGACTGATTTTACTGGTGTAGGTTTAGTAACACTAATTGTTCCCCTTGACCTACAAAAACAAATAACCTTTGCAGTGCTGGCACAGCCACACTGCATGGGATACTTGTTTAGTTGCCTGGAGTTGGTCTTTAAACACCATAGACATGTTTGTTATTTGTTGGTTATGACAGGCATAGTGATCTAATGCTTGTTTGTGAGAGATAGTAGTATTAGTAATGATCAGTGACATACTTTTTTCTGATAAAAGCTTAGTGATGAACAGAGGAACAATGCTATGTGCTTCAGCTGTCCTTCCAATGAGATGCAGAAAAGTGGAGATCACTGGAGCTAAGGCTGAACATAAAGACGTGAATCCTGGAGGATAGCAGTTGCTAAAGCTACAGTAAAATGTTATCAAGACAACAGCTACCAAATATTTATGTATACAACCTATTGGAGTGCAGATATCTTTAGATTGTGGCAGTGGTCTCCAAACTGTGGCCCGAGGCCCAGATGTGGCCCTTTGCTTGCTTTTATCTGGACCTTGGGGCACTATTTCATCCACTGATACCAACAATAAAGTATAATTCCCCTCCCCCCCCCCGCTGACACCAAGGAAAGGGCACAATTCCTCCCAATGACACCAACAATGGGATCCAATGACATCAACGATGGGGTACAATTCCTCCAACTGACACCAATAATGAGGGGCAATTACACTCACTGAAGCAAACGATAGGGCATTATTATTTCCCACTGACTTTGGGACCTTTTCTACTCCCACTGGCCACTATCCGGCCCTCCTAAAGTGTGAAGGACAGTAAACTGGGCCTTTGTTTTGAAAGTTTGGAGACCCCTGGATTATGGGATGACACTGTACAAAAATGTACATTTTGCTGACATACTGTAATTAATCCAGTGTTATGCTGCTTTCAAACCATGACCGTGCATTCTGAAAGATAAAAAAAGATACAATAAATACAATTCTAATTCTAAACCAATGTTCAGACTTCTAACGAGAGCTCAGCATGTATTTTTGAAAACCAGGTCTGGGCTTACGTAAGGCTGAAGTAATTAGGAGCAGACAATAGTCTGACCTTTAGCAGTGGTAACTATAGCATTCTTTTTTCTGTAAACTCAGAGAAGAGATGTTAAAGTATTATCATGTTTAATAATCTTCTCAAGGTTTTGGTTTAGAGGGGAGGTAAGCTGTAGGCAGAAGCTGAAAAACACTGTTAGCGTAATAATAATAATAGTTAAAGGAACCCTGTATTGATAGAGATAAGGAAGCTGCCATTGCTGAGCTCCTCCTAAATCGGAGTTCCACCTATTTAAAAGTCAGCAGCTACAAAAAGTTTAGCTGCTGACTTTTAATAATCAGACACTCACCTGTCCCACGGTCCAGCGATGCGGCCGCACGGAGCTCCACTCCTCTCCCCCTCCTCTCTGTGGCGCCGGAATTATAACTGTGGCCGGGCAATCTTCTAGGACCTGTGACGTGTCCCAGAAGATAACAGGCAGAGAGGGGGGAGAGGTGACCTTAACCTGGGAGGAAGTTGGAGCTGGGTGCCTCTAAAAAGAGGGTATCCGTTCCCCCCAAAAAAATAATGGCATGCCAAATGTGGCATGTCAGAGGGTCACCTTCACTTAAAGCGGAAGTACCATTTTTGGGTGGAACTCCGCTTTAAAAACACTGTGGGGTTGATTTACTAAAACTGGAATGTACAAAGCCTGGTGCAGCTCTGCATAGAAACCAATTGAATAAGCTGAAGTTGGAAGCTGATTGGCTACCATGCACAGCTGCACCACATTTTGAACTCTCCAGTTTTAGTAAATCAAACCCCTTTTGTTTCTGAATTCAATAATTTCTTATCCTCTAAACAAGCATTCATTGCATTCATTCAGTTCCAAGTCAGTGACTTAAGCAGGCCATACATAGTCGAATTTCGAACAAATTTTCTTTTCAAAATCAAAAAGTCAGTTTTTTTTGTGATCCTATGATGCCACCATTGATTTTCGAAATTCGGCCGACCAAGCCTTCAATTTCACCTCATGTTGCTACAGAAAAGAATTTTCGTGGCCGAGAATCTTCTTTTCTCTCCGGGAATATTCTTTTCTTGCACATGCACATTTTTTTTTTCTATTACATTTCTTGCACGATTCTCCCATCATTGATTAGAAAATCGTTCTTTTTCCAAAAATTTACAACAAGTCAGATTCCTCAAATTTGATTGCCGCACGAAAATCAGTTGTTGCTGCAGCCCCCTAACGGTGCGAAATTTGTACGAAAATTCTTTGATACGATTTTCGAAAGAAAATTCTTTCGAAATTCGAACCGCGTATGGCCAGCTTTAGAAAGTATTTAACCACTTAACGACCGCCCACCGCCGATTTACGTCGGCAGAATGGCACCGACAGGCAGAATCACGTAGATCTACGTGATCGCCTTTGTGCAGTTGGGGGGTCCATCCGGACCCCCCTTCACTGCAGTGAGCGGCCGTTAAGTGTTCGGGAGCGATCAGGCATGAGGGGGCGGCCGCTCGATTCCGCCCCCCCCCCTCGCGATCGCTCCCGGCGAATGAAATTGCTTCCTCCTGCCTGAAATGTAAACACAGGCTGGAGGAAGTGATGTCATCTCCCTCGCCGCGGTCTTTTCGTTCCCGGCGCCGAGGAGAGAAGAAGCAGGTTAGTGCACCAACAGTCCACTGACACGTAGGTACACATAGGCACACAAATCACCCCCCAGTCACCCCCAGATCACCCCCCAGGTCACCCCAAAGCCCCCAATCACAGTGTCACTGATTGCAGTGATCATTTATTTTACTGATCACTGCATTTAGTGTCATCTGTGATTGTAAAAAGTTGCAGGGCAGTTAGGATTAGGCCCCTTTAGGTCCAGGGTAGCCCCCTAACCCCCCCTAATAAAGGTTTAACCCCTTGATCACCCCCCAGGTAACCCTTTCACCCCCTAACTTCAGCGTCACTAAGCGATTGTTTTTCCGATCGCTGTATTCGTGTCGCTGGTGTTTTAGATAGGCAGTTATTTTTTTTTAGGTTCGCCGCAGGTTTTTATTAGTGTCAGGTACCCCCATATATTATTTTAACCCCCTGATTGCCCCTAGAGTTAACCCTTTCACCAGTGATCGCCGTATAAGCGTCACTGGTGTCACTGGTTAGCCAGTAAGTTATTTAGTTATTTAGGTTACCCGTCAGGTTTTTATATAGTGTCAGGTACCCCCATATTTAACCTAATAAAGGTTTTAACCCCCTGATTGCCCCTAGTTAACCCTTTCACCAGTGATCACCATATAAAGGTTACGGGTGACGCTGGTTGATTAGTTTGCTTTTTATAGCATCAGGGCACCCGCCGTATATAACCCAATAAAGGTTTAACCCCCCTGATCGCCCGGCGGGTGAGATCAATTAGGTTTTAGCGCCAGAGAGGGTCTGCGTCGCCCCAGGCAGTGTTAGGTTAGTGCCAGTAACGCTAACACCCACGCGCAAAGCATACACCCCCCTTAGTGGTATAGTATCTGATCAGATCTATACTAGCATCCCCAGCGGTTTAGGGTTCCCAAAAACGCAGTGTTAGCGGGATCAGCCCAGATACCTGCTAGCGCCTGCGTTTAGTCCCTCCGCCCAGCCCAGCCCAGCCCACCCAAGTGCAGTATCGATCGATCACTGTCACTTACCAAACACAACACACATAACTGCAGCGTTCGCAGAGACAGGCCTGATCCCTGCGATCGCTAACAGTTTTTTTGTAGCGTTTGATATATTTGCTAACGACAGTCAGGTGCTTTTTTTCCTGTGAATCTTACTAGTGTACCCCTAAATTTAGAGCCCAAAATGGCAAGACAAAGGTACACTAGTAAAGAGGCCTACGAGATTCTGAGCATGACAGATAGTGAAGAGGAGGTCACGTATCTGTCAGATTCAGGCTCAGAATATCTTCCCGTAGAAGACAGTGACGTCAGCGGCCCCACGTCAGATAGCTCTGACGACGAAGTTGAGGTCCCTGCTAAGGTCAGGTGTACCCGATCCCGATCTTCTGAGGTTGTTGAGGAGCAAGAACCGCAGGTCTCTCGTATCATGGAGCAGAGTAGTACTAGCGCCGCTATTCCTTCTGGTGAACTGGCAAGCACCAGCGGCCTAGTACAGCCTGGACGTACATCCAGCACTGCAGTAACACTTGGTGACGTGGCGAGTCCCATAAGTGCAGTTCAAGCTGGCGAGGTGGCAAGCACAAGTAGTGTCCCGCTGCCACCAAGAAGACAAAGGCAGGCCCGTCGTGCCCATACTGCCCTTCCTGCAGAATTCGCCTATCCTGATTGGGTCCCCACCACTTCTGCAGAACCCGTACTTCCCCCATTCACTGCCCAACCCGGTATTCAGGTGGAAACAGCTGATTTTATTCCAATTGATTTTTATTCGCTGTTTTTCACGGAAGATCTCTATAGATCTATTGTGGACCAGAGTAATTTATATGCTGGTCAATTTATCACCGCTAACCCCCAGTTGCCTAAAATTGCCAGAAATTGGAAACCAATTACGGTTTCCGAATTTAAGACCTTTCTGGGCCTTTCCCTCAACATGGGCGCACATAAATTTCCGTCATTGCGTGCTTATTGGTCCACGCACCCAATTGACCACATGCCCGTGTTCTCTGCCTCCATGTCCAGGGCACGATACGAGCAGATTTTGCGGTTCATGCACTTCAACGACAATGAACTTTGTCGTCCACGTGGGGACCCTGAATACGACCGGCTCTATAAAATTCAGCCCCTCATAAACCACTTCAACGAACGTTTTGCAGCCTTGTTTACTCCCGATCAAGTTGTCTGCGTTGATGAGTCCCTGATTAAATTTTCTGGCCGCTTGTCTTTCAAGCAGTACCTTCCCAGCAAGCGTGCCAGATACGGGGTCAAGCTCTACAAGTTCTGTGACAGGGCAACAGGCTATGTAGTGAACTTTACGGTTTATGAGGGAAAAGATAGTCAGATTGAGTCGGTCAACTGCCCGGATTACATAGGGAGCGCTGGCAAGATAGTGTGGAACTTGGTGTCACCCTTATTCGGAAAGGGGTACCACTTGTATGTGGACAATTATTACACGAGCGTGCCACTGTTTAGTCACTTGTTTGATCATCAGATTGGAGTATGTGGCACCGTGCGACCTAATCGCCGGGGCTTTCCCCAGCGGCTTGTAGATGCCCGTCTTAGGCTGGGGGAGAGAGCCTGCTTGAAGTGTAATAACTTGCTCGCTATGAAGTGGAGGGACAATAAGAATGTTTTCCTTCTTACCTCCCTTCATGCAGACACGACAGTCCAAATTCGTACGGCGACTGGTGTTGTGGAGAAACCCCTCTGTGTCCACGAATATAACCAAAATATGGGAGGGGTGGACCTCAACGACCAGTTGATGGCGCCGTATCTAATTGACCGTAAGGCGAGACGCTGGTACAAAAAAGTGTCTCTATCATTATTCCAATTGGCTTTGCTGAACGCTCATGTGCTATACAGAGCTTCAGGCGGGACGTTATCTCTTCTAAAATTCCAGAATGAGATAGTCACAGAACTCCTGTATCCAGGCGGTTCTGCACCTCACCATCCCCTACCAAATGCAGTAAGCCGGCTGCATGAGAGGCATTATTCGTATGTCCTCCCGAGTACCCCTACCCAAAGCCACCCCCAAAAAAGATGTCGTGTCTGTAGCAAGCGCGGATTTAGGCGTGACACCCGTAGTTTTTGTCCACTCTGTCCTGACAAGCCTGGTCTTTGCCAAGGTGAATGTTTTGAACGCTACCACTCAAAAGTGAAGTTTTAGCGTAGGGTACAGCATTTCACAGACTAGGACACACTTACACAGGGTCTCCCAAGATGCCATTACATTTTGAGAGACCCGAACCATTACAGTTGTAAAGTTACAAAAAAAAGTGTAAAAAAGAAAAAAAAAAACGTAAAAAACAAAACACAAAAAAAATATAAAATAAAAAAACCAAAAATAGTTGTCGTTTTATTGTTCTCTCTCTCTCTATTTTCTCTCTATTGTTCTGCTCTTTTTTACTGTATTCTATTCTGCAATGTTTTATCATGCTTGCTTTTCAGGTATGTAATTTTTTGTTTTCAGGTGCGCCATTCAACTGCAGCGCGGAATTATTTATCTTGACAGCAACAGCGTTTGCTCCCACGATACATAAAGCCATGACTCCAGTGCTGTAGGAGGTGATTTCACCACCACAGTTAAAAAAAAGAGCATATATGCCGAAGCATGGGGGCAGCAGGGGCGGAGGAGCGATTTTGCTCCTAATGCCGCGTACATACGGTCGAAATTCCGACGGAGGCCTGCCCGTGGAAAATTCCGACCGTGTGTACGCGGCATAACTTTTTTG
Source organism: Rana muscosa (assembly GCA_029206835.1). Lineage (NCBI taxonomy): Eukaryota > Metazoa > Chordata > Amphibia > Anura > Ranidae > Rana > Rana muscosa. Next base: position 832,438,607 of record CM055122.1, read on the forward strand.
CGGGAGGATGCCCCCATGCTTCGGCATATATATATTTTAGGCACAGGTTGCGTTAAAACATTTTTTTATTTTTTACTAGGTTTTGTTTTGGTATTTGCTTTGCAGGTATGGCATGGTAAGGTCTTACTGTTGTACTGTAATGTTACTTTGTTTTAATGTTAACCACCATTTGCTTAGCAGGTACGCCATTCAGTTGCAGCGCGGATCTATTTATCTTGACAGCAACAGCGTTTGCTCCCACGATACATAAAGCCGTGACTCCAACGCTGTAGGAGGTGATTTCACCACCACAGTTAAAAAAAAGAGCATATATGCCGAAGCATGGGGGCAGCAGGGGCGGATGAGCGATTTTGCTCCTAATGCCGCGTATATACGGTCGAAATTCCAACGGAGGCTTGCCCGTGGAAAAGTCCGACCGTGTGTACGCGGCATAACCTTTTATGCCGCGTACATACGGTCGAAATTCCGACGAAGGCTTGACCGTGTGTACGCGGCATAACTTTTTTAGCGGGAGGATGCCCCCATGCTTCGGCATATATGCCCATCATTAGAAGTGGGTGGATGAAGGGAGGTATTCTAATGGTGGGCATACCCACCAATCAATCTCTTTTTTTCGTTCAGCCAATAGGCTGTATGAAAAAAAAGATTACAATACATGTCCAACAAGGACCAGCAACGTACTGGTATGTTGCTGGACTTTGAATGTTTATACCAGAATGATGCCTGCGGGTTTAGGTATCATCTTGGTATCATTCTTTTCAGCTAGCAGCCGGCTTTCATGTAAAAGCAATTCTAGCAGATAATTAGCCTCTAGACTGCTTTTACAAGCAGTGGGAGGGAATGTCCCCCCCGGATATAAAAAGCGCCATTGGGAAATTGGGAAAGCATTTTATCACACCGATCTTGGTGTGGTCAGATGCTTTGAGGGCAGAGGAAAGATCTAGGGTCTAACCCCCCAATTTTTTTCAAAAAAAGAGTACCTGTCACTACTTATTGCTATCATAGGGGATATTTACATTCCCTGAGATAACGATAAAAATGGTAAAAAAATAAAATATGGAAGGCACAGTTTAAAAATAAAATAAAAAAGCCAAATAAATAATAAAAAAAAAAATAAAATAAAAAAAAAAGCACCGCTGTCCCCCCCTGCTCTTGCGCAAAGGCGAACGCAAGCGTCGGTCTAGCGTCATATGTAAACAGCAATTGCATCATGCATGTGAGGTATCACCGCGAAGGTCAGATCGAGGGCAGTCATTTTAGCAGTAGACCTCCTCTGTAAATCTAACGTGGTAACCTGTAAAGGCTTTTAAATGCTTTTAAAAATGAATGTAGTTTGTCGCCGCTGCGCGTTTGTGCGCAATTTTAAAGCATGTCGTGTTTGGTATCCATGTACTCGGCCTATCATCATCTTTTTTATTTCATCAAACATTTGGGCAATATAGTGTTTTTTAGTGCATTAAAAATAAAAAAAAGTGTGTTTTTCCCCCAAAAAATGCGTTTGAAAAATCGCTGCGCAAATACTGTGTGGAAAAAAAAAATGCAACACCCACTATTTTAATCTGTAGGGCCTTTGCTTTAAAAAAATATATAATGTTTGGGGGTTCAACATAATTTTCTTGCAAAAAAAACATTTTTTTCATGTAAACAAAAAGTGTCAGAAAGGGCTTTGTCTTCAAGTGGATAGAAGAGTGGATGATGTGTGACATAAGCTTCCTAATGTTGTGCATAAAATGCCAGGACAGTTCAAAACCCCCCCAAATGACCCCATTTTGTAAAGTAGACACCTCAAGCTATTTGCTGAGAGGCATGTTGAGCCCATTGAATATTTTTTTTTTGTCCCAAGTGATTGAATAATGACCAAAAAAAAAAAATGTACACAAAGTTGTCACTAAATTATATATTGCTCAAACATGCCATGGGCATATGTGGAATTACACCCCAAAATACATTCTGTTGCTTCTCCTGAGTACGGGGATACCACATGTGTGGGACTTTTTGGGAGCCTAGTCGCGTACGGGACCCCAAAAACCAAGCACCGCCTTCAGGATTTCTATGGGTGTAAATTTTTGATTTCACTCCTCATTGCCTATCACAGTTTCGGAGGCCATGGAATGCCCAGATGGCACAAAACCCCCCAAATGACCCCATTTTGGAAAGTAGACACCCCAAGCTATTTGCTGAGAGGTATGTTGAGTATTTTGCAGATCTCGCTTTTTGTCACAAAGTTTTGAAAATGTAAAAAAAGAAAAAAAAAAGAAAAAAAAATGTCTTTCTTAATTTTCAAAAACAAATGAGAGCTGTAAAATACTCACCATGCCTCTCAGCAAATAGCTTGGGGTGTCTACTTGCCAAAATGGGGTCATTTGTGGGGGTTTTGGGCTATTTTGACATTTTATGGCCTTCAAAACTGTGATAGGTAGTGAGGAGTGAAATCAAAAATTTATGCCCTTAGAAACCTTGAAGGCGGTGCTTGGTTTTTGGGGTCCCGTACGCGGCTAGGCTCCCAAAAAGTCCCACACATGTGGTATCCCCGTACTCAGGAGAAGCAGCAGAATGTATTTTGGGGTGTAATTTCACATATAACCATGGCATGTGTGAGCAATATATCATTTAGTGACAACTTTGTGCAAAAAAAAAAAGTTTGTCATATTCCCGCAACCTGTGGCAAAATATAAAATATTCCATGGACTCAACATGCCTCTCAGCAAATAGCTTGGGGTGTCTACTTTCCAAAATGGGGTAATTTGGGGGGGTTTGGTGCTATTTTGGCATTTTATGGCCTTCGAAACTGTGATAGGTAGTGAGGAGTGAAATCAAAAATTTACGCCCTTAGAAATCCTGAAGGCGGTGCTTGGTTTTTGGGGCCCTGTACGCGGCTAGGCTCCCAAAAAATCCCACACATGTGGTATCCCCGTACTCAGGAAAAGCAGCAGAATGTATTTTGGGGTGCAATTCCACATATAACCATGGCATGTGTGAGCAATATATCATTTAGTGACAACTTTTTGTAAATTTTTTTTTTCTTTTTGTCATTATTCAATCATTTGGGACAAAAAAATATTCAATGGGGTCAACATGCCTCTCAGCAAATAGCTTGGGGTGTCTACTTTCCAAAATGGGGTCATTTGGGGGGGTTTTGTGCCATCTTGGCATTTTATGGCCTTCAAAACTGTGATAGGTAGTGAGGAGTGAAATCAAAAATTTATGCCCTTAGAAACCTTGAAGGCGGTGCTTGGTTTTTGGGGTCCCGTACGCGGCTAGGCTCCCAAAAAGTCCCACACATGTGGTATCCCCGTACTCAGGAGAAGCAGCAGAATGTATTTTGGGGTGTAATTTCACATATGCCCATGGCATGTGTGAGCAATATATCATTTAGTGACAACTTTGTGCAAAAAAAAAAAAGTTTGTCATATTCCCGCAACTTGTGGCAAAATATAAAATATTCCATGGACTGAACATGCCTCTCAGTAAATAGCTTGGGGTGTCTACTTTTCAAAATGGGGTCATTTGGGGGGGTTTTGTGCTATTTTGGCATTTTATGGCCTTCGAAACTGTGATAGGTAGTGAGGAGTGAAATCAAAAATTTGCGCCCTTAGAAATCCTGAAGGCGGTGCTTGGTTTCCGGGGTCCCGTACGTGGCTAGGCTCCTAAAAAGTCCCACACATGTGGTATCCCCGTACTCAGGAGAAGCAGCAGAATGTATTTTGGGGTGCAATTCCACATATAACCATGGCATGTGTGAGCAATATATCATTTAGTGACAACTTTTTGTAATTTTTTTTTTTTTTGTCATTATTCAATCACTTGGGACAAAAAAAAAAAAATATTCAATGGGCTCAACATGCCTCTCAGCAATTTCCTTGGGGTGTCTACTTTCCAAAATGGGGTCATTTGGGGGGGTTTTGTACTGCCCTGCCATTTTAGCACCTCAAGAAATGAGATAGGCAGTCATAAATTTAAAGCTGTGTAAATTTCAGAAAATGTACCCTAGTTTGTAAACGCTATAACTTTTGCGCAAACCAATAAATATATGCTTATTGACATTTTTTTTACTAAAGACATGTGGCTGAATACATTTTGGCCTAAATGTATGACTAAAATTGAGTTTATTCGATTTTTCTTATAACAAAAAGTAGAAAATATCTTTTTTTTTTCAAAATTTTCGGTCTTTTTCTGTTTATATCGCAAAAAATAAAAATCGCAGAGGCAATCAAATACCATTAAAAGAAAGCTCTATTTGTGGGAAGAAAAGGACGCAAATTTCATTTGGGTACAACATTGCATGTCCGCACAATTTACAGTTAAAGCAGCGCAGTGCCGAATCCCAAAAACAGGCCTGGTCCTAATGGCCCGAAATGGTCCGGGGCTTAAGTGGTTAAACCAGTAGATCTGCATGACCCAGAGGTAAAAAGGGGGGACCCCTGTGGCCGCACATCTGAAAGATCCTAGGGAGGTGAGTGGAGTGGCAACCTCAGCCTGGACTCTGACCAGGTCACGCTCCCAATGCATTTCGCTCCGCCCCCTTGGAGCTTAGTCATGGGGATCATGCATGACAGCCAGACAACTAGCATTTTCATGAGTTCAGCATTGTCAGCTTCTATAATCTTTCACTACAGGTTTCCGTTAAAACTTTAAATGGAAGAGACACAAATGTAAATGTGTCGTCTTTAATGCACCATTTAATGTATATTTTAAGTTCAAGCAGTTCAGGTACCGTAATTTGACCTAATATCAGCCTCACATAACCCATGTACAGCAGAGCTTAGACTAACAAACTGCTCATGTGCTAACAAAAAACATGCTCATAGGAGGAGAGAGCAGAGGGATGGGCACATCAGTCTGCTACATCTCCTTTTGCTTTGTTATATGTTTTAATAAGGATCATAAATACCTGATGATTCTGACATAAATTAGGAATACTGGTAACTTCTCTTACTGTTCTGCATCTTATCTGTTACACTGTTCCCAGCTATCATCAAGGGCTACAGAATCCCATACCTCAGTGTTATGAAGAAAAGGAGAGGATATAGTAATTTGTGGCCCTGTCCCAGTGTTAATTTTGGCAGAAAATTTTGATTTAGTTTTAGTCTTAGTCTAAAATGTCCTACGTTTTAGTCGACTAACATCTCCAGTACATTTAAGTTGTCTAAAATCTAATGAGTGTAATTTAATTGTAATGCATTAATTAACATTTCTCTACAGTTTCCAAACTCATTATATACTGCTAAAAAAATCTAATATGTTTATGGTATTGAGCTATTAACATGCACTACAGACCAGTTTTAATTTTGAAGTCAAATTTCAATTTAGTTTTAGTCTTAGTCTTTTGACTAAAATTGCATTTTAGTTTTAGTCCCATTTTAGACTTTTGACTAAAATGGCATTTTCGTTTTAGTCGTATTTTAGTCATCTCTGTTGTTTTAGTTTTAGTCGTATTTTAGTCGACTAAAATAGTATTCATTTAGTCGACTAAAATGTTTGAGTCGTTTTGGTTGACAAAATTAACACTGCCCTGTCCTAGGATGACAATTTTGATTCTTCACATTTTTCACAGACACTGCGTACAGAGCTTATCTGAGCAGCTCTTTACTATGTGACTGGTTGGCGATCACATGATGTAAACAGTGTAATGTTTACATTTGTGAGCCCTCCCACTTTCTTTTTACATCGGAGGCATGAGGAACTAATGAATGAGTGACTCATTCACTGATTAGTTCCGGATCACTAGAATTAGGTTTCTTGTACAAAGCATTGTGATTATTTACAAATGAAACTAGGCAAGCTTAACATTATAGTGTGTTGGGAACAAGTGCACAACTGTGTACATTCCTGACACGTAAGAGAAACATGTTTAGCAGATGAACAGTGGTGACAATAATTCTGTATAGCACCCGGGTGCATCGACAAAACATCTGCATTTTTGTGCAAGCAAAACGCTGCGGCACCATGTGGTTCTGTGCAGAGCAATTTAAAAAAAAAGTGTCATGGTCATTTTTTTTCATGTTTCTGTAGGTAGGGCAGCCTATTGAAATTAATAGGGTGCCCTACATACAGCTTGTAGGCACATGGGTGTCAGCCTGATGTAAAGGTTTTTTTCTTCAATGTTGCAATTGGTAAATGTGACACTGAAAAAAATTAACAAATTAAAATGAAAAACGTTTAAATATTAATTGTTAACTACGGGTTACTAAGGGGTTAAAAAGACACATTTTATTAAAAACAAATATATTTTTATACTGCTGTTGTTTTCACTGGCAGCATCTGCAGTTCAAAGTTCATTACTTGGATCTGTAGATGAATGAAACATAATAGATACAAAAGTAACAATGTTACATTGGATCTCTCTGCTTCAGGTCTGAATGATGTTGATAAACACCGAGCCAGACTTCTTTTTAAGACGTGATTTCTTTTGGGAATATCTCACCAAAAATATTTTTTTTTGTTGCAGGTGATGCACAAAATCAAATTTGAATTTTAGTGCAGACTTCTGGGAAAATAAGTAAGCCAATCACACAAACAGGAAATTACATACCTGGGGGGGGGGGGGGGGGCGTTTTGTACACCATCTGTGTACAGAACGCCTCCAGGTAGCCATATTGCATTGCATTTTACAGAGAATTACAGAGCTGCAGTTTGAAAAAAGAAAGGTACTTTTTAACAACATTTAACTACAATATGAGTTGTGTTGCAATTGTATACGCTGTATTATTTTTTATTTGCTCTTTTTTTTCCCATGAAAGTGGAGTTACCCTTTAACATCAGTCAACATATCACAGCACTGAAATGGTATTACAGACTAGTAATAAGTGGTTATGAAAGAAAACGAATGCAACCACCACATCTAAAGCCTCGTACACACGACCGAGTTTCTCGTCCAAAACTGGCAAGAAAAGTGCCGCGTGAGCTTTTTTGTCGAGAAAACCGTTCGTGTGTATGGTTTTACGACGAGAAAATTGCCGTGAATCTCGACGAGAAAATAGAGAACCTGCTCTCTATTTTCTCGTCAGGATTCCAGATTTCCTCGTCGTGTTTCTCGTCGGCCTGTTTTGTGACGAGAAAATGGTTCGTGTGTATGCTTTTACGACTCTTCCAAAAGCGCGCATGCTCACAAGCAACTATGAGACGGGAGCGCATCTTCTGGTAAAAAAAGCCTTCGTAATGGAGATAGCACATTCGTCACGCTCCAAATTTTTGCATCGTTTAAATGTTGTGCATTGAAATCTTCATTAGAATGTGACATTAATCCAAACGAATGAACTTCTTTTGCTGCTGATATTCACACAGTTATGACTATGTTTTTTTAACATTTTTCTTGTTGCTCTTAAGAAGATTTATGTGTATTATATCGTGCAAGTTTTTAGGAATATTAAAAAAATTAGTTATTTTTCTATCTGATGTTAATTTCGCAATGTTTTGGTAGTGATCTCCCATTGAATCTTTTAATATATATTATTTAAATTTTACACACTTTTTTGGGAAATACGATTTAGTTATTTTTTTGGGGGGTTGTTATCTGTCCCTTTTTTGTCAGTCAAATGTATCAGCTTACTCCAAAGCTAGATTTGAAATTTTTACAAATACACATAGTCAAGTATGAACTTAAAGAAAAATAACATTTATTCATGTTTGAACTAAAATAAAGAGAAGGCAGCACTGGAGAAGCTGCTGTCATTTGTGCATCCCAGGGACCCCAGAGCACACAGCAACCCTGTGTGGACACTAAAATTGGGAGCTTGAGAAGGCCAACATTTCTGAACACAATCTGATGCTGGCCTCCCAGAGGTCAGGAACAGCAGCAGGTGATATATATGTCCCAAGTGTGTGGTACTACAACAGGCTGCCTTCTGTCCGACCACAATGAAGCAAGGCCATCACTTCCTCGTCTTCCTGGCAACCTTCCCTGCAACCTTTCCTGAAGCCTTCCCTGCAGCCTTCCTTCTTCGTTTAGGCTGGAGGCTGGGCCACTGGAGGGGTACTCCTGTCAGGAGGAGGAGGAGGTGGAGGAGAAGGGGGTGGCGCAGAAGAACAAGGTGGAGGTGGAGGAGAAGGGGGTGGGGCGGAAGAACAAGGTGGAGGTGGAGGAGAAGGGGGTGGGGCGGAAGAACAAGGTGGAGGTGGAGGAGAAGGGGGTGGGGCGGAAGAACAAGGTGGAGGTGGAGGAGAAGGGGGTGGGGCGGAAGAACAAGGTGGAGGTGGAGGAGAAGGGGGTGGGGCAAAAGAAGAATGTGGAGGTGGAGGAGGAGGTTGAGGTTGGGACAGTTGTGCCACCTCACAAATGGCGGTATTGGGGGTAATTTTTTCTATCACCCCCTTGTTGAGCAAGGTGATGAGCAGGGGCTCTCATAGGAGGCGTTGCTCCATGCTCATCACCTTGAACTTTGCCTCCACTAGGCCGGCAATGGCCTCTTCAGGGGATGTGGGCTCTTTGAGGGTGGCATGGGCCTCTTTAATAAGGGCCATTGCTGCCTCACTGGTGGTCCTGTCCCTCCTGCCTCTTTTGGGAAGCCGGATGGGAGGCACCTGGGATCTGATGCTTCTCCTTTGCCCTGCCACCTCCTGGCTGCCACTGGGCCCTGCCACCTCCTGGCTGCCACTGGGCCCTGCCACCTCCTGGCTGCCACTGGGCCCTTCCTCCTCCTGCCTGACAGTTTCCAGACCCTCCTCCTGGCTGATTTCATCCTGTGTATGAAAAAGGGACATAGTTTAATATGTTGGTTTAATCTTTGCATCAAACTTTATAAACATGATTGAAGCAATTAGAATGTAAATCCAGAAATATTTTTTTCTAATTTACACCTACATCAGATTGACTATTTAGCACCCAATTAAGTGCAGACTAATGTCTCGAGATCTTGATTTCACTTGTGGAACCCAAAATATTGTATGTTTCTCATCTTGACATATTTGTCAAACATTAATTTTATCCCAATGCAATTTCATTTAATACTATACCTGGCTCCAGATGGCCAAATCAGGATCATCCAGGATGGCTGCCTCCTCTTGCCCCAGAGAAGGCTCAGGTTGGCTGCAGGGAAGTCTGGGGGGAAGAGTGGAGAGTGATGGCCTTGCCTCAATGTGGTCATCCAGGAAGGACATCCTGCTGTAGTACCACAAAATCGGGACATACACATCACCTGCTGCTGCTCCTGACCTCTGAGAAGCCAGGACCTTAGAGCGTTCAGTCCTGTAGGTGCCTCTCAAGCTCCCAATTTTAGTGTCCACTTGTTTTGCTGTGGCTGTGGGCACCTTGGTCTGCACAAATGGGAGCAGCTTCTCCAGCGCTGCTTTTCTCACCCCTCTTTTTTTATGGATGGGGTTTTTCGTCTCCCACAGAGCGGGCAGCTCCCTTACCCGGTCAATAAATTCCGCCAGGAACTCTTTGTCGCTAATAAAGACATTCATATTGTATCTGCAAGTTTAAGAAATAATATATAACTAATGTGAGGCAAACAGTCTAACCTCCTTAACATCGTAGTCACCATATATATCCTACAACATTCTCAAAACAGTATAGGCCAACAATTTGTCCAAGTCACAAAATCACATACCTTCGTTCGCACGTCCGTCACTTGAACTCCTCTCTCCGCACACTGAACGTACTATAGTCACATGTGTGTTTGCTATATACACACCACGCATGCGTCAAAATTCGAACACGTCGCTCCGCACACGTCGCCCGCCCATGACGTTCTAACTAACATCTTTTCCCCGCCCCTTCTCTTTCGGCGCGCAGACAGATATGGCGGAGTTACAGCAGGTGTCTGATAATTCCGCAACTAACGAGGAGGAGACAAGCCCGGAGACCGAGGAAACGTCACGATCAAGGAGGAGATTCAAGGCATCGAATATGTCTTTTGCGGAGATGGCGGAGATGGTGGACATCTTGCTCAAGTCTGATTATGACACAAAGCATGGGCCGTATACCAAACCAAATAGAAGGAAGGCCAAAATCCTCACTAAAGTCGTGAAGAGTCTGAAGACGAATTTCGGGGTGAAACGCTCAAATGAGCAGCTCAGAAAGAGGTGGTCAGACCTCAAACTGAGGGAGCCAGAACAGTTAAGGAGCATTAAGAGAATGCTCGCAAAAAGTAAGTAAAATGTACACTTTTATGCTATTAATCCTTATCTAAACTGACATGTTGCTGTTTTTTTTCTTATTGGACTCCCTTCCAAAATGTTATATTTTGAACTTGGTTGGGCACAGTAATCGTTCGTTACGTTACAGACACTTCGTTCGGCCACTATCTGCTGTTTTGGCTTATTTTACAGCCACAAAAGTAATTAGACATCTGCCATTTTTTGGGAAATTTGGGGCACAATGTTTTAGGCTAGATGATGTATTTGTAAAGAGAATGAAATGCAAACTTTTGTCAGTGTAAAGGAGAGGACACTCAGCAGCTGCTTCCACATCTGTACTTTGGAGCACTATAGTGTGGGCCACCAGACCCGCCTTTTTTGGGTGTCCCACACAGGTGCTTCAGAGAATTTTTGTGTTGCCTACATGTCTAAAAAATGACAGACAAAGGTGAATACTAAGCATATTCTTGGTCAGAAATAATGCATTCATCTTTAACTTCCGCCCAAACACACACTTGTACCCCACTTCCAAGCAATTTAGCCTGTTTTTTTGTTTAACATAGAGAATTTCTGTGTGATAACTCTACCTTTTGTTTGATTCTCATAGGGGAGAGAAGACTGGGAGGAGGACACTCCAGGGAGCACAAGAACCCCACAGCTTCACAACAACCCCAAACTCCCAAAGACCCACAAACGAAGGATGTAGAGGAAGTTGAGGTGGAGGAAGGAGAAGTGCAGGAAGGAGAGGTGGATGACGTTGTGGAACTGGTCACCACAACAGGTCAGTATCTGTCACCACAGCTTCAGGTAAGAGAGGTAGGCCTGCAGAGTTATAATACCTTTTTATTTTGTTTTTAGGGGATGTGAATGTTGGGGTGAAGGATAGTACAGGTTTCTCTGCTGACAGTGCCCTCCGCCTCATCCAGCAAGTGATGGAATGTAGCAAGGAACTGGACAAAATTAAAGAAAGAATTCATGTGATGGATCAAACATTTAAAGACATTCTCGATGTTTTGGGGAGAATTCAATAAGGCATCCCAACCCCCTTTTGTTCATGATTATTCTTCTACTTGTAAAAAACTTTTTGACAATCAAACCAGCCAAAAATTGAATCTGCACACAGTGTGTCAACATGTGCTATCTGCCATCAGGGGATATCCATGTACGTCTTTTGGGGGTGCAACCCCTTCCTCGTATCTAAAGTAGGTGAACTGAGGAAGGGGTTGCACCCCCAAAACACGTCCATTGATCACCCCTGATGGCAGATAGCACATGTTGACAATAGGGATCAGGAGTCTAAAATCCCTATAGGAAAATAATCCCAATTGTGTGCATATTCAATTTTTGGCTGGGCAAGGGGTGGCAGGACCCCATATTAGGACGGGCACATAGAGACATATAGTTTGTGTAAGTGAATGTCTCAGATTGCTCCGAGGTATCCAATTTTGTAATTTTTGGAATGCAACTGTTGTTTTTGTATTTTCCTAAGAAAACAATTGCCGGTTTGTGGCCAGGCAAACAAAAAATGTTAAAAAAAAAAAAAAAAAATGTGTGTGAATTTGCACATAGTAAAAGATTTGAACACAAACAACGTGTAGCTTCTTTTTCTAATATGCTCTAACCTTATTTGGTACATTTTTTAAGGTTACATAGTGAAATGGTTGGTATTTACTAAAGGAAAATACACTTGGCACTACAAATGCACTAAGACAAACTAGGAGACAGGAAACCAAGAAAAGTTAGAAGTTTAAACAAGATTTTTATTTGGATCGTTAGACAGCAATCTTTAGACATAGCCTGGCATAGGAATTGCCCCCCTACCCGTGAAATAGTCCATGTATTTGTCCCGAACATCATGGGCATTTTGGGGGGGCAAGCCAGCACGGGCAGATTCCAGGCCCGGCAGGGGATTATCAGGGGAAAGTCCAGCCTCTGGCAAAACTGAGGCCATATATGAATTCGATTTGCGGCAAAGAAAATTGTGTAGCACACAGCAGCATAATAGTTTATTTTGTAGTCCGCCAAGTGGATGGGAGTCCTAAAAAGGCGGAACCGGCTTGCCATTATGCCGAAGGCATTTTCAACGACTCTTCGGCCCCTGGCCAGCCGGTAATTGAACACCCTCTTCTCTGGGGTCAGGGTCCTCTGAGGAAATGGCCTCATAAGATGTGGTCCGAGCCCGAAGGCTTCATCAGCCAAAAAAACAAAGGGGAGTCCTTCAATATTCCCTGCATCCGGTGGCAATGCAAGGTCGTCACTCTGGAGACGGAGGGCAAACTCCGTCTGGATGAAGGATCCCCCATCGGACATCCGGCCATTCTTCCCTACATCAACATAGAGGAATTCATACCGTGCTGACACCACCGCCATCAGCACAATGCTATGAAACCCCTTGTAATTGAAGTAGTAGGACCCAGAACGGGGTGGCGGCACGATGCGGACGTGCTTCCCGTCTATAGCACCACCGCAGTTGGGGAAGTCCCACCGCGTGGCAAACTCCGATGCCACAGTCTGCCATTCCTGTGGCGTGGAAGGAAGCTGTGGAGTCAAACAAGATGAAAAAATATTAGAATACACAAATCAAACATTACAAGTATATTCTAAGAAAATACATTAGAGGCCAACATCAAGCAAAGTCTACGTTTATTAAGGTGTTTTAAATAAGTATAATGGAAGGCTCATGTATCATATTCATCACCCCCTATGATGGTCCATTAATAAATTATAATGGGGAGGGGGGGGGTAGATGTGTTTGGCCACAGGATAGCATTGCAGTGGCAGTGCGTCCAGAGTGGGCGCTGGAGCACTGCCACCTCTCTCCTGTGCCCGTCACTCAGAACAATACATAGGTTTATGCCTTGCATTAACCTATGTATTGTCTATGCCGCCCACTATTCAGGTGGATGGCCCCCTGTTAAGCGACCGACATATGAAGAACTGCGACATTAATGGGCTTAAAATTGCATATCAGAAACAGTAAGGAAAATTGTCTTGCACATTACAGCCTGAGGGATGTAATTGGCTGCAGAAAAGTTAAATAGGGGACGCAGGGGGGGCATTCCTTGGGTAAACACTAACAGGCTGCTCTGCCAATCATGTTCACCAAGTCTGTTTAATGGTAACATGATTGGCTGATGCAACATCAAGGGAAGGAGAAGACATCAAGGACAGAAGAAGGATGGTGCTGACCACAAGAAGGTAAGTGCAGGGCTGGGGGGGAACTGGCTGCATTGGAGGGGACAAAATGGCTGCATTAGAGGGAACAAAATGGCTGCATTGGAGGGGACAAAATGGCTGCATTGGAGGGAACAAAATGGCTGCATTAGAGGGGACAAAATGGCTGCATTAGAGGGAACAAAATGGCTGCATTGGAGGGAACAAATGGGGGCGTTTAATAGGCACCAGAGCAAAAAAGGAGGAAGTTTATTTCCTAAATTGGGGTTTGAACCCCCAAACATTTGGAGCAACAGGCGCCCCTGCTGGAAAGGTTAGTGAAGGGAAATATGCATGGAGGAGAAAAAAGGGGCAATCTAAAGCTTCAGGCATACATGAGGACAAAGGGGACATTCTCAGCATATTACAATCATGGTAATTAGGGAAGGATGAAATAAATACAATACATTAGCATACATGTAATACATAAAATATGATGTTAATGGAGAAAACTTACCCTAATATAGTCCTCCTGCAGGACTTGTATAATGGCAGAACAGGTGTCTGGGATTATGAGGCCCAGAGCCTGGGGGGAGATGCCTGTCATGAACTTCAAGTCCTGAAGACTTCTCCCTGTCGCCAGATAACGTAAAGTGGCGATGAGCCTCTGCTCAGCACTGATGGCTTCCGGCATAACGGTGTCCTTCCTGGTAATATAGGGGGACACCAAAGCCAACAGTTCCTGAAAAACGGGGTCAGACATCCGCAGAAAATTCCTGTAGTCCTCAGGATTATTCTCGACGATCTCCCGCAGCAGAGGCATGTGGCAGAATTGGTCCCGCTGGAGCAACCAATTCTTGGTCCATGAACTCCTCCTCACACCATTCATGGACTGGTCTTGGTCCAAAACAAGCAGACCAACACCAAGCGCACGCACAGCACGAACTCGACGACGAGATCGTCCAGGCGACATGGCTAGGAAACGGTCGTCTTATCAGAACGTACAGAACAGAACGCACTTTAGAACAGCAAGGCCTATGAATAACGAACTGAAAAACAGAAACGAACAGGCAAGAACGCACTGTAAAACAGATACGACCTGCCTAGACGCCCTGAAAGTCAAGATACGAACCCACAAGCACAAACTGAACAGCAGAAAACGATCTGAAAAGTACGAAGACTGAAAAGCGCGAATCGTCTCTTCCCAAACTTTTACTTCACACGCGGTAACATGAGATCAGCAAAAGCAGCCCAAGGGGTGGCGCCAAGAAAAAAGATCTTCCCCTTTATAGTGCCGTTGTACGTGCTGGACGTGACCGCGGAGAACAACGAGGAAATTGGGAAATGTCAGTGTGTACGCATGGAAAGCTTGACGAGAAAATTGACAAGCTTAACAAGAATCTCGTCGAAAAAAACGACGTGTTTTTTACGGCGAGAAACTCGGTCGTGTGTACGAGGCATAAGGCTCCATTTACACTTGTACAACTCCAAAGTTGCACCAGCTTTGAAATTCAACTTTGGTGCAACTTTGACACAATTTTGGATGGGTGCGACTTTGATATGACTTTGACCAGTGATAATGGACAGCTGTTTCACAATTGTTGCATTGTATAACATTCAAGTAACTTTCATGCAACTTTTGAGGGTTAACATTGACGTCTATGGCACTCAAGTTGCATGAAAGTCAGACCAAGTAATACATGAAGTACTTTGAATTTGCTGCAACTTTAAGTCACACATATGAATGGTTATCATTGAAAACATGGGGAACGACTTGTCATAAGACTTTGATATCCAAAGTTGCATGAAAAGTCTCAGAAGTGTAAATGGAGCCTAAGGACTGGTAAGCTGCAACATATTACATTATTTGGCACCCAGTAGCAGCTGGTGTTTTTTTGTTGGGGGGGGGGCGGCGAACAACTGAACCCCCCCCCCCCCCGCGCTGTCCGCCGATCGGTCCACCGGCACTTACGAGCAGCGGCGGGGATCGAGCATCCAAGGAGCAGCGGCGGGGACTGGGCATCCAGGCATCTTCTCCTCCTGGCTTCCGCTGTATGTCTCATCTTCCCCTCCTCCTAGGCCTCCAATAGGATCGCCTGTCTTTTCAGCCAATTGGGTGACAGGTTTCAGACCCGCTTCCCAATTGGCCGGGAGGAGGATCAGTGTTGCAACAGCGATCCTCTGCGACCCGAGCCCACCCTATTTTAAAGCCTACTAGAACCTCTGGCTCTAATCAGGTGCTTAAAAAAAAAACCTGGCCGTGGTAATTCATGCGCCCGGTTTCCTGAAAGGGGCCAGACACATGAATAGGGAGCGGCTGCGGCGGCCATGGATAGATTCATGCTATGCATGAATCTATCCATTGCATATAGCGGGTGGCCTGGAGAGAGGGTGCGGCGCCCGGGCGCCCCTGTTGGCACCACAGTTTTGCTATGTCCTTTGTCCTTTGATATGACACTGACACTTTGCCTAGTAGATCATGCCATCAGTCCATGTGCGGACTTTAACAATTGATAAAAACAGAACTGTTCTGATAGGAAATAAGGGTTATCAATCCACAAGGAGAGTCCACTGTGTAAAATGTGCTTAGCTAAAATGCACAGTATCACCATTTTAACTTTTCCATATCCATGGACGAAAACTCTCATACTGCAATGACATCATTGTTCTTACAGTGTGATAATATTGGTATGCTGTAAGTGAGTATTGTGGCCAGCAATTATCGGCACCATCTGCAACTCAATGAGCTTATCAGTGATATATTCTTATGTGAGGCGCAAACATTGTATTGCCCTTCAGTATACACCAGTGCTCTGAATTATTTATGACTTTTTATGAACGCTAATAAAGCCTACTTTTTGTAGCTGTATTGTATGCTAATTGCAGAAAAGGAAAAGATTAAAGCAAGATTTCAGTTAGACCCCTTTCACACTGAGGAGTTTTTCAGGCGTTTTAGCGCTAAAAATAGCGCCTAAATACCGCCTGAAAAACTCCTGCCCTGGGACAGCGCGGCTATACCGCCGGCAATGCGCCTCTGCATAGGCGCATTGCTGGCGGTATTAACCCTTTTCGGCCGCTAGCGGGGGGTTAAAACCACACCGCTAGCGGCTGAACACCACCGCAATTCCAACGGTATAGCGCCACTAAAAATAGCGGCGCTATAATGCCAGCACACCTCCCGCCCCAGTGTGAAAGGGACCTTAAGAACCAATAAATACCAATCCAAACTTCAGGATGGGTACAAGATTGGGATTGGCTCACTATTAACACGTGCTTACTCTGCTCCTCCTATCCTCCTAAACTAGTAGTAAACTGACAAATCAACAAGCCACCTTCAAAGACACAGAATGTATATATAGCCAATCAGAGAAGAAAAGTATGCCCAGCCATATTTTATTTTTAGACGTATTTTAGTGTGGCCACATCACAATCTTCAAGGATGTGGTTTCCATCTCCTGTAGCACCCATTTTATTTTATTGTTTTGGATATAATGAGGAAGAGTTGTAGCAGAACTACATACCTCCCAACTTGTTGAGATGGGAATGAGGGACACCTATAAGCAAAGTATATAGGCATGGGACACAAACCCTGCCACGCCCCCCCTTAAAGAAGAGTTATATAGAAAAATAATATTTCTTAAACCCACAAGTGCTTTTTTTCACCACTACTATTCATTTTGAAATGTACAATAGTGAAATACAAGCTAAATAGTGCATTTTACATACAACTACTGTATCTAGATCAAACCAAAATGAGGAACAAATGTGGAGAAAAGAAAAGGGTGAAAACAGGATTATTAAAACTGGAGAGTGCAAAATCTGGTGCAACTCTGCATAAAAACCAATCAGCTTCCAGGTTTTATTGTCAAAGCTTAAAGTGGTTGTAAACCCTTACAACACACTTTTTGCTACAGGTAAGCCTATATCAAGACTTACGTGTAGCTACCCTGGATATCTCTTAAACCTGAACGGTTTAGGAGATATGCCCTGTATTTGCATGTGCCGATGTAATCCTTAGTGAGGATGGCGGTGCGAGGACCTGCCGCGATCGAGTGATCAGCCTCAGGGGGGCCGACTTTGCGGGTGCCTAGGACAGGTAAGTGTCCTTATTAAAAGTCAGCAGCTACAGTGTTGGTAGCTGCTGACTTTAAAAAAAATAAAAATTGTGGGTGCAACCCCGCTTTAATGTGATACTTCACCACAGGGTCGGTTTAGCCACCTGTGTCTCTCACTAAACTTTACTAACACAAGGATCAGCAAAAGCAGCCCAAAGGGTGGCGCCATCCGAATGGAACGTCCCCTTTATAGTGCCGTCGTACATTTTGCGCTTTGCTCAAGCATTTTTTTTTTCATGATAGTGTGTAGGCAAGGCAGGCTTGAGAAGATCACGTAGAGAAAAACATAGTTTTTTTCAATGACATTAAAAACGGTCGTGTGTACACGGCATAAAAGTCAAGAAGAGGATTGTAAAAGCAACTTGAAGCAGCTAGAAGGTGGTCAACAGGAGGTCAGCTGCAAGTGAGGAGCAAGTCAGCTGCGGGTCAGTAGAAGGCCAGGTACAAGTTAGCTGCAAATCAAATGAACATGTGAAGGAACTTTAATGGAATTCAGAGGCAGCTCCCACTGATCGCAAGAGGAAAGCACTTGAAATCACAATGCATTTGCCCATCTACCCAATCCTTATGCCCTGTACACACAATCGTTTTTTCCAATGAAAAAAGTCTGATGGACTTTTTTCATCGGAAAAAACGATCGTGTGTGGGCCCCATCGGACCGATAGGAAATTCCGATCGTCTGTGTGGAACTCCAACGAAGAAGAAACCCACGCATGCTCAGAATCAACTCGACGCATGCTCAGAAGCATTGAACTTCATTTTTCTTGGCTCGTCAGAGTGTTTTACGTCACCGCATTTTGGACGGTCGGAATTTTGTCTGATGGTGTGTAGGCAAGACTGATGAAAGTCAGCTTCATCGGAATTCCGACGGAAAATTCCATCGGATTTTATTCCATCGGAAATCCGATTGTGTGTACAGGGCATTAGACTATGTAAGTTGTGTTATATGTAAAACTCTCCATCTGGTATGCTGGAGTTGTGAGAGAAAGAAGGAAACGGGTCTAGGAAAGAAAATGGATGAGCCCAATTCAGCAAGATCATAGCTGAAAGCTTGCAGAATGACGTAATACAGAAGCGTTATTGAATGCATTAATTCTATAAAGTCAATAATGAAAAAGTGCAATTGCACAATCCTTGACAAAACATATATATTGGAGCGGAAAAATAGCCATTAGCTTCAATCATCTACTACAAAATAGCAACTATGTGATTGGTTGCTATAGGCAATGCCATGGTTTATATTAGTGTTAGTATTTTTATAAATGAGCTTCACCTGTGACGCAGAAGATGGATGAAATGGCAGAGACACCCTATCAATCAATTAAGAGAACATCTGTGTCCAGATCGGAAGTCGAAAATCTCATTGCAGCACGTTTCCTATTACAGGTGCTGGTAGAGTGTGGAGGGAGTATGACCAATGGCCCTCACTAGGCATGAAAGGTCTATATAGCACCCTCACATCTATTTTATCACCATGCATGGCCTTCTTTCCAGCTGTGGCTCAATGATAATTAGAAAAACATATCCCAATTATGTAAATATGTGCTATGGTACATGAAATGAAAGCAGCTGCTTACATTCATAGGCACGTTCTGCTCCTAATTACATTCTCCCTGCTTTCCGAAAGAAGGAGCATATGGCGCTGTGTGCCTCTCTCAGGCTGTGCACTAGAAATGGCTGGCAAAAATAAAAAAAATAAAAAGATATAGAATCTGGGTAATAATAAAAAATTCTCCCTATTTAATAAGAAAAAGAAATAGATTCAAAGAATTACATACAAGCCAACTAAATATATACTGCAGCTACATCATTACAATCTTAATTAAATCCCTATTTATGTCTAATTTAAATATCTGGCCTTGTCACAAATAGTTTTCTTATATTTGAAGGAAAAGTATTCATGAATCAAATCATTTTTTTAATGAAAATCATAGACCTAAGCTAAACAACTTTAGGCTTCAATTCATATACCATGAACAACAGGATGTTATTGTCCCTTTAAGTTATGTGGCATTCTGGTACCCAGCACTGTGCATATGCAACTGTACACGCCCGGAAGTGCAAAACAATTGGCCGGCTTCTCTAGTCTCTAAGGCAATTGTTTTGCACCTCCTGCCTCTTACCCTAGGTATTTGGACAGCAGCTCAACCATGCTGTAGCAGTACACATTGCACCAATGGCTAGTAGCGTAGAGCAAGCTGTCACCCTACAATGCTCCCAGTTAAGTTCTAGGAGAGGAGGGGGACTGCAAATACACATGTACACTATCCCAACATCAAAAATATGCAAGGAATGGTGACAACGAGGACCTGGGCAGATAGCACTGGCAGTTGATGGGGGTGGATAAGCTGTCCTTTTAACAGCTGGATCCCAATATATAGCGCAGCACTCCTGTATAATGAGCCCGTCAGTTTGTTTACAGTAAACACCCCTCCATCGCGGGGGTTACGTTCCAGACCCACCCGCAATAAGTGAAATACCCTATTTAAATACACACTAGGCATGTTTTTATAACTTTCACTGTACTTTTAAAAGCATTTTAAGGTCTTTAAACACACTTTAAAAAAAATAGAAACACATTTAAACACATAAAAGATACTGAGAGCAGTGTTGCCAACCATCAGTATTTTTACTGGCAGTCAGTAAAAAATTGGCACTTTTCTCCTGCCAGTAAATGCCAGTAAGAGGAAAAGGTTTTCAGTAAAAAATATGGCTGCAATGCTAGGCTCAGAACTGCACATGTGCAGCTCGGGCCTGGAGATGGCCGAGACTATCCAAGTGCCGGATACAGTTTGTTTGGGCAGTGTCGGCGGGGGGCGGGTCTGGTGGAGGCGGTGTCTGAGCGTGTCATGTGATGTCATGGTGCAAGGGAGCCAAGTGAGCGGCCGGAGCCTTGTGTGCAGGATGGGATTAAGGCAAGCCGCAAGCCGGGAGCGGTACTGTTTGGACTGGGAGTGGACTTAAGGGACCACCTGGCATGGAGAGAGACTGTCACTGCGACTCAGGAGGGGACGTGTCGTGTCCATGATCTGTGCTGTTGCACGCTGCTGTCAGTATCACTGTGAGAGTCAATTTCATGTGTGCATCATCCATGTAATGTATTGTCCTCCTGAGTCCTGTCCCTGAGCTACTTACTTACTATATCGAAAATAAAATAAGAAATATGCATTTTGCCCTAATATCTACCTTATATCATATTGCTAATTGC
The DNA here is from genome assembly GCA_029206835.1 of Rana muscosa. Lineage (NCBI taxonomy): Eukaryota > Metazoa > Chordata > Amphibia > Anura > Ranidae > Rana > Rana muscosa. The sequence continues at coordinate 832,459,160 of CM055122.1, forward strand.
ATAATGTACTTATTTGTAGCTTAAATACTGGATTTTGCAATTAAAACTGTAATTTTGTAACTTTTGGAACTGGCAGTAAAAACTTGGCTGTGCCAGTAAATTTTGGGTGTTGTGTCAGTAAATTTCAATCTGGTAGGTTGGCAACACTGACTGAGAGACATAGCAAGAGCAATGGAAAACACAAAAATATTTAATTAACAATGATTTAATCAATAAAATAATGTTAATAGGTCTTACAAAAAATAAACGCAAAATAGCGGGACCGTGAAAACTGAACCGCGATATAACGGGGGTTTACTGTACACCTATACAGGAGTGCAAATAGTGGTCCTTGTCCTTGTAGGTTCCTGTGACGGGGCTCAGCTATCAAATTGACAGACAACCCTGGCTAACAAGTGCCCCACCACACTAAAGCCCCGTACACACGGTCGGACTGTTGCCCAACAAACTTCGTTTTAAGCAAGTTGGACCAACAATCCGACCGTGTGTACGCTCCATCAGACAAACTTTTTTTTGTTTGGTTTTGTTTTCATCAGACAAAAGTTGGGTCTGCAAACGGACAAACTTTTGGCCAACAAAAGTCCGATGGAGCAAAGTCCGACCGTGTGTACAGAAAACCATCTGACTTTTGTCCGATGGACAAAACAACTAATGTTAAAATCAACCAACAATAGCAGAAGTTGACCAAAGGGTGGCGGTAAAGAGCAGAAAAGAGCAGAAAAAACACGCGATGTTGTAAGAAGTTTTGGGAAAGTTTGCAGAAAGTCCTGTGGTGTGTATGCTATGGGTGTGCCCGGCCAACTCCGTTCGGACAAAAATCCACAGAAAAGTCAGATGGAAGTCCGACCGTGTGTACGAGGCTTAATATTTACAGTACACTGCCAGACAACAGCTAATATATATGGACAAACGTGACACTATGTGGCAACGAATGGGCAATTGTTACTATATAAGGAGAACAAACTAAATATTGGACAATAAATATACCAAAAATGTGCAGCGCTTTGTAATACAAATAACGCACAATATACAAATTAATAAATTAAAGAAAAAAAAAGCAAATAATGAAACACACTCTAAAACATTTTTCTTTTAATTAATTATTTTGTATATTGTGAGTTATTTTTATTACAAAGTGTTGCACATTTTTGGCATATTGTTTGTTTATTTGTGGTAAAAAGTGATACACAATTGGTTTTTAGCAGCTTTGTACACCTGTTTTATTCACAGAGTGTGGGTTTTAAAGGCAGCTTGGGAATAATATATAGATTTTAATTGTGACAGTAAACATGCAACAAACTGACACCAGCAATCATGAGAATATATGAACAATTGTGACAAGATGAAGGCAACTAACAGGCAATCATGACTAAATGTGGACAACAAACGGGCAAATGTCAGAACAATTGGACAACAAATTGGCAAGTATGATAATACAATGCAAAAACAAAAGCTAGAAACCACCCCTCCAGCAACCCCATGCCCCCCCCAGGCAAAAAATAAATGTCCCCAGCAAAGCCTGCTTTCATTGAAACACTTACCAGGTAACAGTAGGCAGCATCTAAGACTGGCCATACATGTTTAATTCTCCTGTACAATTTTTCTTTAGTTTTTCCAAAAACCATATAATATGAGGTCAAAACGAGACAACTTTCAATTGTATCGAATTAGGCAGGTCCTTGCACTGCATAGTTTAAGGTATAAATCTAAAGGAAAATTGTACAAGAAAATTGAACATGTATGACCAGCCTAAGTTGGGTTACGGCCAGATGGGGAATCTCCGGATGGGGGTGGTGGTAAGGGGGGGGGGGTGTTAATGCTCTGCTCCTCTCAACATACATATAACATGACATGTTGTCATGCAGGAAGGTGTACAGAGTCATGTGTACTGCCACGGTAAAGGGATTGTCCATACATTACCCCTTACGTTATGGAACCAGTGCAGCATAGTGGCCCTATATAACTCACTGTACATGTATATACACAACAGCCTCCTTCTCTGCAGATCTTTGCACTGTGCAAGCCCTGTCAAAGGATCAGGTAACAGTTTTAGCAAATGCCAAGAGCTCTGCTAGTACCTTGGATTGAAACATGCTCCCTGAATCTTAGATCTTAGATAATTTGATAATTGCTCCTAAAGGACCCTGTGAAGTACAGTATATGTTAATCTGCCCATGGCCGACATGCACAGTCAGTAGGACACAAGAGGAGCAGATCATCAATCTCCACTGGGGATGGCCAAAGACAATGAACCAAGCTAAGATGTCAGCATTGGTGAGGGAGTTTGCAAACCTCAATACACTGGAAGAGAGGTAAGCACAGTGGACTTAAGTTCCACTGTAGTGCTTACCCCTGCAGGAGCCACTTGGTACTGCATATTAAGATCTCTGCTCTTAGGCCACAACTCTTTGAACAGCCTTGTCCCATCTGGCACACCTGGTTGAGTAAAAGGGTTGCGGAAAATACTTGCTAGGGGTAACCCTGGACTCTGAACTGTCCTTTCAGATCCGCATCCAATCCCTGTCCAAATCATGCCGCCTCAACCTACGCAGCGTCTCCAGAGTACGCCCCTTAACCAATGACACCACAAAGCTTCTAATTCACTCCTTGGTTATCTCTCACTTCAACTACTGCAACTCCCTCCTTATTAGACATGTGCACACTGAAATATTTCGTTTCGGAATTTCGTTTTTGTCCGAAAAATAAATTTATTTAGTTACTCCCGAAATTCGTTTTTATTTATTTCGTTTTTCGTTAGAAATTGCATTCGTCCGAAAATCTGAATTAATTAAGGTCGAATCTGTCATTGAAGGCTTATGGTGTCTGTCGAATGTTCAAAGAAGATTCGACGGAGCAGTGAAACTGTACGACGCTGCAATCATACATTTCCGGTCGAATGTTCCGCCCACAAGCTATAGAAGAATTCTAATGTTGTATGACTAGTAATAATTATATTTATTCATTACTATTACTAGTCAACCAACATTAGAATTCTTCTATAGCCTATGGGCGGATGCATTTGACCGGAAATGTACGATTGCAGCGTCGTACAGTTTTGCTGCACCGTCGAATCTTCTAACTTTCGATGCTTTGTCGAATCTTCGTCATTCTAGCTATTTTACTGCTCCTCCTCTTTGGTTACAATCAGCCAATAACATTCATCATCAACTTTATTTTTATTTTACTTCCCCCACCCAATTCCAGCAGTGATCTTTTCTCTCTATGTCGAATCTTTTCTCTCTATAATAACAAATCTTTTCTCTCCTATGTCGAATCTTTTCTCTCCTATGTCGCATCTTTTCTCTCCTATGTCGAATCGTTTCTCTCTATAATGTCGAATCTTTTCTCTCCTATGTCGAATATTTTCTCTCTATAATGTCGAATCTTTTCTCTCCTATGTCGAATCTTTTCTCTCCTATGTCGAATCTTTTCTCTCCTATGTCGAATCTTTTCTCCCCTATGTCGAATCTTTCTCTCCTATGTCAAATCTTTTCTCTCTATAATGTCGAATCTTTTCTCTCCTCTGTAGAATAATCTTGGACTAATAGAGTTAAGGTTAGGCACATTCGACCACAGGTTCGATAGACACAGATTGTTATTGTCAGCGTCACGTCGAATCTCCTATCTATATCGAACTGTTGTAGCACCGAAAACGAAAATAAAGCGTTTGTTTATGTCGGATCTTTCGGTTTTCGGTTTCTGTGCTTTCGTTTTCGTTTGTTAAAACGATAACGAAAATAGCTGAAATTCGGACGAAAATGCATTCGGACGAAAGCGAATGCACATGTCTACTCCTTATTGGATTACCTCTACATAGGCTATCCCCTCTTCAGTCCATCATGAATGCTGCTGCAAGACTCATCCACCTTACCAACCGTTCAGCGCCAATCTCTGCCAAATCCTCCACTGACTCCCGCTTATCCAACAAATTAAATTCAAAATACTAACAACAACTTACAAAGCCATCCACAATTTAGCCCCCAGCTACATCACTAGCCTAGTCTCAAAGTACCAACCTAATCGTTCTCTTCGTTCCTCTCAATACCTCCTGCTCTCTAGCTCCCTCGTCACCTCCTCCCATGCTCGCCTCCAGGACTTCTCCTGGGCCTCTCCAATCCTATGGAACACCTTACCACAACCTGTCTGATTATCTCCTACTCTATTAGCTTTTAGACAAACCCTGAAAACCCTCCTATCCTACCCACACCTAACAACTGCATTTTTATTTTCTCTATTAGTTCATAGGCCACAGTTATTACCCTTTGTTCCACTTGACCCTCCCTCCTAGATTGTAAGCTCTAACAAGCAGGGCCCTCTGATTCCATCTGTATTGCATTGTATTGTAACTGTAATGTCTGATGCGGGCGCTGGGGGGCGGGGCCGAGTCCGGCATTTGTGTCTATGGACACAAATGCTGGACTCAGGAGCTCGCCTGCAAGGTAACCCCTTGGGGAAACTCATCCCAGAGGGGTAATCTGATGCAGGGAGGAGCCGAAACAGCCACAGAGGGACCCCAGAAGATGAGGTTCGGGGCCACTCTGTGCAAAACGAGCTGCACAGTGGAGGTAAGTATGACATGTTTGTTATTTTTAAAAAAATAAAAAATATTTGAACCTTTACATTCACTTGAATGAGTAAATAACCATACAATATTGAGTTAATAGAAGGACTGTATTTAACTCATAGTATGCTCAATGATATAAGTACCACAGTGTGGCAGCTCAGTCTAGACCACTGCACCATGAAAGCACAGCTCTAACAAAGAACAATATCAGCAATAGACCATATCACTAAGGATGAGTAATCACTCTGTAGCTCTTCTTCTATCAGAACTCTGTGAACACCTCAGAGTGCTCTCTGCGGCCCCAGGATATGACTGGTGAACGCATACATTGCGACAGTGGCACCTTCTAGCTCCCTTGCAGCCAGGGGAAATTCCAAGCTCCACAGCCCGGGAAAACTGCTCAATCTCCTCCCCCTTACACGACTATATCTGGGGATTGTAGTCTGTAATCACATTTAGGTGTGTCCGTTTATGAAACTGTGAACAGCGGTGATCCCAAGGATCACCGCTGATCTCAGTCCATTAAAGGTTTATGAAACAGAGATGATCGGGGGAGAACATGTCCTCAGCCGATCATCTCCGCACACAGAGAAGCTGTCACAGACTGACACAGAAACGAACAGTTTATGAAGGTGCGATCTCAGCACTTCACTGGCGATCTGTGTCAGAATTCACACTCCCCGATTCACCAGCTCAGAGATGGTGAATCAGGGAGAAAAGAGAGAATCCTGGGGGAAGGAGGAATATTTTTGATTTACTTCTTCCTCGTAAAATAAAACAGTGCAGCGCAATAATAAAATTAACCATATATGAATCATACAGTGCAAATCGGTGCAGCGCAATAATAAAAAATGTCCATAAATAGAATCATAAGGAGTCCATTAGTGCATGTGAAGAAAGCAAATAATACAGTGCAGTGTAGACATTTTGACAGGTGACAATGATCCCTCCACCACACACAGATTGGCCTCTCACCTCGTCCACTCGACCTATAATAGGTCACAAAGCAGTAAACCCACACTCGGGGTATGGATGGAAATCCTGCTAGTCCACTTGACCAGTATACAGCAGTGAACCCACACTCATGGTATAAAGCAAAATCCTGCACTTTAGCTGAACTCCACCGCACATAAAAAACAAATTTTAATAATAGAAAGGCAAGAAAACTACTTACAATCGTTGGCACTCTATTGCGAGTGCCAGCATCAGGGCGTGTAGTGGTTTCTAACCAAATCAATGGCCGCGGGTGACGTCAGACGTGACTTATCCTCCCCCGTACGCGTTACGTCCGTGGGTGGGACTTCTTCAGTGCGGGGTTGGATGACTCATCGACGGCCCCCAGTAAACTTAATATATAGTGTCATGGCTACCATTACTCGGCGAATCAGACTCCCTGATAAAGTGGACGAATCCCAGCTCACATCACATAAACAAACCTTTTATTACCAGGGGAGCCGTTCACGGAGAAAACAAGCTACCAGACACAAAAGTAATCATATAAAGTGCATAAATATTGCATGTTCATCAAAATAGAGACTGGCACCAATCGTCAACAAATAAAAGGGAACGATAGCCTCATTATACCATAGACAGAAAATAAAGGCACACGTATCTCTAATTAAAACTATTTTAAAATTTAAAGGGAAACATACCAATAATTAAAACGACACTCTACCTCAAATATAATTAAAACTAAAATAAAGGAACCTGTTACCGAATTTGTTATATTGTTGTACTGCTACACTGTGATGTATACTTTTTTGTGTACTTTTTTGAAATATATAATAAAATATTTGTGGAAAAAAAAAAATCAAAAATAAATAAAATAAAACTAAAATAAAAACAGACGTCAATCCACGACCATCTCTCTGACCAGAAACACATATACACATATGTAAAAAAATGTACCTATACATATATGATTAAAAAAATATATAATCCACATTATAAAAAAATCACATACTAAAAAGACACTTTATCTGTTAGAAGTAAAACAATTCAGGTCGAAATCTACATTCAAGCCAGCAGGCGACATAACCTTGGTCTCAAAAATCCAAAAGGATTCCCTACGACTAAGCTGACGAATGTAGTGACCTCCTCTCCAATGTCTAGGGACCTCTTCAATCCCCCAGAACTTCAGACATGTGGGGACACGTTGGTGGCAGGTCCTAAAATGCCTAGATACGCTGTGCGTTTTCACTCCTCTTTTAATATTGCTAATATGTTCACCTACTCGCACATGTAGTACTCGTGAGGTGCGTCCTACATACTGCAAGCCGCAGTCGCATTCCAGCCTATATACGACATCAACTGTCGCATAAGTGATAAGGTTTTTTTATCTGATACTGTTTATGCGTTACTGATGAGATAAAATCCTTCAGTTTTTTTATATTATTTTTAGCATGCTTGCAAGTCGCACACCTACCACATGCATAAAAACCTGCTACAAAGCTAAAAAGCTTAATCTCAGCAATCTTGGGTGGATAAATGACACCTGGTGCCAGGCTGTCATGGAGTGAGGGTGCCTTACGATAGATGAATTCCGGGCGATCTGGGAGTAATGAGCCCAAAATGCGATCATACTTCAAGATTGGACAATGTTTGGCTACAATTTTTTCAAACTTCTTGTATTGAATACTATAATCCATTACCATCTTAAATTCACTAGTGACCTCCTTGCTTGTAGAACTAGCAATCTTGTCTGCAAGAATAACACTTCTATCCGTAGCTCGTGCCCTCTCAATTACTTTGTTAATCGCAGAGTAGGTATAACCTTTCTGCCTGAAATGGGTGACTAAAATCTGCGACTGTGAGAGAAACTCTTCCTCCGACAAACAATTTCGTCGGAGCCTGATGAACTGCCCTCTAGGAATATTGCACAGCCACAGTTTGTGGTGACAACTAGTTAAGGGAATGTAAATATTCCGATCAGTGGCGTTAAAATGATTCCTGGTATGGAAACAATTCTTTTTCTTGTAAATTTCAAGATCAAAAAAAGGGAATCTGATGATAATCTATAGTCCAAGTAAGCTTAATATTTTTATCATTATTATTAAGTTTATCCATAAATGGCTGAAGACTAGACATATCACCCTCCCAGATCATCGCTAAATCATCTATATACCTCTTATAACAAGACAATTGTGATGGGCAGTGGCGGTAGCTTGTTTTCTCCGTGAACAGATCCCCTGGTAATAAAAGGTTTGTTTATGTGATGTGAGCTGGGATTCGTCCGCTCTATCAGGGAGTCCGATTCGCTGAGTAATGGTTGCCATGACACTATATATTAAGTTTACTGCGGGCCGTCGACGTGTCATCCAACCCCGTGCTGAAGAAGTCCCGCCCAGGGACGTAACGCGTACGGGTGGAGGAGTCATGTCTGATGTGCAGGATTTCGCTTTATACCACGAGTGTGGGTTCACTGCTGTATACTGATCAAGTGGACGAGCAGGATTTCCATCCATATAACCCGAGTGTGAGTTTACTGCTTTGTGACCTATTATAGGTCGAGTGGATGAGGTGAGAGGCCAATCTGTGTGTGGTGGAGGGATCCTTGTCACCTGTCAAAATGTCTACACTGCACTGTATTATTTGTGCTTTCTTCACATGCACTAATGGACTCCTTATTATTCTATTTATGGACATTTTTTATTATTGCGCTGCACCGATTTGCACTGTATGATTCATATATGGTTAATTTTATTATTGCGCTGCACTGTTTTATTTTATGATTCTATTTGAGGGATTTTTCTGAGTCTACTAGAGTTGAGCGGACACCTGGATGTTCGGGTTCGACGGGTTCGGCCGAACTTCGGAAAAAAGTTCGGGTTCGGGACCGAACTTTAACCCGAACCCGGACCCGAACCCGAACCCCATTGAAGTCAATGGGGACCCGGACTTCTAAGGACTAAAAAGGCTCTAAAAAAGTAATGGAAAGGGCTAGAGGGCTGCAAATGGCAGCAAAATGTTGTTAAGAGCATGGCAAGTGCTCTGCAAACAAATGTGGATAGGGAAATATCTTAAAATAACATAAAAAAAAATAAAAAAATAAAAAAATATGCTGGAGGCCCCCTTTTCAGCAGAAGAGGTACGGGAAGTCATTAAGAACCTCAGAAACTCAACGGCACGATGCCACACATATGGTGGGAATGCCCCAGAATACACCCTTTCTGGAATAAATTATTCAATTTAATGGATAAGCTAGTAGGAAAATAAAATACTTTGAAATAAAAATGTAGCGGGGTGCTAAATTTAAGGGAAGTGTTTGAGTGGTAAATAGGCTCAAACACCCTAATTCTGTAGGATTCATGGACCATTTTGTCCTCGGGGGACAGTATTGGTGTGCAGTTCCCTGTGGCCTACAGGTGGCGCTGCCATGGTAGGCTAGGGTTGAACCGCTGATACAGTGCTGTGCCTTTTGTGTCCCCTCTTGGCAGTAGTACAGCGGGGCGGGGAACCTGCTGTGCATGCCGGGAGAGCATATAAAAGGGGCAGACCTTTGGCCTGGGGGCTGATGTCCAGTAAGGTCCACGCCCAGGTGCCTTCGGCCTGGGTGCATGTGTTCCTGTTCCATCTCGGGTACCTGTTTCAACTGATCCTTCACTGCTTGGCAGACCCCAATAGCTTAGCCCGGGGTGAGGTACTATCCTGGAGTTCCTGCTGCCCTGGGTATGGAGGCCTAGGTGCGGGAGTAAAGCCTGGAGTCCAGAGCCTTCATCTGGAGTCCGCTAAGGGTCGAGGAGTCTTAGGGTGCCGCCTCGTGTAGGGGACCATGTTCCAGGGAAGGGAGGATCATTCTGATGGACCGATGCGGGAGTCACGGTGAAGGAAGGGTCTGTTGACTCCCTGTAGAGATGTCTTCCCCTTGATATGGGCTAGGTTCGTAGAAGGAGAAGCTCAAGGTCATCTTGACTGTATCAGAGGCCTTATTCACCCGGCCCGTAGCAGGGGCCTTATACACCCTGGTCTGTGGCAGAGACCAAAGTTCTCCAGGTCCGTGGCAGGGGCCTTGTACACCCGGTCTGTGGCAGAGATCAACCTCAAGGTCTGTGGCAGAGACCGTGCACCTAAAACTGTTTGAGAAACCTAAGCAGTGAAGTGAATGTGCTACGTTTGTGCCTGGACCTCCTCCACACCTTAAGCTGTCCTGTTTCTTTGCTCTAACCTTTTCTATCCGAGTAGAGTTTATTTTGCCATGAGAGAATAAGAGTTGTAATTTCAGCTGGTGTGGACATTGACTTTACTGGGAATTAAAGGACTTGCCTCTACCTACAGTAGAGGTGAGAATCATCCTCTGGAGGAGTTTTGACTCTGGCTGTGGACACGGCCCGTCAAGTACACCGCTCAACCTCTTTATATAGGAGGGTACGGGCTGATAGTGTGGTGTGCCTTTCTCCCTCCTGCGAGGAGCCAACAACATAAAGGCAGGTAAGGGGGAAAGGATCTGTGCACTACAAAAAAATAAGAGCAGAACACACCCACAGTACGTAACCGCTGAATCGCACAGCTACAGAACTGCAGAAAATGCTATTCAAAAAAAATGTTTTTTTTTTAGTATAGCACAGTAGGAGAAAACTATATAGAAATTGTTTATTTCACACACCTCCACATATGTATAACACACTGCAAAAAAAATTTGTGCCCCTAAATGGCGTTTTTTGGAAGAGCAGAACACACCCACAGTACGTAACCGCTGAATCGCACAGCTACAGAACTGCAGAAAATGCTATTCAAAAAAAAGTTTTTTTTTTAGTATAGCACAGTAGGAGAAAACTATATAGAAATTGTTTATTTCACACACCTCCAAATATGTATAACACACTGCAAACTATTTTTTGTGCCCCTAAACGGCGTTTTTTGGAAGAGCAGAACACACCCACAGTACGTAACCGCTGAATCGCACAGTTACAGAACTGCAGAAAATGCTATTCAAAAAAAAAGTTTTTTTTTTAGTATAGCACAGTAGAAGAAAACTATATAGAAATTGTTTATTTCACACACCTCCACATATGTATAACACACTGCAAACTATTTTTTGTGGCCCTGAATGGCTCTTTTTGCAAGCGTACATTAAAGTGCAAATTTTTTTTTTTTTTTTTTTTGCCCTAAACGGGTCTTTTTTTGCACGAGCAAAATAAAATGCAATTTTTTATTTTTTTTGCCCTATGGGTCTTTTGGAAAAGAGCACAATAAAGTGCCTTTTTTTTCCCCCTAAATGGATCTTTTTCAAAGAGCAGAATACACCCACAGTATGGAAACGGTGTATCTCTCAACGTAATATATGCAGTGCTGGTGCACTGAGCTTGCAGATAAAAGTTAGATTTTCTTTCTCGTACATCACGGGACACAAAGCGACATAGTCATTACTAATGGGTTATATAGATACCTTCAGGTGCTGGCACTGGCAACTTCCAAAACCGGAAGTACCCTCCCCTATATAAGCCCCTCCCATCCGGGAGTACCTCATTTTTTTGCCAGTGTCTAAGGTGTTGGCCAAGAAGTAACATGTGTTTCACTGAGCTTGCGTACAGGTTCTTTTGGGGCCTCAGTAAGCTATTCCGGATCCGACCAAAAAAGCTTCATAGCTAAACGGTCGGTACCCGGGCCTTGCAAGAGAAGAGCAAGGTTTTGCCTGTAATGCCTCTCTTAGGAGGGCTGGACCCTGGGATCCAGAGCTCTGGTCATACCCACGACCAAGATGTTTTCTGTGCAGGGTGCTATACAGGTCCAGGGGAGTGGAATCCTTGGGAACCCGGTCCCTGAAGGTTTGATTACAATGCCTGCCGTGATAGGTGAAGTTTGGGCTTCTGTGGACCAAACAGAGTCCTGCGGCGAGGAAAAGGTAAGTGGGGGCCCCCAGGAACTTGGTTCTATTGGGGGACCCCAAGCCTATTTTGTCTTTCTGCCTGTTACCTAAGGTATTCCCGCTAAATATTCTGTGTATGCCTGTTACTACTGAAAAAATTTAATTTTTTTTTATAGTAGGCAAGAAAAAAAAAATGTAAGACCGCGGTACCTGTGTTAAACACTAGAGGCCGCTATGGTTCTTTTTCTTGTAATGTGGATTTTTTTCTTCCGAAGTCAAATCCAGGCAGTTGGTAAGTTCTCTGCGGGGAAGCTGTCTCCTCTGCCCTGTTGCTGCGTTCATCCATCCCCGGGCCCTGCGGCAGGGACCCTGGCTCCCATCTAGCTCCTGTTTTTTTCAAAAAAGGCACCGAAGGCGCACGTGCCCGCGCGTGTGCGCGTGCATGCGCCTCTCTATATAGAGGCAATCTGGAAAAGGGGCGGAGCGGGTGGATGACGCTCGGTGTGCGCCGCGGCGCTACTGCGCATGTGCGGGCGTCCAGCATGTTTTAAAAGCAATCAAGCTGGCTATTGAAGTGCACAAACAGAGCTAGCAAAAGTAAAAAGGCACACAGAGGCGGTTGATGCAGGCATCCCCTAGAAAGGCACTTTAGTAGACACCAACTGATATATAGCAGCAATTGTGCTAGACTATTCTCAGTAAAAAGGGTGTATTACGGCTGGAATACCTCAGCTTTGGGCTTAGGAATATGCCGTCCAGAAGCTCCGGAACTAAATCTTCCAGGAAGCAAAAGGGGTCTCCATCGGGCTCTGAGGATCTTGGGCATGCTTCTGCTGCACCAGTCTCCCCTGAAAATTCAGAGGTTAGTGACCGTAGAGACCCCGCAGGAGTGCCTGGTACTGTGGCTGTCCTCAGTTCACCTGCTCCTGTGTATGTAACAGAGGAGGTTTTTTCCTCAGCTCTGGGAGGATTAGAGGAGAGATTGTCAACATTAATCGCTGCCTCCCTGTCACAGGGAAAGCACGCCCGATCTCCGTCTCCTCCTTCAGAGTACCTGTTAGCGGAGCAACAGTCCCATACAGGGATCGACCTGCCTGAAGGGGATCAGGAGGAGGTTGATTCTGTTATAGAGGAATCAACTGTGGAGGAACCTTTCTCAGCATCTCAAGCTGAAAGATTATGGGTTCAGTCTTTGACTAACATGGTCCGATCAGCATTTAAAAATGCACCTTGCGGAACCATCAACCACTACTGTCTCCTCGCTGGGGTCGCTAAAAGCTCCCCAGACTGTCTGTTCCTTTCCAGTTCACCCTTTATTGGAAGGGCTCATGTACCAGGATTGGGAACATCCTGATAAAATATTTACTCCCCCCAAGAGATTTCCGGTGGTCTATCCCATGGAGGATAAGTTCATCAAAAAATGGAGGGTCCCTACAGTGGACGCAGCCATCTCTTGTGTGAATAAATCACTGACATGTCCAGTGGATAATGTCCAAATGTTCAAGGACCCAATAGATAAAAAATTGGAGTCCTTATTAAAATCTGCTTTTTCTACAGCAGGCTTGGTGACACAACCAGCAGTGGCAGCTATTGGGGTCTGCCAAGCAGTGAAGGATCAGTTGAAACAGGTCTTAAGGGACTTGCCAGATCAGCAGGCCCTTGCCCTAGCTGATCTACCTAGAGCATTGTGCTTTGCGGTTGATGCCATAAAGGATTCAATCCATCAGGCCTCTCGCCTTACGCTGTCTGTAGTACATATGCGCAGGCTTCTATGGCTAAAAAACTGGTCTGCTGAAGCTCCCTGTAAAAAATTGCTGATTAGCTTCCCATTTCATGGTGAACGCTTATTCGGAGAAGACCTGGACAAATATATCCAGAAAATTTCCAACGGTAAAAGTACACTCTTGCCGGTTAAAAACAGAGTTAGAGGTCCCTCTTTTAAGAAGCCTGCTTCTCCAGTCCCTGGGGCATCGGCTGTGAAACAGTTCCGGCGGCCTCCTCGGTCAAATCCCGGGGGTAAAAATCAGGGACAATCGCAGGGTAATAAGAAACCCTGGGTCAGGAGAGGTACAAAGCCTCCCCCAAAGTCAAATGCATGAAGGGTTGCCCCCACTCAATCGGGTGGGGGGAAGACTCCAGTTGTTCGCAGAGACCTGGCGGGACACGATCAGAGACAGATGGGTGCTCTCCGCAGTATGTCTGGGATACAGATTGGAGTTAAAAGACTCTCCTCCTTCCCATTTTATGAGGTCAAACGTGCCAAGGGATCCCCGGAAGAGAGAGTCCCTCCTGTTGGCACTAGAACAACTATTGCTCCAAGGAGTAATTATGGAGGTTCCCCTGGAAGAATGGGGGTTCGTGTTTTACTCAAACCTCTTTACAGTCCCGAAGCCAAACGGGGACGTGAGGCCCATATTAAATCTAAAAGGGCTAAACAAATTCCTGCATATCAGGACTTTCCGGATGGAGTCGATCCGATCGGTGGCCACTGCCCTACAAGGGGAGGAATGGTTAGCCGCGATCGACATCAAAGATGCTTATTTGCACATTCCCATCTTTCCAGTCCACCAAAAATTTCTACGCTTTGCAGTAGAAGGGCGCCATTTTCAGTTCAGAGCCTTACCCTTCGGTCTGGCCACAGCACCATGAGTGTTCACAAAAATTCTGGCCCCATTATTGGCCAATCTAAGAACGCAAGGTGTAACGATAATGGCATATCTAGACGACTTGTTGCTAATAGACCACTCAGTGAAAAAACTAGAAGTGGTCGTTCACAAGACAATCAAGTATCTGGAATCTCACGGTTGGATTATCAACCGAGACAAGTCGGCCCTAAAACCAGTCAAAAGTCTGGAATACTTGGGGCTAAGGCTAGATTCAGGCCAGAAGAAAATATTCTTGCCTCGAAAGAAGGTGTTGTCTTTGAGAGATTTGATCCACTTAGTGGGTACAAAAAGACAGCCGTCCATACGCCTGTGCATGAGGCTGCTGGGAAAAATGGTGGCATCATTCGAAGCAGTACCCTACGGTCAATTCCATTCAAGGAATTTGCAAAGGGCCATACTGTCAGCCTGGAACAAGAAAGTTCAGGCCCTAGACTTACCAATGTCCTTGTCCCCTTCCGTTCGCAAGAGCCTCCGTTGGTGGTTGGTTCCCCAGAATCTGGAAAAAGGGAAATCCTTCAGTCCGATTTCTTGGAAGGTGGTCACTACAGATGCCAGCCTTATAGGCTGGGGAGCAGTACTGGAGCAATGGTCTCTCCAGGGCAGATGGTCGGATGCGGAAAAGGCCCTGCCCATCAATCTCTTAGAGATACGAGCAGCCCGGTATGCCCTAGTAGCATGGACATCCAAACTCCAAGGGTCCCCTGTCAGAATTCAATCAGACAATGCCACGGCAGTGGCATATATCAATCATCAGGGTGGCACCAGGAGTCGTGCAGCCCAGAGGGAAGTAAATTGCATCCTGAAATGGGCAGAAAGATATGTCCCAGCCATATCCGCGGTATTCATTCCAGGAGTAGAGAATTGGAAGGCGGACTTTCTAAGTCGCCAACAATTATGCCCAGGGGAATGGTCCCTTCACCCCGAGGTTTTTCGGACAATATGTCAGCGGTGGGGAACACCGGATGTAGATCTGCTAGCATCCAGATTCAACGCAAAGGTGGACAGGTTTGTCTCTTGGACAAGGGATCCCCTAGCTTGCGGCTCGGATGCCCTAGTGTTCCCTTGGGATCAGTTCAAGCTGATATATGCATTCCCACCGCCACAATTGTTAACTCGATTACTTCGCAGAATCAGGGTAGAAAAGAAACCAGTGATTCTGGTGGCTCGAGCGTGGCCCCGAAGAGCATGGTACGCGGAGATTGTAAAAATGTCAGTGGGGAGTCCTTGGACTCTCCCACATCGTCCGGACCACCCTTCCTTACCAGCCCTAGGTTTGACGGCCTGGCTATTGAAGCCCACATTCTAAAAAAGAGAGGGCTCTCTAATCCTGTGGTATCTACCATGATCAATGCCAGGAAGCCGGTATCCAGGCAGATCTACTATAGAATCTGGAAGGCGTACATCGCGTGGTGTGAGGCCAAGAAATGGCATCCACGTAAGTACGTAATAGGTAGGATTCTGGACTTCCTACAGTGGGCTGTAGATAGGAAGCTTGCCTTGAGTACTATCAAGGGTCAGATTTCGGCCTTGTCAATATTTTTTCAAAGGCCCTTGGCTTCGCATTCACTAGTCAAAGCCTTTATACAAGGAGTGATGCGTATTAGTCCTCTGGTTAATATTCCCATATGTCCATGGGATCTAAACCTGGTTCTGTCGGTTCTACAGAAACAACCATTTGAACCATTACAGCATATTTCCTTGGTTCTTCTCACCAGGAAATTGATTTTTCTAGTGGCCATTTGTTCGGCTAAAAGAGTGTTGGAATTAGCAGCTATGTCCTGTAAAGAGCCATATCTGGTTATCCATAAGGACAGAGTAGTGTTACGTCCTCATCCAGCCTTTCTTCCTAAGGTGGTATCGAGGTTTCATTTGAACCAAGATGTGGTTCTTCCTTCTTTTTTCCCCAAACCTAGTTCGGTAGAGGAAAAGTTATTGCATTCTTTGGATGTAGTAAGAGCAGTTAAAGCTTATCTAAAAGCCACTGCTCAGATTCACAGAACGGATACTTTGTTTATTCTGCCAGAAGGCCCCAGAAAGGGTCAGGCAGCGTCAAAATCTACTTTAGCCAAGTGGATTCGACAGGTCATAATGCAAGCCTATGGCTTGAGAAGGAGACCGCCTCCGTTCAAAGTTAGAGCGCACTCCACGAGAGCAGTTGGAACTTCATGGGCAGTGCATCACCAGGCCTCCCTGGCTCAAATCTGTAAGGCCGCAACATGGTCTTCAGTACACACGCTTACTAGGTTCTACCAGGTGGATGTTAGAAGTCAGGAGGATGTCGCCTTTGGGCGCAGTGTGTTGCAGGCCGCAAAAGATCCTCATGTCTGATAGCGCTCAGCTTATGTATGGTGTATCCCCCCCCTCATTGGGCATTGCTTTAGGACATTCCATTAGTAATGACTATGTCGCTCTGTGTCCCGTGATGTACGAGAAAGAAAATAGGATTTTTATAACAGCTTACCTGTAAAATCCTTTTCTTGGAGTACATCACGGGACACAGAGCTCCCACCCCTCTTTTGGGGACACTTATTGCTTTGCTACAAAACTGAGGTACTCCCGGATGGGAGGGGCTTATATAGGGGAGGGTACTTCCGGTTTTGGAAGTTGCCAGTGCCAGCACCTGAAGGTATCTATATAACCCATTAGTAATGACTATGTCGCTCTGTGTCCCGTGATGTACTCCAAGAAAAGGATTTTACAGGTAAGCTGTTATAAAAATCCTATTTTCTCTGACACTGGGCTCATGGCAGTGTAAAAAGACTGCACTGCAACACAAACAGGTAAACCTATACAGATCGCTGATTTTAATCTCTGAATCTGGACTCCTATATAATATATCTCTCTCCCTGAAAGCACCAACAGGAACCTGGCCCTACACTACACTATCTCTCTATCTTTTCCCTCAGATTGCAGAATCAGGACTACCTCATGTATTTTACAATCTCTCCCTATTAGCAACAGCAGCAGACAAGATCCTCTCCCTATCTATTCTGAAGCAGAGTGACGTGTGTGCTGTGTACCTCTAGCTTATATAGAAGCTGGGTCACATGTTGCACTGACCAATCACAGCCATGCCATTAGTAGGCATGGCTATGATGGCCTCTAAGGGCACACCAGCTAATCAAAAGGTGATTGGCTGGCCCCTGAAGCATTTCTAAATGCGTAATTAGATTGCCGAAATCATTTTTTTTAAGCAAAAGATCAAAATGTTATTTTTTTTTTACCTTTTTCTTTTAAAGGTAAATAAGAGATTTTCAGTATTATTTTTTTTACCACAGATCTCTCCATAAAGAGGACCTGTCATCCTTATTTCTATTACAAGGGATGTTTAGGAATACAATTGATCAAAAATTAAAAAAAAATAAAAATAAAGGGACAGTGTAAAAATAAAAAGTAAAATAGATAAGATTTTTTTTTTTTTTAAAGCACCTTATTTCTCTGTGATTGTGCGTAGAAGTGAACGCATATGTGCTGTAGGTTGCACAGGCATGTGTAAATGGTATTCGCACCACACATGTGAGGAATGGCCGCAAATGTTGGAGTGAGAGCAATAATTCTAGCACTAGACCTCTTCTGTAACTCTAAACAGGTTTCCTGTAAAGGTTTTTAAAGTGTCACCTATGGAGATTTTTAAGTACCATCGTTTGACACCATTCCACGAGCATGTGCAATTTTAAAGCGTGACATGTTAGGTTTCTATTTACTCAGTGTAACACCATCTTTCACATTATACAAAAACATTTGGGCAAATATTGTGTTTTTTTTTTAAATTCATTAAAGTGTATTTTTTCCCCCAAAAATTGGGTTTGCAAAACCACTGTGCAAATACCGAGTGACATAAAAAATTGCAATGATCGCAATTTTATTCCCTGGGGTCTCTGCAAAATTTTTTTATACATATAATGTTTGGGGGTTATAATATATTTTCTAGCAAAAAGTACAGATTTAAAGTGGAGTTCCACCCAAAAATGGAACTTCCACTTTTTGGAATCCCCCCCCCCCCCTCTGGTGTCACATTTGGCACCTTTCAGGGGGGAGGAGGGAGCAGATACCTGTGTAATACAGGTATTTGCTCCCACTTCCTGGCATAGTTTACCGTGGTGGTCTCTGTGACCTACACCACGTCCGGCGCCTACTTTCCCCCCCCCCCCGCTGTCTTCTGGGAGACGCACATGTCCCAGAAGACAGCAGGGACCAGTGAGGACGCGCAGTGCGACTCGTGCATGCGCAGTAGGGAACCAGGAAATGAAACCGCAAGGCTTCAATTCCTGAGTCCCTTACCGAAGGTGGCGGCGGCAGCATCCGAGAGCCGACGGACAGATCGGCTTCGGCTGCTGACATTGCGGGTGCCCAGGACAGGTAAGTGTCCATATATTAAAAGTCAGCAGCTGCAGTATTTGTAGCTGCTGACTTTTAATATTTTGTTTTACGGCGGAAAGCCGATTTAAACTCGTAAGCAAAAAGTGCCAGAAAAAGCATGGTCGGTAAAGTGGATATTCAGCCTTATTTTTAAGATCCTGCCCCTTATACTGGGAGAGGGATGGCAGCATTAGAAGCCAATGTGCTATGCTACATTCATAGGTGCTGACATGAAACATGCTGACAGGATAAGAGATCGGGGAGATGACCTACACACCTACAAAAATAGGGAACATGTTTTCCTAACAGCACTGCAGAGCCTTTACCTGTATGCAGTTCACAAAGAATGTGCATATTTCCAGTCAAAGGCAGACTATATTCCCATGACCCTGACTAGAGAAATGCACTCTGAGCTATATACTGTATATAACTGTTCCAAAAAGTACTGGAGAACTGGGACTTGAAAAAGACCAGGACTTGGCTTCTCCTGCTATATTTCTATTAGCACTTCAGTTTTTACACCAGTATTTCCTGCCAGCTCCAGTTTAGTTCCACGTCCTGGAGGGTTTTACTAGGGGACATTTGGCCTTGTGAAAGCGAAGTGGTGAGAGGCCTTCTTACCCTGCTGCTGTAACACGATTACTTCAGTGCTGGCTTGGTGTGTCACCTTCAGGGACATGGAGGGAGGACCTGCCTGCCGAGTTTTTTATCTGATACGATTTGACCTCTTCTTTGTGGAGGCCCCAAAGAGCCCCTTTAGGCCTCAGCCTGTTTCCAATTTTTCCTGATGATCTTCTGGAGATACAGAATTTTGCACACCTTTTAGTGTTGTGAAATGATTTATATGTCTTTTGTGGGAAGCCTTTCAGTTAATATCTTATTTAAACATAGCAGCCAGGCCAAGGATTGCTCTATGGATTAGCCACATAGAAATATTCCCTGACGCTTGCATTAATATGTTCAAGGCCAGAGAAGGTGAACACACTTTCCTGGTGACATGGTGTGTTTGCCTAATGGAGCAGGTGGCTGAGCATTAAACGAAGATCTATTAATGTGGATAAAACCTGCTACAGAAAGAAACTGCTGTAAATAAACCTGAGCTTTAGAAAACTATGTTTCCTCCTTTCACGTCTCTCCAGCTTGTAAAATGTCATAATTGCTGGTTTCCTGCTTATGTAAAGTGAATAATAAATTCCCGTAACGCTAAAGCAGTTTCCTACCCCTAACCTGCTGTATTTAAATGTTACTGTGATAGCTGACTGGATGACTAAACAACACCCTGAAGCAGAATTAAAGTTAAAATAGTAGCAGCTACTGCTTTCATGCAAACACAAATGTTCATCTGTCATGGATAAACAAGCTTAGCTTGCGATGTTTAATACAAGCGCAGTAAATTTTGTTGTAAAGACCAACAATTGGGAAATTTAGGATTCCTAGTAGTACAGAAAGTGGAGTTGATTTACTAAAGGCTAAAGTGACCGTTCACTTTGCAAGGGAATTTGCCCCAGAGCTTAGTAAATGGAGTGACGCTCTGCTGACTTCCATTATCCAGCCATGTTTTTATTTTCTTTGAACACAGTTGGGTATTTTTTGGAATGGGAAATTTCACCACGTTCATTCATTGATGCAAAGTGAGGATGTTGCAAAGTGCAACTTCCCTTGCAAAGTGAACAGACTACTTGCCTTTAGTAAATCGACCCCTGTGAATCTAAAGTCAGGCATATAGTAGAAGATATAGAAGCCAGGGGAGAAAAAATCGAAGGATAGCAACCCCATTCATTGTGGACCTTGATATATTTAACTTGACCTGGTTGTGTTCTAGTTCTAGTTCTAGTTCTGGTTCTAGTACCTATTTTCCGACAACGCTCCCCCATTGCCGTCTAGGCAAGCAAGGGACACAAGGACTTGAAGGTGCATGGGCAGAGGTGATACCTGAAAAGGCTACAGAAGAAGGACAAGAAACAATGGCTGAGCAATGATAGATCGGAATGAGGCATGAGCAACAAATAAACATGTTTTGATGTCGACTGACAAAATGCAGAATGAGCAGCAAGGGTCTACAGCAGTGGTTCTCAACCTGGGGGTCGGGACCCCCTCGGGGGTCAAATGATGATTTGCCAGGGGTCACCGGATCCTGGGCTGTTCCTGAAGCCCGCACTGCTCTTCTAGCCTTTTTGCGGCCACCCACACAGCCTCTTCACAGCCGCCCACTCAGTTCATGGCATGGCTGGGGGGCGGAGACTAGAGGTCAGCTGACTATTGAGCAATGTGAAGTGGGAGGGGCTGGAGGAGACCCTATCTCCTGATTTCGGCATAGGGGTCACTGCTACGAGACACCACATAGTCTGAGACACAGTGAGTAACACTACCTGTAATTATAGTTGCCATTAAAAGTCCCCACTACAGTTCTCAGATTAGCAGATGACCTTGATCAAGAGCCCCTAAGTTGGCTGATCAAAGCGCCCCCCAGCACTGCCACTCATCCCAACTCCCAGCCAGCACTGCCACTCATCCCATTGCCCCCACCAAGGAGTAAGAGAAGGAATAAAATAGAGAATACATTGAAGGAAGCGGAAAAGAGGGGGAGAAACAAAGAAAAAAGGGAGAGAAAGAATAAGAGAAAGAACAAGAAAGATGGTTAGAGAGGGATGGGGAAATAAATAAAAATAAAAAAGACCCAAGAAATTGGGATGGAGTGATAAAACGAAAAGAAAGGAGAACAAAGAGAAAGCGTGGTATATCCTAAAATGTACCATAAGGGGATTTAATACTGTACGAGTGGAAGGGACTCTGGGGGCACTAAATATCTGTGGGTTAGGGGCACAAATTACTTGCTCTGGGTGCTGACGACCCACGCTACGAAAATAATTTTACTGTTAGGGGTCCCCACAACTTGGGAAATTTTATCAAGGGGTCAGTCACGGCACTAGAAGGTTGAGAACCACTGGTCTACAGGAAAACAGGGCGGAAAAATATGGAAGTTAGTACACCAGAAAGTGATCTCCAAAAGAAAAGGCTTTTAGGAAACATCATTGCAAAGAGTCCTATTCTACTGAAACTCATATATGGCTCCCACCCCCTCCCTGTCCAATGAAGCCACTTTCAATTACTGATTGCTGAGTGGGATGATCTTCTTGATCTATATTATCATTTGTAGTGTTGTAGTAAGATAGGAACTAGTGGGTTCCAATCACATACAGTAAGCATGCAAGGATAGTTTTAGAGTAGTTCTAACCAACAGGATCCCCTCATGTATTAATATTTTGCCAACTTTAAAAAAATCATACCTGGCTATACAGATTTAACTAGAAATTGTTTTATAACTAGGCACATTATAAAACGTTCTATATAGCCAGGACTGGGAAGGTGGTGGGGGGTGGAAATGTGTACAAGTAAACCTGGCAAAATGTGGCTTGATATCTGGCTGATACTTGCTGAATCAGCTAAAATTCAAACCGCTGGGAAGCCCTCCAAGCACCAACTGGCTTGACAGAAGTTAACTAAGCTGGGTGAAATTATTTTTCAAACAGAGACTATCCAATGAAGTCACTATTCTCCACTTTAG
Source organism: Rana muscosa (assembly GCA_029206835.1). Lineage (NCBI taxonomy): Eukaryota > Metazoa > Chordata > Amphibia > Anura > Ranidae > Rana > Rana muscosa. Next base: position 832,481,119 of record CM055122.1, read on the forward strand.
GAAACCGCTTGTGGCACAGCTGCGTGAATACAAGGGCCATCAATGGAGATGCCTCCAGTCCAAAGGCTGAACGAGAGAAAATCAATAGTAAATCAATAGTGGACTTATCCCAGTGACAGCTGGATTTTATATACTGTAGATACCTATAATTCTCAGTATCACTGACCTTCTTCTTCCTGCCACTATCCTGCCCCATTGCCAGTCTCACTGCTTACTTTCCCCTCCTCACTATTGACCCATTTCCTTTAAGACAACACCCACTTTTCACCACGGCCTTAATCACTTATCTAGTTATGCATTTTCATCCCCTTCTTGCCCAGGCCATTTTTCAGCTTTCAGCGCTGTCACACTTTGAATGAAAATTGCACGGTCATGCTACACTGTAACCATGTAAAATTGTTATAATTTTCTTCACACAAATAGAGCTTTCTTCTGGTGGTATTTAATCACTGCTGGGTTTTTTTTCCTAAAAAAAAAAAAAAAGACAGAAAATGTTGAAAAAAATACGTTTTTCTTAGTTTCTGTCAGTAAATTTGGTAAATAAGTCATTTTTCACCTTCACTGATGTGCGCTGATGAGGCGGCACTGATGTGCACTAATAGGCTGCACTGATAGGCACTGATGGGGTGGGACTTTTGGGGACTGATGAGGCGGCACTTATGGGCATTTATTAGGTGGCACTGACGAGGAGGCACTAATATTCTGCACTTATGGGCACTGATAGGTGGCACTGATGAGCACTTATAGGTGGCACTGATGAGTGGCACTGGTGGGCATTTATAGGTGGCACTGGTGGGCACTGATAGGTGGCACTGACGGGCCCTTATGGGCGGCACTAATGGGCAATGATGGGCGCTGATGGGCTTTACTGATGGGCATTGATGGGCATCACTGATAGGTGGCACTGAAAGCCAGCACTGACTGGCATCACTAATAAGCACTGATTTCTGGCTGTGGTGGGCACTGATTGTTGGCACTGGTGGGCATTGATTGCTGGCACTGGTTAGCATGGGTTACTGGCACTGGTGGTGCTCTAATGTAATCAGGGCACTGATCATCAGTGCCCTGATTACATCTCTCACTGTCCCCTGCGAGGAGATGCCACTGATCGGCTCTCCTCGCCACACACTCTGTCAGTGTGAGGCAAGGAACGCCGATTACGATACTTCCTTGTTTACATGTGACCGGATGTGACAGCCAATCACATGATTAATGGGCCGTGTCAGCGGCTCTTTACAGAGATCAGGGTTGCACCGTGTCCTAGCAACATGGCGCGGCCGCAATCGCCGCGCTGCGCGCCCCCGTTCGGGTGTGCCGTCATATGACGTCCACCCAGAACGAGAGCCGCACCGGTGGGTGGGCGGCAAGTGGTTAAAGAATATGTCAACCCAACATTTCATATTCCTGATATGTGCCTGCTGTACTATTTACTTGTATGAAAAGGTATCCCGTTCTATTTGTATTGCTTCCTTTGTGTGAAATATCTGGTGTTTCTGACAGTCCATCTGCTTTCCTATTAAAACTGGCCACACTAGGCATGAAAGAACTGCATGGTCAGTTCTCAAGCTGTGTTGGGAGCTCAGTCTGCTCTCCTCCAATGATCAGACTTCTGCTAACATGCCTTCCCCTGCACAGCCATTCACTGGGAAGATCATTGTGCTGCTGTGTCTCCTCCCTGAGCTCCTTATGCAGCTGACAACAGAGATTACGTGATCACACATAAAAAAGGGAAAAAAAGTTATTTATGATGTTTTTTATATGTATACAAAAATGTTTTGCCTTTCATTTCTATTTTAAACTGAATGGGTTGTTTTACAAGGTGAGGGTTAACATATTATTTAACCTCTTCACAACCCCGCTATAGCCAAATGACAGCTGCAGTGCAGTCGCACATTTCTGGGAAGGCGTCTATTGACGACCTCCTGTGATTGTGCTTCTGACATGCCCCGAGGCATGCATCGGAAGGAAACATTGATCGCTGTGTCCTTTGGACACTGCTGATCACAGATCAGAGTAAAGAGCCAATGACAGTGGCTATTTACCAGGTGATCAGCTGTGTCCAATCACAGCTGATCACAGTGTAAGCAGAATTTGTCAGTTAACGCCATTCCTTTCCCCACGCTGACAGCACGGAGTCGGTAAACGGCAATCCATACATGGGACATCTACACTGATAATTAGGGCACTGATCATCAGTATCCTGATTATGAGTGCAGCCCCAACAATGCCCATCAGTGCTGCCAATCAGTGCCCATTAGTGCCACCTATCAGTGCTCATTAGTGCTGCATATCAGTGCTCATCAGTGCCGCCTATCAGTGCCCATCAGTGCCACCTATGAATGCTGGTCAGTGCCACCTATCAGTGCCGCCTCATCAGTGCCTCCTCATCAGTTCCTATCAGTGCAACCTATCAGTGCCCATCAGTGCAGCCTCATCAGCACACATCAGTGAAAGAGAAAAATTACAAAAAATTTGTTTGTTTAGCAACAAAATAAAAAACCCAGTGGTGAAACCCAGTGGTGATTAAATACCACCAAAAGAAAGCTCTATTTGTCTAAAAAAATGATAAAAATGTTGTTTGGGTACAGTGTTGCATGACCGCGCAATTGCCATTCAAACTGCAACAGTGCTGAAACCTGAAAATTGGCCTTTGCAAGAAGGGAGTGAATGTGCCCAGTAGGCAAGTGGTTAATCCCTGTGGCGGCATGGCACACTTTCTTAAAGGGTTAGTTCACTTTGTCACAAAAAAAATTGGAACTAATCCACAACACCCTCTTCATCCGTCTGGTTCTTGATGCATGTATCTTACTGTATATGATCCCTATGTTCTGTTTCCTTCTCCAGTCATTATAACAGCACAGGACTCTAAAATGTCCTGTTTTTGTATGTTATAGACTTATAAGTAACAACTGAAAAGTCCCATTGATGCTTTGCCTTCCAGAAATACTTTACAATTGGGGATGTGGTGCATGAACACTATAGGCCTGTCACTCCAAGTAGCCCTTGATATAGTCATTACAAAAAATATAAAGAATCAGAAACAAGCAAGAGAAGGCAGTCAAAGAGGGGTTTATTTACTGAAGGCAAATAGGCTACTTTGCAAGGGAATTATCCCCAGAGCTTAGTGAATAAGGTGACATTCTGCTGTCTTCCATCATCCAATCACGTGCAAGAAAAAAGCTGATTTTTCCCTAATACATTACTGGGTATTTTATGCAAAGTGAAATCTCACCGCCTTCACTAAACTCTGTAGAACATTCCCTTGCAAAGTGCATGTTTTCTTACAAAGTTAACAGCCTATTTTAGTTGTAACTCAACCCCAATGACACAATGTTTAAGGCAGGCACATAGATGCCGAGGTTAAAAGTCCAGCCTCATACATTGTGTACGACAGCAGATCAAAGACAACTTACTGCTAAAAATATCCGCGGGTGCCTAGATTTTGGAGACTTCTCTGTAACTATTTGTCCATAAAATTCTTGTCTTCTTGAAACATTATGTTCATCTTACTCTCTACACTACTATCTTGTGCTTTAATTTAAGACTTGTTCAAACAACAGTGGATGTGATAACACATTAAAACATGCTTTTTGTGCATATTACTGCAATGCATGGCTGCATGTGTGCATTGCCATTTTCTTAATTGCACCCCAATCCATATATACTGTGTGCTATAGCACAATGCAGAAATGTGAATGCTCTGTATATTGGGTTGACAAATATAATGCATTTGATATTTTTCATGCTTTCCGATGTGTGCAAGGCATATTCACAAAGAATAAGCTTCCTTAATACAAGATGCTATAACAAGATAATATACAAAAAAACTTAAACTCCATGCAAGAATGATTTTCCTGAAACTTGGTCTACAGAGGACCCAAAGCCTACAACTCGGTTCCGGGGCCAATGCGTGCCACCTGGAGGGTGTGGGGGGTTGTCTGCTGTCATGTTATGCGCTCAAACCAATGGTCACCTGCTGACGCCTTCCCCTTTGGGGCAATCTTTTCCTCCCCCAACTTCATACCTTATGGGCACGTAAAGGAGTAAAAACTTTGGCAGATATCATGCCTTCATGGACTCATTCTGTTTTTCATCCAACTTACTGGGAAGTTCTATTTATCAGATTGGATGCGATTTCGCTACTGTCAATTGCAACACGCGGTTAGAGCCCAGTTCCATCACCCCCCCCTCCAGGCCGATCCGATTGAGGAATTGCTGGCTCAGGGTGACATTAATAAACCCCTTTCCACTTTATATGGAGCACTTCTTAAAACAAGAGGGTGGCCCTAAATTGGTAATCTCCTCCAGAGACAAATTGATCCAAATCAAGTTTCTGCATAGGGTGTACTACACCCCTGTGAGACTCCATAAGATTTACCTAAAAACACGATCTGCAGCATCCTCATTGCCGTCCTACCTGCACATATTTTGGGATTGTTCGAGTTGCAAAATTCTTGTCGGATATATTTGAATTGATTAATCTTAGGTTGCAGTTGACACTTCCAGCTTCCCCGGAGTTGGCCCTTCTGGGGATTCACAAGGATGAGCAGTAGTGATGAGCCGAACACCCCCGGGTTCGGTTCGCACCAGAACCCGCGAACGGACCGAAAGTTTGCACAAACATTAGAACCCTATTAAATACAATGGATGCGAACGTTCGGATTCTAAAGTGCTAATTATAACGACTATTATCCATGTTCTTGACCGAAACAGAGTTTGGGAACCCGGGTTCTGCACCAGGGGACATGTATCAATGCAAAAATAAGTTTTAAAAACGGACGTTTTCCGGGAGCAGTCATTTTAATGATGCATAAAGTGAAAAAAAAAAGTCAAATATTCCTTTAAATATTGTACCTGGGGGGTGTCTAAAGTATGCCTGTGAAGTGGCACGTGTTTCCCGTGTTTAGAACTGTCCCTGCACAAAATAGCATTTCTAAAGGAAAAAAAGCCATTTAAAACTGCTTGCGGCTTTAATGCAATTTCTGGTCCCGGTAATATGGATGAAAATCTTTAGGAAAAATGGCATAGCTACCCCATCAACCCCCCCCCCCCCCCTACCCCAGCCCATTACCAGCCCCTTTGGGTCTTGTATGGATATTAAGGGGAACCCCGCACACAAAATAAAAAAGGCCCTATATACTCTGAACAGCCGTATACAGGCGGTGCATACAAGACAGGGACTGTAGGTTTGTTCTTATGTATAATCGGTTTGTAATTTTGAACAGCTGCATTGTTTAAGTGTAGCTCCATGCCAAATTCCTTTTTTTTAGCTTTTTGGAAAACATAGGGAACGGTTATCACCCCTGTCACGTTTTTTTTGCTGTCTGTGCCCCTGTTCAGAACATTTCACCTCACTTTGCGTCCCAATGACAACTGTTTTTGAAATGTGGTGTTTTTATTGAAACAAGGATTGGTGATAAAGCATCAGTAGAGAGGAGACACCTTTCTCCCATATTAATTCTTACAGGAGAGAATTTTCCTTCCAAGGGGTAGATTTCCTCTCACTTCCTGTTGTCTTCTTCCGTTTGCAAGTAGTAGTCGTTTGTAAGTTGGATGTTTGAAAGTAGGGACCTGCCGTATATACTCTGCAGAAATTGGCCCCTTAGGTGTTGGTGTTGGCACAACACTGAAAGCACTCACAGTTATTCTTGGTGGGTGCTGGAACGCCCTGCTGTCAACTATTATATCAGGAATTGTAATAACATATAATTGTTGATCAGTGGTAGTAAAAATTGGGCCTTTGATGGTGGTGCTGGTGCCACAACACTGTAAGGCCTGACAGTTACTCTTGGTGGGCGCAGCAATGGGCCCTGCTGTGAATTATTAGATCAATAATTATAATTGCATGCCCCTGTTGAACAGGGGCTGAAAAATTGGGCCTTTGGTGGTGGTGGTGGTGGTGTTGACACAACACTGTAAGGCCTGACAGTTACTCTTGGTGGGTGCAGCGATGGGTCCTGCTGTGAATTATTAGATCAATAATTATAATTGCATGCCCCTGTTGAACAGGGGCTGAAAAATTGGGCCTTTGGTGGTGGTGGTGGTGGTGGTGGTGGTGGTGTTGACACAACACTGTAAGGCCTGACAGTTACTCTTGGTGGGCGCAGCAATGGGCCCTGCTGTGAATTATTAGATCAATAATTATAATTGCATGCCCCTGTTGAACAGGGGCTTAAAAATTGGGCCTTAGGCACTGGTGGCACAACACTGCAACCCCTCACAGATACTGTACTTGGAACACAGCAATGAGGCCTGTTGCAAAGTATTGCATCAAAAATTGTAATTACACGCCCCTGTTAAACAGGGGCTGAAAAATTGGGCCTTAGGCACTGGTGGCACAACACTGCAACCCCTCACAGATACTGTACTTGGAACACAGCAATGAGGCCTGTTGCAAAGTATTGCATCAAAAATTGTAATTACACGCTCCTGTTAAACAGGGGCTGAAAAATTGGGCCTTAGGCACTGGTGGCACAACACTGCAACCCCTCACAGATACTGTACTTGGAACACAGCAATGAGGCCTGTTGCAAAGTATTGCATCAAAAATTGTAATTACACGCCCCTGTTAAACAGGGGCTGAAAAATTGGGCCTTAGGCACTGGTGGCACAACACTGCAACCCCTCACAGATACTGTACTTGGAACACAGCAATGAGGCCTGTTGCAAAGTATTGCATCAAAAATTGTAATTACACGCCCCTGTTAAACAGGGGCTGAAAAATTGGGCCTTAGCCACTGGTGGCACAACACTTCAACCCCTCACAGATACTGTACTTGGAGCACAGCAATGAGGCCTGTTGCAAAGTATTGCATCAAAAATTGTAATTACACGCCCCTGTTAAACAGGGGCTGAAAAATTGGGCCTTAGCCACTGGTGGCGGCACCCATAAACCAAAATGATCTTCCAAGCTATCATCATTAATCGGATCATTGAGGAGGAGGAGGAGGATAGCTAGTCAACATAACAGCACAGGAACTCAGCATCAGCATCAGTCTTGAAGGGATGTGACATTTTAAAATCAATTAGTCTGTTATATCAGCATCAGGTGTGTGGTAGCTGGTGGTGATCCAAGACTGGTTCATCTTGATGAAAGTCAGTCGATCAACCGAGTCGGTGGACAGGCGCACCCTGTGATCCGTGACAAATCCTCCAGCAGCACTGAATGTGCGTTCTGAAAGAACGCTGGATGCAGGACAGGCCAGTAGCTCAATTGCATACTGTGCAAGCTCTGGCCAGTGATCCATCCTCAAGACCCAGTAAGCCAGAGGATTTTCGGTGGGGAAGGTGTCCAAGTCTGACCTTGCCCCTAGGTATTCCTGCACCATGTATATCAGACGCTGGCGATGGTTGCTGGAACCGATCATACTTTGGGGCTGCGGACTAAAGAATTGTCTGAACGCATCGGTCAGACGGCCACCTTCCCCACCGCTCTTTCTTTGACTGCCCGAAGCCTCAGCAACTCGCTGTCCAGGACCAGGAGTTTGTAACCTCCCAGTCTCTGGGAACGCGTTGCACAGACCTTTCTGCAAGGCCTCCCGGAGTTGTCTCATCCTCTGCTCCCTCTGCGACGGTAAGATAAGGTCCGCAACCTTACCCTTGTACCGTGGATCAAGGAGAGTGGCCAGCCAGTAATGGTCCCTCTCCTTGATCCGAAGAATTCGAGGATCCTTCCGCAGACTTTGCAGGATCAGGGAGGCCATGCAGCGTAGGTTAGCTGAGGCATTCAGTCCGGAGTCCTCTGGGTCACTAAGGACGACATGATCCGCAGCCACCTCCTCCCAGCCACGTACAAGTCCACTGGTTTCTTGGGACTGTAAATCATCCCTAAAAGACTGCTGCTGATGATGCCTCCACCTCCATGCTGACACAATCCTCCTCCTCCTCCTCCTCCTCTTCCTGTGCGATGGGTGGGACAGAAGGAACACTGTCTGGGTAAAGGGGGCCTTGAGAGGCAAGGAAGTCCTCCTCTTCCTGCCTCTGTTCTGCCTCAAGTGCCCTGTCCATTATTCCACGCAGCGTGTGCTCCAACAGGTGGACAAGAGGTACAGTGTCACTGATGCATGCACTGTCACTGCTCACCATCCTCGTGGCCTCCTCAAATGGTGCCAGGACAGTGCATGCATCCCTGATCATGCCCCACTGGCGTGGTGAAAAAAAACCGAGCTCCCCTGACCCTGTCCTGGTGCCGTAGTCGCACAGGTACTCATTGATGGCCCTCTGCTGCGTGTGCAGCCGCTGCAGCATGGCCAACGTTGAGTTCCACCTGGTGGGCATGACACATATAAGGCGGTTCTTGGGCAGGTTCAACTCCTTTTGCAGCTCAGCCAGGCGAGCACTGGCATTATAAGATCTGCGGAAATGCACACAGACTTTCCTGGCCTGCCTCAGGACATCCTGTAAGCCCGGGTACCTGCCCAAGAACCGCTGCACCACCAGGTTAAGGACGTGAGCCATACAGGGCACATGGGTCAGTTGTCCCTGTCGGAGGGCGGAGAGGAGGTTGGTGCCATTGTCGCAAACCACCATTCCTGGCTTAAGCTGGCGTGGCGTCAACCACCTCTCGGCCTGCCCCTGCAGAGCAGACAGGACCTCTGCCCCAGTGTGGCTCCTGTCCCCCAAACACACCAGCGCAAGCACGGCATGGCATCTTTTTGCCTGCGTACTTGCGTAGCCCCTTGAACGCCTACGGAGCACCGCTGGTTCCAAGGACAAACCACAGGAAGAGGCCATGGAGGAAGAAGAAGAGGAGGCGGTGGAGGAGAGAGGTGTGTCACAACCAGTAGTAGCATTTTGGAGGCGTGGCGGTGGAACAACCTCCAACACTACTGCACCTTGTCCTGCATCCTTCCCAGCTGCCAAAAGAGTGACCCAATGGGCCGTGAAAGAAAGGTAACGTCCCTGTCCATGCCTGCTGGACCATGAGTCAGCGGTAATATGCACCTTACCGCTGACCGCCCTGTCCAGCGAGGCCAAGACATTGCCTTCCACATGCCTGTAGAGAGCCGGAATCGCCTTCCGTGCGAAAAAGTGGCGTTTGGGAACCTGCCACTGAGGAACCGCACATTGCACAAACTCACGGAAGGGGGCCGAGTCTACCAACTGAAAAGGCAGCAGTTGAAGCGCTAGAAATTTAGCCAAGCTAGCATTCAACCGCTGGGCATGTGGATGGCTGGGAGTGAACTTCTTTCGACGGTCCAGCAGCTGGGGCAGGGAAATTTGCCTGCTAGAATCGGACGTTGGTGTACTGCTAGCAGAGTGCTGCAAGTACTTGGCTGTGACACACCTAATTCTACACCTTCATTCCTCTCAGAGCAGGTTTCAGAGAGGACTGAAGGTATAGTGGGGTTGGAGATCCCAGCTGATGCGGTGCAAGAAGAGGTCAGCTTTGTTCTTTGGTGTGGGTCTTTAAGGTAGGCTTGCCAACGAGCTGCATGGCAGGTCAACATATGTCTGATCAAGCATGTGGTGCCCAAGCGGCTGATATTTTGGCCACGCGATATACGCTTGAGACATATGTTGCAAACGGCAGCTGTGCGATCTGATGCACTCGCCTCAAAAAAGGCCCACACCAAAGAACTTTTTGAATGACGGGCAGAGGCAGCGCCCTGCACAGGCGGAGCTCTGCGGTGTGATTCCGTTGGTGTGCTGCCCATATGCTGGCCACTCAAGGGCATCCTGCCTCGTTGGAGATGTGCCTCCTCCTCATCCTCCTCCTCCTCCTCTCTCCTATTAGGCACCCACGTGGAGTCAGTGACCTCATCATCCCCTCCCTCCTCATCACTGGAGCCAATCTGGCAGTATGCTGCAGCTGCTGGAGCATGACTGCCAGATTGGTGTCCTTCTTGAGCATCCCCTCTCTCTGCTCTCACGCTACTGCCTACCTCTAGCTGGGTATCATCATCAGATCCTTTGAAACGCTGGGCATCCTCCTGGAGCATGTACCCAACACTGTGCTCAAACAGTTCGGGGGACTCCTCAGGAGGAGGACATGGTGGGTCTAGGGAAGGATTGACTAATGAAGATAATGATACCAGAGAAGAGGACGCTTTGGCAGCTGCTTTGCCAGTACCCTGAGCCTGGGTGAGAGAGGATGAGGAGGATGAGGTGGGCTTGGTCATCCACTCTACCAAGTCTTCGGCATGATGTGGCTCAACATGTCCAGCTGCCGAAAAGAAGGACAAGCGTGTCCCATGGCCATGTGCTGATGACAATGCACCGCGTCCAAGACCAGCACTGTTGCCCCCAGACACAGAGCCTGCTTGCCCTCTTTTTTTGCCTCCTGACTGTCTGCCTCTCCTTGTTTGCCTGACATTTTAATGGATGGCCTGCAGGGAGATGGGAAAAACAGCAATAAGGGCTACCTTCAGGTGTATACTGTGCAGGAGGCTTAGCAACAATGACACTGACACTGTCCCCTGCCTATCCTTCTCTGTCCCTAAACTCAGGGCCGATCCTAGGGTCACAGACGCCTGGGTGCAGAAATATTTCTGGCGCCCCCCACGTGGGCGTGGTCATCTTACAAACCCCTCCCCTTACACATGTTTCTTTGGCAACGACTCAAACACAGAGATGCTCCCCTAAGAAGTCGTCGTTACCCTAGGATCCTCCCATGATCCTTTAACAATAAAGAAAATACAGGAAGAGCGTACAATAATGAGACCTGGAGGAGAGTCTCTCTGATGCACACAAAGAGGGCTTATGTTAGAGAGTCTGTTAGGAAGAGCTCCCAGACATAGTACAAGAGACAGTCAGGGAGTGCAGACATATTACAGGTGACGGTCAGAGAGTGCAGACATGACACAAGAGACAGTCAAAGAGTGCAGACATATTACACGAGACGGTCAGAGCGTGCAGACATATTACAGGAGATGGTCAGAGAGTGCAGACATATTACAGGAGATGGTCAGAGACTGCAGACATATTACAGCTGACGGTCAGAGAGTGCAGACATGATACAAGAGACGGTCAGAGAGTGCAGACATATTACAGGAGACGATCAGAGAGTGCAGACATATTACAGGAGACAGTCAGAGAGTGCAGACATATTACAGGAGACAGTCAGAGAGTGCAGACATACTACAGGAGACGGTCAGAGACTGCAGACATACTACAGGAGATGGTCAGAGACTTCAGACATATTACAGGAGATGGTCAGAGACTGCAGAAATAATACAGGAGATGATCAGAGAGTGCAGAATATTACAGGAGACGGTCAGAGAGTGCAGACATATTACAGGAGACAGTCAGAGACTGCAGATATAATACAGGAGACGGTCAGAGACTGCAGACATATTACAGGAGATGGTCAGAGACTGCGGATATAGTACAGGAGATGGTCAGAGACTGCATGGGGGAATCATGCAAGTTTCTTTCCTGCAATCTGTGGTTGCTGGAAAGAAATTTGTACTGTATATTACCAGCCTAACTGAAAGTGAAAGTTAGTGAATGTCTTGAAAGAACAGGAGGGGGGGGAGACAAATGGGCAGGGCCGCTGTTAGAAATCATGGGGCACTGTACAGCCTACCTCACGGGGCCCCCTTCAACCATGCCCTTGACCCCACCCCTGGCCCCGGCTTGAAGCGATTTACATATGTGTGCGGAGCCACCGCATGCATTTGCAATTAATAAGCATGAAGGAGTGGGGGCAGTTTAAATTTCTTTTAAATTGTATTTTATTTATTTTATTACACAGAAAAACAAATCTTACACTGTATCTTTACATTTTTTTTTTTCATGTTTGCTTTCACAAGAGATGAACAACATCCCTTGTGATAGCATGGGCCATGACATGCCCTCTTTATGGAGGGATCTGGGGTCTTTTAGACCCCATATCTGTCCTCTGGCCTCCAAAGCATAAGATCAAACCGAGATCAGTTTGATCAGATACTTGTTCAAGCCGGTAATGGTTTCATTAAATGAGCCCGAAACCGAAAGTGATAAAATCCTCATCACTTCCAGTTTCTGACATCACACGGTGGGCGGAACAACATCCATCCCTCTCACTGTGTCCCAGTAACCAGATGCTAATGGTCACATCTTAAAAGCAGTAAAGGTGGTGGTGGAACCCCCTTCCACTGCCTGTAAAAGTAATACAGGGGCTTCTTAGCCACTAGGATTACTTTTACGTTGTGCAGAATTCCTGGTGTTAAAAAATGGTATCTTGATCTTTACTGTAGTGATGACCAAGATATAACCCTTCCAATCCAGCGACGTACTGATACATCGCTGGACAGGAAGCAGTTAAAATGAAGTGTAAATTAGCATTACACCGTTTCTCATTATCATCAGCATTACAATTATCACACAGGCAGCACTGTAAGCAGGTGCTCTATCATGTCTCTATGTCACATTACTTTTGGGTGCTGACTTTGTGTCAGGGACGTGCTGGGCTTGAACCTGGGACCTCTTCTGTGTTTGGCATTGACTCTACCAGCGGAGCTATCTGAGATGCTGGACAGTTCCTTGCCTGATCTGCTGGATAACCTATCTGATCCATTAGACTACTCTGCTTGGTGTCTGATTACTGTTGAACTCTGAACCCCTTGCTCCTCCCATGTACTTCCTATAAAAGACATTCCAGAGATGTTGCCCTTTGCGGTTTGATCTGCTTCTGTTCCCTGAGTTCCTGATTCTGTGCTTGTATCCTGGTTCTGTGTTTGACCCGGCTTCCTGACCACGCTTCTGTCCCCAGTCCTGACCTCGGCTCGTTTGACCCTGCTCAGTTATCTGCCAGTCTGCCTGTTGCCAAGATTCGGCCTGGACTTTGACTACTCTCTGCCTGCCACTTGTGATGTTTACCTTGATGTGTATGACCCGGCTTGTCTGACTCTGCAAACCTGCACCAGCTTACCTGCATCCTCTGCTCTGCAAGCTGCACACGCTGACCTGCATCCTTTGCAATGCAAACCTGCACCTGCTGACCTGCATCTCTGCTCTGCAAACCTGCACCTGCTGACCTGCATCCCTGCTCTGCAAACCTGCACCTGCTGACCTGCATCCCTGCTCTGCAAACCTGCACCTGCTGACCTGCATCCCTGCTCTGCAAACCTGCACCTGCTGACCTGCATCCCTGCTCTGCAAACCTGCACCTGCTGACCTGCATCCCTGCTCTGCAAACCTGCACCTGCTGACCTGCATCCCTGCTCTGCAAACCTGCACCTGCTGACCTGCATCCCTGCTCTGCAAACCTGCACCTGCTGACCTGCATCCCTGCTCTGCAAACCGGCACCTGCTGACCTGCATCCTCTGCTCTGCAAGCTGAACCTGCTGACCTGCATCCACTGCTTCCGGAACCAGCCGTTCCAGTCTCCACCACTCCAAGCAGTGAGGATCAGACAGGCACCCTTACCTCACCGTGCTCTTACCACCACTGTCCCCACTCCAGTGGTCTCCGAGCCGGGGTTGTACGGGAGGTCCCTCTCCGCACGTCAGGCTCACACCTAAGGTACGTTACAGTATCAAACCGCCATGCCTGAGCCTGCAGGAGATACCTTGCCTATGGACAATGTCTATCAACACCTTACAGCTCTCACTCAGATCGTGAAGTCTCTGCAGGGCAGCCATGTCCGAATGGATAAGCAGACACAAACTCAAGCCACCTCTGCAGATTCACCTCCAACCCCAACTTCCTCTATTGGAATGTTACCATCTCCTGAGCCCAGGGTCCCTGTTCCTGAGAAGTTTTTCGGGGATCGGAGTAAATTCCGTGCGTTTCGCAACGCATGTGAACTTTACTTTTCGTTGCTACTTCTGACTTTTTCATCTGAAGCCACCAAGGTGGGCTTCGTTATCGCTTTGCTGCAGGGGGAACCTCAAGCTTGGGCCCATCACCTACTTGAAGTCCGCCATGTAGTTCTAGACTCTCTGCCCTCTTTTCTTGATGCCATGGCCCGACTTTATGACGATCCACAGCGGACTTCTACTGCCGAGGCTGCTCTCCATGCGCTCCAGCAAGGCCGCCGAGCGGTCGAGGACTATGTGACTGATTTCAGACGCTGGAGCGCGGATACCCAGTGGAATGAGGTGGCTCTGCGGCATCAGTTCCGTCTTGGTCTCTCTGAAAGCCTGAAGGATGAGTTAGCACGGGTCGGTGTTCCTGATGTTCTAGAGACTTTAATTAATTTGTCTATCCAGATAGACCGACGACTCCGGGAGCGCAGAGCAGAAAGGTCTACCCAACAGCTCCGCCCAGCTTGGATGCTACCCCGGATACGAGCCCCTGTGTACCCTGCCAGTGCCAGTACGGTTCCAACTGAACCCTCACCCCTCAACCAGACCATCAAGCCAGGGCAGCTTGGACTAATGAAACATTCCCTATCGGCCAAGGAACGACTTCGTCGGCTGCAGAATTATCTATGCCTGTATTGCGGTGAACCCGGTCATTATGTCTCTTCTTGTCCTGCTAAGCTGCGCAAGGTCCTGGCTACCTCTTCTCCCAACTACTCACCTCCATCTACCAATGCTACTCACCTGGCTCTTCCTATCTCTTTCCAACTACCAGGGAGGACAATACCAGTAACTGCAATAATCGACTCAGGGGCATGTAGTTGTTTTGTCGATCTAGACTTTGCAGCACAACAACACATCCCACTCCAACCTAAGACTCAGGGACTTTCCATTTTCCTGGCAGATGGGTCTCGCATCAAGTCTGGAGTAGTGACCCAGGAGACCCCTCCTTTGCCTGTGATCACCTCCATGGACCATAAGGAACTATTGACTTTGGATGCTATTGCATCTCCCATGTTTCCAGTTATCCTGGGTCTACCCTGGCTTCAGGCACACAATCCACAGATTGATTGGGGAACCGGAAGTATTAAGTTCCAGTCACCATACTGTCAACGCCACTGCATGCTTCCATGTCCCAGCACCTTGGGGCCTCTGTTATGCCTGGATTCAGATCCAGAGATACGAGCTTCTGTACCCAAACAATATCATGAGTTCCTGGACGTCTTCAGCAAACGAGGGACCGAAGTCCTCCCGCCTCATCATCCTTACGATTGTCCAATCGAGCTTCTTCCCGGTGCTGAGATTCCTTTCGGACGGATCTTCCCCCTATCTGAACGGGAGCTTGAGGTACTGAAAGAATACGTTGATGAGAACCTTAAGAGGGGTTTCATCCGTCCTTCCACTTCTCCAGCAGGGGCAGGAATCTTCTTTGTGGAGAAAAAAGACCATTCTCTTCGGCCCTGTGTAGATTACCGGGAATTAAATAAAATCACGGTCAAGAACCGGTACCCTCTGCCTCTGGTACCTGAACTTTTTCAAAGACTCAGGACTTCCTCTGTGTTTACCAAATTAGACCTGCGGGGGGCGTACAACCTGGTACGCATCCGAGCAGGGGATGAATGGAAGACTGCCTTTCGTACCAGGTTCGGCCATTACGAATACCTAGTAATGCCCTTCGGCCTATGTAATGCCCCTGCCACCTTTCAGCATCTAGTCAATGATGTTTTCAGAGACTGTCTGGACATTTATGTAGTTGTCTATCTTGATGATATTTTGATTTTTTCCTCCTCTCTTGAGCAGCACTGGAAACACGTCAAGAGTGTACTCTGTCGTCTCCGCCAGCATGGACTGTACGCAAAACCAGAAAAGTGTGAATTTGAGCGACAGAGTATCCAGTTCCTTGGCCTAGTGATCTCTACAGAGAGATTCAAGATGGACCCACAGAAGGTTTCAGCCATTCTGGATTGGCCTGCACCTTCAGATAAAAAGGGGGTGCAGCGCTTCGTTGGCTTTGCCAATTTTTATCGGAGGTTTATCAAGGGATTCTCTGCTATTATTTCCCCGATTACGCAGCTAACGAAGCAAAATGCTTGATTCCAGTGGACATCTGAAGCACAGGCTGCTTTCACAAACCTAAAAATACTTTTTACGTCTGCTCCTATCCTAAGTCATCCCGATCCTGCCCTACCGTATCTACTTGAGGTAGATGCCTCAGAGACAGCGGTTGGAGCTGTTATCTCCCAGCGCCAAGGTCTCAAGGACTTGATACACCCGGTAGCCTTCTTCTCCCGTAAGCTTACCCCATCCGAGAGGAATTATGATGTTGGAGACCGGGAGCTCCTGACCATTAAATCTGCCCTTGAGGAGTGGAGGTACTTGTTGGAGGGAGCAGCACATCCTACACTCATTTACACAGACCACAAGAACCTAGAGTATCTGAGAGCTGCCAAACGTCTGAGACCACGCCAGGCACGTTGGGCACTATTTTTCTCTAGGTTCTCGTTCCACATAACTTACTGGCCAGGCTCCAAGAACACCAAACCAGACGCTCTTTCCCGCATGTTTGATGATCCAAAAGAGGTGTCAGCTCCAGATACCATTCTATCGGAAGGCAACTTCTTACTTTTACAAACTAGCCTGATGTCTGTCTTGAAGCAAGCTTCTACAGGTGTGTCTGGTCCCTCTGAAATCACTCTGGTACCCAAGGACGGGTTACTTTGGAAGAATGACAAAATCTTTGTGCCAGAAGAAGTTCGAGTCACAGTGTTAAACTTGTGTCATGATCATCCCCTGGCAGGCCATTTCGGAATGCATAAAACCCTTGAACTGATTCAACGCACGTTTTGGTGGCCGGATCTTGAAAAAAACTGCAGGGAATATGTAGGTTCATGTGCCACCTGTATCCGTAGCAAGACCACTAGAAGCAAGGCCTGGGGTCTGCTCAGACCCTTACCAGTCCCTGACCGTCCCTGGAAAATGATTGCCATGGACTTCATAGTGGAACTCCCCCCGTCTGAAGGTTGCACAGCCATCTTTGTAGTGGTTGACCGTCTATCCAAGATGGCCCACTTCGTGCCTCTCAAAGGCACGCCCTCTGCCATGGAAACTGCCCAGGTCTTCATTAGGGAAGTAGTAAGGCTACATGGGGTCCCTGCGGACATCGTTTCGGATAGAGGGGTGCAGTTCACCTCTCGCTTTTGGAAGGCTTTGTGCAAGGTCCTGAAGATTGAGTTGTCCATGTCCTCGGCCTATCACCCCCAAACTAACGAGCAAACCGAAAGAACGAATCAGACGCTCGAACAGTACCTCAGATGCTTCACCTCCTTCGTTCAAGACGACTGGGTAGCTTTACTACCGTTGGCAGAGTTTGCCTTTAACAACGCCAGTCATTCGGCTACAGGTCAATCGCCATGTTTTGCCAACTACGGGTTTCACCCGACCTTCTTACCTGATCTCATCCCTGATTCAACAGTCCCAGCGGTCCAGAGTATTGTTGATTTCCTGACCCGTAACAGCAGGATATTGCAGGAAGCCATGACTAGGGCACAAGCAGCCAATAAAAGGATCTTTGACAGGAAAAGGAGAGGGGAATTATGCCTGCAACAGGGTGACCAAGTATGGTTATCGACCACCAACCTTAAGATGGCTTGCCCCGCAAGGAAACTGGCACCCAAGTTCATCGGTCCTTTCCCAGTAAAACGGAAATTAAACGAGTGCTCCTATGAACTTGCCTTACCGGAGTCATTGAAGATTCACCCAGTCTTTCACGTTTCCTTGCTGAAACCCGCAGTGCCCGACCCGTTCCCAGACAGGGGATCGGGACCACCAAAGCCTGTAAGCATTGACGGTGATGAGGAGTTCGAGGTGGAGGCCGTCTTGGACTGCCGAAGAAGAGGGAACCAGCTTCAATTCCTGATCAAGTGGAAGGGGTACGGTCTGGAGGAGAACTCCTGGGAACCCCAACAGAACATTCACGCCCGAGAGTTAATCCAGGCTTTTTTTCGCAGTCACCCCCAGAAAAGAGCTCTATTGGGCACCCGGAGGTTGCCCTTAAGGGGGGGGCACTGTCAGGGATGTGCTGGGCTTGAACCTGGGACCTCTTCTGTGTCTGGCATTGACTCTACCAGCGGAGCTATCTGAGATGCTGGACAGTTCCCTGCCTGATCTGCTGGATAACCTATCTGATCCATTAGACTACTCTGCTTGGTGTCTGATTACTGTTGAACTCTGAACCCCTTGCTCCTCCCATGTACTTCCTATAAAAGACATTCCAGAGATGTTGCCCCTTGCGGTTTGATCTGATTCTGTTCCCTGAGTTCCTGATTCTGTGCTTGTATCCTGTTTCTGTGTTTGACCCGGCTTCCTGACCACGCTTCTGTCCCCAGTCCTGACCTCGGCTCGTTTGACCCTGCTCAGTTATCTGCCAGTCTGCCTGTTGCCAAGATTCGGCCTGGACTTTGACTACTCTCTGCCTGCCACTTGTGATGTTTACCTTGATGTGTATGACCCGGCTTGTCTGACTCTGCAAACCTGCACCAGCTTACCTGCATCCTCTGCTCTGCAAGCTGCACACGTTGACCTGCATCCTTTGCAATGCAAACCTGCGCCTGCTGACCTGCATCTCTGCTCTGCAAACCTGCACCTGCTGACCTGCATCCCTGCTCTGCAAACCTGCACCTGCTGACCTGCATCCCTGCTCTGCAAACCTGCACCTGCTGACCTGCAAACCGGCACCTGCTGACCTGCATCCTCTGCTCTGCAAGCTGAACCTGCTGACCTGCATCCGCTGCTTCCGGAACCAGCCGTTCCAGTCTCCACCACTCCAAGCAGTGAGGATCAGACAGGCACCCTTACCTCACCGTGCTCTTACCACCACTGTCCCCACTCCAGTGGTCTCCGAGCCGGGGTTGTACGGGAGGTCCCTCTCCGCACGTCAGGCTCACACCTAAGGTACGTTACACTTTGTTATGGCTGTTACATACAGAAAGTACAGCAATAAGTTAACAGGCATAACAAAGTCAGCACCCAAAAGCAATGTGACATAGAGACATGATAGAGCACCTTCTTACAGTGCTACTGCTACCTGTGTGATAATTGAAATGCTGATAACCTGCTGTGCTGTGAGATACATAATAGGACACAGTGAGTATTCTATCCTCTAATCCCCACTCACTGTGTTCAGTGCAGCCACACTGTCCTCCTGCTCTTCTCTGTCAGCCCTCAACTTCTTCACATCTCCTGAGGATTGCAGCCGAGAGACGAACGGAGAATTGCAATATAACTCCGCCAACCGGGACTAATAGAATAGTGGGGCGGTATGATGTACATGTGCCCGAAAATAAGAAAATAGTCCCTCCACACTCACTCACATTTCCAGGCTGGAAGCAGAAATCCTTCAGTCTCACAGAGGAATCTGCAGCTGCTGTTTTCATATTTCCCGCCCACACATCCTTTCACGAGATACAGCTGTATGCCGGGGATAGTGTGGGTGGGGCGGGAAGTCACTGGAGGAGCAGAGGTGGGCGGAGCTGTATTCCTCACTGATCTCCCGTCAGTGAGGAGGGGGGGTGGTGTGTTCGCTGGGCTGTGTAAGTGTCACTGTCACAGACACGTTACAGAGCTGCAGCCACCAGTCGTCTCAGAATTTACAGACTGATTCTCCTGTCCTATGGACGGAAGAAATCAGTCTGTTTTTCCACGGTTACTGAGATAATGGAAGGCTTGTCCCCCCCCCCTGCTGGTGGAGCCCTTCCTGAAGTCGCTCTCCTCCCTGCCAATGAGGATGCAGGGGGAGGGAGCAGTTTGGGCGGCCAAGGCAATGCAAGGCTCTAATATTATGCGCAGAGGGAGGGGGAGAAATCCGCCCCCTCTTACTCTCCGCCCAGGGCACCCGCTCCGATCTCCTCTGACAGGAGGATGGATGGGGGACGGGCTTGGGCGGGATAAAATAGCAGCGGCGGTGAGCGGCCTCTGAATACCAGCAAGAAGGAGGAGGGAGGGGAGCACTCTGGTGCTTGAGCGCCCCCACCTCTGTGGCGCCTGGGTGAACTGCACCCCTCGCACCCTGTCTAGGATCGGCCCTGCCTAAACTCAAGGATTTCAAATATGGAACAGCAAAATTGGTTTAGAACAGAATAGCACACTGACACTTTCCCTCACTGTCCTACTCTGTCCCTACAAACAAGATTTAGCACAGAATAGCACACTGACACTTTCCCTCACTGTACCTCTCTGTCCCTAAACTCAAGGATTGAAAATATGGTTCAGCAAGATTGGTTTAGAACAGAATAGCACACTGACACTTTCCCTCACTGTACCTCTCTGTCCCTACAAACAAGGTTTAGCACAGAATAACACACTGACACTCTCCCTACCTATCCTTATTTGTCCCTAAACACAAGGAATCCAGGATTAGTAAAGGAAAAAAAATGACACTGTCCCTGCCTATGCTTCTCTTTCCCTGCTCCGGAACACACTACACAAGGCCGCCGCGCTGGCAGCCTTTTATAGTGTGGGGCGTGTACTAAACCCCCTCAGCAATAATTGGCCACAGGCATCCTGCCTGTGGCCAATCATTGCTCTCCTCGCTGCCGGCGCTGTGATTGGCCAAGCATGCGGGGTCACAGTGCATGCTTGGCCAATCACAGCGCCTGGATGACACTGCGATGGCGTAGTGCATTGTGGGCCGTTCGCGTCACTCGAATTTGGCGCGAACGGCCCAAATCGTTCGATCTTCGTCGAACGATCGAACAGCCGATGTTCGAGTCGAACGTATGTTCGACTCGAGCACGAAGCTCATCCCTGATGAGCAGTGCTCTCATCACACTAAATTGGTAATCTCATACCTCTTATGCCGCGTACACACGATCGTGATTCACGGCAGTGAAAATACCGCCGTGAATCACAACAGGAAAAAAAAGGAAAAACGAGGGAACGGCATGTTCCCCCACACACGACCGTTTTCCCGACATTTTTTTTTCTTGGTCGAGAAAAACGACCGTGTGTGGGCTCCGTGGCAGTGTTTCCCTATGGGAAAACTGCCGTGGAAAAAAATGACGGGAATCACAACGAGAAAAATTAGAGCATGTTCTAATTTTTCTCGTCGTGATTAATGACGTTATTCCCATCTGGAAAAATGACAAAAAGCCCACACACGGTAGTTTTTCTTGTTAAAAAAAATAATTTTTCCTGACCGGAAAAATGATCGTGTGTATGCGGCATCATACTATACAAGAAAAAAAATCCTCCTTAACCCCCCTGGCAGTATGATTCTGGCAGATTTTAGGTGCTGAAAGTGGTACCTTATTCTGCATGGAAATTTGGCGTTTTATATTGTAGGCCTGTAATTCTTAGGCCTCATGCCCACGGGCGTTTTTTCAGCCGCGTTTTTGAGCGTTTTTTACAGCTTAAAAACGCCTGTCCATGTTAGTCTATAGCTTCATGCCCACCTAGGCGTTTTTGAGCTGTAAAGAGCATAGGCGTTTGTAAGCTGTAAAAAAAACCCAGGGCCAGTGCGTTCCTCAGCGTCAGAACTAGGCAGGAAAAAACGCGAGCGTCAAAAAACGTGCACTAACGCGCACTAACGCGCAAAAAACGCGCACTAACGCGCGGTCGCGTTTTTAGCTCCGACGTTTTTTTTTTTTTTTTTTCAAAAAAATAAATAAAATAAAAATAAAAATATTTACAATAACATGGACAGGCGTTTTTAAGCTGTAAAAAACGCTCAAAAACGCAGCTGTAAAAACGCCAGTGGGCATGAGGCCTTAGGAATAACTCTCTTAAATCTGTCCAAACCAGAGTCTAGTAGACATCCCGAGTATGATAAAGTTCATAAAACAAAATCATAAATTATAATATAATAAATAACTATAAAATAATTATAACAAATAATAATATAATAATAATAAAAGTGTTTTTCAGTGTTTGATGACGAATTTCCCAACAAATCGCTATCGCTTAATTCTGCGAGTGATTCTAATTTATTATCGCTGTTTTCTAGCCGGTCTAAAACCACTTTTGACATAAAGGGACACTTTTTGTTTGCAATGGACAATCTCCAAATTCCAGGCAGAAAGAACAGTTTTTATTATATAAAACTGCATGCAGGGCACTGGGCAGACCACTAGGGACAATGGGGGTGTGTAATTTTTTTATACAGTACTGTAATCTGTAAGATTACAGTGTACTGTATGTGTATTGTGTTTTAACTTTTTTGAATTTGGCGCCGAACTCCGTCCCCGTTCGTCGTAATGTCGCAGGGAACGGAGCTCGGCGGCACTCGGGCACTGTGTGAATCGAGCGAGGAGAAAGCTTGATCACACAGCGGGGAGGCATCGCAGGATCCAGGGGACAAGGTAAGTAACTCTGCCTGGATCACTGCGATGCAATCCGAGTCTGGCTCGGGGTTACCGCTTTTGGTGCTGAAACTTCACCCTGAGCCAGACTCGGGAATACCGCCAGGAAGGTTAAGTAGACCTCTTCAACTCCCCCTGTGGTGTCCACCTGGGAACCAATGGTGGATGCTGCTTTGCCTATGTATAAACTTATATCAATTGAAGTTGCCCCTGGAAATACGATAACATTTGGTCTCCTTGGACCTGTAGATGAGATGCTTTTGACTATCCCCGTCTTTGGCACCAACTCTTTTTTCCTTCCCCCATCTTCCCCCCTTCTTACCTGTTTTACTGATCGTTTTAGTTGTTGGATGGATAGCTCACCAGGTGTTATTATGTGTTCCCTTGCGTTCGTGCTGGGACTTTTTTGTTTTCTGTCAGTGTATGTGGTAAATGCACCATGGCATTGTATGGTTGGGGCTTGTTTCCTTGCTTATAATTTTATAATAGTGTATGACACTGTCAGAGGCGGCTCACTAATTAGGCAAATTAGGCAGCCGCCTAAGGCCTCGCACTCACAGGGGCCTCGCAGCCACCTAATTTGCCTGTGATCGGGGGCGTAGTCTCGGCATGGCGGCGAACTCCTGACCAGCTTGCCACACATTGCTGGTATCTACCGGTAGCTTGGATGCCCAGGAAACCGGACCGCTGATCTGCCCACACTGGTAGCATTGATCGCTTCCTAAAGCCACCACAACCGGGAGCATTTTTCCAAGATGTCGCTGTACTGGAGCCAATGCAGCTGCCATTTTTATTGCTTGAATTTTTTATGTGCGTTAGTGGGGTCTCATGTCTAAGTTTTGCCTAAGGCCTCACAAAGCCTAGAGCCGCCTCTGGTACTCTGTTTATGAGGCTATTTATGCTGTATTGTCTTGTTTTTTATTAAAGCACTCCTGATTTGGAAAAAAAAAAGAAAGTTTTTTCTATTTTAGTCAGAGTGCTGGATCCTCGTTAAAATCTTTGCTGTGGTGTGGGACCTTAGCAAGAGCATTGCCTCTTAGAATGTTTGCAGATGGTTGAGATCAGCTTTTCAGCCAAGCTATCTTTATCACCAAACCAAGTTCTCCATAAATTATTATGAAGAATTCTCTGGGGGTTTCTCCATAGAACTATATGGATTAATCTCTTATGCTGGTTATGTGTTAATTTATCTGAACAACTAAGCCCAAACTATTACAGCAACAATAAAGGTGAAATGTGATCTCTTTGCTATTACCCATTCCACCCAATATAAAGATATATGTTTTGGATGGATTTGTTATATATTATTTGCAGTAAGTTATTTACTATAGTATACGCCTTCTTGTATATTACATATGTGTATGGTGATAGGTATTAAGTTTTGACATTGGGTTGTAGCAAGGCATTTCTTAGATGGTAGCAGCAGCTAGCTCACACCAACCCAGCATGAAATTATTTAGAAGCCAATCTATGCAAAACCAATCTTTATGTTGCTGGTTGATTCTGGTGAGCTTAATCACCCACCTCCATCTCCTTTTATCACTTCAAGGACTATGATGTAACTAAACCCACAAACATGCCATTATAAGGGTCTCTTGCTAACCTTATTACCTTTCTAGGAAGGTGGGGGTAGTGCTTCAGACTTATGATTATTTGGTAGATAATTACTGTTTCCATAGTTGCTTGAAATGCTGGTCAAAGGGGAGTACAGCCGCTGTGCTGACGCAGGTGTTTTTTATATTCTGGTGATGGGAGTGCTTTAACATAGACTTTATTGTGTGTGAAAAACACAAAGCATGACAGTATAAAAGGGACTTAGACACACATGCGTCAGGTTCTTAGGTCTTTGGGGCTTTAGACCCAACATTCCATTTTTGCCTTAGGCGTCTCATGTTTATTAAACCATTCCTGTTGTAAAACTGTAACTATTCCCTTTACCTAAATAAAACCACCTTCGATTTTCAGCCATTGGTTTTATAGAATCTGTTTAATGAACAATCCATTGGGATGTCTGGCTATAACATGCGTGTTTTTACCTTGTTGGTCTTTATTTCCTGTGTCGGCGCCCAGAGCTTTCATGCCTCAAACTAGGAGATGTATCTTAGTGTTAAAGGGGTTGTAAAGGTACATGTTTTTTCACCTTAATGCATCCTATGCATTAAGGTGAAAAAACATTCGACAATACCAGCCCCCCCCCCCACAGCCCCCGTTTTACTTACCTGGCCCCTCGAAAGTCCCGCGCTCGCTCCCGTCATCCTCCGAGTTCCTGTGCCTGCCCGTTGATTGGCTACTGTGGATGGATTGAAAGCAGCGCAGCCATTGGCTGGCGCTACTGTCAATCACATCCAATGACGCGGCGCACCGGGGGGCGGGGCCGAGTGATACAGTCGGCGGCTATGGTCGCCGCTGTATCACGGGAGCGCGCCCGCAGTAACTCCACACCATGCTCGCTCGCTCGCATTATGGTGTGGAGTCCTTGCGAGGAGGAGTTGAAACAGCCGCCGAGGGACCCCAGAAGACCAGGATCGGGGCCACTGTGTGCAAAACGAGCTGCACAGTGGAAGTAAGTATAAACTGTTTGTTATTTAAAAAAAAAAAACGGGAAGCTTTAGTGTTCCTTTAACTGCTGTTGAGAGTTACCTTGAATAGTAAATTAAAGCAATGTGAACAATTTTTTATATAGTTTCTTATGGATTCTTTATTTGTTCAGAATTAAAAAAAAAAAAAAAATCTTATTTTTTTTAAGTTAGATAAACATTAAAAATGGCATATGTAGCTACAGGTTCCATTGCACTTGTTTTTAAGGCTTTTCCAGTCTCACATTTTTAGCTCAAATTGTGAACACAGTGAGCTGAATGAATCAAATCCTATGACAGTGACAGCATTATGAGTTGGACTCACTGGTAGGAGTTTGTCCCTGGAGAATGTGGTGTCTAGGGATGAGCCGAACACCCCCCGGTTCAGTTCGCAGCAGAACCTGCGAACGAACCGAAAGTTTGCGCAAACTTTAGAACCCCGTTAAAGCCTATGGGACTCGAACGTTCGGAATCAAATGTGCTAATTTTAAAGGCTAATATGCAAGTTATTGTCCTAAAAAGGGTTTGCGGACCCGGGTCTTGCCCCAGGGGACACGTATCAATTAGTGTTGAGCGAACCCGAACTGTAAAGTTCGGGTCCGTACCGAACTTTAGCTTTTCCCGAACCCGAACCCGGACTTTGCGTGAAAGTCCGTGTTCGAGTTCGGGTTCGGCAATCTAATGGCGCAGTTAGAAATGCCTCAGGGGCCAGCCAATCACCTTTTGATTAGCTGGTGTGCCCTTAGAAGCCATCATAGCCATGCCTACTAATGGCATGGCTGTGATTGGTCAGTGCAACATGTGACCCAGCTTCTATGTAAGCTAGAGGCACACAGCACACACGTCACTCTGCTTCAGAATAGATAGGGAGAGGATCTTGTCTGCTGCTGTTGCTTATTGGGAGAGATTGAAAATACATGAGTTAGTCCTGATTCTGGAATCTGAGGAAAAAGATAGAGAGACAGTGTAGTGTAGGGCCAGGTTCCTGTTGGTGCTTTCAGGGAGAGAGATTTATTATATAGGAATAGGAGTCCAGATTCAGAGATATAACTCAGCGATCTGCATAGGTTTACCTGTTTGTGTTGCAGTGCACAGTCTTTTTACACTGCCATGAGCCCAGTGTCAGAGAAAATCTAACTTTTATCTGCAAGCTCAGTGCACCAGCACTGTATATATTACATTGAGAGATACACCGTTTCCATACTGTGGGTGTATTCTGCTCTTGGAAAAAGACCCATTTAGGGCAAAAAAAAGGCACTTTATTGTGCTCTTTTCCAAAAGACCCATTTAGGGCAAAAAATAAATAAAAAAAATTGCATTTTATTTTGCTCGTGCAAAAAAAGACCCATTTAGGGCAAAAAAATAAATAAAAATTTGCACTTCAATGTACTCTTGCAAAAAGACCCATTTAGGGCCACAAAAAATATTTTGAAGTGTGTTATACATATGTGGAGGCGTGTGAAATAAACCATTTCTATATATTTGTCTTCTACTGTGCTATGCTAAAAAAACAAAATTTTTTTTGAATAGCATTTTCTGCAGTTCTGCAGCTGTGCGATTCAGCAGTTACGTACTGTGGATGTGTTGTGGTCTTCCAAAAAACGCCATTTAGGGCCACAAAAATATTTTGCAGTGTGTTATACATATGTGGAGGTGTGTGAAATAAACAATTTCTATATATTTGTCTTCTACTGTGCTATACTAAAAAAATATCATTTTTTTTTAATAGCATTTTCTGCAGTTCTGTAGCTCTGCGATTCAGCGGTTATGTACTGTGGGTGTGTTGTGGTCTTCCAAAAAACGCCATTTAGGGCCACAAAAAATATTTTGCAGTGTGTTATACATATGTGGAGGTGTGTGAAATAAACAATTTCTATATATTTGTCTTCTACTGTGCTATACTAAAAAAACAAAAAAATTTTTAATAGCATTTTCTGCAGCTGTGCGATTCAGCGGTTATGTACTGTGGGTGTGTTGTGGTCTTCCAAAAAATGCCATTTAGGGCCACAAAAAATATTTTGCAGTGTGTTATACATATGTGGAGGTGTGTGAAATAAACAATTTCTATATATTTGTCTTCTACTGTGCTATACTAAAAAAACAAATTTTTTTTGAATAGCATTTTCTACAGTTCTGTAGCTGTGCGATTCAGCGGTTACATACTGTGGGTGTGTTCTGCTCTTCCAAAATAAAAAACATTTAGGGCAAGATCCTAAATTTGGAAAATATGAGGAGAAGACCTGGAGAACTTTGGTCTCTGCCACAGACCAGGGTGTATAAGGCCCCTGCCACGGGTCGGGTGAATAAGGCCTCTGATACAGTCAAGATGACCTTGAGCTTCTCCTTCTACGAACCTAGCCCATATCAAGGGGAAGACATCTCTCCAGGGAGTCAACAGACCCTTCCTTCACCGTGAATCCCGCATCGGTCCATCAGAATGATCCTCCCTTCCCTGGAACAGGGTCCCCTACACGAGGCGGCACCCTAAGACTCCTCGACCCTTAGCGGACTCCAGACGAAGGCTCTGGACTCCAGGCTTTACTCCCGCCCCTAGGCCTCCATACCCAGGGCAGCAGGAACTCCAGGATAGTACCTCACCCCAGGCTAAAGGTGCCCGAGATGGAACAGGAACACATGCACCCAGGCCGAAGGCACCTGGGCGCGGACCCCACTGGACATCAGCCCCCAGGCCAAAGGTCTGCCCCTTTTATATGCTCTCCCGGCATGCACAGCAGGTTCCCCGCCCCGCTGTACTACTGCCAAGAGGGGACACAAAAGGCACAGCACTGTATCGGCGGTTCAACCCTAGCCTACCATGGCAGCGCCACCTGTAGGCCGCAGGGAACTGCACACCAATACTGTCCCCCGAGGACAAAATGGTCCATGAATCCTACAGAATTAGGGTGTTTGAGCCTATTTACCACTCAAACACTTCCCTTAAATTTAGCACCCCACTACATTTTTATTTCAAAGTATTTTATTTTCCCACTAGCTTATCCATTAAATTGAATAATTTATTCCAGAAAGGGCGTATTCTGGGGCATTCCCACCATATGTGTGGCATCGTGCCGTTGAGTTTCTGAGGTTCTTAATGACTTCCTGTACCTCTTCTGCTGAAAAGGGGGCCTCCAGCATATTTTTTAATTTTTTTATGTTATTTTAAGTTATTTCCCTATCCACATTTGTTTGCAGAGCACTTGCCATGCTCTTAACAACATTTTGCTGCCATTTGCAGCCCTCTAGCCCTTTCTATTACTTTTTTAGAGCCTTTTTAGTCCTTAGAAGTCGGGTCCCCATTGACTTCAATGGGGTTCGGGTTCGGGTTAAAGTTCGGTCCCGAACCCGAACTTTTTTCCGAAGTTCGGCCGAACCCGTCGAACCCGAACATCCAGGTGTCTGCTCAACTCTAGTATCAATGCAAAAAAAAGTTTTAAAAACTCCCGTTTTTTCGTGAGCAGTGATTTTAATGATGCTTAAAGTGAAAAAAAAAAAGGTGAAATATTCCTTTAAATATCGTACCTGGGGGTGTCTAAAGTATGCCTGTGAAGTGGCACGTATTTCCCGTGTTTAGAACTGTCCCTGCACAAAATGACATTTCTAAAGGAAAAAAAGTCATTTAAAACTGCTTGCGGTTTTAATGTAATGTCTGGTCCCGGCAATATGGATGAAAATCATTGAGAAAAATGGCATGGGTACCACCGCAGCCCATTACCAGCGCCTTTGGGTCTTGTATGGATATTAAGGGGAACCCCGCACCCAAATTAAAAAACGGAAAGGCGTGGGCACCCCAGGCCCTATATACTCTGAACAGCAGTATAAAGGCGGTGCAAACAAGACAGTGACTGCAGGTTTGTTGTTAAGTAGAATCCATTTGTAATTTTGAACTGGTACATTTTTAAAGTGTAGCTCCAGCCAAAAAATCTATTTTTAAGCTTTTTGGAAAACATAGGGAATGGTTATCACCCCTGTAACATTTGTTTTGCTGTCTGTGCACCTCTTCAGAAGATTTCACCTCACTTTCTGTCCCAATGACAAATGTTTTTTGAAAATTTGGGTTTTTTAGTGAAACAAGGACTGATGATAAAGTGGAGAGGAGACACGTTTTTTCCCATATTAACTCTTACAGGAGAGAATTTGCCTTCCTAGGGGTAGATTTCCTCTCTCTTCCTGTTGTCTCCTTCCGTTTGCAAGTAGGAGTCATTTGTAAGTTGGATGTTTGAAAGTAGGGGCCTGCCCTATATACTCTGCAGAAATTTGGGCCTTAGGTGTTGGTGTTGCCACAACACTGTAAGCCCTCACAGTTACTCTTGGTGGGCGCTGGAACGCCCTGCTGTGAATTATTATATCAAGAATTGTAATTACATGCCATTGTTGAACAATGGTAGAAAAATTGGGCCTTTGGTGGTGGTGGTGGTGGTGCTGGTGCCACAACACTGTAAGTCCTCACAGTTACTCTTGGTGGGCACTGGAACGGGCCCTGCTGTGAAATATTATATCAAGAATTGTAATTACATGCACCTGTTGAACAGATGCAGAAAAATTGGGCCTTTGGTGGTGGTGGTGGTGGTGTTGCCACAACACTGTAAGCCCTCACAGTTACTCTTAGTGGGCGCAGGAATAGGCCCTGCTGTGAAATATTAGATCAAGAATTGTAATTACATGTCCCTGTTGAACAGGGGTAGAAAAATTGGGCCTTAGGCACTGGTGCCACAACACTGCAACCCCTCACAGATACTCTAGTTGGAGCGCAGGAATGAGCCCTGCTGCAAAGTATTGCATCAAAAATTTTAATTACACGCCCCTGTTAAACAGGGGCTGAAAAATTGGGCCTAAAGCCTCGTACAGATGGCCGAGAATCTCGTAGCAAAAAAAACGTTTTTCTCGAAGGGTTTCTTGTCAAGCTTGACGAGATTCTTGTCAAGCTTTCCTTGCATACACACTGTCAATCCAAAATTTTATCGGTCTAAAGCACGGTGACGTACAACACGTACGACGGCAGTATAAAGGGCAAGTTCCATTCTCATGGCGCCACCCCTTGGGCTGCTTTTGCTAATCTTGTGTTACCGCGTGTTAGTAAAAGTTTAGTGAGAGACGATTCGCGCTTTTCAGACTTCGTGCTTTCAGTTCGTTACAGCGTGACGAATGTGCTATCTCCATTACGAACGCTAGTTTTACAAGAAGGTGCGCTCCCGTCTCATACTTGAGTCTGACCATGCGCGGTTTTTGAAGACTCGGGAAAGCATACACACGAACGGTTTTCTCGTCCAAAAACAGTCTGACGAGAATCACGCCGAGAAAAAATGAGACTCCGACGAGAAAAAAGACCGCAGGTCTTCTTTTTTCTCGTCGAGATTTTGGCCAGTTTTCTCGACGAGAAAGCATACACACGAACGGTTTTCTCTGCAAGAAAGCTCTCCCAACAGTTATGTGTACGCGGCTTTAGGCACTGGTGCTGGTGCCACAACACTGCAACCTCTCACAGATACGCTAGTTGGAGCGCATGAATGAGCCCTGCTGCAAAGTATTGCATCAAAAATTGTAATTACACGCCCCTGTTAAACAGGGGCTGAAAAATTTGGCCTTAGCCACTGGTGGCGATGCCCAGAACCAAAAATATTCTTACAAGCTATCAGCATGATCATTGAGGAGGAAGAGGATAGTCACTCAGCATAACAGGATAGTCACTCAGCATCAGCATAGGCAGTCTTGAAGGGATCTGATTAAAAAAAAAAAATATTCGGTTACATCAGCATCAGGTGCTTGGTAGCTGGTGGTGATCCAAGACTGATTAATTTTTATGAAGGTCAGTCAATCGACCGAGTCAGGTGTCCCTGTCGGAGGGTGGAGAGGAGGTTGGTGCCATTGTCGCAAACCACTATTCCTGGCTTAAGCTGGCGTGGTGTAAACCACCTCTGAGCCTGCCCCTCCAGAGCTGACAGAATCTCTGCCCCAGTGTGGCTCCTGTCCCCCAAGCACACCAGCTCAAGCACCGCATGGCATCTTTTTGCCTGCGTACTTGCGTAGCCCCTTAAACGCCTACGGAGCACCGCTGGTTCTGAGGACAAAGCACAGGAAGAGGCCATGGAGAGGTGTGTCAGAATCACCAGTAGTAGCATTTTGGAGGCGTGGTGGTGGAACAACCTCCAATACTACTGCACCTTGTCCTGCATCCTTCCCAGCTGCCAGCAGAGTCACCCAATGTGCCGTGAAAGATAGGTAACGTGCCTGCTGGACCATGAGTCAGTGGTAATATGCACCTTACTGCTGACCGCCCTGTCCAGCGAGGCCAAGACATTGCCTTCCACATGCTGGTAGAGAGCCGGAATCGCCTTCCGTGAGAAAAAGTGGCGTTTGGGAACCTGCCACTGAGAGCACATTCCACAAACTCACGGAAGGGGGCAGAGTCTACCAACTAAAAAGGCAGCAGTTGAAGTGCTAGCAATTTAGCCAAGCTAGCATTCAACCACTGGGCATGTGGATGGCTGGGAGCGAACTTCTTTCAGCGGTTCAGCAGCTGGGGCAGGGAAATTTGCCTGGTACAATCTGGCGTTGGTGTACCGATAGAAGATTGCCCACAAGTACTTGGCTGCAGGGCCGCCATCAGGGGGGTACAGGCAGTACACATGTAAGGGGCCTGGAGGTCCCCAGGGGCCCGGATGGCCCCCCCTTTTTTTTTTTTCTTCTTTTTTTTGTAAGGGGCCCAGAGGTCCCCAGGGGCCCGGAGTTCCCCAGGGCCCCGAATGTCAACCGCCCCTTTTTTTTTTTATATATTTTTTTTTTATTAATTTTTTTATTTAATTTTTTTTTTTGTAAGGGGCACAGAGGTCTCCAGAGGCCCGGAGGTCCCCAGGGGCCCGGATGGCAACCTCCCTTTTTTTTTATAACAATTATTATTTTTTTATATTTTTATTTTTTTGGAAGGAGCCCAGAGGTCCCCAGAGGCCCGGAGGTCCCCAGGGCCCCGGGTGGCAACCTCCCTTTTTTTTTTTTATATAAAAATTATTCTTTTTTTATTTTTATTTTTTATAATTTTTTTTTTGTAAGGGGCCCAGAGGCCCGGAGGTCCCCAGGGCCCAACAATTTGCGGCGGCAGCACCCCCCCACTTCTCAATTTGTGGCACCCCCCCCTGCTTCTCAACTTGCGGCGGCAGCACCCCCCGGTTCTCCTCTGGGGGGGGCATGCCTGAAGCTGTGTAAGGGCCCCCAAAATTCCTGATGGCGGCCCTGATAGTGGGGTTGGAGATCCCAGCTGATGAGGAGCAAGGAGAGGTCCGCTTTGTTCTTTGGTGTGGGTCTTTTAGGTACGCTTGCCAATGGACTGCATGGCAGGTCAACATATGTCTGGTCAAGCACGTGGTGCCCAAGCGCGTGATGTTTTGGCCACGCGAGATACGCTTGAGACATATGTTGCAAATAGCAGCGGTGCGATCTGATGCACTCGTCTCAAAAAGGCCCACACCAAAGAACTTTTGGAATAACGCTCAGAGACAGCAGCCTGTGTGCTGCCCTTAAGCTGGCCCCTGGAGGGCATCCTGCCTCATTGGAGATGTGCCTCCTCCTCCTCCTCTCTCCTATCAGGCACCCACGTGGAGTCAGTGACCTCATCATCCCCTCCCTCCTCATCACTGTAGCAATCTGTAGTATGCTGCAGCTGGGGGAACATGACTGCCAGATTGCTGTCCTTCTTGGGCACCCCCTCTCTCTGGTTTCACAATACTGCCTTCCTCTAGCTGGGTACCATCATCGGAGCCTTCAAAACGCTGGGCATCCTCCTGGAGCATGTACCCAACACTGTGGTCAAACAGTTTGCGGGACTCCTCAGGAGGACATGGTGGGGCTACGGAAGGAGTGACTGATGCCATTGAGCCGAGGGAAGAGGCCGCGTTGGCAGCTGCTTTGCCAGACAAAGTACCCTGAGTCTGAGTGAGAGAGGATGAGGAGGATGAGGACGGCTTGGTCATCCACTCTACCAAGTCTTCGGCATGTTGCGGCTCAACACGGCCAGCTGCCGAAAAAAAGGACAAGCGTGTCCCACGGCCACGTGCTGATGAGGATGCACCGTGTCCACGACCAGCACTGTTGCTCAAGATAGGCCCATTTGCCCAAAAATAAAAAAATAAAAAAATAAAAAGATCGACTTCGAGGGATGTAGCTCGGCGACCAGGGGTCACATAGACCCCACATTTGAAGGGTATGTAACTGAAGACATACCCCAGTACTTATAAAAATATGGGGCTGCTATTATTTACGGTTCCGAAGATATGGGGCTGCTTGCGCAGCCTGTCAGAAGCTACATACAGAGCGGCCAGTTTAAATACAAGCTGACAGACTCTGCAGCAGACTAAGGGGATAAGCTCACAGTGCTTATACTAATTATTTGTATATTACTTATGGTAATTAACCCCTTGCCACCCAGACCAATTCTGACGCTTCCCTCCTACATGAAAAAATCATCTTTTATTTATTTTTTGCTAGAAAATTACTCAGAACCTTCAAACATTATATATATAGTTTTAGCAGGCACCCTATGGAATAAAATGGTGGTCTTTGCGCAGCAATTTTTCAAACGTGTTGTTTTTTTTAAAATAAACTGTTTCATTCATATATATATATATATATATATATATATAAAAAAAAAGCTAGCACGATTTTTTTTGTATACTAAGCGATGCTTTAAACTTTTTTACAGGTTACATGTTTAGAGTTACAGAGGAGGTCTAGTGCTAGAATTATTGCTCTCGCTCTAACGATCGCGGCGTATGTAACCTGTGTGTATCTGGCTCTGATACTAGCCAGTGCCTACCCAGCCACTGACTAGTATCTCTCCCCAGCCTGTCCCCACACACCCTCTCACCTGCTGACCTGTGGACGGGGGAATCACTCCTGCAGTGTTATTGTGTTCTGCCAGTGAATACGATGATCAGTGTTGCTAACTATAGCTGGCAGCACTGATTGTTTTGGGAAAAACCTGACAGGCTGGTTGTACTCAAGTCGGTTAATAGATTGACTTGTGAAAAACCAGCTAGCCCATACATAGATCGACTATGGCTGGTCTCTGCTTAATTGGCCTAATTTCAATCCATTCATCCATAGCTTAACCACTATGCAGTCCCTAAACATCCTTCCACAAACCTTTACATTTTTCCTTCCCAGATTCCTTCATCCTCCTCACCTGTACATACTCTCCACACTTCTCTCCTGTACATACTGCTCACTGTCATACCCTCTACACTTCTCTCCTATACATAGTGCCCACTGTCATACACTTCTCTCCTGTACATAGTGCCCACTATCATACCCTCCACACTCCTCTCCTATACATAGTGCCCACTGTCATACTCTCCACACTTCTCTTCTATACGTAGTGCCCACTGTCATACCCTCCACACTCCTCTCCTATACGTAGTGCTCACTGTCATACTCTTCACACTCCTCTCCTGTACATACTGCCCACTGTCATACCCTCCACACTCCTCTCCTGTACATACTGCCCCCATCATACCCTCCACACTCCTCTCCTGTGCATACTGCCACCTATCATTGCATCCACACTCCTCTCCTGTACATACCGCCCAATGTGATACCCTCATCACTCCTCTCCTGTACATACCGCCTGTTATGATACCATCCACACTCCTCTCCTGTACATACTGCCCACTGCCATACCCTTCAAACTCCTCTCCTGTACATAGTGCCTTCTGCCATACCCTCCGCACTCCTCTGCTGTGCATACTGCCCACTGTAATACCCCCCCCCCGTACCCCTCTCCTGTACATAGTGGCCATTGTCAACCCTCCACACTCCTCTGCTGTGCATACTGCCCACTCTAATACCCCCCACATTCCTCTCCCTCACCTGCACATACTTTCCACTTTTATACCGTCCATACTCCTCCCATATGCCTCTAACCCACAAAAACAGTTCTTTAAAATTATACTGAATATCCTCAATGTTACCAGCTCTAGAATGGGCACACTTTTGTTAGTTAAACTAAAGGAAATCTTCTCAGTCCTCATATTTGTTCTGCCCCATTATTAGTACTCATTTAATTTTGTGATTACTACTGTGATGTATAGAGGAACTTAGGGGATCTCAGCTACTCTAAATATAGCACTTGTAAAAAAAAGTGTCCCTGAAAATATTTTTGAAATGTTGGCAACTATGCACTTAGGCACTGCCCAAGGGCCACCGGGTCAGTAGGGGGCCCCATGAGAGGCTCTTCGGATCCTGTGATATTAAAGCGGTAGTAAACATCGCTAACATTACTACTTTTTAGAGGCCCTGAGGTAGGTTATGCCACAATGTACAAGTATGCAAAGCATATTAGCACATTAGGGTACACTTACATTGTCAGACTGAGCCCTCCAGTGCTGTGCTGTGATCAATCCGGCGGGGCCCGGGCGCTTCCATCTTTACCCGGTCTTCTTTCTTGGTTCTGTGCCTTCGGTCACTTGCCTTGGCCGAAGCTGCGTTGATGTCATTCCCACGCATGCTCATGCGCATCCTCTCTCTCTCATCCTCCCTCTCTCTCTCTCTCTCTCATCCTCCCTCTCTCTCTTTATTTTAATTTGTTATAACAAAAAATTGTTTGCATTTTTATTTATTTATAAAAGGCCCCACCAAAATCCTCAGCACCAGGCCCATGATGTTCTTAATCTGACCCTGCAGGTAGCTTTAGGTGCACACTGTGCAAAGAACACAGTACACTAGCTGTAAATACTGAAGCTGCCTGCCTGTGGTATTAATATGATCAGAAGAACACCAGCAATTGTGTTCAGGTAGCTTTAGGTGCACACTGTGCAAAGGACACAGTACACTAAAGCCCTGTACACACGATCGGATAACCTATGGATTTTCGTCCGATGGATTTGACCATCGGAAATCCGATGAAACTGTTTTTCATCAGTCTTGGCCACACACCATCAGTCAAAAAACCGACCGTTCCAAACGTGGTGACGTAAAACACTCCGATGAGCCGAGAAAAATGAAGTTTAATGCTTCTGAGCATGTGTCGACTTGATTCTGAGCATGCGTGGGTTTTTTAACCGATGGACTTGCCCATAGACGATCGCAAATTACCATCGGTTTTTTATCCATCGGAAAAATTTTAAACAAGTTCTATTTTTTCCATCCGATGGAAAAAAGACCGATGGGTACCATACACGATCGGTTGGTCTGATGAAAACCATCCATCGGACGGTTTTCATCAGTTAAACCGATCGTGTGTACGGGGCTTAAGGGGTTGATTTACTAAAGGAAAATCCACTTTGCACTTGCAAGTGCACTGAAAGTGCACTTGCAAGTGATGCTATAGTTCTGAGGGGGACATGCAAGGAAAATAAAAAACAGCATTTTAGCTTGCACATGATTGGATGATAAAATCAGCAGAGCTTCCCCTAATTTCAGAGCTTCCCCTCAGATTTACAGCGATCTACAGCAACTGCACTTCCATGTGCACTTTCAAGTGCAAAGTGGATTTTCCTTTAGTAAATCAACCCCTAAATGTAAATACTGCAGCTGCCTGCCTGTGGTATTAATAGGATCAGAAGAACACCAGCAATTGTCTTCAGGTAGCTTTAGGTGCACACTGTGCAAAGGACACTAAATGAAAATACTGTAATTGTAAGCTTTAGGTGTATCTGTTTGCCGTTAGAGATTGCCCTGAGAACTTCAGCTGAGGATCCAGTCCTGCCAGTGGTACCTACCATGCTTTGTTGACCCTCTAAACGTATGTTTTTGGGGTCCACTGTTTTCGGTAAGCCTCTTCTATATTGGTGGTGGCCATCTTCACTATATTTGTTTCATTTCAAGATTGTGGGAGCACCAACATTTGATTTTGCATTGATTTTTTTCATCACTTACACTCTACAGAGACTTTTTACATGGTTTTTGTATGGACTATTGTTTTTTGATTTTTTATTCAGCACAGTGTTCACTCACTTGGTGTTTATCATTCACTCATCACTTAGCACTATAATTTATGTATATATAAGTATGAGAACACCAGCAATTGTATTTAAGGTAAGCTTTAGGTGCACACTGTGCAAAGGACACTAAATGAAAATACTGCAACTCCCTGCCTGTATTAGTATGAGAACACCAGCAATTGTATTCAGGTAAGCTTTAGGTGCACACTGTGCAAAGGACACTAAATGAATATCCTGCAGCTCCCTGCCTGTATTAGTATGAGAACACCAGCAATTGTATTCAGGTAAGCTTTAGGTGCACACTGTGCAAAGGACACTAAATCAAAATACTGCAGCTCCCTGCCTGTATTAGTATGAGAACACCAGCAATTGTATTCAGGTAAGCTTTAGGTGCACACTGTGCAAAGGACACTAAATTAAAATACTGCAGCTCTCTGCCTGTATTAGTATGAGAACACCAGCAATTGTATTCAGGTAAGCTTTAGGTGCACACTGTGCAAAGGACACTAAATGAATATACTGCAGCTCCCTGCCTGTATTAGTATGAGAACACCAGCAATTGAATTCAGGTAAGCTTTAGGTACACACTGTGCAAAGGACACTAAATGAAAATACTGCAGCTCCCTGCCTGTATTAGTATGAGAACACCAGCAATTGTATTCAGGTAAGCTTTAGGTGCACACTGTGCAAAGGACACTAAATCTAAATACTACAGCTCCCTGCCTGTATTAGTATGAGAACACCAGCAATTGTATTCAGGTAAGCTTTAGGTGCACACTGTGCAAAGGACACAGTACATTAAGTGAAAATACTGCAGCTAGCGCAATCACCTGCCTGCCTGTCAGTATATTATGAAGAGAATAACAGGAACGGATCTAGCTAAACTGAATACAGTGTATAAATATATATACAACACCTAGGATGCATATATATCCTCTACACACTGTAACTGCAGCTAACTGACTCGCCTGCCTGCTCTATCTAACTCAAATTAAATGACACTTTCTCTCTCTCTCTGTCTGTCTTTAACCACCGCCGCAACACACTACACAAGGCCGCCACGCAGGCGGCCTTATATAGTGTGGGGCGTGTACTAAACCCCCTGAGACATAATTGGCCAAAGCCACCCTGGCTTTGGCCAATTATGGCTCTCCGTTTTTTCCACGCTGTGATTGGCCAAAGCATGCGGGTCATAGTGCATGCTTGGCCAATCATCAGCCAGCAATGCACTGTGATGCTGCAGTGAATTATGGGCCGTGACGCGCCACTCAAATTTGGCGCAAAAAGCCCATAATGTTCGAAATTCGGTGAACGGCTGAACAGACGATGTTCGAGTCGAACATGGGTTTGACTCGAACCAGAAAGCTCATCCCTAGTGGTGTCCATCAGCTACACCGCTGTGGAAGGGTGCTAGTGAAGAGCATTAGATGGAATGGGAAAAACTCATGCAGTTGGTGTTTTTACTCTTAAAAAGCTCTCTCTTGCTTCAACTAGCAAACTTTTTCCCTGTAATTGAATTTCAATGTCCCTTTTGAACTTTGCTAAAGAAAGAGAATAAATACAAAGAACTCATAGACAGTTTTCAATAATCTGAAGCAATGGGTCATTGGAATGCAATGAAAATAAGCCACAAACATTTCTTTTTCAAGGGCAAAAGAGCATTAAAGAATACAACAAGCACAACTAAAAATTGACATAAATGGTGAATTTAGGTCAGCACATGGATACATCAACAGGCATTTATATTGTGTTCCTATTCATGTAATTAAATAATTATAGTCTACATCAAGGATGAAAATGTTGTGTTCTCATCTGAGGTGACAAGTCAAGGAACTGCAGTGTGCCATAAAGCATTATAAATGATTATAACTTTAGTATGTCTATAGTTATTGGCATTCTATCTATATTCTCATCATAGCGTTCTCCTGGTGAAATGTGATTCTTATGAAAGACCCATTCCAGAATAAGGTAATTGTACTGATAAAAAAAAAAACAAAAAACGAAAGAAACCAAAAAATGACATTATTTTATTTGATATTACAGTGCATACAGCACTCATATACAGAAACCAATCATATTTAATATATTTTAAATTTGAACTCTAGGCAATTTTTTTTACCCGTGCAGTGGGGCTGTGCCTGCACTGCAAGAGTTATCTGCTCATTTTATTCTAGAGCATAGGACAGTGGAGGTATACTTACCTGATCCTCCAATACTCACCGCACAACACCTGCCCGGCATCCCCATGCTCCAACGGTCCTAATAATGGACTGTTCCTGACGTCAGCATGTCCACAGCACGCTCCATAGACAGGAACAGTCCACAGCTGGACCATGGGAGCACGATTTTCCAAGAGATGGAAGAATCAGGTGAGTATAAACTTTGTGCTTCACTCCTAGAAAAACAAACAGTTGACCATGCAGTGCAGATGGGCTTTAAGGTTTAGCGCTCCAAGAGCCAAAAATATATAGTCAAGGCTGTTCGATTCTGCAAGTGTGTTAAAAAAAAAATTATTCTGGCCTATAAAATTAATAAACGCCAAAGAGCTTTTGAAAAGACAGGGATTAGACATGTTTTTGAAGCTGTTTTTCTCCTGCCTGGAGAAAAGTGTTTACAAAGGCCCCATTGTGCATTAGGCCTATCTGTTCAGCCCCCTTCTTCTGCTGCCAATGGTAGGAGACTAGTGGCCCCTTGATGTCATGTGGAGGGGTTAGGCTTTAGGTTGGAGCTGTAGATACTAGGCATTGTCGGCACTTCCTCTGGGGTGAAAACCTACAATAGAGGAAGCGCCAATGTGCAAAGTCTTCCAAGAATCTCGATGGGCAGACACAATGTGAAGGAGGTGACTACACTGCTTTCATTTCAACAGTTGGCTGCAAATGTTGTTAAACCTCTCCCAGAAATTAAGTGAACCATAATCAACTGAGAGGATTATTGGGTAAATTCCATAAATAATGACATTAAAAAAGCCCATACCGAGCACTGCACTGATGCTACTTACAACTTATTATTTTCAGAACATCAAGAGTAGTATGTGCTACTAGTGGTGTAGTGTAAAAAAATCTCACTCATGCTGTAAATTTGTAAGTCTTAAAGGGGTTGTAAAGGTACATGTTTTTTCACCTTAATGCATTCTATGCATTAAGGTGAAAAAACATCCGACGATTAGCGACCCCCCAGCCCCCCCGTTTACTTACATGAACCCTCGAAAGTCCTGTGTCGTGAACGCGCTGGCTTCTGGAGCGGGCTTCTCGGCTCTTTTCGGCTCATTCATTGGATGATTGATAGCAGCGCAGCCATTGGGTCCCGCTGCTGTCAATCAAATCAATGACGCGGCGCGCCGGGGTCGGGGCCTGAGTGATACAGTTGGCGGCTATAGCTGTGGACTGTATCACAGGAGCATGCCCACAAGCTAATCCCCTTGGGAGAGAGCTTCCCAGAACGGGGGTTAGCTCTTGCGGGGAGGAGCTGAGACAGCCACCGAGGGACCCCAGAAGATGAGGATCGGGGCCATTCTGTGCAAAACGAGCTGCACAGTGGAGGTGAGTATGATATGTTTGTTATTTTTTTTTAAAGGAACCTTTACAACCCCTTTAATTGGGTCAGGGTTATTAGAGTTCAGGACTGGATGACTCATCCTGGCAGCTCTCTGGTGCCTTCCCCTGCTGTCTGGAAGGTTGGCGAATCTTCTAGAACTAGAGGATGGCGAGTTGGGAGGATTTGCCATGAATATTTCTGGGTCCTCGGCCAATGACTAGAGGTGGGCTGGCAGGGGGCGGAGACAACCTTATAAATAGACGTGGGCCATTCCAGCAGGGTGTCGGGTGGAAGATAGAGATGAAGTGCTAAGGAAAGGCTGTTGGTGGCCCCTGAGGGAACCCCCTGCCAGGGAGAGGTGATTCCTCAGGCTGGAGGCTTGAGATAGCTGGCCTAGAAGAATCCCACCACAGGAGGCAGTTGGAGGAGAATGTTCAGGAGAGGCAGCAGAACAGGGTCAAGACAGACAGTGAGTAGGGATCATCACTGAGCAGGGATAACACAAGAGGAGAGACTGTCAGCTGTAACAGTGCTCTCTAAAGAGCATTGCCATGGGGAAACTCCATGGAAGTGTGCCAGCCAGGCAGGACTGAGCAGAAAGTCAGTCAGGAGGACTGGGAGGGAGACCAGCCCAACGGGCTAGAAGGCAGCCAGGTGGGCTAGGCAGCCAAGTGATTCAGGTGTGAACCGGCCCTAAAATTATTTTGTTGATTAAAGTGGTGGTAAAGTCGGAAGGTTTTTTATCTTAATGATAAAAAATCTTCTGTGTGCAGCAGTCGCCCCAGCACCCCCCTAATACTTACCTGAGCCCCATCTCTCTCCAGCGATATTTCTCGGCCGTCCGGGACTCTCCTCCTGATTGGCTGAGACACAGCAGCGGCGCCATTGGCTCCCGCTGCTGTCAATCAAAGTCAGTTAGCTAATCAGGAGAGGGGGTCGAACAGGGACCCCATGTCTGAATGGATACACAGAGCTATGAACCGGCTCGGGTGCCCCCATAGCAAGCTGCTTGCTGTGGGGGCACTCGAAAGGAGGGATGGGCCAGGAGAGCCAAAGAGACACCCGAGCAGAGGAGGATCGGGG
This sequence comes from Rana muscosa, assembly GCA_029206835.1. Lineage (NCBI taxonomy): Eukaryota > Metazoa > Chordata > Amphibia > Anura > Ranidae > Rana > Rana muscosa. The sequence goes on from CM055122.1 coordinate 832,522,324, forward strand.
TTGTGCTGTGCAAAACCAATGTACAGGGCAGGTAAGTATAATATGTTTGTTATTTTTAGAGAAAAGAAAACAAGACTTTACAATCACTTTAAGAAAAATTGTTTTCAAGAACAAGCACCTGCAAAACAACTATTGAATACTTACCTCTCCAGCTGGCAGCACTACTAAGTTCTGCTCTGATGCAGAGAAATAGCCTGAAAAGTGTTCTGAAGCCAACACTTCTAGGAGTGTCAATATCTTGTATACCCCGCTCTGCTCAGTGATTCCTCTCCCGGTATCCAGTTTACTGATGTGTCATTTAGTGATGTGGGGTTGGTAAGTTTTAAAAGTCTGAAGCCTCGTACACACGGCCAAAAATCTTGTCAAGAAAAAAACACGTTGTTTTTCTTGATGAGATTCTTTGGACAAGAAACTTGTCCCGGCCGAGTGTACACACGCTCGATTCAAAGAACCCGCGGTTCTTTGAATGGAGCGAACGCGCTCGTCACATTCAATGCCGTCGCCGCCATCTTGCTACACCCTATCTATGCCTAGGAAGCTACTGCGCATGCGTCGAAGTCATTTCGAGAATGCGCGGGCTTCCCGGAGGACAGGTAAGTGTACACACACACAATTTTCTCATCGAGAAACAGGCTGACGAGAATCTCGACGAGAAAATAGAGAGCAGGTTCTCTATATTTCTCGTCGAGATTCTTGTCGGTTTTCTTGACGAGAAACCATACACACAAACGATTTTCTCGGCAAGAAAGCTATCTCAGCAGTTTTCTTGTCGTTTCTTGCCGAGAAACTCGTTTGTGTGTACGAGGCTTGACCCTTATTAAATGCAAGAAGACCAAGCTGACCTCCCAAACATTCTACGTTACCTTAAAGTATAACTAATGGCAAAACTTTTTGCTTTTGATAGAGTGGAGAGGAATTAGAATGCTTGTTAGCTTTTATTATGTCTGTGCCCCCTGTTAGGGAGATTTACCCTTTCTATTTGTCCTGCTTACCAATATCATTGAAAGTGAAAGTAAAGGAAAATCCAAAATTTTGGGTTGTCCCCAGAAAAGTAATAGATGGGAAATCTTCCAATGGGGACACTAGTTCTGGTGGTCTGGCGATCCCCAAGAAATTCCCTTAAATTTCAGTGATTTCCTGACACTTCCTGTTTGGCTCTGGGACAGGAAGTGAAGGGAAATCTCCTCAATGGGACACAGATGGTAAAAAGAAAAAATCTGACAGAGGGTCCCTTACTCTATTCGAAATGAAAAAAAAAGTTTTGCCTACAGTTGTACTTTAAATTTGTTATAATACTGAAGAGCTTACACGTGCCATGATTAACAAGCTAAAAAGTAGGCTTGTGCAATTCGTTTCGTAACGAATCGAAATTCGTCCGAATTTAGCAACTTTCGGACATTCGGAAGCATTCGAATTTCCGAACAGAGCAATTACGAATAAAACCGAATCCGAAATAAATTATACCGCAAAATAGCGAATGCCCGAAGGTCTTCGGCATAATTCGTTATGAAAAAAGTTACGAATGTACGAATCCATTCGAAGCACAATAACACTCACTCTGCTCTCTGCTTCTCCCTCACCATGCTGAACTCCCTCTCAAAATGGTGTACAGGGGGCGGAGGCTATAGCCGCATGAAAAAACGAAAGTAAAATACGAGTTTTCGAATCCATTCGAAGCACAATAACACTCACTCTGCTCTGCTCTCTGCTTCTCCCTCACCGTGCTGAACCCTCTCAAAATGGTGTACAGGGGCGGAGGCTATAGCCGCATGTAAAAAACGAAAGTAAAATACGAGATTTCGAATCGTTACAAATAACCGCTATGTATTTAGAAAAGTACAAATCCATTCGAAGCACATTAGGCATAATAGGCAGTGTCGTTGTGAGAGAGACACGGAAAATTACGAATCAACGAACCCAAAAAAAGTTACGAAAGTAGGAGTTGTGTCCAGAATCAACGAAAAACAACGTACTCTACCGAAAGTACGAATTATAAAGCAACAAAAAATTCAACGAAAAATGTCGCTTGCAAAAATACGAATGAGTCCGAACACGAAAAATCCCGTCTAGCAAAATTACGAATGATTACGAATCAACAGGACGGAAAGAAACGAACCGAAACGGAACAAATTTTTCCGTTGTGCACAAGTCTACTAAAAAGTAAAGCTGTGACAATAAGAGATGTAGCGGGTATGTGCTTTTCTATTTGAATCTGGTGGGGAAACTGTGATGTATGGTTCCCTGGGGCCCACCGGGTGTCGCTGTCACTTTGGGCCCGGGGTTGAGCCATCATTGCAGCGTCGTACCTCTTTTTGGTCTCTCTCAGCGGTTGTATGGTGGGGCGGGGAACCCGCCGTGCTTGCTGTGAGAGGGTATAAAGGGGGCGGCCATTTTTGTTGGCGGGAGTTGAGGCCCGGGCACCTTCAGCCTGAGGGCGGTGGTTCGTGTCGGTCCTCTAGGCGGCCTAGGCCTGGAGGACGTTCGGAGGTCGTGTTCCATCCCAGGCACCTTTAGCCTGGGGTGAGGTACTTGGATGGCGGACCGGGACTGAGGGTCCCGGATTAAGGCTCCGCAAGGGAGGAACTTCCTAGGGGACCCCGGGAGGGGATACCCGAATCCAGTGGCGTAAGGGACCGGAGGGGGTACTTACCTGAAGACCTGGTGCAGCAAATTGCCAGTGACGGGTGAGCCTCCGGAGACCACCGGGAGGGATGTCTTCCTCGATAGGGAGCAGAAACCTACTTCTGGGAAGGAAGTAGGAGAGTTCATTGTGCCTGGGCCTACTCGTATCCACACCCCTCTGTCTGTTCTACTCGTTGAGGGAGTCCAACTGTCTGTTATCGGAAGAATAAAGGAGTGTTGGACTTTAGTGGTGTGGGGCTCATTTACTGGCAGACACTGTTCGAGAAACCAGGAGGAGGTCTCCGGATGCAGAACACCGACCCGAAGGTAAAAGAGGATTGTCTCTCACTGCCAGGGCCGGTACAAGGCAGGGGCGGAAGGGGCGGATGCCCTGGGCAGCACCATTTACTGGAGGAAGGGGGGCGCTGGTGAAGTGCTGACAGTGTTCTGCTGAAAAAGTACACTAACTGCCTGCACACATTGTGCTGCAGAGCTAATAGCTGCAACATGTGCCCACGGCCGAGTGCACTCCTGCACTTGGCACAAGCCTAAGACCAGCCTCGCCCTTCACCCCCCTGTCAGGTGAGGTAATCTCCGCCTGACAAGCACGTCCTAGTCCCAGACGGCGTAACGTCAATGAGAGGCCGGCCGGCCGGGAGGCGGAATAGGGGAGGAGCCAGTGGCGTTGTTATGGCAGGGGGTTGCGGCCCGCCCCAGGTGACACCGGTGTCCTAACAAGCAGGGCGACACTGACAGGTACCGCTATAGTTAGTTTTTGACAGCCGCTATTTAAGTCTCCATCGGCATCCTCGGCTGGCCCCTCTCTCCTGCCCCATAGAATGCTGTTCAGTGTAGTGTCTTCCCCAGTCCTGGGACCCTCGAGTCACATCCATTCCCAGCTAGTTTAGACAGAGCCCTCCTGTGACAAACAAACTTCCAGCACACTGGTGCAGCCCTATGTGAGCAGGCTTACCGGAGGACATCACAGGCTGGTCTCCCAGAGTCCCAGTCCCCCCACCCCTTCACGCAGGGAACTCTCTCAGAGAGCCCATGGAGAATAGATGCAGCTTCCGATGCTGATCGTCCTCTCTGTGCTGCTGGGGAACCAATATTCCTTGGGGACAGGGACCCCATATTTCCTTGGGGACAGGGACCCCATATTTCCTTGGGGACAGGGACCCCATATTTCCTGTAGACAGGGACCCCATATTCCCTGGGAACAGGGACCAACATTTCATCTGGAGACAGGGACCCCATATTCCTTGGGGACAGGGATCCCATATTTCCTGTAGATAGGGACCCCATATTCCCTGGGAACAGGGACCAACATTTCCTCTGGAGACAGGGACCCCATATTCCTTGGGGACAGGGATCCCATATTTCCTAGGGACAGGGACCACCAGCTCTCCTGGGGACAGGGACCCCATAATCCCTGGAGACAGGGACCACGTCTCCCCTGGGGACAGGGAGCCCATATCCCCTGGGGACAGGGACCCCATATTTCCTGGGGACAGAGACCACCAGCTCTCCTGGGGACAAGGAGCCCATATTTCCTGGGGACAGGGACCACCGTCTCCTCTGGGGACAGGGACTCCATATTACCTGGGGGCAGGGACCCCTTATTCCCTTTAGACAGGGACCATCCTCTCCCCTGGGGACAGGGACCCCATAGTTCCTAAGGATAGGGACCCCATATTCCCTGGGGACAGGGACCCCATATTCCCTGGGAACAGGGACCAATATCTCCTCTGGAGACAGGGGCCCCATATTCCTTGGGGACAGGGATCCCATATTTCCTGGGGACAGGGACCACCATCTCCCCTGGGGACAGGGACCACCATCTCCCCTGGGGACAGGGAGCCCGTATCCCCTGGGGACAGGGACCCCATATTTCCTGTGGGACAGAGACCACCAGCTCTCCTGGGGACAGGAAGCCCATATTTCCTGGGGACAGGGACCACCGTCTCCTCTGGGGACAGGGACTCCATATTTCCTGGGGACAGGAATCCCATATTCCCTGTGGACAGGGACCTCTTATTCCCTTTAGACAGGGACCATCCTCTCCCCTGGGGACAGGGACCCCATAGTTCCTGGGGACAGGGACCCCATATTCCCTGGGGACAGGGACCACCATCTCCCCTGGGGACAGGGACCTCATATTTCCTGAGGACAGGGACCACCATCTCCCCTGGGGATCGGGACCCCATATCCCCTGGGGACAGGGACCCCATATTTCCTGTGGGACAGAGACCACCAGCTCTCCTGGGGACAGGGACCACCGTCTCCTCTGGGGACAGGGACCACCGTCTCCTCTGGGGACAGGGACCACCGTCTCCTCTGGGGACAGGGACTCCATATTTCCTGGGGACAGGGACCCCTTATTCCCTTTAGACAGGGACCATCCTCTCCCCTGGGGACACGACCCCATAGTTCCTGGGGACAGGGACCCCATAGTTCCTGGGGACAGGGATCCCATATTCCCTGGGGACAGGGACCACCATCTCCCCTGGGGACAGGGACCTCATATTTCCTGAAGACAGGGACCACCATCTCCCCTGGGGATCGGGACCCCATATTCCCTGGGAACAGGGACCACCATCCCAGTAAGCATATTGCCATCTGAAGAGGAGTTAATGAACTGTTTAAATGGGGCTGAGGGGAGGTTAATTAATCACAAATGGTATTTCTGTAATATGTTGCATGAAGGAGTAAATTGACACTGGTGCCACTAATGCAGCACAGGGGGGTTAATTACCTGCCACTGGTCACTAATGCATCAGTGACCATTGGGGTGCATTTACCCCCTTCTTTCTGCATATTACAAATACCATTGGTAATTAACAACTTGCAGACCTGCCACAGGTAGCAGCTTACAGGCACCGGGACGTACCCATACGTTACTGCTTGTTTCAGGGTTTTGGGCACATTCACCCGCCCACCCATTCCCCTGTGGTTGTACACAGTGGGAGTCTGTTAGCAGATGTCTCAGCCAATGATTCATTGCTGGGACCTGCTGACCGGCTGTGTCAAATCACAGCCCAGAGCTCTGTACAGAGGGAACAAAGCAAAGCAGCACATAATACACATTGTCAGGCACACAATTAACCCCTTGATTGCCCCTGATGTTAACCCCTTCCCAGCCACTGTCATTAGTACAATGAGCATGTATATTATTAGCTCTGATCACTGTATTCATTTCTATATAGCAAAAAATGGACTGGCCATGAAAGGGGGTAAAATCTTTTAGAGCTCAAGTAGTTAATTACCCCCCCCCAGAGAATTAACCACTTCAGTCAGTTCATAATGGGGATCGCAGAGAATCCCGTCAATGGTGGGGGTTATTACATAAGCTAGTAACATTGCTGGGGATTACTGCATATTAAATAATCTAATTAAACCTAACTTAATTTGTATTGTTCTAATCTTGAAATGACAAGGACTTTTTCTTCACACCACGGGGCGCGGGGGGGGGGGCGCAGTTTTCCATCTTTGCCCTGGGCACCGGATGACCTTGTCCCGGCACTGCTCACTGCACATACATCTGCAGGGGGACTTGGCGTGGTGACCCCGCACTCTCTCCTTCAGAGTACCCCTAGACAAAAGCCAGAGCCAGAAGAACTGATACATAGAGGGAGAGAGTGGAGGCCGCTACAGAGATATAAAAGCTTAATAAGTGAATATAATGACCTCACACAGCTATATTTAGCACACTATTTACTCACCCCATCCATGCACGGCAACCAACCATGTCACTGATCGTTTCCAGGGCAGAGTATCCTGACACAAGAGATGAGGTCTCTCTAAGAGAAATTATAATATCTTGAGCTTAATACCATTAATGACACAACATATTTTATCCTGAATGGAAGGTGTAATAAAGAAAACATTTCAAATAAATTAATAATTAATAAATAATATATTATTAAGTCAAATAATGAAAAAAAAAATGGAAGTAGTTACAAATCATATGTAATATAATGAGCATCTAATAAAGCCTTCTTAATGGATATTATATTTGCCCTTTGCATTTATTTATTTTCCATAAAAATGGAAATTAAACTTTAATGAGAACGATAATTGATTCATTTCTACAGTTTTTCCATTAGAGTTCCATATACAGTAGAATAAGCATATTTACTGCAGACAGGTGAATAAAGCTAGGAGTATTTTGAGGCAAATTCCCAGTGAAAGTTCACCCTCTTCTCTTTATAAATGGGAAAAATCTCTGTTTTAATAGCTGGAATGGAATTTAAAGTGCATCTGCAGCCAAACAATTTTAGGGCCTATTCACACTAGGAACTGCATGTGAATCGCACAGGAACCGCTTCGGCTTTTAGCAAGGCAAAAATGGAGGAAAAACTGATCAGTGAGAAAGAGCCCTAAAAAGGGATTTTTATAACAGCTTACCTGTAAAATCCTTTTCTTGGAGTACATCACGGGACACAGAGCGACTTAGTCATTACTAATGGGTTATATAGTTTACCTTCAGGTGTTGGCACTGGCCAATTCCAAACCGGAAGTACCCTCCCCTATATAAGCCCCTCCCACCCGGGAGCACCTCAGTTTTGTAGCCAAGCAATAAGTGTCCCAAAAAGAGGGGTGGGAGCTCTGTGTCCCGTGATGTACTCCAAGAAAAGGATTTTACAGGTAAGCTGTTATAAAAATCCCTTTTTCTTTTTCGTACATCACGGGACACAGAGCGACTTAGTCATTACTAATGGGACGTCCCAAAGCAATGCCAAATGAAGGGGGGGTACATAAGCTGGGCGCCATCAGGCATGAGGATCTTTTGCGGCCTGCAACACACTGCGCCCAAAGGCGACATCCTCCTGACTTCTAACGTGTACCTGATAGAATCTAGTAAACGTGTGTACCGAAGACCATGTTGCGGCCTTACATACTTGAGCCAGGGAGGCCTGGTGATGCACTGCCCATGAAGTTCCAACCGCTCTTGTGGAGTGCGCCCTAACTTTGAACGGAGGCGGTCTCTTTCTCAAGCCATAGGCTTGTATTATGACCTGTCGAATCCACTTGGCTAAAGTAGATTTTGATGCTGCCTGACCCCTTCTGGGGCCTTCCGGCAGAACAAACAAAGAATCCGTTCTGCGAATCTGAGCAGTGGCTTTTAGATAAGCTTTAACTGCTCTTACCACATCCAAAGAATGTAATAACTTTTCCTCTACTGAGCTAGGTTTGGGAAAAAAGAAGGAAGAACCACATCTTGGTTCAAATGAAACCTCGATACCACCTTAGGAAGAAAGGCTGGATGAGGACGTAATACTACTCTGTCCTTATGGACAACCAGATATGGCTCCTTACAGGACATAGCTGCTAATTCCGACACTCTTTTAGCCGAACAAATGGCTACTAAGAAAACCAATTTCCTGGTGAGAAGAACCAAGGAAATGTGTTGTAATGGTTCAAACGGTTGTTTCTGTAGAACCGACAGAACCAGGTTTAAGTCCCAAGGACATATGGGAATACTAACCGGAGGGCTAATACGCATCACTCCTTGTATAAAGGCTTTGACTAGTGAATGCGAAGCCAAGGGCCTTTGAAAAAATATTGACAAGGCCGAATTTTGACCCTTGATAGTACTCAAGGCCAGCTTCCTATCTACAGCCCACTGTAGGAAGTCCAGAATCCTCCCTATCATGTACTTACGTGGATGCCATTTCTTGGTCTCACACCACGTAATGTACGCTTTCCAGATCCTATAATAGATCTGCCTGGATACCGGTTTCCTGGCATTGATCATGGTAGATACCACAGAATTAGAGAGCCCTCTCTTTTTCAGAATGTGGGCTTCAATAGCCAGGCCGTCAAACCTAGGGCTGGTAAGGAAGGGTGGTATATCGGTCCTTGCGACAGCAGGTCCGGACGAAGTGGGAGGGTCCAAGGACTCCTCACTGACATTTTTACCATCTCCGCGTACCATGCCCTTCGGGGCCACGCTGGAGCCACCAGAATCACTGGTTTCTTTTCTACCCCGATTCTGCGGAGTAATCGCGGTAACAATTGTGGCGGTGGGAATGCATATATCAGCTTGAACCGATCCCAAGGGAACACTAGGGCATCCGAGCCGCAAGCTAGGGGATCCCTTGTGCGAGACACAAACCTGTCCACCTTTGCGTTGAATCTGGATGCTAGCCGATCTACATCCGGTGTTCCCCACCGCTGGCATATTGCCTGGAAAACCTCGGGGTGAAGAGACCATTCCCCCGGGCATAATTGTTGGCGACTTAGAAAGTCCGCTCTCCAATTTTCCACTCCTGGGATGAAAACCGCGGATATGGCTGGGACATATCTTTCTGCCCACTCCAGGATGCAATTTGCTTCCTTCTGGGCTGCACGACTTTTGGTGCCACCCTGATGATTGATATATGCCACTGCCGTGGCATTGTCTGATTGAATTCTGACAGGGGACCCCTGGAGTTTGGATGTCCATGCTACTAGGGCATACCGGGCTGCTCGTATCTCTAAGAGATTGATGGGCAGGGCCTTTTCTGCTTCTGACCACCTGCCCTGGAGACCATTGCTCCAGCACTGCCCCCCAGCCGATGAGGCTGGCATCTGTAGTGACCACCTTCCAAGAAACCGGACTGAAGGGTTTCCCTCTTTCCAGATTCTGGGGCACCAACCACCAATGGAGGCTCTTGCGAACGGAAGGGGACAGGGACATTGGTAAGTCTAAAGCCTGAACTTTTTTGTTCCAGGCTGACAGTATGGCCCTTTGCAAATTCCTTGAATGGAATTGACCGTAGGGTACCGCTTCGAATGAAGCCACCATCTTTCCCAGCAGCCTCATGCAGAGACGTATGGATGGTTTTCTTTTTGTACCCACTAAGTGGGTCAAATTTCTTAAAGACGACACCTTCTCTGGAGGTAAGAAAATCTTTCTCTGATTTGAATCCAGCCTTAGCCCTAAGTATTCCAGACTTTTGACTGGTCTTAGAGCTGACTTGTCCCGGTTGATAATCCAACCGTGATATTCCAGATACTCGATTGTCTTGTGAATAGCTACTTCCAGCTTTTCCACTGAGTGGTCTATTAGTAGCAGGTCGTCTAGATATGCCATTATCGTTACACCCTGTGTTCTTAGATTGGCCAATAATGGGGCCAGAATTTTTGTGAACACTCGTGGTGCTGTGGCCAGACCGAAAGGTAAGGCTCTGAACTGAAAATGGCGCCCTTCTACTGCAAAGCGTAGAAATTTCTGATGGGCCGGAAAGATGGGAATATGCAGATAAGCATCCCTTATGTCGATCGAGGCTAGCCATTCCTGCCCTTGTAGGGCGGTGGCCACTGATCGGATCGACTCCATCCGAAAGGTCCTGATATTTAGGAACTTGTTTAGCCCTTTTAGATTTAATATGGGCCTCACGTCCCCATTTGGTTTGGGGACTGTGAAAAGGTTCGAGTAAAACCCGAATCCGCTTTCTTCCAGGGGAACCTTCATGATTACCCCTTGGAGCAATAGTTGTTCTAGTGCCAGAAGGAGGGATCCTCTCTTTTGGGGATCTCTTGGCACGTTTGACCTCATAAATTGGGCAGGAGGAGTGCCTTTTAACTCCAGCTTGTATCCCAGACTTACTGCGGAGAGCACCCATCTGTCTCTGATGGTGTCCCGCCAGGTCTCTGTGAACAACTGAAGTCTTCCCCCCACCCGATTGAGCGGGGGCAATACTTCATGCCTTAGGGGGAGGTTTTGTACCTCTCTTGATCCAGGGCTTCTTGTTACCCTGTGATTGTCCCTGATTTCTGCCCCCTGAATTTGACCGCGGAGGCCGTCGGAACTGCTTCACAGCCGATGTGCCCGAGACTGGAGAGGTAGGCCTCTTAAAAGAAGGACTTCTACCCTTGTTCTTAACCGGTAAGAGTGAACTTTTACCGGCAGAAATTTTCTGGATATATTTGTCCAGATCTTCTCCAAATAAGCGTTCTCCATGAAATGGGAAGCTAACCAGCAGTTTTTTACAGGGAGCTTCAGCAGACCAGTTTTTGAGCCACAGAAGCCTACGCATATGTACTATAGACAGCGTAAAGCGGGAGGCCTGTTGGATTGTATCCTTTATGGCGTCCACCGCAAAACACAAGGCTCTAGGCAGGTCAGCTAGGGCATGAGCCTGCTGATCTGGTAAGTCCCTTAAGACTTGTTTCAACTGATCTTTCACTGCTTGGCAGACTCCAATCGCTGCTACCGCAGGTTGTGTCACCATACTTGCTGTAGAGAAAGCAGATTTTAGTAAAGACTCCAATTTTTTATCTATTGGGTCTTTGAACATTGGAACATTATCTACTGGACATGTCAGTGATTTGTTAACAGAAGAGATGGCTGCGTCCACTATAGGGACCCTCCATTTTCTTATGAACTTATCCTCCATGGGATAGATCACCGGAAATCTCTTGGGGGGAGCAAATATTTTATCAGGATGCTCCCAATCCTGGTAAATAAGCCCTTCTAATAAAGGGTGGATTGGGAAGGAACAGACCGCCTGGGGAGCTTTTAGCGACCCCAGCGAGGAAACCGTAGTGGATGGTGGTTCCGCCAGAGGCATTTTAAATGCTGATCGGACCATGTTAGTCAGAGACTGAACCCATAATCTTTCAGCCTGAGAAGCTGAGAAAGGCTCTTCCACTGTTGATTCCTCCATAACTGAATCAACCTCATCCTGATCCCCTTCAGGTAGGTCGATCTCTGTGTGGGGCTGTTCCTCCACTAACAGGCACTCTGAAGGAGGAGACGGAGATCGGACGCGCTTTTCCTGTGACAGGGAAGCAGCGATCAATGCTGTTAATCTCTCTTCCAATCCTCCCAGAGTTGAGGATAAAACCTCCTCTGTTATATATACAGGAGCAGGTGGACTGGGGACAGCCGCAGCACCAGGCATTCCTGCGGGGTTTCTACGGCTACTGACCTCTGCATTCTCAGGGGAGATTGGTGCAGTGCAAGCATGCCCAATATCCTCAGAGCCCGATGGAGACCCCTTTGGCTTCCTGGAAGATCTATTTCCGGAGCGTCTGGACGACATATCCTTTAAGCACAAAGCTGAGGTATTCCCGTCGTCATACACCAATTTTTGCTGGTAATAGTCTAACACAGGTGCTGCTATATACCAGCTGGTGTCCACTAAAGTGCCTTTCTATGGGGATGCCTGCATCAACTGCCTCTGTGTGCCACTGTTTGTTGCTAGCTCTGTTTGCATGCAGCTGACACTTGTACTGTGTCTTTTAACCATGCTGGGACGCCCGCACATGCGCAGAAGCGCCGCGGCGCGCATCGAGCGTCATCCACCCGCCCCGCCCCTTTTTTTTCATAGGAGGCGCGTGCACGCGCCCGCGCGCGCGCCCGTGCGCCAATGGCGCCCTTTTCGAAAACCAACAGAGGACTAGGAGCCAGGGCCCTTTTTGCCGGAGGGCCTGTGCGGTGGATGAACTCAGCAACAGGGCAGAGGAAGTGGATTCCCTCAGAGAAACTTACCAGCTGCCTGGATCTTTTGAGTTGAGAAAACCAAAGATCCACATTTACAAGAAAAATGGACTACAGCGGCCTCTAGTGGTTTAACACAGGTACCGCGGTCCCTGTTTTTTTTTTTTCTTGACTACTATTAAAATTTTACATTTTCAGTAGTTATAGGCAAACACAGATATTTAGCGGGAATACCGTTAGGTAACAGACAGAAAGACAAATTAGGCTTGGGGGTCCCCCAATAGAACCAAGTTCCTGAGGGCCCCCACTTACCTGATCCCCGCCGCAGGACTTTGTTTGGTCCACAAAAGTCCAAACTTCACCTATCACGGCAGGCATTGTAATTAAACCTTCAGGGACCGGGTTCCCAAGGATTCCACTCCCCTGGACCTGTATAGCACCCTGCACAGACAGCGTCTTGGTCGTGGGTATGACCAGAGCTCTGGATCCCAGGGTCCAGCCCTCCTAAGAGAAGCATTACAGGCAAAACCTTGCTCTTCTGCTGCAAGGCCCGGGTACCGACCGTTTAGCTATGAAGCTTTTTTGGTGGGATCCGGAACAGCTTACTAAGGCCCAAAAGAACCTGTACGCAAGCCCAGTGAAAACACATGTTACTCTTTGGCCAACACCTTAGACACTGGCAAAAAACTGAGGTGCTCCCGGGTGGGAGGGGCTTATATAGGGGAGGGTACTTCCGGTTTGGAATTGGCCAGTGCCAACACCTGAAGGTAAACTATATAACCCATTAGTAATGACTAAGTCGCTCTGTGTCCCGTGATGTACGAAAAAGAAAGAAATGTCTTTGCCAAGTGCCTGAAAGTCCAGTCAAACACTTTAAAAAAAGTATTGTTGGGGAAATCTTTGAATTAACAGTAAATATTGCAGCAAAATCTATGTTTTTTTACATTATCTTTTTTGGGCTTTTCATTTTATTTTTTGGTTGGTTTTGTCTGAAGTCCTAAATTTCAGATGCCAATCTCACACCTCCACCTCCAGCTTATACATAGGACACAGATAGTTTTATACAGGGCTTTTCTTCTCAAACAATAGGTGCTGGAACTCAACCAAACCCCCCCCCCCCACACACACACACCCTCCAAATCACATCAAATAGTGGGTGTGGTCAGATTTCATGAACAGTAGGAGGGTCTTAAAGGGGCATTAAATACCAGGATTGCATTACATACAGAGTGCGGAGTTCAGGAGGGATGCACACAGAGTGCAGAGCTGTCACTTGTAAACACAGAAACCGGACTTCTGTGTTTACAAGTGATTGTGGTGTGCAGGCACCAAAGGGTCTGAGCCAGAGGTGGTGGAACTGAGTTCCACCAAGTTCCACCTGAAAAAAAAGCCCTGGTTTTATATAAGACAGTGCCAGAACTATACAAGAGTTTCAGAGACAAATGCGTAGGTTGGTAAAAAAAATGTAAAACTCTTGAAAAACCACTAAACTTTTCTTTTTAGACCTGTGCAGTAGGCAGAGGGGGCTATCTGTACTCTGCTATACTAAGTTGTCTTCCTGATCTCAGCATCTCTTCTCACAGATCAAAGAAAGCAGATGGCTTATTCTCGTCAGGAAAGAAACACTTCTTTTGATCTGAGTATGAGCTGCTGGGATTGTTGTGTTAATGTGGTGTAGACTGAGCTCCCTGCCTACACCAGCGGGTCTCACAGGATCTTACAGCGAGCAACTACCTGCTCTGCGTAATGACTTCCCAACTCAACAGCAAGTTCTGTGCAGGTAAAAGAAGGACACAGAGAAGCAGGAAGAAGGTCAACCTACACTGACTGAGGATGAGAGGATCTGCAAATTACATGGGAACATGCTGGGAAGGAAGGAAGTAAGCATAATAAGGAAAAACTAGATGTATGTCCTCTTTCAGTTGTGCCCTAGGCAGGGGTCCTGCTGTGGGTGCACTGCTGTTTGGATGTTTGTGTTTTTATCAGTTTAAGTTTTTGGCCTGGGTAGATGATCTGAAAATGTGCTCACACCATCTTCTTATGTCCCGGTTTTCCTGTAAGAAAAAGTCTGATGAGAGCTTTTGTTCGGGAATCCCGGACAATTTTGTTCGGGAATCCCGGCCGTGTGTGCTCCATCAGACTTTTTCCAACAGGAAAACTGCTGGAAAGAAAAAAAGAGAGCAGGATCTCTTTTTTCCCGTCAGGAAAAAATCCTAGCGGGAAAACCGTTCGTCTGTATGCTTTTCCAACGGGGAAAAACACGCATGCTCGGAAACAATTTGACGCATGCTCGGAAGCATAGAACTTAAGCTCGTCGCAGTCTTTTACGTCGCAGCGCTCTTGGCAGTCAAAAGTTCACCGGACTTTTGTGTGACCATGTGTATGCAAGGCAGGCTTGAGAGGAATTCCGTCGGGAAAACCATCGTTTTTTTCCGACGGGAAAGCCGTTCGTGTGTACGTGGCATCAGATGTCTGGCTAATATATATTATTTTCTGCTGTGATTCATGGTCTTTCCCTGCATGGATGAAGTGGAGGAGCAGCTTTCTGGACCAGTGTTGACACAGAAAGATAAGGGGTAGGTGTTCGTTGAAGGGGCTGGGTTTCATGTTAGTGGGATTTTGACCCATGAATAAAATGTGGCCTGGCATTTCTTACATATTTATAAGCAGTCTAGCCTTATTATGTCAGTCTGGGCCTACCGTACAGGGACACTATACAGTGGTGCTGACATCCATGTGTCTGCAACATGGATGAGATAATTCATAAACTGATGATTTTGTTGTGTAACAAGTGCCACTTAGCATAGCTGCATGCCTCCCTTATGTACAAAGTTTGAGAGGTGGGGGAGCTTCTAATGCTTATTGCATTCACCCAGCCCACTAGAATACATTAGCATGGGATGGGTTGGCTTCCAATGTTCCATTGGAGGAACCTGGCAAGGCAACCAGGCTGGCCTAACCAGTGTTCCCTGTGGCTGTGCTGTCCATATCTCAATAGTCCCCATTGCAGCCCACCATGCACTGGTCCGTTTTCAACAAATGTTCCCATATATGAGATAAGGTATAATGAAATGTCCACACCATAGATGCTTTAAGGGCCTTTCTTTTACTGAATAAAATGCAACATATTTTCAGGCAGTTCATTCAGCCTTCCAGATGAAGGTGACACATCTTTGAATTACAAACCACTAGACAGGACAGTTCAATCAGGAGGCAGAATGCTGCAAGACCTAAATACTCTGGAAGGCTGTTTCTAAATCAGCTCTTCAGTCCTGTCACAGGATGAAAGCAGTTCCAAAACAAAAGCCCTTGAAAAACAACAGCCCAGTTTGTTGTTCCCTGCTTTGCTAGAGCCCGGAAGGGAGGAGACACACTGTCCAGGCTTTCTACCTACATAGTGGGTACCGAGCAAATCACCTCCAGCAATACAAATACTTCTTAATAAGTTATGGTGAGCCTTCTGCTTCCACTCTGTAAAGGGTGCCCCTCCATAGGCAGGAGCAGGGCATAGACTACTGTAGCGGGGTATCTTTTCACCCACAAGACTACAGTTCCCAGCACGCTTTGAGGCACCCAGGGTGCATTTCCCCGCGCAAGGACTGCTGGGGTGGACTTTAAAAGGGAGAGGAGGGGCCTCGCTCTTTCTCTTGGAACGCCGCCCTCCTTGCAAGAGGATCCCTGCACTCACCTGCTGCACGTGTAAGGCCTGAAGCCTGGGCCTCGCACTTTGTTCCAAAGAGCCTTCTGTTCTGCCGAGCATCCGATCCACCTGAGGTGCCACCATCTTCTGGAGGACCGAAGACCCGGTGCATCGTGGGCACTGTGAAGCCACTCACAGTAGCGGAGAAACCGGACAGGAGTCGGTCCGGTCTGGGGGTGAGAGAGCGCCAGCTCAGAACCACATCAAAGTACCCTTTGTTGCCTATTAACTTTGCCTAGGCCCAACATTGACCACAGTGATACTTTGGAGAGACTGTTTGCTGAACTGAGATTATCAGTCTCTCCAGCTTCACCAAGTTAGCGATCATTTGCTACCCCTATTGGATTACAGTGTTTGTTTCTTTATGTGCACCACCGAGAGTTGCTAGCGAAGATTCTTCTAAGAACTATACCCCAAGTTATAGTCAGGCCTGACTGGGTTGTATAGGACATTGCTGGGCGCTATTTTTTTCTCACGAGGGAGGATAGCTGCAGCGGGGATACAATATTATTACTGCATTATTGAATGTTATGCTCTTTTAATGTGTGCACCTATGCTGCAGGGATCTGCATGAGATATTGTATGCAAATAGCCTTTTATACTTTTACCAATAGTAAACCATAATAGTTAAGCAATTTGGTGGTCAGTGTCAATTACTGTGCTGGGATACAGAAAGGGGGTTGTACCATATAACAATATAGAGATATTGCAGTTGTGCCATCTTTCCCCTTTTCTAACTGTGTCACGAGAGGTTAGAGCTGATTGCCAGGGGTTGATAGCGGTGCATTACAGGGGCCCAAAACAAACAAGCAGCCCTCTTAAACTGAGGGTACCACTACACGTGGGGGCTCGTCCGGGATGGACTGTCCTAGGGTGCCCGGGTGTTGGGCACCCGAATCCAGAGGCGTAAGGGACCGGAGGAGGGATTCATCCAAAGACCTGGTGCAGCATATTGCCAGTGACGGGTGAACCTCTGGAGACCGCCCGGAGGGATGTCTTTCTCGAACAGGGGCCAAGTTCATGGAGGAAGGTGGTTCATGTTCAATGACCGGTGGCAGCGGTCCAACTGGTCAGCTCAGGTCAGTGGCAGAGACCTGCTATTAGGCCTGTGGCAGGGGCCTCAACGGTTCACCCGGTCGGTGGCAGCGACCAATCTCACGGTCGGTGGCAGAGACCGTGCGCCAGGCCTATTCGCTTGCAAAGGAATAGGAGAGTTCATTTGTGCCTGGGCCTACTCGTATCCACACCCCTGTCTGTCTGTTACTGAAAGTTCAACTGTTCTGTTCACCCTGCAATGGAGAAATAAAAGAGTGTTGGACTTTTAATTGGTGTGGGGCTCTGTTACTGGCAGACACATCTCCACGGAACAAGTGGAAGCTTTGTATGCAGTGAGCAGACCCGGAGGTAATTTAAGTGACTTTGCTCAACCCTCATACACATACGAGGGGAGAGCTTGGCGTAGTGTTCCTGCACTCTCCTCTCCCAGGTACCCCTAGACCACACCAGCCAATAACCAGGAGAAGCTGAGAGGGAGAGTGAGGCTCCGCTACACGTGGGCTCCAGGTCCGGGATGTGTTCGTGATACAATGGAGCTGGAGTTGTTGGAATTTGAATGTGTCTGCCCGGAAGAGTTCCGAGTAGGTCGGCCATATTTGCCACTGTGCCACGAGGCACACCCTCCCTGCTCAGTTCGTGGGCGTGACCCAGGGAAGGAGAAAGCCTGCGAACTGGGGCGCAAGAGGGGAGGAGTCCAATCGCGTGAAGGACTACACGTGGGGACTTTGGCGCCAACAATGCGTTGAGGCCCTCGGTTTGATTTGTCCCGGCTGTTCGGGACTGGTGTGTCAGCTGAAGCTGTTCGGGCGCTGCGAAGCCTGCGGAGAATTCTTATTTGAGGTGGAACCACTTATCAAGAAACCCAGAACCATCCACCTCAACCGCGCAACAGGCAACACCACTTAAAAAGGAGGAATCGCTGCTTTGACAGCCATCCCTGTGTGCACTGCAGCGACCGCAGGGGAGGTCGCAATCACAGATATATGGGAGAAATCCGAGGATGCTGACTCAGTCACCACTGTTTCCCAGCGTCCACCGCCAAAGAGGTAGACCGGCTTGGTTGCCCCGTCCAGCGGTCGCGGTGGATCACCCTGCTCACCTACGCCCGCCCCGGATGGATCCGGTCGGAAGAGTCCTGGACATCCCTTCTCAACTTTGGGCCAAGGTAAGCCGGGTCGGAGGGACTTGGTGTTGGGGCGGAGGTGTTGGGGATTCACAGCCCTGTGTGCCCGCGGGGGGTAGCAATTCAGCCTCCACTACAGGCTACCAGCCCGCGGATGAGTGTGACACCTCCGACCTAGAGTCGCTCTCTGATCCGGGAGACAACGTCATCATAGATGAACTTTTTGCTAAGAAGGGCTGGGACAAGATGCCTCTCTCCTCGTCCCGCAGAGTCAGGGATCCACCCATGTCTACAGGAGATAGTACACCCCGGGTGGAGGCCCCAGAGCCTGAGGAGGGATCCCGTCCCCAGTCTGCCCTTCTACCTCCGGTGCCACCTGCATCTAGCACTGGGGAAAAGAGACTGTTGCTGCGGGCGCCTATGCCCAGAATGGAGGTGATCAAGGCACCTCGTCACCCGGACGCCATTGTCCTACCGGGTGAGGGAGACCGGGCCACTATGCCTCTGCTGGCAAGACTACAGCGCCTCTTCTGCCAAAAAGTTGCCAACGAGTACGGGTGGGAGTACCCATACTTACCCAAGGAACTTTTGTATGAAGTGGAAGTCAGTCGGGAATGCTGGTACAACGATTTTGTGTGGACGCACATTCAGGTCCCACACGCCCGCAGGTACCTCGCATGTTCCCCCAAAGCCTCTCAACGGTTCAGGGACTGCAAGGCAGAATGGATGTTGGGTCGGCACATCCACGCAGACAAGGTATTGATTCGGCGTAAAGAGGGGGAGGATGTCGAATACCATGTAGAGACAATGGACCAGCACTTAAAACCCCTTGTCTTGCCGCACCCAAAATTCTATTTGTAGGAGAAAAAAAAAGACTCCGTTCTTGCTTTACCTTGTTGCTGCTGAACTTTTCGGGGTTGTTTCCCAGAAAACCCAGTGACTGTACCCGAGTTAATTGGTGTTTGTGCTCTTTGGAGGAATTGAAGGACTGTTGGCGTTGTTTGTTCTTCATTCTTCCATCCCATAAAGTGATCATGGACTTTGGGGTAGTTAGAGCTGCAGAAGAAGATGGGGAAAAAGAAATCTTCAACAATGCAGTTACCGCAGCACTGTCACCAGGTGGCAGTGTTGCGCACCGATATTCACTGTTCACTCACACACTTATAGAAGGAAAGGATTTCTCTGCGGAGAAGTTTTTTCGTTCTCACACGAACATATGTGTCAGGGATTTGTGTGTTTAACATTTCTTTTCCCCTCTGCAGGAGAGCATCCCATCAAGACCACTGAGAATGGGGTGGGTCTTGGCCAGGATGGGTGGGGAAAAATGTTAATGTGAACATGTGATGCAAAATATTGTTGTTATGTGTTGTTTGTTTCCCTTCCCTTCCCTTTCATGTCAGGTTCAGGCACAACTGTTTTAGTTAGAAAAAAAAAACTTTTTGTATTTTTGGAATTTTTAGACGGTTTCTGGATCAGGCTATGTCGGCCCCTTTTGGGCATGGTTTGTTCCAGACACTGGGGACCAGTGTCCAATAACCAGAGGGAGAGTGTAGCGGGTATGTACTTTTCAGAATGTTTAAATCTGGTGAAGACATCAGTGATGACCAGTTCCCTGCGGCCCAGCAGGTGGCGCTGTCACTTCGGGCTGGGGTTGAACCGTCACTGCAGTGCCGTACCCTTTGTGACCTCTCGCAGCAGTTGCACGGTGGGCGGGAACCCGCTGTGCATGCTGGGAGAGGGTATAAAGGGGGCGGACATCTTCGCCACGGGGTTCGAGTCCCAGGCACCTTCAGCCTGAGGGATGCTGTTCGCGGTCGGTGTCCAGGCGGCCTAGGCCTGGACACTTGGAGTTTGTGTTCCATCCCAGGCACCTTCAGTCTGGGGTGAGGTACTCGGCCGGAGGCCTGGGGCCCAGTACCTTCCGCTGGGTCCCACCCGGAAGGCACCGTCCTAGGGTGCCCGGGTGTTGGGCACCCGAATCCAGAGGCGTAAAGGACCGGAGGAGGGATTCATCCGAAGACCTGGTGCAGCATATTGCCAGTGACAGGTGAACCTCTGGAGACCGCCCGGAGGGATGTCTTTCTCGAACAGGGGCCAAGTTCATGGAGGAAGGTGGTTCATGTTCAATGACCGGTGGCAGCGGTCCAACTAGTCAGCTCAGGTCAGTGGCAGAGACCTGCTATTAGGCCTGTGGCAGGGGCCTCAACGGTTCACCCAGTCGGTGGCAGCGACCAATCTCACGGTCGGTGGCAGAGACCGTGCGCCAGGCCTATTCGCTTGCAAAGGAATAGGAGAGTTCATTTGTGCCTGGGCCTACTCGTATCCACACCCCTGTCTGTCTGTTACTGAAAGTTCAACTGTTATGTTCACCCTGCAATGGAGAAATAAAAGAGTGTTGGACTTTTAATTGGTGTGGGGCTCTGTTACTGGCAGACACATCTCCATGGAACAAGTGGAAGCTTCATATGCAGTGAGCAGACCTGGAGGTAATTTAAGTGACTTTGCTCAATCCTCATACACATACGAGGGGAGAGCTTGGCATAGTGTTCCTGCACTCTCCTCTCCCAGGTACCCCTAGACCACACCAGCCAATAACCAGGAGAAGCGGAGAGGGAGAGTGAGGCTCTGCTACACTACCATAAACCATAAGGAGTTTAATGTCTATTTTGCTGTTTCTGAAAGTGGTAGGGAACAAGGTAACTACAACAGGGCATTTCTGTGGTTCTCCACTATAGTTTTACAACAAAACATGAATCAAACGCATACTCATAAACACACTCTAGCAAGCTCAAATAGCACAACAGTACCAACACTAACATTGAAATATTGTAAAACGTCATGAGTTTTAAAATGGAATCTCAGTACAGCACAACTTTGCTTTAACAATGCTTTATGCTTTGTAAAAAAATGCATCTACTGCTATCCTTTCACAGTAATGGGTTTCCACAGGGGTCTCTCCCCTGGGACCTCGTTATAAAGAGCTAGTTTTGCATGGAAACCCTCGTGTTCTCTACGGCTGTGGACAGAACAATGCTAAAGATGCCTATCACTGATTAGGAAGAATGGTGGGGGGCCCTAAGAAGAGACCCTCAGTAATTACAAGTGCTTTTCAGACACAAAGAAGTCAATTAATGCTTTCATTTAGTGAATTCATGGAATGAGTGAATTTGATTAGGTGGAAAGTATGAAATAAAAAGACAGCAGAGGCCTCCATTTGTTGACAGCTGCAGAAATGTACAGACCTTAAAAAATGTAGGATATTCAAGGTTGTCTACAGGTCTGTGGAAAAATAACTCTATATAATTACTTTTTGTGCTATATATTGAATCAGTAAATAAAAGAGCAAAATCATAATTGTAATAAATAAACAAGGACTTTGAGTCAGCAACTCTCCTCCAAAAAGTTTTAGGAGAGACAGAGTATGTTAAACTGAAAACAATTACTTTATAAAGGACTAAATTTATTTTCATGAAGGCTGTACCTGCCTTTAAAAAAGAACAAAAAACTGTATAACACTTTGTTAGACAATGTCACTTTTCCATTCAGTGCCAACGGACAGTGCCTCCTGATAATACACCGCTTCCCCGGGGCAAGTATACTCACCCATCTATGCTCCTTCACAACTTCCCTACTGTCTGAGTCCTCACTCTGTTACTCAAATGTAACAATGGGCATTGTTAATGGAAATGCAGAACCTAATTTGCCCACATGATGGCAGTGGTTTCTGTTTTGGTCTGGGCATAGCACTAATCCAAGTGTCCAAGGGTGGAGCTGGTGACATCAGTTCCAGTGTCTCGTGCATCGGAATCAGTGGTGAGGAGGCGAGGAGCTTGCAGTTTGGATAGTTTTGGATATAGGGGGCGCTAGTGATATCTACTATACCAAAGTGCTAAATAAAGTTTAAGCAATAAAGCAAACTTAATAACTCTTAACTAATAGCCCAATCTTAAGCATTAATGACCGTCCCAATCTGAGTCCTTCAAATTGCATTGTATTTAAAGTCCATAACCAACATAAATTCACATTTGCTGTTGTGATCAATCTTGAAAAAAATATATTGAGTTGAAATCCTTCTAACATCAAAACTTGTTCATTCAGTATCTCTGATAAGGAAATAGTAGTGATATAGAAAATGGATCCTCCACCAGTGTTTTTAAAACTACAAAACCGATGTGTCTGTAGTTTAATTCTGCTTACCAGAATTACATGACCTCTTTCGCCAAAAAGTAGGTCATTAAGGCTTGCGCAGGATTGTGCCTGCTCACATTGATGATAATGGAGACGTGCAGTAACCTTCCTCCTCACAAAGTTATGGCTGGATGATATGTAGAAATGATGAAAAAAATCCCCATAGTGTAAAACCGTTTATTAAATAAAATGTTTGTAAAACAGAGAGCCAAGTGGCTTACTCACATTATTAGGTGCCCATTCCCGGCACTGGGGCTGCTGGTTTTCAAATAGGTGTGCTGGCGGGGAACTATTCTAACGCGGCCACCTCCGTCTGCGGCGTGCGTTCCACCTCCTAGCTTCCGGCAAACCACTCAGTCCAGAAATGACGCACAAACCTGACCAGGTACCGCCTTGACGTACGTTTCGTTGTGAACGTCCTCAGGAAGCGTGTAGTTTAGATACATTACTTGCATTTATACAAGATGTGGAAAGTGTGAGTGCAAAATCCTTATGTTTTAATAAATAATTTTAAATGATATTGCGCAATAAATTTTTCTTATATATTTTGAGCAATATTGGAGTAAACCTTCTTCAAAATAGAGCGTGTGTCCTTCACTATTGGAGCTGGTGTTCCCAACTATTGAAGATCTTCCTATACTTTATAACAAGGCTTGAATAGACCCGGGAGGGTCTTTGTTTGAGGTGAGCGGCCAATTCACTTAAAGGTAGTGGTGGTGATCGCACATCTATGTTCAAGCAGAAATGGATTTACATATATAAGTGACAGGGATATCTGCTCACTTCAGAATCATCACTGTTTTGGGATTTTTGGGCATATTTTGGACTTATATAGTGTGTTCTTTTGTTGTTGCACTTTTAGGCCCCATGCACACGAGACGCTGTTATTTGCTGTTAAACGCGCGTTCAGAGGCAGTTGGACGCTTTTTTCAACTGCCCCTGAACCCATTCAATGTTATCCTATGTGTCCATGCACACACTCCCGTTTTTTGTCGTTTACAAGCAGTTGCGTTTAACCTCGTTTTTCCAGAAGCAAAAAAATGGGTTCAGACGCAAAAGTTTTCCACGTTTCAGACACTAAACGCGGTACCGGCGTTTTGCCGCGTTTGCGTTTATAAGCGTTTTTAAATGTGACCTATTTTTTAACATTAGAAATCTCAAAAATGATGGCAAATGATGAAAAACTATTAAAAAATATAAAAGAAAACTGTAATTGCTTGCATTGCATTGTGGACAATCAACAACTTGTGTCAGGTGACGTGGCCAGGTGACATGGCCAGGTGACGTGGCCAGTGGACAATCCACAACTTGTGGCAGGTGACGTGGCAGGTGACGTGGCCAGTGGACAATCCACAACTTGTGGCAGGTGACGTGGCCAGGTGACGTGGCCAGGTGACATGGCCAGTGGACAATCCACAACTTGTGGCAGGTGACGTGGCAGGTGACGTGGCCAGTGGACAATCCACAACTTGTGGCAGGTGACGTGGCAAGTGGACAATCCACAACTTGTGGCAGGTAACATGGCCAGGTGACGTGGCCAGGTGACGTGGCAAGTGGACAATCCACAACTTGTGGCAGGTGACGTGGCCAGGTGACATGGCCAGTGGACAATCCACAACTTGTGGCAGGTGACGTGGCCAGTGGACAATCCACAACTTGTGGCAGGTGACATGGCCAGGTGACGTGGCATGTGACGTGGCCAGGTGACCTGGCCAGTGGACAATCCACAACTTGTGGCAGGTGACATGGCCAGGTGATGTGGTATGTGACGTGGCCAGGTGACGTGGCAAGTGGACAATTCACAACTTGTGGCAGGTGACGTGGCCAGGTGACGTGGCAGGTGACGTGGCAAGTGGACAATTCACAACTTGTGGCAAGTGACGTGGCCAGGTGACGTGGCAGGTAACGTGGCCAGGTGACGTGGCAGGTAACATGGCCAGGTGACGTGGCCAGGTGACGTGGCAAGTGGACAATCCACAACTTGTGGCAGGTGACGTGGCCAGGTGACGTGGCAGGTGACGTGGCAAGTGGACAATTCACAACTTGTGGCAAGTGACGTGGCCAGGTGACGTGGCAGGTAACATGGCCAGGTGACGTGACCAGGTGACGTGGCAAGTGGACAATCCACAACTAGTGGCAGGTGACGTGGCCAGGTGACGTGGCACGTGATGTGGCCAGGTGACGTGGCAAGTGGACAATCCACAACTTGTGGCAGGTGATGTGGCTAGGTGACGTGGCAGGTAACGTGGCCAGGTGACGTGGCCAGGTGACGTGGCAAGTGGACAATCCACAACTTGTGGCAGGTGACATGGCCAGGTGATGTGGCAAGTGGACAATCCACAACTTGTGGCAGGTGACGTGGCCATGTGACATGGCCAGGTGATGTGGCAGGTGACGTGGCAGGTGACGTGGCAGGAGACGTGGCAAGTGGACAATCCACAACTTGTGGCAGGTGATGTGGCAAGTGATACGCTAAATACAAGTACACTGCTGCTCTCTCAGCTGCTGCTACTCACTCTGGTCTCACTAACTGTGTGAAATGGTTAAAATTTACTGTTTTTTGAGCTTAGGGAGGGTCTATGATGAAACGCTTATAAACGCAAACGCGGTAAAATGCCGCTAAACGCGGCCGCATACGCGGCAAAACGCGCGTTTTTAAACGCCGGTTTCAGCGTTTAAAAACGTGTTCAGCAGAGTTTGCACCTGCGTCTCGTGTGCATGGGGCCTTATATCAAGTTTTTTTTTTTACTTTATTTATTCCAGTTGAGGATTATCTTACTGTTTTGTATTTAATAAGCACAGCATTATTTTGTATATTTCAGACTGCCAGACTGCTACTTCAGGACCGGGTGAGAGGGTATGGAACCATTTAACTGCTCAAAGTAATTCACGACTTTCCCTTCCTTGCAAATCCAATTTGATGCCGCGTACACACGACCGCTTTTCTCGACGAGAAAAACTGCATTTTTTTTTTTCGCCGAGAAAAACGATCGTCTATGGGCTTTATGTCATTTTTCTCGTTGAGAAAAACGGCATAAAAAACGACGAGAAAAATTAGAACATGTTCTAAATTTTCTCATCGTTTTTTCCAGCATTTTTTTCCGCGGCAGTTTTCCCATAGGGAGACACTGCCGCGGAGCCCACAGACGGTCGTTTTTCTCGTCAAGAGAAAAAATGACGGGAAAAACGACCGTGTGTAGGGAACCAAGCGGTTCCCTCGTTTTTCCTGTCATTATTCACGGCGGTTTTTTAACCGCCGTGAATAATGATCGTGTGTACGCGGCATAACAGTACCCAACCTCTACATTTATCAGGAAAAAAAGTGTGAGTGATACAGGTTGAAGTTCCCCTCGGGGGGAGTAGAACTAATTTGTGGACAAGTTTGGGAGAGGATTTGAGTTGTTCATCCTCAGAAGTGTGGAGGTGGATTAAACAATAAGGAACTGTGTGGGTACTAGCAATACCCCAGCGGAGAAAAGTTTATCACTGTGAGAAATTACATCCCTGTTAAAACAGCTGTATTCTACTTTTGGAAACTGTGTTTTGTAGTAGATAGTTTATTTTAGATTCTGCAGCAAACTGATGTGACTCATTCTTTATTGGGGACTGCAGATAGATTGGGGACAATGGTCAAACAGCTGAAGAATTGTGACATCTTGCATATTGATTGAGAGACAAGGGCTGGGGTTGAGACTTGAGTGGTCAGACTCTGGTGCTTTCCAGTGATGGTTATTTACACTTTGTGGGAGCTGGTTTGCATACTCACTGAGTAGCTGTGTTTGACATAGAACAATCAGTCCTTTTGTTCTGCCCACCGGGCTTCTATTCAGTTTACTTATGCTTATGTGCTTAAAATAACATGTTGAGTTTTCTTGATTTACACCAAGCTAGTTATATGCAGAGCGCAGGCGCCACTTATTGTTCCTTTTCTGTTATAGCTTTGCTTTTTGTACAAGTTACATATTATATTCTCTTAAAATGTGTTAATAAAGTTGTTAGGAACCAGTGCATTCTGGGAGAATTCTCTAGAGGAAGTGACTCAGCTTCCATTTTAAAAATCTACAGCAAAACAGTAAGGCATGTTTTCTTCAATCTCTCGCCATCACCATTCTGTGTTATAGAGCATTGTTTCTTTATTATATGTAAAATTGTACTGATTGATGTTTATTTTAACAACTTGTAGTTTCACCTGGCTTGTTCCAATAAATCTAAGATCAAAGAAGTATGGTATCTGGAGTTTATGAAGCAGGAAGGTTTGGCTCTCTATACTAGAAACAGAACAGTGACATTTTGCTGACCTCTGAGGTGAAGAAAAGCTAACTTTTGAAGACTGTACGGACCGGGGCTACACAGTCTTCATACAGTTAGATGCCTTAGATGAAACAGGCCTTCAGCAGGTGAAGCAAGCAGCCAGGCTACTCAGAGACGTGCTCTGTCATGCAGCACCCCTGCACTCGACACTACAGTGATCTCTACACAGCAGGACAGCTTCCCAACCGCAGCCATGTCTCACAGTCAAGCATCTTCTTACAAAGCATGATCGTAAGCAAGCTAATTCAAGTCATCTGTCACAAATGCAGCAGCAATCACCCGTTCGAAAGCCGAAGCAGCGAGGCCCAGGGCCGCATTCGTAGACCAAGAGTTGCAGAAGAGAAAAGGCTCACCTTGATGCAGAAAAGGTGAGGCAGGAGAGAGTATGCACGGAGCAAGAGAGAGCAGGAGAGAGTATGCATGGAGCAAGAAAGAGAACAACAAAAAGTACGCATGGAGGCTGAACTAGCTCAGCAAGAGGCATCTCTGAAAATGCAGCAGGCTATCCTAGAAGCTAACATGGAGAGGCTGGCAGTGGACTGAGACACTCCTGCTGCCATTGCAGAAGCAGAAACATTAGAAGCAGCTGCCTACGGTGATTCAAGAGAAGGTAGCAGCATGGGTCCAGAGGAGGACCACCAAGATTCCATGCAGCGAACTTCAGATTATGTTTACCAGCACTCTAACCCAAGCAGTACTCCACAGCAAGAAATCAAATATGATGTCAGTAAGTCACTTCGAAGAAAGCAGCAGGAGACTGACCTTAAACCCGGTGCAAGAAACAAGAAAAATCTGACTGAGATCCAGGTTATTCAGCTCCAACCAAACCTTCTACTCAGCAAGATACTCAGCCCTCATACATGCATCGAACACTTGCCTTCACTCCAAGGGAGTATGAAACAAGCTGGTACAAGCAGCCAACCTTATGCAAGTTTGACCCCAGCCTGCCTAAAGAAGAGACTTCTACCAGGTATGCCTATACACCACACCACGATACAACAGCAGCCTACCCCAATGCTAATCAGGCTACTAAAGACCTTGCCAAGTTCCTTGCAAAATGTGGGTTAATTACCCAAGGACTTGTCAAATTCAGTGATCGCACCCAGCATTACAGAGCATGGCGATCTTCTTTCCAGAGTGCCATCAGAGGTCTAGATCTATCCTGCAGGGAACAGATAGATCTCCTTGTAAAGTGGCTTGACAATGACTCTGCTGAGCATGCCAAGAGAATCAGAGATAAGCCACCATGAAATAGGCCTTACAAACATCTGGAACAGACTGGATAGATGTTATGGCTCACCAGAGGCTATAGAAAGTACACTATTTAAAAGGATAGAGGACTTCCCAAAAATACCTAGCAGGGGTTACAAGAGACTCAGAGAATTTAGTGACCTGTATATGGAGTTACAAGTTGTTAAAGCAGAATGAGACTTACCTGGCCTTTCTTTTCTTAACTCAGCTAGAGGTATTAACTCCTTAGCACAAAAACTTTCTTATGATTTGCACGAAAGATGGATTGCTCATGGCTGTAACTACAAACGAAAACACCTTTTTCACCCTTTAGAGAGTTTATGGACTTTGTGGACATACAAGCAGGAAAGAAAGATGATCCCAGCTTTATTTTTCCAGTGTCTTATGTCACTTCCTCTGGCCCTAAGCAACACAGGGCTCCAGTAGCTGTGCACAAAACTAACATTTCTTTCCACAGTGATACTGCTAAGTTCTGCCTTTTGCATAAGATCGCCTTCTGAAATGCAGAACCTTTAGAGCAACGAACATGCGGGATCGCAAGGCCTTCCTCAAAGAGAACAAAATCTGTTACAAGTGCTGCTCTTCATCAACACACTTCACCAAGTACTGTAAGGTCAGTGTTAAGTTTACAGAGTGTGGCAGCACAGATCACAACACAGCTCTGCACCCAGGGCCAGCTCCAAAAACCTTCCTGCCTGCATATAGTGACAATGAGCATGGCGGGAAGGCCGAGGACTCTAGTACAGACGCAACAGCAATCACTTTACAGTGCACTGAAGTCTGCAAAGGAATTACGGGTGGCAGATCCTGTTCCAAAATCTGAAATCTAGTAAGAGTTTACCCAAAAGGACACAGAAACAAGGCAGTCAAGCTCTATGCCATCTTCGATGATCAGAGAAATAAGTGTAGCGCCCTACCCCAATGGTTGGGACGCTTTTTCAAATTTAAGGGTGTCTGAGAGAATAGTTGGACTCAGACTGTCGATTTGTATATAAATTTGCCTCTGTTCTGGCTGTGGTGCCGCCTGATAGCATTTTCCCTTGTTGCCTGTAGGTGGCGTTATCACCTCAGGCACCTTTTGGAACGCAGGCAAACCATGGTGTATTGAGTGATCCTTCTCGGAAGCGGTTCAGTGGGAGTGGTTGACCCGCTGTGCCTGCTGGGAGGGGATACTTAAGGGGCAGACGCCATTGTTCGGGGTCCTTCTTCGCCTCGTGGCCCTCCTGGCGCGAGGTATGTGTGTGTGATTCTAGTCTCAGGGGCCACGTTGGCCTGAGGCTGCATCACTATCGAGTAGGCCCGGCTATTCTGGCTGGGGCCTACATCCCAAGAGGGGATCTCAAGCTGTCCGTCCAAAAGGGAGGAAGCTGTCTTGATGAAGGAAATCAGGGGAGGACCTGCCCTGGAGGAGACCGGCAAAGTGCTGATGTCTTGGATGAGGCCTGGTGACCTTGTTGAGGAGGGATCAAATATACCGAAAGCCCTGCAGTTCGCCGGATCGGCTTAAAGGCTCTTTTACTGCACGGCTGGAGGTTTGGGACTTTATATCCTGTGGCAGAGGATTCCTGGACTATCCATTTATCTATCTCTAAAAAAAGGTCTGTGGCAGAGACCGACTCCATCTTAAGCAGTCTGTGGCAGAGGCTGTCTTTTTACTGGTTCGTGCGTCATCCCGGCTGCTAGGCCATGTGAGAAGGGACTATCCAGGTGAGCAATACCCACTCTATCGGTGAGAATGGTGAATAATTGATGAGTACTTTGAACTAATTTTGTGCATTCTGTACCGCATGTCTGAACCTTCCCCTATTCTTCTCCTACCTTCTACTTTCTCTCAAGTTATACTGCAGAAGAAAAGAATAAAGCCTCACTGTTGAAGGTTTTACCTTTGTGTGGACATTGCCTTTTCTATGGACTTTCCTACCCTGACAATGAAGCTAAAGAGGTAACGTGCAAACCCAAAACTAACCAGCAGCTCCTACGGGGGTAGTGCTACATAAGTCACTAGCTAGATCTGTGTTTTTTGACATTCTAACCCCAGGAGTTCTTACTCCCTTAGGACATGTGCAGGCACAGTGGAGACGACTAGGAGAAGGGATGACGGCCTACAAATAGAATCTATGGATGGTAAGACATGTCTACCTTTACCGACCATAATAGAGTACAGTCAGATCCCAGACAACAGATCTGAGATCCCCACACCAGATGCAGCAGTTTTCCAGATTCACCTGAATCACATAGCACATCTCATACCAGAACTAGCTGATCATGCTCAGATAATCTTGCAAGCCCACAAAGCAAGAAAGCAGATCAATGGCCCTCACAACGCCCCATATGCCCAAAAACTGGTTCTTGGGTGGGTCATTATAGGTGGTGTTTGCCTGGGGGGAGCACACAAACTGACGTCTGTCAACAACTTGCTCACTAGTACACTAGAGAATGGTCATCCTTCTCTTTTCCAGCCCTGTCAAAATCACATTCTCATAAATGAGCTACCACACAGCAACCCCATACCTCTTGCTTTCATAAGTTCCCTCTGTGACAGCAATACCTATGACAGTGACCAAGACGACTTATGCCCCGTACACACGATCGTTTTTCATGCCGTTAAAACTGCCATTTTAAAAAATGGCCCTGAAAAATGATCGTGTGTATGCTCCAGAGCATTTTTAACGACGTGAAAAACGGCCATTAAAAATTCCGGACATGCTCTCTTTTTTCACGTCGTTTTTCATGTCGTTTTTTTTAACGACGTGAAAAACGATAGTGTGTATGCTTTCACGACGTGAAAAAAAACGCGCATGCTCAGAAGCAACTATGAGACGGGAGCGCTCGTTTTGGTAAAGCTAATGTTGGAAATGGAGATGGCACATTCGTCACGGTGGAATTAATAGCATCGTTTTAATGCTGCACATTCCGTTCTTCTTTTGATAATGCTTTAAAATTACCCTCTTTTGATAATGACATTGAGAGTTATGCCAAACTTGTTTCTAAAGTAATTCCAAATTGCTCTAATGATTGTAAAATATTATTTATAAGCCGCACCTCCCTCCTAAATAATACTAATAATAATAAAATAATGTAATTCTCCTTTTTTCTTTAAATTATATTTTACTATTGTGTTTTTTTTTGTGGCCTTTTTTTTATTATTTTGGCTTAAATTATTCTTGTGTAAAGTTACCACAACAACCTTCCAAATGTGTCTCATTTGGCCTCAGGGAGGTTTGTGTCCCCTGATAATAACAATAATATAATTTGAGATGTCCCTGCCTGCTTCCTAGCAAGCTCTCTTTTGAAATACAAATCACATAGTCAAGTATTTTAAGGGCACTAAATTTTTTTTAATTTCAGAACATTAACAAAATAAAGTGGAAGGCAGCACTGGAGAGCCTGCTTGCATTTGTGCATCCCTTTGACCCCACAACAACCATCCAAGATGTCCAAACCAAAATAGAGATTAGATCCCCCAAAAAAAGGAGCCCAATCTTGTCTTGAGCTCCCAGAGGTCAGGAGCCACAGCAGATAAGTCCTATATGTCCCCAGTCTGTGGTACTACAGCAGGCATTATTTTCTCCTCTTCCTTGTAGCCTTCTCTGCAGCCTTGGTTGGTTTCTTCCTTGGAGGCTGGGGATCAGGAGGAGAGGTTGTGGCAGGAGGAGTAGTAGGAGGAGGAGGAGGAGGTGGAGGAGTAGGGACAACCTCCGTTATGTTCGTGTACCTAGTGAGTTCACCCAGCACGCCCTTATTGATGACTTTCAATAGCAGGGTCTCACTGAATTTTTTTTGCTGCAACTCCATTTGCCCTAGTTTGTGGGCGAGGACTGCGGCAAATCCCTCATCAACAGAGGGTGCCTCTCTGAGGGCCGCTGTTGCCTCTCTGAGGTAGGCCCTGGTTTCCTCCTCCACCTGCCTACCTCTCCTTGGCCCTCGTGGTTTAACTACCAGGGGAGGCATCTGGGCTCTTGTGCTGGGCCAAGCCTCCTCCTGGGTGCCACTGGACCCAGCCTCCTCCTGGGTGCCACTGGGCCCTGCCTCCTCCTGATCCCCAACATCACCCTCTTCCTGGCTCTGCTCTGGCTGTAAAAAAAGAAAGGGACATTATTTATTTTGCCACATCATCATTCACAGACATTGTTCACCTCTAGACATTGTTGAAATCAATGCCAAAAGTTATGTAATTTTCATTGATTCCGCATCCTGGTTTTGTTGTCTTGTGCACATAAAATTAGGCCACTACTGTATCTTGCTCTTCACAAACTTTATTGGTAGAAGTGTACATACCTTTAACAATACTAACATCTATTTAAATTCTACAATTTTGTAAGATATAAATATAGATATCAATACTTTACCTGGCTCCATATCTCCAAATCTGCCTCCTCAAGGCCCTGATCTTGATCCTCAGAGGAAGCCAGAGCAGGGTTGACAGGAAGGCTGGAGGACTGGCTGCAGGGAAGGCTGGAGGGTTGGGTACAAGGAAGGCTGGATTGACCTCTGGGGGGAAGGGTGGAGAGAGATTCCCGCACTTCCAGCTGGTCATCCAGAAAAGCAAGCTTACTGTAGTACCACAGACTGGGTTTATAAACCTTATCTGCTGGTGCACCTGACCTCTGGGACCTCAGGACCATAGTCCTCTGGGTCCTGTATGTCCCTCTGATGGTTGCAATTTTGTTTTTGACATCTTGGAGAGTTGTTGTGGGTATCTTTGTTTGCACAAATGCAAGCAGGCTCTCCAGTGCTGCTTTCCTGGCGTCTTTATTTTTATTACCGCCACTTTTTGTTTGCCATAATATAGGGAGCTCTTGCCATTTGTCGATGAACTCCCCCATGAAGTCTGGGTTTTTAAAAGTATTCATGATATCTGTAAAAGCGAGAAACCCAAAAAAAGATATATTTCAGGCAACATTCCTCAACTGTGCATTGTCTACATATTTTGAGCACACAAATCTCCTCGTCTGATGAACCTCAAAAAGTAAAATTGTTAGGTACCTTCGTCACGACGTTCGTTGCTAACTCCCTCTCCCGACAAATGAACGTATTTCCCAGACATGGATCTTCACTTGATATACACAGCGCATGCGTGAAACTCCGCACGCTTTCCCCGCCCCTGACGTTCGATATTGTACTTTCCCCGCCCCTTCTCGCTCGTAGTGCTGAACAAAACATGGCGGAGACACAGGTGGCTGAGATTACCTCTACAGAGGATGAAATTACAGAGGAGCCCAAATCAAGACCCAGGAGATATAAGGCATCCAACATGTCATTTGAGGAAATGGTGGAGATGGTCGCCATTTTAAAGAAGGAGGATTATGATGCCAAGCATGGTCCGTATAAAAGGCCTAATCTGGTCAAGTCCAGAATTATGGGCAAAGTGGTCAAAAGTCTTCACAAAAAATTTGGGGTGTGCAGAACGAAGGAACAGCTCAGAAAACGATGGTCAGATCTGAAGTTGCGGGAGGCCGACCAATATAAAAGAATCAAGAAAGTTATATTAAAAAGTAAGTAATTTTTTTTTAGTTTCCATGGTACATATTATTTTCTTGTATTCTGTCGTGTATTTTTAACTTTCATATAGTACACTGAAAGATACCATCTTTCAGGTTCGTCCGCACAGTAAACGAACGTATTAAACCTCTTTCTCCGTACAGTTCCTCAAACTATGTTTTAGGATCATCCAGTGTGAACACCCATGTATTTTGGTTTATTTGGGGGAGTAAATTTGGGCCTCACTTATTTTTTGGGTGCTAATCCAAAGGACATTTGTTCGTTTGAAAAAACGATATGCATGGTAATGTTAATAAGGGAGTGAATGCTCAGCAGCTGATGAAACATCTGAACGCAGTAGTACAAGTGTGGGCCTAAAGCCAAAAAGCTTGAGGGTGTCACACACAGGTGATCCTGTGTAGATACTTTGGGGTGTTACAATGTGTCAAATTTGAGTTCAAAATGTATATGCTCTGGTTTGGGCTATGTATCCAATCATTTGTCCCGGTTGGCACAGGGGGTAAAATTTAAAATGGAGCATGCTTCAAAAGAATGATTACAAAGTATTTTTTCATGTTTCTTATTTTAGCAAAATTGAGTCGCTAATAATGAAACTATTCCTTTTTTTCAATCTCCCTAGGGATTCGAAAAGCTACCTCAGATGAGACAATAATTGCAACACCTACAACAATAGCCCCAGAACCCCAGGATGGAGAGGAATGTGATGTTGTGGAAGTGGAAAGTGGCACCACCACAGGTCAGAGAGAAACCAGACACATGCATGTTAAATAGATGTAGGCCTACATATTCTATCCTACATATTTCTTTTTACATTTAGGTGCAGTTCTGGCCGAAGACCCCAATAAGTTGACACATCACAGTGCCCAGATCCTGATCCAATACCTGATGGTCTGCTGTCGTGACCTCGAAAAAATTAAGGGAGACTTGCTAGAGATCAGGGCAAATACAAAGCGGGTGGAGGAAAGGCTCCAAAATATCATGGCTGTGCTTGGGCGTGTCTAATGTTTTTACACCAAATAACGTTTTACTTGCAGAGTTTTATAAGTATTTTTGTTATTTTACCCTTTAATGACTAGCACATGTTTAGCTTTTTCAAAATTTTGACGAATATAGTTTGTTTATGCATGGCTGGTCATGCGTTTTAATACACCCGAAATTAAGGGAACATCCACATTTCTAAGGAAGTTTCCCACCTAAAAAAAGAAATAAAGGTATTTTTACATAACAAATAATTGTGGCTTCATTATGTAAATGTGGTGCTGAGTGAACTAATCAATGTTTGGTGTTTACACTGACAATGAAGGCTAATTAAAAGATTGTTTAATCCACATGGCAAAACAAGTGCACTAGGTAAACCTACCAGAAACATCAAACATTATACAATAAAAAATCCAAACCAATCTTTACTCAAGAAAAAGTTTTATTTTTTTGGTATAAAATTATTAAAGATTGTCTGGCATTTCAATGGCCCCCCTACCCATAAAATAGTCCACATATTGGTTACGGACCTCACGTCCGGTTGGGGGGGCCAAGCCAGGACGGCCAGGTTCCAGGGCCACCAAAGTTTCTGCATTGGTTAAAGAGGCCTCAGGCCCACTCAAAGATATATAACTCGTTGAATGCACCCTTAGGAAATTATGCAGCACACAGCACGTCATAACCACATGGTTCCATTTGTATGGGGCAAGGTGGATGGAGGTAAGGAAGAGGCGAAATCGGCTGGCCATGATCCCAAACGCATTTTCCACCACCCTTCTGGCTCTGGCCAGCCGATAATTGAACACCCTCCTCTCAGGGGTGAGGGTGCATTGCGGGAATGGCTTAATCAAATGGGGTCCCAGGCCAAACGCCTCATCCGCCACAAACACAAAAGGTAGTCCCTCCACATTCTGCTCCGCTGGTGGCAAGGCCAGCAGATCCAAAAGGAGCCGTTCTCCAAACTCCGTCTGGGCAAAAACTCCTCCATCAGACATCCTGTCATTCTTGCCAACATCCACATAGAGGAACTCGTAGGTGGCCGACACCACTGCCATCATCACGACGCTGTGGAACCCCTTATAATTATAATAAAAGGATCCCGAATGGGGTGGTGGGACGACCCGAACATGTTTGCCGTCGATGGCTCCTCCACAGTTCGGAAAGTTCCATCGCTGGGCAAACTCGGAAGCCACATTCTGCCATTCATGTGGCGAAGAAGGGAACTGTGGAATTAAAGAAATAATAAATTAATACTTGGAGCCAGAAACATTGAAAGCTGATTTCATACACACATTCATGGCCAACATTGGTAGAAACTGTTCAAAACATAAAAAATTGGAAGCAAGAAAAAACAAACAAACCAAAAAATTATGGGGGGGGGGGTTGAAGATGAGTTGGGAATATCACACATGATATCACACAAGTTAACAAAAATGAAACATTCCTAGGCAAAATTTAGGGTGCGTTTTGGGTAAAGCACTACGATGGAACATAGAATAAAAAACATGGAAATGACTAGGCAAGGTAGGTATGGCCCCAGGATAGCATGCTGGAGAGTTTAGGTAAGCCAAATTTACAGGTAGGCCTCAAACCCCAAACTTTAAATAATAAAACATGGGGAGAAAGGGGACATTCCCTGCAGCTAAGAATCATGTGAATTAGGGACTGCAAATAAAGCAAATTAAAAATATCCAAAAATAAAAACCATACAATGTGAATTTTTGAAGAAGAACACTTACCTTAATATAGTCCTCCTGCAAAACTTGAAGGATGGCAGAACAAGTCTCTGGTATAATGATCCCCAGAGCCTGGGGGGATATGCCTGTGGAGAACTTAAGGTCCTGCAGGCTTCTCCCAGTAGCCAGGTATCGCAACGTGGCGATGAGCCTCTGCTCAGCACTGATGGCTTCCCGCATAACGGTGTCCTGCCTGGTAATATAGGGGGACACCAAAGCCAACAGCTGCTGAAATACGGGGTCAGACATCCTGAGAAAATTCCTGAAATCATCAGGATTATTCTCCCTGATCTCCCGCAACAAAGGCATGTGACAGAATTGGTGCCGCTGGAGCAACCAATTCTTGGTCCATGAACTCCTCCTGACCCTGCTCATGGCATGGAGTCAGGATACAGCATGAACCCCTGCACCAACTACAGCACGAACTCTACGACGAGTACGTAGCCGCAACATGGCTAGATAACGGTCGGCTGAACAGAACGAACTAGAAGAACGCACGGAAGAACAGCAAGGCCTATGAAGAACAAGCTGAAAAACACGAACGTGCAGAGCAGGCCGCACTGAATAAACAGATACGAACTGACTACAAGCAGTGCTAAACAGATACGAACCCACAGGCGCAAACTGAACTCCCGAAAACGATCTTCAAAGCACGAAGACTGAAAAGCGCGAATCGTCTCTCACCAAACTTTTACTAACACGCGGTAACACGGAATTAGCAAAAGCGTCCCAAAGGGTGGCGTCATTCGAACGGAACTTCCCCTTTATAGTGCTGTCGTACGTGTTGAACGTCACTGCGCTTTGCTTGATCGTTTTTTTAAATGATGGTGTGTACGCAAGGCAGGCTTGAGAGGAAACATGAAAAAAAACGAGGAGAAAAACGTCGGTTTAAAAAATGACATTAAAAACGATCGTGTGTACGGGGCATTAGGATTCACAGAGTTCAGGAGAGCAAAGGAAGGCAATCAGGTAGCAATGCTTATTGGAGGATCGGCTCTTCCTGGAAGTTATGGAAAGGAGCATAGATAAAGATGAGTTTAATAGCTGGGTTGCACCTCTTCCCTTTAGGCCACGAAGACAACGTTTGCTTAACAACAAGGAGCAAGTATATAAACGCTTCTCTTCCCTAAGACACAATCTTCATAGAAAGCCAGAGATGAGAGAGCATTTCTTGGAGAAAAATATTCAAGAATGGTCATGCAGAAACCCTAAAGTTCCACACAATTGCTGCTGTAGCCTACCTCAAGACCATAGACACTAAAGGGCAATGCCATATCGCGTTTGTAATGGGTAAAGCAAAACTTACACCACTCCCTGTACACACCATACTTAGAGTGGAACTTTGTGCTGCAGTATTGGCTGTAGAACTAGCTGAACTAGTTGAAATGGAGACAAACATACAGATTCAAGATGCTGAGTTCTACACAAACAGTTTAGTAGTTCTAGGTTACATCTACAATGAAACTAGACGTTTTTATGTCTATGTCAATAACAGAGTGTTGAGGATAAGGAGGTCCACCCACCCACGCCTTGAAAGTACTTCATGGTTTACAGGTCCCACCTTTCTGCACAGTCCAGACTGCAACACTAATGACTTTGCCACATTTGATTTAATAGATGCAGACAAGGATCAGGAAATCCGCCCTCAGGTTTCTACCTCAGGTACAACAACTTTTCTCAACTAGTTCAAAACCCACCGTTTTAGCAGGTTCTCCACCTGGAAATCACTTGTTCGAGCTATCACTTACCTAATCCACCAGTGGCGGCTGGTGCTCAAATTTTTTGGGGGGGCGCAAATAAACTGAAAAAAAAAAAATCATCAATTGCCTCCACTGTGCCCATTAAACGCAGCCACTGTGCCCAAACGCCACTAGTTTGTCCCCAAATGCAGCCAGTTTCCCCCCAATATACAGCCAGTTTCTCCCCCATAATACAGCCAGTTTGTCCCCCAATAATACAGCCAGTTTGTCCCCCAATAATACAGCCAGTTTGTCCCCCAATAATACAGCCAGTTTGTCCCCCATAATACAGCCAGTTTCTCCCCCAATAATACAGCCAGTTTCTCCCCCAATAATACAGCCAGTTTCTCCTCCATAATACAGCCAGTTTCTCCTCCATAATACAGCCAGTTTCTCCTCCATAATACAGCCAGTTTCTCCCCCATATGCAGCCAGTTTCTCCCCCATAATACAGCCAGTTTCTCCTCCATAATACAGCCAGTTTGTGCCCCATAATACAGCCAGTTTCTCCCCCATATGCAGCCAGTTTCTCCCCCAAATGCAGCCAGTTTCTCCCCCATATGCAGCCAGTTTCTCCCCCATAATACAGCCAGTTTCTCCCCTATAATACAGCCAGTTTCTCCCCCATAATACAGCCAGTTTCTCCCCCATATGCAGCCAGTTTGTCCCCCATATACAGCCAGTTTCTCCC
Source organism: Rana muscosa (assembly GCA_029206835.1). Taxonomy (NCBI): domain Eukaryota; kingdom Metazoa; phylum Chordata; class Amphibia; order Anura; family Ranidae; genus Rana; species Rana muscosa. The sequence goes on from CM055122.1 coordinate 832,560,651, forward strand.
CCATATGCAGCCAGTTTCTCCCCCATATGCAGACAGTTTCTCCCCCAATATGCAGCCAGTTTCTCCCCCAATATGCAGCCAGTTTCTCCCCCATATGCAGCCAGTTTCTCCCCCATATGCAGCCAGTTTCTCCCCCCCAGCCCTGCACTTACCTTCCTCGGGTCAGCGCCGTCCTTCTTCCGTCCTCCATGTCTTCTCCCGCCCTCGATTTCACTTCAGCCAATCAGGTTACCGGTAACCAGACCCGGTAAACCTGATTGGCTAGGGAACACACCCCCGTGCGTCCTCTCATTAGATATTTAGAAGCCGATTACAGCCCTCAGGCTGTAGTCGGGAAGCCTATCAGAGCCTGCTGGCTCTGATAGGCACTTCTAAAGGCCAATCAGACGCTGTTATTCAGATGGCCGGCACTCAAGGGGCCGGCCATCTGAATAGTGGGCGGCAGCAATACATAGGTTCATGCAATGCATGAACCTATGTATTGTTGTGAGTGACGGCCGGCCGCAGAAGCGAGCGGTAGCGGCGCTTCTGCGCCCACTATGGTCGCGCCGCCATGTGTGAAAAAAAGAAATAAAAAAAAAAAAAACTCTTAAAGGGCCCATTTTTTTTTTTTTTTTGGTGACCACAGGAGGGGGGGGCGACGCCCGAGCGCCCCCTATGGATGGGCCGCCACTGTAATCCACGTAGATTAGTCCTACAAAAGTGATCCACAAACTTATGACAGCTGCAGAGGTTGGCACCACTGTAAAAAGATCTACACAGTAGCTGGCCAAGAACAATCTAAAAACAGGATAATCTCTGCTGTGCAGAGAGAAGTCTTTGCCTGAGAAATTAACTGCATTGTCAACCAGAAACATATTCCTAAAAGACAGTGTTTAAAGAAAGCTTAATCCAATCCTTGATGTAAATGGCCTGTTGAGAGTAGGAGGCCGTTTAAAAGAAGGTGAGTTAAGCCCCGTACACACGATCGGTTTGACTGATGAAAACCGTCCGATGGATGGTTTTCATCAGACCAACCGATCGTGTATGGTACCCATCGGTCTTTTTTCCATCGGTTGTAAAAAATAGAACTTGTTTTAAAATTTTCCGATGGATAAAAAACCGATGGGAATTTCCGATCGTCTATGGGCAAGTCCATCGGTTAAAAAACCCACGCATGCTTAGAATCAAGTCGACGCATGCTCAGAAGCATTAAACTTCATTTTTCTCGGCTCATCGGAGTGTTTTACGTCACCGCGTTTGGAACGGTCGGTTTTTTGACTGATGGTGTGTGGCCAAGACTGATGAAAAACAGTTTCATCGGATTTCCGATGGACAAATCCATCGGACGAAGATCCATAGGTTATCCGATCGTGTGTACGGGGCTTTAGTGTTTTCAGAGAAACATCCTTTAGTGATTCCAGGTCATCATCATGTTGTCTACTTACTCATTCAACACTACCATGACCAAACAAAACACCAAGGCCGACTGTTTACTGAAGTAGCTTTATGAGCTGCTGGACTGTGGATAGTTGGAGCTAAGAGATGTGTGAGCAGGTTCCTTTTCAAGTGTGTTATCTGCCATAAAATTTGTGAAATGTTACAGACACAATAGATGGCCAGTTTACAATCTGACAGACTCAGCATGGATCTGCCTTTCACTAATGTTGGATGTTTTGGTCCCTGGTTTGTCCCCACCCAGTAAACCAAAGGGGGACATGCAAACAGTAAACACTGGGCAGTAATATTCACCTGTATGTCTATCTGAGCTGTCCATATTGAAGTGATTGAATCAATCAAGTTTCATTAATGCTTGTGACGAGAGGGCCTGTGGAATCCAGAATCTCTTGGAAAGGTTGGGAAACCCTTGTTTCAGCTCCCCATGCACCTCTTATGTCTAAGCAGGGCCAGCGCTACCACTAGGCAGACTAGGCAACCGCCTAGGGCGGACTGCTGCCTAGGGCGCCCGGCCGCTGGTTATTCTACTCCCGCAGTATCCACAGAGCTTACAACTATCCACCAGGCTGTCATGTGTAAAGCAGCGCCATCCCCCGCCCCCCGCGTGGCTCTTAGCTCTCCGCTCTAACATGTTTCCAGAAACCACCCAGCCGGAGAGCCCCCCCAGCAGGGCAATCTCCGCTCTGATGTGTGTACAGTGTCCAGCAACCCCTTTGCTCTGCGATCATGTTGCCACACCAACTACACAACTCCAGAGTCCCGCCCCTCCTGTGTGCTCCATCCAATACACCTCCAGCATGTCTGTCCCAATCAGCTTCACACTTCTCCCGAGTCCCGCCCCTCCTGTTTTCTCCATCCAATCCGCCTCCAGCATGTCTGTCCCAATCAGCTTCACACTTCTCCCGAGTCCCGCCCCTCTTGTGTGCTCCATCCAATCCACCTCCAGCATGTCTGTCCCAATCAGCTTCAGGCTTCTCCCGAGTCCCGATTAAAACAAGCAGCCACACTGGAAAACTGCTGAATGAACCAGTGAGCCAGCCCCTGGGGACAATTCCAAGTGAGTGAGCACTTCCACTGACCAGACTCTGCTCCCTCTCCCTGACCTCTCTCCTCTCATCTCTCATCTCTCCCTCTCATCTCTCCCTCTTCCTCTCCCTCTCCCCCTCCCCCTCCCCCTCTCCCTCTCCCTCTCTCCCTCTCCCCCTCTCTCCCTCCCTCCCTCTCTCTCTCCCCCTCTCCCACCCCCTCGCTCTCTCTCTCCCACCCCCTCGCTCTCTTTTCTTTCTCTCTCTCTCTCTCTCTCTCCCCTTGCCAACAACAGTCTGTTTATTTCCTGTTTTAACTCCTTCCTTCCCATCATCTGCCTATACATTGATGTATAACAGAATTACTTGATTAACTTTATCCACTTAAAGTGGTATTAAAGCAAAATATTTATTATACTGCAGTTTACCAATTCTTAGATGTGTGGCTGCATTAGTTTTGTTTTTAGGTTTTCTCTTTTATATTCATCTGGTGATCCTTCTAGTAAGTCTGTTGTTTTTCAAAAGAATGAGCTGTCTTGCACATGTAGCAGTTATAGGGTTGAATCAAACCATTTAACACTGGCAACAGGGGTGGAGTCAGGGGCGGAGCCAGGGGGCAGTAAAATGAGGTTCCGCCTAGAGTGTCAAAAATCCTTGCACCGGCCCTGTGTCTATGCCACCCTGTGCCATCCTGGCACAGGGTGACTGAGAAAATATGTCTTGGATTACTTAAAATAGGACAGTGATATTTAGCCAAAATATCTCCCAGGATATATGTAAAGACTATTCTTAGTTTGTTTAATTCTGAACAATACATGATCATTGAAAGAGCTGATCACATTGACCTCTGGAGACGGACTGTCTGGTCACCTGGGCTGCCTTAAGTGCTGTGTTAATTAACATGCTAATTATAGAGTTGTCTGCTAAGTTGTTGCTAGAGGGGAGGGGGGAGTATCCAGGAGCCAGCCCTACCTTGATATCTAACCCCTTGTGTTAAAAGTGTATAAAAAGACTGTATTCTGGTTCTAATAAACAGTTCATGTTCAGCAATCAAGCAATATCGTCTTGTTTGTCATTGATAGCAGTTGGAATATCTGATATCTAGATTCGGACTGGGAGGAAGTGGTACAGTAGAATGTGTTTCCAGCGCGATCCCATTGCGCTGGTTCTCGGCGACAGGGTACTGTACATCTCCCGCTCACTGCAATAGGAAAAACATATTACAGCGAGCGTGAGAAGGAAGCGACGGGGACCCAACTTGGATTCCCACCAATACCAGGCACTGTGTTTGGTATGAAACATGAGGGGGAACTCAATGGCAAATTTTAAATAAAAAACTGGCATGGGTTCCCCTCCAGGAGCATACCAGGCCCTTAGGTCTGGTATGGATTTTAAGGGTAACCTCTACGCTGAAAAAACGGCGTGGGTGCCCCCCAAAAATCCATACCAGACCCTTATCCGAGCACACAGCCCGGCCGGTCAGGAAAGGGGGTGGGGACGAGCGAGCTCCGGGGGTCTTCTTCCGACTTCTTCACTCTCTTCTCCCGCTCTCCGGTGTCGTCTCCGCACTCTCCGGTTCTTCTCGCGCTCTCCGCTGCTTTCTACCTTCTGCCGGGCTCCTCCGCTATCTTCTTCAAGCTCTTTTACTAGCGTTGGCCCTGGTCTTCCCCATTGTTTTCTTCCCTCTTCTTCGATGTTGACACGACGCTCTCTTCCGCTGTATTGCCGTGTGCTCGGTGCGCAACGATTTATATAGGCATGGGGCGCGAGAAGAACCGAAGAGCGTGATAAGAACCAGAGAGCGCAGAGACGACACCGGAGAGTGGGAGTAGAGAGCGGAGAAGTCGGCAGAGACCCCCGAAGTCGGAAGAAGACCCCCGAAGTCAGAAGAAAACCCCCGGAGCTGCCTAATAAATGACTTTAAAAACCTGTGTAGTGTGTTTTTTTTTCTTGACATTTTTTTCCTCCAGGTGAATGGGTAGGGGTACGATGTACCCCATACTCATTCACATAGTGTGGGGGGCTGGGATCTGGGGGCCCCCTTATTAAAGGGGGCTCTCGGATTCCGATAAGCTTCCCGCCCGCAGACCCTGACAAGCAATGGCCAGAGTTGTCGGGAAGAGGCCCTTGTCCTCATCAACATGGGGACAAGGTACTTTGGGGTGGGGGGCCGCAAGGCACCCCCCTGCCCCAAAGCACCCACCCCCCATGTTGAGGGCATGCAGCCTGGTACGGTTCAGGAGGGGGGGCACTCACTCGCCCCCACCCACTTTCCTGACCGGCCGGACTGTGTGCTCGGATAAGGGTCTGGTATGGATTTTGGGGGGAACCCCACGCCGGTTTTTTTTTTTCGGCGTAGGGTTTACCCTTCAAATCCAAAATCCAAAAAAGAATTGACAAAACATGTAGCCTTAATAGATACAAGTAAAAATTGAAAATCCCAAAAAAAATCCAAATCCAAATCCAAAAAAGAATTGATAAAACATGTAGCCTTAATAGATACAAGTAAAAATTGATCCTCGAGGTAAAATGTGTAAAAAGCGTAATGACAAAGGTAATAGCAAGCTAAAAACCCGACATGTTTCGAGCGATAGCTCTTCAACTGGGGTTTTTAGCTTGCTATTACCTTTGTCATCACGCTTTTTACACATTTTACCTCGAGGATCAATTTTTACTTGTATCTATTAAGGCTACATGTTTTGTCAATTCTTTTTTGGATGCTTAAACGCCAATAAAGGCTGTTTATTTTTTACCATACTTTGGAGTTACTCTCACTATGTGGAGCCATTTCGTTTTTCCTTTATGATACCTGGCCTAAGGGGATACCCACCACCGGAGGTTCGTTGGGGCACATGCCTCTTGTGCTAACCCTGTGGAGAGAGGTCCTTCCGTACCATAGCACTTTCAGTGCCTGGAAGCTTGGATTGGAGATATCCCTCTTGAGTACCTGGTTCTGGGATTTCGTTTATGCTCATTTACATCTGACTCACGGTAAGAGTACCCATTACTTATCAGCCTATTATTGATGCTGGATAACACTTCAAGTACGCTTGGGGTGTTCTGATGCAACATCATCTGCCACGGTGACAGTCCACGTTTTATATTTGACTTGGCACATCCACCAAGGATCAACGCAGACTTTGTTCTTTACAGGACACTTCATTGTTTGTTACACAAGTTCCTTTCGAGCTTGGGCATCTTTTTCACTTATGTTTTAGGTATACTTATGATAACCTATACGACATTTCTTTTGCACTCTTCACGGTATAGTTTGAGTGGAGGTGGTTCCGGAGGTGATTTTTTGTAGTCATTTTCATCAGGTTTCTTCCGGTTACAACCTGTCTCTTAGCGCTGTTTTCTCTTTTTACACTTACAGCAATATCATCTTATTGTCCATGCTAGCTGCTCCTTTTTGCATACACTTATTTTCCACTGGTAGCGCAATTTTTTCTAGTTTTTTAGTGTTTGTATTCTGGGAGAATTCTCTAGAGGAAGTGACTCAGCTTCCATTTTAAGAATCTACAGCGAGACATTATGGCATGTTTTCTTCCATCTCTCGCCATTACCCCTCGGCGAGCTTAAGAATTGAGTTCTTGCTATCCCATTCTGTGTTATAGAGCATTGCTTCTTTATTATATGCAAAATTGTACTGATTGATGTTTATTTTATCAATTTGTAGTTTCACCTGGCTTGTTCCAATAAATCTAAGATCAAAGAAATATGGTATCTGGAGTTTATAGAGCAGAAAGGTTTAGCTCTCTGTCCTAGAGACAGAACACCCTGTGTGTGTGGTATTGTCCTGAGAAGATTATACCCTCTGCTTCTCTGAATGCTGGACTTGGGGAAAGCAATGCATCCCTTGTAGTGGCAAGAGAATGTGCAGATAAGGTCAACTTGGGAAGGCTCAGGTTTCCTGTGTCTGGACAAAGTTGCTAGGCTTTGTGTACAATGGAACGTCTTTAACTCCATAATACCAATAATTAAAGAGACAAGTTTGCAGTTGTAGTACCCAGTAGTGGAGGTTGCCCCTTACATTTTTTAGCTTTCACAGAAAGTTTAGAGAAAGAAGAGGAGGTCACAAGCCTTAGAATTGGTTGCTATTTCAGGGGCTTTTTGAGATGGGTGCTCTGGAAGTGGAGCACGGTGCATAAAAGTCTACTTGTGTGCACCCACCTGGGAGAGTGACACATGGACTAAGTGCCAGTGGCATTTGATAGTGAGTGCTTTGCAGAAGATTAGTAACTGTGGAATGGCCCTGTCAAAACTTGGAACTGGATGTACCAAAAACTTAGTAAAGAAATGTTCCTGAAGGTTGCTAGAAGGGCCAAAAAAGGTTCACCCTTTGTCACTTCGGAAGTGTGGAATTGCTCCTGGTGCTATGCTCCCAGTGTACAGCAGTCACTCCGGTGACAGCTCCTTGGGCACAATGTGGCTCCTGTAAATAACTTATCTTTGATCTTCTCCTGAAGGGAGAAAAGCTACATGATTTGACTGGAAGGAATGACAAAATAACCAGGAAATAGATACATTTTAAATTTGAATGCCAAATATGAGGCCATATAGTCTTTACTAATGTCCTTCCAAAGGATACTATATATACAGTCCAAGATACCACATGTAAACTTACTCTATGCCTCTATATGAGTTAGGTTCAGGAGAAGTTTGCCACTTGAAGAGGCACAGCAGCCACATGAGGAGCCGAATGGTAGTGGTGAGATCCTATACTTGTACTGTATATGCTAATAGTGGAACGGTTAGTTATAAAATTGCTCCGCCCCAGTGGAGTTAAAGGTCATATCACCTGCACCAAAGTACATACAGGTTCACAGTCAGCAGGACAGCGCTAAGGATATATGGACCTAACTCATATAGGGGCGTAGAGTAAATATACACTTGGTACCTTGGAGTGTACATATAGTATCCTTTGGAAGGACATCAGCTAGTCCGGCCTACAATCTTAAATGCACAGACACAGTTCATTCCTATACCATACATAGTGATCTCTTTGTGGGGAACTCTGGGTCTTTCCCAACGAATCCCTCCGGGAGTGAACATTAGGTGGAAAAGGGATAGGTATATGCCAGAGGGGACCTTGTGAGGGTTGGGTGGGTTAGTCCTGGGGAGGGGCGATATTAGGTGGGTTGGAAGGAGGGGAGGAGGAAGAGGTGGAGGGGGGTAGCACCGAGTTATTTACACTGGAACTGATTTTCATAAAAATGTTAAATATATTTGTAGTAGCTATTGCAGGTATTGCTTACATAGAGTATCAGTAATTTTCTAGAGTTTTGTATTTAAAAGTATTAATGTATGCCAAAATTTAAATTAAGCCTTTTTTATAGCATTGGATAAGTTAGCGAAATGTTGGAATCTTTTCCTTTTTTTTTCATGGCTGCTTGTATTCCAGTTGGGGAGATACTCTCACGTGTGTTTTTATATATTTTTAAATTTAATGTTATTATTACTGTATAGCAGTGAAGTTTGGACAGCAGCTGGGCTTTAGATTTATAATTACAATTATAAATCATATACTTAAAATTCTTTGGTGCTGTATTTTTTATGCATGGTCCCGTTTTATATGCACAGATGAAAACAGCATGGGGCCCAAGGTGGCAGCATTACAGAGCCAGTACTAGGAATATTGCTATTGTTATTCACTGAAGATACAATGCTCAGTGTGCCAACCTTTTCCCTTTACATACGTGTAGTCCAAGCTAGCTCCTCACAAAGCTCAGAGAAGATATTGAATTTGAATCATTCTGAGTGCAGGAGAAGGCAAATATATTAAATACTTTCTTCAGCTCTGTGTATACAAAGGAGCATGGGGGAGCTCATTTTCATAAGGGGTGTGGTATTGACACAGCCCCAATTGATCCACAATGGCTCAAAAGTGATATGGTCCAGAAATATTTAGACAGAATAAGGCCCCTTTCACACTGGGGCGGGCATGTGCAGTGGCGGTATAGCGGCGAGATTTTCAGCGCCGCTATACCTTCGTATTTACTGCGATATTCGGCCGATAGCGGTGCGGCTTTAACCCCTGCTAGCGGCCGAAAAAGGGTTAATACCGCCCGCAAACTGCGGCTACAGCCGCAGTGTCACATTAATTTCCCATTAATTTCAATGGGAAAGAGCGGTATACACACCGCTCCTTCACCGCTCGAAAGATTTTTTTTTCTCCTGCCAGCGCATTGCCTCAGTGTGTAAGCCCTCTGGCCTTCACATTGAGAATGCTGGGGCAGGAGTATTTCAGGCTTTTTTATGCGCTATTTTTAGTGCTAAAATGCCTGAAATACGCCTCAGTGTGAAAGGGGTCTAAAGGTGGAAAAAGCACCTGGACCAGATGGAATACACCCACGGATCCTAAAAGAATTGAGCTTTGTCATTTCAAAGCCATTGTTTAATTTTTAGAGACTCTTTATTGATGGGAATAGTACCACTAGACTGGCATAAGACCAATGTGGTGCCTATATTTAAAAAGGAACCAAAGTCTTTACCAGGTAACTATAGACCTGTTTGTAGTTTCTATAGTCGTGAAGATACTGGAGAGTTACTGGAAATACTGCAGAGTTTAATAAAAGACCACATAGATGACTACTTTTTGGACAGCATGGATTCATGAAAGACAGAAGTTGTCAGACAAACCTGATTTCTTTTTATGAAGAAGTAAGTAAAACCTTGGACAGAGGGGTGGCTGGGGACGTAGTATACTTAGATTTTGCAAAAGCGTTTGACACAGTTCCCCACACACTGCTAATGTGTAAGGTTAAGTCTACAAGTCTGGAAAAATCTGTTTGTAAATGGATAGAAAACTGGCTAAAAGACAGAATTCAGAGAGTCGTGGTTAATGATTCTTACTCTTACGGCTGCGCATATGGGCGTACAGGTACCTTCCCTTTAAGATGCGAGCCGCGGGTCGCGAGCACGCCGCCGCCGGCGCGCTCGCGACCCGGTCGGGAGCTCCGTGACCGTGCCCGCGGGACCCGATCGCCGCCGGTGTCCCACGATCGGGTCACAGAGCTGAAGAACGGGGAGAGGTAAGTGTAAACAAACCTCTCCCCGTGCTTCCTAGTGATAGTGTCACTGATCGTCTGTTCCCTGTCATAGGGAACGACGATCAGTGACGTCACACGCCAAGCCACGCCCCCCTACAGTAAGAATCACACATTAGGTCACACTTAACCCCTTTAGCGCCCCCTACAGGTTAACCCCTTCACTGCCAGTGTCATTTTCACAGTAATCAGTGCATTTTTATAGCACTGATCGCTGTAAAAATGACAATGGTCTCAAAATAGTGTCAAAAGTGTCCGATGTGTCCTCCATAATGTCGCAGTCACAATAAAAATCACTGATTGCCGCCATTACTAGTAAAAAATAAATTATTAATAAAAATGCCATAAAACTATCCCCTATTTTGTAGACGCTATAACTTTTGCGCAAACCGATCAATAAACGCTTATTTACCAAAAATATGTAGAAGAATACGTATCGGCCTAAACTGAGGAAAAATAATGTTTTTTATATATTTTTTGGGGATATTTATTATAGCAAAAATTAAAAAATATTGATTTTTTTTCAAAATTGTCGTTCTATTTTTGTTTATAGCGCAAAAAATAAAAATCGTAGGGGTGATCAATAACCACCGAAAGAAAGCTCTATTTGTGGGAAAAAAAGGACGCCAATTTTGTTTGGGAGCCACGTCGCACGACCGCACAATTGTCAGTTAAAGCGACGCAGTGCCGAATCGCAAAAAGGGGCCTGGTCTTTTAGTTACAAAATGGTCCGGGGTTTAAGTGGTTAATATATTATTCCGTGTTTGCAGATGACACCAAGCTACAGTGAGGGAAAAAAATATTTGATCCCCTGCTGATTTTGTAAGTTTTTCCACTGACGAATAAATAATTAGTCTATCTAACACAAATATCCAGAAAAATGCATTTCAATATAGTTATAAATTGATTTGCATTTTAATGAGTGAAATAAGTATTTGATTCCCAATCGGCAAGATTTCTGGCTCCCAAGTGTCTTCTATACAGGTAACAAGCTAGATTAGGAGCACTCCCTAATCTCAGTTTGTTACCTGTATAAAAGACACCTGTCCACAGAAGCAATCAATCAATCAATCAATCAGATTACAATCTCTCCACTATGGCCAAGACCAAAGAGCTGTCCAAGGATGTCAGGGACAAGATTGTAGATCTACACAAGGCTGGAATGGGCTACAATAGTTGGTGCGATTATTTGCAAATGGAAGAAACACAAAATAACTGTCAATCTCCCTCAGTCTGGGGCTCAATGCAAGATCTCACTTCGTGGAATTTTAATGATCATTAGAATGGTGAGGAATCAGCCCAGAACTACACGGGGGGAAATCTTGTCAATGATCTCAAGGCAGCTGGGACCATATTCACTAAAAAAACAATTGATAACACACTACACCGTGAAGGACTGAAATCCTGCAGAGCCTGCAAGGTCCCCCTACTCAAGAAATCACATGTACAGGCCCATCTGAAGTTCGCTAATGAACATCTGAATGATTCAGAGGAGAACTGGGTGAAAGTGTTGTGGTCAGATGAGACCAAAATCAAGCTCTTTGCCATCAACTCCACTCGCTGTGTTTGGTGGAGGAGGAATGCTGCCTATGATCCCAAGAACACCATCCCCACCATCAAACATTCAGTGGAAACATTATGCTTTGGGGGTGTTTTACTGCTAAGGGGACAGGACAACTTCACTGCATCAAAGAGGCCATGGACGGGGCCAAGTACCATCAAATCTTTGGTGAGAACCTCAGTCAGGGCATTGAAAATGGGTCATGGATGGGTATTCCAGCATGACAATGACCCAAATCACACGGCCAAGGCAACAAAGTAGTGGCTCAAGAAGAAGCACATTATTGTCCTGGGCCTAGCCAGTCTCCAGACCTTAATCCCATAGAAAATATGTGGAGGGAGCTGAATGTTCGAGTTACCAAACTTGAGGAGTGGAGAGGATCTGCAAAGCTGACAAAATCCCACCTGAGAAGTGTGCAAACCTGGTGGCCAATAGGGATGAGCCGAACACCCCCCTGTTCGGTTCGCACCAGAACCTGCGAACAGACCTAAAGTTTGCGTGAACTTTAGAACCCTATTAAATACAATGGACTCGAACGTTCAAAATCAAAAGTGCTAATTATAAAGGCTAATATGCAAGTTATTGTCCTAAAAAGGGTTTGGGGACCCGGGTCCTGCCCCAGGGGACATGTATCAATGCAAAAAAAAGTTTTAAAAACTGATGTTTTTTCAGGAGCAGTGATTTTAATAATGCATAAAGTGAAAAATAAAAAGTGAAATATTCCTTCAAATTTCGTACCTGGGGGGGTGTATAGTATGCCTGTAAAGCAGCGCTTGTTTCCCTTGCTTAGAACTGTCCCTGCAGAAAATGTCATTTCTGAAGGAAAAAAAGCCATTTAAAACCACTCGTGGCTATAATGAATTGTCGGCTCCCGGCAATACAGAGAAAAGTCATTGATAACAAAAAAAAAAAAAATGCGTGGGGGTCCCCCCAAATTCAATTACCAGGCCCTTCAGGTCTGGTATGGATATTAAAGGGGAACCCTGCATCAAATTTTTTTAAAAAATGACGTGGGGTTCCCCCCAAATATCCATACTAGACCCTTCAGGTCTGGTATGGATTTTAAGGGGAACTCCGACCCAAATTTTTAAATTGCCCGCAGACTCCAACAACCACCGGGCAAGGGTTGTGAGGATGAGGCCCTTGTCCTCATCAACATGGGGACATCCTCCCCATGTTGAGGGCATGTGGCCTTGTGCGGTTCAGGGGGGGGGGCGCTCTCTCGTCCCCCCTCTTTTCCTGTGGCCTGCCAGGTTGCGTGCTCGGCTGAAGGGTCTAGTATGGATATTTGGGGGGAACCCCACATAATTTTTTTTTTAAATGTGACGCAGGGTTCCCCTTAATATCCATACCAGACCTTTTTTTTTATCAATGACTTTTCTCTGTATTGCCGGGAGCCGACAATTCATTACAGCCGCGAGTGCTTTTAAATGACTTTTTTTCCTTCAGAAATTACATTTTGTGCAGGGACAGTTCTAATCAAGGGAAACATGCACTGCTTTACAGGCATACTATACCCCCCCCCCCCAGGTATGAAATTTAAAGGAATATTTCACTTTTATTGTTTCACTTTAAGCATTATTAAAATCACTGCTCCCGAAAAAAACGCAGTTTTTTAAAAACGGCCCCAAACACTTTTTATGACAATAACTTGCATATAAGCCTTTAAAATTAGCACTTTAGATTTCTCCCATAGACTTTTACAGGGTGTTCCGTGGCTTTTCGAAATTGCCGCGAACACCCCAAATTGTTTGCTTTTCGGCGAACAGGCAATGTTCGAGTCGAACATGAGTTTGACTCGAACTCGAAGCTCATCCCTAGTGGCCAACTACAAGAAACATCTGACCTCTTTGATTGCCAACAAGGGTTTTACCACCAAGTATTAAAGTGTTACTAAACCCAGTAATATAAAAATAGTTCATCTGCCCCCCCACAGTGCCCACAGCTTATAAATATTCTTTTTACATTACAATATTGCCACTATATACCTTTTTTGTCCTGCTGGAATGTGAACCCCCACCCCAGTCTCAAGTCTTTTGCAGACTCTAACAGGTTTTCTTCTAAGATTGCCCTTTATTTGGCTTCATCCATCTTCCCATCAATTCTGACCAGCTACAACCCTGCTGAAGAAATGCACCATGTTTCACGGTGGGGATGGTGTGTTCAGGGTGTTGTGAGGTGTTAGTTTTCCGCCACACATATGGTTATAAAAGAAAAATTTGCGCTAGGTGCAAATTATTAAAGTGCAATAAATGAATAATTCCCTAAAGGAAAACCTGCTGCTAAACACCAAAAAAAACCTTGATATAAGGTACAACAAATATAAATATCCAAAAAGGTGTAGCGCTGGATGAGCAAAACTGTGTATGGCTATACAGTGAAAAAATTATAAGAAAAAGTATCAAAAACATGAGTGAATACTACAAATAAACAATTTAAAGTTCATGTGTCTCAGTGAAAAATATATGAAATCTTCTCCTCTATTTAAAGATGATACGAGTTCTACAGAGTGCAGGTATCCAATGAAAATCATAGGCAAAATGCTCCAACACTTAGTAAAGATCCCGCCACCAAGGTGAAGAATGAAGGCTTACCAGACAGCCTGTGACCACCCTTCTCAGGGGGGTCAAAACAGGCTCAGTAGAGTGATGTTTTACTCCATGGAAGGCAGGATTTTTTCATCGGATACCTGCACTCTGTAGAACTTGTATCATCTTTAAATAGAGGAGAAGATTTCATATTTCTTGTTCATACATCACGGGACACAGAGCAGCATAGTCATTACTATGTGGGTTATATAGAATTACCTTCAGGTGCTGGCACTGGCAACTTCCAAAACAGGAAGTACCCTCACCTATATAAGCCCCTCCCATCCGGGAGTACCTCAGTTTTTTGCCAGTGTCTAAGGTGTTGGCCAAGGTTAACATGTATTCATCTGGGCTTGTGTACAGGTTCTCTGGGCCTTAGCAAGCTATTCCGGATCCGACCAAAAAAGCTTCATAGCTAAACGGTCGGTACCCGGGCCTTGCAGAGAAGAGCAGGGTTTTGCCTGTAATGCCTCTCTTAGGAGGGCTGGACCCTGGGATCCAGAGCTCTGGTCATACCCAAAACCAAGAGGCTATCTGTGCAGGGTGCTATACAGGTCCAGGGGAGTGGAATCCTTGGGAACCCGGTCCCTGAAGGTCTAGTACAATGCCTGCCGTGAGAGGTGAAGTTTGGGCTTCTGTGGACCAAACAAAGTCCTGCGGCGGGGAAAAGGTAAGTGGGGGCCCCTCAGGAACTTGGTTCTATTGAGGGGACCCCCAAGCCTAATATGTCTTTCTGCCTGTTACCTAAAGGTATTCCCGCTAATAGCTGTATATGCCTAAGAAATCCTAGAAATGTCTTTTCATAAAGGAAGTTTTAAAAACTGTAAACCTGGAAATGTTTTTCATAAAGGAGGTTTAAAAAAAAAAAAAAAAAAGACAAAAGTGCGGTACCTGTGTTTGTCCACTAGAGGCCGCTGTGGAACGTCTTTTTTTCTTGGGACTATTCCTTCCATGGTGAAAGTCCAGGCAGATGAGTGAGCTCTCTATCAGGGAAGCTGCATTCCTCTGTCATGCTGCCAAGTAGTTTCCTTCCATCCCCGAGTCCTGGTGAAACAGGGACCCTGGCTCCTCTCCCTACAGGGCGCCAAGAGCGCACACGTGCACGCGCGCACACACACGCTTTCTTTTTATAGATTTAGCTTCAAAAAAGTGGGCGGAGCCTGGCGGATGACGCGCTCTGTGCGCCCAGCGCTTCTGCGCATGTGTGGGCGTCCCAGCAAGATAAAAGGACTCAGTCCACGCTGCTTGCTATGGACACAGAGCATGAAAAGGAGCTGGTAGCATGGTATAGGGGCTTACAGCGGGCGGTTGATACAGGCATCCCCAGAAAGACGCATTAGTAGACACCCACTGATGTACATAGCAGCAAATTGCATTAGACTATTTCAGTAAAGGGGTGTATTGCGGCTGGAATACCTCAGCTTTGAACTAAGGAATATGCCGCCTAAAAAACTCCGAGATATACCTCTCAGGAAGTGTAGGGGGTCTCCATCGGGCTCTGAGGATCTGGAGCAGTCATCTGCACCCTCCTCCCCTGAGAAATCAGAGGTTAATACCCCTAAGGAACCCCCGGGAGTGCCAGGTACTGCGGCTGTCCTCAGTCCACCTGCTCCTGCATATATAACAGAGGAGGTTTTTGCCTCAACTCTGGAGGGATTGGAGCAGAGATTGGCAGCATTGATCGCTTCTTCTCTACAGGAAAGAAAGCGCGCCAGATCTCCATCACCTCCATTAGAGTGCCTGTTGGCAGAGCAACAGTCCCAGGAAGGGACTGACCTACCTGAAGGGGATCAGGAGGAGGTTAACTCTGTTTTTGAGGAATCGACAGTAGATGAACCATTTTCAGCATCACAGACTGAAAGATTGTGGGTCCAGACCCTAACTGACATGGTTCGATCTGCATTTAAAATGCCTCTTGTTGAACCATCAACTACTGCTGTCTCCTCATTGGGGTCGCTAAAAGCTCCCCAGGTTAATTGCTCCTTTCCAATACATCCATTATTGGAAGGACTTATATACCAGGACTGGGAACATCCTGATAAACTATTTGTTCCGCCTAAGAAATTTCCGGTGATCTATCCCATGGAGGAAAAGTTCACCCAGAGATGGAATGTTCCTACGGTGGATGCAGCCATCTCTTCTGTGAACAAATCACTGACATGCCCAGTAGATAATGTTCAAATGTTCAAAGATCCAGTAGATAAAAAATTGGAATCTTTATTAAAATCTGCTTTTTCCACAGCAGGGGCTGTTACACAGCCAGCAGTGGCATCTATTGGGGTCTGCCAAGCTTTAAAGGATCAGATGAAAATGGTCCTGAGGGATTTGCCAGACCAGCAGGCCCAGGCTCTGGCTGATCTGCCTAGAGCATTATGCTTTGCGGTTGACGCCATCAAGGATTCTATCCATCAGGCCTCCCGCCTCACGCTGTCTTTGGTACATATGCGTAGGCTTCTGTGGCTCAAGAACTGGTCTGCTGAAGCTCCCTGTAAGAAGCTCTTAGTTAGCTTCCCATTTCATGGGGAACGCCTTTTTGGCGAAGACCTGGATAAGTATATCCAGAAGATTTCCAGTGGTAAAAGTACTCTCTTACCGAGTAAGAAGAGGTCTAGGGGTCCATCTTTTAAGAGGACTACCTCTCCTATCCCTGCGACGTCTGCTACTAAGCAGTTCCGGCGGCCTCCTCGGTCAAACTCAGGGGGTAAAAATCAGGGACAGTCACAGGGTAATAAGAAACCCTGGATCCGAAGGGGTACTAAACCAGCCTCCAAGTCAAGCCTATGAAGGGCTGCCCCCACTCAAACGGGTGGGGGGAAGACTTCAGTTGTTCGCAGAGACCTGGCGGGAGACGATCAAAGACAGATGGGTGCTCTCCGCAGTAACTCTGGGATACAAGTTGGAGTTAAAAGAGTCTCCTCCTTCCCATTTTATGTGGTCAGGCATGCCAAGAGACCCTCTGAAAAGAGGGTCTCTCCTATTGGCGTTAGAACAACTATTGCTCCAAGGAGTAATTATGGAGGTTCCTATGGAAGAGTGGGGGTTGGGTTTCTACTCAAACCTTTTCACAGTCCCGAAACCAAACGGGGACATAAGACCCATATTGGACCTAAAGAGTCTAAACAAATTTAGAAACGTCCGGTCTTTCCGGATGGAGTCGATCCGATCGGTCACCGCTGCCCTACAGGGGGAGGAATGGTTAGCCTCGATCGACATCAAAGATGCTTACTTGCATGTTCCCATCTTTCCAGGTCATCAAAAATTTCTACGCTTTGCAGTAGAAGGGCGCCATTTTCAGTTCAGAGCCTTACCATTCGGTCTGGCCACAGCACCACGAGTGTTCACAAAAATTCTGGCCCCACTGTTGGCCGATCTAAGAACACGAGGTGTAACGATAATGGCATACCTAGACGACCTGTTGTTGATGGACCACTCAGTTGCCAAGCTAGAAGTGGTAATTGTCGATACAATCAAGTATCTAGAATCTCACGGTTGGGTCATCAACCTGGACAAGTCAGCCCTACAGCCAGTGAAAAACCTGGTATATCTAGGGCTACGGCTGGATTCAGACCAGAGGAAGATTTTCTTACCTCTAGACAAGGTATCCTCTTTGAGGGGCTTGGTCCGTCTGCTTTGTGCAAAAAGACAGCCGTCCATACGCCTGTGCATGAGGCTGCTAGGAAAGATGGTAGCATCATTCGAAGCTGTGCCATACGCCCAATTCCACTCAAGGAATTTACAGAGGGCCATATTGTCAGCCTGGAACGGAAAAATTCAGGCTCTAGACTTCCCGATGGCTTTGTCCCCTTCCGTTCGGAAGAGTCTCTGCTGGTGGTTGATCCCCCAGAATCTCCAGAAGGGAAAGCCCTTCAGTCCGATATCCTGGAAGGTGGTCACTACAGATGCCAGCCTTATAGGCTGGGGGGCAGTACTGGAGCAATGGTCTCTCCAGGGCAGATGGTCAAATGTAGTAAAAACCCTGCCCATCAATCTCTTAGAGATACGAGCAGCCCGGTATGCCCTAGTAGCCTGGACATCCAGACTCCAAGGGTCCCCTGTCAGAATTCAATCAGACAATGCCACAGCAGTGGCATATATCAATCATCAGGGAGGCACCAGGAGTCGTGCAGCCCAGAGGGAAGTAAGTCACATCCTGGAATGGGCAGAAAAGCATGTCCCATGTATATCAGCTGTCTTCATTCCAGGGGTGGAGAATTGGAAGGCGGACTTTCTGAGTCGCCAACAGTTATGCCCAGGGGAATGGTCCCTTCATCCCGAGGTCTTCCGAGCAATATGTCAGCGGTGGGGAACACCGGATGTAGATCTGCTAGCATCCAGATTCAACGCAAAGGTGGACAGATTTGTCTCCCGGACAAGGGATCCCCTCGCTTGCGGCTCGGATGCTCTGGTGTTCCCTTGGGATCAGTTCAGACTGATATATGCATTCCCTCTGCTACAATTGTTGCCTCGACTCCTTCGCAGAGTCAGGTTGGAAAAGAAGCCGGTGATCCTGGTGGCTCCAGCGTGGCCCCGAAGGGCCTGGTACGCGGAGATCATCAAAATGTCTGTGGGGAGTCCTTGGACCCTTCTACGTCATCCGGACCTGCTTTCGCAAGGACCGATATACCACCCTTCCTTACTTTTTTTTGAATCAAAAAGGTTTTTATTGAACACCAGATAGATCACAACAGTTTCCATTGTACAAAAAATAGCAAAGGTTTCCCTCTGCTGGCGAACTGTAAAACAACATATAAGATCACATCAAAAACAGCACCACAATCTTGCATGTATAAGCATATTAATCCTCGGCCGCTTGGTTTCAATTTTACTGCAAAAGTCGGGACATCACCAGCTCCCTGGGGCTCAGGCCAGGGGTATCAAGCCATTGGGACCAAATTCTCTCAAACCTGCTCGGGCTTCCCCTGTGCTGGTATATGTACTTTTCCATTATAAGAGTATTCCCCATGTGTGCTACCCAAGAGGTGGTGGTAGGCGGTGAGACTGACTTCCAACCCATCAAAATAAGCTTCCTAGCCTGAAACAGGGCCCTAGAGACCGCGACCCTGGTCAACTCCCCAGGGATCGCTTCCTCCAAGATCCCCAGCAGGCAGCACTTAGGGTCCAAAGGGATCGTAGTTCGAAACACTCTGTTTATTGTACCCACCACCTCAGTCCAATACCTGTGAAGCTTAGGGCATCTCCACAGGAGATGAATGAGATCTCCATTGTGCCTCTGACATCTACCACACACAGGGTCCCCGAGCTTACCCATCTTATATAATTTCAGCGGGGTGTAATGTACCCTCAATAATATATATAGCTGTGACACTTTCTGCGCAATGTTTAAAGAACAGGTAGTGACTGACCGCCACGCCTCCTCCCATTGGTCCCCTGACAGTGTACCTATGTCCTTCTCCCACATGGATTCCGCCCTGCTCAGGAATGCCTGTAGGTGACTTGCCAGTAACATCTGGTAGCATTGTGAGATAAATCCTTTTGTTTCAGTGCTAGTGTGCAGCACACGGAACACCGGGGCGGGCGACTGAACCCATTCCACCGCATTCCCGTGTGCCGCAACCGCATGTTGAAGCTGCATGTAGTAATAATGCATATGAGCTGGGAGGTCAAATCTGGCCTGCAGTTCGGGGAAAGTGAGAAGCCTGCCGTTAACGAAAATGTGGGACAGCAGAGCCACACCATGGGCACGCCATCTGGGCCCCTGCTGCAGCTTCACCAACTCCACATAAGACCTATTGCCCCATATTGGGCTGTCCTCTGTGAATCCCTGCACTCCCTGGAGTTGTCGGCCCTTATTCCAGACTTTCTGGATAAGTGCGAGCGTCGGGGTCCGCTTGTTGGATTTGAGGAACATTTGCGCCTCCAGCCCCATCGGGATAGTCTCAGCGCCAGTGGCCGACAGCATCAGTCGTGCCGCCGAGCTCCCTGGGTCCTGGGACATAGAGCCGATCAAATGCTGTAACTGGGCCGCTATGTAGTACAGCCAAGGATTGGGAACCGCCAGCCCCCCACTGTCCTTGGCCCGCTGCAAGTGTTCCAGTCTAATCCGAGGGGGCCTAGTATGCCATAGCAACCGTCGGAAGAGAGTGTTCACTATTCGGAAGATTTTCAGGTGTATCACTACAGGCGAGTTATGAAGAAAGTAAAGTAGTTGTGGCATTAAAATCATTTTGATCAGATTGGCTTTACCTGCAAGTGACATTTTTAGGGTGTTCCAAGTATTAATTTTGTCCCTAAACCGGGACAGCAATGGGTGCACATTAAGGGAGCAGTAGTCCCCCAGCCTGGGCGACACCTGTACCCCCAAATATTTAAAGCTAGATACAACTGGGATGGGACAAGATTCCGGCAGGGCAACCCCACCATCCTCATCCAACAGCATCAGGGCGGATTTTGACCAATTAATGGTCAATCCCGAGTAGTGGCCGAATTGCTCTATTATTGACATAGCCCCGGGGATGGAGTGCGTGGGGTCCTCCAGGAACAGCAGCATGTCGTCCGCGTACAACATGATTTTTTCTTGCAGCGTGCCATATTGGAATCCCCGGACGCGGGCACTAGCCCGTATCAGAGCAGCCAATGGCTCTATAGCGATCGCGAAGAGCAGGGGGGACAGGGGACATCCCTGCCTCGTCCCCCTACCCAGAGCAAAGGCCGGTGACATCCTACCCGCGACCCTAATGGTCGCCTGGGGGGACGCGTACAGCAGCCTGACCCACTCTATAAACTTGTCCCCAAAGCCAAACTTGGCCAACGTCGCCCAGAGGAACCTCCAACTGACACTATCAAATGCCTTGTTGGCATCAAGGGACAAGAGCGCCCTACGGCCCCCATTGTCTGCCTGCACCTGCATGTTCAAGAACATGCGCCTCAAGTTGGTGGCGGTGGACTTCTGCGGCATGAAGCCAGCCTGGTCTGGGTGGATAATAGACGTGATTATCCCGTTGACCCTGCGCGCCAGGACCTTTGCCAGGATTTTTACATCGCTCTGCAGCAACGATATAGGCCTATAGGAGCCAGGGTCAACCGGATCCTTTCCCGGCTTCAACAGTAAAATAATATTAGCCCTAGCCATGGAACCAGGCAGCTGACCACCCTCTAGTGCGGCGTTAAAGACCTTCAATAGTTCAGGTAACAAGTGCTCCCCAAATTGAGTGTACACTTCTATGGGCAGGCCATCCTCTCCGGGGGCTTTACATGTAGGAAAAGAGCTTGCCGCTAATTGCAGCTCGCCCAGAGTAATTGGTGCATCTAACTGTTCTCTGGCAGATGTGGAGAGAGCAGGCAGATCAATACTAGCCATGTATGTTCCAAGGTCCGCATCCGAGTAGGCATCCCTCGATCCATAAAGGCCTTCATAGAAGGACGCCAGCTCGGATATAATGGTTTCAGGGGTATTAACCACCTTACCCGTAGAGGCGCGTATAGCACCGATGGCCGGGGATTGTGTTTGAGACCTCGCTATCTTGGCCAGCAATCGTCCAGTTTGTTCCCCTTCCTCATAGAATGCAAGTTTGGTAAAGAACCTCTTCCGCTCTGCCTGTGAGGATCGCAGACGGTCCAGAGAGTCCTGGGCCGACATCCAAGCCTCCCTGGCCAAGTCAGTGGGGCTAGTCACATAAGCGAGTTCCAGCTGCCTCACCTGGTCTCCCACCCGCTCCACCAAGGCAGAGGAGTTGTTCCTGACAATTTGTATTTCCTCGATAAATACCCCTCTAAGATAGGCTTTCAAAGTTTCCCATTTTAGCAGTGGGTCTAGGTAGTGCTCATGGGCCCGGAGAAAGACTTCAATCTTGGTTTCAATACGTTCTGGGGATGTAAACAGTTTGAGCCAATAAGCATTCAGTTTCCATGGGGCTCTAGGTAGGGAGCTAGACGGTTGAGTTACCAACCAAAGTACTAGCGGGGAGTGGTCTGATACCCCCCGTGGGAAATACTCCACCTTAGAGGTGCAATTAACCATGTTGGGAGTGCCCAGACACAGGTCTATACGGGAGAGGGAACCATGTGACTTGGAGAAACAGGAGAATTGTTTACACTTGGGGTTCATAACCCGCCAAATGTCAACCCACCCCACCTCCTCCATCAGGCGTCCAAGAGCCGTACCCCGGTTGCCCTTAGGGGGCATCACCGGGGGGTGTCTGTCCAATTTAGGGTCTAGGTAGCAATTAAAGTCCCCTAGCAACAGTAGTGGGACGTCAGGCTTGTTTGCCAGGTAAGACAGCAGCAACTGCAGCACCTCTCTAGAAAAAGGTGGAGGCACATATACAAACGCCAGAATCATAGTAACGGTAAACAGTTTGCAATAAAGAAATACAAATCTCCCAGATATATCAATAAGCGAATCTAACTCCTGGTATACCAGAGCCTTGTGGATCAATACACTCACTCCGCGTGAATAGGCGGAGTGAGTGGAGTGATAGGCCTGCCCCACCCACGCATATCCCAAGAAACTAGTCGTATCTTTCAATAGATGGGTCTCCTGTAAGCCAATTATGGCCGGGTGAAATTTACGCAATACAGTGGATATCATGGTCCTTTTCAGAGGATCATTTACCCCTCTGACATTCCACGACACTATGGGTGTAGAAGACATGGCGATTGTATACTAAGAGTTCTGTCTGAGTGGGAGGAGTACCCAGAAGAGAGCAACAGTCCTGTATCCCCCATCCAGCTATCAAAAAACAGCCCTGTGGTTCAAACAGCTTTGACTGTGGTGCATCAGTAAGATCAGTACAGTCCCTTGGGAAAGAAAAAAAAATCTTGCAGAAACTGTGGCAGAAATTCCTGCGCATTAGCGCTGTGGTGTCGATACAGTAAAAATAGAAGTAGTAAGCATAAGAAAAACAAGAACAGTAAAACTTATCTGCATCTGCCGGTGGCTCCTGGACTGCCAACTGGGCGTCACTGGGGACTCCCCACCGGTGTTGAGTAATAGCAACACTGGCATTTCCAGTGCCAACAGGGCACAAAAACATAAGCCATGTCCACCATAACAGCAAACGGTACATAGGGGGGGTGCAGAGACACACTCAACCCATAAACTCAGGTCAGCGAAAAAAAAGAAAATTCAGAAAAGTTAGTGGAAAACTATTCGCTGGTAACTTCAAGTAGGTATTGATCCTCTCAAGTGACATCATTTCAGCAACAGCACTTCTTTACCCGGATTGCTCTTGATATAGATAGGATTGTCCACATCAACCTGCACCATTCTCCGGTCCCCTCCCGCGGAAGTCTTGTTCGTTGCGGTCTAGCCAGTCCGCAGCATCCTGTGCATTCTCAAAAAAGTGGGCCTCATCTCTGGCTGTTACGCGAAGCTTGGCTGGGTATAGCATGGCATAGGACAGCTGAAGCCTCTGCAGCCTTTTCTTGACATCCATAAACTTTGATCTTCTGCGTTGCACTTCTGCAGAGAAGTCAGGATAAAAGGAAATCCGGGCTCCGTTATAATGTACAGCCCCCCTTTCTCTGGCCATTCGAAGTATCACTTCCCGGTCCCTGTAGTTAAGGAGTCTAGCAAGCATGGATCTCGGGGGATTACCGGGGGGGAGGGGGCGAGGTGGCACCCTGTGCGCCCGTTCCACCGTGTAAATCGGAGAAAAAGCCTCTTTACCAAAGGTCTCCTGTAGCCAGCCTTCTATGAACGTCGTGGGGTCCCTGCCCTCCACCTTTTCTGGGAGCCCCACAATGCGTACATTGTTGCGTCTCAGGCGATTTTCGATCTCATCATGGCGATCAAAGGCCTGGCGTGCCTGCTGAGCAGCGACTCTCACTTCCCGGGTCATGTATGGCATCTGATCCTCTATATCACTGACTCTGCCCTCCACGGCCGTGGTCCTCTCCCTGACCTTCTGTATATCATGTCTCAGGAGATTAACTTTCTCCTCCAGCCCCCCAAATCTCTCCTTCAGGGCATCCACTGAGGCAGTGCACCTCTGAACAGCATGCAGGATTTCACTGAGTGTGGGCTGGGGACTATCCTCTGTCTGCTGGTCAAGCAAGGCTGGAACAGAACCAGGGGCTGACTCCATTTCATCATCCTCAGCTTCCAGCATGTCAGTGTGTCCCTGCTCAGCCTGCTCTGCGGGCATTGCATGACCCTGTGCAACAGTCTGCAGGGAATCTTCCGGGCCTGTCAGTTTCCTGGCATAATATAGCATGTCTCTCGTTTGGTCTGTCCCTTTAGGGGCTTTGGTGGACTTACCCCCCAGCTCCGTCTTCTTCTCCTGCCCTCGTGGAGTCCTGGGAGGCAGAGACTGAGACATCCAGGCGCCATCTTGGAAGGCCTGGGAGGCCGCAGCCGCAGCGTCTCCTTTGTTTCCCCGGGTCATCATGCCGGGATTAACGAGCACCGCTGGAACCGAGGGTCTCTGGAGGTCTTTAGGCGCAGGTTGTGGCTGAATCGGGCGTTGTAGGTGGCGAGGAAAGGATCACAAACAGGATCTACAGCGGGAGCTCCGTCGAACAGGTCTGTTCACATGCCGCGTCAGGCCACGCCCCCACCCTTCCTTACTAACTCTAAGTTTAACGGCCTGGCTATTGAATCCCACATCCTAAAGAAGAGAGGTCTCTCTAACTCTGTGGTATCAACTATAATCAATGCCAGGAAGCCTGTATCCAGGTAGATCTACTATAGAGTTTGGAAGGCGTACATCACTTGGTGCAAGGCCAGAAAATGGCATCCACGTAAGTACATTATAGGCAGAATTCTGGACTTCCTGCAGTGGGCTGTAGACAGGAAGTTTGCCTTAAGTACTATCAAGGGCCAGGTTTCGGCCTTATCAATACTATTTCAAAGGCCCCTGGCTATGCATTCACTTGTCAAATCCTTTATGCAAGGGGTGACTTGTATTATTCCACCGATTAAAGCTCCCATATGCCCATGGGATCTAAATTTGGTTCTGTCGGTTCTGCAGAAGCAGCCGTTTGAACCTTTGCGGCACATTTCCTTGGTTCTACTCACCAGAAAATTTATATTTTTAGTAGCCATATGCTCGGCTAGAAGAGTGTCGGAATTAGCCGCCATGTCCTGTAAGGAGCCATATCTGGTTATTCATAAGGACAGAGTAGTATTACGCCCTCACCCAGCCTTTCTTCCTAAGGTGGTATCGAGGTTTCACTTGAACCAGGATGTGGTTCTTCCTTCTTTTTTCCCCAAACCAAGCTCGGTAGAGGAAAAGTTATTGCATTCTTTGGATGTAGTAAGAGCAGTTAAAACTTATCTAAAAGCCACTGCTCAGATTCGTAGAACGGATTCTTTGTTTGTTCTGCCGGAAGGCCCCAGAAAGGGTCAGGCAGCATCAAAATCTACTTTAGCCAAGTGGATTCGACAGGTCATAATACAAGCCTATGGCTTGAGAAGTAGACCGCCTCCGTTCAAAGTTAGGGCGCACTCCACGAGAGCAGTTGGAACTTCATGGGCAGTGCATCACCAGGCCTCCCTGGCTCAAATTTGTAAGGCCGCAACATGGTCTTCAGTACACACGTTTACTAGGTTCTACCAGGTGGACGTTAGAAGTCAGGAGGATGTCGCCTTTGGGCGCAGTGTGTTGCAGGCCGCAAAAGATCCTCATGCCTGATGGCGCCCAGCTTATGTATGGTGTATCCCCCCCCTCATTTGGCATTGCTTTGGGACGTCCCACATAGTAATGACTATGCTGCTCTGTGTCCCGTGATGTATGAACAAAAAAATAGGATTTTTAAAACAGCTTACCTGTAAAATCCTTTTCTTGGAGTACATCACGGGACACAGAGCTCCTACCCCTCTTTTGGGGACACGTATTGCTTTGCTACAAAACTGAGGTACTCCCGGATGGGAGGGGCTTATATAGGGGAGGGTACTTCCTGTTTTGGAAGTTGCCAGTGCCAGCACCTGAAGGTAATTCTATATAACCCACATAGTATTGACTATGCTGCTCTGTGTCCCGTGATGTACTCCAAGAAAAGGATTTTACAGGTAAGCTGTTTTAAAAATCCTATTATTTTTCACTGACACACATGAACTTTAAATTGTTTATTTGTAGTCTTCACTCATGTTTTTGATACTTTTTCTTATAATTCCGCCACACATAGCATTTTGCTGTTAGACCAAAAAGTTAAATTTTGGTCTCATCTCACCTTATTCCACATGTTTGTTGTGTCCCCCACATGGCTTCTCGCAAACTGCAAACAGGACTTCTTATGGCTTTCTTTCAATAATGACTAGTGATGAGCCGAACACCCCCGGGTTCGGTTCGCACCAGAACCCGCGAACGGACCGAAAGTTCGTACGAACATTAGAACCCTATTAAATACAATGGATGCGAACGTTCGAATTCTAAAGTGCTAATTATAACAACTATTATGCATGTTATTGTCCTAAAAAGGGTTTGGGAACCCGGGTTGTGCACCAGGGGACATGTATCAATGCAAAAAGAAGTTTTAAAAACGGTTGTTTTTCGGGAGCAGTCATTTTAATGATGCATAAAGTGAAAAAAAAAAAGTCAAATATTCCTTTAAATATCGTACCTGGGGGGTGTCTAAAGTATGCCTGTAAAGTGCCACGTGTTTCCCGTGTTTAGAACTGTCCCTGCACAAAATGACACTTCTAAAGGAAAAAAAAGCCATTTAAAACTGCTTGCGGCTTTAATGTAATGTCTGGTCCCGGTAATATGGATGAAAATCTTTAAGAAAAATGGCATAGCTACCCCATGACCCCCCCCCCCCTACCCCAGCCCATTACCAGCCCCTTTGGGTCTTGTATGGATATTAAGGGGAACCCCGCACATAAAATAAAAAAGGCCCTATATACTCTGAACAGCCGTATACAGGCGGTGCATACAAGACAGGGACTGTAGGTTTGTTCTTATGTAGAATCTGTTTGTAATTTTGAACAGGTACATTGTTTAAGTGTAGCTCCAGCCCAAAAATCTATTTTTAAACTTTTTGGAAAACATAGGTAAGGGTTATCACCCCTGTAACATTTGTTTTGCTGTCTGTGCCCCTGTTCAGAACATTTCACCTCACTTTCCGTCCCAATGACAACTGTTTTTGAAATGTGGTGTTTTTCTTGAAACAAGGATTGCTGATAAAGCATCAGTACAGAGGAGACACCTTTCTCCCATATTAATTCTTACAGGAGAGAATTTTCCTTCCTAGGGGTAGATTTCCTCTCACTTCCTGTTGTCTTCTTGCGTTTGCAAGTAGGAGTCGTTTGTAAGTTGGATGTTTGAAATTAGGGACCTGCCGTATATACTCTGCAGAAATAGGCCCCTTAGTTGTTGGTGTTGGCACAACACTGTAAGCACTCACAGTTACTCTTGGTTGGTGCTGGAACGCCCTGCTGTCAACTATTATATCAGGAATTTTAATTACATATAATTGTTGAACAGTGGTAGTAAAAATTGGGCCTTTGATGGTGGTGCTGGTGCCACAACACTGTAAGCCCTGACAGTTACTCTTGGTGGGTGCAGCAATGGGCCCTGCTGTGAATTATTAGATCAAGAATTGTAATTGCATGCCCCTGTTGAACAGGGGCTGAAAAATTGGGCCTTTCGTGGTGGTGGTGGTGGTGGTGGTGTTGCCACAACACTGTAAGCCCTCAGAGTTACTCTTGGTGGGTGCAGGAATGGGCCCTGCTGTGAATTATTAGATCAAGAATTGTAATTACATGCCCCTTTTGAACAGGGGCTGAAAAATTGGGCCTTTCGTGGTGGTGGTGGTGGCGTTGCCACAACACTGTAAGCCCTCAGAGTTACTCTTGGTGGGTGCAGCAATGGGCCCTGCTGTGAATTATTAGATCAAGAATTGTAATTACATGCCCCTTTTGAACAGGGGCTGAAAAATTGGGCCTTTCGTGGTGGTGGTGGTGGTGGCGTTGCCACAACACTGTAAGCCCTCAGAGTTACTCTTGGTGGGTGCAGCAATGGGCCCTGCTGTGAATTATTAGATCAAGAATTGTAATTGCATGCCCCTGTTGAACAGGGGCTGAAAAATTGGGCCTTAGGCACTGGTGGCACAACACTACAACCCCTCACAGATACTGTACTTGGAGCACAGCAATGAGCCCTGTTGCAAAGTATTGCTTCAAAAATTGTAATGACACGCCCCTGTTAAACAGGGGCTGAAAAATTGGGCCTTAGGCACTGGTGCCACAACACTCCAACCCCTCACAGATACTGTACTTGGAGCACAGCAATGAGCCCTATGGCAAATTATTGCTAAAAAAATTGTAATTACACGCCCCTGTAAAACAGGGGCTGAAAAATTGGGCCTTAGCCACTGGTGGCGGCACCCATAAACAAAAATGATCTTCCAAGCTATCATCATCAATCGTATCATTGAGGACTCGGAGGAGGAGGATAGCCAGTCAACATAACAGCACAGGCACTCAGCATCAGCATCAGTCTTGAAGGGATGTGACATGTTAAAATCAATTAGTCTGTTATATCAGCATCAGGTGTGTGGTAGCTGGTGGTGATCCAAGACTGGTTCATCTTGATGAAAGTCAGTCGATCAACCGAGTCGGTGGACAGGCGCACCCTGTGATCCGTGACAAATCCTCCAGCAGCACCGAATGTGCGTTCCGAAAGAACGCTGGATGCAGGACAGGCCAGTAGCTCAATTGCATACTGTGCAAGCTCTGGCCAGTGATCCATCCTCAAGACCCAGTAAGCCAGAGGATTTTCGGTGGGGAAGGTGTCCAAGTCTGACCTTGCCCCTAGATATTCCTGCACCATGTTTATCAGACGCTGGCGATGGTTGCTGGAACCGATCATACTTTGGGGCTGCGGACTAAAGAATTGTCTGAACGCATCGGTCAGACGGCCACCTTCCCCACCGCTCCTTCTTTGACTGGCCGAAGCCTCAGCAACTCGTTGTCCAGGACCAGGAGTTTGTAACCTCCCAGTCTCTGGGAACGCGTTGCACAGACCTTTCTGCAAGGCCTCCCGGAGTTGTCTCATCCTCTGCTCCCTCTGCGACGGTAACATAAGGTCCGCAACCTTACCCTTGTACCGTGGATCAAGGAGAGTGGCCAGCCAGTAATGGTCCCTCTCCTTGATCCGAAGAATACGAGGATCCTTCCGCAGACTTTGCAGGATCAGGGAGGCCATGCAGCGTAGGTTTGCTGAGGCATTCGCTCCGGAGTCCTCTGGGTCACTAAGGACGACATGATCCGCAGCCACCTCCTCCCAGCCACGTACAGGTCCACTGGTTTCTTGGGACTGTAAATCATCCCTAAAAGACTGCTGCTGATGATGCTGAGTGCCAGCCTCCACCTCCATGCTGACACAATCCTCCTCCTCCTCCTCCTCCTCCTCTTCCTGTGCGATGGGTGGGACAGAAGGAACACTGTCTGGGTAAAGGGGGCCTTGAGAGGCAAGGAAGTCCTCCTCTTCCTGCCTCTGTTCTGCCTCAAGTGCCCTGTCCATTATTCCACACAGCGTGTGCTCCAACAGGTGGACAAGAGGTACAGTGTCACTGATGCATGCACTGTCACTGCTCACCATCCTCGTGGCCTCCTCAAATGGTGCCAGGACAGTGCATGCATCCCTGATCATGCCCCACTGGCGTGGAGAAAAAAAACCAAGCTCCCCTGACCCTGTCCTGGTGCCGTAGTCGCACAGGTACTCATTGATGGCCCTCTGCTGCGTGTGCAGCCGCTGCAGCATGGCCAACGTTGAGTTCCACCTGGTGGGCATGTCACATATAAGGCGGTTCTTGGGCAGGTTCAACTCCTTTTGCAGCTCAGCCAGGCGAGCACTGGCATTATAAGATCTGCGGAAATGCACACAGACTTTCCTGGCCTGCCTCAGGACATCCTGTAAACCCGGGTACCTGCCCAAGAACCGCTGCACCACCAGGTTAAGGACGTGAGCCACACAGGGCACATGGGTCAGTTGTCCCTGTCGGAGGGCGGAGAGGAGGTTGGTGCCATTGTCGCAAACCACCATTCCTGGCTTAAGCTGGCATGGCGTCAACCACCTCTCGGCCTGGCCCTGCAGAGCAGACAGGACCTCTGCCCCAGTGTGGCTTCTGTCCCCCAAACACACCAGCGCAAGTACGGCATGGCATCTTTTTGCCTGCGTACTTGCGTAGCCCCTTGAACGGCTACGGAGCACCGCTGGTTCATAGGACAAACCACAGGAAGAGGCCATGGAGGAAGAAGAAGAGGAGGGGGTGGAGGAGAGAGGTGTGTCACAACCAGTAGTAGCATTTTGGAGGCGTGGCGGTGGAACAACCTCCAACACTACTGCACCTTGTCCTGCATCCTTCCCAGCTGCCAAAAGAGTGACCCAATGGGCCGTGAAAGAAAGGTAACGTCCCTGTCCATGCCTGCTGGACCATGAGTCAGCGGTAATATGCACCTTACCGCTGACCGCCCTGTCCAGCGAGGCCAAGACATTGCCTTCCACATGCCGGTAGAGAGCCGGAATAGCCTTCCGTGAGAAAAAGTGGCGTTTGGGAACCTGCCACTGAGGAACAGCACATTGCACAAACTCACGGAAGGGGGCCGAGTCTACCAACTGAAAAGGCAGCAGTTGAAGCGCTAGCAATTTAGCCAAGCTAGCATTCAACCGCTGGGCATGTGGATGGCTGGGAGTGAACTTCTTTCGACGGTCCAGCAGCTGGGGCAGGGAAATTTGCCTGCTAGAATCGGACGTCGGTGTACTGCTAGCAGAGTGGCCGCAAGTACTTGGCTGTGACACACCTTATTCTACACCTTCATTCCTCTCAGTGCATGTTTCAGAGAGGACTGAAGTTATAGTGGGGTTGGAGATCCCAGCTGATGCGGTGCAAGGAGAGGTCCGCTTTGTTCTTTGGTGTGGGTCTTTGAGGTAGGCTTGCCAACGAGCTGCATGGCAGGTCAACATATGTCTGGTCAGGCATGTGGTACCCAAGCGGCTGATGTTTTGGCCACGCGATATACGCTTGAGACATATGTTGCAAACAGCAGCTGTGCGATCTGATGCACTAGCCTCAAAAAAGGCCCACACCAAAGAACTTTTTGAATGACGGGCAGAGGCAGCGCCCTGCACAGGCGGAGCTCTGCGGTGTGATTCCGTCGGTGTACTGCCCTTACGCTGGCCACCAAAGGGCATCCTGCCTCGTTGGAGATGTGCCTCCTCCTCATCCTCCTCCTCCTCCTCTCTCCTATTAGGCACCCACATGGAGTCAGTGACCTCATCATCCCCTCCCTCCTCATCACTGGAGCCAATCTGGCAGTATGCTGCAGCTGCTGGAACATGACTGCCAGATTGGTGTCCTTCTTGAGCATCCCCTCTGTCTGCTCTCACGCTACTGCCTTCCTGTAGCTGGGTTTCATCATCAGACCCTTTGAAACGCTGGGCATCCTCCTGGAGCATGTACCCAACACTGTGCTCAAACAGTTCGGGGGACTCCTCAGGAGGAGGACATGGTAGGTCTAGGGAAGGAGTGACTGATGATGAGTCTGACATTGATACCAGGGAAGAGGACGCTTTGGCAGCTGCTTTTCCAGTACCCTGAGCCTGGGTGAGAGAGGATGAGGAGGAGGAGGAGGGCTTGGTCATCCACTCTACCAAGTCTTCGGCATGATGTGGCTCAACATGTCCAGCTGCCGAAAAGAAGGACAAGCGTGTCCCATGGCCATGTGCTGATGACAATGCACCGCGTCCACGACCAGCACTGTTGCCCCCAGACACAGAGCCTGCTTGCCCTCTTTTATTGCCTCCTGACTGTCTGCCTCTCCTTGTTTGCCTTCCAGACATTCTAATAGATGGCCTGCAGGGAGATGGGGAAAAAGCAATAAGGGCTACCTTCAGGTGTCCTTCTCTGTCCCTTTACTTAAGGATTTCTAAATATGGTTGAGGATGATTGCTTTTGCACAGAATAGCCCAAACGACAATTTCCCTGACTGTCCAAAAAAACAAGGATTTCAAAGATGGTTGATGAGGAATGCTTTAGCACACTATAGCACAAGGAGAATTTCCCTCACTGTCCTTCCCTGTCCCTAGAAACAAGGATTATCACAGTGAAAGAAACTGACACTCTTCCTACCTATAGTTTTCTGTCCCTAGAAAAAATGTTTTTTTAAAGCACACTATAGCACAAGGAGAATTTCCCTCACTTTCCTTCCCTGTCCCTAGAAACAAGGATTATCACAGTGAAAGAAACTGACACTCTTCCTACCTATAGTTTTCTGTCCCTAGAAAAAATGTTTTTTTAAAGCACACTATAGCACAAGGAGAATTTCCCTCACTTTCCTTCCCTGTCCCTAGAAACAAGGATTATCACAGTGAAAGAAACTGACACTCTTCCTACCTATAGTTTTCTGTCCCTAGAAAATATGTTTTTTTAAAGCACACTATAGCACAAGGAGAATTTCCCTCACTTTCCTTCCCTGTCCCTAGAAACAAGGATTATCACAGTGAAAGAAACTGACACTCTTCCTACCTATAGTTTTCTGTCCCTAGAAAAAATGTTTTTTTAAAGCACACTATAGCACAAGGAGAATTTCCCTCACTTTCCTTCCCTGTCCCTAGAAACAAGGATTATCACAGTGAAAGAAACTGACACTCTTCCTACCTATAGTTTTCTGTCCCTAGAAAAAATGTTTTTTTAAAGCACACTATAGCACAAGGAGAATTTCCCTCACTTTCCTTCCCTGTCCCTAGAAACAAGGATTATCACAGTGAAAGAAACTGACACTCTTCCTACCTATAGTTTTCTGTCCCTAGAAAAAATGTTTTTTTAAAGCACACTATAGCACAAGGAGAATTTCCCTCACTGTCCTTCCCTGTCCCTAGAAACAAGGATTCGCACAGTAAAACACACTGACACTCTCCCTACCTATAGTTTTCTGTCCCTAGAAAAAATGTTTTTTTAAAGCACACTATAGCACAAGGAGAATTTCCCTCACTTTCCTTCCCTGTCCCTAGAAACAAGGATTATCACAGTGAAAGAAACTGACACTCTTCCTACCAATAGTTTTCTGTCCCTAGAAAAAATGTTTTTTTAAAGCACACTATAGCACAAGGAGAATTTCCCTCACTTTCCTTCCCTGTCCCTAGAAACAAGGATTATCACAGTGAAAGAAACTGACACTCTTCCTACCTATAGTTTTCTGTCCCTAGAAAAAATGTTTTTTTAAAGCACACTATAGCACAAGGAGAATTTCCCTCACTTTCCTTCCCTGTCCCTAGAAACAAGGATTATCACAGTGAAAGAAACTGACACTCTTCCTACCTATAGTTTTCTGTCCCTAGAAAAAATGTTTTTTTAAAGCACACTATAGCACAAGGAGAATTTCCCTCACTTTCCTTCCCTGTCCCTAGAAACAAGGATTATCACAGTGAAAGAAACTGACACTCTTCCTACCTATAGTTTTCTGTCCCTAGAAAAAATGTTTTTTTAAAGCACACTATAGCACAAGGAGAATTTCCCTCACTTTCCTTCCCTGTCCCTAGAAACAAGGATTATCACAGTGAAAGAAACTGACACTCTTCCTACCTATAGTTTTCTGTCCCTAGAAAAAATGTTTTTTTAAAGCACACTATAGCACAAGGAGAATTTCCCTCACTTTCCTTCCCTGTCCCTAGAAACAAGGATTATCACAGTGAAAGAAACTGACACTCTTCCTACCTATAGTTTTCTGTCCCTAGAAAAAATGTTTTTTTAAAGCACACTATAGCACAAGGAGAATTTCCCTCACTTTCCTTCCCTGTCCCTAGAAACAAGGATTATCACAGTGAAAGAAACTGACACTCTTCCTACCTATAGTTTTCTGTCCCTAGAAAAAATGTTTTTTTAAAGCACACTATAGCACAAGGAGAATTTCCCTCACTTTCCTTCCCTGTCCCTAGAAACAAGGATTATCACAGTGAAAGAAACTGAGGCCTCGTACACACGACCGATTTTCTCGTCGTAAAAAACACGTCGTTTTTTTCGACGAGATTCTTGTTAAGCTTGTCGATTTTCTCGTCAAGCTTTCTATGCGTACACACTGTCATTTCCCAATTTCCTCGTGGTTCTCTGCGCTCACGTCCAGCACGTACGACGGCACTATAAAGGGGAAGATCTTTTTTCTTGGCGCCACCCCTTGGGCTGCTTTTGCTGATCTCGTGTTACCGTGTGTGAAGTAAAAGTTTGGGAAGAGACGATTCGCACTTTTCAGTCTTCGTGCTTTCAGTTCGTTTTAGCGTGACGAATGTG
Source organism: Rana muscosa (assembly GCA_029206835.1). Taxonomy (NCBI): domain Eukaryota; kingdom Metazoa; phylum Chordata; class Amphibia; order Anura; family Ranidae; genus Rana; species Rana muscosa. Next base: position 832,594,498 of record CM055122.1, read on the forward strand.
CTATCTCCTTTACGAAGGCTTGTTTTACCAGAAGATGCGCTCCCGTCTCATAGTTGCTTGTGAGCATGCGCGCTTTTGGAAGAGTCGTAAAAGCATACACACGAACCATTTTCTCGTCACAAAACAGGCCGACGAGAAACACGACGAGGAAATCTGGACTCCTGACGAGAAAATAGAGAGCAGGTTCTCTATTTTCTTGTCGAGATTCTCGTCAAGTTTCTCGTCGTAAAACCATACACACGAACGTTTTTCTAGACAAAAAAACTCTCGCGGCACTTTTCTTGACTGTTTACGACGAGAAAATCGGTCGTGTGTACGAGGCCTAACACTCTTCCTACCTATAGTTTTCTGTTCCCTAGAAAAAATGTTTTTTTAAAGCACACTATAGCACAAGGAGAATTTCCCTCACTTTCCTTCCCTGTCCCTAGAAACAAGGATTATCACAGTGAAAGAAACTGACACTCTTCCTACCTATAGTTTTCTGTCCCTAGAAAATATGTTTTTTTAAAGCACACTATAGCACAAGGAGAATTTCCCTCACTTTCCTTCCCTGTCCCTAGAAACAAGGATTATCACAGTGAAAGAAACTGACACTCTTCCTACCTATAGTTTTCTGTCCCTAGAAAAAATGTTTTTTTAAAGCACACTATAGCACAAGGAGAATTTCCCTCACTTTCCTTCCCTGTCCCTAGAAACAAGGATTATCACAGTGAAAGAAACTGACACTCTTCCTACCTATAGTTTTCTGTCCCTAGAAAAAATGTTTTTTTAAAGCACACTATAGCACAAGGAGAATTTCCCTCACTTTCCTTCCCTGTCCCTAGAAACAAGGATTATCACAGTGAAAGAAACTGACACTCTTCCTACCTATAGTTTTCTGTCCCTAGAAAAAATGTTTTTTTAAAGCACACTATAGCACAAGGAGAATTTCCCTCACTTTCCTTCCCTGTCCCTAGAAACAAGGATTATCACAGTGAAAGAAACTGACACTCTTCCTACCTATAGTTTTCTGTCCCTAGAAAAAATGTTTTTTTAAAGCACACTATAGCACAAGGAGAATTTCCCTCACTTTCCTTCCCTGTCCCTAGAAACAAGGATTATCACAGTGAAAGAAACTGACACTCTTCCTACCTATAGTTTTCTGTCCCTAGAAAAAATGTTTTTTTAAAGCACACTATAGCACAAGGAGAATTTCCCTCACTTTCCTTCCCTGTCCCTAGAAACAAGGATTATCACAGTGAAAGAAACTGACACTCTTCCTACCTATAGTTTTCTGTCCCTAGAAAAAATGTTTTTTTAAAGCACACTATAGCACAAGGAGAATTTCCCTCACTTTCCTTCCCTGTCCCTAGAAACAAAGATTATCACAGTGAAAGAAACTGACACTCTTCCTACCTATAGTTTTCTGTCCCTAGAAAAAATGTTTTTTTAAAGCACACTATAGCACAAGGAGAATTTCCCTCACTTTCCTTCCCTGTCCCTAGAAACAAGGATTATCACAGTGAAAGAAACTGACACTCTTCCTACCTATAGTTTTCTGTCCCTAGAAAAAATGTTTTTTTAAAGCACACTATAGCACAAGGAGAATTTCCCTCACTTTCCTTCCCTGTCCCTAGAAACAAGGATTATCACAGTGAAAGAAACTGACACTCTTCCTACCTATAGTTTTCTGTCCCTAGAAAAAATGTTTTTTTTAAAGCACACTATAGCACAAGGAGAATTTCCCTCACTTTCCTTCCCTGTCCCTAGAAACAAGGATTATCACAGTGAAAGAAACTGACACTCTTCCTACCTATAGTTTTCTGTCCCTAGAAAAAATGTTTTTTTAAAGCACACTATAGCACAAGGAGAATTTCCCTCACTTTCCTTCCCTGTCCCTAGAAACAAGGATTATCACAGTGAAAGAAACTGACACTCTTCCTACCTATAGTTTTCTGTCCCTAGAAAAAATGTTTTTTTAAAGCACACTATAGCACAAGGAGAATTTCCCTCACTTTCCTTCCCTGTCCCTAGAAACAAGGATTATCACAGTGAAAGAAACTGACACTCTTCCTACCTATAGTTTTCTGTCCCTAGAAAAAATGTTTTTTTAAAGCACACTATAGCACAAGGAGAATTTCCCTCACTTTCCTTCCCTGTCCCTAGAAACAAGGATTATCACAGTGAAAGAAACTGACACTCTTCCTACCTATAGTTTTCTGTCCCTAGAAAAAATGTTTTTTTAAAGCACACTATAGCACAAGGAGAATTTCCCTCACTTTCCTTCCCTGTCCCTAGAAACAAGGATTATCACAGTGAAAGAAACTGACACTCTTCCTACCTATAGTTTTCTGTCCCTAGAAAAAATGTTTTTTTAAAGCACACTATAGCACAAGGAGAATTTCCCTCACTTTCCTTCCCTGTCCCTAGAAACAAGGATTATCACAGTGAAAGAAACTGACACTCTTCCTACCTATAGTTTTCTGTCCCTAGAAATTTTTTTTTTTAAAGCACACTATAGCACAAGGAGAATTTCCCTCACTTTCCTTCCCTGTCCCTAGAAACAAGGATTATCACAGTGAAAGAAACTGACACTCTTCCTACCTATAGTTTTCTGTCCCTAGAAAAAAAGTTTTTTTAAAGCACACTATAGCACAAGGAGAATTTCCCTCACTTTCCTTCCCTGTCCCTTGAAACAAGGATTATCACAGTGAAAGAAACTGACACTCTTCCTACCTATAGTTTTCTGTCCCTAGAAAAAATGTTTTTTTAAAGCACACTATTGCACAAGGAGAATTCCCTCACTGTCCTTCCCTGTCCCTAGAAACAAGGATTCGCACAGTAAAACACACTGACACTCTCCCTACCTATAGTTTTCTGTCCCTAGAAAAAATGTTTTTTAAAAGCACACTATAGCACAAGGAGAATTCCCTCACTGTGCTTCCCTGTCCCTAGAAACAAGGATTCGCACAGTAAAACACACTGACACTCTCCCTACCTATAGTTTTCTGTCCCTAGAAAAAATGTTTTTTTAAAGCACACTATAGCACAAGGAGAATTTCCCTCACTTTCCTTCCCTGTCCCTAGAAACAAGGATTATCACAGTGAAAGAAACTGACACTCTTCCTACCTATAGTTTTCTGTCCCTAGAAAAAATGTTTTTTTAAAGCACACTATAGCACAAGGAGAATTCCCTCACTGTCCTTCCCTGTCCCTAGAAACAAGGATTCGCACAGTAAAACACACTGACACTCTCCCTACCTATAGTTTTTTTTTTTTTTTTTTTTCAATAGTTTTTTATTAAATTTTTCAAGTGTAGTACATACAAGTTCAAACAATTTGCGTTCCAAATTTTTGTTTCAGGAGATATCATATAGTTCTTTACAGTGCAATCAGAAAAAACATACGTCACTAGAGTGTAACTTCAAAACATATTAACGTGACCTTATCATAGCTATCGTATCCAGACAGATGACTCAGTTATCGCAGTCCGGGGGTACTATCAGCTCCTGTGGGTTGTATGAACCGCTCTGCTCCGGACCACCTGGTCCAGGGGAGCCATGCATTTTTTGTTTTATTAAGTTGACCTCTACTAGAAGCCAGTGTAATCTCATATGTGAAGTGTAGGTTAACGAGATCAATGGTATATTCAGTCGTAGGAGGTTGGGTGTTTTTCCATAATTTGGTCAAACTCAGCCGAGCAGCAAGAAGGACGTTGGTTATAACCAATCCTAATGGGCCTGGCACCGACTCAATTGTCAAGTTGAGCAATGCCAATGCCGGAGAAGGTGGCATTTGTTCCTGTGCGATGTCCGACAGGATGAGGAAGATGTTTATCCAATATGTTTGTATTGAAGGGCACGCCCAGAGGATGTGAAACAGGTCACCTCTCCCTGAGTTGCATCTCCAACATACGTCTGAGGTGGTGTTGTTAAAAGATGCTAATTTAGTTGGTGTAAGATACCACCGCAGAGAAATTTTTTGAGTGATTTCCCAGAATGTTGAATTCAGGGTTGCCTTGTATATGGAGCGTAGTGCTGTTTTCCACTGAGATTCAGTAAAGGTTTTCCCAAGGTCTGTGTCCCAGTGTATGTGCGGTTTAGTTTTAGTAATTTCCATTTTCTGATGTAGAATATTATAGAAAAGGGAAATTCCTTTTATCTTCAAGGGATTTGTCAAGTATGCCCACGCTCTAAGTGGGAGTGTGTAGAGTGGCTGAGCTAGGTGAGATAGACAATGTTTGATTCGTAGATATGTAAATAGATCCGAATTGGGAAGGGCGAATTTCTGCTGAAGTGTTTGGAACGACATTATTGTGTTCCCTTGTAGTAGATCTTGTATGTGGTTAATACCTTTACGTGTCCAGTGTGCTAGATATAGATCTGTAGTGAAATGACAGAGTATTTCTAACGGTAACGGGGGAGAGAATGAGTTTGCCATTGTTGGAGTTAGGTTTATTAGTTTTTTCCAAGCTTGTGCAGAGGCTCTTATCGTAGGAGGAAGGGCATTGGAGATGGGGGCTCCAAGAGGGGTACTCAGCAACCAGTTTTGCAATGTATGATGTTTAATCACTGCAGCTTCGGTAATGCTCCAGAGTTTGCTAGGAGGGTTGTGAAACCATTCCTGTATTTGTGTCAGTAGGGATGCCCAATAGTAATCTTCAAAGTCAATCAGACCTGCTCCTCCCGCTAATTTATGTTTTATAAGTGTATGTTTTGCGCATCTAGGTGGTTTGCCTTTCCATAGAAATTTGTTCAGAGTTGTTTGGAGAGATTTAAAGTAAGACGACGGGATAGGGATGGGGATGGTCCTGTATAAGTATATCAGCTGTGGCAACAGTAACATTTTGAATGCAGCGAGTCTACCCGACCATGATAATTCCTGTTTCGCTAATTTCTGGGCCTCAGTTTGTAGTTTGGTAAGAAACGGGATAAAGTTGCACTTAAAGAGATTTTTTGTCAATCTTGGCAGTTGGATCCCTAGGTATGTTATGTCGTGTTCCGCCCATGTGAAGGGAAATTGCGTTTGGAGTAGGTTCCTGGAAGTTGCATCTATTCCTAGGTCTAATATGTATGACTTGGAAGCGTTGACCTTATAGTAGGAAATTTTACTGAACCACTGAAGAGTATTTTGTATTTCTGGTAGGGATGATATCGGGTTTGTAGTCATAAGAATGACATCGTCTGCGAACAGACTAACCTTGTGTGTTTGGTGTCCTATCTTGAGACCAGAGATATTTGGATTCTGTCTAATGTGTTCTGCCAGGGGTTCCATTAGTAGGTTGAAGATCAGTGGCGACAATGGGCATCCTTGTCTAGTGCCATTGGTAATGTTAAATGGTTGGGAGATCATGTCTGCAGAGAATACCCGGGCCGAAGGGGAGGTGTATAGTGCTAGGATAGCGTTAAGTATTTGACCTGTGAAACCAAACTTCTGGAGAACTTGATGTAAGTACTTCCAGTTGATCCTGTCGAACGCCTTCTCCGCGTCCAAAGAAAGGAGCAGGGAAGGCGTTCCACTATTCTCGGCATAATGTATGATATTGATTAGTCTCCTTGTAGCATCTGACGCTTGTCTTCCCGCTGTGAAGCCCGATTGATCCTTGTGGATCAGGTTGGGCATGATATGATTCAGTCGTGTGGCGATCAACTTGGCATAAATTTTTAAGTCTAGGTTTAATAGAGATATTGGACGGAAGTTCTGAGGTGTTACTGGGTCCTTCCCTGGCTTGGGGAGGGTAATAATTAATGCTTGTAAGGATTCCCGAGGAAATGTAGCAGAGGAGGCCGCGTCATTGTACATGTTCGCAAGGTGTGGAGCTAGGTGATGCGCAAATTGTTTATAGTATTCTCCCGTTAGCCCGTCGGGGCCTGGTGATTTCCCTAAGGGGAGAGTGTTGATAGTTTCTACTATTTCTTGTACTGTGAAAGGGTCATTGAGGCGGGAGAGTTGCTCTAACGTTAACGACGGAAGACTGACATGTGAGAGAAAGTCTGTGATTTCGTCTAGGGTGGGTTGGTGTGTGTCGGGGTCTCGCTGTAGATTATATAGATCGCTGTAGTACGCGCTGAAAGCATCCGCTATCTCTTGTGGGTTTCTGAGGTTTTCCTTTGTGTGGGGATGTAGTATGTGGTCTATTTTATTTTTTATACGCCTGCCCTTTATACGTTGTGCAAGTGTTTTACCTGCTTTGTTGGATGTGGAGTACGAAGTGGCTTTTAGTCTTCTCTGGATTCGTTCGTACGACTGGAGGAGGAGGATACGTAGTTCTCGTCTAAATATTAGGATTTGTGCTGAGTATGTTGAATTGGGTTTGGATTTATTTCGTTGTTCTAATTTTTCAATTTGGGACAGAAGGGAGTCTATCTGCATTGTTCTATTTTTTTTGTGGCGGGAGCTAAGCTTGATTAGCATTCCTCTGATAAACGCTTTGTGCGCATTCCACAGCACACACTGGTCGGACACAGAGCCTGAATTTATTTCGAAATATTCGTTTAATTGGGCTGATATTTCTGGAAAGTAATTTGGATGTTGCAGGATATAGTTGTTCGCCCTCCATATGAATGTGGTGTTTTGTCGCGAGGAATCAGACACAGTAATAGTAATTGGGGCATGATCCGACCAGGATGCGGAGTGGATAACAGCTGCGCTAATGTTCTGGAGGAGCCATTTGTCAGTGAGAAAATTATCAATACGGGAGTACGTTTTATGTAAAGGAGAGAAATATGTATAATCTCTCTCCTCTCCATTCAAACATCTCCAGACGTCAAACAAGTCGTGCTCAACAATGAATTTTTTCAAGGGAGATTCTCTGCGTTTTAAAGCGGATGTAGAATCCATGTGGATTTCAGGTACTAGGTTGAAATCACCGCACAAGATTAAGTTGCCATGTCTCATAGGTTGTATAATACGCATAATTTTGCGAAGAAAGCGAGCCTGTTTGACATTAGGAGCGTAAATATTCACCAAAGTATACTTATTGTTATTAATGGTACATACAAGAATGATGTAACGACCTTCTGGATCTAGGTTAACATTGTGCAGTTGGAATGATACCGAGTTACGTATCGCTATCATCACCCCTCTTTTTTTAGAGGTAAAGGGGGCGGAAAAAATCTGGGAAAAATGTCTGTTCGTGCATGTAGGTGGAGCTGTGGAAAGAAAATGCGTCTCCTGGACACACAGTACGTCGCATCTTAGGTCCACAGCCGTTTTCCATAGCGAATACCTCTTTGCTGGGTGGTTGAGTCCATTCGCATTTATGGATAATACTGTAGTCGGCATTGCAGGTGTTGTGTGGAGGCACGGAAAAACAGATATGGTTTAAGCACTTACGGTACGTCGCGGATGTGTTGGTTCCCTGGGTTCAGAGGACAGATCTTGTCTATAAGCATACGTTCTGATAGACCTTCTAGGGGTGTTGTAGTTGCCAAACTTGCGGCGAAGCTGCTGTAAAACAATAAGGGTTAACTATAGAACTAAACCAGATAAAAACTGGAACTTGAAGAGTATTCTTTTTCGATGGGGTGACCACCGGATAGAACGTTAGGTGGAGTAGAGAATGTACGCATTCAGCTAAACCACTAAGAGGGGGTAACAACTGTCACTGTTCAATTTACTAACAAATCGAAAGGCTGAGAGCCAGGGAGAGCATCATACTTGTAGATGTAATCAGGCCCAAATGCTGGTTGAAGGAAAAGAAGAAAAAAATAAATAAATAAATAAATAAAAATAAGCTGATTTGATCAAGTGCCGCGACCCTGTGAGGAGCGACGTGTCGTGCTGTTGTTGCGTTGCTCCTTCGGAGGGGTTGAATTCTGCAGTGTGTCAGGAATGATTCCCCAGGACTGGAGTAGATGCATTCCCTTTTGGAGGGTGTGGATCACATGCGAATCGTCATTCCTTGTGATGATCAAGGTTGCAGGGTATCTCCATTTAAATTGGATCTTGTGGTTGTGGAGGCTTTTGGTGATCGGGTTAAGCTGTCTCCTCATTTGCAGGGTGTATTTTGAGAGGTCAGGAAATAGTTGCACCCCTGCGTATGGTTCAGGCAATGAAGGGTTATTTCTCAATGTCATGAGCAGCCTCTCCTTCACAGGGAAAAAATGTACCCTCATTAGGACATCTCTAGGGACTGATGCAGCTAGGTGAGAGGGTTTTGCAATTCTGTGGATTCGATCCACAATCAAGTCTCTGGGTGAAGCGTCGGGCAGGATTAAGTGCATAAGCTCCTTGGCATACCTAGGGAGGTCCAGAGGTAGGATGGTTTCAGGGACTCCTCTAATTTTTACATTAGTTCTTCTGGACCTGTCCTCTAGGTCTGCCAGCTTTGCCCTCACCCAGGATTGTTCTTCTCTAATGTCAGCATATGAGTCGACTAAATCGTTCACCGTTTCAGTGCATTCCTCCATGCTGTTTTCTAAGTGTGTCACTCTATTGTCCATAAGATGCATATCTGTAGATATTTTAGTGAACAGTGATGAAAGGTCAGTCATCAGTGAGGACTGGAGAGAAAGTAGCATTTCCTTTAATGTAGTATCCATCACTGGTTGGCCCGTTGTGGGGAATGAGGCCATGGATGATTGTAGGGCCTGGTTGGCCTGGAAGTGGTTGAAAGCCGGGGCCTCAATTTGAGATGTCCGCGGCAGCGGCGGTGATTCTAATCTAAACCGCGTTTTCGCTGGGCTGCCTGTGACAGGGTTGTCTCCTGCTCTGAGGGTAGGGGACTGGGGAGGGTGAGGTGAGTCTTGATCTCCCGGAATATCGTCGGGTAGATCCGTGTAGGCCTCCGGTATCGCAGCCGCGCCGGCGCCATTTTGGGGCTGACTAACCTTGCTGGAGTATGTGGAGAAGAAGGCTGTCAGTTTTTTCGGCTGATGTTCAGTCATCCTCTTCCTAGACATGGCTGGCTATAATCTCCGATGTGTCAGGAGGCAGGATGGCCGTGGATTGACTGTGAGATTGGGCCTTAATCGCTTCTTGTCTCTTCCTTAGCTGACGAGCACTGAGTCTAAGCAGCCATCACCAGCGCTGGCAGACCACGCCCCCCCTACCTATAGTTTTCTGTCCCTAGAAAAAATGATTTTTTTAAAGCACACTATAGCACAAGGAGAATTCCCTCACTGTCCTTCCCTGTCCCTAGAAACAAGGATTCGCACAGTAAAACACACTGACACTCTCCCTACCTATCCTTCTCTTTCCCTAAACTAAAGGAATCCAGGTTAAGCAAGAAAAAATAAATGTCACTGTCCCTGCCTATGCTTCTCTTTCCCTGCTCCGGAACACACTACACTAGGCCGCTGTGCTGGCGGCCTTTTATAGTGTGGGGCGTGTACTAAACACCCTCAGCAATAATTGGCCACAGGCATCCTGCCTGTGGCCAATCATTGCTCTCCTCGCTGCCGGCGCTGTGATTGGCCAAGCATACGGGGTCACAGTGCATGCTTGGCCAATCACAGCGCCTGGATGACACTGCGATGGCGTAGTGCATTGTGGGCCGTTCGCGTCACTCGAATTTGGCGCGAACGGCCCAAATCGTTCGATCTTCGTCGAACGATCGAACAGCCGATGTTCGAGTCGAACGTATGTTCGACTCGAACACGAAGCTCATCCCTAATAATGACTTTCTTCTTGCCACTCTTCCATAAAGGCCAGATTTGTTGAGTGCATGACTAATAGTTGTCCTGTGGACAGATTCTCCCACCTGAGCTGTGGATCTTTGCAGCTCCTCCAGAGTTACTATGGGCCTCTCGGTTTCTTCTTTGATTAATACTCTCCTTGCCTGGCCTGTCAGTTTAGGTGGAAGGGCCATGTCTTGGTAGATTTGCAGTTGTGGCATACACTTTCCATTTTCAGATAATGGATTGAACAGTGCTCTGTGAGATGTTCAAAGCTTGGGATATTTTTTTATCGCCTAACCATGGTTTAAACTTCTCCACAACATTATCTCTGACCTGTCTGGTGAATTGTCCTTCATGATGCTGTTTGTTCCCTAAGGTTCTCTAACAAACCTCTGAGGGCTTCACAGAACAGCTGTATTTATACTGAGATTATATTACACACAGGTGGACTCTATTTACTAATTAGGTGACTTCTGAAGGCAATTGGTTCCACTAGATTTTAGTTAGGGGTATCAGAGTAAAGGGGGCTGAATCCAAATGCATGCCACACTTTTCAGATATTTATTTGTAAAACATGTTGAAAACCACTTATAATTTTCCTTCCACTTCACAATTATGTGCCACTTTGTGTTGGTCTATTGGAATAAATCTCAATAAAAGACATTTAACCACTTAACGACCGCCCACTGTAAATATACGTCAGCAGAATGGCACCGACAGGCACAATCACGTATATATACGTGATTGCCTTTGTATAGTTGGGGGGTCCGATCGGACCCCCCTTCTTTACAGTGAGTGGTCGTTTTACCTTCGGGAGCGATCCGGCATGAGGGGACGGCCGTTCGATTCCGGCCACCCCCTCTCGATCGCTCCCGGCGAATGAGAGAGCTTCCCCTGCCTGCCAGGAAGGAGGAAGTGATGTCATCTCTCCTGGGGCGCTCACATATACCGAGCGCCGTACAGGAGAAGATGCCAGGTTAGTACACACAACACTACACTGACACCAGGACACATAGGCACATGAATCGCCCCCCCAGGCCCCCCCAGACACCCCCAGATCACCCCCCAGCCCCCCCCAGCCCCCAGTCACAGTGTCACTGATTGCAGTGACCATTTATTTAGTGATCACTGCAATCAGTGACATTTGTGACTGTAAAAGTGTCACCAAAGTTTAGTCTTAGGTCCAGTGTAGCCCCCTAACCCCCCCTAATAAAGGTTTAACCCCCTGATCACCCCCCAGATAACCCTTTCACCCCCTATCACCACTGTCACTAAGCAATCATTTTTCTGATCGATGTCTTAGCGTCGGTGATGCTGATCGGTAGCCAGTAATTTTTTTTAGGTTCGCCGCAGGTTTTTATAGCGTCGGGTACCCCCATATATTATCTAATAAAGGTTTAACCCCCTTGATCGCCCCCCAGGTAACCCTTTCACCCCCTATCACCACTGTCACTAAGTTATAATTTTTCTGATCGATGTCTTAGCGTCGGCGATGCTGATCGGTAGCCAGTAATTTTTTTTAGGTTCGCGCAGGTTTTTATGGCGTCGGGTACCCCCATATATTACCTAATAAAGGTTTAACCCCCTTGATCACCCCCCAGGTAACCCTTTCACCCCCTAGCACCGCCGTGGCTATGCGATCATTTTTCTGATCGATGTCTTAGCGTCGGTGATGCTGATCGGTAGCCAGTAATTTTTTTTAGGTTCGTCGCAGGTTTTTATAGCATCGGGTACCCCCATATATTACCTAATAAAGGTTTAACCCCCTTGATCGCCCCCCCAGGTAACCCTTTCACCCCCTATCACCACTGTCACTAAGCGATAATTTTTCTGATCGATGTCTTAGCGTCGGCGATGCTGATCGGTAGCCAGTAATTTTTTTTAGGTTCGCCGCAGGTTTTTATAGCGTCGGGTACCCCCATATATTACCTAATAAAGGTGTAACCCCCTTGATCACCCCCCAGGTAACCCTTTCACCCCCTAGCACCGCCGTCACTATGCGATCATTTTTCTGATCGATGTCTTAGCGTCGGTGATGCTGATCGGTAGCCAGTAATTTTTTTTTAGGTTCGCCGTCAGGTTTTTATATAGCGTCAGGTACCCCCATATATTACCCTAATAAAGGTTTTAACCCCCTAATTGCCCCTAGTTAACCCTTTCACCAGTGATCATCATATAAGTGTTACGGGTGACGCTGGTTAGTTAGTTTGCTTTTTATAGTGTCAGGGCACCCGCCGTATATAACCCAATAAAGGTTTAACCCCCTGATCGCCCGGCGGGTGATATCAGTTAGGTTTTAGCGTCAGAGAGGGTCTGCGTCACACCCCAGGCAGCGTCAGGTTAGTGCCAGTAGCGCTAACACCCACGCGTGAAGCATACACCCCCCTTAGTGGTATAGTATCTGATCAGCTCAATATCTGATCTGATCAGATCTATACTAGCGTCCCCAGCAGTTTAGGGTTCCCAAAAAAGCAGTGTTAGCGGGATCAGCCCAGATACATGCTAGCACCTGCGTTTTGCCCCTCCGTCCAGCCCAGGCCACCCAAGTGCAGTATCGATCGATCACTGTCACTTGCAAAACACAACACACATAACTGCAGCGTTCGCAGAGACAGGCCTGATCCCTGCGACTCCAGTGCTGTAGGAGGTAATTTCACCACCACAGTTAAAAAAAAAAAAGCATATATGTTGAAGCATTGGGGCAGCAGGAGCGGAGGAGCGATTTTGCTCCTAATGCCGAGTACATACGGTCGAAATTCCAACGGAGGCTTGCCCGTGGAAAAGTCTGACCATGTGTACGCGGCATAACTTTTGCGAGAAGATGCCCCCATGCTTCGGCATATATAAATGGTGCATGTATGCCCATCATTAGAAGTGGGTGGATGAAGGGCGGTATTCTAATGGCGGGCATACCCACCGATCAATCTTTTTTTTTCGTTCAGCCAACAGGCTGCATGAAAAAAAAAGATTACAATACATGTCCAACAAGGACCAGCAACGTACTGGTATGTTGCTGGACTTTGAATGTTTATACCAGAATGATGCCTGCGGGTTTAGGTATCATCTTGGTATCATTCTTTTCAGCCAGCGGCCGGCTTTCATGTAAAAGCAATCCTAGTAGCTAATTAGCCTCTGGACTGCTTTTACAAGCAGTGGGAGGGAATGTCCCCCCCCCCCGGATATAAAAAGGCCATTGGGAAATTGGGAAAGCATTTTATCACACCGATCTTGGTGTGGTCAGATGCTTTGAGGGCAGAGGAAAGATCTAGGGTCCAATAGACCCCAGTTTTTTCAAAAAAGAGTACCTGTCATTACCTATTGCTATCATAGGGGATATTTACATTCCCTGAGATAACAATAAAAGTGATAAAAATAAATAAATATGGAAGCAACAGTTTAAAAAAAAAAAAAAAAAGCAAAATTAATAATAAAAAAAAAAAAAAAGCACCCCTGTCCTGCCCTGCTCTTGCCCAATGGCGAACGCAAGCGTCGGTCTGGCGTCATATGTAAACAGCAATTGCACCATGCATGTGAGGTATCACCGCGAAGGTCAGATCGAGGGCAGTAATTTTAGCAGTAGACCTCCTCTGTAAATCTAACGGGGTAACCTGTAAATGCTTTTAAATATGTATGTAGTTTGTCGCCAATGCGCGTTTGTGCGAAATTTTAAAGCATGTCGTGTTTGGTATCTATGTACTCGGCCTAAGATCATCTTTTTTATTTCATCAAACATTTGGGCAATATAGTGTGTTTTAGTGCATTAAAATTAAAAAAAGTGTATTTTTTCCCCAAAAAATGTGTTTGAAAAATCGCTGCGCAAATACTGTGTAGAAAAAAAAAATGCAACACCCACCATTTTATTCTGTAGGGCCTTTGCTTTAAAAATATATATAATGTTTGGGGGTTCAACATAATTTTCTTGCAAAAAAAAATATGTTTTCATGTAAACAAAAAGTGTCAAAAAGGGCTTTGTCTTCAAGTGGTTAGAAGAGTGGATGTAAGCTTCCTAATGTTGTGTATAAAATGCCAGAACAGTTCAAAACCCCCCCAAATGACCCCATTTTGGAAAGTAGACACCCCAAGCTATATACTGAGAGGCATGTCGAGTCCATGGAATATTTTATATGTTGACACAAGTTGCGGAAAAAATATATATTTTTTTTTTTTTGCACAAAGTTGTCACTAAATGATATATTGCTCAAACATGCCATGGGCATATGTGGAATTACACCCCAAAATACATTCTGTTGCTTCTCCTGAGTACGGGGATGTGTGAGACTTTTTGGGAGCCTAGCCGCGTACGGGACCCCAAAAACCAATCACCGCCTTCAGGCTTTCTAAGGGTGTAAATTTTTGATTTCACTTCTCACTGCCTATCACAGTTTCGGAGGCCATGGAATGCCCAGATGGCACAAAACCCCCCCAAATGACCCCATTTTGGAAAGTAGACACCCCAAGCTATTTGCTGAGAGGTATTGTGAGTATTTTGCAGATCTCGCTTTTTGTCACAAAGTTTTGAAAATTGAAAAAAAAAAGAAAAAAAAAAAAAAAAAGTTCTTTCTTCATTTTCAAAAACAAATGAGAGCTGTAAAATACTCACCATGCCTCTCAGCAAACAGCTTGGGGTGTCTACTTTCCAAAATGGGGTCATTTGGGGGGGTTTTGTGCTATTTTGGCATTTTATGGCCTTCAAAACTGTGATAGGTAGTGAGGAGTGAAATCAAAAATTTGCGCCCTTAGAAATCCTGGAGGCGGTGCTTGGTTTCCGGGTTCCCGTACGTGGCTAGGCTCCTAAAAAGTCCCACACATGTGGTATCCCCGTACTCAGGAGAAGCAGCAGAATGTATTTTGGGGTGCAATTCCACATATAACCATGGCATGTGTGAGCAATATATCATTTAGTGACAACTTTTTGTATTTTTTTTTTTTTTTTTTGTCATTATTCAATCACTTGGGACAAAAAAAAAAATATTCAATGGGCTCAACAGGCCTCTCAGCAATTTCCTTGGGGTGTCTACTTTCTAAAATGGGGTCATTTGGGGGGGGGTTTTGTGCTATTTTGGCATTTTATGGCCTTCAAAACTGTGATAGGTAGTGAGGAGTGAAATCAAAAATTTGCGCCCTTAGAAATCCTGAAGGCGGTGCTTGGTTTCCGGGGTCCCGTACGTGGCTAGGCTCCTAAAAAGTCCCACACATGTGGTATCCCCGTACTCAGGAGAAGCAGCAGAATGTATTTTGGGGTGCAATTCCACATAAAACCATGGCATGTGTGAGCAATATATCATTTAGTGACAACTTTTTGTAATTTTTATTTTTATTTATTTTTTTTGTCATTATTCAATCACTTGGGACAAAAAAAAAAAATATTCAATGGGCTCAACATGCCTCTCAGCAATTTCCTTGGGGTGTCTACTTTCTAAAATGGGGTCATTTGGGGGGGTTTTGTACTGCCCTGTCATTTTAGCACCTCAAGAAATGAGATAGGCAGTCATAAATTAAAAGCTGTGTAAATTCCAGAAAATGTACCCTAGTTTGTAAACGCTATAACTTTTGCGCAAACCGATAAATATACGCTTATTGACATTTTTTTTACTAAAGACATGTGGCTGAATACATTTTGGCCTAAATGTATGACTAAAATTGAGTTTATTCGATTTTTCTTATAACAAAAAGTAGAAAATATAATTTTTTTTCAAAATTTTCGGTCTTTTTCCGTCTATATCGCAAAAAATAAAAATCGCAGAGGCAATCAAATACCATTAAAAGAAAGCTCTATTTGTGGGAAGAAAAGGACGCAAATTTCGTTTGGGTACAACATTGCATGTCCGCACAATTTACAGTTAAAGCAGCGCAGTGCAAAATTCTGAATTCACCTCTGGTCCTCTAGCTACCAAATGGTCCGGGGCTTAAGTGGTTACATTTTTGATTGTAATGCCTCGTACACACGACCATTTTTCTCGGCAGGAAAAAAAAACGACATTTTTCCCGACGGGATTCCTCTCAAGCCTGCCTTGCATACACACGTTCAGGCCAAATACCGCCCGTCCAAAGCGTGGTGACGTACAACACGTACAACGGGACAATAAAGGGGAAGTTCCATTCAAACAGCGCCACCCTTTGGGCTGCTTTTGCTGATCTTGTGTTAGTAAAAGTTTGGTGAGAGACGATTCGTGCTTTTCAGCCTTGTGCTTTTCAGTCCGTTACAGCGTGACGAATGTGCTATCTCCATTATGAACGCTAGTTTTACCAGAACGAGCGCTCCTGTCTCATACTTGATTCTGAGCATGCGTGTTTTTTTTCCCCTCGGAAAAGCATACACACGACCAGTTTTCCCGACGGGAAAAAGTCCGCCGGGAATCCCGATGGGAAAAAAGAAAGCTGGTTCTCTTTTTTTTCCCCACAGTTTTCTCGTCGGGAAAACTGCGATGGAGCATACACACGGCCGGTTTTTCCCGGCCAAAAGCTCTCATGGCAGTTTTCCCGACGGGAAAACCGGTCATGTGTACGAGGCACAACATGACAAAATGTGGAAATTTTCAAGAGGTATAAATACTTTTTAAAGATGCTGTAAGTACCTGTAATAAATAAAGTGATCCTTTGTACAGTAAAGGCATTTAACTGGAATAATGTCACGTTAAAGCTGAAATCCAGGCAAGAATTAAAACCTACTAATCAAAAGTGTCCAAATATAACTGGTTGCCTTTGAAATATGGCTGCATTATTTTTAATAGCATGAATCCTTCTCTCATATTGGGATTTTTCTCTCATATTGAGATTTTTTTCTGAGCTTGAATCATGCCATCAGTGCAGGGAATTGGCGACAATGGGTTCCTATGACGAATTTGGTTTATAGGAATAGGAAAGAATAGAATAAGTTTTATAGATCTAAAATGCCATTGTAATTCTAGCTATTCTCTTTTACTGTAAGGAGCCAATACGTTCTTAACTAGTATCCTAATCTATAGCAATAGCATGCAGGCTGCACCTTATTAATGATTTCTCATTTTCTACAGTTTAGCCACAGTAAATTGCAGGATATTTATAAGGTGACACACAAGTTTTTATAATTGTTAGCTTTGTATATCGTGAATTGTCACTGAAAAATTACAGCCAATACCACATAGCAAGGAGCTTTTTTGTATTATAACAGCAATCTATTGGAATTTCAAACAGACTGTTCAAGATGACAGTATTTATGTCAAAAGCTGCTTAAAAGCTGTAACAAGAAGGCACGTTAACAAATAACACAGTCTGTAAGGAAAAGCTGGTATTAGAATTAAAGACCATAAAATAACCATATACCATAAAAAGCATCCCTGCGGATTGTTCTGCAGGTATATAGAACAATGTACTGTACAGTACAAAGACAAGTACATACTGTACTTACAGGCCTTGGATTATTAATAAGGGCATTGGGAAGCTTGTGGTGAGGGTCTGAAGTGCAATAATCCATAGGAGGCAATCAAAAAGTAATCTTTTCACAGCTTTAACTGCAACCAGCCAGAGATATCAACTTGGAAGGTTCATTTTAGGGGGATAAGTTAGCAGTACACGGAGCTGAATCTTAACAGGTATGAATTTATATTCTTAATGCTCTCAATTTAATCATGAGATCCTTTGCAAAAAAAAATATTTTTAGTCTTTTAATATGCAGGACTATAAGTTCCAGAAACAATCACTTAACATTACCCTCAGGGGTCAGTTTGGAGGCTTCAATGCAAGGTCTGATTTGGGCTACAATATCCTTCCTAAGAATATCTTTTTCCCAACTCACTTTGGGAAGATCAGCTGGGTCAGTTGACTGGGTGAGAAGGGTTAAAAAAAAGGAGTGATTCCTTTAATTTATTTATTTATGGCTAACTGCACTCTGCACGTGTTTATTGTTCCAAGCACTCTAGGTATGCACCCGCCTGGCCCATCTGAATCAGATGTTCAGAGGTTTTGGGTGGATCTGGGTGGTTAAGATGTTGTGAATATTTAGCCACCCAATTAGTTGGTCAGTTATGTTCTTGATTGTGTGCCCATATGACTGTGTGCCATGCCATCTTTTTTATTGTAGGGCGCTGATTGGCTGGAATTTGCAAAGCGAAGACCAGAAAGCTTTCAGAGGGAAATTAGTAATTAGTACGCTCTCGTTTACCAGCTCTGGTTAATAAGAAGAGGCGCGAAGCAAGTCACAGTTCCAGATTTGATTACCGGGGGAATAATTCCTGAAGTAATCACTTATAACTGCAATTTACTTCAGACAGTCTGGTCTGTCATCAAATATTAGAAAAAAAAAAAAAACACTAAAATTTTAAAATGTGAATTTTTTTGTCAATAAACTGTATATACTGCTAAAAATGTAAATACCAATAAATAAACAATAATGCTTAACCCGTTCATGCCTAAGCCTATTTCTGACATTTGTTGCTTACAGGTTAAAATACATATTTTTTGCTAGAAAATTACTTAGAACCCTCAAACATTAAAACATTATATATATATATATATATATATATATATATATATATATATATATATATTAGGGCTGTTACTGATTACAATTTTCGTGTTCGATTAATCTTTTTTTTTTTAAAATCGATTAATCGACTAATTTTGATTAATTATAACACACATACAGATCCAACTACTTTTAGCTGATCCCCTTGCAGGCT
The DNA here is from genome assembly GCA_029206835.1 of Rana muscosa. Lineage (NCBI taxonomy): Eukaryota > Metazoa > Chordata > Amphibia > Anura > Ranidae > Rana > Rana muscosa. The sequence goes on from CM055122.1 coordinate 832,612,754, forward strand.
GATTCCCAGTGCAGCTACCAACCACTGGAAAAATGATTAGCAGGATACAAAAAACACACAAAGGCAGTGCTCGATGGGAATGGCATTAAAACTTTTATAGTGTTCAAGTAGGTAACAAAAGAAATATTGCACTGGAGATAAAAATCGATGTAACTACATAAACTGTAAAAATGGTGCGAGTAATACCAAACTTTAGTAAAAGCAGTCATAAAAACATGTAGCTAAGTATGATACTGGTATAAAAATGTGTACAACGAAACAGGTTCTGGGTAAATTTCAGTCTGAGGTTGTTCGCTTTATCTGGGGCAACAAAGGATACAGATGTCCCTCGAGTATCCTCTTCCGCCTAAAATCACAGGGAGGCTTGGGTCTCCCGAATCTATGGAATTACTACCAGGCGGCTCAACTCGCACAAATCTCAATGGTCTTCTCGAGGGGCCAGAAGCCGGACTGGCTCTCTATGGAAAGGCAAGCGGTCCCATCGAACACCATTGACTATCTGTTATGTTGTGACACGAAGGCCAGACCTGCGATTTTATCCCCCACACTCTCCCACTCTGTTGCTCTATGTTCCCGATTATATAATCACACATCAGTGACGTCTCCGCTGAAACCCCTAGCTCACCTGTTCCATAACACAGACTTCTTGCCGGGAATGAACATTGGGGCATTTAAATGGTGGACAGATAAGGGTTTATACCGAATTGGCCACTTTCTCTCTCCTACGGGGCCCATTTCTTTATCCCACTGCAAAAAGAGACTAGATATGCTCGACTCTGAGTATTTTAGATTCTCCCAAATCTCTCACTTCCTGCACTCCATTTGGAATAACAAGACAGTCGCTCCTACGATTACACCCTATGAACACTGGTGCTCGAACACAATGGATCAGAGGGGAGGTATCTTGTTAATTTACATGACTCTGTCGACTAGGTTGACCAAGCCCACCTACGCTCAGATTTGGGAGGAGGATATGGATAGCTCATGGGACACTGAGGTATGGTTCCGCGCATCGAAGCGTTCGTTTAAAGGTATACTCAATGTCTCTCTGATCGAAGCTAGTCTGAAAGTACTGGTCCGGTGGTACTACGTTCCTTACAGGTTGGCTATAATGTATGCAGGCACTTCCCCAGTATGCTTTAGAGGCTGCGAACTAGAGGGTACTATGTTCCATACTTGGTGGTCATGCCCGCGCATCAGATCTTTCTGGCGCAAAGTATTTCGCACCATTAGAGCTCTGACGGGAGTACAGACAACTCCACAGCCCAATATAGCACTTCTAAACCATACTTTTCCCAATATGCCCAAACACTCCCAGACACTTTCATTTTTTATATTACTAGGAGCCAAATTAACCATAGCCAAGGCCTGGAAGAAACCCACCGTCTCATTTACAGGATTCAGGAGGAAGGTATCCTGGATCATGGTACAAGAACAAATTTTCGCTAAACTTAATGACAAGACTGAAAAATTTATGGCCACCTGGGAACCTTGGGCCACCTCATGCAATGTTTCTCTTATAACAGGAGTCCAACCTGGATTTCTGAGCAGTCGCGTCCCACATTCCTAGCATGAGAGTATTCCCCCAGCCCACCCCTTTTCTTTCACACGTTTATACCTCTTCTCCTTTCTTCTGCCTCCCTTGGCATCTCTGGGTTACTACGCTCAATATGTTCACGCTGTTCTTCTTAGGATTATTTTACTGATCTGTGGTTTGTATTCGTTCTTGTTGACTCTCCATTTACTAGCTGAGCATATTTACCTCATATTGTAACATGAAAACCTTATGCTTAGTCACATGGTGGAGGTGCATCAGCTACTCATCTAGACTAACATACCAGGCTGGTAGACGCTTTCTGGGTGCTGGATTCTCCACCTTCCGGGATGCAGTGTGATCCCTAAGGGGCGTCCCAGGGGCTGGAGTCACAGTACTTACATAGTTTTGAGTATCTCTCCGACTGGTTATGGTAGAGCATGCTGTTTCTCTAAGATAGTAATGCTAGGATAATCTAGCTTGAAGTACCTCACATGACTCACCTATGTTTCTTCTACAGGAACTTATGCTGATAAGGTCACACACTTAGTTAATGCACTGTATTACCTGATTGTTTGATAATCTTCTGTTATCATTTAAAACTTCAAATAAAAATTATTAAAAATTAAAAAATGTGTACAACGATACCACTGCTGAATCCAGATGAGGAGGGGTTAACATCAGTCCATCGGCATGTAGATGTCCTGTGAAGGGAACTATCACAACTCCCAGTGGATGGCTGTAGAATCCCAGGTTGATAGAGGGAAGTGATAGAGGGAAGTGTAAAGCCCCGTACACACGATCGGTTTAACTGATGAAAACCGTCCGATGGATGGTTTTTATCAGACAAACCGATCGTGTATGGTACCCATCTGTCTTTTTTCCATCGGATGGAAAAAATAGAACTTGTTTTAAATTTTTCCGATGGATAAAAAACCGATGGGAATTTCCGATCGTCTATGGGCAAGTCCATCGGTTAAAAAACCCACGCATGCTCAGAATCAAGTCGACGCATGCTCAGAAGCATTAAACTTCATTTTCTCGGCTCATCGGAGTGTTTTACGTCACTGCGTTTGGAACGGTCGGTTTTTTGACTGATGGTATGTGGCCAAGACTGATGAAAAACAGTTTCATCGGATTTCCGATGGTCAAATCCATCGGACGAAAATCCATAGGTTATCCGATCGTGTGTACAGGGCTTAACAGCCCTTGTGTGTGGCAGATAGTAAGGTCCCGTCGGCATGCAGATATGAAGGCACAGCAAAGGTGCTCTTCCGATGGACACGGCAAGCCCCAACCGGTGTCCATGATGTCACCGGATCTCCGACGGAACTCCTTGAAGACCTGGAAGCCGGCGGAGAGGTGAGTACCGATCAAAAGAATTTTGATTGATCGAAAAAATTTATCGATTAATCGAGGAATTAATAGTTAATTTCCACAGCCCTAATATATATACAGTATATATATTAGCAGAGTCCCTAGAGAATAAAAAGGCGATCGTTGCAAATTTTTTATGTCACACGGTATTTGCGCAGCGTTCTTTCAAACAAAATTTTTGTGGGAAAAATACACTTTTATGAATAAAAAAACAAAAAAAAACAATAAAGTTAGCCCAATTTTTTTGTATAATGTGAATGATGATGTTACGCCGAGTAAATAGATACCTAACATGTTATGCTTTGAAATTGCACACACTCGTGGAATGGCGGCAAACTACGGTACTAGTAGTTCTAGGTCTTTTGCTAGAATTATTGCTCTCACTCTGATGATCGCGGCGATACCTCACATGTGTGATTTGAACATCGTTTACATTTGCGGATGCAACTTACATATGCGTTTTCTTTGCTGCGCGAGCTCGCAGGGACAGGGGTGCTTTAAAACTAAAAAAAAAAAAATCTTATTTTGTTTATTTTTATAACATTGTCCCTTTAAAAAAATAACATAAAATCTGATTACTTTTCTTGCTGTCACAAGGAATGTAAACATCCCTTGTGACAGTAATAGGTGGTGACAGGTCTTTATGGAGGGATCGGGGGACTAAAAGAGCCACAGTACTGTACTAGTAGTTCTAGGTCTTTTTGCTAGAATTATTGCTCTCACTCTGATGATCGCGGCAATACCTCACATGTGTGATTTGAACACGTTTACATTTGCGGACGCAACTTACGTATGTGATTTCTTTGCTGCGCGAGCTTGAAGGGACAGGGGTGCTTTAAATTTTTTACATTTTTTTCTCATTTATTTTATTTTTTTAACATTGTCCCTTTAAAAAAAAAAAAAAATCTGATTACTTTTATTGCTGTCACAAGAAATGTAAACATCCCTTGTGGCAGTAATAGGTGGTGACAGGTCTAAAAGACCCTAAATCCCTCTTTTGCACGTAAAAGTATTCAGATCGCCAAAATCAGGGTTTCTGAATACTGTAATTTCTTTTAAATCGGCGTCATTGGCAGCTGAGTAAACCGGAAGTGACGTTGTGACGTCGCTTCTGGGATTTTACATCGGAGCCTAATCTGGCTTCGTTCGGGTCTCAGCCTAGGCGGCGGAATGCCCCGAATGATGGCTCGGGTCTCCCGGTGGGACGGGAGGCCCGGGAAGAGCGGCGGAAGGGGGGGAAGTCCCCTCCCGCTCCTTTAGGATATCATCTGAGCGGCTTTTAGCTGCATCGGTTGTTATCACTAAAAAGCCAAACGCTGCCAAATATGGTACCAGGGTGATGCCTGCAGCTGCAAGCATCACCCCAGTATAACCCCTTCAAGCCGTGCATATTTGCGTAGGGTTGGCGTGAAAGGTTAAATAAAAGCAAAAAGGACACTATATAAATACAAATGCTTTCTGTATCTGCACAGTGAAAAAAAAAAAGCAAACTCACCATAAATGCTGGACCTTTTACTTTAAGGTCAAGAAAACACATGTGAAATGGAAATTGCATTCACAGAATACAAACAGCAGCTACCACACTCAAGGATTCCCAGTAAAGACTTGGTATGAGAAGGACTCCCCCAATGCCCCATGCAAGTTTAAAAGAAACAAAACAAGACATACCATAGTGTAATTCAGAATATTAAAATATATATGTAGCGGGGTCTTCAAAGTTAGTGGGATACACCTGGGGGTAGAGAGACCCAGGTGTGTAATTATGTCAGGGATTAGACCCCTTTTTGTTATTCGTGGAGGATTGGGTGGTGCAATATTCTCCTTGGCCTGTGGGTGGCGGGGTACCTACAGGCTCGAGGTAGAATCACTACCACAGTGTTACCCTTTTTGTCCCTTCCTGGAGATGGTACGGCTGGGGCGGGGAACCCGCCGTGGTGTCGATGGGAGGAGATAAAAGGGGGAGACGCCCTCGCCACGAGGTCTTCTTGGGGGATCATCTCTTGACGTACCCAGGCGCCCTCGGCCTGGGTACGGGCGGTTCAAGGTTCCGGCCTGGGCACCCTAGGCCTGGCCGGAATGAAGCTGGAGTTGGAGTCCATCCCAGGCACCTTCAGCCTGGGGTGAGGTACTTTGTAGAAGGCCTGGGACCTGGTGACTTCGACCGGGTCCCGCGAGGGTGAAGTGATTCCAGGGTGCCCCTTGCGAGGGGACCCGCATCTGAGGTGAGGAGGCTGGGGAGGTCACCCGTCTGAAGACTCCGGAGCAGCGTCAACCCGGTGACGGACGGGCCTCCGGTAACTCCCTTGGAGGGTCGTCTTCCCCTGATAGGGGCCGCAGCGCAGCGAAGTTGTTCTAATCAAGACTCCTGCAACCCCTGGTCATAGCACAGGGGGTGTAGGGACTACAATCCGGATAGTGCCTCGGGCTGCTCATCCCACCGTTTCCTGCCATATATTGTTTGTTGTGGAGCTACGAAATAAAACTAACAGTTGGACTGTGATCGGTGTATGGACTCTGTTGATGGGAGCAAAAGGGAGATTCCAGCATAGCAGAGCTAAGTTCCGCAACCCAATGCACATTTGGCCCGAGGAAGATGTTGATACTGGCCTTCACCTCACCCACAGCCATGGGGAGGACATGGGCCGTAGCGCACCTCACTCTCGAAACCCAGGTACCCCTAGACAAGAGCTTTCGGACAACCGATAAACATGTGAAGGGGGTGAGGCCGCTACACGTGGGGGCTCGTCCGGGATTTGAACTGTGTATTGATCCTAAGGGTTGGAACGGCTGTGTCTGGACTTTGCTGCCCGGAGGAGGTCTGAGCAGGTCAGCCATGTGATTGGCCAAAGTGCATCCCTGCTCGGAGTTGTGGACATGACCCTAAGTCGGGAAAGGCCCACGCGGAGGAGCGTAAAAAGGGAGAGGTCCAGCCGTGTGAAGTACTACATGTGGGGACTGTTAATGCACTGCGCCACGAGGCACCCCATGACTGCGCAATTCGTGGGAGGAGACTGAAGGAAGCCCGCGAAAATGTGCAAGTCGTGGGAGGAGTCTGGCCACGTGTGGAGATACACGTGGAGACTCCGGCGCGAGGTGAGCGAGTGATGGAACAGCAGGTGGTCGGGATGGCCTCAAGCTCCCCGTGGATGCCGGTACCTTACCCCACGAAAATGACTGCATTTGCTGCGCCCATTACAGGCACGGGGATAAGGCTCAGGCCCCGAGGACAGTTGGCTCTGTATTCATGCAGAGACACGGAGGCCCTCGGTGTGATCTGTCCCGGATGCTCGGGACTGGTGGTCCAACTGAAGCCGTTCGGGCGATGTGAAGCGTGCAAAGAATTTCTTTTTGAGGTCGAATCATCCACAGTAAGGCCCCGGGCCCTTCGCCTCAACTGCATCACAGGAACCGCCACTCCGGAGGGAGAGATCCAGGCGTTTGCGGAGGTCCCCGTGCGTGCTGACCAGGGCGATGGGACTGCCCAATCAGAGACTGAGAGAGGAAAATCCGAGGACACTGCTTCGGTCACTACAGACTCCCTGCTCCCACCTCCGAAGAGGAAAGTCGGCCTGGTACAGGCATCCTATGGTCGTGGTCGAGCTTCACCCCGCCGCTTGCCTGGCCTGGATGGCGCCGGTAGAGAAGAGAGTCCCGGACATCCCAGTTCTTCAGAAGGTCCAGGTGAGCCAGGGGCTGGGACTGTGGTGTTGGTTGGAGGTGTCGGGGGTCCACAGTCGGTGGAGCCCGCAAGGGAGGGTAGCCTTCCGTATACTAGAGACTACCTTCCCGCTGAGATGTATGACACCTCCGACCTAGAGTCATTGTCAGACTGTGGGGATGACGGAGAGATAGACGAACTGTTTCACCGGAAGGGCTGGGACAGACGCCCACTACCTGTGCTGAGTAAACCGCAGGATTCCCCCATGTCCATAGAAGACAGTACGCTCCGGGAGCAGGCCCCGGAGTTCCCGAGGAAATCTAGTCCTCGGGCCAACTTTCCTCATTCAACTACATCACCCGCTCTGGTGGTGGGGATGCAGCGTGCTTCGTTGCGGGCACCAAAGACAAAGCAACCCGAGATGGTGAAGGTACCTCGGCACCCGGAGGCCATCGTGCAGCCAGGAGAAGGTGAGCGAGATGTGATGCCACCTCTAGCCAGGTTGCAGAGACTTTTCTCCCAGAGAGTCGCCCGTGAATATGGGTGGGAGTACCCCTACTTGCCTCGGGACTTATTGTATGAAGTCGAGGTCCTGCGACCAAGGTGGTATGACGAGTTTGTATGGGAAAAGCTTAAAGTACCCCATGCCAGGCGATACCTGTCATGTTCGCCGCCTGTGTCTAAAAAGTTCAAGGACTGCAGAGCTGATTGGAGACTTGGGCGCCATATTCATGCCGATAAGGTGCTCATCTGCAGGAAAGAAGGAGAGGATGTCGAGTATTCGGTGGAAGTGTTTGACGGGCACCTGAAGCCCCTGTTTCTGCCGGATCCAAGGTTCTACTTATAGGAGAAGTGAGCTCCTATCTTGTTGCTGTTGAAACTTTCTGGAAGAGACATTCCCAGACGCCTAGAACTGTGCCCTACTTTTGTTTTGATTTGGGTTTTTCTTCTACTCACTGGAGACTTGGGAGCTGTTGTTTTTTTTCTCCCTTTTCTTCATGTGCCAAAGGCAGAGACTTTTGGGGTAGAGTCAGAGTAGGAAAGCAGGAAGAATGAAGATCTCACCAGGTGGCAGTGTTGTGCAACGGTTGTTTGAAATGTTCCACATGCATTACTTACTTATTGGAGTGAGTGGGTCTCTCGGCTGACGGACCCACTCATGCCAAGTTAACACAGAGTGTTAGGATGTGTTTTTTTTTTGTTTCCCTTCTGCAGGAGATTCGTCGGTCAAGACTACTGAGTATGGGGTGGTTCTTAGACAGTGACGGGAGGGATTGTATATGTGTACATGACAGATGTTTTATACAAAAGTTTTAATGTTTTATAGTTCCCTTTCCCTGGAGCAGGTCTTGGCACACACAGTATCCAAAATTTGAGGGATAGCCTCTGGGGCCCACTTCATGTCACCACTTCTTGGGAGACATGGGTGTGCACCTGACGCTGGGGACCAGCGTCAAATCACAAGGGGGAGTGTGTAGCGGGGTCTTCAAAGTTAGTGGGATACACCTGGGGGTAGAGAGACCCAGGTGTGTAATTATGTCAGGGATTAGACCCCTTTTTGTTATTCGTGGAGGATTGGGTGGTGCAATATTCTCCTTGGCCTGTGGGTGGCGGGGTACCTACAGGCTCGAGGTAGAATCACTACCACAGTGTTACCCTTTTTGTCCCTTCCTGGAGATGGTACGGCTGGGGCGGGGAACCCGCCGTGGTGTCGATGGGAGGAGATAAAAGGGGGAGACGCCCTCGCCACGAGGTCTTCTTGGGGGATCATCTCTTGACGTACCCAGGCGCCCTCGGCCTGGGTACGGGCGGTTCAAGGTTCCGGCCTGGGCACCCTAGGCCTGGCCGGAATGAAGCTGGAGTTGGAGTCCATCCCAGGCACCTTCAGCCTGGGGTGAGGTACTTTGTAGAAGGCCTGGGACCTGGTGACTTCGACCGGGTCCCGCGAGGGTGAAGTGATTCCAGGGTGCCCCTTGCGAGGGGACCCGCATCTGAGGTGAGGAGGCTGGGGAGGTCACCCGTCTGAAGACTCCGGAGCAGCGTCAACCCGGTGACGGACGGGCCTCCGGTAACTCCCTTGGAGGGTCGTCTTCCCCTGATAGGGGCCGCAGCGCAGCGAAGTTGTTCTAATCAAGACTCCTGCAACCCCTGGTCATAGCACAGGGGGTGTAGGGACTACAATCCGGATAGTGCCTCGGCCTGCTCATCCCACCGTATCCTGCCATATATTGTTTGTTGTGGAGCTACGAAATAAAACTAACAGTTGGACTGTGATCGGTGTATGGACTCTGTTGATGGGAGCAAAAGGGAGATTCCAGCATAGCAGAGCTAAGTTCCGCAACCCAATGCACATTTGGCCCGAGGAAGATGTTGATACTGGCCTTCACCTCACCCACAGCCATGGGGAGGACATGGGCCGTAGCGCACCTCACTCTCGAAACCCAGGTACCCCTAGACAAGAGCTTTCGGACAACCGATAAACATGTGAAGGGGGTGAGGCCGCTACATATATAACTGGAATGCGTAAGAGGTTTTAGTGTCAATAGTCCCATCTGGATGAATAATACCTGCCCAAAATTGGCTAAACTTCAATATGCTATGAAATGACAGGCATAAGGGATTACTCACATGCATTATACAGTATATTTGACAAAAACGTGCTTATTCCTTTCTTTCACATTGCAGTCTCAATATACAATATAAAGTGATAGTAAAGGTCCTTTGTTTTAATAACAAACATGTTATACTTACCTGCCCTGTGCAATGGTTTTGCACAGAGTGGCCCTGATTCTCCTCTTCTACTCTGTTTGCCACCAAAGGTAGCCACTTTCTATGGTGGCACTTGTGCAGGCACTTGTGCAGGCTCTTTCCCAAGCCGAGCTGTGGATATCTATTGGCACACACTGTGCTGTTTGGCCCTGTCTCTGCTCCCTGCTCACAGGATTTGATTGACAGCAACAGGAGCCAAAGGCTTCCACTGCTGCCCCAGTCCCTCTGAGGGGAGAGAGAGCAGCACTGCTGTTCTCGGGCACAATGTTGGATCGAGATCAGGCTCAGGTAAGTATTTATGAGGGCAGGGCCTTTACAACCAATGCATGGCACCTCTCCCCCACTAGTATTTTCAATCCCATGCAAAAAATCACCCTTTTTTTTAAAGGGTAAAATTTATTGAGATTTTTAATAATAATGTACAAAAACAGTACAAAAAAATATGCACACTGACAGTATAATAACATAAAACGTCAAACAAAATATAATAAAACCTGAGTCGAAGATGTACCTCCTAACAAACTTCCATTGCTATCTGTCAATAAATTAATAAAAAAACACGGTTGCATGAATATACACCCTTAGTCTCGTGTCATCTATGTACTCAGCTATGTAAAGAAAAACAAAATAGATAGGACAAAGAGAAACCCTCTACAATATATGTACAATACATCAAGGGTACTCCCCTTCATGACACTGTTCCAGGCAACATCTATACACCAGTTATCGTATCGCCATGTCTCCTGCTATATATTTTACCCATCCTGCCCATGCCTTATCCAATTTTTTGCGACTACCTCTGGCAGCGCAGGTTAATTTGTACAGTGGTAGAGCATTATTAACCAATTTTATCCAGGTTTGTAAAGATGGGGGGGTCGGGTCCTTCCAATGAAGGGCCAGAGCTTTCTTGGCATAACAGAAGACCACTCTCAGAAGGGTCTTTTTAGAATTTGACATCTCCTCCTCCTCCAGATCACCCAAGAGGCACCTGGCTTGGCAGTACATGTTTGGCAGGTCCAGGGTATCCTCCAGATATGACAGGAACTCCTTATAATACTTTTCTACCTGGGGACACTGCCACACCATATGGAAGAAGTCTCCCACCGCCGTATGAGGAAAAACAAAAATAGAAAAGCGCCTCTAAGTAAATTAGTTTATTAACAAGTATAAAAGATCATATCCAGCACTTACATGTCGGTAAGTTCAGGCATGCTCAAGTGTCCTTGCTAGATCCAGGGTCTGTTAGCATCTCCAAGAGTGTCCCAAGTCCCGGCTGTAGCAGCCGCAAGGAGCCGGAGTGTAAACTGGCTGTGTCCGTTGGTGGAGATGGCGACAATCAACTCGTGGAGGAGCCGTATGACACCGGGGGCAGTCTGGTGTCTACAAAACACCACCCTAATTAAAGGCTTTATCTCCCATTGTTTTGCACTACTCTTAAATGCCTATTTGGAAGATTACCCTTGCAGGGCATTAGAAAACTGGAAGAAAGATGTAGGCACTATGGAGGAAGATCATTGGGAAACAGCTTTACGATCAGTCTCTCTGAGCTCCTTAAATGTCTCCCACAGACTTTGCCAATAATATATACTACTCCGGGATCACTATACCCTCTCAAGCTGAGCACCATGGGTTTATTGCAAGATCCTACCTATAATAGATGCTGTAGGGATCATAGTAAGTTAATCAATATGCTTTGTTGTTGTCCCAAGCTTCATAGATACTGGGTTATGGTTGTAGGTACCATTAATAAAGTTAGTTAAATTGGACCTTAAGCGATGCATACTCGGGATATTAGATGAAGTGGTCCTCCAGATGCATACTAGGGAGGCAGTTTCAAGAGCATTATTTCAAGCCTGTAAACTTGTCTTACAACACTGGAAGTCTGAGAATTCCCCAACCCCCCAAGGAATTAATACATTATATGGGTGATAATTACTGACCTTTCCTGATTGGCCTGATACTACATAGGTTTCTGCAATGACCCATATGCCTACTCTCCTTTATTATGCTTTATGATGCTAAAAGTTTAATTTGTGAACAAATTGCAGTACTTTTTTGTTTGCTGTACTGCTATCTTATGCTATATGCTATATGTTTATGTCAAGAAGTTAATATCTGAGCAATGTACTGTATTTCCTTTATACTGAAAACTGTGAAGTGCTATGTTATTTCTTATGGTTAAATGACTACTCTCGAATTTCTTTTATTCCTTAATAAACCTTTCCTTAATAAAAAAGTGCATGCCAACCTGCTATAAGCCTGCGGCCTGAGTCAGAAACTGGAGCATAATTAACCAGCTCAAGACTGGAGTCACTTTAGGCAAGCCTAGAAGCAAGCGGACACCCATACAGTTGGACCAAAGCGGCTGTGTCGCTGGAAATGGTGTGAGGGTGCTGCCATTACCCTTCTGCTGCTAGCAGAAACTGATCACATAGGGACTGGTCATCTAGCTAGCATTATTTACTGCATACAGACTTTACTGGGACTATACTTATGTGCACCACTGTAAAGACTGGGCCCTGACACTAGCCGGCTGAAGAACTAGTGCTAAGGACTGTCCAGTCGGATACATTAGCTGCTTCACAAGACCTTTGCCTGTTGTCCATATTAAAGAGTACCTCTTTAGGGAGTCCTGAATTTCATCACTGCCATTCACATAGAGTGCACTTTGAAGTGGTCATAGCCTACTGGTTACAGAGAAGTTATTGTAGTGTTGATCACCATTGCTGTTACTTTTTTTAATGTCATTGCTCTTTTCTGATCTTGTGGATTGCTAGGTCTACTTTAATCTAGGCATATAGAACTTCCTTCTAATCTTCAATAACGTAGTGACTTTATTGTCTAGTGAAATGTGATTTACCTAGTTCATTACTTACTCATTTATGTACACACTAACCAGTTTGGTGTTTGATTTCTGATACTGACCTATAGTTGTGTGTAGGGTATTTAAAATTTATATTTGTGCTCCCAATAGTATTGCAGTATGCATTGAAATGAATGGAGGTAAAAGAATGGAGAACCCCTCAATTTACCAAGCGGAAGGTGTAGCGCTACACAATTACTGTCCAGATCTTGTCATCTTAACCTCAATAACATCTCTGAAATTCACACCTTAACCAATGTCACCTCAGAACTGCTAATTAACTCTCTGGGTATCTCTCACCTCCACTATTTCAACTCCCTTGTCTTATCTATCATTTAATATTAGCTGTGATCTGGTTGGTTGTTAAAAGCAGAATTGGGGTTTGAATATGCTGCTACCATGGGTTTGAGGAAAATCTTGCAGGTTTGAGATCCTAGGTCCTGGAGAGTCTTTGTGCAGATTTTTCTGGGATTTTTTCCCCCAGGAATGCAGGAGTGTTATTTTTGTGCTTTTTATTTTTGTACTTTCTTGAATTTTATTTAATTTTGATAGGTACATTTTTTAAATGTGGGGGACTTAAAACTGTTCCTGGAGCTGCCTTTTGTTTGCAGCGCGCTGCATCATTTGAAAGAAAAAAAAATGTGCACCCATAACCACCTAACATTATATCACATTCACCATGCCCTCCTTTTCCATAGTAAAAATAAGTTAGGTATACCACAGTTAAGCCTACAATCCCTAATTAAAACTGCCCTGTGACTGGCCAATTGTATACTACTGCATCTTCTGAAGTGTCTTTTTAATTATTTTAGGAAAACATTGGCCTGTATTCTTTTCTCTAGTGATTTCCTGCCAATTCTCTCTCATTAAAAATGTCCTGCTGCCGGACACTTTTAGACTGCTGCATAATCTTAAACCTCTTCATTTTCAATGAGCATTTGTTAGAATTTGACCATCAGCGGGACAGTTTTGCATCAGCAAGAATAGAAACAGCCTCATGGAACTACTGGCCAATTCCTATCTGTTGGTCAAAATGATGGTTACAAAAGCACAAGAGGCTAGTTTTCAAACTGCAATTAATCGGACTGGTTAGCTGCTGCTTGATGTAGGCCAAGGCAGTACAACATTTTTGGAACGAAAAAGTCTTCTGGACTGCAGCACTCAAAAATAAAAGCCTTTATTTTAAAATAAGGAATCCAAAATACACACTGTACAACGGTACACAGGTCAAAAAAATATGGCTGACATGTTTCGCACTGTGCTAGTGCTTATTCATAGCTGCGAAACATGTCAGCCATATTTTTTTGACCTGTGTACCGTTGTACAGTGTGTATTTTGAATTCCTTATTTTAAAATAAAGGCTATTATTTTTGAGTGCTGCAGTCCAGAAGACTTTTTCGTTCCTGTTTGCTGTCAATAGCAATGCTTGCACCTTTGTCTGCTGGGAGGAGGTGATTTGAAGGATTCCCACACCTGAGCGGCTTCCTTTCTCTTGCAGTACAACATTTTTACAAGAAAAAATAATAAATTCGACAACCAATATGAGACATCAGTGTATGCTCCTGCTGAGATTGTTCATGAAATGCATACTGTTCCATACCGCCATGTATGGGCTTTAAAGCAGGAGTAAGCCACCATTCAAATTTTAACATTTATGCCCTCAAAAGCTTGCCATAATGTGCAAGTATGCACAGCATCCAGGGCTGTGATAGCCACGTTCCACACTGTCTCTGGTACTTCCATCTTCACCCAGTCTTCTTCTGGGTTCAGAGCCTTCATTCATATTAATTGGCTGGGCTAGGATGACTTAAATCTTATGCATGTACATGGTAGTTATTGGGCCTGGCACAAAAGCAAGCTGAGACAGTACACTGAGCTGCACATATGCCAATCACTGTACACAGGCAGAAAAAAGTGCTGACAGGCAGGTAGAAGAATCTTTGACAGAAGAGACATACACAGTTTCTTCTGTCAGAGAAAGGCCTACTTGTCAGCAATTTTTATAAATCCAGTTTTAATTCTGCTTTAAGGCTTTTTTGAAGCATTTTATTTGAAAGATTTGTGTATTTTTAATGTTGCCCTTGAAACTACATAATAAGACCTTCTCCCTGCAGTATTTAAAAACACTTTGTTTGCATGGGTTCATGCCCCGATAGTAGTGCTCAACTCTCCTTGCATTTTTGTTATAGTAGATTGTCTATTAGCTCTACAAATGAGCAGTACTTGCCCCCGATAATAGGCGTGCGCACAGGGTGTGCCAGGTGTGCCTGGGCACACCCTAATCACCCTATGTGGTACAGATTCACCGTGTTTAAAAGCCTGATATTTCACCAAAGCCCCTGGCTTGGCTCCTGAACAAATTGTAAAAGAATTATAGAAAAAAATTGTAAAAAACAAAAAATAAAATAATAATTGTAAAAACTACTGATACCAACCACTGTCCTACTGACACCAATCTCTGCCCTACTGACACCATCCACTATCCTACTGACACCAATCTCTGCCCTACTGACACCATCCACTATCCTACTGACACCAATCTCTGCCCTACTGACACCATCCACTATCCTACTGACACCAATCTCTGCCCTACTGACACCATCCACTATCCTACTGACACCAATCTCTGCCCTACTAACACCAATCTCTGCCCTACTGACACTGTCCACTGTCCTACTGACACCAATCTCTGCCCTACTGACACCATCCACTGTCCTACTGACACCAATCTCTGCCCTACTTACACCATCCACTGTCCTACTGACACCAATCTCTGCCCTACTGACACCATCCACTGTCCTACTCACACCAATCTCTGCCCTACTGACACCATCCACTGTCCTACTGTTACCAATCTCTGCCCTTCTGACACCGTCCACTGTCCTACTGACACCAATCTCTGCCCTACTGACACCATCCACTGTCCTACTGACACCAATCTCTGCCCTACTGACACCGTCCACTGTCCTACTGACACCAATCTCTGCCCTACTGACACCGTCCACTGTCCTACTGACACCAATCTCTGCCCTACTGACACCATCCACTGTCCTACTCACACCAATCTCTGCCCTACTGACACCATCCACTGTCCTACTGTTACCAATCTCTGCCCTTCTGACACCGTTCACTGTCCTACTGACACCAATCACTGCCCTACTGACACCATCCACTGTCCTACTGACACCAATCTTTGCCTTACTTACACCATCCACTGTCTTACTGACACCAATCTCTGCACTACTGATACCGTCCACTGTCCTACTGACACCAATCTCTGCCCTACTGACACCATCCACTGTCCTACTGACACCAATCTCTGCCCTACTTACAACATCCACTGTCCTACTGACACCAATCTCTGCCCTACTGACACTGTCCACTGTCCTACTGTTACCAATCTTTGCCCTTCTGACACCGTCCACTGACCTACTGACACCAATCTCTGCACTACTGATACCGTCCACTGTCCTACTGACACCAATCTCTGCCCTACTGACACCATCCACTGTCCTACTGACACCAATCTCTGCCCTACTTACACCATCCACTGTCCTACTGACACCAATCTCTGCCCTACTGACACCATCCACTGTCCTACTGACACCAATCTCTGCCCTACTGACACCGTCCACTGTCTTACTGTTACCAATCTCTGCCCTTCTGACACCGTCCACTGTCCTACTGACACCAATCTCTGCCCTACTGACACCATCCACTGTCCTACTGACACCAATCTCTGCCCTACTTACAACATCCACTGTCCTACTGACACCAATCTCTGCCCTACTGACACCGTCCACTGTCCTACTGTTACCAATCTTTGCCCTTCTGACACCGTCCACTGACCTACTGACACCAATCTCTGCCCTACTGACACCGTCCACTGTCCTACTGACACAAATCTATGCCTTACTTACACCATCCACTGTCCTACTGACACAAATCTCTGCCCTACTAACACCATCCACTGTCCTAGTGACACCATCCACTGTCCTACTGACACCAATCTCTGACCTACTGACACCATCCACTGTCCTACTGACACCAGTCTCTGCCCTACTGACACCATCCACTGTCCTACTGACCCCAATCTCTACTCCACTGACACTGTCAGTATTTATATACATGCACACACACAAGTGTGTTTGAGATTTGAGGTGCACACCCTAATGCAATAGGCTGTGCACACCTATGCCCCCGATAGTTGCATCACTGCTAATTTTAGGTTCACCAAATTTTAAACAGAATTATTGAATTTTGCTGAAATTGAACCCAGGCAGATTTGCTCATCTGTAAATAAATGCAACAAATATTTTGAGTCTCGATCTTTAACTCCAATCCATAAAAAAAAAAAAAATCCAAATTTTACAAAATTGGACAGAGTCATGCACATCATTTTTCTTTGTCCTGTGGGCAGCTGTACATCCAGTACCACTGTTTTATAGAATAGATACAGCATAAAATGACAGAACCATTTATCTCAGGTTGTTTACAGCTGTTTCCAGGCTTTTTGGCCAACATGAATGCAAGGGAAAAGTGGCTGTATAAAATAGCACTTTGGTATTTTTTTTTTAATAGTGGAGATGCACAAACAATTGGCCATAAGGGACAAAAACAAATGAATTGCATGTCTTTTCTGTCAGTGCTTATTGCTGTAAAATTTTTGTAACAAAAGTGATGACATCTCAATACAATATAATACGTCAATGTTGTTGATCACAGTCCTATTGTGGAGGACTTTGTGAGCTTTGTGGCTAAAGCCTCGTACACACGGCCGAGATTCTCGTCGAAAAAAACATGTCGTTTTTTTCGACGAGATTCTTGGACAAGAAACTTGTCCCGGCCGAGTGTACAGACGCTCGATTCAAAGAACCCGCGGTTCTTTGAATGGAGCGTATGCAGTGACGTCATCGACTACGACGAGCATGCGCTCGTCACATTCGATGCCGTCGCCGCCATCTTGGTATACCCTACCTATGCCTAGGAAGCTACCGCGCATGCGTCAAATTCATTTTGAACATGCGCGGGCTTCCCGGAGGACAGGTAAGTGTACACACACTCACTTTTCTCGTCGAGAAACAGGCTGACGAGAATCTCGACGAGAAAATAGAGAGCAGGTTCTCTATTTTCTCGTCGAGATTACTTGTCGGTTTTCTTGACGAGAAACCATACACACGAACGAATTTCTCGGCAAGACATCTCTGCCAGCAAGTTTCTTGCTGGTTCTTGCCGAGAAACTCGGGTCGTGTGTACGAGGCCTCACTCTGCCAGAAGATGGCTGGCTATTTAAATTTGAAAAATTGTGTTTAATGATTTGTTTCTCCTACATGTCTATATGCCATAGGGAAATATACTGTATATTTGACATATCATGCCAACACCTAATCTAGAAGTTAGTAACTAATGCAGCGGTGAATCCTGGATAACACTTGACAAATTGCTTTAGTGACAAAACCCCTGTTTGACTTTCCCTAGTCTCAGCTCACACAGAGCAGAATTTCCATGCCGGCATTAATTACAAGCTTGACACAACACAGACTGTAAGCTCCTCCGTGAGTGTGTACTGTGAGGGTGTAATTGGAAATAAAACGCATCTCTTTTAATAGTCTTTTAATTAGCTGTTCAGGTGAACCGTAATTAGAGAGAGGACCATAAATTTCTCCTTCTTTAATAATAAAGAAAAAAAAAATCTGATTCAAGGAATGCAATTTTAATGTAATTAGCTGTAAGGGAAAAAAAATGCAACTTTAATGTGTGGTCAGAGCACTCAACAATGTGTATCAATTAAGAGCTATAGGAGAGACTCTCCCACATTAACCTGCTATTATGGAATGTTTAAGAGCATGCAGAACTCAGTTAACTAATGAGAAGCCTGCACAGATGATACTAATTAATAAAGTACGAAGATGTGACATTCTGTTAGAAGGTATGTGCGCTAACATTCTAACATGTGCTCTGACATTCTGTTGGAAGAGCATTTATGAATAAAAAAAAAATTGTATATACTGTATATATATATACATATATAAATACTGTATATATACTATATTGCCAAAAGTATTGGGAAGCCTGCCTTTACACGCACCTGAACTTTAATGACACCCCAGTCACAGGTGTCCATTTATGGAACTGTGAACAGCAGTGATCCCGAGGATCGCCACTGATCACAGTCCATAAACAGTTTATGAAACAGAGATAATCGGGGGGAGAAGTGTTAGAACATGTTTTCCCGCCGATGATCTCCGCACACAGAGAATTCTCAATGAATGACACAGTAACGAGCAGTTTATGAAGCTGCAATCTCAACACTTCACTGGCGATCTGAGTCAGAATTCACACTCCCCGATTCACCAGCTCAGAGGTGGAGAATCGGGGAGTGAAGAGAGAATCTGGGGGGATCTGAGGAAGAAGGAGGAAGATTTTTAACTTCTTTCTACCTCGTTCAGACCCCCCAAGACTGTAACCATGTCCCCCTGTCATATTTATGTGTATACATATATTCATGAAAAATGAAGGAGTTGCATACTATGGGCGAAATCCAGCTTTGGGTAACCAATCACATCAGATGATCAGTCATTTACAGTATATATGGAGTAGATTGATACATTTTAACATTTTTGGAGGTAATTTTATCCATTGAAAATTAGTAATGTATGCCCTACATTTGAAGATGCAATTTATTGTCACAAACTAAATAGACAGAAGTTAGATAGTTTTATACATGACTATTCCAGACTTGAAGTCTATGGGGTCGAATCTTGATATCCAGTTTTTTTTTTTTGTGGGGCTAGTAAACAAACTATTGCCAACAAAGGCATAGAAAGGTAATTAGCAGACACATGGAAACACGGATATGTTATAGCGGTCAAGGAACTATGCCTATTGGCTATGAATGAACACAGAAACACTCCAAGCATTTTTCTTCTTCCTTTCTTTTTTATTGGTTTAGTTTAAACTGTTATGTCACAAAATAACAAAATTGCTGTAGGATGCTGAGAAGGCATTGATTATATGATGCATGATTTGTCAATGTAAACTCATAGTTTAAAGATGCCTGTTAGATATTTGTCTACATATTTGTCATGCTGTGGCATTCATATCCTTCTGGATTGCATATTATCATGATGTACATTACCTTTATATGGCAATAAAAAAGGCATAGGCACTGCCATGGAGGACGTGAATTAAATGAATTAAAAACATACAGCAGGGAGAGGGCCTTTTATGTAGCTCTGTGGGTAACATTGAAGATACAAACATTCTTTAAATTATAGGTTTAAGGAATGTGCAAGGCAGATCCTGGGCGGATGCGCGGGTTGCACCGCACCCAGGCTCCGTAGAGGGGAGGCGCCAAAGTGCCAGACTGCTCCTCTCCCTCCTTCTCTCCTTGTGTCACACACAGTCACTGATCACCGGTGCTAGCGTAAGGCAGCTGCCTTAGGGCACCAGGAGGGGGGAGGGTGCTGAAGCCAGGGGTGACTGTCCCTGAAGAAAAGTTATGCTGCCACTGACCCCTGCTCTCATCTTTATCTAGTTCAGCACAGGTACAACAGGGCGCACCATGAGAGGCAGCTCAGCCCCCCACCGGGCGATATGGACTTGAGCCGCTGCAACTCCTTCTCCCTCCCAGGTAACAGGCATAAGACTGACTATTTTTTTTTCCGAACACTCGCTGCTTCTTTCCCTCCAGACAGTAGGCTCCAGCCCCTCCAATTAACAAAAGTTACCGCCCACCAGTCCAGCACAAAGATGACAATCGCCCCTGAACTGGTGACACGTGAGATCAGCGTGGAGACAGAGGGATCCCTGCAGCCTCAGTGGAACTTGGAAGGCACACCTTACACCTGAAGTCCGCTCTCTGCTGACATAACTGCTATCAGTCCAGGCACCGTGTCATCACGACAATGGAAGTCTGGATCCACCAGGTGCCTGGACTGACACCTGGCTCAGCCTCTCAGAGAGCCGCTCCCTGCCCCTCCACAGCCAGCACTCCAGTGAGCGAGGAGGTGCAGCGTAGGAGAGCTGTGACTGACAGTCTACAGCTCTCTGCTCATGGAGCTGTGAGGACCGAGCGATCAGCGATGTTTGATCACGTGGTTCTCAGTGTTAGAGGCACCGGGGGACAGATGCAGCATACACCTAGGTAAGTATTAATCAGGAAAACATTTTTTTCCTGTACTTGTATTTTAACTGATCCCATCCGCCCAAACGGAGGAGAACGGATCCCCTTTCATTTGTTTTTGATGGATTGAATCAGATTGGATGTAAACTGACACATGTCCATTTACAACCACCACTCCATAGAGGAGAATGGAGGGTCTGATAGGGTCCAACTGAAAAACTGCCAGGCAAACCTGATTAGACCAGTTGTGTGAAAGAAGCTTAAAGTGCAATGTGATAGATATCAAGACCAATAAATACATGTACATTACAAAGTGCTAGCACAATAAATAATATGCATAAAGCATACATTTCATCAACGCTGTATCCTGGCCCAGGCCTAGGGCAGCACTTTGCAGGGGGGCAGCACGGAAAGAGTCCCTACCGGCTTGTGCTACACTGTTAGTGTAACGCAAGCTTCTTCTAATCTTGACTGTCCTATCATCCTGGACCACAAACCTTCCTGGTTATATCTTCTAAGTCCTCTCCATAAAATTATCAGAAATTTGTGCTTAATATAGAACTATAGGCAACACTTTTTTCTTTCCATTTTGGATAGAGTAAGGGAGGGTTATAGCCCCTGTCAGTTTATTTTTTACCATCCCTGTCCCATTGAAAAGATTTCCCTTCACTTCCTGCCCCATAGCCAAACAGGAAGTGAGAGGAAATCTATGCAAATTAAGGAATCCATTGCCCCCCCCCCAGGCCCTAAGAACTAGTGTTCCCACTCAAAAATTTCAGGGTGGGTCTTAAACATAAAGGGGTGTGGCATTGACAGGAAGGGGTGGGTCATATTTAAATCAGGGGGTGCACAAGTTAGTCAGCCCTAGGGCAGCACAAAACCTAAATACACTACTGCATTTCATACAGCAAGTTCAATAAAATTGTGGCGTGATGAACTTGTGCAGATCCACTGCAAGCTGTTTGCGCTGACTTCAGTGTGTCATCACCAAGATAGAGCACATTCCATTTGCTTATCAAAAAAATGTGACCTCTTAGACCCCCGTTCACACTGGAGTACCTGGTACCAGACCAGACAGAGCAGCATGCGGAATACCTATGCCTAGTACCGGAGCAGACGGAGTGGTGAAAGGCCACTCTTGGGAAAAGGCTACTCTACCTGCAGTGTTGTTTTTGAGCAAAGTGGCTGCAAATATCCAGCAGATGACAAACGCATGTCACCTCATAGGTTTAAGAGGTCATGTTTTTTGGTAAGAAGATGGTATGTGCTCTGTCTTGGTAATGGTACACTGAAGTCAGTGCAAACAGCTTGCAGTTGATCTGCACATGTTTATCATGGCAAGATTTTATTGAACTTTTTGTATGCAATGTATGTTTTATGCATATTATTTATTGTGTTAGCACTTTGGAAGGTACTGTAACCACTTCAGTACCGGGCAGATAACACCCACTTCCTGCCCAAGCCAATTTTCAGATATCAGCGCTGTCACACTTTGAGTGACAATTGCAACACTGTACCCATATGAAATTTTTATCATTTTATTCACACAAATAGCGCTTTCTTTTGGTGGTATTTGATCCCCACTAAGGTTTTTTATTTTTTTCAAAAATGAAAAAAGACTAAATGTTTAAAAAAAAATTAATCTTAGTTTCTTTTATAAAATTTTGCAAATGAGTAATTTTTCTCCTTCACTGATGTGCACTGATGGACACTGATAGGCTGCACTGACAGGCTGCACTGGTAGGCTACACTGATGGGCACTGATAGGTAGTGTTGATAAGGTGGCATTAATGGGTATTGATGGGGCGATTGGACACAGCTGATCACATGGGAAAGGACCGCTGTGATTGGCCCTTTATTGCGATCTGTGAACTCTGCTGGCTCTGATGTAAAAGGGGCTCTGAGAACCTTGATTGTAAGGCAGAAATGTTGGGGACTTTGATGTAAGTGACAGCAGGAGATCCGTGCTCTGTGTGATTCATCCAGGAACACTAATAGCCTGCAATTGGTGGGCACTGGCAGGCTGCAATTGGTGGGCATTGGTAGGTTACAATTGGTGGGCACAGATAAGTCTGCAATTGGTGGTCACTGGTAGGCTGCAATTGGTGGGCACTGATAAGGCTGCATTTGATGGGCACTGGTAGGCTGCATTTGATGGGCACTAGTGAGGCTGAATTGATCTCTTGTATCATGTCCGCAGTCTCTGACCAACTCTTGTAGTATGTTTGCAGTTTCTGACCATCTCCTGCACTATGTCTGCAGTCTCTGACCATCTCCTTTATCATGTCTGCAGTCTCTGACCATCTCTTGTATCATTTCTGCAGTCTCTGACCATATCTTGTATCATGTCTGCAGTCTTTGACCATCTCCTGTATCATGTCTGCAGTCTCTGACCATCTCCTTTATCATGTCTGCAGTCTCTGACCATCACTTGTATCATGTCTGCAGTCTCTGACCATCTCCTATATCATGTCTGCAGTCTCTGCAGTTGGCTTTCCCTAACCAGCTCCAACACACAGACAATATGGCTGCTGGAAGCCCACTCTTTTATAGTAAGGGGCCTGGCTTGTCTATTCTATAGGATTATTAGCTATCTGACCAGGGACAAGTATTATATGCAATGCATTATAGATTCAGGCATACATTTCTTATCATAAATTCAAAGTTTTCTGCCTTGAACCCAAGGTGGTTCAGAACACAAACCTCATCCCTAGTAAAGACCTATTTCTAGAATGTAATTACTAATTTCTGATTGTTCTATGGTAAATGAATGTGTAATTCTGCGTACACACGATCATTATTCACGGCGGTTAAAAAAACGCCGTGAATAATGTAATTTAAAATGGGGGAACAGATTGTTCCCCACACACGGTCGTTTTTCACGTCATTTTTTCTCTTAACGAGAAAAATGACCGTCTGTGGGCTCCGCGGCAGTGTTTCCCTATGGGAAACACTGCCGCGGAAAACATGTCGAAAAAACGACGAGAAAAATTAGAACATGTTCTAATTTTTCTCGTCGTTTTTAATGCAGTTTTTCTCGTCGAGAAAAACGACAGAAAGCCCACAGACTATCGTTTTTCTCGTCGAATGGGAAAAATTACGTTTTTTTCAACGAGAAAAACGGCCGTGTGTACGCGGCATAAGGATAGTTCTGGTGTCGGCTGAAGTTATCCATCTTTTTTAGTAATGTTAGTCTAAAAGTTATTTCCATGATACCTCACCCTTTGGTGCGTTTTTTGACTGCTTGGTTTTACATTACATTACTTTCTACTCTTTGGTGCAAAAAAAGAAGAAAATGATAGGATGATCAATAAACACCTTAGAAGTTAGAGCATGTCTGTTGTAATAATTTTGTGCCTGCACAAAGACTTTATTGAAATAGATTGGATTTTCCTTTGTATGGTTTTCAAATGACTTCTCTTGACCATCATGACCATCCTGGCTGGAAAAAACCCAAAAGGAATCTGGATATTGTGGCATTTTATCAACATAGAAATCTGTGAATATTATGTATAGCTTATATGTACAAGACAGACATTTAGTTTAGTGGTTCTAAAAAAATTTAAGCAACACTGTCACAAGCATGATGTATGTTTGTGTGTTTAAGTACATTCTTCTTTCTGCTGTATGTAAGTCCTAATTTAATTACTCTTTTCTCAAGCTGGATGTTATCTTTCTATGTATTCTGATGACATTATTTACTCATTTTAGACTGTCATTTAGTTAATTAACCATTAGCTTTCTGCATTGCAGGTGTCTATTACACTCAGTTTCACAGTTAATTGTCTGCAGATGTGAGATCTTTGATTCCAACTTCGTTTTGCATTTGCATTGTTTGTCATGAATTAAGATGTGACATGTGCAATGGATTTGCTGTGGATGCAGCTCTAGGCTGAATGATGATTGAAAAACACACAATGGGTATGAGTTACTAAAGGTAAACAGGCTGTTCAGTTTGCCAGGGAAGTTGCACTTTGCAAGGGAATTTGCACAAGGGTTTAGTGAATGTGGTGAAGCTCTGCTGACCTCCATCATCTGATCATGCAAGCAGAAATTTTATTTTTTATTTTCCTTGCATGCGATTGGATACTCTTTGTAAAGTAAACTTTACCACATTCACTAAGCTCTGGGAAAAGTTCCCTTGCAAAGTGCCAATTCCCTTGCAAAGCAAACAGCATATTTGCCTTAAGTAAATCAATCCAACCCTACAGTAAATCAAGCCATAATTGTCCTTTGTATTTCCAATATGGCCACCACAAATATTGCCCATCGATATGTTCCTCAACGGTCCCTGTGTGGCTGTAGGAAGACAAATCAACAACAAATATGGTGTTCTCTGCGTGCCAACTTCTCTCTGGATGTCACTTCCCTGACATTAGTATCTGATCCTGTAAGCAGAAAATAACTATTCCAACTTGTGGGGAAGATTAGTTGATCTTTTAAGCTTCTCCGAACTTATTTTTATTGACAATGCTGTGCTCATACCTCATACGAAGGAGGTGCTTCAGAAACTGATCTCCTTGTATTGGCATGCACAGTATTTGGTTCACAATTAGTCTGAGGAGCATGTGTGTCAGTGCCCAGAATGCCAGTCAGTCATGTTCTGTTAAGAATGTTTAAAAATTCACTTATCTTACATAATTGATCCCTACCAATTAGTTCTTAGATAATAAGATTGGTAGATGAATTAGGGAGGCAGAAACAGCAATGGCCAACCTTGCATAAAGGGCCAAGAGCAATTGGCTAGTTCGGTGAACACCAGGTTGTGTATTTTGAAAGGCTTGTTTCCTTTAAATGCTCTACCGCAATGAACATGGACCACCTACATGCACTGATAGTGCCATCTCAACAAGTTTCATAAGCAATGCTTGATTATATTCGAATTACCACACAGAAGGATTGCATTCCTCACAGTGAAATGCTGGCTAATGCAGATATGACTAATATGTTCTCTGCCCTAGGATAATGATATCTCCATTATCTTGGACATGAGTGGTGCATAAAGGATAGTCCTTAAGGATATTCTCTATGGGCAATTTACAGCTGATACCAGACATGTTGGACACCTACAATCTGGTTAAAGGATGTCAATAAACGGGACATGAAAGCATTAATGAGCAACCCAGATGCCTGGTGGCAGTGGTAGATGATTAAGATGACTTTGTTGATAAATTGGAGTTATGCAAGTAAAGAAAAAAAAAGTAATTTGTTGTATAGAGGTAAGTAAGAGAACACCTCTTTCTTTTCCTGCTTTTTATATATACCCTGCTATATAGACTAGTCTTCCAGAATTAGATTTTTTACCGGTCCTGTAACATGAGTTCTAAAAAGCGACTGAACTACAGAGTATACAAAATTGGGTGTATTCCTGCGCTACTATGGAGAGGGCTAGCTAGTGATATAAAACTGCTGCAAGCACCAGGGGGGGTCAGATCATACCCAGGGAAATTAAGTGTATAAAGAGGGGGGTGGTGCTGCGCTGTTTAGTGAAATAAATTAAGTGAAATTCTTATAAAACTTTGTGTGAGATAATAAAACAAATGCAAATAAATAATTATTGCAAAACGCACATAAAATAGCAAGATCTTCCAAGATGTGAAAAACGCACAATAAATAATCTTCAAGTGGTGACCATAAAATACTATCTTCTAAAATAGTAAACAATGTGCAACAGGTCTAAACACTGTGTCAAGAAATCAAGATTGTGCAAATCGCAAAATAAATAATGAACTGTGACAGTAAATCATAGACAATGAAATCAAAAATGTGAAATGCAAAGCATACGTGCAACCAGTGCAAAAGATGCATAAACGCATAAATCAATCCGAGAGGATGTTGCACTTTAAAAGGTGCACGGTGCGACAGGTCTCTGAATATCCTCACGAGCTAGGATAAACAGGTGAATTGTAACATGCGTCTTTAAATTATAAATGTTGCAGGGCGATCGCACAGAAAATTGCAAAAGCGATCGCACAAAAAATTGCAGTATATACGACTATATCAAGTGCAAGTAGAGTTCATTTGGTCAATCGTGAATGGTGAAAAAAGAAAGCAGTTCATTTATCCTGTGCAGGAAGTGCAGTGATGCATGGAACGCAGGAGGGCCGAGGGGGGGGGGGGGGGTGGTTGTGTGATGGTAATATCGTATTCCTCTTCCTGTGCTGGTGCACTCCGGTGGTGGTGACTTTTTGGTAAAGGTGGCCTCTTACCTGTAGGTAGAGAGGTAACAGCATGTAGCAAACAAGATGCTCTGTGTTCCTCTTGCCTGGTTCCTATAGGGGTCCGTGTGTTGTTTGGGATGGTTGTCTCCTAATAGCTGGATGCTGGGGTAATTGGGGTTTCCCTCTGGAGTATGCACTCATATGCCAGCCATTGTATAAGTAGAAATGAAGAGGGAAGATACTATATAGTGTAGTAGGTTTTTAAAACATTTATTGTTCAACACGTTAAAAATAGTGGTATTCACATTTGGCAGTAACACAATGTAAAAGACTCCACGAGCTGCAAGCTCGTCTGCTGAGCGTCACTTCTAGTTCCTAGATTCATCTCTACGCGTGGCATCACGGTCACGTGACTTCATCAGGAGATGGACACCCTAGGTTTATACTCCAGTCAATAAGTTTTCCCATTTTTTTATGGTAAAATTTGGTGCCTCTGCGTATATTCGGGTCGGCTTATACTCGAGTATATACGGTACTTTCTTTCATTGCCACACTATAATACTTACAAAATGACAGAACCCCTTTGGGTCGTGTTATATATCACTTTGAGCCCACATGTGGCCACTTTCATTCACAGAATGCCTGAGAAAAATAATGAACTAAGAGCCTTTTTTTTTGTACCTAACACAGGAAGCTCTATAACCAGCCCCAATACACAAAAGGGACACCCGACATATAACATATTCCTTATCTCATTTTACTCATTTTTATATAGCTAATATGGCCCTTTTCCAAGCACAGTTTTACATTCTTATTTCATTAACAAAATACTTTGGAAAGTCAAAGTTCCCAATCAAATTGGTTCTTTCATGTCCATTTAGAATATCATGCTGCCTCTAATCTCTGCAGGCTAATCTTCCTAATGGTCACATTTATGTTTTATCTCTGTAGTAAATAATTTCTTGGATTTGTTGTTTCCAAACTGTACATTGAACTATACAAAATATGTCATAAATACCGCAATGCTTTCAAATTAAGCTAAGTACATAAGTATATTGATGACAGCATAGCTGGCTTGTCAGTGTACATCTTAAAGGAATCTCACAAATACAGCCGACAGGAAATAACTTGGACGGCAGGTCACTAACTGTTGTGTCAGCATCTATTACATTTTTCTATTGCCATCGATAGATTCAGTCAGAGAGGTTCCATCCCATAATCCCTTGCGTATAAACACATTATCTGTAGCCCTAGGAGCCAGTGTCAGAATGGATGTTGTATATTACTAGTTTTACAGTGGGATATAGGCCATTGTGATTTGTACATCACATAACCTCATCTATTTACTGTCTTCTTTAGTTTCTAGTGCTCCTCTTACAATTCTTTGTTGTGCACCATAACACATTTATGTATAACAATGTAAGCAAAGATATATGGGTTAACATAATCCAAACTGTAAATTTCAAAAATGTATAAAGGAGAGGGAACTCCAAATTTTATTTTACTGCAGACACATTTAGCAAAAACAAAAACAAAAACAAAAACAAAAAAAAAACAATAAATGAACGTAGTTATGCATTTAAAAACAAAAGTATTGAATGCATTTTTCAAAACAAGCATTGCAAGTACTTGAACCTTGGAAATCTCCTAATCTCATGGACAGAAGCAATTAGACTAGGTTGGAGGGGCAGCACTAAAGGCCATTCAGTATGTTGAAGAGTATATGTAATTACAAAGAACAGGAAGAGAGGGTAAAATGATGAGCTCATCAGTATCCTGCTCTTTCCTCACAGTCCAATCACATGCTGGGAGCAGGAAGGTGACCAGACTTTATTACTTAACCACTTAAGCCCCGGACCATTTTGGGCCATTAGGACCAGGCCTGTTTTTGGGATTCGGCACTGCGCTGCTTTAACTGTAAATTGTGCGGACATGCAATGTTGTACCCAAATGAAATTTGCGTCCTTTTCTTCCCACAAATAGAGCTTTCTTTTAATGGTATTTGATTGCCTCTGCGATTTTTATTTTTTGCGATATAAACAGAAAAAGACCGAAAATTTTGAAAAAAAATTATATTTTCTACTTTTTGTTATAAGAAAAATCGAATAAACTCAATTTTAGTCATACATTTAGGCCAAAATGTATTCAGCCACATGTCTTTAGTAAAAAAAATGTCAATAAGCGTATATTTATTGGTTTGCGCAAAAGTTATAGCGTTTACAAACTAGGGTACATTTTCTGAAATTTACACAGCTTTAAATTTATGGCTGCCTATCTCATTTCTTGAGGTGCTAAAATGGCAGGGCAGTACAAAACCCCCCCAAATGACCCCATTTTGGAAAGTAGACACCCCAAGGAAATTGCTGAGAGGCATGTTGAGCCCATTGAATATTTTTTTTTTGTCCCAAGTGATTGAATAATGACAAAAAAAAAAAAAAAATTACAAAAAGTTGTCACTAAATGATATATTGCTCACACATGCCATGGTTATATGTGGAATTGCACCCCAAAATACATTCTGCTGCTTCTCCTGAGTACGGGGATACCACATGTGTGGGACTTTTTAGGAGCCTAGCCACGTACGGGACCCCGGAAACCAAGCACCGCCTTCAGGATTTCTAAGGGCGCAAATTTTTGATTTCACTCCTCACTACCTATCACAGTTTCGAAGGCCATAAAATGCCAAAATAGCACAAAACCCCCCCAAATGACCCCATTTTGGAAAGTAGACACCCCAAGCTATTTACTGAGAGGCATGTTCAGTCCATGGAATATTTTATATTTTGCCACAAGTTGCGGGAATATGACAAACTTTTTTTTTTTTGCACAAAGTTGTCACTAAATGATATATTGCTCACACATGCCATGGGCATATGTGAAATTACACCCCAAAATACATTCTGCTGCTTCTCCTGAGTACGGGGATACCACATGTGTGGGACTTTTTGGGAGCCTACCGCGTACGGGACCCCAAAAACCAAGCACCGCCTTCAAGGTTTCTAAGGGCATAAATTTTTGATTTCACTCCTCACTACCTATCACAGTTTTGAAGGCCATAAAATGCCAAGATGGCACAAAACCCCCCCAAATGACCCCATTTTGGAAAGTAGACACCCCAAGCTATTTGCTGAGAGGCATGTTGACCCCATTGAATATTTTTTTTTGTCCCAAATGATTGAATAATGACAAAAAAAAAATGTACAAAAAGTTGTCACTAAATGATATATTGCTCACACATGCCATGGTTATATGTGGAATTGCACCCCAAAATACATTCTGCTGCTTTTCCTGAGTACGGGGATACCACATGTGTGGGACTTTTTGGGAGCCTAGCCGCGTACAGGGCCCCAAAAACCAAGCACCGCCTTCAGGATTTCTAAGGGCGTAAATTTTTGATTTCACTCCTCACTACCTATCACAGTTTCGAAGGCCATAAAATGCCAAAATAGCACAAACCCCCCCAAAATTACCCCATTTTGGAAAGTAGACACCCCAAGCTATTTGCTGAGAGGCATGTTGAGTCCATGGAATATTTTATATTTTGCCACAGGTTGCGGGAATATGACAAACTTTTTTTTTTTTGCACAAAGTTGTCACTAAATGATATATTGCTCACACATGCCATGGGCATATGTGAAATTACACCCCAAAATACATTCTGCTGCTTCTCCTGAGTACGGGGATACCACATGTGTGGGACTTTTTGGGAGCCTAGCCGCGTACGGGACCCCAAAAACCAAGCACCGCCTTCAAGGTTTCTAAGGGCATAAATTTTTGATTTCACTCCTCACTACCTATCACAGTTTTGAAGGCCATAAAATGCCAAGATGGCACAAAACCCCCCCAAATGACCCCATTTTGGAAAGTAGACACCCCAAGCTATTTGCTAAGAGGCATGTTGACCCCATTGAATATTTTTTTTTTGTCCCAAATGATTGAATAATGACAAAAAGAAAAAAAAAATGTACAAAAAGTTGTCACTAAATGATATATTGCTCACACATGCCATGGTTATATGTGGAATTGCACCCCAAAATACATTCTGCTGCTTTTCCTGAGTACGGGGATACCACATGTGTGGGACTTTTTGGGAGCCTAGCCGTGTACAGGGCCCCAAAAACCAAGCACCGCCTTCAGGATTTCTAAGGGCGTAAATTTTTGATTTCACTCCTCACTACCTATCACAGTTTCGAAGGCCATAAAATGCCAAAATAGCACAAACCCCCCCCAAATTACCCCATTTTGGAAAGTAGACACCCCAAGCTATTTGCTGAGAGGCATGTTGAGTCCATGGAATATTTTATATTTTGCCACAGGTTGCGGGAATATGACAAACTTTTTTTTTTTTTGCACAAAGTTGTCACTAAATGATATATTGCTCACACATGCCATGGGCATATGTGAAATTACACCCCAAAATACATTCTGCTGCTTCTCCTGAGTACGGGGATACCACATATGTGGGACTTTTTGGGAGCCTAGCCGCGTACGGGACCCCAAAAACCAAGCACCGCCTTCAAGGTTTCTAAGGGCATACATTTTTGATTTCGCTCCTCACTACCTATCACAGTTTTGAAGGCCATAAAATGCCAAGATGGCACAAAACCCCCCCCAAATTACCCCATTTTGGAAAGTAGACACCCCAAGCTATTTGCTGAGAGGCATGTTGAGCCCATTGAATATTTTTTTTTTTGTCCCAAATGATTGAATAATGACAAAAAGAAAAAAAAATGTACAAAAAGTTGTCACTAAATGATATATTGCTCACACATGCCATGGTTATATGTGAAATTACACCCCAAAATACATTCTGCTGCTTCTCCTGGGTAGGGGGATACCACATGTGTGGGACTTTTTGGGAGCCTAGCCGCGTACGGGACCCCAAAAACCAAGCACCGCCTTCAAGGTTTCTAAGGGCATAAATTTTTGATTTCACTCCTCACTACCTATCACAGTTTTGAAGGCCATAAAATGTCAAAATAGCCCAAAACCCCCACAAATGACCCCATTTTGGAAAGTAGACACCCCAAGCTATTTGCTGAGAGGCATGGTGAGTATTTTACAGCTCTCATTTGTTTTTGAAAATTAAGAAAGACATTTTTTTTTCTTTTTTTTTTCTTTTTTTACATTTTCAAAACTTTGTGACAAAAAGCGAGATCTGCAAAATACTCAACATACCTCTCAGCAAATAGCTTGGGGTGTCTACTTTCCAAAATGGGGTCATTTGGGGGGGTTTTGTGCCATCTGGGCATTCCATGGCCTCCGAAACTGTGATAGGCAGTGAGGAGTGAAATCAAAAATTTACACCCATAGAAATCCTGAAGGCGGTGCTTGGTTTTTGGGGTCCCGTACGCGACTAGGCTCCCAAAAAGTCCCACACATGTGGTATCCCCGTACTCAGGAGAAGCAACAGAATGTATTTTGGGGTGTAATTCCACATATGCCCATGGCATGTTTGAGCAATATATAATTTAGTGACAACTTTTTGTACATTTGTTTTTTTTTTGGTCATTATTCAATCACTTGGGACAAAAAAAAAAAATTCAATGGGCTCAACATGCCTCTCAGCAAATAGCTTGAGGTGTCTACTTTACAAAATGGGGTCATTTGGGGGGGTTTTGAACTGTCCTGGCATTTTATGCACAACATTAGGAAGCTTATGTCATACATCATCCACTCTTCTAACCACTTGAAGACAAAGCCCTTTCTGACACTTTTTGTTTACATGAAAAAAAAAAAAATTTTGCAAGAAAATTATGTTGAACCCCCAAACATTATATATTTTTTTAAAGCAAAGGCCCTACAGATTAAAATAGTGGGTGTTGCATTTTTTTTTTCCACACAGTATTTGCGCAGCGATTTTTCAAACGCATTTTTTGGGGGAAAAACACACTTTTTTTATTTTTAATGCACTAAAAAACACTATATTGCCCAAATGTTTGATGAAATAAAAAAGATGATCATAGGCCGAGTACATGGATACCAAACACGACATGCTTTAAAATTGCGCACAAACGCGCAGCGGCGACAAACTACATTCATTTTTAAAAGCATTTAAAAGCCTTTACAGGTTACCACGTTAGATTTACAGAGGAGGTCTACTGCTAAAATGACTGCCCCCGATCTGACCTTTGCGGTGATACCTCACATGCATGATGCAATTGCTGTTTACATATGACGCTAGACCGACGCTTGCGTTCGCCTTTGCGCAAGAGCAGGGGGGGACAGCGGTGCTTTTTTTTTTTTATTATTTATTTGGCTTTTTTATTTTATTTTTAAACTGTGCCTTCCATATTTTATTTTTTTACCATTTTTATCGTTATCTCAGGGAATGTAAATATCCCCTATGATAGCAATAGGTAGTGACAGGTACTCTTTTTTTGAAAAAAATTGGGGGGTTAGACCCTAGATCTTTCCTCTGCCCTCAAAGCATCTGACCACACCAAGATCGGTGTGATAAAATGCTTTCCCAATTTCCCAATGTCGCTTTTTATATCCGGGGGGGGACATTCCCTCCCACTGCTTGTAAAAGCAGTCTAGAGGCTAATTATCTGCTAGAATTGCTTTTACATGAAAGCCGGCCGCTGGCTGAAAAGAATGATACCAAGATGATACCTAAACCCGCAGGCATCATTCTGGTATAAACATTCAAAGTCCAGCAACATACCAGTACGTTGCTGGTCCTTGTTGGACATGTATTGTAATCTTTTTTTTCATACAGCCTATTGGCTGAACGAAAAAAAGAGATTGATTGGTGGGTATGCCCACCATTAGAATACCTCCCTTCATCCACCCACTTCTAATGATGGGCATATATGCCGAAGCATGGGGGCATCCTCCCGCAAAAAAGTTATGCCGCGTACACACGGTCAAGCCTTCGTCGGAATTTCGACCGTATGTACGCGGCATAAAAGGTTATGCCGCGTACACACGGTCGGACTTTTCCACGGGCAAGCCTCCATTGGAATTTCGACCGTATGTACGCGGCATTAGGAGCAAAATCGCTCCTCCGCCCCTGCTGCCCCCATGCTTCGACATATATGCTCTTTTTTTAACTGTGGTGGTGAAATCACCTCCTACAGCGTTGGAGTCACGGCTTTATGTATCGTGGGAGCAAACGCTGTTGCTGTCAAGATAAATAGATCCGCGCTGCAACTGAATGGCATACCTGCTAAGCAAATGGTGGTTAACATTAAAACAAAGTAACATTACAGTACAACAGTAAGACCTTACCATGCCATACCTGCAAAGCAAATACCAAAACAAAACCTAGTAAAAAATAAAAAAATGTTTTAACGCAACCTGTGCCTAAAATATATATATGCCGAAGCATGGGGGCATCCTCCCGCAAAAAAGTTATGCCGCGTACACACGGTCGGAATTTTCCACGGGCAGGCCTCCGTCGGAATTTCGACCGTATGTACGCGGCATTAGGAGCAAAATCGCTCCTCCGCCCCTGCTGCCCCCATGCTTCGGCATATATGCTCTTTTTTTTAACTGTGGTGGTGAAATCACCTCCTACAGCACTGGAGTCACGGCTTTATGTATCGTGGGAGCAAACGCTGTTGCTGTCAAGATAAATAATTCCGCGCTGCAGTTGAATGGCGCACCTGAAAACAAAAAATTACATACCTGAAAAGCAAGCATGATAAAACATTGCAGAATAGAATACAGTAAAAAAGAGCAGAACAATAGAGAGAAAATAGAGAGAGAGAGAGAACAATAAAACGACAACTATTTTTGGTTTTTTTATTTTATATTTTTTTTGTGTTTTGTTTTTTACGTTTTTTTTGTTCTTTTTTACACTTTTTTTTGTAACTTTACAACTGTAATGGTTCGGGTCTCTCAAAATGTAATGGCATCTTGGGAGACCCTGTGTAAGTGTGTCCTTGTCTGTGAAATGCTGTACCCTACGCTAAAACTTCACTTTTGAGTGGTAGCGTTCAAAACATTCACCTTGGCAAAGACCAGGCTTGTCAGGACAGAGTGGACAAAAACTACGGGTGTCACGCCTAAATCCGCGCTTGCTACAGACACGACATCTTTTTTGGGGGTGGCTTTGGGTAGGGGTACTCGGGAGGACATACGAATAATGCCTCTCATGCAGCCGGCTTACTGCATTTGGTTGGGGATGGTGAGGTGCAGAACAGCCTGGATACAGGAGTTCTGTGACTATCTCATTCTGGAATTTTAGAAGAGATAACGTCCCACCTGAAGCTCTGTATAGCACATGAGCGTTCAGCAAAGCCAATTGGAATAATGATAGAGACACTTTTTTGTACCAGCGTCTCGCCTTACGGTCAATTAGATACGGCGCCATCAACTGGTCGTTGAGGTCCACCCCTCCCATATTTTGGTTATATTCGTGGACACAGAGGGGTTTCTCCACAACACCAGTCGCCGTACGAATTTGGACTGTCGTGTCTGCATGAAGGGAGGTAAGAAGGAAAACATTCTTATTGTCCCTCCACTTCATAGCGAGCAAGTTATTACACTTCAAGCAGGCTCTCTCCCCCAGCCTAAGATGGGCATCTACAAGCCGCTGGGGAAAGCCCCGGCGATTAGGTCGCACGGTGCCACATGCTCCAATCTGATGATCAAACAAGTGACTAAACAGTGGCACGCTCGTGTAATAATTGTCCACATACAAGTGGTACCCCTTTCCGAATAAGGGTGACACCAAGTTCCACACTATCTTGCCAGCGCTCCCTATGTAATCCGGGCAGTTGACCGACTCAATCTGACTGACTTTTCCCTCATAAACCGTAAAGTTCACTACATAGCCTGTTGCCCTGTCACAGAACTTGTAGAGCTTGACCCCGTATCTGGCATGCTTGCTGGGAAGGTACTGCTTGAAAGACAAGCGGACAGAAAATTTAATCAGGGACTCATCAACGCAGACAACTTGATCGGGAGTAAACAAGGCTGCAAAACGTTCGTTGAAGTGGTTTATGAGGGGCCGAATTTTATAGAGCCGGTCGTATTCAGGGTCCCCACGTGGACGACAAAGTTCATTGTCGTTGAAGTGCATGAACCGCAAAATCTGCTCGTATCGTGCCCTGGACATGGAGGCAGAGAACACGGGCATGTGGTCAATTGGGTGCGTGGACCAATAAGCACGCAATGACGGAAATTTATGTGTGCCCATGTTGAGGGAAAGGCCCAGAAAGGTCTTAAATTCGGAAACCGTAATTGGTTTCCAATTTCTGGCAATTTTAGGCAACTGGGGGTTAGCGGCGATAAATTGACCAGCATATAAATTACTCTGGTCCACAATAGATCTATAGAGATCTTCCGTGAAAAACAGCGAATAAAAATCAATTGGAATAAAATCAGCTGTTTCCACCTGAATACCGGGTTGGGCAGTGAATGGGGGAAGTACGGGTTCTGCAGAAGTGGTGGGGACCCAATCAGGATAGGCGAATTCTGCAGGAAGGGCAGTATGGGCACGACGGGCCTGCCTTTGTCTTCTTGGTGGCAGCGGGACACTACTTGTGCTTGCCACCTCGCCAGCTTGAACTGCACTTCTGGGACTCGCCACGTCACCAAGTGTTACTGCAGTGCTGGATGTACGTCCAGGCTGTACTAGGCCGCTGGTGCTTGCCAGTTCACCAGAAGGAATAGCGGCGCTAGTACTACTCTGCTCCATGATACGAGAGACCTGCGGTTCTTGCTCCTCAACAACCTCAGAAGATCGGGATCGGGTACACCTGACCTTAGCAGGGACCTCAACTTCGTCGTCAGAGCTATCTGACGTGGGGCCGCTGACGTCACTGTCTTCTACGGGAAGATATTCTGAGCCTGAATCTGACAGATACGTGACCTCCTCTTCACTATCTGTCATGCTCAGAATCTCGTAGGCCTCTTTACTAGTGTACCTTCGTCTTGCCATTTTGGGCTCTAAATTTAGGGGTACACTAGTAAGATTCACAGGAAAAAAAGCACCTGACTGTCGTCAGCAAATATATCAAACGCTACAAAAAAACTGTTAGCGATCGCAGGGATCAGGCCTGTCTCTGCGAACGCTGCAGTTATGTGTGTTGTGTTTGGTAAGTGACAGTGATCGATCGATACTGCACTTGGGTGGGCTGGGCTGGGCTGGGCGGAGGGGCTAAACGCAGGCGCTAGCAGGTATC
Organism: Rana muscosa; assembly: GCA_029206835.1. Lineage (NCBI taxonomy): Eukaryota > Metazoa > Chordata > Amphibia > Anura > Ranidae > Rana > Rana muscosa. Next base: position 832,649,377 of record CM055122.1, read on the forward strand.
TGGGCTGATCCCGCTAACACTGCGTTTTTGGGAACCCTAAACCGCTGGGGATGCTAGTATAGATCTGATCAGATACTATACCACTAAGGGGGGTGTATGCTTTGCGCGTGGGTGTTAGCGTTACTGGCACTAACCTAACACTGCCTGGGGCGACGCAGACCCTCTCTGGCGCTAAAATCTAATTGATCTCACCCGCCGGGCGATCAGGGGGGTTAAACCTTTATTGGGTTATATAGGGCGGGTGCCCTGATGCTATAAAAAGCAAACTAATCAACCAGCGTCACCTGTAACCTTTATATGGTGATCACTGGTGAAAGGGTTAACTAGGGGGAATCAGGGGGTTAAAACCTTTATTAGGTTAAATATGGGGGTACCCGACGCTATATAAAAACCTGACGGGTTACCTAAATAACTAGATAACTTACTGGCTAACCAGTGACACCAGTGACGCTTATACGGCGATCACTGGTGAAAGGGTTAACTCTAGGGGCAATCAGGGGGTTAAAATAATATATGCGGGTACCTGACACTAATAAAAACCTGCGGCGAACCTAAAAAAAAATAACTGCCTATCTAAAACACCAGCGACACGAATACAGCGATCGGAAAAACAATCGCTTAGTGACGCTGAAGTTAGGGGGTGAAAGGGTTACCTGGGGGGTGATCAAGGGGTTAAACCTTTATTAGGGGGGGGTTAGGGGGCTACCCTGGACCTAAAGGGGCCTAATCCTAACTGCCCTGCAACTTTTTACAATCACAGATGACACTAAATGCAGTGATCAGTAAAATAAATGATCACTGCAATCAGTGACACTGTGATTGGGGGCTTTGGGGTGACCTGGGGGGTGATCTGGGGGTGACTGGGGGGTGATTTGTGTGCCTATGTGTACCTACGTGTCAGTGGACTGTTGGAGCACTAACCTCTGTCTTCTCTCCTCGGCGCCGGGAACGAAAAGAGCGCGGCGAGGGAGATGACATCACTTCCTCCAGCCTGTGTTTACATCACATGGCGGAGGAAGCATTTTCATTGGCCGGGAGCGATCGCGAGGGGGGGGGGGCGGAATCGAGCGGCCACCCCCTCATGCCTGATCGCTCCCGAACACTTAACGGCCGCTCACTGCAGTGAAGGGGGGTCCGGATGGACCCCCCAACTGCACAAAGGCGATCACGTAGATCTACGTGATTCTGCCTGTCCGTGCCATTCTGCCGACGTAAATCGGCGGTGGGCGGTCGTTAAGTGGTTAAACATCAAGCATGAAAAATTAACAAAGCACATCCCTCTGTAATGTGTACTAGCCAAAATCCAAAGCAGAGTCTGGTTCCTCTCTGATCTCTGATCCCTCTGCTATCTGCATGAGTCACTGAAACGACTCTAAGCCGACACAAAAGCCTCCCCTAGCACACAGCAGGCAACTCATAACCTTGGTTCTGTATATTTTCTATGTCAGCGTTAGTGATGAGCCGAACACCCCCGGGTTCGGTTCGCACCAGAACCCGCGAACGGACCGAAAGTTTGTACGAACATTAGAACCCTATTAAATACAATGGATGCGAACGTTCGAATTCTAAAGTGCTAATTATAACAACTATTATGCATGTTATTGTCCTAAAAAGGGTTTGGGAACCCGGGTTGTGCACCAGGGGACATGTATCAATGCAAAAAGAAGTTTTAAAAACGGTCGTTTTTCGGGAGCAGTCATTTTAATGATGCATAAAGTGAAAAAAAAAAAGTCAAATATTCCTTTAAATATCGTACCTGGGGGGTGTCTAAAGTATGCCTGTGAAGTGCCACGTGTTTCCCGTGTTTAGAACTGTCCCTGCACAAAATGACACTTCTAAAGGAAAAAAAAGCCATTTAAAACTGCTTGCGGCTTTAATGTAATGTCTGGTCCCGGTAATATGGATGAAAATCTTTAAGAAAAATGGCATAGCTACCCCATGACCCCCCCCCCCCACCCCAGCCCATTACCAGCCCCTTTGGGTCTTGTATGGATATTAAGGGGAACCCCGCACATAAAATAAAAAAGGCCCTATATACTCTGAACAGCCGTATACAGGCGGTGCATACAAGACAGGGACTGTAGGTTTGTTCTTATGTAGAATCTGTTTGTAATTTTGAACAGGTACATTGTTTAAGTGTAGCTCCAGCCCAAAAATCTATTTTTAAACTTTTTGGAAAACATAGGTAAGGGTTATCACCCCTGTAACATTTGTTTTGCTGTCTGTGCCCCTGTTCAGAACATTTCACCTCACTTTCCGTCCCAATGACAACTGTTTTTGAAATGTGGTGTTTTTCTTGAAACAAGGATTGGTGATAAAGCATCAGTACAGAGGAGACACCTTTCTCCCATATTTATTCTTACAGGAGAGAATTTTCCTTCCTAGTGGTAGATTTCCTCTCACTTCCTGTTGTCTTCTTGCGTTTGCAAGTAGGAGTCGTTTGTAAGTTGGATGTTTGAAAGTAGGGACCTGCCGTATATACTCTGCAGAAATAGGCCCCTTAGTTGTTGGTGTTGGCACAACACTGTAAGCACTCACAGTTACTCTTGGTTGGTGCTGGAACGCCCTGCTGTCAACTATTATATCAGGAATTTTAATTACATATAATTGTTGAACAGTGGTAGTAAAAATTGGGCCTTTGATGGTGGTGCTGGTGCCACAAGACTGTAAGCCCTGACAGTTACTCTTGGTGGGTGCAGCAATGGGCCCTGCTGTGAATTATTAGATCAAGAATTGTAATTGCATGCCCCTGTTGAACAGGGGCTGAAAAATTGGGCCTTTCGTGGTGGTGGTGGTGGTGGTGGTGTTGCCACAACACTGTAAGCCCTCAGAGTTACTCTTGGTGGGTGCAGGAATGGGCCCTGCTGTGAATTATTAGATCAAGAATTGTAATTACATGCCCCTTTTGAACAGGGGCTGAAAAAATGGGCCTTTCGTGGTGGTGGTGGTGGTGGCGTTGCCACAACACTGTAAGCCCTCAGAGTTACTCTTGGTGGGTGCAGGAATGGGCCCTGCTGTGAATTATTAGATCAAGAATTGTAATTACATGCCCCTTTTGAACAGGGGCTGAAAAATTGGGCCTTTCGTGGTGGTGGTGGTGGTGGCGTTGCCACAACACTGTAAGCCCTCAGAGTTACTCTTGGTGGGTGCAGCAATGGGCCCTGCTGTGAATTATTAGATCAAGAATTGTAATTGCATGCCCCTGTTGAACAGGGGCTGAAAAATTGGGCCTTAGGCACTGGTGGCACAACACTACAACCCCTCACAGATACTGTACTTGTAGCACAGCAATGAGCCCTGTTGCAAAGTATTGCTTCAAAAATTGTAATGACACGCCCCTGTTAAACAGGGGCTGAAAAATTGGGCCTTAGGCACTGGTGCCACAACATTCCAACCCCTCACAGATACTGTACTTGGAGCACAGCAATGAGCCCTATGGCAAATTATTGCTAAAAAAATTGTAATTACACGCCCCTGTAAAACAGGGGCTGAAAAATTGGGCCTTAGCCACTGGTGGCGGCACCCATAAACAAAAATGATCTTCCAAGCTATCATCATCAATCGTATCATTGAGGACTCGGAGGAGGAGGATAGCCAGTCAACATAACAGCACAGGCACTCAGCATCAGCATCAGTCTTGAAGGGATGTGACATGTTAAAATCAATTAGTCTGTTATATCAGCATCAGGTGTGTGGTAGCTGGTGGTGATCCAAGACTGGTTCATCTTGATGAAAGTCAGTCGATCAACCGAGTCGGTGGACAGGCGCACCCTGTGATCCGTGACAAATCCTCCAGCAGCACTGAATGTGCGTTCCGAAAGAACGCTGGATGCAGGACAGGCCAGTAGCTCAATTGTATACTGTGCAAGCTCTGGCCAGTGATCCATCCTCAAGACCCAGTAAGCCAGAGGATTTTCGGTGGGGAAGGTGTCCAAGTCTGACCTTGCCCCTAGATATTCCTGCACCATGTTTATCAGACGCTGGCGATGGTTGCTGGAACCGATCATACTTTGGGGCTGCGGACTAAAGAATTGTCTGAACGCATCGGTCAGACGGCCACCTTCCCCACCGCTCCTTCTTTGACTGGCCGAAGCCTCAGCAACTCGTTGTCCAGGACCAGGAGTTTGTAACCTCCCAGTCTCTGGGAACGCGTTGCACAGACCTTTCTGCAAGGCCTCCCGGAGTTGTCTCATCCTCTGCTCCCTCTGCGACGGTAACATAAGGTCCGCAACCTTACCCTTGTACCGTGGATCAAGGAGAGTGGCCAGCCAGTAATGGTCCCTCTCCTTGATCCGAAGAATACGAGGATCCTTCCGCAGACTTTGCAGGATCAGGGAGGCCATGCAGCGTAGGTTTGCTGAGGCATTCGCTCCGGAGTCCTCTGGGTCACTAAGGACGACATGATCCGCAGCCACCTCCTCCCAGCCACGTACAAGTCCACTGGTTTCTTGGGACTGTAAATCATCCCTAAAAGACTGCTGCTGATGATGCTGAGTGCCAGCCTCCACCTCCATGCTGACACAATCCTCCTCCTCCTCCTCCTCCTCCTCCTCTTCCTGTGCGATGGGTGGGACAGAAGGAACACTGTCTGGGTAAAGGGGGCCTTGAGAGGCAAGGAAGTCCTCCTCTTCCTGCCTCTGTTCTGCCTCAAGTGCCCTGTCCATTATTCCACGCAGCGTGTGCTCCAACAGGTGGACAAGAGGTACAGTGTCACTGATGCATGCACTGTCACTGCTCACCATCCTCGTGGCCTCCTCAAATGGTGCCAGGACAGTGCATGCATCCCTGATCATGCCCCACTGGCGTGGAGAAAAAAAACAAGCTCCCCTGACCCTGTCCTGGTGCCGTAGTCGCACAGGTACTCATTGATGGCCCTCTGCTGCGTGTGCAGCCGCTGCAGCATGGCCAACGTTGAGTTCCACCTGGTGGGCATGTCACATATAAGGCGGTTCTTGGGCAGGTTCAACTCCTTTTGCAGCTCAGCCAGGCGAGCACTGGCATTATAAGATCTGCGGAAATGCACACAGACTTTCCTGGCCTGCCTCAGGACATCCTGTAAGCCCGGGTACCTGCCCAAGAACCGCTGCACCACCAGGTTAAGGACGTGAGCCACACAGGGCACATGGGTCAGTTGTCCCTGTCGGAGGGCGGAGAGGAGGTTGGTGCCATTGTCGCAAACCACCATTCCTGGCTTAAGCTGGCGTGGCGTCAACCACCTCTCGGCCTGGCCCTGCAGAGCAGACAGGACCTCTGCCCCAGTGTGGCTTCTGTCCCCCAAACACACCAGCGCAAGCACGGCATGGCATCTTTTTGCCTGCGTACTTGCGTAGCCCCTTGAACGCCTACGGAGCACCGCTGGTTCCGAGGACAAACCACAGGAAGAGGCCATGGAGGAAGAAGAAGAGGAGGGGGTGGAGGAGAGAGGTGTGTCACAACCAGTAGTAGCATTTTGGAGGCGTGGCGGTGGAACAACCTCCAACACTACTGCACCTTGTCCTGCATCCTTCCCAGCTGCCAAAAGAGTGACCCAATGGGCCGTGAAAGAAAGGTAACGTCCCTGTCCATGCCTGCTGGACCATGAGTCAGCGGTAATATGCACCTTACCGCTGACCGCCCTGTCCAGCGAGGCCAAGACATTGCCTTCCACATGCCGGTAGAGAGCCGGAATAGCCTTCCGTGAGAAAAAGTGGCGTTTGGGAACCTGCCACTGAGGAACCGCATATTGCACAAACTCACGGAAGGGGGCCGAGTCTACCAACTGAAAAGGCAGCAGTTGAAGCGCTAGCAATTTAGCCAAGCTAGCATTCAACCGCTGGGCATGTGGATGGCTGGAAGTGAACTTCTTTCGACGGTCCAGCAGCTGGGGCAGGGAAATTTGCCTGCTAGAATCGGACGTCGGTGTACTGCTAGCAGAGTGGCCGCAAGTACTTGGCTGTGACACACCTAATTCTACACCTTCATTCCTCTCAGTGCATGTTTCAGAGAGGACTGAAGTTATAGTGGGGTTGGAGATCCCAGCTGATGCGGTGCAAGGAGAGGTCCGCTTTGTTCTTTGGTGTGGGTCTTTGAGGTAGGCTTGCCAACGAGCTGCATGGCAGGTCAACATATGTCTGGTCAGGCATGTGGTACCCAAGCGGCTGATGTTTTGGCCACGCGATATACGCTTGAGACATATGTTGCAAACAGCAGCTGTGCGATCTGATGCACTAGCCTCAAAAAAGGCCCACACCAAAGAACTTTTTGAATGACGGGCAGAGGCAGCGCCCTGCACAGGCGGAGCTCTGCGGTGTGATTCCGTCGGTGTACTGCCCTTACGCTGGCCACCAAAGGGCATCCTGCCTCATTGGAGATGTGCCTCCTCCTCATCCTCCTCCTCCTCCTCTCTCCTATTAGGCACCCACGTGGAGTCAGTGACCTCATCATCCCCTCCCTCCTCATCACTGGAGCCAATCTGGCAGTATGCTGCAGCTGCTGGAACATGACTGCCAGATTGGTGTCCTTCTTGAGCATCCCCTCTGTCTGCTCTCACGCTACTGCCTTCCTGTAGCTGGGTTTCATCATCAGACCCTTTGAAACGCTGGGCATCCTCCTGGAGCATGTACCCAACACTGTGCTCAAACAGTTCGGGGGACTCCTCAGGAGGAGGACATGGTGGGTCTAGGGAAGGAGTGACTGATGATGAGTCTGACATTGATACCAGGGAAGAGGAAGCTTTGGCAGCTGCTTTTCCAGTACCCTGAGCCTGGGTGAGAGAGGATGAGGAGGAGGAGGAGGGCTTGGTCATCCACTCTACCAAGTCTTCGGCATGATGTGGCTCAACATGTCCAGCTGCCGAAAAGAAGGACAAGCGTGTCCCATGGCCATGTGCTGATGACAATGCACCGCGTCCACGACCAGCACTGTTGCCCCCAGACACAGAGCCTGCTTGCCCTCTTTTATTGCCTCCTGACTGTCTGCCTCTCCTTGTTTGCCTTCCAGACATTCTAATAGATGGCCTGCAGGGAGATGGGAAAAAAGCAATAAGGGCTACCTTCAGGTGTCCTTCTCTGTCCCTTTACTTAAGGATTTCTAAATATGGTTGAGGATGATTGCTTTTGCACAGAATAGCACAACGACAATTTCCCTGACTGTCCAAAAAAACAAGGATTTCAAAGAAGGTTGATGAGGAATGCTTTAGCACACTATAGCACAAGGAGAATTTCCCTCACTGTCCTTCCCTGTCCCTAGAAACAAGGATTATCACAGTGAAAGAAACTGACACTCTTCCTACCTATAGTTTTCTGTCCCTAGAAAAAATGTTTTTTTAAAGCACACTATAGCACAAGGAGAATTTCCCTCACTTTCCTTCTTTGTCCCTAGAAACAAGGATTATCACAGTGAAAGAAACTGACACTCTTCCTACCTATAGTTTTCTGTCCCTAGAAAAAATGTTTTTTTAAAGCACACTATAGCACAAGGAGAATTCCCTCACTGTCCTTCCCTGTCCCTAGAAACAAGGATTCGCACAGTAAAACACACTGACACTCTCCCTACCTATAGTTTTCTGTCCCTAGAAAAAATGTTTTTTTAAAGCACACTATAGCACAAGGAGAATTTCCCTCACTTTCCTTCCCTGTCCCTAGAAACAAGGATTATCACAGTGAAAGAAACTGACACTCTTCCTACCTATAGTTTTCTGTCCCTAGAAAAAATGTTTTTTTAAAGCACACTATAGCACAAGGAGAATTTCCCTCACTTTCCTTCCCTGTCCCTAGAAACAAGGATTATCACAGTGAAAGAAACTGACACTCTTCCTACCTATAGTTTTCTGTCCCTAGAAAAAATGTTTTTTTAAAGCACACTATAGCACAAGGAGAATTTCCCTCACTTTCCTTCCCTGTCCCTAGAAACAAGGATTATCACAGTGAAAGAAACTGACACTCTTCCTACCTATAGTTTTCTGTCCCTAGAAAAAATGTTTTTTTAAAGCACACTATAGCACAAGGAGAATTTCCCTCACTTTCCTTCCCTGTCCCTAGAAACAAGGATTATCACAGTGAAAGAAACTGACACTCTTCCTACCTATAGTTTTCTGTCCCTAGAAAAAATGTTTTTTTAAAGCACACTATAGCACAAGGAGAATTTCCCTCACTTTCCTTCTTTGTCCCTAGAAACAAGGATTATCACAGTGAAAGAAACTGAGGCCTCGTACACACGACCGATTTTCTCGTCGTAAACAGTCAAGAAAAGTGCCGCGAGAGTTTTTTTGTCTAGAAAAACGTTCATGTGTATGGTTTTACGACGAGAAACTTGACGAGAATCTCGACGAGAAAATAGAGAACCTGCTCTCTATTTTCTCGTCAGGATTCCAGATTTCCTCGTCGTGTTTCTCGTCGGCCTGTTTTGTGACGAGAAAATGGTTCGTGTGTATGCTTTTACGACTCTTCCAAAAGCGCGCATGCTCACAAGCAACTATGAGACGGGAGCGCATCTTCTGGTAAAACAAGCCTTCATAATGGAGAGAGCACATTCGTCACGCTCATAAATATTTCATCGTTTAAATGTTCTGCATTGAATTCTTCGTTAGAATGTTACATTAATCAAAACGAGAGACCTTCTTTTGCTGCTGATATTCACACAGAGTTCTGCCTTATTTTTAACCTTTTTCATGCTGCTCTTTATAAGATTTATGTGTATTATATCGTGCAAGTTTTTAGGAATAATTTAAATGGTTAGATTTTTCAAAATGATGTTAATTATAATTTCTCAATGTTTTGATAGCGATCTCACATTTAATTTTCTAATCTATATTTTTAAAATTTCACACCATGTTTTTGAGCTAATCAGATTTAGTTATTCTTTTGGGGGGGTGATATCTGTGCCTTTTATTGTCAGTCAAATGTATCTGCTTACTCCAAAGCTTTTTTTTTTTTATTTAAAAATACACATAGTCAAGTATGAACTTAAACAAAAAACACATTTATTCATGTTTATAAATTAAATAAAGAGAAGGCAGCGCTGGAGAAGCTGCTGCCATTTGTGCATCCCAGGGACCCCAGAGCACACACCAACCCTGTGTGGACACTAAAATTGGGAGCTTGAGAAGGCCCACATTTCAGAACACAATCTGATGCTGGCCTCCCAGAGGTCAGGAACAGCAGCAGGTGAGATATATGTCCCAAGTGTGTGGTACTACAACAGGCTGCCTTCTGTCCGACCAGTGCGACCACAATGAAGCAAGGCCATCACTTCCTCTTCTTCCTGGCAACCTTCCCTGCAGCCTTTCCTGAAGCCTTTCCTGAAGCCTTTCCTGCAGCCTTTCCTGCAGCCTTCCTTCTTCGTTTAGCTGGAGGCTGGCCCACTGGAGGGGTACTCCTGTCAGGAGGAGGAGGTGGAGGTGTAGCAGAAGGGGGTGGGGCAGAAGAAGAAGGTGGAGGTGTAGCAGAAGGGGGTGGGGCAGAAGGTGGAGGTGTAGCAGAAGGGGGTGGGGCAGAAGGTGGAGGTGTAGCAGAAGGGGGTGGGGCAGAAGGTGGAGGTGTAGCAGAAGGGGGTGGGGCAGAAGGTGGAGGTGTAGCAGAAGGGGGTGGGGCAGAAGGTGGAGGTGTAGCAGAAGGGAGTGGGGCAGAAGGTGGAGGGATAGCAGAAGGGGGTGGGGCAGAAGAGGAAGGTGGAGGTGGAGGTTGAGGTTGGGTCAGTTGGGCCACCTCACATATGGCGGTATTGGGGGTAATTTGCTCCATCACCCCCTTGTTGAGCAAGGTGATGAGCAGGGGTTCGCATAGGAGGCGTTGCTCCATGCTCATCACCTTGAACTTAGCCTCCACTAGGCCGGCAATGGCCTCTTCAGGGGATGTGGGCTCCTTGAGGGTGGCATGGGCCTCTTTAATAAGGGCCATTGCTGCGTCACTGGTGGTCCTGCCCCTCCTGCCTCTTTTGTGAAGCCTGATGGGAGGCACCTGGGATCTGGTGCTTCTCCTTTGCCCTGCCACCTCCTGTCTGCCACTGGGCCCTGCCACCTCCTGGCTGCCACTGGGCCCTGCCACCTCCTGGCTGGTACTGGGCCCTGCCACCTCCTGGCTGCCACTGGGCCCTGCCACCTCCTGGCTGGTACTGGGCCCTGCCACCTCCTGGCTGCCACTGGGCCCTTCCTCCTCCTGCCTGACAGTTTCCAGACCCTCCTCCTGGCTGATTTCATCCTGTGTATGAAAAAGAAACATAGTTTAATATGTTGGTTTAATCTTTGCCTCAAACTTTGTAATCCTGATGGAAGCAATTAGAATGTAAATGCATAAATCCTTGCTTTAAATTTACCACTACATCAGCTTGACTATTTACCACACAATTAAGTGCAGAATAATGTCTACAGATCATGATTTCACTTGTGGAATACAAAATAATGTATGTTTCTCATCCTGACATATTTGGGAAACATTAATTTTATCCCACTACATTTTCAGTTAATACTATACCTGGCTCCAGATGGACAAATCAGGATCATCCAGGATGGCTGCCTCCTCTTGCTCCAGAGAAGGCTCAGGTTGGCTGCAGGGAAGTCTGGGGGGAAGAGTGGAGAGTGATGGCCTTGGCTCAATGTGGTCATCCAGGAAGGACATCCTGCTGTAGTACCACAAAACCGGGACATAAACATCATCTGCTGCTGCTCCTGACCTCTGAGAAGCCAGCACCTTAGAGCGTTCAGTCCTGTAGGTACCTCTCAAGCTCCCAATTTTAGTGTCCACTTGTTTTGCTGTGGCTGTGGGCACCTTGGTATGCACAAATGGGAGCAGCTTCTCCAGCGCTGCTTTTCTCACCCCTTTTTTTTTATGGATGGGGTTTTTGGTCTCCCACAGAGCCGGCAGCTCCCTTACCCGGTCAATAAATTCCGCCAGGAACTCTTTGTCGCTAATAAAGACATTCATATTGTATCTGCAAGTAAAATAATTTATATTTAAATAATGTGAGGCAAACAGTCTAACCTCCTTCACATCCTAGTCACCATATATATCCTCCACCAATCTCAAGACAGTATAGGCCCACAATTTTTACAAGTCTCACAAAATCACATACCTTCGTTCGCACGTCCGTCACTTGAACTCCTCTCTCCGCACACCGAACGTACTATAGTCACATGTGTGTTTGCTATATACACACCACGCATGCGTCCAAATTCGAACACGTCGCTCCGCACACGTCGCCCGCCCATGACGTTCTAACTAACATCTTTTCCCCGCCCCTTCTCTTTCGGCGCGCAGACAGATATGGCGGAGTTACAGCAGGTGTCTGATAATTCCGCAACTAGCGAGGAGACAAGCCCGGAGACCGAGGACACGTCACGATCAAGGAGGAGATTCAAGGCATCGAATATGTCTTTGGCGGAGATGGCGGAGATGGTGGACATCTTGGTCAAGGCTGATTATGATGCCAAGCATGGGCCGTATAGCAAACCAAATAGAAGGAAGGCCAAAATCCTCACTAAAGTTGTGAAGAGTCTGAGGGCGAAGTTCGGGGTGAAACGCTCAAATGAGCAGCTCAGAAAGAGGTGGTCAGACCTCAAACTGAGGGAGCCAGACCAGTTGAGGAGCATAAAGAGGATGCTCGCTAAAAGTAAGTAAAATGACGACCTTTCTGCTATTAATCTTTTTAGAAACTGACCTTTTTTTTTTTTTTTCATATTGGACTCCCTTCCAAAATGTAATATTTTGAACTAGGTTGGGCACAGTAATCGTTCGTTACGTTACCGACACTTCGTTCGGCCACTATCCGCGGTTTTGGCTTATTTAAGACCCCCAAAAGTAATTAGACATCTGCCATTTTTGATCAAGTATTGTGGCTAATTTTTAAGTCTAGATGATGTGTTTGTAAGGAGAATGAAATGCAAACTTTAATCAGTGTAAAGGAGAGGACACTCAGCAGCTGCTTCCACATCTGTACTTTGGAGCACTATAGTGTGGGCCACCAGACCCGCCTTTTTTGGGTGTCCCACACAGGTGCATCAGAGTTTATTTGTGGTGCCTCCATGTCCAAAAAATTACATCCAAATGTGAATACTAAACATATTTGGGGTCATAAATAATGCATTTTTCTTTAAATTCCGCACAAACGCACACTTGTACCCCACTTCCAAACAATTTAGCCTGTTTTAAGTTTAAAAATGAGATTTTTACAGTGTGATAAATAGACCTTTGGTTTTATTCTCATAGGGGAGAGAAGACTGGGAGGAGGACACTCCAGGGAGCACATGCACCCCACAACTTCCAAGCAACCCCAAACTCCCAAAGATCCACAACCGAAAGATGTGCAGGAAGTTGAGGTGGAGGAAGGAGAAGTGCAGGAAGGAGAGGTGGATGACGTTGTGGATCTGGTCACCACAACAGGTCAGTATCTGACACCACAGCTTAAGGTAAGCGAGGTAGGCCTGCAGAGTTTTATTAATTTTTTTTTATGGTTTTTAGGGGATGGAAATGTTGTGAAGGATAGCACACCGTTCTCTGCTGACAGTGCCCTCCGCCTCATCCAGCAAGTGATGGAATGTAGCACGGAACTGGACCTAATTAAACAAAGAATCCATGTGATGGAACAAACATTTAAAGACATTCTCGATGTTTTGGGGAGAATTCAATAAGCCATCCAAACACATTTGTTTTTACATGTTTGTTTTTATATTTTTACTAATTTTTTGAGTAACAAAGCAGCCAAAAATTGAATATGCACACAGTGTGTGAACATGTGCTATCTGCCATCAGGGGATATCCATGTACGTCTTTTGTGGGTGCAACCCCTTCCTCGTATCAAAAGTCGGTGAACTGAGGAAGGGAATGCACCCCCAAAACATGTCCATTGATCACCCCTGATGGCAGATAGCACATGTTGACAATAGGGATCAGGATTGTAAACTTCCTATTTGCAAAAAATTAAAAATGTGTGCATATTGAATTTTTGGCTGGGCAAGGGGTGGCAGGACCCCATATTAGGACGGGCACATAGAGACATAGTTTGTGTAACTGAATGTCTCAGATTGCTCAGAGGTATCCAATGTTGTCATTTTAGAAATGCAAGTGGTATTTTTGTATTTTCATAAGCCAAAATTTGCCGGGTTGTGGCCAGGCCAACCCCAAAGTAAAAAAAAAAAAAAAAGTGCAGAGAGTAAAATATTTGACCACAAACAACGTGTAGCTTCTTTTTATAATACTCTCTAAGCTTATTTGGTTCTTTTGTAAGGTAACATAGTGAAATTGGTTGTTATTTACTAAAGTAAAATACACTTGCCACTACAAATGCACAAAGACAAACTAGGAGACAGGAAAGAACAAATAATTAAAGGTTTAAACAAGATTTTTATTGGGATACTTAGACATAGGCTGGCATAGGAATTGCCCCCCTACCCGTGAAATACTCCATGTATTTGTCCCGAACCACACGGGCATTTTGGGGGGGCAAGCCAAGACGGGCAGATTCCAGGCCCGGAAGGGGATTTGCAGGGGAAAGTCCAGCCTCTGGCAAAACTGAGGCCATATACGAATTAGATTTTTGGCTCAGAAAGTTGTGTAGCACACAGCAGCATAACACTACATAGTTTATTTTGTAGTCCGCCAAGTGGATGGAAGTCATAAAAAGGCGGAACCGGCTGGCCATTATGCCGAAGGCATTTTCAACGACTCTTCGGGCCCTGGCCAGCCGGTAATTGAACACACTCTTCTCTGGGGTCAGGGTCCTCTGTGGAAATGGCCTCATAAGATGCCGTCCGAGTCCGAAGGCTTCATCAGCCAAGAAAACAAAGGGGAGTCCTTCAATATTCCCTGCATCCGGTGGCAATGCAAGGTCGTCACTCTGGAGACGGAGGGCAAACTCCGTCTGGATGAAGGATCCCCCATCGGACATCCGGCCATTCTTCCCTACATCAACATAGAGGAATTCATACCGTGCTGACACCACCGCCATCAGCACAATGCTATGAAACCCCTTGTAGTTGTAGTAGTAGGACCCAGAACGGGGTGGCGGCACGATGCGGACGTGCTTCCCGTCTATGGCACCACCGCAGTTGGGGAAGTCCCACCGCGTGGCAAACTCCGATGCCACAGTCTGCCATTCCTGTGGCGTGGAAGGAAGCTGTGGAGTGAAACAAGATGAAATAATATTAGAAAAACAAAGGCATACATTACAAGCAAATTCTAAACCAAAAAATTAGAGACCAACATCAATCTAATTATACGTTTATTAAGGTGTGTAAAAAAAGTATAATGGAAGGCTCATTTATCATATTCATCACCACCTCTGATGGGCCATTACTAAATTATTTTGGGGGGGGGGAGATGTGTTTGGCCACAGGATAGCATTGCAGTGGCGGTGCGTCCAGAGTGGGCGCTGGAGCACTGTCCCCTCTCTCCTGTGCCCATCACTCAGAACAATACATAGGTTCATGCGTTGCATGAACCTATGTATTGTCTATGCCGCACACTATTCAGGTGGATGGCCTCTTGTAAAGCGACCGACATATGAATAATTGCGTCATTTAGGGGGTTAAAATTGCAGAGCAGAAACAGGTATTAAAAAAGTCTTGCAAATTACAACCTGAGGGATGTAATTGGCTTCCTCAAAGAAAAATCGGGGACGCAAGGAGGGGGCATTCCTTGTGTAAACACTGACAGGCTGCTCTGGCAATCATGTTCACCAAGTCTGTTTAATGGTAACATGATTGGCTGATGCAACATGAAGGGAAGGAGAAGACATCAAGGACAGAAGAAGGATGGCGCTGACCACAAGAAGGTAAGTGCAGGGCTGGGGGGAAACTGGCTGCATTAGAGGGGACTAAATGGCTGCATTGGAGGGGACAACTGGGGGCGTTTATTAGGCAACAGAGCAAAAAAGGAGGAAGTTTATTTCCGAAATTGGGGTTGGAACCCCCCAACATTTGGAGCAACAGGCGCCCCTGCTGGAAAAGTTAGTGAGGGGAAATATTTAGGGAGGATAAAAAAGGGGCAATCTAAAGCTTCCAACATGCATGGGGACAAAGGGGACATTCTCAGCATATTACAATCATGGTAATTAGGGAAGGATGAAAGAAATACAATACATTAGCATACATGTAATACATAAAATGTGATGTTAAGGGAGAAAACTTACCCTAATATAGTCCTCCTGCAGGACTTGTATAATAGCAGAACAGGTGTCTGGGATTATGAGGCCCAGAGCCTGGGGGGAGATGCCTGTGGTGAACTTCAAGTCCTGAAGACTTCTCCCTGTCGCCAGGTAACGCAACGTGGCGATGAGCCTCTGCTCAGCACTGATGGCTTCCCGCATAACGGTGTCCTTCCTGGTAATATAGGGGGACACCAAAGCCAACAGTTCCTGAAAAACGGGGTCAGACATCCTCAGAAAATTCCTGTAGTCCTCAGGATTATTCTCGACGATCTCCCGCAGCAGAGGCATGTGGCAGAATTGGTCCCGCTGGAGCAACCAATTCTTGGTCCATGAACTCCTCCTCACACCATTCATGGACTGGTCTTGGTCCAAAACAAGCAGACCAACACCAAGCGCACGCACAGCACGAACTCGACGACGAGAACGTCCAGGCGACATGGCTAGGAAACGGTCGTCTAATCAGAACGTACAGAACAGAACGCACTTTAGAACAGCAAGGCCTATGAATAACGAACTGAAATTCAGAAACGAACAGGCAATAACGCACTGTAAAACAGATACGACCTGCCTAGACGCCCTGAAAGTCAAGATACGAACCCACAAGCACAAACTGAACCGCAGAAAACGATCTGAAAAGTACGAAGACTGAAAAGCGCGAATCGTCTCTTCCCAAACTTTTACTTCACACGCGGTAACACGAGATCAGCAAAAGCAGCCCAAGGGGTGGCGCCAAGAAAAAAGATCTTCCCCTTTATAGTGCCGTCGTACGTGCTGGACGTGAGCGCAGAGAACCACGAGGAAATTGGAAAATGACAGTGTGTACGCATAGAAAGCTTGACGAGAAAATCGACAAGCTTAACAAGAATCTCGTCGAAAAAAACGACGTGTTTTTTACGACGAGAAAATCGGTCGTGTGTACGAGGCCTGACACTCTTCCTACCTATAGTTTTCTGTCCCTAGAAAAAATGTTTTTTTAAAGCACACTATAGCACAAGGAGAATTTCCCTCACTTTCCTTCCCTGTCCCTAGAAACAAGGATTATCACAGTGAAAGAAACTGACACTCTTCCTACCTATAGTTTTCTGTCCCTAGAAAAAATGTTTTTTTAAAGCACACTATAGCACAAGGAGAATTCCCTCACTGTCCTTCCCTGTCCCTAGAAACAAGGATTCGCACAGTAAAACACACTGACACTCTCCCTACCTATAGTTTTCTGTCCCTAGAAAAAATGTTTTTTTAAAGCACACTATAGCACAAGGAGAATTCCCTCACTGTCCTTCCCTGTCCCTAGAAACAAGGATTCGCACAGTAAAACACACTGACACTCTCCCTACCTATAGTTTTCTGTCCCTAGAAAAAATGTTTTTTTAAAGCACACTATAGCACAAGGAGAATTCCCTCACTGTCCTTCCCTGTCCCTAGAAACAAGGATTATCACAGTGAAAGAAACTGACACTCTTCCTACCTATAGTTTTCTGTCCCTAGAAAAAATGTTTTTTTAAAGCACACTATAGCACAAGGAGAATTTCCCTCACTTTCCTTCTTTGTCCCTAGAAACAAGGATTATCACAGTGAAAGAAACTGACACTCTTCCTACCTATAGTTTTCTGTCCCTAGAAAAAATGTTTTTTTAAAGCACACTATAGCACAAGGAGAATTCCCTCACTGTCCTTCCCTGTCCCTAGAAACAAGGATTCGCACAGTAAAACACACTGACACTCTCCCTACCTATAGTTTTCTGTCCCTAGAAAAAATGTTTTTTTAAAGCACACTATAGCACAAGGAGAATTCCCTCACTGTCCTTCCCTGTCCCTAGAAACAAGGATTCGCACAGTAAAACACACTGACACTCTCCCTACCTATAGTTTTCTGTCCCTAGAAAAAATGTTTTTTTAAAGCACACTATAGCACAAGGAGAATTCCCTCACTGTCCTTCCCTGTCCCTAGAAACAAGGATTCACACAGTAAAACACACTGACACTCTCCCTACCTATAGTTTTCTGTCCCTAGAAAAAATGTTTTTTTAAAGCACACTATAGCACAAGGAGAATTCCCTCACTGTCCTTCCCTGTCCCTAGAAACAAGGATTCGCACAGTAAAACACACTGACACTCTCCCTACCTATAGTTTTCTGTCCCTAGAAAAAATGTTTTTTTAAAGCACACTATAGCACAAGGAGAATTCCCTCACTGTCCTTCCCTGTCCCTAGAAACAAGGATTCGCACAGTAAAACACACTGACACTCTCCCTACCTATAGTTTTCTGTCCCTAGAAAAAATGTTTTTTTAAAGCACACTATAGCACAAGGAGAATTCCCTCACTGTCCTTCCCTGTCCCTAGAAACAAGGATTCGCACAGTAAAACACACTGACACTCTCCCTACCTATCCTTCTCTTTCCCTAAACTAAAGGAATCCAGGTTAAGCAAGAAAAAATAAATGTCACTGTCCCTGCCTATGCTTCTCTTTCCCTGCTCCGGAACACACTACACTAGGCCGCCGTGCTGGCGGCCTTTTATAGTGTGGGGCGTGTACTAAACACCCTCAGCAATAATTGGCCACAGGCATCCTGCCTGTGGCCAATCATTGCTCTCCTCGCTGCCGGCGCTGTGATTGGCCAAGCATGCGGGGTCACAGTGCATGCTTGGCCAATCACAGCGCCTGGATGACACTGCGATGGCGTAGTGCATTGTGGGCCGTTCGCGTCACTCGAATTTGGCGCGAACGGCCCAAATCGTTCGATCTTCGTCGAACGATCGAACAGCCGATGTTCGAGTCGAACGTATGTTCGACTCGAACACGAAGCTCATCCCTAGTCAGCGTGTACAAGGTTGTGTGTCCCTTCCCTTTACTCAGCTATCAGATAATAGGGTGCTCTATGCTCTGCAGTTTGTGTGATGTCAGATCCCCACCCCCTGCAGCTGAGAAAAAAAAAATCTTTTGCTCTGTGTGTTTTAGAAAGTTTTACAGAAGAGATAGCTGCAGACAAACAGGTAAATCTTATATAGGAGGATTTTTTAAATCTCACCTAGGGCTAGTCACTTTACTGGGTATATGTAAGGGTCTAGGACCACTTTACCATCAGTAGTACCATCAGTCTAATCACCAGTCTGGCAGGACTGCTACATCACAGGACAAGATAAACAGTAATAGAAGATAGAAGAAAGAATACCGCGCTATCACCAGTCTGGCAGGACTGCTACATCACAGGACAAGATAAACAGTAATAGAAGATAGAAGAAAGAATACCGCGCTAACACCAATAAATACATTTTAACTAAGCAGCAGCAAGAAGTGAAAATACACACTAAAAGCAAAAAGTAAAAGTTGAAGCCGCGCTAACCCAACTAATAAATCAAAACCCACAGGCATAAAAATGAATAGTATATGGCTGAAGACTCATATAACAACCAATAAAAGTGACATCAAAGTCTATATGCAAAGTAAATAAGTGATAAATATAGAAATACCAAGATGAATATGTGATAATGAGTAAAAATAATAAAGAATATATATATATATATATATAGTGCCAAATATATATATATATATATATATATATATATATATATATATATATATAAAGAAGTCCAAGAAAAAAATGCAATCTGGAGATAATTCAAAATATGACAGTGTTAAAAAGTGATTCAAAGCATAAGAATCTTGAAGTAATTCAAAGATTTGAATAACTAAGTGACATCCAGAAAGATTCCACCACCACCAACAGTAATATCACCATAGGGAATGCGCGCTTACCAAATGGCAAGCAATTGGGGCTTGCGGCTGTAAACCCCAGCCAGGGCCTTTATCCAGAGACTCCCCGTTCAACTCCATCTATAGCTCCAGTGTAGGATAGATGGATGGCTAGGTGTTTGCATAGACTCGGATTTCATACAGAGTGGTTACCGAAAATGAAAGAGGCTTACCATAGTGTGAATCCGTATAACAAGGGTATTTAATCAGAGTAAAAAGGCACACTTACATTAAAACAATGAGATATCAGTAAATAGCCGGCCGGCTTGGTGAACGCCCGTCCACCCTGGATCAGAAAGCGATGACTTCAGCACGTCCACCACTCCCGATGCACGTTTCGTCACACAAATGACGTCGTCTGGGGCACAGGCGACGCACTGACGCATAGCGTATTTGTAGAAAACCTTTTAAACCAAGCCTCGATCAGAGCCAAAACCGGAAGTCCCAGCACAGACACCTGAAAGACCTGATTAGCTCAAATCGAGCTGAGGTAAATTAAAAGCGTCACTGAGCAGTTGTAATATTGACATTTTTTTACTACATAATATTAAAACAAATATATAGTAAATGACGAGGACGAGAACAATGACCATAACATTTTAAATGACTACACTGAATCTTTAAAGCGGAGGTTCACCCAAACATACAACATTATTTTAAAAAAAACAGTGCACAATGCACATACTGAATCGGCAAACCATTTTAATTTTTTTAAATTAAATACCTTATTATTGCCATCTGAAAAGTGATTTCCGGTATTCCCCTCCCGCGGGAGTAGGCGTAGCTGATGCTTTCCCCGGCGCCGCAATGCGTTGTGGGACATATTTGCTAAATGAATAGTGGAGCGCCGTACCTTGAAATCTCGAGAGATTTCACTCGTGAAGTGACGCGTGATGTCGGTCACGTGACGAGGGCGTCTCTAATGGCGCCATTTTATAAACTGGGATTCAGGTTGTTGACGACGTTGCCATGACAACGGGGGCGGGAACTTTCTACGTCGCCGCCCATTGTGATGGCAACCCTCAGTGTTGACGGTGCACAGCACCGTCAACACTGAGCATGCGCGGGATCGAGCGGAGAATGCTGGGAAGACAGCATTCTCCGCAATCAGGAAGTAGGTGCTTGTGGGCTCCTATTGCCCACAAGCAAAATGGAAATGTCCCACGGAGGTTTTATAAGTCATCCTTGTGTCAGAAAACGGAATGGTGGCGGTTTGCACATTAGGAACAGTGAGTAAGCAATTGCAATGGTAATGATAATTTAATGGGGCAAAAAAAAAAAAAACGAAAAGCCGCGGAACCTCCGCTTTAAGAACAGATGGATCACCCATGAGTCAATGTGGTGCCATCTAGTGGTGAAAAAATAAAGTGAGATGAAAAGATTATTAAGCATTTCACATAGGACAAAGGCGCAAAAGCAAAGTCAATAGGCACAAAAATTAACTAAGAAAAGGGATTAAAAAAATGGGATTAAAAAAATATAATAAAATAGTTAAATTAAATATTAACACCACGGCACTAACTGAATGGTGTCAAGGCGTAGGTAAATATACAAAAAGTATATATATATAATTTTGAAGAGTACAAACCCAAAACAATGGTGATTCAGGCAGTTGATATCCAAATCCCAAAAAATAGGTATCCAAATCCCCAAAAATGGTAATCAAAACCTAAAATTGGTATCCAGATCCAAAAAATTTGTAGCAAGTCAAAACAAAAAAGCTACAGTCAAGGTAAATGAGGTAAGTTGGAGGATCAAAATGTATCTCTACGACATGACGCCAAAGGGAACAGATTGTTTGTAAAAAGACAAAAAGACCCAAGCCATAGAGGTCAAACTAGTTATTACTGCCCCCCACCCCATCATGGAGGGATAACCTGTTGGAACTGTTCAAACCTTGACTCAGATCAAGTTTACAAGCATAATAACAAATGCCAAGATTCAAGAGAGGAGTCAGAGGGGGGAGAAGGATACTTTCTAAAGAGAAAAAAAGTGTAGTAGGGACAGGCATTTTTAATCTTAGTACGGTGACTCTTAGCCAATCAGAAAAAATGGTTTTGGATAAAGGCCTCAAGTATGCGCCACCACGTAGGCTAAATAAATTTGAAACCTACATGGATATTCACAAATTCTTACGCAAACTTAACATAAAGCGTTATATGCTTTCTAACCCCATTGATAATAGTAAGATCACATCTACTAGTTACCAACATACGGGCTTTTCATACGCCTAGTTATTCAACCCCCCAGGGGCCGTGGCCCCTTCTATCAAGGTTTTCAGGGATGTTCTCCTGAGAGTTCTTGATAAGATACCTGATAAAAAAGTTAGATCCAACCGTGATATGAAGGCAGGTTTGGACTCCTTGTTTAAGAATAAGGAGATAGTCATCAGGCCTGCGGACGGGGGGGGGGGGGGGGAATTGTGATACTCAACTGAAGTGACTACCTTCTGGAGATGGAAAGGATTTTGGGTGACTGCGAAACGTATACCCCCCTTGCTTCCGATCCTAAGGCTGCATATCTTAAGCAATTAGATGCTATTCTTTTAAGAGGGTATAGTGAAGGGATTATCAATAAGAAAGAAAAACTTTACCTCATTCCTAAGGCACCAAGGATGCCGGTCATATACTATCTTCCCAAGATCCATAGACAACTTACCTGCCCCCCGGGACGCCCCATAGTGAGTGGGATTGATTTCATCACATCCCGGGTGGGCAGGTATATAAATAATTTCCTTCAGCCTTTGGTATCTAAGATGCCTTCCCATTTAAAGGACTCACGACATGTGATCAACCTCCTGTCTGACCTTAATCCCACCGCAGACATGTGGTTGGTTACCGCGGATGTAACATCCTTATACACGGTAATACCCCATGATTTGGGCCTGTTTGCGGTGGAATATTTCCTCAGGCGAGATTCAGGCCTGTTTGATGAACAGATTTGTTTCATCATGGAGCTGTTACATTTTGCGGCTTCTCGCAATTATTTTTGGTTTCAAAATCAATTTTATCGTCAGGACAGAGGGGTCGCAATGGGGGCTAAGTATGCCTGGCCAACCTATTTATGGCCTTGTGGGAGGAGGATGTCGTCTATGTTTGCCAAAGGCTCCAGCTGAAGCTGTGGGCCAGGTACATCGATGACATCCTCCTCCTATGGGATGGTTCCCCTGAGGATCTTGACCAATTCATGAAGTTACTAAATGAGAATGATAGGGGTATCCACCTAAGTTTCGAGGCCAGTAAGTCCAGTATTAATTTTTTGGACCTTAAGATCTCCATTTCTCAAAATCACTTTGTCACTTCCACTTACTTTAAAAGTACTGACCGTAATTCATACATACCCATGGACAGTTGTCATCATGGGTCCTGTCTCAAAGCTGTTCCGAAGAGTCAGTATCTGCGCATCAAGTGAAATTGTACTAATACTGAAACCTTTTTGGAACAGGCAGCTATCCTAACCGATAAGTTTTAGGAAAATGGGTATGCTAGAGGCCCCCTTTTGGTCACTTTGGATGAGGTTACCAAGAGGGATAGGGCTGATCTTCTAAATGTTAAACTGCCTCGTGATGATAGGGTTCCTGTGGTTCCCTTTATAACCACCTATTCTGTGCAACATAACAGCATTAAAAACCTAATTAGAAAGCATTGGGACATTTTAGGTAATGACCCCATCTTGTGTTCTGCACTACCCGATAGACCTCGGGTGATCTTCAAATAGGCTTCTTCGTTGAAAGATCGGCTAGCTCCGAATATTTTAGATACCCCTCCAATCAAAAAATGTTTTTTTTAAGCCCTTACAGGTTTCTATCAATGTCGCAGATGTCGTGTGTGCTCCCTTAATGGTTGCACACACAGACGTACTATCAGGTTCCCCTCCACCAGTACTCAGGAGGAATTCTAAATAGAACCTTTTATAACGTGTTCCACAGAGGGGGTTGTCTACCTGCTTCAATGCCCTTGCGGGCTGCAATATGTAGGCAGGACTAAAAGACCCCTCTCTGTGAGATTTAATGAACACATTACCAATATTAAGGCAGGTTTCCCCAAACATTCAGTGTCCAAACATTACCTTATGGCTCATAACAAAGACCCCTCCAAGACTATTTTTTGGGGGATTGATAGATACCGCCCACACTGGCGAGGGAGTTCTCTGGTTAGGAGCATATCTAGGCAAGAAATGTTGTGGATTCATAAAATAAAATGTTACACACCTTTCAGCCTCAACATAGATGTTGACATCAACGCGTTTATTGATAATTCCTAGGTTGTTTTTACCTATTCGGTATTTATTGTTTACATCTTGGCATTTGTTATTATGCTTGTAAACTTGATCTGAGTCAAGGTTTGAACAATTCCAACACGTTAGCCCTCCATGATGGGGTGGGGGGCAGTAATAACTAGTTTGACCTCTATGGCTTGGGTCTTTTTGTCTTTTTACAAACAATCTGTACCCTTTGGGGTCATGTCGTAGAGATCAATTTTGATCCTCCAACTTACCTCATTTACCTTGGCTGTAGCTTTTTTGTTTTGACTTGCTACGATTTTTTTGGATCTGGATACCAATTTTTGGTTTTGATTACCAATTTTTTGGATTTGGATACCTATTTTTTGGATTTGGATATCAACTACCTGAATCACCATTGTTTTGGGTTTGTACTCTTCAAAATTATATATATATACTTTTTGTATATTTACCTATGCCTTGACACCATTCAGTTAGTGCCGTGGTGTTAAAATTTAATTTAACTATTTTATTATATTTTTTTTAATCCCATTTTTAACATCCCTTTTCTTAGTTAATTTTTGTGCCTATTGACTTTCACATGTGACCATATGCTTTTGCGCCTTTGTCCCATGTGAAATGCTTAAAGCGGAGCTCCCCTGAAACAAAAAATATTAAAAGCCAGCAGCTACAAATACTGCAGCTGCTGACTTTTAATATTAGGACACTTACCTGTCCTGGAGTCCAGCGACGTCAGCAGCAGAAGACGAGCAATCGCTCGTCACTCTGCTGCCCCCACCACCATCCTCGGTGAGGGAACCAGGAAGTAAAGCCTTGCGGCTTCACTTCTCGGTTCCCTACGGCGCATGTGCGAGTCGCGCTGCGCCGTTCTCACTGGTCCCTGTTGTGTTCTGGGAGCCGAGTGTCTCCCAGAACACAAAGGGTATTCTGCGGGAAGTGACGTACTGCCCGCAGAATACCCGCAGAGAGGACTCCCGGAAGTGGGTGCAAATACCTGTCTTAGACTGGTATCTGCACCCACCTCCCCCCTGAATGGTGCCAAATATGACACCGGAGGGGGGGAGGGTTCCAATAAGCGGAAGTTCTACTTTAGGGTGGAGCTCCACTTTAATAATCTTTTCATCTCACTTTATTTTTTCATCACTAGATGGCACCACATTGACTCATGGGTGACCCATCCGTTCTTAAAGATTCAGTGTAGTCATTTAAAATTTGATGGTCATTGTTCTCTTCCTCGTCATTTACTATTGTAGCACTTACCCCCGAAGGAGCGGCTGGTTAATTTTGGGTCATGAAAACTACTTCCATGGCTTCCGTTGTCAGGGTAAAAAGGTTGTAGAAAAGTCAATGTCCACACAGGTGTAAAACCTCAACAATAAGGCTTTATTTTCTCTTTGCTGTAAATCTTGAGAGAAAGTGGGAAACGAGAGAAGTAGGGGAAGGTTCAGGCACGCGGTACAACAGATGCGAACAGTCAGTGTATTCGCCACTCAAGCCTGAGTGGGTATTGCTCACCCGGATAGTCCCATCTCACAGTCCTAGCAGCCGGAATGATGCAATGTTTAGATTTAGACAGTCTCTGCCACAAACTGCTATAGATTGATGAATAAAGGTCTCTGCCACAGACCTGATGAACTTGAGTCTCTGCCACAGACCTGATGAACTTGGGTCTCTGCCACAGACCTGATGAGCTTTAGGATGCATCCGGGAATCCTCTGCCACAGGATTTTAAACGTCCCGAACCTCCAGACAAGCAATAATAGAGCTTTTGAGTGTATCCTTGAATGAGTTTCCAGGCCTCTCCCGAGACATCGGCGCTTTGCCAGTCTCCTCCGGGGCAGGTCCTCCCCTGGCTCCCTCTTCAAGAGCCTCCTTCCCATGGATGGACAGCTTGGGATACCCGTCAGAAATGTAGGCCCAAACCAGCAGAGCTGGGCCTGGTGAGCAGAGATGTAGAAAAACAAAAATCTCCTGCGCTCTCGGTGTAATGTCAAAACATGGGTAGTGTGGTTCCGTCCAAAGGCAAAGTCTAAGGTCTTGCAGCCCTCCTCAGAACAATGGGTGTTCATATAGCTAAAGAAAAGAAAAAAGAAAGGAGGGCGCACCAACCTCGTGCATTACCGTTTAAAAGTTTTATTAAAATATGAATAAAAAGGCAATAATCCTACTCACAGACGGAGCTTAGGTATAAGCTTATCGGACAGTAGAGCTGGACGTTCTTGACACCCACCGACTGAACTTGACGACAGAAGAGGTCAGATAGCACCTCAAACATCTAAATAGCTGACGCGTTTCGGGGGCGCACCCCTTTCCTCAGAGCCAAGATGGTCATCATGGACCATCTTAGCTCTGAGCAGAGATGTAGCCTCGGGCTGAAGGTGCCCGGGGCTAAACACACACACGCACCCCGTGCCATGAGGGCCACGAGGCGCACCAGAAGGACCCAGAACCAATGGCGTCTGCCCCTTATGTACCCCTCCCCAGCATGCACAGCGGGTAAAACACCCCCACTGTACGGCTGCCGAGAAAGGACACCCAATACTGCTGTGATTCACCCGTATTCCAACATGGGCCAGCGGTGGCAGTGCCACCTACAGGCAAACAGGGAATATAACTGCCAGGCACTATCACAACCAGAGCAGAAGCAGAATTGAAATCAGCAAATCTGAGCCCAACTATTAGCTCAGACCATCCCCTAAATTTAACATAGCGTGAACCATTTTGGGACCGGCGCTACACTATATATTTGTTTTAGTATTTTTGAGTAAATTTTTTTCAATATTACAACTGCTCAGTGTCGCTTTTAATTTACCTCAGCTCGATTTGAGCTAATCAGGTCTTTCGTGTGTCTGTGCTGGGACTTCCGGTTTTGGCTCAGATCGAGGCTTGGTTTAAAAGGTTTTCTACAAACACGCGATGCGTCAGTGCATCGCCCATGCTCCAGATGACATCATTTGTGTGACGAAACGTGCATCGGGAGGAGTGGACGTGATGACTTCATCGCGTTCTGATCCAGGGTGGATGGGCGTTCACCAAGCCGGCCGGCTATTTACACGATTTTGCTGATATCTCATTGTTTTAATGTAAGTGTGCCTTTTTACTCTGATTAAATACTGTACCCTTGTTATACGGATTCACACTATGGTAAGCCTCTTTCATTTCGGTAACCACTCTGTATGAAATCCGAGTCTATGCAAACAGCTAGCCATCCATCTATCCTACATTGGAGCTATAGATGGAGTTGAACGGGGAGTCTCTGGATAAAGGCACTGGCTGGGGTTTACAGCCGCAAGCCCCAATTGCTTGCCATTTGGTAAGCGCGCATTCCCTATGGTGATATTACTGTTGGTGGTGGTGGAATCTTTCTGGATGTCACTTAGTTATTCAAATCTTTGAATTACTTCAAGATTCTCGTGCTTTGAATCACTTTTTAACACTGTCATATTTTGAATTATCTCCGGATTGCATTTTTTTTTCTTGGACTTCTTTATATATATATATATTTTTTGGGCACTATATATATTTTCTTTATTATTTTTACTCATTATCACATATTCATTATATAGTGATCTTGGTATTTCCATATTTATCACTTATTTACTTTGCATATAGACTTTGATGTCACTTTTATTGGTTGTTATATGAGTCTTCAGCCATATACTATTCATTTTTATGCCTGTGGGTTTTGATTTATTAGTTTGGTTAGCGCGGCTACAACTTTTACTTTTAGTAATAGAAGATAAACCACTTACATCTACTAATTTTATGTATTAAGCTATCTGCCTGGAGTTCGGCCTTAATAAATTATTGCAGAGGACTAGTTGTTCCTTATACACTAAAACTAGCATGCAGGCTGACAGTCACAGTCTCAGACTGAATGACTCTGGAATTGAAGGACAGTTATTGACAGCAAGAGGAAATTACTTGGATGGCAAGCCTAGTGAGAGATGTGCACACCAGCATATTATATGGCTGCAAATTTAAGTATGCGCTATACTGCGGAAACAAGGGATCTCAGGAAGGTGAAGAGAGAAGGTTTGGTATCTCATCCCATTAAAATAAACACATACAGTATGAATGATAAAGATTCTATGGCTGATTAAAGGGGCTGTAAACCCTCATTTTTTTTTTTTTTTTTTAAATAACAACCATATAATACTTACCTCCACTGTGCAGTTGGTTTTGCACAGAGTGGCCCCGATCATCATCTACTGTGGTCCCCCAACGTTGCTCGCGGCTCCTCCCCACATCCAGGAGGAGCGATCTCCCTGGGGGTTACCATGCGGGCGTGCTCCCGAGTCCAGCATTTGCGTCCATAGACACAGAATGCCGGATTCAGCCCGCCCCCAGGCGCCCGAGTCATTGGATTTGATTGACAGCAGCGGGAGCCAACAGCTGCACTCCTATCAATCTATCCAATCAAGAGCCAAGAACCCCGGCCAGAGAGGTAGAGCGCGTCTCCGGCATGGGAACTAACGGGCTAAGGTGAGTAAAAACGGGGGGGGGGGCTGGGGGGCTGGTCAGTGTCAGTGGTCAGTGTCAGAAGTTAGCATAAGGTGAAAAAACACAAGGGTTTACACAAGGGTTTACAACCCCTTAAAGGTGGTAATTGGATTCACCCAGTGCTTTACCTACATTCAATTTACAGTGAAGCATGTATAATTCATACATGTTGGTAAGGTGGATAGGGTCTTATAAAGGTGCATTTATACTTTAACCTAGTAAACCTAGGTTTTAACTTGGCTAAAAGCACTTAAAGTGGAGTTCCACCCAAACATGGAACTTCCGTTTTAAGTACTGGTGACCCCCTGACATGCCACATTTGGCATGTCATTTTTTTGGGGGGGGGAGCGGGTACCCTGTTTTGAGAGGCACCCAGCTCCCTCTTCCTCCCCTGGTGCCACGGCGCTGGAAGGAAGTTCACCTCTCCCCCCTCCCTGCAATCTTCAGGGACACGTCACAGGTCCCAGAAGATTGTCCAGACATTCACAACACGCAGCGTGGGGCCCACATTTACAATGCCAGCGCCGCGGAGAGGCATGGAAGAGGAGTGAGGCTTTGTGCGCCCGCATCGCTTGACCATGGGACAGGTGAGTGTCTGTTTATTAACACTGTTTATTCACACTGATCCGACACAAAAGTCGTACGACTTCCGATCCGACTTTGCCCTGCGACTTCAGGTCCGCCTTCCATGCGACTTCAATGAACGGAATCTGATTTTGATCCAACATTGCGACTTGTCCTTTGACCAATCACAATCTCTTGAATGGATGAAACCTTGTGCCAAATTTAAACGGCTCCAATTTAAACATGCGCTCCTACTTAGAGAGCACAAGTCGGATGACAAGGTTCCTGCACTACTTTGGTCCGGCTTGGGTGCCATTTCAGCCCATTGATTTGAATGGAAGTCGCATCCAAGTTGGATCTTCATCTTAACTGATTCGACTTGTGGCATGTTCTGAGATCAAGTGTATGCACACTTGTAGGTAAAAAACTGCGTGCCCCACAATAAAATTTTAAAAAGAAAGATTGGCGGTCCCCCCAAAATCCATACCAGACTTATCCAAGCATGCAGCCTGGCAGGTCAGAAAAGGGGGGGATGAGCGAGTACTCACCCCTCCTGAATCATGCCAGGCCACATGCCCTCAACATGTTGATGGGGACAAGGGCTTTTTTCCAGAAACCCTGGTCAGTGGTTGTGGGGGTCTGCGGGCAGGGAGCTTATCGGAATCTGGAAGCCTCTTTTAAGAAAGGGGGCCCCCGGATCCCAGCCCCCCATTTGGTTGAGTATGGCGTACATTGTACACCTACCCATTCACCAAAAAAAACAATGTAGTGTTACAAAAACAAGAGACATTTTTGACAAGTCCTTTTATAAAAATGAAGAATGTCCTCATTGTAGCTCCAATGTCAATCACAATGTCTTCTCCACTTCCTCCACCGTTGTCTTCTTTTTCCACCGCCACCCTGTTGAAAATAAAAAAAATATGCTCCTCCTCCGAGACTGGCTCCCGCTTCTCTGTCAGCTCCGGTGTCTGACAGTTTTTATATAGCTATGGGGTGTGGCCATGTGGTGACATCACCCAAAAACCCTGTCCCCTTGTGACATTGTGGACCCATCATGCACGGGTCTGGGAGGAGGAGCGTTTTGTTTATTTTCAGTGGGTCAGCGGCAGCGTCGGAGGAAGAAGACATTGGTGAAGCAAGCCGGGAAAGAAGACATTGATAGAGGTGGCAGAGAAAGAAGATATTGTGATTATGACATTGGAGCTACGATGGGGACATTCTTCATTTTTAATTGTCAAAAACTGTCTTTTGTTTTTTTGTAACACTACACTGCTTTTTTTGGTGAATGCGTAGGGGTACAATGTACCCCATATTCATTCACATGGGAGGGGCAGTACTGGGGGTCCCCTTTCCAGATTCCAATAAACTCCCTGCTCGCAGACCCCCACAATCACTGGACAGGGTTGTGGGGAGGAGAAAAAGGTGCCCCAAAGCACTCCTATGTTGAGGGCATGTGGGCTGGTACAGTTCAGGTGGGGGGGTACTCACTCATCTCCCCCTTATCTGACCTGCCGGGCTGCAAGCTCATATAAGGGTTTTGTATAGTTTTTGTGGGGGACCCCACAGCGTTTTTTTTTTTCAGTGGGGTTTACTCTCAAAATGCATACCAGACCGAAGAGTCTCAAATGGTCTTGGGGGGATCTCACACCGTTTTTTTTTATTTTGGCATTGGGGTTCCCCCCCCCAAGATCCATACCAGGTTCAAAAAACAAAAGTTTTCAAATCAAATTCTACAATAGCCAGCTTTTGTAACTAAGTAACAAGTCAACATCAGTGTAGACCAGTGTTTCTCAACTCCAGTCCTCAAGGCGCACCAACAGGTCATGTTTTTGGGATTTCCATTGATTTGCACAGGTGATTTGAGCAGTTTCACTGCCTTAGTAATTACCACAGCTGTTTCTTCTGAGGGAAATCCCAAAAACATGACCTGTTGGTGCGCCTTGAGGACTGGAGTTGAGAAACACTGGTGTAGACGGACAGATATCTCTCAGAGAATGACACATGAATATAACTACTAATCCTTGCTTAGATTGAACACTGGGAACCTTTGTGGTCCTTGCCTAACACCAGATCACGTGTAGTATTCCTGTACTTTACTCTTCTCCAAAAAGACAAGTTGGAACAGATAACAAGTTCTTTCAGCCAGTACAAACCTCTATTAGGTCAGAAACAGCTAACGGTTACAAGCTACTTTCAAAGTTTCAGACAGTTTATAGCCACTCTTAGAAGCACTTTGAGAGGAGTCCATAGCTTCCACACAGCAAATGTATGCAACTGAGATCTTTAGCGTAAGAATAAGATGTAGGCTTTGGTTTGTTTAATACACTGCACAATCCCTATGTTTCGCTTGCTAATTTTAAGATGATAAACTATGGGGTTGATTTACTAAAACTGGAGAGTGCAAAATCTGGTGCAGCTTTACATAGAAACCAATCAGCTTCCATTTTTATTTTTGTCAAAGCCTATTTGAGCAAACTGAAGTTAGAAGCTGATTGGCTACCACGCATAGCTGCACCAGATTTTGCACCCTCCGGTTTTAGTAAATCAACTCCTGTATGTAATTTGTTCTCTATAAATGAAGCCCCATTCTGAAAGGAACAGACTACTGTATATACTTAGAAACTATGTCAAATGATAATCTTGATTTTCCTTCTACTGAAATATCAAGATTTCTTCAAATCTCTAATTTTACTAATAAATTATGGGAAAATAATCCTGGATCTAGAGAACCTACACCATATGAAGTTAGATGTGAACAGGCTATTAATAGGAGAGGTGGGATTTCTGTTATATATAAGTCGCTTGCTTCCAACGATATTAAACTGCCTTATATGCTAGCTTGGGAGAAGGACCTCCAAAGTGATTGGGATCTGAAGGACCGGTGTGGAAATTTTATTAGATCAATAAAAGGCATTCTTAATGCTTCACTTATAGAAGCAAATGTTAAAATCTTTACTAGATGGTACCTAGTTCCTACAAGAGTAGGATCTCCTCATCTTCTGGTAACTATATACATATATTTTGAGATATTTAATAGGCCATCATTGCTACTTACTTTCGAAGAAGGGAAGGTTAGAATGAGGGTGTATAGAGGTAGGGGGTTACTCCTATTTTTGATAAATATATTTCAATAATTTCAGTTTTTATGGTATTTTTGCATTGATGTATTCCAACAGGGTAATATTTTATTTTGAGATCTACTGATATTTAACTTGTTCGCTTGCATATTATATTTTGATACTACATTGTACTTTTTTTCTGTAAAGATTGTACTGACTCTATTCAGATAATAAACTACAACTTGAATGAAAAAAAAAAGAAACTATGTCAACATAATTTGTTGAGCAAAAAGTCATCTGAAAGTGAGTAGAATTTGGCAGAACTTGTCTTGTTAATGGATGGGGGTTCAGGTAGCCTTGAGAGACTATATTTTAATCAGTTTAGTTTTTTTATGTTTTCAAGTTAATAAACAAATCAAGCACTAGCTATTTACAGCAGTGAATGACTCAGCAGAAGTGGTGAACACTCTCAAGGGAACCAACTGCTGGCTGCAACTGGTAAGTATGGGAACAGCTCATCCAAAATGTTATATTTAACTGATAAAAAAAAAACTTTTTTTAATTTTTTAATTTTATTTTTAGTCCTGTGCTAAAATTTATATTTTGGGGGGGGGAAACAAGATATACTCACTTCAAGACTCTGTAAACAGCATCAATATATGCTATTTATACAGCCATCATTTACAGGAAATGGCAGAGGCATGTAGGAGAGGTGATGTATTACATAGACAGTAATCAATTATCCAGAATCCTCATTACTTGCAGGGTTTCTAATAAAGAATCTTCTTGCAAACTGATGTAATTTTTCTAAAATATATTAACATATATATTAAAGGACTTCATTATAGAAAAAAATGAAATCAAACATTTAAATGTGTATACTTCAGTTTGCTTTCCTATATATATATATATATATATATATATATATATGTAGCACACAGACCTCCTTTTGCCTGCCTTGTTCTTCGGCTCTTCACAGGAAGAAGGGGCACACCATGCCACAAGCCCGTACCCTCCTGTATTAAGAGGTTGAGCGCTGTTGTTGGTGGGTCATTTCACAGTTGAGCCAGAGAATGGTTTTCTCACCTCTGTAGATAACAGATTTGAGTACTTGCTTCCCCCAGTGAATAGAATGTCCACACTTGCTATAACTCCAACAGAGAGTTTATTTCTTCTTTCAGCAAATAACAGTCTCTTGACAGAAACAAAGGTTGGAGCAAGAAAGGGATAGCACAAGATGTGGGGAACGATCCAGGCACAATCTTAGTCACCTCATTGTCCAGCTTCTTGAACAAACTCAGCCTCAAATGGATAGTCTACTTAGAACAAGACTAGCAGCCAAATGACACTCACACTTTACTCAAGGCCTCTATCACAGACCTGGTGAACTTGACCTTGGCCTAGGGAGAAGACATCCCTCCGGAGAGTTACCGGGACCCTTTCCTTCACCGTGACTACCGCATCAGTCCTTCCGGAATGGTTCCTCACCCGGCCTCCTCTACTCAGATACGGGTCCCCTCGCAAGACGGCACCCTGAGACTCCTCGATCCCCGACAGGCCCAGCCAAAGGTGCTGGGCCCAGGCCTTTGCTGCATTTCCCGAGTCCTCACCCTGGAACTAAAGGTGCCCAGGATGGAACAGGAACAGAGAACACCCGCCCCTGGGCCTAGGGCGCCCAGGACGGACTGGAACCAGAACCAGGGGTAGGACCCCACCGACTAACCCCGAACAGGCAGCGTCTGCCCCTTTTATCTCCTCTCCCAGCACACACAGCAGGTTAACCCCGCCCCACCGTACGTTTGCCGAGAGGGGACACAAAAAGCACAGCCCTGTACTAGTGGTTCAACCCTAGCCTACTATGGATGCGCCACCCATAGGCCTCAGGGAACTGTACACCAATACTCTCCCTGTGGATAAAATTGATGTAAACCCTGATAAATCAAGGTGTTTGGGCATACTACCTCCCAAACACTTCCCTTAAATTGAGGACCCCGCTACATATATACAAATGTGTTAGTAAAATTACTACTTTTTCATACATTATCCTTATATATCTACTTGTGTGATAATCTAAAATGACTACTTCCAATCTCAAAAGTCTCACTCATGGACTCCTTATCAAATACATCTACATTCATATTCCTTTACATTTAAGAGGGTTGAGATTTGCCTTTGGTTGGCAAATCCTACGCCCCTATAGCCTTTCCCTGGAGTGTCAAAATTCACCGGGTTTAATGCATTCAGGGTCTCTAAAACCATAATAAAAATCATACAGTTGCCCCAGACCCACCAGTGTAGGGGACCCACTACCAGACCCCCCAACAGTCCCGGATTCCTTGCAAATAGCTTGCTTTGCCCTGCAGAATCGTTCTGCAAGTTTCTGTAATCAGCACAGTTTTTTGAGGAAGGACTCCCACTATATCAATTAAAGCACTAGGCAATGGGACCCAGCAGAGGGAAGTAGTGGATACCAAAGGTGGAGTAACAACCAGTAAGCAGCATCTGAAGTTCAAGAAACACTGAGACGATGTCCACGATGTTTCCAATGGTCTTAGCAATAAGATTGAGTGCAGCAAGGCTT
The DNA here is from genome assembly GCA_029206835.1 of Rana muscosa. NCBI lineage: Eukaryota > Metazoa > Chordata > Amphibia > Anura > Ranidae > Rana > Rana muscosa. Next base: position 832,683,194 of record CM055122.1, read on the forward strand.
TATGCCATTCCCCTGTATACAAGTTATTTTGCAGTGCTACCGGATACAAGGAACCAGACCACTGCTTTTTGCTTTTGCTTGCAACTTTTTCTGAACTTGAAATGACATCTTGATTCTGAGAACATGCACACACTGGAACATATTCAAAGAAATTAACATGACACTCCAACAGCAACATCTTCATTCATAATTTACCAGTAGATTCTAGTTGGTGCAAACGCTGCTATATAGCATCTATTGCAGATAAACCTTCCCATTATCTCTTTCTCCCATCTCTCAGATACCCCATTGGGAACATGCTGACAGATCTATATTCCCCCAAGGAGAGAAGACTCACTTCTTGATCACCTTGTGAAGCCTGGTATCTCAGCTAGAGAGAACACATCTTCTAAATGCCTCTGTAGAACTCCTTCACCCAGTAATCAGTACCCTTCTCTAGATCATAGGAGGAATTCCTCCAACCACAGAAGAGGACCTCAGTTGCACACTACTGTGGGAGAAAAAGGGGCCAAACAGTGTAGAATCAGACAGAGAATAAAACAGTAAAACGTGTGCCTGTTTGTCTGACCATCCCCTTAAGTCTATGGCAGTGGTCTCCAAACTGCTGCCTGAGGGCCTATAGCTGACAGTGGTCTCCAAACTGCGGCCCTTTGCCTGCCTATATCCGTCCCCTGTGGCTTTATTGCCGCCAATGATGTGGCACAATTCCTCCTACTGACACTAATGATAGGGCACTATTCCTTCACTGATACAAACGATGGGGCACTATTTCTCCCACTGACACCAATGACGGGGCACTATTCCTTCCCCTGATACCAATGATGGGGCTCTATTATTCCCACTAATACCAATGATGGGGCATTGTTTTTTTTGTCCAATTGATGCCAGGGAATTTTCCACTCACACAAACAGACCACACCCACTAAAGTCTGAAAAACATTAAACTGGCTATTTATTTAGAAAGTTTTGAGACCCCTGATCTGAAAACCTTATTATTGCCTCCTGCTACCTGATTGGAGTACATTAGATCTGCTATAGCTGATAGCTGAAGCATAAAATAAAAGTATAAACTGATAGTTTTGGGATAACATTTGTAACGGTACCCCCCTGAGGGCTGCTGATAGACTCTATACCCCACTGGCTACACCGACTCCGAGGCAAAAAGAATAAACACAACAAAAGAGATATGAATGGACACAATATATGATTGACAGAAAATCTCACTTAATGAATATAGACACTCGAGTGTGTACCTATATGACCTGAATAGGTGTATGTGAACAGGTGAACAGAAAGATAAATATCCAACACCTTTAACACATGTGTTGAATACCTTTCCTCTGAGGCCTCAGCACACAAACCGGCATACAGTGCACAGCATATACATACAGTAACACAAAACAGGTTCCAAGAATATCTCACAATATGGCTCCCCCTAGATTGTACTTTAGTGATTGGCCTTAAAATGAAGAACAGTAAAGCACAATAAAATAGGATGGTGAATGTTCTTTAAATTCCAGATGTCTTCAGCTAGCCTGATGTTTATACTTCAGTGTAATTTTGTACTTTGTAATCCAGGTAGGTAAATGATAAAAAAGGACTGAAGAACAAAAGGTGTAACTGATGGATACTTAAACTGAAGAAATATCACCACTTGTAGGTTCCTCTTTAAATGTGAGTGCAGAACAGCACTGAACTTACAGCACAGGAAAGGAAAATCAAGGCCCAGCTCTGGCTGTAAGATGCCTGTGAAAGAGTAGATTCACATCCGTGGAACTACAAGTCTCACCAGCAGTCTGTAGGAAAAAACTCACTCAGCAATACAGTAATCTCTAGCGATATGGGCAGATGCCCTCTCACCACAATGGACTCCAATAAATGTAGGACTCTGGCCAGAATCCCTTCTGGTGTCTCCATCAGGTGAAAATGGCGCTGCCACGTGCGCTGCTACTCCTAGTGGGCCGGAGTGCAGGTGGTCCCAGGTGCTCTGGATCGCAGGCCGGTCCGCTTGCTGTAATGGCGGTGCTGCCCTCAGAGGTCCCTCTGAGGCGGGCAATCCAGCTCTCAGCTGTATAGGCTGCAGTCTCTCACTCCCTGTCACACAGACCTCCTGCTGGCAGGTGTTGAATGGTGTCCAGAGAGGCTGAAAACAGGCCACGCCTGTCCTTTTATCTCTCCTCCCAGCAGGCTGTTCTGTGCGCTTTGCATTGTGTGTCCTGTAGTCCAGAGCTGATCCAGCCAACAGAGTCACTTATGCCGTGTACACACGATCGATTTTCTCGACGGTGAAAACACTGTCGAGAAAATCAACGGGAAAAACGAGGGAACGGCTTGGTTCTCTACACACGGCCGTTTTTCCCGACATTTTTTTTCTTGGTCGAGAAAAACGACCATGTGTGGGCTCCGTGGCAGTGTTTCCCTATGGGAAAACTGCCGCGAAAAAAAAAAATGACGGGAATCACGACGAGAAAAATAGAGCGTGTTCTAATTTTTCTCGTTGTGATTAATGCCGTTTTTCCCATCTGGAAAAATGACAAAAAGCCCACACACGGTCGTTTTTCTTGTTAAAAAAAAAAAATGTAATTTTTCTCGATGGGAAAAATGATCGTGTGTACGCGGCATTCCTTATCCAGACTACATATCCCACAATGCACTGCTCTGTTCACTTCTCAAGGAGGAAGGAAAATCCTGACAGCATTCAGCAGACACTAGGGGGAGCCAAACTCATATACAAGAATCAATGAACCGTAACTATAACTATAGTAGCAACCCCATGGCTACACATTGAAAAAGTAATTCTCCACTCCAAGCAGCTACTCTCCCCTGCCACTCGAAATCCAGGTGTTTGAGGCAAGCCAGGCCCTCCATGCTTATAGACTCAATGCAGGAAGAAAGGGCCGCTGCACACCAGTTAAATCACTCATATCCACATTTATCGTGTAAGGTATCCACAAGCATGGCAATGACAGTCCCTGCTCTAGAACCACCCCATGTAATGCGTTTTCCCCAATAAGGTTTAGTCATAAAGAATAATCTCTATGACTATGCTGTATTGGGTAAAGCATGTTAGCGGAGGAGGTCCTAGGGCAGGGACTGTCATTGCCATGCTTATGGACATTGTATAAAATAAAGGTGGATGTCAGTAATCTATGCAGTGTGTGGTAGACCTTTCTTCCTTCATTGATAGTGTTGGTAGAATAATTCTGTCCTGCTACACAATTAATGCTGTGTACACACGATCGGACATTCCGACAACAAAACCGTGGATTTTTTTTCAGACGGATGTTCGCTCAAACTTGTGTTGCATAAACACGGTCACACAAATGTTGTCGAAAATTCTGAACGTCAAGAACGCGGTGACGTACAAAATGTACGATGAGCCGAGAAAAATTAATTTCAATAGCCAGTGCGGCTCTTCTGCTTAAATCCGAGCATGCGTGGACTTTTGTGTGTTGGAATTGTGTACACACGGTCAGAATTTCCAACAACAAGTTTTGTTGTCGGAAAATTTGAGAACCAGCTCTCAAATTTTTGTTGTCGGAAATTCCGACAGCAAATATCCGATGGAGCCTACACACGGTCAGAATTTCCGACAGCAAGCTCCCATCGAACATTTGTTGTCGGAAATTCCGACCGTGTGTACGCGGCATTAAAGTTACTGTAGTGTCCACCAGAGAGATCATTTTGCATTAAAGGATAAGATACTGTTGCTTACCGTGTATACTCGAGTATAAGCCGAGTTTTTCAGCAAATTTTTTGTGCTGAAAATGGCCCCCTCGGCTTATATTCGAGTCACCTTTTTGCGCCTGATCTTCCAGACTTTGGGGACCCGCTACCGGCCGGCCGTAGGTCATCTGGACCCCAAACTTGGCATACATGTAGCCCCACTATTTCTCTACAATTGTGCAAAGTTTGTTGTCCAGAGAACCTACGGCCGGGGAGCACCGATTTTTCAAAGCCGGGCACCCCTTCCATAGAATCCCATGTTAAACAGTAATTTCTTTGGTGATTTTGGGGACCCGGTACCGGCGGGTTGTAGGTCCCCTGGACCCGAAACTTGGCACACATGTAGCCCACCCCTTCCATAGACTCCCATGTTAAACGTCAGTCTAGTCATGGACACAGTGAGGCATGGGCACAGTGAGGCATGGACACAGTGAGGCATGGGCACAGTGAGGCATGGACACAGTGAGGCATGGACACAGTGAGGCATGGACACAGTGAGGCCTGGGCACAGTGAGGCATGGACACAGCGAGGCATGGACACAGTGAGGCATGCACATGGACACAGTGAGGCAAAGTGAGGCACAGTGAGGCATGCAGATGGACACCCTAGGCTGATACTCGAGTCAATACGTTTTCCCAGTTTTTTGTGGTAAAATTAGGTGCCTCGGCTTATATTCGGGTCGGCTTATACTCGAGTATATACAGTAATTCTCCTAGTACATATTACATTAAATGCACTAACAAAATGTTTACTAAATAATGAACATTGATATTTGACTTGTGTGCTTTTTTGGATGCTTTTATGGGTGGTTTTGCTGGAGCTAGAGCACCTGTATAATCAGAACAGTACCAGCACAGCAGCCCAAACATTCTATACATTCCGGTAATGTGCTATTCATTTTCATCTTGCTATTATTCGAATTTATTTTTGTTTGCTGGAGTTCTGCATTAATTACAGAGTCATACCAGTACAACGTTCTAATTGGTTGCTAATGGATGCTCACTTTAAGAACAAAACTCTTTGTATAAAAGGTCATATAAGGCCAAATTACATGCAATTGGTTCTTTGAGAAGCTCTTGTTAAAGGGAAATTCGAATTCTGATACATGATTCTGCATCAGCAACATGGTGAATGTACTGCAATCAGAACTGGCCAATTATTATCAATATTTTTTCCAGAAAAATCATTATACCACACACAGATGTTATGTCTCACATCTTATGAATCCCTCCTGGAATCAGCTCTGAATATTTTCTCTTCCACTGCCAGCTTACACTGAGGAGAGTTGGCTGTCAGTGAAAAGCACACACACTAGCAATTCTTTACGGCACACCGGAATTACCTTCCCTGCACGCTGCCAAAAGGCTGGATGAACTCTTAATAAATTGAATGGATCATCTCTTACGTCAAGAGATTAATGACCTCCATTATAAGGCTTCTCTGCTGACTGAATAGGCTGAATAGTTTTGTGGTTAGAAGAAAGCCTTGGGCAGGCGATGGCCTCTGATCAGAAAAGCCATCCTCTGCTCTCTTTACTCATAGAAGACTAGATTCAATCATAGATATGGTGTGTTAGTTAAATGGACCCTTTTGATCCTGAAGAATTTGTCTGCATGAAGCAAAGTTCAGATCATTTATTGTTTTTGAGCGTGTATTTGAGCTTGCATGCTGTAGGCCATTTTAAAGATAATTACGTTTCCAGGTAGGGTACACACTAATTACTTAATATGATGTATACAATTGTATAAATTGCATCATTTTATATGACTTATATATGATTTATGTACCCATAAGCATAGAGTGATTGTTGTCTGATCTAGGCATTTTCAGATAGTTCAAGAGACGATCTCAGTAATGTAGTCTCCTGACCCCAAAAGTGGGTGGCTATGTGCAGGTACTATGCATTAAGTAGGTTACATAAAACTGTTCCAATAGCTATTGCCTTGATATACAGTAAATGGTGCTGTAAACATCTTCCATAGCCACATTTCAGCTCCCCCATGCCTCTCTGTAGCAACAAAAAATATTCATGACTGAGCCAAGCTGTCCTGTTTATGTACTCTGTAATCTTTATCTGTCCTTGACAAAATACTAATCTAATTTTTATTATGGCTTGTCACATCACATGACCCAAGAGACTTCAATACGTTTATGATAAGCCTGCTTCTTCTCCTCTACGCACTTCAGCACTCTTAAGCTCCACCCAAGAGCGTGAAACGTGTTGGGTGGGGCTAAAGCGTGCTGAAGTCTTGCTGCCACCTGGCTTTGCATGTGGCAACCATCTTTGTAAGTCTTTGGATACTTGCTTTTTATATTGGCTTGTTGAGTCCAGTTTTTAAAATAAATACTACACTATTTGAGCATTTTTGGCTCCTGTGGTGAGCACTTCTTTTACACAGCTGACTACATATCAACTGACCCCGGAAAGCGATGGCCTTACGATACCAGCACTAGAGGTTTACTATCCTTACAGGGACCGCTCCAAAGAACAGGATGCTGTGATTCATCCTTGGGAAAATATCAAAATGCCCATATGCTGCCTATAATTTACAGTAAACCGCATCAAACAAATTTGAGAGGTGTGTCAAAATGTGGACAGTTTTTCCAAAATCTTTTGAATTACCCTCTCAATATGTAAATAAAGATCTACTTCTGTAAAAAAAATATATATATCTGAATTAATTATTTAGCCACTTGGAGAATCTTGGCATCTGGTGGGAATATTTTGGTGCACAGTGGAAGTGGTGGGTGGTAGCGGGGGGGGCCTCAGATAAACTTTTACATCGGGGCCCACAAACTTCAAGCTACATCTCTGGGGTGCAGCGTGGTGTACCGGTGGCAAGAATACACTAGGAGGCCGCGGAGGATGAAAACAGTATATTGTGAGAGTTCCAACAATGTACAGACAGGCCCGGTGGAAAGGCACAGCTAACTGGAGCCACTTACAAACAGTAGCAGAGAAACAAGGTCCTGGAATGATGCCGACAGCTTCTGCAGCGAGGAGTGGGAATGTGGCCTGGCTGGTCCACACGCAAACTGGAGGCTTCCAACGAGGAAAAAGTGTAGTCTCTGCACTTTCCCTACTCCTCAGGAACCCTTCCCTGCTGCTAAGCACTGTTCCTGCCAAATGGGGAACTCTAAATAGATTCTGCCTGACCCAAGAAGCCCACCAAAGTCACGTGTGCCGCCAGTGTCCAATCAGACAGCTGTCTTCCTGTGATCACAGGAAGTCATAGAGGAACTGAGCTCCTCACAACTTTATTCCCCTTCTGATTTGGCGCTTCAGTTGAGCGCCGCCTACAGTGGAGGATACAGACTGCACCTGCCTACAACCTGACTACAGGATTCACTAAGGTGTCTGCAAACAGGAGCAGTAAAAGTAGCCATTTGAGGTGGTAACAAATGCGTTGTGCGATAAAACAATGTCAGATTTTTAAACATTTGATGTCCATGCTAAAAAAAAATGCTGATTCCTCACCTACACAATAGATTTTGTGAAGTAAACATTGTTAGTAGAAAATAACAATCATAGGTAAAATAACTCATCCATCTTAGTGAACTGAGCCTGATATTTTTCATGTTTAGATTTCTGGTGTCGTCACCTGCAACAATAGCTGATGATTTGCTACATTGCTAATTTTGCTCCTATTTCTAACATTGTTTTTCTTTTACAAGATGTATTATTATGTACCTGTTCACAAAAACCTTTTTGCCTATTTTTCATAGAATCTTATTTCTAATTTTGTTTGCATAAAGGACAACGTAGTCTATTCACCCAGCAACAACAGCCATTGTATGATAGAAGGAGAGAAAGCAGAGTCCTCAAGATTCCTCGCAAAATATTTCCCTTCTTCTAGGAAAGCATCCTGCTTTGAGTTTAAAATAAGCTTGCCTTCTGCCCTGTGGACACGCAGCAATATTGTCAAATGGAGCATTTCTTTATAAATGCTTTCAAAAGGGTGTTCAGAATGGCTGCAATTGAAAAGAAAAAAAGATGCCACATTTTCTTTCTTGAGTTGAAAAGCTTTGGGAGGTATAAATGGCACAATTTTATTTGTTTTCAGTGTCATTTTATTCATTGTAGGTATGCTGGTGTCTTTCACGTGAAATACATGTTACTGCAAAAGAAGCAGCTTAGTACTACTACATAATAATCCTGTTTGGCCATTATTACCTATTTTTCTTTTTCGTACATCACGGGACACAGAGCGACTTAGTCATTACTAATGGGTTATATAGTTTACCTTCAGGTGTTGGCACTGGCCAATTCCAAACCGGAAGTACCCTCCCCTATATAAGCCCCTCCCACCCGGGAGCACCTCAGTTTTTTGCCAGTGTCTAAGGAGGCACTCCTCCTGCCCAATTTATGAGGTCAAACGTGCCAAGAGATCCCCAAAAGAGAGGATCCCTCCTTCTGGCACTAGAACAACTATTGCTCCAAGGGGTAATCATGAAGGTTCCCCTGGAAGAAAGCGGATTCGGGTTTTACTCGAACCTTTTCACAGTCCCCAAACCAAATGGGGACGTGAGGCCCATATTAAATCTAAAAGGGCTAAACAAGTTCCTAAATATCAGGACCTTTCGGATGGAGTCGATCCGATCAGTGGCCACCGCCCTACAAGGGCAGGAATGGCTAGCCTCGATCGACATAAGGGATGCTTATCTGCATATTCCCATCTTTCCGGCCCATCAGAAATTTCTACGCTTTGCAGTAGAAGGGCGCCATTTTCAGTTCAGAGCCTTACCTTTCGGTCTGGCCACAGCACCACGAGTGTTCACAAAAATTCTGGCCCCATTATTGGCCAATCTAAGAACACAGGGTGTAACGATAATGGCATATCTAGACGACCTGCTACTAATAGACCACTCAGTGGAAAAGCTGGAAGTAGCTATTCACAAGACAATCGAGTATCTGGAATATCACGGTTGGATTATCAACCGGGACAAGTCAGCTCTAAGACCAGTCAAAAGTCTGGAATACTTAGGGCTAAGGCTGGATTCAAATCAGAGAAAGATTTTCTTACCTCCAGAGAAGGTGTCGTCTTTAAGAAATTTGACCCACTTAGTGGGTACAAAAAGAAAACCATCCATACGTCTCTGCATGAGGCTGCTGGGAAAGATGGTGGCTTCATTCGAAGCGGTACCCTACGGTCAATTCCATTCAAGGAATTTGCAAAGGGCCATACTGTCAGCCTGGAACAAAAAAGTTCAGGCTTTAGACTTACCAATGTCCCTGTCCCCTTCCGTTCGCAAGAGCCTCCATTGGTGGTTGGTGCCCCAGAATCTGGAAAGAGGGAAACCCTTCAGTCCGGTTTCTTGGAAGGTGGTCACTACAGATGCCAGCCTCATCGGCTGGGGGGCAGTGCTGGAGCAATGGTCTCTCCAGGGCAGGTGGTCAGAAGCAGAAAAGGCCCTGCCCATCAATCTCTTAGAGATACGAGCAGCCCGGTATGCCCTAGTAGCATGGACATCCAAACTCCAGGGGTCCCCTGTCAGAATTCAATCAGACAATGCCACGGCAGTGGCATATATCAATCATCAGGGTGGCACCAAAAGTCGTGCAGCCCAGAAGGAAGCAAATTGCATCCTGGAGTGGGCAGAAAGATATGTCCCAGCCATATCCGCGGTTTTCATCCCAGGAGTGGAAAATTGGAGAGCGGACTTTCTAAGTCGCCAACAATTATGCCCGGGGGAATGGTCTCTTCACCCCGAGGTTTTCCAGGCAATATGCCAGCGGTGGGGAACACCGGATGTAGATCTGCTAGCATCCAGATTCAACGCAAAGGTGGACAGGTTTGTGTCTCGCACAAGGGATCCCCTAGCTTGCGGCTCGGATGCCCTAGTGTTCCCTTGGGATCGGTTCAAGCTGATATATGCATTCCCACCGCCACAATTGTTACCGCGATTACTCCGCAGAATCAGGGTAGAAAAGAAACCAGTGATTCTGGTGGCTCCAGCGTGGCCCCGAAGGGCATGGTACGCGGAGATTGTAAAAATGTCAGTGAGGAGTCCTTGGACCCTCCCACTTCGTCCGGACCTGCTGTCGCAAGGACCGATATACCATCCTTCCTTACCAGCCCTAGGTTTGACGGCCTGGCTATTGAAGCCCACATTCTGAAAAAGAGAGGGCTCTCTAATTCTGTGGTATCTACCATGATCAATGCCAGGAAACCGGTATCCAGGCAGATCTATTATAGGATCTGGAAAGCGTACATTACGTGGTGTGAGACCAAGAAATGGCATCCACGTAAGTACATGATAGGGAGGATTCTGGACTTCCTACAGTGGGCTGTAGATAGGAAGCTGGCCTTGAGTACTATCAAGGGTCAGATTTCGGCCTTGTCAATATTTTTTCAAAGGCCCTTGGCTTCGCATTCACTAGTCAAAGCCTTTATACAAGGAGTGATGCGTATTAGCCCTCCGGTTAGTATTCCCATATGTCCTTGGGACTTAAACCTGGTTCTGTCGGTTCTACAGAAACAACCGTTTGAACCATTACAACACATTTCCTTGGTTCTTCTCACCAGGAAATTGGTTTTCTTAGTAGCCATTTGTTCGGCTAAAAGAGTGTCGGAATTAGCAGCTATGTCCTGTAAGGAGCCATATCTGGTTGTCCATAAGGACAGAGTAGTATTACGTCCTCATCCAGCCTTTCTTCCTAAGGTGGTATCGAGGTTTCATTTGAACCAAGATGTGGTTCTTCCTTCTTTTTTCCCCAAACCTAGCTCAGTAGAGGAAAAGTTATTACATTCTTTGGATGTGGTAAGAGCAGTTAAAGCTTATCTAAAAGCCACTGCTCAGATTCGCAGAACGGATTCTTTGTTTGTTCTGCCGGAAGGCCCCAGAAGGGGTCAGGCAGCATCAAAATCTACTTTAGCCAAGTGGATTCGACAGGTCATAATACAAGCCTATGGCTTGAGAAAGAGACCGCCTCCGTTCAAAGTTAGGGCGCACTCCACAAGAGCGGTTGGAACTTCATGGGCAGTGCATCACCAGGCCTCCCTGGCTCAAGTATGTAAGGCCGCAACATGGTCTTCGGTACACACGTTTACTAGATTCTATCAGGTAGACGTTAGAAGTCAGGAGGATGTCGCCTTTGGGCGCAGTGTGTTGCAGGCCGCAAAAGATCCTCATGCCTGATGGCGCCCAGCTTATGTACCCCCCCCTCATTTGGCATTGCTTTGGGACGTCCCATTAGTAATGACTAAGTCGCTCTGTGTCCCGTGATGTACGAAAAAGAAAAAGGGATTTTTATAACAGCTTACCTGTAAAATCCTTTTCTTGGAGTACATCACGGGACACAGAGCTCCCACCCCTCTTTTTGGGACACTTATTGCTTGGCTACAAAACTGAGGTGCTCCCGGGTGGGAGGGGCTTATATAGGGGAGGGTACTTCCGGTTTGGAATTGGCCAGTGCCAACACCTGAAGGTAAACTATATAACCCATTAGTAATGACTAAGTCGCTCTGTGTCCCGTGATGTACTCCAAGAAAAGGATTTTACAGGTAAGCTGTTATAAAAATCCCTTTTTTTATGCCAAGCAAGATAGCCCTCCTCACTTCTCCTGAAACCATTCTGATCCAATAATTTTTTTTATGCATATTAATGGCAGCACTGTTTTGAGATTTTGGAAAAAGAACTGGATCAGAATACGGCCAAATATTTATGACCACCAAAACAAGGCAAGCCTGGCCTGCAACTCCTGAACCAAAGAATTATTTGTTGAAGTCCCATACACACGGGCCAAATGTCTAGTGGCATCGGCCAGTTCAACAGAAACCGTCCAACATTTGGCCCTTGTGTGCTACAGCCGGTCTGACAGAAGCGGGCATTCAGCCAGCTTCTGTCGAAGGCTCATGACCGTCCCCCTGTCAAAGCACAATAGAACAGGAGTCCCCAACCCCCAGGCCACAGACCAGTGCTAGTCAGTGGCCTGTTGATGACAGGCCACGCAGCAGGAGATGAGCAGCGACCACCTCACCTCCTTCTGTGCGACCATGCCTGTTTGTCCTCTCCCAGCTTCTCCGCCCCCCCCCAGCCGATGATGTCATCTAATCAGCAGGGCAGGGGGCAGAAGGAGCTGCAGATAAGAATGGAGAGCTCCTCTTGTCCCCTGCCTGGCTGATAGGATGACATCTTTGGGCAGGCGGGAGAGCTGGGAGAGGACACACGGACTGATCACAGCCTCTGCCCTGCAAAAGGTAGGTCCTGTGTAGGGGAGGCAGACATTAGAATGGGGAAGTGTCATGTTAGAGAGGAAAGGGGGAGGGGCAGACTGCAGGGGCACTGTGATTGCTAGGGGCATTGTAATATAAAGGGGACTGCACTGTAAAGGGGCAACGTATTTTTGCTCACATAGATCCAGGGCTATTTTTCAGCTGGAACTTGGTGAAACTCAGTTCCGCCACCTCTAGTTCAGGCCTTCTGCTTCCTGCTCACCACTATCGCTTGTAAATACAGAAGTCCGGCTTCAGTGTTTACCAGTGATAGCTTGTCTCCCAACGGCTCCCTTAGATCTGATCTCCTGAGCAGCTCCCAATGAGAGCAGGATGGGAACAAGGGAGATGCAGGTGTCCAGTGTGCATTGCGGATGCAGACATCCCCACTAGATGATCTCCCTGCAAGTGAGAGAGGAGGAGTCACCTACATTGTGCATGGCGGTACTAGAGCCGGCTGGGTGCTTTAGCTTAATACAGCAACAAAGGTAAGATATGTGGAAGATGGTGGAGCTTTTAAGGGGAGGGGATGGGGGAAGTAGAGGGAGAGTCACATGCAGAGGTCAGTGCTGAAGAGGGGTGAAAGTAAGATGTGAATGGGAGATGCAGAGGTAAGCAGCTGTGGAAGAAGGCTGAACTCTGCGCTCTGTGTGTAGCGCACCCCTAAACTCTGCTCTCTGTATGCAGCACCCCCCCAACCGCACATGTCTAGTGGTGTGACATCCAGACAGATATGTCTCTTAGTAAGTTAGTAATGCATGAGGAGACTGATAGAGTGAATTGAGGGGTGGGGAGATAGATTTGGGTGTCATCAGGGTACAAATGATATTAAAAGCCGTGTGAGGCTATCAGCTGACCCGGGGAAGAGGTGTAGATTGAAAATAAGAGAGGTCCAAGAATAGAACCTTGGGGGACCCCGATGGAAAAGGGAAGAGAAGAGGAGGAAGTATAATTGTAAGTGACACTGAAGGTGCATTGGATAGGTACAGTAGGATGAAAGCCACTGAAGAGAACAGTCATGGAGACTGAGGCAGTAAAGTTTTTTGAGGAGCAGGGGGTGGTCAACCATATCAAAGGCAGTAAAAAGGTCCAGAAGTAAGAGTACAGAATAGTCTTTATTGTTTTTTAGTAAGTCATTTGTGAGTTTTAGAAGAGCAGTTTCTGTGGAGTGTTGAGGGCGAAATCCAGACTGAAGGGGATCAAGAAGGTTATTCCTTATGATGTGGTCCCTCAGTTGGTTGTAGACCAGACGTTCAAGGAGTTTAGAGGGAAAGAGGAGCAAGGAGATAGGGCATAGATTGTTAAGATTGGTGGGGCCCAAGGATGGCTTTTACGTATGGAGGTGACTAGTGAATGTTTTAGAGCATTGGGGAAGAATGTAATAGAATCTCGTTCAGGAGAAGAGAGTTCTGACAGAAAACCGCTAGACGTGGCAAAAACAAGTGTAAACACGCATTTAGCGATTGACATTAACTTATTTCAATGGCAATAATAAATGATTTATTCTGGCCAATTAAATGAATTAACACCCAATGTTTGATGATGATAAACGCGGGTAAAATAAGTACACATGTTTACCAGCGTCCGGCACTTTCTGCTGCCAGAAAGCGTCCAGTTTGCATAAACCCAAAGTTCTGTTATCAGTTCACAGACATGTGAAAAGATCTCCTGAAAAAAGTCCCAAAAATTCCAGTTCTGCAGATTGATGTTCTGTTGATTTCAGTCTGCAAAAGAACCTTCATACAAACATGGGTTTTCAAGAGTAGACAAAAAAAAAAAAAACAGAAACCAAAACTAAGGAATGTATTCAACAATACAAAGTGTACATGCTGCATCAAATGTGCAGAAGCCAATCAAAATTCATCTTTTTGAGTGGTCTGACAACAAAGAATTAAAATCGTATAGAATTCTCTGTGTTTCTGTACTTTGCTTTCCCTCTTTGGTTTTCCTCCTACGTTATTAAAAAAGCTCATGGGTCTTTCGGAAAGGGAAGAATGCAGAATTTAACACTGACTTTGAAGGAGTGGATTGTCTAGCTTACTGAATGCTAACACACAGGCTTGCTAGCTATGCTGTTAATGTATTTTCAGATATAGACCTGTAATATTCTACTTTTGATAAATAAAATCTTTTATATGTTTCATAAAAAGTAGACTATATTGTGTGTCACTATCTAGGGAACAGATGTGCTGAGTAGAAAATAAAAATAAACTCTGATAAAATCTTTTCTGGGAGCAATTTATTTCAAGGATATACAACTACCTGGCAAATCATATTAATGGAGCCATTATGGATGATCCGTGTGAGTCAGGAGAGGTCCCCTGAGTGATAGGAGGTACTTCAACCCCAAATGTGTGCACTCTGATTGAGGAGATGGGGACCAGTTCTACAACTGAAAAGAGCAATCTCATTAACTAACTCCTTAAATCAGATTTGCCCTGATGAGACGGTGGCAGATTTCCAAGCACCACGAGTCTTCACATCTCAAAATACTTTTATAAATCAGAAGGATTTATCCAAAGTCAAACATTAAATGTTATAGTATTTAAACACAACATGGCACCATGCATATATTGCACTTTTACATCAATGTTTATTTAAATGAGTTGGAAACTCCAGTCATCGAAAAGGTCAACTTATGTAATATCAAGTGGTGCAGGCTTATTAAAAAAAGTGCAAAATACAAGCAGAAAAAAGCACTGCTCAATCAACCAATCAGAATTACTCCTGTAAACTGAATTTTATTTGGTTGTTATGGCATAATGCATTTGCCTCTTGGACTGTCAGTATATTGTCTACAAACAGATAAAACAAGATGTCTTCCGAGACATGATTCATTTCCTAATGGAGGTCCAAAACATTATGGAATACTATTTGTGCTTTTAGAACAAACAGACAGCATGTTCATTCTAAATAATTGTGTTGCAAGTACTAATTTAAAAGAGGAGAGTCTAGGTATCCAGCCTGAATATTTAGCAGGACACAGCCAACCCCTGAAGGACAGGGGGATTGTGCCCAGATGGTGGTTGGAGTTCTGTTAAATAGGTTGGAGCACTGAACAGAAGGGTCTTCTCTCCCCAGTGGTGGAATGGATCAGCCCTCCTGTACTGGATGCTGGATGCTCTTATGGGAGCTGCACCCAAGAACTGACTATAAGCCGGGACTTTGTTGAGTAGAGCCTCTATGCTAGCTACACCTGCATGATCTTTAGCTGTGCACCCATAGACTGTCCAAGTCTTTAACTTCTCATGTTGCATACTTCTGCACAGTCGCCAGCTATGCATCTACACACCGTATTGGTCAAACTATCCTTGTACTACTGCTACCCACCAAGAAGTGTCCTCCTCAAGCAGTGTTAAGCGCTTTGGAGTATTCCACACCCCACAAACCTTTCCAGTACAACTTTAATCAGCAATAAAATACAAAAAAAACATCCCATTGATGTGTGCAGCTTATGGCATTAGGGTGTGCACCCCAAAGCTCAAACACAAGTGTGTATATATACAGTATCTCATGAAAGTGAGCACACCCTTCACTTTTTTGAAAAATATTTTATTTTATCTTTTCATGTGACAACACTGAAGAAATGACACTTTGCTACAATGTAAAGTAGTGAGTATACAGCTTGTATAACAGTGTAAACTTGCTGTCCCCTAAAAAAAACTTAACATACAGCCATTAATATCTAAACAGCTGACAACAAAAGTGAGTACACCCCTAAGTGAAAATGTTCAAATTGGGCCAAATTAGCCATTTTCCCTTCTCAGTATCATGTGACTCGTTAGTGTTACAAGGTTTTAGGTGTGAATGGGGACCAGGTGTGTTAGATTTGGTGTTATCGCTCTCACTCTCTCATACTGGTCACTGGAATTTAACATGACACCTCATGAGAAAAGAACTCCCTGAGGATCTGAAAAGAAGAATTGTTGCTCTACATAAAGGTGGCCTAGGCGATAAGAAGATTGCCAAGACCCTAAAATTGAGCTTCAGCACGGTGGTCAAGACCATACAGCGGTTTAACTGGACAGGTTCCACTCAGAACAGGCCTCGCCATGGTCAATCAAAAAAGTTGAGTGCACATGCTCAGCGTCATATTCAGAGGTTGTCTTTGGGAAATAGACATATGAGTTCTACCAGCATTGCTGCAGAGGTTGAAGGGGTGGGGGGTCATCCTGTCAGTGCTCAGACCATACGCCGCACACTGCATCAAATTGGTCTGCATGGCTGTCATCCCAGAAGGAAGCCTCTTCTAAAGATGATACACAAGAAAGCCTGCAAACAGTTTGCTGAAGACAAGCAGACTAAGGACATGGAATACTAGAACCATGTCCTGTGGTCTGATGAGACCAAGATAAACTTATTTGGTTCAGATGGTTTCAAGCATGTGTGGCAGCAACCAGGTGAGGAGTACAAAGACAAGTGTGTCTTACCTACAGCCAAGCATGGTGGTGGGAGTGTCATGGTCTGGGGCTGCACGAGTGCTGCCGGTGTTCTATCGATATGGTTCCCCTATCGGATAGGGTCTGGCCTGGACTGCGCAGGCGCAATCGGAGCCAACGGAAATCTCAGAGACTGAACAGCTGTTTGTCAGCTGTAGACGGAGCATGCGCAATGAACACGCTGCTCGCTCCCGATGCTTGTGGCTGGTTATACACGCAGCTCGCTCTATACAGCAAGGGGCGGATGCGGCCTCTTATAACCATATCCGCCCCTTGCTGTATTGAGAAAAGCATCCGCCCATTGCTGTATTGAGATCCGAGCATTTGAGAAAAGCATCCACCCCTTTAAAAAAAGCACTGCCCATCATAAAGCACTGGCCATCATGCCTCTTCTAACCATATCCGCCCCTTTGAGAAAAGCATCCGCCCCTTGCTGTATAGAGTGAGCGGCGTGTGTAACCAGCCCCGAGCATCAGGAGCGAGCGCCGTGTTGATTGCGCATGCTCCGTCTACAGCTGACGAACAGCTGTTCAGCCTCGATTTCCGTTGGCTCCGATTGCGCGTGTGCTGTGCCTGCGCAGTCGAGGCCGGACCCTATCCGATAGGGGAACCATCTCGATAAAACACCAGCACTGGGGAGCTACAGTTCATTGAGGGAACCATGAATGCCAACACGTACTGTGACATACTGAAGCTAAGCATGATCCCCTCCCTTCGGAGACTGGGCCACAGGGCAGTATTCCAACATGATAAGGACCCCAAACCCAACTACAAAATGACCACTGCCTTGCTAAAGAAGCTGAGGGTAAATGTGATGGACTGGCCAAGCATGTCTCCCGATCTAAACCCTATTTAGCATCTGTGGGGCATCCTCAAAGTGAAGGTGGAGGAGTGAAAGTTCTCTAACATCCACCAGCTCCGTGATGTCGTCATGGAGGAGTGGAAAAGGACTCCAGTGGCAACCTGTGAAACTCTGGTGAACTCCATGCCCAAGAGGGTTAAGGCAGTGCTGGAAAAAAATGGTGGCCACACAAAATATTGACACTTTGGGCCCAATTTGGACATTTTCACTTAGGGGGTGTATTCACTTTTGTTGCCAGCGGTTTAGACATTAATGGCTGTGTGTTGAGTTATTTTGAGGGGACAGCAAATTTACACTGTTATACAAGCTGTGCACTCACTACTTTACATTGTAGCAAAGTGTCATTTCTTCAGTGTTGTCACATGAAAAGATATAATAAAAAATTTACAAAAATGTGAGGGGTTTACTCACTTTTGTAAGATACTGTATATATAAATATATATATATATATATATATATATATATATATATATATATATATGTGTGGAGATAAATGGCACAGAAGTGTATGTGACCAACAGTCTGGGGGGAGATGGCTTGGGGAGTCCGGGTGAGGTGGTACTGACTGAATGACTGCACTTCTTATTAAACCTTTGCTGTAAGAGTTGTCTGTGTGTCCAAAAGACTATCTAGTCAGAGTTTAATACTGAATGTGCCTTAAGCCACAGTTACTAATCAGAATCCTCCCTTCACTAAAGTGAAAGTTTGATTGGTACAAAGATGCACTGTACAATACACAGTTTTTGCATATTTCTTTTCATGAGTGGCCAGTGCTGTGGACAGAAGTTTTCAAGTAAGAGAGGGGCATCAGTTAATGGAATTCCCTTGTAACCATAGCAGCCTATTGCATTAGGGTGTGCACCCCAAAGCTCAAACACACACGTGGGTGTGTATAGTATATATAAATATACATACACAGACACACACACACACACTCTTAAAGCAGCCCATAGTAAGAAGTCCGCAAAGCCTCCCATACATCAGAGTCCCTCTTACAATAGAGTAGTGACTGGGAGGCAGGAGAGAGAAGGAAGAGGGGAGAATTCACTCACAGTGGATGGATGGATCGGCAGGCTGGACCTTACCTCTTCTGGCTGCTGGGCTTCAAACTTCCCGGGGCAGACACAGGAGAAGAGGGAGGGAGAAGGAGGAGCTCTCTCTCCTCCTCTGCCACCCGTGAGGGGGGGAACTGTCAATGCTGACTCTTAGTCCCATCCCTTAACTACACTTCCTAGCGTTCCTTTGCTTTCACTCCTGTGTCCTTCTTCTGCTGCTGATTGGCTGAGTGGTGGCTGCAAGAGGGAGGGAGTGAGTGGGCTAACACAGACACATTGCTACAGCACTCTATCTCTCTGTGCAGCAGTGATGGGATGTGTATAAAAAAGTGGTGCCGGCGGGGCGGGAGGTAGCAGAAACACAGCCGCCTCTCCCATGGGTCCCCCACTGCCCACAGTTGCGAGGAGAAGGGAGATCAAGGGAGACAGTCGGAACTAGTTGACCCTCAGCTACACTAATGCACACAGGGTTATTAGGCACAGCCGGCACACCTTGTGCGCACACCTATGCTTGTAACCTTCATTTTCCAGATAACTGTTCTGTCCTCAGTAGCTCACCAATCCTTTTCTGCATCTCATATCTCAGGGCCTTGGTGTAAATTCCAAGCCCTTCTACCCCTTCCATCAACAAGATTAGATCTATTTGCAAGTTCAAAAAGAAAACAGGAGTTGAAGTAGCAATAATAATGGTCATCAAACTATTTTATATTGTGACACATTTATTGGTACTCCTGCACACAATTTACTCTTTAACCCTATGCGGACATCTTTAATAAAAATAAATAAATTAAATAAAAGCAGAGGGGCACCAGACTTAGTGCAGTATAAATCATAGGTTTACCGTATATGCTCGAGTATAAGCCGAGTATTTCAGCACATTTTTTTGTGCTAAAAATGCCCCCCTCGGCTTATACTGGAGTCACCTTTTTGCGCCTGATCTCCCGAAATTTTGGGACCCGGTACCAGCCAGCCGTAGGTCCCCTGGACCACAAACTTGGCACAGTGTAGTCACACTCTTCCTCTAGAAGTGTGAAAAGTTTGTTGTCCGGGGAACCTACGGCCGTGGAGCACCGATTTTTCAAAACGGGCACCCCTTCCATAGACTCCCATGTTAAACGTAAATTTCTTCAGTGAATTTGGGGACCCGGTACCGGCCCGTCGTAAGTCCCCTGAACCCAAATCTTGGCACACATGTAGCCCCATTTCTCCTCTATAAGTTTGCAAATTTATTTGTCTGGAAGACCTACAACCGGGGAGCACCGATTTTTCAAAGCCAGGCACCCCTTCCATAGACTCCCATGTTAAACGTCAGTCTAGTCATGGACAGAGTGAGACATGGGCACAGTGAGGCATGGACACAGTGAGGCATGGACACAGTGAGGCATGGACACAGTGAGGCATGGGCACAGTGAGGCATGCACATGGACACAGTGAGGCAAAGTGAGGCACAGTGAGGCATGCAGATGGACACCCTAGGCTTATACTCGAGTCAATACGTTTTCCCTGGTTTTTGTGGTAAAATTAGGTGCCTCGGCTTATATTCGGGTCGGCTTATACTCAAGTATATACGGTAATGATAAAACAAGTAGTAACTCACAAATGGGATGAATAAAATCAGCATAGGTGGTGAAATCTCCAGTCTTGAGACTCTAGTAGTCGTCCTGATGGCTGTGGCTGCCTGGGGCACAGATGGTGTTGCAATAGATCAGGGGTCTCCAGACTTTCGAAACAAAGGGCCAGTTTACTGTCCTTAAACTTTAGGGGGGCCAGACTGCGGCTATTTGGAGTAGAAAAGGTCCCGATGTCAGTGGGAAAAACATAATGCCCCATCATTAGTTTCAATGGGAGTAATGGTGCACCATCTTTGGTGTCATTGGGATAAATTGTGCCCCATCATAGGTGTCTGTGGGAGGAATCGTGACCCATATTAGGTGCCATTGGGAGGACTTGTGCCCTAATGTGGGTATCATTGGGAAGAATTGTGCCCCATTGTTGGTATCAGTAGATTAAATAGTGCCCCAAGGGCCAGATAAAAACAAGCAAAGGGTCACATCTGGCCCCCAGGCCGCAGTTTGGAGACCACTGCAATAGATCCAGAGAAAGCCGAGGACCAGGAAGCAGGAAGCGGCCGTGACCAGTGTGAACCACAAGATGGCGCCGGGCCGGACGTGACATCACAGGAACAAGATTATCTCCGTTCACACACAGAGGAAACAATAATGCATTTCTAAGCAACTGCTTCTTCTTCAGACCATGATTGGCCAACAAATCTGACAGTCGTAATCAAAGAAGAATACGAGAAAAATAATATAATAGGCTAGCAGATCTGTCAATTAAAAAGCTATAGAAATGGATGATCGTGAAAACAAACACAGATCTGCTTACTGTTATATAAGAAAATGTTTTTTGTACGTAACACATGATCACTGATGATAATTAAATCTATAAGCAGAAAGAGTAGAGCAATTTTTCCTACTGAGGACAGAACAGTTATCTGGAAAATGAAGGTTACAAGCATAGGTGTGCGCACGAGGTGTACCGGATGTGCCTAATAACCCTGTGTGCATAAAAATGTAATAAAAAATAATAATAATAAGGAAATATTAATACAATTAATTAAATATATTAGAAAGGTTATTGAACGGTGATTCATTGGAGTTTAATAATTCCTCCCAACTTGATACTAAGAGAAAGAATAAGAAAGGGAGGAGGGGGTGGGGAGGGATGGAGGGGAGGGGCAGGGGGGGGCAAGCTACATAATGTATGAGATATAGTTATATTATATTATGTTGTATTAGAGCAGAATACTGTATTTATTGGCGTATAACACTCACTTTTTTACCCTGAAAATAGAGGGTAAACTTTGATTGCGTGTTATACGCAGGGGGCTGTGGAAAGTTTTTTTCCTGAAACTCGCCTCTTAAAGTTAGGGTGGTTGTTATACGCCTGTGCGTGTTATACGCCGATAAATACGGGTAATTAAATAAATAAATGATAACTATATATGAATATGGAAAATAATAATAAATAATATATAAAATTAAGGAATTGACACCAATAAACCTACACGTGTATGTGTACACCCACACATATGCAAATACATACATATGTTTCACGTTTCCCAACCCAATACTCCTCAAGTAAAAATTCATATAAATGTCATTTGAACATGTATTATGAAGACACTGAGTCACTTGTCACCTAATGACTTAAAAGTAGACATGTGCACTGCCAAAAAATTCGTTAGTTTTCGTTTTCGTTTCATTCGTTTTTTTTTTTTTTCGTTTTTCGAGTCATTCGTTATGATCGCAATTCGTAAATTCGTAAATTTGTACATTCGTAAATTTATACATTCGTAAATTTGTACATTCGTAAATTTGTACATTCGTAAATTTATACATTCGTAAATTTGTACATTCGTAAATTTGTACATTCGTAAATTTATACATTCGTAAATTCGTACATTCGTAAATTTATACATTCGTAATTTCGGAAATTCGATATTTTCGAAAACACGAAAATTTGAAAATCTGAAAAAATAACTATTAAATTATAGTTGTAATTTCCTTTCAAATTTGGCTGTTAGCGAACGTAACGAATACAAATTTATCTGAAGTTACGCATAACCTGAAATAACAAATGCCGCATCTAAACAAATGGAACGGAACAAATTAATAATAATAATAATAAAACGTTTTTATTATTATTATTGTTATTTATTATTATTATTAATTCATTACGTTCCATTCGTTTAGATACGGCATTCATTATGTCGGAAAACAATTCGTAACTTCGTTAAGTTCACTAACAGCCAAATTTGAAAGGAAATTACAATACCTATAATTGAATAGTTAGTAATAGTTAAGTTATTAGTTAATTATTATTTCAGATTTCCGAATTTACTAATTTACGATTGTACGAATGTACAAATTTACGAATGTACGAATATTTGGAAATTCGTAAATTCAAATTTACGAATTTCCGGATAGTTGTACATTCGTAAATTCATGCATTGGTAAATTCGTATATTCGTAAATTCGTACATTCGTAAATTTGAATTTACGAATATTCGTTAAAATTCGTTAAATGAGTTTTCGTTAATTCGGATATTTCCGAATTAACGAATTTGTCGAAATTCGTTAAAAAACGAATTCGGAACGAAACGAATTGCACATGTCTACTTAAAAGCCTACTATGATATTGTCATGGAGATCTTCCCAGCCTTATTATATAACAGTGCTGATTTCGATCTCCTCATTCATTCCTCTAGGTGACAATGTGTCTAAGGTCCAGTATGTTTCCTGGCAACACAACCTTTTAAACCGTTCAGCTGGAGAATATTTTGCTGGAATGGATTTAAGGACCCATACTTTTAGATCCTTGGAGGATTGCTTATCTGGATATTGCTTATCCAGAAAGTGGCGGAGAACTCTCTGTTTGGGGAAACCTGCATCAACAAATCTGCGGCGTTCCACAAATCTGGCACGGAGGGCCCTGATGGTAAAGCCCACATATAACATGCCACAAGGGCAAGAAAGACAATAAGTCACAAACATAGAGGAACAATTGTGAAAGGTGTTGAATTTATATGTCTTTTGCTTGTGGAAAAAAGATTTTTGGCCATGTTGGATGTGAGTACAAGTCAAGCACAACGATTTTTTGCACTGAAATATGCCCACCAATGGAATAGGTATCAATCAAATTTTCGAAGATGTAGTGGATTTGATTTTGCTACGAGCAACTTTCCCTTTGTCATTAGGAGTCTTCCTAAAAGCAAATTAAGGAACTGGAGAAAGAGTGGGTTTTAAGTGGAGATCCTGCTGTAGGATGGACCAGTGTCTTTTGAATACACTCTCCATTTTTTTATTGTTTGTTATGGTAATGGGTTAAGAATCTTACTCCTACATTTCGCTGTTTGGATTTGGCTTTTTTGCTAAACTACAAATGTCGATCTTGTATTTTTTTTTTTTTTAACTTAGGATATTTTTTGCAAACTGAGGAAGAGTGAATTAGGCATACAGGGTTAATTTCAGTGCTGGCTGGGATGACCAGAAGCTCTAAGGGCAATAGAACTACGCTGCCAAGATAGTTAAACAGATTCTTCTTACTGTACAATCTGCAAAGGGGGATCTGTTACAAGAGACAACAATTGTGAAGTCTCCTCCTGTGTGTCTGACGACCACTGTTACTTGACTGGATATATCTCATGGGGTACAGGGTCAGTGTTAAGAGCAACCTCTAGAGCAGTGTTTCTCAACTTCAGTCCTCGAGGCGCCCCAACAGGTCATGTTTTCAGGCTTTCCATTAGTTTGCACAGGTGATTTGATCGGTTTCACTGCCTTAGTAATTACCACAGCCGTTTCATCTGAGGGAAATCCTGAAAACATG
Organism: Rana muscosa; assembly: GCA_029206835.1. NCBI lineage: Eukaryota > Metazoa > Chordata > Amphibia > Anura > Ranidae > Rana > Rana muscosa. The sequence goes on from CM055122.1 coordinate 832,706,881, forward strand.
ACCTGTTGGGGCGCCTTGAGGACTGGAGTTGAGAAACACTGCTCTAGAGTCCTTAATGATACAGTACTATACTGTATGTGTGTTGTCTCCATATGCACACAGATCTTCTATGTTTAATTTGCTTCAGGAGCCCCCAAAATGGGGCCCCTTTCACAACCAGGCCCCATAGTAGTAGCCTGCTATGGCTATTTTAATGCAATTAATATAAGTGATACCTGTGTGTGGTAATTATATATAGAACGGATAGATCATAAAGCAGCTACATTCACAGAAGACGTACAGCCAAGTTTAATGGCCTTAGCGTTAAAGCTTAACTAGAATAAATTTACTTTTAATAACCATTTAGCATACACCCGGCATACGTGCACCCGTTGATTAAAAGAAAATTGAATGAGTGTTTTGTCTCCCGACTCACTTAGGACATAAAATGCAGTTTAATTGAAATTCTGGCAAAAGCATAAGGCACAATAATATATGATGGGATAGACATTGAGAAAAAAACATAGCGCCGTATTTGTGTTGTCATTAATACACATCAGACTCCATTACATCATGAGACACTCTTTCTGTTAAAGCATATAAACATACTGTATATATGCATACACCTGCGCACATGTAAATAACCAGCACATGGTTTTGTAACCTGTGATACTGATCATTAGAGGGATGCTGAAACCAGAACCGTAAACACTGGAATCATTAAACATACTTAACACTGTGTATCGAGAAATGCTAGATGTCTGGATGACTTTAAGGATTCCAATTAGAGGCCTCATGGGAAGCAGCCATTTTGATTTCCCCAGAGGAAAGACACTGGTATTAATCAGGGGAATTGGGAGGCAATTGAGCTGAAAATTAGGCAGGTGTTTCTTATGTCTTACTTAGAATTTATTTAGTGTGCAACTGCACTACTGTTTACTAGAAGATTTTATGTATGCAGACTTTTCTTTCATCTGGAATTTTATGCCCATGTTGTAGAAAGCAAGTAGACCATGTAGGCATCCGATTTCCATGCTGTAAATAAGAGCTTAAAGCACAGCTGTACTGTTAACAAAATTAACACTACCCCAAACATCCTAGACTTCCCAGACTATTCTACATTATACACCCCCCCTTCTCCACATCCGCCCACTTACCTCAGTAGTCCAACCATGGGCCTCCTTGGTATTTTACAGCCTCTCCAGCAAAAATTGTCTGGTCACAACAGCAGAATGAGCACCCTAGACTTATTTAGGGCCAAACTACAAGCATGTCCAGCCTGGGGGAAAAGGATAATTTTTCCGGAAAGGCTGTAAACATCCAAAGAGTCTTTGGCTCCTGGCTTTGACCCCTGTATTTAACAGCGAAGGAAAAACAAAATCAACATCAAGCAGTGCACATTTTTGATTTGGTTCAACCTGATCTTTCACATAGACCTGAATATTGCCCCTTCACTTGCCTTGGCTTGCATGACCATCACTGGGATGTGCTAAATTCTTGTTCCATTTCCTCTTGACACCATTTGGACTCCATGTTATGAGGGTGTCCTATGTCTGAACACAGTTGTAAATTATGAAAAATTTAGCATACGACCAAGAATAATCTCTATCTATCTATCCATCTATCTATCTGTCTATCTAACTATTTACACTATATTACCAAAAGTATTGGGACACCTGCCTTTACATGCACATAAACTTTAATGGCATCCCAGTCTTAGTTCATAGGGTTCACTATTGAGTTGGCCCACCCTTTGCAGCTATAACAGCTTCAACTCCAAACTCGCTTATCCATGTCTTTATGGACCTTGCTTTGTGCACTGGTGCACAGTCATGTTAAATTGTCCAAAATGCCTTGGTATGCTGGCACCTTTAAGAGTTCCCTTCACTGGAACTAAGGGGTAAAGCCTAACCCCTGAAAAACAACCCCACATCATAATCCCCCTCCATCAAATGATTTGGACCAGTACACAAAGCAAGGTCCATAAAGACATGAATGAGCGAGTTTGGGGCGGAGAAACTTAACTGGCCTGCACAGAGACCTGACCTCAACCCGATAGGACACCTTTGGAATTAATTGGAGCAGAGACTGTGAGCCAGGCCTTCTCGTCCAACATCAGGGTCTGACCTCACAAATGCACTTCTGGAAGAATGGTCAAACATTCCCGTGGACAGCCTTTTCCAGAAGAGTTGAAGCTGTTATAGCTGCAAAGGGTGGGCCAACTCAATATTGAACCCTACGGACTAAAACTGGGATATCATTCGTTCATGTGTGTGTCAAGGCAGACATCCCAATACTTTTGGTAAAATAGGGGGTTATTTACGAAAGGCAAATCCACTTTGCACTACAAGTGCAAGGTGCACTTGAAATTGCACTGAAAGTGCACTTGGAAGTGCAGTCGCTGTAGATCTGAGGGGTAGATCTGAAATGAGGGGAAGCTCTGCTGATTTTATTATCCAATCTTGTGCAAGCTAAAATGCTGTTTTTTATTTTCCTTGCATGTCCCCCTCAGGTCTACAGCGACTGCACTTCCAAGTGCACTTTCAGTGCAATTTCAAGTGCACTTTGCACTTGTAGTTTACACTTGTAGTGCAAAGTGGATTTGCCTTAGTGTATCTATTTATCTATGTTAGTGAATAGTGTTTGTACTTCAGTTGTTAAAGAATTAAAGAACTCCAGTGTTGCCCTTAATTAAAAATTATGTTGTCTTATATCTGTTAGGGAGCTGCAAGACTTACCCCCTCTCTGGCCCTGCTCATACAGACTCACTGTTATGCGGCGTACACACGATCGTTTTTCATGCCATTTTTTAAACCAACGTTTTTCTCGTCGTTTTTTTTTCATGTTTCCTCTCAAGCCTGTCTTGCGTACACACGATCATTAAAAAAAACGCTCGAGCAAAACGCAGTGACGTACAACACGTACGACGGCACTATAAAGGGGAAGTTCCATTCGGATGGCGCCACCCTTCATGTTAGTAAAGTTTGTTGAGCGACGATTCGCGCTTTTTAGCCTCGTGCTTTTCAGTCCGTTACAGCGTGACGAATGTGCTATCTCCATTACGAACGCTAGTTTTACCAGAACGAGCGCTCCCGTCTCATACTTGATTCTGAGCATGCGCGTTTTTTTTCTGCTCGTGAAAGCATACACACTATCGTTTTTCACGTTGTTAAAAAAAAAACGACATGAAAAACGACGTGAAAAAATAGAGCATGTTCAAAATTTTTAATGGCCGTTTTTCACGTCGTTAAAAATGCTCTGGAGCATAAACAAGATTGGTTTTAATGCCCATTTTTAAAAATGGCATTTTTAACGGCATGAAAAACGATCGTGTGTATGGGGCATTACTGGCCATTAGGGATGAGCTTCGTGTTCGAGTCGAACATACGTTCGACTCGAACATCGGCTGTTCGATCGTTCGACGAAGATCGAACGATTTGGGCCGTTCGCGCCAAATTCGAGTGACGCGAACGGCCCACAATGCACTACGCCATCGCAGTGTCATCCAGGCGCTGTGATTGGCCAAGCATGCACTGTGACCCCGCATGCTTGGCCAATCACAGCGCCGGCAGCGAGGAGAGCAATGATTGGCCACAGGCAGGATGCCTGTGGCCAATTATTGCTGAGGGTGTTTAGTACACGCCCCACACTATAAAAGGCCGCCAGCACGGCGGCCTAGTGTAGTGTGTTCCGGAGCAGGGAAAGAGAAGCATAGGCAGGGACAGTGACATTTATTTTTTTCTTGCTTAACCTGGATTCCTTTAGTTTAGGGAAAGAGAAGGATAGGTAGGGAGAGTGTCAGTGTGTTTTACTGTGCGAATCCTTGTTTCTAGGGACAGGGAAGGACAGTGAGGGAATTCTCCTTGTGCTATAGTGTGCTTTAAAAAAACATTTTTTCTAGGGACAGAAAACTATAGGTAGGGAGAGTGTCAGTGTGTTTTACTGTGCGAATCCTTGTTTCTAGGGACAGGGAAGGACAGTGAGGGAATTCTCCTTGTGCTATAGTGTGCTTTAAAAAAAACATTTTTTCTAGGGACAGAAAACTATAGGTAGGGAGAGTGTCAGTGTGTTTTACTGTGCGAATCCTTGTTTCTAGGGACAGGGAAGGACAGTGAGGGAATTCTCCTTGTGCTATAGTGTGCTTTAAAAAAACATTTTTTCTAGGGACAGAAAACTATAGGTAGTGTGACAGCAGGAAGGTAAAGTCACCTGGTTGCATCCAGGGGGGTAGATATATTTCGCCCAGATTCAGGCTTTACGCCGACTTATACAACTAGGTGGAGAGTTGTATAAGGCTAGTGGGCTCATGGATGACTCATACCTCTAGGGAGAGTGCTGGGCGTCGTGCAGACAGGGAGTTGATGAGACCAGCTGAAGCTTGTCAGCTCATTTAGGCCTCTATAAGAACTCCCAGCTTCATTAGATGTTAGCTCATGCCTGGAACCAGACCTGTGTGGACTGTCTAGGGAGAGTGAACCCCTGTGCGGTGAGGCAAAGCCTGTGTGGCTATTTGTTTGGACTTTTACTAAACCAGGGACTTAGGGACTAGGACAGCACTAGGCTGATCCCAGTTGTTAGTTAGGAAACCTGTATGTTTAGTCAGAGGTCAACTTGACCAGGATTTATTTTGGTTATGTTTCTTTTGCTTTGCTGTGTTTTGTCACTGTAAATAGAAAATAAACCGCACCTTTTTTTGATTTTGAAAACCACAACCTCCGTTTGCTGGGCCTGTTTTGTGTGGGGAGCCCATCCCGGGGGTCACACACACCCGCTGCCGAGCTAACCCCCTCACAGTTGGTGGAGAACCAGTGGCAGTTTTTTTTAAGCCAGCATGGAGGAGATACTGAAGCAGCTGGCTCTAGCAAATGCCAATCAACAGCAGACAAATGCAGGTTTGCAAAGGAGCCTTGCAGCCCAGCAGCAGACAAACGCAACTTTGCAACAGAGTCTGGAGGCTCAGCAACGAGCCCAGCAGCAATCTGAGGCCCGCTTCATAGACCTGTTGCAGAAGCAAGAGCAGAGACTACAACAACAGATGGAAGCAGTAATGCAGCAACGTCCGCAGACCAGTGAGGAAAGCCGTCCCACTAATACCGCGTCCTTTGGGGTGAGTCGTTTATTGACAAAAATGACTGGAGAGGATGATCCAGAGGTATTTTTGACCACATTTGAAAGGACCGCTGAAAGAGAAAAGTGGCCTGAGGAGCAGTGGGCTGGACTGGTGGCTCCTCTGTTAACTGGTGAATCGCAGAAAGCTTACTATGACCTAGAGCCTAACCAAGCAAAAGACTATGTGATGCTAAAAGCTGAAATATTGGCAAGGCTGGGTGTCACCCAGGCTGTCCGGGCTCAGCGTGTGCATAACTGGACTTTCCAGCTTGGAAAACCCCCCAGGTCTCAAATGTATGATCTCATTCACCTGAGCAGAAAGTGGCTACAGCCAGAGACTTTGTCCGCACCAAAGATTGTGGAACGTGTTGTAATGGATCGGTTTTTGAGAGCTCTTCCTACTGCCATCCAAAAGTGGGTAAGCCATGGAGACCCAGAGACGGCCGATGGTCTTGTGGATCGTGTGGAGAAATACTTGGCTACAGAGAACCTGACGGCCTCTTCCAGAGACACTCGGACTTTCCACCCTAAGACCAGACCATCCCCAGGGGCGGATAAGAGGATTCCAAGGGGTGAGGGTGGAGAGAGTGAGAGGGTGGGAGCTCTACCCCAAGTTTGGCGAGAACAGCCGGGGAAATCAGCGGCTCAAGAGGCGGCAAGAAGGATCGTTTGCTACCGCTGCCGGCAAGCGGGACATATTGCAGCCAATTGCCCGGTTGTGGAGGAACCCATTCAGTGTGACTTTCTGACGGGCAGACGTCAGTCGCTGTGTGTGACAGTCGCATGCACTGCCATTCGAGGAACTGAGAAACATTTATGCAAAATGTGTGTTAATGGTAGAAATGTTGTGGTATTGCTGGATTCAGGTAGCCTTGTGACCCTGATAAAGGCTGAGTTAGTTAAAACAGAGGTCTCTGGGAATAGCAAGGTAGCTGTTATTTGTGTGCATGGGGACACCCGAGAGTATCCAGTGACTACAGTGTGTTTCGAGACCCCCAAAGGTACCCTCTCTCATCCAGTGGGCTTAGTATCTCAGTTACCGCATGACGCCATTGTGGGAAGGGATTTTCCGAAGTTCTGGGAACTGTGGGATGATCCTGAGCCCCTCACTGGTGCCCCTATGTACCAGGAATGTGATAGCCAGAACTCCCCTGAGAGTGGTGAGGACTCTCCGGAATTTCCCTTATCAGTATTGGCAGGGGAGACTCAAGAAACTGGAGAGGAGCCCACCTCCTCAGACGAAAACCTACCGTCTGTGGAGTTTTCTGATCTTGAGGTTCACAGGGAAAACTTTGCCACAGAACAGTTGAAAGACCCCGCCCTAATAAAGGCACGGGAAAACGTAGTGAAAATAGATGGTGAGTTAGTGAACCCAGATAATACCTGCACTTACCCATACTTCAGCGTAGAGAAGGACCTACTGTATCGGGTGGCAAAAAGGGCAGAAGAAACCGTTGAGCAGCTTGTGGTGCCCAAACCTTACAGGAAGTTGGTGTTGGAGTTGGCCCATGGGCACATTCTTGGAGGTCATCTGGGGACAGAGAAAACCCGAGAGAGGGTATTACAGAGATTCTATTGGCCGGGGGTGATGAAGGACGTAGAAAATTATTGTTCCTCCTGCCCTGTGTGTCAGAGGTTGGCCCCGATGCCACATTTCCGTAGCCCGCTGGTCCCTCTACCCATCATTGAGGTCCCGTTTGAGAGGATCGCCATGGATTTGGTAGGTCCTATAATCAAGTCCGCTAGGGGGCACCAGTACATATTAGTTATAATGGACTATGCCACCCGTTATCCAGAAGCGATCCCTCTCCGAAATACCTCGGCCAAAACCATAGCCAAAGAGCTATCTCTTGTTTTTAGCCGGGTGGGTATTTGTAAAGAACTGCTTACGGACCAAGGTACACCCTTTATGTCCCGGGTTATGAAAGAGCTGTGTAAATTGTTCAAAGTGACGCAATTGCGTACGTCTGTGTATCACCCCCAAACCGATGGGCTGGTTGAAAGATTCAACAAAACCCTAAAACAAATGTTGAAGAAAGTGGTGGATAGAGATGGAAAGGATTGGGACTGTTTACTTCCTTATTTGATGTTTGCTATTAGGGAGGTGCCCCAATCCTCTACGGGATTCTCCCCCTTTGAGTTACTGTATGGGAGACACCCAAGAGGGCTGTTGGATATTGCCAAGGAAACTTGGGAAAGTGAGAGTTCTCCCCACAGGAGTGTGATTGAGCATGTCGCCCTGATGCAAGATCGAATTGCACAGGTAATGCCCATCGTGAAGGAACATTTGGCCCAAGCGCAGTTGGCACAGCAGAGAGTGTACAACCGTGGAGCCAAGACCCGTACCTTTTCCCCGGGGGATAGGATATTGGTACTTGTCCCTACGGTTGAAAGTAAATTCCTTGCCAAATGGCAAGGCCCCTACGAGATAATGGAAAAAGTGAGCGAAGTGAATTACAAGGTCAGACAACCAGGAAGGCGAAAGCCCGAACAGATCTATCACGTTAATCTGTTGAAAGCCTGGAGGGATAGAGAGTCCCTAGTCGCAGACACTTGGTCACCAGCTCAAACTGGTTGCGTGATTCCTGAGGTTGGAATAGCAGCCACCTTGTCACAACCCCAACAACAGGAGGTTAAGGAGTTTGTGCTTCGCAACAAGGAGGTATTCTCTGAGCTGCCGGGACAAACATCTGGGGTAGAGCATGACATCATTACCCCGCCCGGTGAAAGGGTGAAGTTAAAACCCTATCGGATCCCAGAGGCTCGACGGGAGGCAATACGGGAGGAAGTACAGAAAATGCTGAACTTAGGGGTGATAGAGGAGTCCCAAAGTGATTGGTCTAGTCCCATCGTGTTGGTGCCTAAACCGGATGGGAGCTGGCGATTTTGTAACGATTTTCGTCAGTTGAACAAAGTTACAAAATTTGACACCTACCCCATGCCACGTATAGATGAGTTGATCGACCGGCTGGGAACAGCCCGATACATGACGACTCTTGACCTCACAAAAGGGTATTGGCAAATCCCCCTGGCCAAGTCGGCCAAAGAGAAAACCGCATTTGTAACCCCAGACGGGGCGTTCCAATATAAAAGAATGCCGTTCGGGTTACAGAATGCGCCGGCCACATTCCAGCGGAAAATGGACCAGATGCTGAGGCCCCATCGGAAGTATGCTGCGGCTTACCTGGATGACGTAATTGTCCATAGCACAGATTGGGCCTCACATCTGCCAAAAGTGCAAGCAGTCCTGGACTCTGTTCGGGAAGCGGGGTTTACGGCTAACCCCAAGAAGTGTACCATTGGGCAGGAGGAGGCCAAATATCTTGGGTACACCATTGGGAGGGGAGTAATAAAACCCCAACTCAACAAAGTCGAGGCCATCCAGAGTTGGCCACGTCCCAACAGCAAGAAGCAGGTACGAGCCTTTCTGGGAATCGCTGGGTATTATCGGCGATTCATTCCCCACTTTGCTTCTAAGGCTGTGCCCCTAACCAACCTGACGAAGGGGAAAGGGTCGGTCATGATTAAATGGACCCCCGAGGCTGAGGCAGCATTCCAATTCTTGAAACAAGCCTTATGTAGCCAGCCAGTGTTGTACTCACCCGACTTCTCTAAAGACTTTGTCGTACAAAGTGATGCGTCAGATGTGGGGTTAGGAGCAGTATTGTCCCAGGTCTGGAACGGGGAAGAGCACCCAGTCATTTACCTCAGCAGGAAGTTGAAGTCCCATGAGGTAAATTACGCCACCGTTGAAAAGGAGTGTTTAGCGGTGAAGTGGGCTCTAGATTCCCTTCGGTACTACCTGCTAGGTAGGCACTTTGACATGGTTACGGATCACGCTCCGTTAAAGTGGATGGCTCAAAACAAGGAAACAAATAGAAGAGTGAATAGGTGGTTCCTGGCCCTCCAGGAATTCAACTTCACAGTAAAGCATCGCCCTGGCGTTCAAATGGGGAATGTGGATGCTTTGTCTCGAGTACATGAATGCCTGATTGCTGGTGTTCCAACCCCGAGGTTAAAACAAGAGGGGGGGGTATGTGACAGCAGGAAGGTAAAGTCACCTGGTTGCATCCAGGGGGGTAGATATATTTCGCCCAGATTCAGGCTTTACGCCGACTTATACAACTAGGTGGAGAGTTGTATAAGGCTAGTGGGCTCATGGATGACTCATACCTCTAGGGAGAGTGCTGGGCGTCATGCAGACAGGGAGTTGATGAGACCAGCTGAAGCTTGTCAGCTCATTTAGGCCTCTATAAGAACTCCCAGCTTCATTAGATGTTAGCTCATGCCTGGAACCAGACCTGTGTGGACTGTCTAGGGAGAGTGAACCCCTGTGCGGTGAGGCAAAGCCTGTGTGGCTATTTGTTTGGACTTTTACTAAACCAGGGACTTAGGGACTAGGACAGCACTAGGCTGATCCCAGTTGTTAGTTAGGAAACCTGTATGTTTAGTCAGAGGTCAACTTGACCAGGATTTATTTTGGTTATGTTTCTTTTGCTTTGCTGTGTTTTGTCACTGTAAATAGAAAATAAACCGCACCTTTTTTTGATTTTGAAAACCACAACCTCCGTTTGCTGGGCCTGTTTTGTGTGGGGAGCCCATCCCGGGGGTCACACACACCCGCTGCCGAGCTAACCCCCTCACAGTAGGAAGAGTGTCAGTTTCTTTCACTGTGATAATCCTTGTTTCTAGGGACAAAGAAGGAAAGTGAGGGAAATTCTCCTTGTGCTATAGTGTGCTTTTAAAAAACATTTTTTCTAGGGACAGAAAACTATAGGTAGGGAGAGTGTCAGTTTCTTTCACTGTGATAATCCTTGTTTCTAGGGACAGGGAAGGACAGTGAGGAAAATTCTCCTTGTGCTATAGTGTGCTTTAAAAAAACATTTTTTCTAGGGACAGAAAACTATAGGTAGGGAGAGTGTCAGTGTGTTTTACTGTGCGAATCCTTGTTTCTAGTGACAGGGAAGGACAGTGAGGGAATTCTCCTTGTGCTATAGTGTGCTTTAAAAAAACATTTTTTCTAGGGACAGAAAACTATAGGTAGGAAGAGTGTCAGTTTCTTTCACTGTGATAATCCTTGTTTCTAGGGACAAAGAAGGAAAGTGAGGGAAATTCTCCTTGTGCTATAGTGTGCTTTAAAAAAACATTTTTTCTAGGGACAGAAAACTATAGGTAGGAAGAGTGTCAGTTTCTTTCACTGTGATAATCCTTGTTTCTAGGGACAGGGAAGGACAGTGAGGAAAATTCTCCTTGTGCTATAGTGTGCTTTAAAAAAACATTTTTTCTAGGGACAGAAAACTATAGGTAGGGAGAGTGTCAGTGTGTTTTACTGTGCGAATCCTTGTTTCTAGGGACAGGGAAGGACAGTGAGGGAATTCTCCTTGTGCTATAGTGTGCTTTAAAAAAACATTTTTTCTAGGGACAGAAAACTATAGGTAGGGAGAGTGTCAGTGTGTTTTACTGTGCGAATCCTTGTTTCTAGGGACAGGGAAGGACAGTGAGGGAATTCTCCTTGTGCTATAGTGTGCTTTAAAAAAACATTTTTTCTAGGGACAGAAAACTATAGGAAGGAAGAGTGTCAGTTTCTTTCACTGTGATAATCCTTGTTTCTAGGGACAAAGAAGGAAAGTGAGGGAAATTCTCCTTGTGCTATAGTGTGCTTTAAAAAAAACATTTTTTCTAGGGACAGAAAACTATAGGTAGGGAGAGTGTCAGTGTGTTTTACTGTGCGAATCCTTGTTTCTAGGGACAGGGAAGGACAGTGAGGGAATTCTCCTTGTGCTATAGTGTGCTTTAAAAAAACATTTTTTCTAGGGACAGAAAACTATAGGTAGGGAGAATGTCAGTGTCTTTTACTGTGCGAATCCTTGTTTCTAGGGACAGGGAAGGACAGTGAGGGAATTCTCCTTGTGCTATAGTGTGTTTTAAAAAAACATTTTTTCTAGGGACAGAAAACTATAGGTAGGGAGAGTTTCAGTGTGTTTTACTGTGCGAATCCTTGTTTCTAGTGACAGGGAAGGACAGTGAGGGAATTCTCCTTGTGCTATAGTGTGCTTTAAAAAAACATTTTTTCTAAGGACAGAAAACTATAGGTAGGAAGAGTGTCAGTTTCTTTCACTGTGATAATCCTTGTTTCTAGGGACAAAGAAGGAAAGTGAGGGAAATTCTCCTTGTGCTATAGTGTGCTTTAAAAAAACATTTTTTTCTAGGGACAGAAAACTATAGGTAGTGTGAGGGGGTTAGCTCGGCAGCGGGTGTGTGTGACCCCCGAGATGGGCTCCCCACACAAAAACAGGCCCAGCAAACGGAGGTTGTGGTTTTCAAAATCAAAAAGGTGCGGTTTATTTTCTATTTACAGTGACAAAACACAGCAAAGCAAAAGAAACATAAACAAAATAAATCCTGGTCAACTTGACCTCTGACTAAACATACAGGTTTCCTAACTAACAACTGGGATCAGCCTAGTGCTGTCCTAGTCCCTAAGTCCCTGGTTTTAAATGTCCAAGCAAATAGCCACACAGGCTTTGTCTCACCGCACAGGGGTTCACTCTCCCTAGACAGTCCACACAGGTCTGGGTCCAGGCATGAGCTAACATCTAATGAAGCTGGGAGTTCTTATAGAGGCCTAAATGAGCTGACAAGCTTCAGCTGGCCTCATCAACTCCCTGTCTGTACGACGCCCCACACTCTCCCTAGAGGTATGAGTCATCCATGAGCCCACTAGCCTTATACAACTCTCCACCTAGTTGTATAAGTCGGCGTAAAGCCTGAATCTGGGCGAAATATATCTACCCCCCTGGATGCAACCAGGTGACTTTACCTTCCTGCTGTCACATACCCCCCCCTCTTGTTTTAACCTCGGGGTTGGAACACCAGCAATCAGGCATTCATGTACTCGAGACAAAGCATCCACATTCCCCATTTGAACGCCAGGGCGATGCTTTACTGTGAAGTTGAATTCCTGGAGGGCCAGGAACCACCTATTCACTCTTCTATTTGTTTCCTTGTTTTGAGCCATCCACTTTAACGGAGCGTGATCCGTAACCATGTCAAAGTGCCTACCTAGCAGGTAGTACCGAAGGGAATCTAGAGCCCACTTCACCGCTAAACACTCCTTTTCAACGGTGGCGTAATTTACCTCATGGGACTTCAACTTCCTGCTGAGGTAAATGACTGGGTGCTCTTCCCCGTTCCAGACCTGGGACAATACTGCTCCTAACCCCACATCTGACGCATCACTTTGTACGACAAAGTCTTTAGAGAAGTCGGGTGAGTACAACACTGGCTGGCTACATAAGGCTTGTTTCAAGAATTGGAATGCTGCCTCAGCCTCGGGGGTCCATTTAATCATGACCGACCCTTTCCCCTTCGTCAGGTTGGTTAGGGGCACAGCCTTCGAAGCAAAGTGGGGAATGAATCGCCGATAATACCCAGCGATTCCCAGAAAGGCTCGTACCTGCTTCTTGCTGTTGGGACGTGGCCAACTCTGGATGGCCTCGACTTTGTTGAGTTGGGGTTTTATTACTCCCCTCCCAATGGTGTACCCAAGATATTTGGCCTCCTCCTGCCCAATGGTACACTTCTTGGGGTTAGCCGTAAACCCCGCTTCCCGAACAGAGTCCAGGACTGCTTGCACTTTTGGCAGATGTGAGGCCCAATCTGTGCTATGGACAATTATGTCATCCAGGTAAGCCGTAGCATACTTCCGATGGGGCCTCAGCATCTGGTCCATTTTCCGCTGGAATGTGGCCGGCGCATTCTGTAACCCGAACGGCATTCTTTTATATTGGAACGCCCCGTCTGGGGTTACAAATGCGGTTTTCTCTTTGGCCGACTTGGCCAGGGGGATTTGCCAATACCCTTTTGTGAGGTCAAGAGTCGTCATGTATCGGGCTGTTCCCAGCCGGTCGATCAACTCATCTATACGTGGCATGGGGTAGGTGTCAAATTTTGTAACTTTGTTCAACTGACGAAAATCGTTACAAAATCGCCAGCTCCCATCCGGTTTAGGCACCAACACAATGGGACTAGACCAATCACTTTGGGACTCCTCTATCACCCCTAAGTTCAGCATTTTCTGTACTTCCTCCCGTATTGCCTCCCGTCGGGCCTCTGGGATCCGATAGGGTTTTAACTTCACCCTTTCACCGGGCGGGGTAATGATGTCATGCTCTACCCCAGATGTTTGTCCCGGCAGCTCAGAGAATACCTCCTTGTTGCGAAGCACAAACTCCTTAACCTCCTGTTGTTGGGGTTGTGACAAGGTGGCTGCTATTCCAACCTCAGGAATCACGCAACCAGTTTGAGCTGGTGACCAAGTGTCTGCGACTAGGGACTCTCTATCCCTCCAGGCTTTCAACAGATTAACGTGATAGATCTGTTCGGGCTTTCGCCTTCCTGGTTGTCTGACCTTGTAATTCACTTCGCTCACTTTTTCCATTATCTCGTAGGGGCCTTGCCATTTGGCAAGGAATTTACTTTCAACCGTAGGGACAAGTACCAGTATCCTATCCCCCGGGGAAAAGGTACGGGTCTTGGCTCCACGGTTGTACACTCTCTGCTGTGCTAACTGCGCTTGGGCCAAATGTTCCTTCACGATGGGCATTACCTGTGCAATTCGGTCTTGCATCAGGGCGACATGCTCAATCACACTCCTGTGGGGAGAACTCTCACTTTCCCAAGTTTCCTTGGCAATATCCAACAGCCCTCTTGGGTGTCTCCCATACAGTAACTCAAAGGGGGAGAATCCCGTAGAGGATTGGGGCACCTCCCTAATAGCAAACATCAGATAAGGAAGTAGACAGTCCCAATCCTTTCCATCTCTATCCACCACTTTCTTCAACATTTGTTTTAGGGTTTTGTTGAACCTTTCAACCAGCCCATCGGTTTGGGGGTGATACACAGATGTACGTAATTGCGTCACTTTGAACAATTTACACAGCTCCTTCATAACCCGGGACATAAAGGGTGTACCTTGGTCCGTAAGCAGTTCTTTACAAATACCCACCCGGCTAAACACAAGAGATAGCTCTTTGGCTATGGTTTTGGCCGAGGTATTTCGGAGAGGGATCGCTTCTGGATAACGGGTGGCATAGTCCATTATAACTAATATGTACTGGTGCCCCCTAGCGGACTTGATTATAGGACCTACCAAATCCATGGCGATCCTCTCAAACGGGACCTCAATGATGGGTAGAGGGACCAGCGGGCTACGGAAATGTGGCATCGGGGCCGACCTCTGACACACAGGGCAGGAGGAACAATAATTTTCTATGTCCTTCATCACCCCCGGCCAATAGAATCTCTGTAATACCCTCTCTCGGGTTTTCTCTGTCCCCAGATGACCTCCAAGAATGTGCCCATGGGCCAACTCCAACACCAACTTCCTGTAAGGTTTGGGCACCACAAGCTGCTCAACGGTTTCTTCTGCCCTTTTTGCCACCCGATACAGTAGGTCCTTCTCTACGCTGAAGTATGGGTAAGTGCAGGTATTATCTGGGTTCACTAACTCGCCATCTATTTTCACTACGTTTTCCCGTGCCTTTATTAGGGCGGGGTCTTTCAACTGTTCTGTGGCAAAGTTTTCCCTGTGAACCTCAAGATCAGAAAACTCCACAGACGGTAGGTTTTCGTCTGAGGAGGTGGGCTCCTCTCCAGTTTCTTGAGTCTCCCCTGCCAATACTGATAAGGGAAATTCCGGAGAGTCCTCACCACTCTCAGGGGAGTTCTGGCTATCACATTCCTGGTACATAGGGGCACCAGTGGGGGGCTCAGGATCATCCCACAGTTCCCAGAACTTCGGAAAATCCCTTCCCACAATGGCGTCATGCGGTCACTGAGATACTAAGCCCACTGGATGAGAGAGGGTACCTTTGGGGGTCTCGAAACACACTGTAGTCACTGGATACTCTCGGGTGTCCCCATGCACACAAATAACAGCTACCTTGCTATTCCCAGAGACCTCTGTTTTAACTAACTCAGCCTTTATCAGGGTCACAAGGCTACCTGAATCCAGCAATACCACAACATTTCTACCATTAACACACATTTTGCATAAATGTTTCTCAGTTCCTCGAATGGCAGTGCATGCGACTGTCGCACACAGCGACTGACGTCTGCCCGTCAGAAAGTCACACTGCATGGGTTCCTCCACAACCGGGCAATTGGCTGCAATATGTCCCGCTTGCCGGCAGCGGTAGCAAACGATCCTTCTTGCGGCCTCTTGAGCCGCTGATTTCCCAGGCTGTTCTCGCCAAACTTGGGGTAGAGCTCCCACCCTCTCACTCTCTCCACCCTCACCCCTTGGAATCCTCTTATCCGCCCCTGGGGATGGTCTGGTCTTAGGGTGGAAAGTCCGAGTGTCTCTGGAAGAGGCCGTCAGGTTCTCTGTAGCCAAGTATTTCTCCACACGATCCACAAGACCATCGGCCGTCTCTGGGTCTCCATGGCTTACCCACTTTTGGATGGCAGTAGGAAGAGCTCTCAAAAACCGATCCATTACAACACGTTCCACAATCTTTGGTGCGGACAAAGTCTCTGGCTGTAGCCACTTTCTGCTCAGGTGAATGAGATCATACATTTGAGACCTGGGGGGTTTTCCAAGCTGGAAAGTCCAGTTATGCACACGCTGAGCCCGGACAGCCTGGGTGACACCCAGCCTTGCCAATATTTCAGCTTTTAGCATCACATAGTCTTTTGCTTGGTTAGGCTCTAGGTCATAGTAAGCTTTCTGCGATTCACCAGTTAACAGAGGAGCCACCAGTCCAGCCCACTGCTCCTCAGGCCACTTTTCTCTTTCAGCGGTCCTTTCAAATGTGGTCAAAAATACCTCTGGATCATCCTCTCCAGTCATTTTTGTCAATAAACGACTCACCCCAAAGGACGCGGTATTAGTGGGACGGCTTTCCTCACTGGTCTGCGGACGTTGCTGCATTGCTGCTTCCATCTGTTGTTGTAGTCTCTGCTCTTGCTTCTGCAACAGGTCTATGAAGCGGGCCTCAGATTGCTGCTGGGCTTGTTGCTGAGCCTCCAGACTCTGTTGCAAAGTTGCGTTTGTCTGCTGCTGGGCTGCAAGGCTCTGTTGATGAGCTTGCTGCTGGGCTGCGAAGTTCTGTTGTTAAGCTGCAAGGCTCTTTTGCAAACCTGCATTTGTCTGCTGTTGATTGGCATTTGCTAGAGCCAGCTGCTTCAGTATCTCCTCCATGCTGGCTTAAAAAAAAAACTGCCACTGGTTCTCCACCAACTGTGAGGGGGTTAGCTCGGCAGCGGGTGTGTGTGACCCCCGAGATGGGCTCCCCACACAAAAACAGGCCCAGCAAACGGAGGTTGTGGTTTTCAAAATCAAAAAGGTGCGGTTTATTTTCTATTTACAGTGACAAAACACAGCAAAGCAAAAGAAACATAAACAAAATAAATCCTGGTCAACTTGACCTCTGACTAAACATACAGGTTTCCTAACTAACAACTGGGATCAGCCTAGTGCTGTCCTAGTCCCTAAGTCCCTGGTTTTAAATGTCCAAGCAAATAGCCACACAGGCTTTGTCTCACCGCACAGGGGTTCACTCTCCCTAGACAGTCCACACAGGTCTGGGTCCAGGCATGAGCCCACTAGCCTCAGCTGGGCTTATACAACTCTCCACCTAGTTGTATAAGTCGGCGTAAAGCCTGAATCTGGGCGAAATATATCTACCCCCCTGGATGCAACCAGGTGACTTTACCTTCCTGCTGTCACAGTAGGAAGAGTGTCAGTTTCTTTCACTGTGATAATCCTTGTTTCTAGGGACAGGGAAGGACAGTGAGGAAAATTCTCCTTGTGCTATAGTGTGCTTTAAAAAAACATTTTTTCTAGGGACAGAAAACTATAGGTAGGGAGAGTGTCAGTGTGTTTTACTGTGCGAATCCTTGTTTCTAGGGACAGGGAAGGACAGTGAGGGAATTCTCCTTGTGCTATAGTGTGCTTTAAAAAAACATTTTTTCTAGGGACAGAAAACTATAGGTAGGGAGAGTGTCAGTGTGTTTTACTGTGCGAATCCTTGTTTCTAGGGACAGGGAAGGACAGTGAGGGAATTCTCCTTGTGCTATAGTGTGCTTTAAAAAAACATTTTTTCTAGGGACAGAAAACTATAGGAAGGAAGAGTGTCAGTTTCTTTCACTGTGATAATCCTTGTTTCTAGGGACAAAGAAGGAAAGTGAGGGAAATTCTCCTTGTGCTATAGTGTGCTTTAAAAAAACATTTTTTCTAGGGACAGAAAACTATAGGTAGGGAGAGTGTCAGTTTCTTTCACTGTGATAATCCTTGTTTCTAGGGACAGGGAAGGACAGTGAGGGAAATTCTCCTTGTGCTATAGTGTGCTAAAGCATTCCTCATCAACCATCTTTGAAATCCTTGTTTTTTTGGACAGTCAGGGAAATTGTCGTTGTGCTATTCTGTGCAAAAGCAATCATCCTCAACCATATTTAGAAATCCTTAAGTAAAGGGACAGAGAAGGACACCTGAAGGTAGCCCTTATTGCTTTTTTCCCATCTCCCTGCAGGCCATCTATTAGAATGTCTGGAAGGCAAACAAGGAGAGGCAGACAGTCAGGAAGCAATAAAAGAGGGCAAGCAGGCTCTGTGTCTGGGGGCAACAGTGCTGGTCGTGGACGCGGTGCATTGTCATCAGCACATGGCCATGGGACACGCTTGTCCTTCTTTTCGGCAGCTGGACATGTTGAGCCACATCATGCCGAAGACTTGGTAGAGTGGATGACCAAGCCCTCCTCCTCCTCCTCATCCTCTCTCACCCAGGCTCAGGGTACTGGAAAAGCAGCTGCCAAAGCGTCCTCTTCCCTGGTATCAATGTCAGACTCATCATCAGTCACTCCTTCCCTAGACCCACCATGTCCTCCTCCTGAGGAGTCCCCCAAACTGTTTGAGCACAGTGTTGGGTACATGCTCCAGGAGGATGCCCAGCGTTTCGAAGGGTCTGATGATGAAACCCAGCTACAGGAAGGCAGTAGCGTGAGAGCAGACAGAGGGGATGCTCAAGAAGGACACCAATCTGGCAGTCATGTTCCAGCAGCTGCAGTATACTGCCAGATTGGCTCCAGTGATGAGGAGGGAGGGGATGATGAGGTCACTGACTCCACGTGGGTGCCTAATAGGAGAGAGGAGGAGGAGGAGGATGAGGAGGAGGCACATCTCCAACGAGGCAGGATGCCCTTTGGTGGCCAGCGTAAGGGCAGTACACCGACGGAATCACACCGCAGAGCTCCACCTGTGCAGGGCGCTGCCTCTGCCCGTCATTCAAAAAGTTCTTTGGTGTGGGCCTTTTTTGAGGCTAGTGCATCAGATCGCACAGCTGCTGTTTGCAACATATGTCTCAAGCGTATATCGCGTGGCCAAAACATCAGCCGCTTGGGTACCACATGCCTGACCAGACATATGTTGACCTGCCATGCAGCTCGTTGGCAAGCCTACCTCAAAGACCCACACCAAAGAACAAAGCGGACCTCTCCTTGCACCGCATCAGCTGGGATCTCCAACCCCACTATAACTTCAGTCCTCTCTGAAACATGCACTGAGAGGAATGAAGGTGTAGAATTAGGTGTGTCACAGCCAAGTACTTGCGGCCACTCTGCTAGCAGTACACCGACGTCCGATTCTAGCAGGCAAATTTCCCTGCCCCAGCTGCTGGACCGTCGAAAGAAGTTCACTCCCAGCCATCCACATGCCCAGCGGTTGAATGCTAGCTTGGCTAAATTGCTAGCGCTTCAACTGCTGCCTTTTCAGTTGGTAGACTCGGCCCCCATCCGTGAGTTTGTGCAATGTGCGGTTCCTCAGTGGCAGGTTCCCAAACGCCACTTTTTCTCACGGAAGGCTATTCCGGCTCTCTACCGGCATGTGGAAGGCAATGTCTTGGCCTCGCTGGACAGGGCGGTCAGCGGTAAGGTGCATATTACCGCTGACTCATGATCCAGCAGGCATGGACAGGGACGTTACCTTTCTTTCACGGCCCATTGGGTCACTCTTTTGGCAGCTGGGAAGGATGCAGGACAAGGTGCAGTAGTGTTGGAGGTTGTTCCACCGCCACGCCTCCAAAATGCTACTACTGGTTGTGACACACCTCTCTCCTCCACCCCCTCCTCTTCTTCTTCCTCCATGGCCTCTTCGTGTGGTTTGTCCTCGGAACCAGCGGTGCTCCGTAGGCGTTCAAGGGGCTACGCAAGTACGCAGGCAAAAAGATGCCATGCCGTGCTTGCGCTGGTGTGTTTGGGGGACAGAAGCCACACTGGGGCAGAGGTCCTGTCTGCTCTGCAGGGCCAGGCCGAGAGGTGGTTGACGCCACGCCAGCTTAAGCCAGGAATGGTGGTTTGCGACAATGGCACCAACCTCCTCTCCGCCCTCCGACAGGGACAACTGACCCATGTGCCCTGTGTGGCTCACGTCCTTAACCTGGTGGTGCAGTGGTTCTTGGGCAGGTACCCGGGCTTGCAGGATGTCCTGAGGCAGGCCAGGAAAGTCTGTGTGCATTTCCGCAGATCTTATAATGCCAGTGCTCGCCTGGCTGAGCTGCAAAAGGAGTTGAACCTGCCCAAGAACCGCCTTATATGTGACATGCCCACCAGGTGGAACTCAACGTTGGCCATGCTGCAGCGGCTGCACACGCAGCAGAGGGCCATCAATGAGTACCTGTGCGACTACGGCACCAGGACAGGGTCAGGGGAGCTTGTTTTTTTTTCTCCACGCCAGTGGGGCATGATCAGGGATGCATGCACTGTCCTGGCACCATTTGAGGAGGCCACGAGGATGGTGAGCAGTGACAGTGCATGCATCAGTGACACTGTACCTCTTGTCCACCTGTTGGAGCACACGCTGCGTGGAATAATGGACAGGGCACTTGAGGCAGAACAGAGGCAGGAAGAGGAGGACTTCCTTGCCTCTCAAGGCCCCCTTTACCCAGACAGTGTTCCTTCTGTCCCACCCATCGCACAGGAAGAGGAGGAGGAGGAGGAGGAGGAGGATTGTGTCAGCATGGAGGTGGAGGCTGGCACTCAGCATCATCAGCAGCAGTCTTTTAGGGATGATTTACAGTCCCAAGAAACCAGTGGACTTGTACGTGGCTGGGAGGAGGTGGCTGCGGATCATGTCGTCCTTAGTGACCCAGAGGACTCCGGAGCGAATGCCTCAGCAAACCTACGCTGCATGGCCTCCCTGATCCTGCAAAGTCTGCGGAAGGATCCTCGTATTCTTCGGATCAAGGAGAGGGACCATTACTGGCTGGCCACTCTCCTTGATCCACGGTACAAGGGTAAGGTTGCGGACCTTATGTTACCGTCGCAGAGGGAGCAGAGGATGAGACAACTCCGGGAGGCCTTGCAGAAAGGTCTGTGCAACGCGTTCCCAGAGACTGGGAGGTTACAAACTCCTGGTCCTGGACAACGAGTTGCTGAGGCTTCGGCCAGTCAAAGAAGGAGCGGTGGGGAAGGTGGCCGTCTGACCGATGCGTTCAGACAATTCTTTAGTCCGCAGCCCCAAAGTATGATCGGTTCCAGCAACCATCGCCAGCGTCTGATAAACATGGTGCAGGAATATCTAGGGGCAAGGTCAGACTTGGACACCTTCCCCACCGAAAATCCTCTGGCTTACTGGGTCTTGAGGATGGATCACTGGCCAGAGCTTGCACAGTATGCAATTGAGCTACTGGCCTGTCCTGCATCCAGCGTTCTTTCGGAACGCACATTCAGTGCTGCTGGAGGATTTGTCACGGATCACAGGGTGCGCCTGTCCACCGACTCGGTTGATCGACTGACTTTCATCAAGATGAACCAGTCTTGGATCACCACCAGCTACCACACACCTGATGCTGATATAACAGACTAATTGATTTTAACATGTCACATCCCTTCAAGACTGATGCTGATGCTGAGTGCCTGTGCTGTTATGTTGACTGGCTATCCTCCTCCTCCGAGTCCTCAATGATACGATTGATGATGATAGCTTGGAAGATCATTTTTGTTTATGGGTGCCGCCACCAGTGGCTAAGGCCCAATTTTTCAGCCCCTGTTTTACAGGGGCGTGTAATTACAATTTTTTTAGCAATAATTTGCCATAGGGCTCATTGCTGTGCTCCAAGTACAGTATCTGTGAGGGGTTGGAGTGTTGTGGCACCAGTGCCTAAGGCCCAATTTTTCAGCCCCTGTTTAACAGGGGCGTGTCATTACAATTTTTGAAGCAATACTTTGCAACAGGGCTCATTGCTGTGCTCCAAGTACAGTATCTGTGAGGGGTTGTAGTGTTGTGCCACCAGTGCCTAAGGCCCAATTTTTCAGCCCCTGTTCAACAGGGGCATGCAATTACAATTCTTGATCTAATAATTCACAGCAGGGCCCATTGCTGCACCCACCAAGAGTAACTCTGAGGGCTTACAGTGTTGTGGCAACGCCACCACCACCACCACCACGAAAGGCCCAATTTTTCAGCCCCTGTTCAAAAGGGGCATGTAATTACAATTCTTGATCTAATAATTCACAGCAGGGCCCATTGCTGCACCCACCAAGAGTAACTCTGAGGGCTTACAGTGTTGTGGCAACACCACCACCACCACCACCACCACGAAAGGCCCAATTTTTCAGCCCCTGTTCAACAGGGGCATGCAATTACAATTCTTGATCTAATAATTCACAGCAGGGCCCATTGCTGCACCCACCAAGAGTAACTCTGAGGGCTTACAGTGTTGTGGCAACGCCACCACCACCACCACCACCACCACGAAAGGCCCAATTTTTCAGCCCCTGTTCAAAAGGGGCATGTAATTACAATTCTTGATCTAATAATTCACAGCAGGGCCCATTGCTGCACCCACCAAGAGTAACTCTGAGGGCTTACAGTGTTGTGGCAACGCCACCACCACCACCACCACGAAAGGCCCAATTTTTCAGCCCCTGTTCAAAAGGGGCATGTAATTACAATTCTTGATCTAATAATTCACAGCAGGGCCCAGTGCTGCACCCACCAAGAGTAACTCTGAGGGCTTACAGTGTTGTGGCAACACCACCACCACCACCACCACCACGAAAGGCCCAATTTTTCAGCCCCTGTTCAACATGGGCATGCAATTACAATTCTTGATCTAATAATTCACAGCAGGGCCCATTGCTGCACCCACCAAGAGTAACTCTGAGGGCTTACAGTGTTGTGGCAACGCCACCACCACCACCACCACCACGAAAGGCCCAATTTTTCAGCCCCTGTTCAAAAGGGGCATGTAATTACAATTCTTGATCTAATAATTCACAGCAGGGCCCATTGCTGCACCCACCAAGAGTAACTCTGAGGGCTTACAGTGTTGTGGCAACGCCACCACCACCACCACCACGAAAGGCCCAATTTTTCAGCCCCTGTTCAAAAGGGGCATGTAATTACAATTCTTGATCTAATAATTCACAGCAGGGCCCATTGCTGCACCCACCAAGAGTAACTCTGAGGGCTTACAGTGTTGTGGCAACACCACCACCACCACCACCACGAAAGGCCCAATTTTTCAGCCCCTGTTCAACAGGGGCATGCAATTACAATTCTTGATCTAATAATTCACAGCAGGGCCCATTCCTGCACCCACCAAGAGTAACTGTCAGGGCTTACAGTGTTGTGGCACCAGCACCACCATCAAAGGCCCAATTTTTACTACCACTGTTCAACAATTATATGTAATTAAAATTCCTGATATAATAGTTGACAGCAGGGCGTTCCAGCACCAACCAAGAGTAACTGTGAGTGCTTACAGTGTTGTGCCAACACCAACAACTAAGGGGCCTATTTCTGCAGAGTATATACGGCAGGTCCCTACTTTCAAACATCCAACTTACAAACGACTCCTACTTGCAAACGCAAGAAGACAACAGGAAGTGAGAGGAAATCTACCACTAGGAAGGAAAATTCTCTCCTGTAAGAATAAATATGGGAGAAAGGTGTCTCCTCTGTACTGATGCTTTATCAGCAATCCTTGTTTCAAGAAAAACACCACATTTCAAAAACAGTTGTCATTGGGACGGAAAGTGAGGTGAAATGTTCTGAACAGGGGCACAGACAGCAAAACAAATGTTACAGGGGTGATAACCCTTACCTATGTTTTCCAAAAAGTTTAAAAATAGATTTTTGGGCTGGAGCTACACTTCAACAATGTACCTGTTCAAAATTACAAACAGATTCTACATAAGAACAAACCTACAGTCCCTGTCTTGTATGCACCGCCTGTATACGGCTGTTCAGAGTATATAGGGCCTTTTTTATTTTATGTGCGGGGTTCCCCTTAATATCCATACAAGACCCAAAGGGGCTGGTAATGGGCTGGGGTAGGGGGGGGGGGGTCATGGGGTAGCTATGCCATTTTTCTTAAAGATTTTCATCCATATTACCGGGACCAGACATTACATTAAAGCTGCAAGCAGTTTTAAATGGCTTTTTTTTCCTTTAGAAGTGTCATTTTGTGCAGGGACAGTTCTAAACACGGGAAACACGTGGCACTTCACAGGCATACTTTAGACACCCCCCAGGTACGATATTTAAAGGAATATTTGACTTTTTTTTTTTCACTTTATGCATCATTAAAATGACTGCTCCCGAAAAACGACCGTTTTTAAAACTTCTTTTTGCATTGATACATGTCCCCTGGTGCACAACCCGGGTTCCCAAACCCTTTTTAGGACAATAACATGCATAATAGTTGTTATAATTAGCACTTTAGAATTCGAACGTTCGCATCCATTGTATTTAATAGGGTTCTAATGTTCGTACGAACTTTCGGTCCGTTCGCGGGTTCTGGTGCGAACCGAACCCGGGGGTGTTCGGCTCATCACTACTGGCCATGGCAAATCTTCTGGGTTAAATGGCACCCAACATCATCCAACCCACTTCCTGTTAGACTAAGCTGTCAATGAGACACCTCCGGAGTGAATGTCTTCATGCACAGTCACTGAGTCTTCAATTCCATGGATCCAATTCCATGTACAGTATAGCACCTTCCAGAACTCTCCTGCAAATTTGTCTGCTGCGTTCTAAACCCTTCAAATACAACAAAGTGGGGGCAATCTAATTAGAGAGAAGTTCTGACATATTTCTTCAGACGACAAACTGCAGAAAAATTTAGGGTAAAACATGTCTTGAAAGAAGTGTGGCTACAAATAAACACATCCCCACGTATGGTAATATATTTAAGATCCCAGTGAGGAACTTTTTAATACATTTTCAAAACACAGAGTTTTTTTTTTTTCTTTTTAAACTGTAAATTAAAAATACATAATTTGTAATTCATAGTAATCCATTTTTGCCTTTGATTGTCTAGTTTTTAAATAGTGTATTTTGTAATCCTGAGACCTCCAGGAGGTAAAATCTAGTGAAACTTCAGCACAAATACTTTCTTTAACCACTTCAGCCCCAGAAGAATTTACCCCCTTCCTTATCAGAGCACTTTTTGCGATTTGGCACTGCGTCGCTTTAACTGACAATTGCGCGGTCGTGCCACGTGGCTCCCAAACAAAATTGACGTCCTTTTTTCCCCACAAATAGAGCTTTCTTTTGGTGGTATTTGATCACCTCTGCAGTTTATATGTTTTGCACTATAAAAAAAAATAGAGCGACAATTTAGAAAAAAATGCAATATTTTTTACTTTTTGCTACAATAAATATCCCCAAAAAATCTATAAAAAAAAAAAAAATTCCACATTTTAGGCCGATACGTATTCTTCTACATATTTTTGGTAAAAAAAATCGCAATAAGCGTATATTGATTGGTTTGCGCAAAAGTTATAGCATCTACAAAATAGGGGATAGATTTATTACATTTTTTTTTTACTAGTAATGGCGGTTATCTGCGATTTTTATTGTGACCGTGACATTGCGACGAACATATCGGACACTTTTGACACATTTTTGGGACCATTCACATTTATACAGTGATTAGTGCTATAAAACTGCACTGATTACTGTGTAAATGTGACTGGCAGGGAAGGGGTTAACACTAGGGGGCGCTGAAGGGGTTAAATATGTTCCCTAGTGAGTGATTCTAACTGTAGGGGGGGGGACTCAAAAGGGGAGGAGACCGATCTGTGTTCCTCTGTACTGGGAACACACATCGGTCTCTTCACCTCTGACAGGACATAATTCTGTGTGTTTACACACACAGATCCACGGTCCTGCCGTGATTGCGGGCGCACCCCCTTGACGGCCGTGAAGCCCAGGACGTCATATGACATCCACCCAGGATGGGAGATCTCATCTGTGGATGTCATATGACTATGGGCGGGATGTGAAGTGGTTAATTATAGCTAGGGTAGAGAAGGTTAACTGTGGTCTGTGCTGGCAGTTCATTTCCCCTCACTTTCTGTTCTGGTGGCCACGGAAGTAAGAGAAAAAAAACACCCAATGTGGACAAGAACAAAAAAAAAAACCTGATCAGCATTCTGATAAAAAAACACCCCAACACCCAAAACACCCCAACAGAGATGAAAACAGCAGTAAAATGTGTTCAGGCTTTTTCTACTGTGAATTAAGAAAATTTGACTGCATATGATCTGTATATGATCTAAGGGAGGGGTGCTTGTTTGGAGGAGTTTGGCGACAAATTCCTTCTTTCCTTTAGCCAGCACTGTAGAAATTGCATGTATGGACTGGATCTCAGACAATTGGTTGTTTAAAAACGGCTGATTTCTTCCCAGTTACAAAGGGTTACTGTACATTTCTGAGAAGATAAAACTGAAGAACAAAGTATCTTTACTGTTTATACTGGGTAGAGGTTTTAATTAATCCCACTGTGCTTCACATACCACGATGCATGACTGGGGGGGAGGAAGATAGGACTTAAGGAAGCCAAATTCCCACTGCTGCTTTATTTTCACTTGGGGTTAGTTAATGGCTAAAATCTTTAGAGCCCCTTGGCATTGAAAGAGTTAAACTATTTATAAAGATATCCTGAAATACATTATACATGGATACAAAACCAGGATTCACTTTGTTTAGTGCTCATATTGTGTTTTGAATATAACACTTTCCTAGGTATGGATCCATATTCGTGCTCGCGTAGAAGCACAAAAAGAGAGTGTGTGAATGTGTATTCCAAAATCAGTCCAGAATATAAGGTTGTGAATTAGGAATCCACTTTATGATGGGTGATGTGTGGTGGGGATATAAGGACTTTTGAGCAGAAGGGGTCTTTCCTACATACACTATCCAACATCTTAATATGTCTGTTTGTAACAAGAGGCTACTACCCTCTAGGGTTTGTCCTGTCCACTTGGCATGGAATTCCTGCCCCGAGTATCTAGGGAAGATACAGTAGTAGCCTCTGGAAATTATTGCCACCATAGTTTGGAGAAACTTGCCGCAGTAACAGCAAAGGCCTGAATTAAGTAGTTCAATCTAGGCCTGAAAAAAATAACCTGTATAGTGGATGGACTCTCGAGGGACAAGGTTGGAGCTTCAGCTTACAATCCTGGAAAAGCTGCTGTAACCATGTCCAAGAACTGGCTTAACAACCCAGAAACCAAGAGGCTCCTAATGCCGCGTACACACGATCGGAAATTCCGACAAGAAAAACGTGGATTTTTTTCCGACGGAATGTTGCATACTGTACATACGGTCACACAAATCTTGTCGGAAATTCTGACCGTCAAGAATGCGGTGACGTACAACACTACAACGAGCCGAGAATAATTAAGTTCAATGATTCTGGCATGCGCCAAATTGATTCCGAGCATGCGTAGGATTTCTGTGCGTCGGAATTGCATACAGATGATCGGAATTTCCGTCAAGAACTTTTCTTGTCGGAAAAATTAAGAACCAGCTCTCAAATTTTTGTTGCCGGAAATTCCGACAGAAAATGTCCGATGGAGGCTACACACGGTCGGAATTTCCGACCAAAAGCTCACATCGAACTTTTCTTGTCGGAATTTCCGATCGTGTGTACACGGCATAACATGTTTGTCCAGTTTTTCACTTAAGGTGTAAAAAAAGGCAAAACTGTTTTTTTGGATAGAGTGGAGAGGGATTAGAACCCCTGTCAGTTTTTGTTGCTGTCTGTACCCCACAATGGGAATTGACCTTCTCTATTTTTCCTGTTTACTATTATAATTTAAAGTGAAAGTAAAAGAAAATACCACGTTTTGGGTTGTTCCCAGAAAATTAATAAAGGGGAAATATTCTAATGGAGGCACTAGTTTTGGTGACTTGGGGGTCCCCATGAAATTCCTTTAATTTGCAGGAATTTCCTGTCCCTTCCTGTTTAGCTCTGGGACAGGAAGTGAAGGGAAATCTCTGGAATGTAACACAAATGGTGAAAAAAAACCTCTTTTGAGTTATAACCCACCCCTGCTCTATCCAAAAGGGAAAAAAAAGATTTGCTCGTTTTGCCTATATTCTACTTTAAACAAGAGCACTTTTTCTACACAAGAGCTACTGCGGAGGAAGTAGGAGTCATGCACATACAGTCCAAACCCCACAGAGAGCAACAGTTACCTTTGAGTAAGGTTTTCTAACTTACTGTATTTGATTGTTTTGTTCTCCAAGAATGCTGTTGTGTTCTGCCACTGGAACATGTGTGGGGTCTGGTGGTGTAGTGCAGTTCACATAACAGTATCCTTTGTCACCTTAGGATTACAGGTTTATAGCTCAGACCATTTTTTTTATCTATTTGGATAGGTTTGGAATATTTACTGCGTTTATCAAGTTGTGTGACTCTTCTGGGAGTCAGGACTGGGCTCCTACTACCTAACCAGAAGCTCTTTTCTTTCAGAAGCTGCTCAGGTGTCGGTGAATTACCAGCCACTTGTTGTTACCACAGTGACTCACCTGTTTACCATTAACCTGCCTCTTTATTCCAGCCTACAACCAGTTGCTACTTAGGCAGCTTAGCTCATTTCCTCCTTGCCCTTGCGTGGTCTATGATCTCTAAATGCTTCCTTCCTGTACTGTGAATGACTTGGCCTGGTTGACTACCCTTCTGATTCCTGTTCCTGAATTTTTCTCCTGACTACGCAGACTTCTGGTTTCCTGACCCCAACTTGTCCGATTACCTGCTCTGGCATCCACACCCTGACTTCTGTTTTTGACTATGTTCCTGAACTGTGTTATTTTTGCCAAATTCATTAAAGGTGTGAATTTAACTGCACTTTCTGCCTCCATTTGGTTTATGGTTCCTGGCACTGGGAAAATTTCACAGATTTTCATATTACTGACAGTCTATGACTCAGGACAAGAAATTAGGTGGTTGTAAATAGTACATCATTAACGAGATTCTAACCTTTTCCTAGTTCATCTGAAAAAAATAAAAGTACATGATGTTCTTTGGCTCTGTCCTTTCTCACCCGGCAGCTGACGATGCAAAAGGAGACGTGTATCAATTCTGTTGCACCACAAAATGATGCTAAACAGGAGTCACGAGGCAGATTTAAAACAATTAAGACCTCCCACAGGAATACTGATTCTTACGCCTGTATGAAAGGCTTGCATGGAACACCTATGCATACCACACAGATGAAGATGGCCCTTTACACAGGTGTCTGGATAGGTGCACTCATGTGAATGAAGCCAAAATCCAGATTTTGCACCTGAAAAGAAAGCTCCACTTTTTATATCTCCCTTCAATAAAATGTAACCACTTCCCTACCCGCCCATAGTAATATGACGTCCACAGATGGGATCTCCCATCCTGGGAAGACGTCATATGACGTGCTGGGCTTTGTGGGGGAATATCTGAATGATGCCTGCAGCTAGAGGCATCATTTAGATATCCTTCTATTCTGCCAGCGATTCTGCGCACCATAAGAATGATCATAGCGGCAGTTCCACTGCTTGATCATTCTTATAGGCGGCGGAAGGGGACAAACCCCCCCCCCGCCGCCATCCGGTGCTTCTCCGGGCTCTCCCGTGCCATCGGGGGCCCGGAGAATGAATCGTCCGGCGCCGGAGGTGAACCATAGAGGTGACTGGTGACCAGATGGTCACCTGTCATCTCTATGACCGTCGGAGGCCCGGGCGCGGTGTGATGACGTCACGCCCGGGTCCTCAGAAGTAAACAAAGCCGCCATTGCGGCAGATTTTTCACAATCTCATGCTTTCCAGCCTGGAGGAGAGATGTGGAGTTTTATTGACCCCACATCTCTCCATAAAGAGGACCTGTCACTAACAATTCCTATTACAAGGGATGTTTACATTCCTTGTAATAGGAATAAAAGTGATCACATTTTTTTTTAAAAAAGTGTAAAAATAAAACAAATTAGGTAAAAAAAAAAAAAAATTAAAACGCCCCTGTCCCCGGTAGCTCGCGATCAGAAGTGAACGCACACGTAAGACCCGCCCACATATGTAAACGCCGTTCAAACCACATATGTGAGGTATCGCCGCATGCGTTAGAGCACGTGCAACAATTCTAGCATTAGACCTCCTCTGTAACTCTAACCTGGTAACCTGTAAAAATGTTCAAAGCGTCGCTTATGGAGATTTTTAAGTACCAAAGTTTGCCGCCATTCCATGAGTGTGTGCAATTTTAAAGCGTGACATGTTAGGTATCTATTTACTCTGCGTAACATCATCTTTCATATTTTGCAAAAAAAATTGGATAACTTTACTGTTTTGTTATTTTTTAATTCATGAAACCATCTTTTTTTTTAAAAAGGCGTTTGAAAAATTATTGCACAAATACCATGCAAGAAAAAAAATTGCAATGACCGTCATTTTATTCCCTAGGGTGTCTGCTAAAAAAACATATATAATGTTTGGGGGTTCTGAGTAATTTTCTAGCAAAAGAATGATGATTTGTACATGTAGGAGAGAAGTCCCAGAATAGGCCCAGTATTGAGGTGGTAAAAAAAGCCCGGTGTTGAAGTGGTTAAACAGTTATAATCTGCTTTCCTTTACTTTGGCTTTTGCCGGTGGAGTTTAGGCGAGGATGATTGTTTTTTCACAGGTACGTGATACTTTATGCTTTTGGGGTTTTATTCGATATGTGCAAAGAGAGATCACACAAACACTTTTTCCCAAGTGTCATTGGTTAAAACCAAGTACCACCGAAAAGTGGAAGCTCCGCTTATCTGACTCCTCCCCCCCTCCGGAGCCACATTTGGCACATTTCCGGGTGGAGGGGGGAGCGGGTACCTGTTTTTGACAGTTACCTGTCCCTACTTCTGGTAGATCACGCCACGGCGAGATCACTTAGAAGTTCAGCCCCCTTCCTCCTTTCCCACCATTCAGAAAGCACAGCACGCTTCGTGCATGTGCAGTAGGGAACCGGCTGTGAAGCCGTAAAACTTCACTGCCGGATTCCCTTACTATGAATGGCGACGGCAGCATCCAAGAGCCGATGGAAACATCAGCTGGGGTGCTGACATCACTGGAGTAAGTGTCCTAATATTAAAAGTCAGCAGCTAAAGTATGTGTAGCGGCTGACTTTTATTTTTTTGCTGGGGGGGGGTGAAACTCCTCTCTAAGGTCTTATTTACTCTCTGTTATCACCTGTGGTGTGTGAATCCTAAATGCTGCAGAGTGCATGTGGCTATGCTCTCTGCAGCATTATCTTGTGGGGGAGAAACCTTCACAACCTGAGCTCACAGAAGTGGGTTGAATGATGTTTTCAATGGAAAAGCACCACATCGCTAGATAGGTATGTCTGCAAGGGACCTGCAGATCTATGCAGGCATCTGCAGACCTATACAAATCTGTCTAAGTATGCTGCTCAGGATTGCATTGACAGGGGTCGAAAATAAGATGAGTTTCACAGAATTTGCTGTTAGGCAGCTTGATTTAAATCCAGTTTTATGTTTATGTTAACCCACAAAGAGTTCTAACACTGTAACAAAGGCAATATAGCTTAAGTAACCCTTTCTTTTTGACACATTGAGAGCCACACAACCACCAGAGCCTCACACTCATCAGTCAATCTTTTGTAGCACCCTATAGGTGGACTGAAAATACAAGGCAAAGACACACTGCAGCATTCCTTGGTGTGCATTTAGCTGAAGTCCTGTAAAATAGTAGTGTAGAGGTACACCTAAATAGCATCATCCCACATTTCCATGGGTCTCTAAGCACTTATCAAAATATAAAAGTAAACTCATACAATCTACGT
This sequence comes from Rana muscosa, assembly GCA_029206835.1. NCBI lineage: Eukaryota > Metazoa > Chordata > Amphibia > Anura > Ranidae > Rana > Rana muscosa. Next base: position 832,738,064 of record CM055122.1, read on the forward strand.
ACAATTATAATTTCTTCTATTGAGCCAGCTGGCAGATGAAAAAACGGTGATTTAAAAATGTAACTATATTGTAGAACCATTATCAACATCTTTTAACTCTTCTCTTTTGTGCTGTTGGATGTGTTACTTCCCCCTTTGTGTGTTTTTTCAAGTGTAAGTAGTAAATTTTATCAGGCAGCTGAAGATTGCTAGTACAGTAAATGTAATTTTAAAGGGTTACTCCACTTTCGTGGGTAAAAAATAGCAAATAAAGAAAAAATAATATAGTGCATATAATTGTGACACTAATCATATTGTAATTGAATGTTATTAAAAATTACCTTTCCTTTTCAATCTGCAGTCAATGTAATTTTCTGAGAATGCATTGAAATATGGCTGCCTGGAGTTGTTCTATACACAGAATGTGTACTGACCACCCCCTAGAAATATAATTTCCTGCTTGTATGATTGGCTTGCCAACTTTCCCAGAAGTCTGTCTAAGATACAAGTCTGATTTCAGGCATCCCTTGCAACAAAAATTTCATTTTTGGAGAGATGCTTTCAATAGGAACACGTCTAAAGCCCTGTACACACAATCGGATTTCCGATGGAATAAAATCCGATGGATTTTTCCATCGGATTTTCGATGAAGCTGACTTCTATCAGTCTTGCCTACACACCATCAGTCAAAAATCCGACCGTCCCAAACGCCGTGACGTAAAACACTCTGACGATCCGAGAAAAATTAAGTTCAATGCTTCTGAGCATGCTTCAACTTGATTCTGAGCATGCGTGGGATTTTTCTCCGATGGAGTTCCACACAGACAATCAGAATTTGCTATTGTTTTTTTTCCCATCGGATAAATTTAAAACATGTTCTATTTTTAATCACCGATGGAAAAAAGACCGATGGGGCCCATACACGATCGGTCTGTCCGATGAAAAAAGTCCATTGGACATTCATGTGTACAGGGCTTAAAGGATGCAGGCCCAGCAGATTTCCTCATTAGTGCTCTACAGCTGCACACCTGACAGTTAATTATGAAACCACTCCCATTAGAGACACTCAGAACAGAGGCACAGATAAATACAGAGGGATTTCTTCAGAATAACAAAAGGTAGGAATCTGCAACAAAGTTTGCTACAATCCTTGCAATGTACATAGATCCCCCAGAGGGGAATGTTTTTTTCTCGACAAAAGTGGAGTTACCCTTTAAGGTTGCAACAAGAAACTTACAAACAGGTGATAACCATATTGTATAGACATGCAACTATGTTTCAAAAAAATGTTAAAATGGGGGTGGGACTTTGATTGTGCCTCTGAGGAGTGTAGAAAATTATTGTATAGACACATGTACAACAGTAGAGGAGGTTGTTACCATAATGAGCCTATCCTGCCAATTATAGGGGAAAATAAGGGTCATGAACCCTAAACATTTGACAAGAAGAATGCAGATATTTAGGAGCTTCGTGTTTAGTAGGTTTTATCCTTAAGAAAAAATAAATAAAATCATTCCATGTAAGTGTGATGATGTTTGGAGTTCATGAAAGGGATCCAGGTACTCCAGGTTTCAATAAAGTTTGGATGTTTGTCAAATAAGTGTGTGGTAGGTTCCTCTATCTGTATTAAGCAGTTGACCTCTGATATCACTTCTTTAAATGAGGGGACAGTTTATGTTTTCCATTGTCTGGGGACCAGGGTTCTACATGTTAAAAAACAAACAAAAAAAAAAAATGAGTATCCCATTGCGGGGCATGAAGATTGATTCTGGCATTGTGAACTTTGGGAGATACTTTGTAGCATGTGCTTGACAAGTGCTTATAGATCTGGAAAATTGTGTTCCAATAGGCAGGTATGGGTTGACATGTTCATCAGTCATGTAACATTGATTAGATCTACCTCTAACTATGAAATGCAAGGGCCAGCACATTGGATAAATACTGAATTCAATTTTTTTTTCATCCTCATATTACAGATTTAGTATATTTAGAGAAAATCACGCAACGACTCTGTGTAATTAGATTGTACCATGTATGATCACCCTTAAATTTGCTGGAGTATGGTTCCAGATATATGCTATATGCTATATGCAGGAGCACCATGATTGGCAGGGATTGAAATAAATAAGGATGTCTGTTTTGTACAAGAACATTTTTTTTAATTTCCCTTTGAATTTTATTATTGTAATTTTCTCAATCAAACTTTCTCAACCTGTGGTGTTCCAAGTCACCTCCAAACATTGAAGAAGTCATCTCTAGAGTAAATGCTCAATACACAATGGAAAAATTACTTTCCTATACAGAGAGAAGGGCTCCAGCCTTCCATAAACATTGTTAGGTCTGGAGAACTTCCAAATTTGCCTCCTCACATTTATCATAAATAACCGGTCTTTCCTGTAAGATCTACCAACTATCTAGTGGTAAAACCTACTTTTAGGTGTGGTCAATCATAGAACACTAAACATGGTGAATATGAGCGTATGACTACAACGTGTTCCGCTTATGTGTACTTCCTTGTATTAAGAAAGAAGTTGTTGTTTCACTACTGGTTAATATTGCTGCACTACAAGAACTTATCCCACATCCCATCTCCAGAGACCCTCACAAAGGTCCACGGCGGGCTACTTTCAACATGTCTCACTAAGAGCCTGCTCACAGTGTGAACCCAAACGGGGTGACAGGCCATACCTCCTGTTGAGGTCAATCCCAGCATCTGAATATGTAGCTTGAGTATGTATAGTATTGTTTATATAGTATGTTCAATGTCTATTGTCCACCTTGTACCCTCTTTTTGATGTAATCAATCCTTGCATTCTCTCGGTACAATGTGAACTTCAATAAAAATCAATTGTTAAAAAAAAACAAAAAACTTTCTAAACCTTATTACACTATGGGAACCCTTAAAATACTTTTCAGGTTCTGAAGAACCCAGCTAAAATAAAAATTTGGGGTCAGTGGAAAGGATATCCCATTACAGTGGTGATCAAAATGCGAACCCCTATAAACAGCTGAAAATATCATTGGTGCCATGGCACCAAGTGGAAATTATGCAGGCACCATCAAGTGAAAGGTCCATCAGCCACAGATGGTTCACCCTGGTTGAAGTTCTTTTCATTATTATCTACAATAAATCCAACCATTTTCAGAGGATTTACAGAGGATATCACTGAATTTGAGAAAATCCAAAAGATAGTTACCTCAGTTCAGCAATAAACAGAGGCTAAAGGAGAAAGACTCCCCGGAGTTCATGCTAAGCTAAATAATAAAATCCTTTCCAGTGAGAAAAAAAACAATATATAAATTACCTTTTCACAATTTTTGTTCCTTTCCACTTAAGCCCTTAAAAGCACCAAGTTCACTCACCTTCTTTTGAAAAACACTAGGGAGCCATTGATCCATATTATCTTGTTACCATAGAAAGGCTCAGTGCAGATGCAAGATTTAGGCCTTAGCTATATCTGTTCTGCTTTGTTGTTGTAGTCAGTAGTGTAGTTTGGTTTTGTGCTGCTCTAGGCATGACTAAAATCGAGCGCCAGCCCCATCTACATGTGTTCACAGCCGCAGTATACCATTCTTGGTCTGATGGGGAAGCTGCAGCCATTCACAGTGAACAGCTGTGGCTTCCTCATCAGTAGGGATGAGCTTCGAGTTCGAGTCAAACTCATCGAACTCATGCTCGACTCGAACATTGTCTGTTCGCCCGTTCGCCGAACAGCGAACAATTTGGGGTGTTCGCGGCAAATTCGAAAAGCCGCGGAACACCCTGTAAAAGTCTATGGGAGAAATCTAAATTGCTAATTTTAAAGGCTTATATGCAAGTTATTGTCATAAAAAGTGTTTGGGGACCCGGGTCCTGCCCCAGGGGACATGTATCAATGCAAAAAATAGTTTTAAAAACTGAAGTTTTTTCGAGAGCAGTGATTTTAATAATGCTTAAAGTGAAACAATAAAAGTGAAATATTCCTTTAAATTTTGTACCTAGGGTGTGTATATAGTATGCCTGTAAAGTCGCGCTTGTTTCCCGTGCTTAGAACTGTCCCTGCACAAAATGTAATTTCTGAAGGAAAAAAAGTCATCTAAAAGTACTCGCGGCTGTAATGAATTGTCGGCTCCCAGCAATACAGAGAAAAGTCATTGAAAGTCATTGATAAAAAAAAAATGCGTGGGGGTCCCCCCAAATTTAATTACCAGGCCCTTCAGGTCTGGTATGGATGTTAAGGGGAACCCTGCGCCAAATTTTTAAAAAAATTACGTGGGGTTCCCCCAAATATCCATACCAGACCCTTCAGGTCTGGTATGGATTTTAACCACTTAAGCCCCGGACCATTTGGTAGCTAGAGGACCAGAGGTGAATTCAGAATTTTGCACTGCGCTGCTTTAACTGTAAATTGTGCGGACATGCAATGTTGTACCCAAACGAAATTTGCGTCCTTTTCTTCCCACAAATAGAGCTTTCTTTTAATGGTATTTGATTGCCTCTGCGATTTTTATTTTTTGCGATATAAACGGAAAAAGACCGAAAATTTTGAAAAAAAATGATATTTTCTACTTTTTGTTATAAAAAAAATCGAATAAACTCAATTGTAGTCATACATTTAGGCCAAAATGTATTCAGCCACATGTTTTTAGTAAAAAAAATGTCAATAAGCGTATATTTATTGGTTTGCGCAAAAGTTATAGAGTTTACAAACTAGGGTACATTTTCTGAAATTTACACAGCTTTAAATTTATGACTGCCTATCTCATTTCTTGAGGTTCTAAAATGACAGGGCAGTACAAAACCCCCCCAAATGACCCCATTTTGGAAAGTAGACACCCCAAGGAAATTGCTGAGAGGCATGTTGAGCCCATTGAATTTTTAATTTTTTTGTCCCAAGTGATTGAATAATGACTAAAAAAAAAAAAAAAAATTACAAAAAGTTGTCACTAAATGATATATTGCTCACACATGCCATGGTTATATGTGGAATTTCACCCCAAAATACATTTTGCTGCTTCTCCTGAGTACGGGGATACCACATGTGTGGGACTTTTTGGGAGCCTAGCCGCGTACGGGACCCCGGAAACCAAGCACCGCCTTCAGGATTTCTAAGGGCGCAAATTTTTGATTTCACTCCTCACTACCTATTACAGTTTCGAAGGCCATAAAATGCCAAAATAGCACAAAACCCCCCCAAATGACCCCATTTTAGAAAGTAGACACCCCAAGGAAATTGCTGAGAGGCCTGTTGAGCCCATTGAATATATTTTTTTTTGTCCCAAGTGATTGAATAATGACAAAAAAAAAAAAAAAAAAAATTACAAAAAGTTGTCACTAAATGATATATTGCTCACACACGCCATGGTTATATGTGGAATTACACCCCAAAATACATTTTTCTGCTTCTCCTGAGTACGGGGATACCACATGTGTGGGACTTTTTAGGAGCCTAGCCGCGTACGGGACCCCGAAAACCAAGCACCGCCTTCAGGATTTCTAGGCACAAATTTTTGATTTCACTCCTCACTACCTATCACAGTTTCGAAGGCCATAAAATGCCAAAATCGCACAAAACCCCCCCAAATGACCCCATTTTGGAATATAGACACCCCAAGCTATTTGCTGAGAGGAATGGCGAGTATTTTACAGCTCTCATTTGTTTTTGAAAATGAAGAAAGAAAATATATATATATATTTTTTTTTTTTTTTTCAATTTTCAAAACTTTGTGACAAAAAGCGAGATCTGCAAAATACTCACAATACCTCTCAGCAAATAGCTTGGGGTGTCTACTTTCCAAAATGGGGTCATTTGGGGGGGTTTTGTGCTATCTGGGCATTCCATGGCCTCCGAAACTGTGATAGGCAGTGAGAAGTGAAATCAAAAATTTACACCCTTAGAAAGCCTGAAGGCGGTGCTTGGTTTTTGGGGTCCCGTACATGGCTAGGCTCCCAAAAAGTCTCACACATGTGGTATCCCCGTACTCAGGAGAAGCAACAGAATGTATTTTGGGGTGTAATTCCACATATACCCATGGCATGTTTGAGCAATATATCATTTAGTGACAACTTTGTGCAAAAAAAAAAAAAAAAAAAAATTTCGTTTTTCCGCAACTTGTGTCAACATATAAAATATTCCATGGACTCGACATGCCTCTCAGTATATAGCTTGGGGTGTCTACTTTCCAAAATGGGGTCATTTGGGGGGGTTTTGAACTGTTCTGGCATTTTATACACAACATTAGGAAGCTTACATCCACTCTTCTAACCACTTGAAAACAAAGCCCTTTTTGACACTTTTTGTTTACATGAAAACATTTTTTTTTTTTGCAAGAAAATTATGTTGAACCCCCAAACATTATATATATTTTTAAAGCAAAAGCCCTACAGATTAAAATGGTGGGTGTTGCATTTTTTTTTTCTACACAGTATTTGCGCAGCGATTTTTCAAACGCATTTTTTGGGTTAAAAAATACACTTTTTTTAATTTTAATGCACTAAAACACACTATATTGCCCAAATGTTTGATGAAATAAAAAAGATGATCTTAGGCCGAGTACATAGATACCAAACACGACATGCTTTAAAATTTCGCACAAACGCGCATTGGCGACAAACTACATACATTTTTAAAAGCCTTTAAAAGCCTTTACTGGTTACCCCAGTAGATTTACAGAGGAGGTCTACTGCTAAAATGATTGCCCTCGATCTGACCTTTGCGATGATACCTCACATGCATGGTGCAATTGCTGTTTACATATGACGCCAGACCGACGCTTGCGTTCGCCATTGGGCAAGAGCAGGGCAGGACAGGGGTGCTTTTTTTTTATTTATTTTTTTATTATTAATTTTGCTTTTTTATTTTATTTTTAAATTGTTCCTTCCAAGTATTTTTTTTTAATCATTTTTATTGTTATCTCAGGGAATGTAAATATCCCCTATGATAGCAATAGGTAGTGACAGGTACTCTTTTTTTGAAAAAACTGGGGTCTTCTAGACCCTAGATTTTTCCTCTGCCCTCAAAGCATCTGACCACACCAAGATCGGTGTGATAAAATGCTTTCCCAATTTCCCAATGGCGCTTTTTATATCCGGGGGGGGGCATTCCCTCCCACTGCTTGTAAAAGCAGTCCAGAGGCTAATTAGCCGCTAGGATTGCTTTTACATGAAAGCCGGTCGCAGGCTGAAAAGAATGATACCAAGATGATACCTAAACCCGCAGGCATCATTCTGGTATAAACATTCAAAGTCCAGCAACATACCAGTACGTTGCTGGTCCTTGTTGGACATGTATTGTAATCTTTTTTTTCATGCAGCCTGTTGGCTGAACGAAAAAAAGAGATTGATCGGTGGGTATGCCCACCATTAGAATACCGCCCTTCATCCACCCACTTCCAATGATGGGCATACACGCACCATTTATATATGCCGAAGCATGGGGGCATCCTCCCGCAAAAAAGTTATGCCGCACACACATGGTCAGACTTTTCCACGGGCAAGCCTCCGTCGGAATTTCGACCGTATGTACGCGGCATTAGGAGCAAAATCGCTCCTCCGCTCCTGCTGCCCCAATGCTTCGGCATATTTGCTTTTTTTATTTAACTGTGGTGGTGAAATCACCTCCTACAGCACTGGAGTCGCAGGGATCAGGCCTGTCTCTGCGAACGCTGCAGTTATGTGTGTTTTTGTTTTGTAAGTGACAGTGATCGATCGATACTGCACTTGGGTGGCCTGGGCTGGACGGAGGGGCAAAACGCAGGTGCTAGCAGGTATCTGGGCTGATCCCGCTAACACTGCGTTTTTGGGAACCCTAAACTGCTGGGGACGCTAGTATAGATCTGATCAGATCAGATATTGATCTGTTCAGATACTATACCACTAAGGGGGGTGTATGCTTCACGCGTGGGTGTTAGCGTTACTGGCACTAACCTGACGCTGCCTGGGGTGTGACTCAGACCCTCTCTGACGCTAAAACCTAATTGATATCACCCGCCGGGCGATCAGGGGGTTAAACCTTTATTGGGTTATATACACGGCGGGTGCCCTGACACTATAAAAAGCAAACTAACTAACCAGCGTCACCCGTAACACTTATATGGTGATCACTGGTGAAAGGGTTAACTAGGGGCAATCAGGGGGTTAAAACCTTTATTAGATAATATATGGGGGTACCTGACGCTATAAAAACCTGCGGCAAACCTAAAAAAATTACCAGCTACCGATCTGCATCACCAACACTAAGACAGCGTTTAGAAAAACGATTGCTTAGCGACAGTGGTGATGAGGGTGAAAGGGTTACCTGGGGGGGCCATCAAGGGGGTTAAACCTTTATTAGATAATATATTGGGGTACCTGACGCTATAAAAACATGCGGCGAACCTAAAAAAAAATACTGGCTACGATCTGCATCACCGACACTAAGACAGCGTTTAGAAAAACAATTGCTTAGCGACAGTGGTGATAGGGGGTGAAAGGGTTACCTGGGGGGCGATCAAGGGGGTTAAACCTTTATTAGATAATATATTGGGGTACCTGACGCTATAAAAACCTGCGGCGAACCTAAAAAAAATTACCGGCTACCGATCTGCATCACAGACACTAAGACAGCGTTTAGAAAAACGATCGCTTAGTGACAGTGGTAAGAGGGGGTGAAAGAGTTACCTGGGGGGCGATCAAGGGGGTTAAACCTTTATTAGATAATATATTGGGGTACCTGACGCTATAAAAACATGTGGCGAACCTAAAAAAAATTACTGGCTACGATCTGCATCACCGACACTAAGACAGCGTTTAGAAAAACAATTGCTTAGCGACAGTGGTGATAGGGGGTGAAAGGGTTACCTGGGGGGCGATCAAGGGGGTTAAACCTTTATTAGATAATATATTGGGGTACCTGACGCTATAAAAACCTGCGGCGAACCTAAAAAAAAATACCGGCTACCGATCTGCATCACAGACACTAAGACAGCGTTTAGAAAAACGATCGCTTAGTGACAGTGGTAATAGGGGGTGAAAGGGTTACCTGGGGGGCGATCAAGGGGGTTAAACCTTTATTAGATAATATATTGGGGTACCTGACGCTATAAAAACATGTGGCGAACCTAAAAAAAAATACTGGCTACGATCTGCATCACCGACACTAAGACAGCGTTTAGAAAAACAATTGCTTAGCGACAGTGGTGATAGGGGGTGAAAGGGTTACCTGGGGGGCGATCAAGGGGGTTAAACCTTTATTAGATAATATATTGGGGTACCTGACGCTATAAAAACCTGCGGCGAACCTAAAAAAAATTACCGGCTACCGATCTGCATCACAGACACTAAGACAGCGTTTAGAAAAACGATCGCTTAGTGATAGTGGTGATAGGGGGTGAAAGGGTTACCTGGGGGGCGATCAAGGGGGTTAAACCTTTATTAGATAATATATTGGGGTACCTGACGCTATAAAAACCTGCGGCGAACCTAAAAAAAATTACTGGCTGCCGATCGGCATCACTGACGCTAAGACAGCGATCAGAAAAATGATCGCTAAGCGACAGTGGTGATAGGGGGTGAAAGGGTTATCTGGGGGGTGATCAGGGGGTTAAACCTTTATTAGGGGGGTTAGGGGGCTACACTGGACCTAAGACTAATCTTTGGTGACACTTTTACAGTCACAAATGTCACTGATTGCAGTGATCACTAAATAAATGGTCACTGCAATCAGTGACACTGTGACTGGGGGCTGGGGGGGTGATCTGGGGGGTGATCTGGGGTGTCTGGGGGGGCCTGGGGGGGCGATTTATGTCCCTATGTGTCCTGGTGTCAGTGTAGTGTTGTGTGCACTGACCTGATATCTTCTCTTGTACGGCGCTCGGTATATGTGAGCGCCGCACCAGAGATGACATCACTTCCTCCTGCTCCCTCTGTCTGACACAGACAGAGGGGGCATTTCCATTCGCCGGGAGCGATCGCGAGGGGGTGGCCAGAAACGAATGGCTGCCCCCTCATCCCTGAACGCTCCCGGACACTTAGCCACCGCTCACTGTACAGAAGGGGGGTCCGATTGGACCCCCCAACTGTACAAAGGCAATCACGTACACTCTACGTGATTGTGCCTGTCGGTGCCATTCTGCCGACGTATATATACAGTGAGCGGTCGTTAAGTGGTTAAGGGGAACTCCAAGCCAAATTTAAAAAAAATGACGTGGAGTTCTGTGGAGATCGAGAGTGGATTACCACCTCTGGAATCTTTTTTTTTTTTTTTAATAAAGGACGTATCCCAACTGTGTCTGTGTCCAGACCCCAAAGCATCCTCCCCATGTTGAGGGCATGTGGCCTGGTACGGTTCAGGAGGTGGCGCGCTCTCTCGTCCCCCCCTCTTTTCCTGCGGCATACCAGGTTGCGTGCTCGGATAAGGGTCTGGTATGGATTTTTGGTGGGAACTCCACGCCATTTTTTTTTTACATTTGGAGCGGAGTTCCCCTTAAAATCGATACCAGACCTGAAGGGTCTGGTATGGATATTTGGGGGGAACCCCAAGTATTTTTTTTTTAATTTGGTGCAGGGTTCCCCTAATATCCATACCAAAGACATGCTGGTAGGTTAATTGGATCTTGTCCAAATTGGCCCAGTATATATGTATATATGTGTGTATGACTGTGTGTCCCAAGCGTGTCGAGATCCTATGGGGTAAAATGACCGCACCAGCCAAGCAGACACTGGCTGCAAAAAGCGCCTAGAGGCGATTCAGTTTGCATGTGAGCGCTATACAAGTCATTCATTCCAGGGCCGATCCGATACGGGGTGCAGAGGGTGCAGTGCACCGAGGCGCCAGAGGGGAGGGGGCGCCAAAGTTTCAGGAGCATCGTTGGTCCCGAGTGTGTTGCCAACTAGTCTGGCGCCGGTGTTTTGTCCTAGACGAGTCACGAGCGCATGTCAGCGAGGGCGCCGTGACCTCCTCGTTCATTGCCCCCTACCTCCGCCGCCCACTGACCCGCCCGCCGGCAACAGTGTCCACACCCCCCGCCCAGCGCCCGCTGTATCCATACTAAGGAGGGAAGAGGAGGTAAGTTAGGTCCGCCCCACCTCCTCCCCATGTCCCCCCTGTGCCCGCCCACAACCCCTTGTGCGGCCAATCTGTGCCTGGAAAGGGGTGTGGGCGGGAGATTTCAAAGCAGCAAGATGCAGCAAGATGCCAGTGACACCACGCTGCGCTGGACACCGTCTCCTCCAGCCAGAGGCGCCGCGGCTGTCAACACAGAGAGAGAGAGAGAGAGCCGCACCTGGGGATGATTACCGCTGCACTGCTCTCCTATCACCGAGATCTGTCAGTGTCCACTGACATGGAGGTGGCTCAGGATTCAGGAAGAGGAAGACATACTCCGCTGCTCCGCATGTTTCCCCCGCCCGCAGCCTTAGCCTTCACACATGGATGAGCAGGAGTCGGGGACCGAGAGCACTACTACAGGACATGAGTGAGTAACTTCAGCAGAACTGGAGCTTCCTTTTACTTCAGGTTCTGCACTGTACACTATGCAGCCTGGGACATTGAGCCATCTTTCACTCCTCCTCTTCCCCCGCCCTCCTCTCCTCTCCCCCCTCCTCCTCTTCCTCTCCCCCCCCTCCTCTTCCTCTCCTTCCTCTCCCCCCCTCCTCTTCCTCCCCCTCCTCCTCTCTCCCCCCCTCCTCCTCTTCCCCCCCTCTCCTCCTCCTCCCCTCTCCCCCCCCTCCTCCTCTCCCCCCATCTCCTCCTCTCCCCCCCCTCCTCTCCCCCCCATCTCCTCCTCTCCCCCTCCTCCTCCTCTCTCCCCCTCCTCCTCTCCCCCATCCTCCTCCTCTCTCCCCCTCCTCCTCCTCTCTCCCCCTCCTCCTCTCCTCCCCCCTCCTCCTCTCCTCCTCTCCCCCCTCCTCCTCTCCTCCCCCCTCCTCCTCTCCTCCCCCTCCTCCTCTCCTCTCCCCCCTCCTCCTCTCCTCTCCCCACCTCCTCCTCCTCCTCTCCCCCCCTCCTCCTCCTCTCCCCCCCTCCTCTCCCCCCCCCCTCCTCCTCCTCCTCCCTCTCCCCCCTCCTCCTCCTCCTACTCTCCCCCCCTCCTCCTCTCCCCCTCCTCCTCCTTTCCCCCCCTCCTCCTCTCCCCCCTCCTCCTCTCCCTCCTCCTCCTCTCCCCCCTCCCCCCCCTCCTCCTCCTCCTCCACCCTCCTCCTCCTCTCTCCACCCCCTCCTCCTCCTCCCTCCTCCTCCCCCTCCTCTCTCTCTCCCCTCCTCTCCTCCCTCTCCTCCTTCCCTCCTCCTCTCTCCTCTCCTCCTCCTCTCTCTCTCCTCTCCTCTCCCTCTCTCCTCTCCTCTCCCTCTCTTCCTCTCTCCCTCCTCTTCTCTCCTCCCCCTCTCTTCTCCCTCTCCCCTCTCTCCTCTCTCCCCTCTCTCTCCCTCTCCTCTTCTCTCTCTCCCTCTCTCTCTCTTCCCCCTCTCTTCTCTTCTCTCCCTCCTCTCTTCTCTCCTCTCCTCTCTTCTCTTCCTCTCCCTCTCTTCTCTTCCTCCCTCTCTTCTCTCTCTCTCCCTCTCTTCCTTCCTCTCCTCTTCCTCTCTTCCTCTCCTCTCTTCTCTCCTCTCATCTCTCCTCTCCTCTCTTCTCTTCCTCTCCCTCTCTTCCTCTCCCTCTCTCTCTTCCTCTCCCTCTCTCTCTTCCTCTCCCTCTCTCTCTCTTCCCCTCCTCTTCTCTTCCTCTCCCTCTCTTCTCTTCCTCCCCTCTCTTCTCTTCTCTCCTTCTCTTCCTCTCCCTCTCTTCTCTTCCTCTCCCTCTCTTCCCCTCTCTTCTCTTCCTCTCCCTCTCTTCTCTTCCTCTCCCTCTCTTCTCTTCCTCTCCCTCTCTTCTCTTCCTCTCCCTCTCTTCCTCTCCCTCTTCCTCTTCCTCTTCCTCTCCCTCTCTTCTCCCTCTCCCTCTCTTCCTCTTCCTCCCCCTCTCTTCTCTTCCTCCCCCTCTCTACTCTTCCTCTCCCTCTCTTCTCTTCCTCTCCCTCTCCTCTTCTCTTCCTCTCCCTCTCCCTCTCTTCCTCTCCCTCTCTTCCTCTTCCCTCTCTTCCTCTCCCTCTCCTTCTCTTCCTCTCCCTCTCTTCTCTTCCTCTCCTCTCTTCCTCTCCCCTCTCTTCCTCTCTCCTCTTCCTCTCCCTCTCTTCTCCCTCTCCCTCTCTTCTCTTCCCTCTCCCTCTCTTCTCTTCCCTCTCCCTCTCTCTCTTCCTCTCCCTCTCTTCCTCTCCCTCTCTTCCTCTTCCTCTCCCTCTCTTCCTCTTCCTCTCCTTCTCTTCCTCTTCCTCTCTTCTCTTCCTCTCCCTCTCTTCTCTTCCTCTCCCTCTTTTCTCTTCCTCTCCCTCTCTTCTCTTCCTCTCTCCCTCTCTTCCTCTCTCCTCTCCCCTCTCTCTCCCTCTCCCTCTCTTCTCTTCCTCTCCCTCTCTTCTCTTCCTCTCCCTCTCTTCTCTTCCTCTCTCCCTCTCTTCTCTTCCTCTCCCTCTCTACTCTTCCTCTCCCTCTCTTCTCTTCCTCTCCCTCTCTTCTCTTCCTCTCCCTCTCTTCCTCTCCCTCTCTTCCTCTCCCTCTCTTCCTCTTCCTCTCCCTCTCTTCCTCTTCCTCTCCTTCTCTTCCTCTCTTCTCTTCCTCTCCCTCTTCCTCTTCCTCTCTTCTCTTCCTCTCCCTCTCTTCTCTTCCTCTCCCTCTCTTCTCTTCTCTCCCTCCTCTCTTCTCTTCCTCTCCCTCTCTTCCTCTCCCTCTCTTCCTCTATTCCTCTTCCTCTCCCTCTCTTCTCCCTCTCCCTCTCTTCTCTTCCTCTCCTCTCTCTTTCTCTCTCCTCCCTCTCTTCTCTTCCTCTCCCTCTCTTCCTCTCCCTCTCTTCCTCTTCCTCTCCCTCTCTTCCTCTTCCTCTCCTTCTCTTCCTCTTCCTCTCTTCTCTTCCTCTTCCTCTCTTCTCTTCCTCTCCCTCTCTTCTCTTCCTCTCCCTCTCTCTCTCTTCCTCTCCCTCTCTCCCTCTCTTCCTCTTCCTCTCCCTCTCTTCTCCCTCTCCCTCTCTTCTCTTCCTCTCCCTCTCTTCTCTTCCTCTCCCTCTCTTCTCTTCCTCTCCCTCTCTACTCTTCCTCTCCCTCTCTTCTCTTCCTCTCCCTCTCTTCTCTTCCTCTCCCTCTCTTCCTCTCCCTCTCTTCCTCTCCCTCTCTTCTCTTCTCTTCTCTCCCTCTCTTCTCTTCTCTTCTCTCCCTCTCTTCTCTTCTCTCCCTCTCTTCTCTTCTCCCCCTCTCCCTCTCCTCTTCTCCTCGTCCTCCTCTCTCCCCCTCCTCCTCCAATGGGCACAGTGACACTGATTAATGGGCACAGTGACTGCATTTTTATGGGCACACTGACGCTTTCGGAGGGGCACAGTGATGCTGATTAATAGGCACAGTGGCTGCTTCATGATGGGCACAGTGAGGCTTCTTTATGATGGGCACAGTGATGCTAATTAATGGGCACAGTGAGGCTGCGTTTTGATGGGCACAGTGAGGCTGCGTTTTGATGGGCACAGTGAGGCTGCGTTTTGATGGGCACTGATGAGTCTGCATTTGGTGGGCAATGGTAGGCTGCTTTTTGTGGGCACTGGTAGGCTGCCTTTTGTGGGCACTAGTAGGCTGCATTTGATGGGCACTGGTGAGGCTGCATTGATCTCTTTTACCATGTCTGCAGTCTCTGACAATCTCCTGTAGTATGTCTGCAGTCTCTGACAATCTCCTGTAGTATGTCTGCAGTCTCTGACAATCTCCTGTAGTATGTCTGCAGTCTCTGACAATCTCCTGTAGTATGTCTGCAGTCTCTGACAATCTCCTGTAGTATGTCTGCAGTCTCTGACAATCTCCTGTAGTATGTCTGGGGGCTCTTTCTAAACAAACTCTCTAACAGAGGCCCTCTCTGTGTCCATTAGAGAGACCGCTGCAGGTCCAATTAGAGTACTCTGCTTCTCTTCCTGTATTTTGTTTATTGTTAAGAGATCGTGGGAGGATCCCAGGGTAACAATGACTCCTTAGGGGAGCATCTCTGTGTTTGAGTCCTTGCCATAGAAACATTTGTAAAGGGGGAGGAGTTAGTAAGGTGACCACGCCCTTATAGGGGCGCCAGAAATATTTCTGCACCCAGGCGCATGTGACCCTAGGATCGGCCCTGATTCATTCATTCAGACCTGAAGGGCCTGGTAATTGAATTTGGGGGGACCCCCACACATTTTTTTTTTTTTTTTTATCAATGACTTTCAATGACTTTTCTCTTTACCTAAATAATTGATGTAAACAACAGTCAGCATAATTCTCATGTTATCAACTATTAAAGTGGTTGTAAACCGATGTGAATTTTTTTTTTTAAATCACCTGTAAGAGAAAGCCATAATGAGCTAATATGACTAGCATAATAGCTCATTATGCATCACTTACCTTAGATCGTGGCCCCCGAAGCCGTCCTGGTCTCCCTCTCCAGCCGCAGCCATCGCTTCCGGCTATCGCCGCTCCAGCCAATGACAACGCCGCTCCGGCGCTGTGATAGGCCGGAGCGTCGAAGACGTGACTCCGCGCATGTGCGCGTGAGCCGTCGAATCCGGCTAAGTCGTCGAATGATGGGACTTAGCCGGATTTGTGAATGGGATTAACCCCATGAATGCGCCGTTGTTTACGGCGCGCATGCGCCGTAGACACGGATGCATGACGTTTTTAGCAAATATCTCCTAAACCGTGTAGGTTTAGGAGATATTTCTTGCACCTACAGGTAAGCCTTAATCTAGGCTTACCTGTAGGTGCAAGTTGCAAAAGTGGGTTTACAACCACTTTAAGAGTACAATTCAAATTTTATTGAACAAACCTCTTAATGATAACAGTTTTTTTTTTCAAAATAAAAAACTTACAATGCACAAATTATTACGCACAGTAAGTTTCAAAACACTTTATAGGTTGTAAAGAACTGAAAATTGTCATTTGTTATTTTTGCAGCATATTTACTGAAATCAAAAGCTATTTCAATCAAACTTTGCACAACATTTTAACTTTTTAAACATTTTGCAGCTGCAGGCATCATCCTGGTACAACCACCAAAAGGACAGGAAGTGGTTAAAGAGCCGTTTCGGCTCTTCTGCCTGGGGGTGGTGCCGTCCCCCTGAAAAATGCCACCCAAGGCAAAAGTGGATATGCCCCTGCTTGCAGTGCCAGTGTCACTTGTGTTCATTGTTAGTCTGCATGCATGTTTCTTCATTTTGCGATGATTTAGATGCCGAAACTTTGCAGCAAGGAACATTGAAGTTCTCTGTAATCAACAACACACCAACAAGAAATATGTATAACAAACATGGTGTATATTGGATATCTGGAGTCAGCTGCACTGAGACCTTCATATATGTAAATATACCCTGTACAGTATCTCACAAAAGTGAGTACACCCCTCACATTTTTGGAAATATTTTATTCTATCTTTTCATGTGACAACACTGAAGAAATTACACTTTGCTACAATGTAAAGTAATTAGTGTACAGCTTGGCACTTCCACCCCCCTGGCGGCTGGCGGGGCGGCACTACCCCCCCGGAGTGGCCAGCGACATGGCACTACCACCCCCCGCTGTCTGCTGGCCGGTCCGGCACTTACCCCATCAAGGCGGTGGGTGGCGGGCTGTTGGCAGCGGCTCCGGTGTCCTCCAGCATGGTGGGTGGCAGGCTGTGGTCAGTGGTTCCGGTGTCCTCTGATCAAGTGGCTTCCTGAATAGCAGGGAGGAGATTTAGTGTGAAAATATTGAATATTCATTTGCTATCGTCACATGATAGCGAATGAATGGCTCTAATCACGTGCTTCAAAAAAACACCCCCCCCCCATTGGAATCCATAGTCCAGTGCCCTGTATGTAGATCAGGGGGCCGGACGCATAGAGAGGGGGGGCGGTGCCCGTGCACCCCTAATGGATGGGCCGCCACTGTGAATGATCAAAAATGTTTGCAACACAGACAGTGAGATTCTGGACACAGTCTTTAGGAAACAGCATTGGCAGGGTACAACAACGCTGGAGATGTAGATATGTATTTTTTGATGATATACATGCAAGGCATGACATGTCTCAGCTTTTGAACACAGTAACCCATGATGGTGCCATGATAAACTGCAAGAGTAATAAAAAAAGCTGATATTGATAAACTAGCATGCCTGGTGATGTCCTTCGCACAATGCTATTACAATGACGGAGCACTTATCTACACCATCGCAGAAGCATGCTGCGCAGCATTAATAAATGAACCATAATTAAGGAAAGTGAACAAGAGCTGACTTATCAATTCAGAATGTCGCACATAGAGGGTTTCTGTGTAAGGCTTATTACTTCCCCACAATGCCTCTGGTGGGACATGACCTGAATCTATGAATCCATTCTCCATACAAAGGAATAACAGCAGCAATCGATATGCTAACCTTTTCCCTTTTTTTCTGTTTCTCTTCAAGTCTCTCCAAGGTGATGCTCTGCTGTTCTCCGAGGCAGAAGGAGGGATAAGAGCTGCTTAATCCTTCTCGGCTTGGAAGGGGTTCTAGCACAACAGATTACCATCTTGCTGTACACTCTGGAAGTGTGAGACGCTGGTAAAATTGTAGAATAATATTACATCTCATACCGGTGTCCAACATATTAAACAAGATCTGTGAAATTATTTGAGTTGAGTGAGTGTTTAGCATCTCAGAAATAAACAATGTGATAGTTTTATTACTGTGACTTTTCACAATTCTGCAGTTTAGTCTTTGTTTTTCATTTCAATTACTTTTTATTGACTTTTTAAAAGAAGGCACAATGTGAACAACATATCCAAAAGGCGAATAGGCCAAAATAGTGTTTAAGACACATAAAGGTTTGCAGTGCAATTCACAAAAGAAGGGTATAAAATAAAAGGACAATAATAAAAAATAAAAAAAAGACCACAGTCAATGACTATAAGAATACTGATAACATTAGTCAAGTAACAAGATTCTCATATAAAAAGGCATATTTTCAAACAGAATTAGTTATGTACCCATTTGTCTTTTCCATAGCTTTCTCGTACCAAATCTTCAATGATTCCCTTAACCCAGAGGCCCTCTGAAAGTTGACATTAGCTGGGGAAAATATCAATTAATATGTAGCATGTGTTTGGTCGGTTTGGACAACCTTGCCTATTGTGGGAGGTTTGGGGTCTTTCAAGTGTCTAACTAATGTGAAAGGGGCTGCTAATAAGATATGTACAGTATGAGTACAGTTCTCAGCTGGACAGGGACTAGTTCTATTCCCAGAGAACACAAGGCTATACCTGATGATTTTTGGATATCAAGCCACATCATTTGTGTTATAAGTGAAAAGTAATCTTTTTAATGTGAATGTTACTAGCAAAAAAAAAATCATACTAGCCTAATTTGGCCTATTTATTATTATCTTATCATGCGGTTGTGCAGGAAAGTTCCCACCTTCTACCCCAGACAACGGGAATGCCTGCTTGCATGATTTAATCATTAATTGTCTATATTATAAATATATATCAATGCTTAATCAGTAAACGAAAATGTTAAATGCAATAACCTATAGCAGTGGTAGGCAACCTGTGGCGCTCCAGCTGTTGTGTAACTACATTTCCCATGAGGCATTGCAAGGTTGGCAGTTACAATTACTCCCAGAGGAATGAAGGGGTTGGCAGTTACAATTACTCCCAGGGGCATAAAGGGGTTGGCAGTTACAATAACTCCCAGAGGCATGATGGGACTTGTAGTTCTGCAACAGCTGGAGTGCCACAGGTTGCCTACCCCTGACCTATAGCAACCAATTAACAGCCATCTGGTATTTGATTTCCATAACTTAAATCTTGTAGAGGTGTCTGCATTTTCCATATGATTGTTGCTCTTGCATTTCTAAATTGAATACCTACTTTTATGGCCTTATTCAATAAAAGAGTTTGTATTCTTCAGTGCTAGCTCTTTTATTTTATAACATCAGCATCACAAACAATAGTTATATTTGACAATCCGATATAAGCTTATTTGAAAAACCTCTTTTTATGTTGTAAACTCTTCCTTTTTGTTGGTCATTGCTTTCAACAACTTCCTGCATTTCCTGCAAGCTTTACCTCTGTTGTTTACCTTTGATTTCTAAGAACTATATATCCCATGGTACCTTGTTGCCTGTAGGCTATGATTATTGTACTGACTCCGCCTCCTGAAACTCCTCTTTCAGCACCATTGTAATTCAAACAGCAAGCTCTGTGAAATGTGTGACACTGCAGGTTCTGGAGCTGATTTTTTTTTAAGGGCAAACTGGCTGTTCACTCTCGAGGGGCCTTGCATTTTGCAAGGGATTTTTTTTTCCCTGAGCTTAGTAAGTGTTATGATTTTTTTTGACTTTGCAAAGAATACCCAATTAAGTACAAGGGAAAAAAAAAAACGACATAAGCTTAGCCCTAGAAAAAGTTTTACAAGAGCAAGTGATAACAGTAATACAAGACAGTAGAACAGAAACAGTAACTGGTTGCAGGATATAAAGACTACTCACACAATACTCGGTTTAGCTGGAAACTTATGTGAACAGTCAGGAGAAAGGCAGAGGAATGACCTTTCTTATGTCAAACTTCTCAATTCTGTGCCTCAACACCACAGGCCAGACAAGACAGAAAGTTACAACACGGTTCTTAAATTGATCAAACTATTAAGAGTACTGTATATACTCAAGTATAAGCCGAGTTTTTCAGCATATTTTTTTGTGCTGAAAATGACCCCCTCGGCTTTTTTCTCGAGTCTGTGTCCATCTTCAACTTTGTGCGCCTGATCCGGGCCAGCCGTAGGTCCCCTGGACCCCAAACTTGGCACACATGTGGCCCCACTCTTCATCTACAAGTGTGCAAAGATTGTTGTCCAGGGGACCTACGGCCGGGGAGCACCGATTTTTCAAATCCGGGCACCCCTTCCATAGACTCCCATGTTAAATGTCAGTCTAGTCACACAGCGCCGGAGATCAGGTAGGGAGATTGGGCACAGTGGGGCATGGGCACAGTGAGGCATGGGCACAGTGAGGCATGGGCACAGTAAGGCATGGGCACAGTAAGGCATGGGCACAGTAAGGCACAGTGAGGCATGGACACAGTGAGGCACAGTGAGGCATGGACACAGTGAGGCATGCAGATGGACACCCTAGGCTTATACTCGAGTCAATAAGTTTCCCCAGCTTTTTGTGGTAAAATTAGGTGCCTCGGTTTATATTCGGGTCGAGTTATACTCGAGTATATACGGTACTTAAACCCGCTCAATTAGCATGTAGAGTCCTGGGCAAAGATACTTGTGCTTATGGTACTTAACTGCTTTAATCCCTTAGTGGAGAGGGAATATGTTTTAGTCTCTCATAAGAAAGAAACCCCTTTGTCTTTGAGATATCCTGATATCAGGAGGAGGCTACTGCCTGGTGATGTCTTAACAAACAATGTATAGCAAAGTGTACTTGTAGCATCCTGTGGAAAGAGGAATGCTGTTGCTGCTCCACAAAGAGTCAAGCCTCGTACACACGACCGAGTTTCTCGTCGTAAAAAACACGTCGTTTTTTCGACGAGATTCTTGTTAAGCTTGTCGATTTTCTCGTCAAGCTTTCCATGCGTACACACTGACATTTCCCAATTTCCTCGTTGTTCTCCGCGGTCACGTCCAGCACGTACAACGACACTATAAAGGGGAAGATCTTTTTTCTTGGCGCCACCCCTTGGGCTGCTTTTGCTGATCTCGTGTTACCGCGTGTGAAGTAAAAGTTTGGGAAGAGACGATTCGCGCTTTTCAGTCTTCGTACTTTTCAGATCATTTTCTGCGGTTCAGTTTGTGCTTGTGGGTTCGTATCTTGACTTTCAGGGCATCTAGGCAGGTCGTATCTGTTTTACAGTGTGTTCTTGCCTGTTCGTTTCTGTTTTTCAGTTCGTTATTCATAGGCCTTGCTGTTCTAAAGTGTGTTCTGTTCTGTACGTTCTGATAAGACGACCGTTTCCTAGCCATGTCGCCTGGACATTCTCGTCGTCGAGTTCGTGCTGTGCGTGCGCTTGGTGTTGGTCTGCTTGTTTTGGACCAAGACCAGTCCATGAATGGTGTGAGGAGGAGTTCATGGACCAAGAATTGGTTGCTCCAGCCTGACCAATTCTGCCACATGCCTCTGCTGCGGGAGATCGTCGAGAATAATCCTGAGGACTACAGGAATTTTCTGCGGGTGTCTGACCCCGTTTTTCAGGAACTGTTGGCTTTGGTGTCCCCCTATATTACCAGGAAGGACACCGTTATGCGGGAAGCCATCAGTGCTGAGCAGAGGCTCATCGCCACCTTACGGTACCTGGCGACAGGGAGAAGTCTTCAGGACTTGAAGTTCACGACAGGCATCTCCCCCCAGGCTCTGGGCCTCATAATCCCAGACACCTGTTCTGCCATTATACAAGTCCTGCAGGAGGACTATATTAGGGTAAGTTTTCTCCATTAACATCACATTTTATGTATTACATGTATGCTAATGTATTGTATTTCTTTCATCCTTCCCTAATTACCATGATTGTAATATGCTGAGAATGTCCCCTTTGTCCTCATGTATGCCTGAAGCTTTAGATTGCCCCTTTTTTCTCCTCCATGCATATTTCCCTTCACTAACCTTTCCAGCAGGGGCACCTGTTGCTCCAAATGTTTGGGGGTTCAAACCCCAATTTAGGAAATAAACTTCCTCCTTTTTTGCTCTGGTGCCTATTAAACGCCCCCATTTGTTCCCTCCAATGCAGCCATTTTGTCCCCTCCAATGCAGCCAGTTCCCCCCCAGCCCTGCACTTACCTTCTTGTGGTCAGCGCCATCCTTCTTCTGTCCTTGATGTCTTCTCCTTCCCTTGATGTTGCATCAGCCAATCATGTTACCATTAAACAGACTTGGTGAACATGATTGGCAGAGCAGCCTGTCAGTATTTACCCAAGGAATGCCCCCCCCCCCCCCTGCGTCCCCTATTTAACTTTTCTGCAGCCAATTACATCCCTCAGGCTGTAATGTGCAAGACAATTTTCCTTACTGTTTCTGATATGCAATTTTAAGCCCATAAATGCCGCAGTTCTTCATATGTCGGTCGCTTAACAGGGGGCCATCCACCTGAATAGTGGGCGGCATAGACAATACATAGGTTAATGCAAGGCATAAACCTATGTATTGTTCTGAGTGACGGGCACAGGAGAGAGTGGGCAGTGCTCCAGCGCCCACTCTGGACGCACCGCCACTGCAATGCTATCCTGTGGCCAAACACATCCAACCCCCCCCTCCCCATTATAATTTATTAATGGACCATCATAGGGGGTGATGAATATGATACATGAGCCTTCCATTATACTTATTTAAAACACCTTAATAAACGTAGACTTTGCTTGATGTTGGCCTCTAATGTATTTTCTTAGAATATACTTGTAATGTTTGATTTGTGTATTCTAATATTTTTTCATCTTGTTTGACTCCACAGCTTCCTTCCACGCCACAGGAATGGCAGACTGTGGCATCGGAGTTTGCCACGCGGTGACACTTCCCCAACTGCGGTGGTGCTATAGACGGGAAGCACGTCCGCATCGTGCCGCCACCCCGTTCTGGGTCCTACTACTTCAATTACAAGGGGTTTCATAGCATTGTGCTGATGGCGGTGGTGTCAGCACGGTATGAATTCCTCTATGTTGATGTAGGGAAGAATGGCCGGATGTCCGATGGGGGATCCTTCATCCAGACGGAGTTTGCCCTCCGTCTCCAGTAGGGATGAGCTTGGAGTTCGAAACAAACTCATGTTCGACTCGAACATTGCCTGTTCGCCCGTTCGCCGAACAGCGAACAAATTGGGGTGTTCGCGGCAAATTCGAAAAATCTATGGGAGAAATCTAAAGTGTTAATTATAAAGGCTAATATGCAAGTTATTGTCCTAAAAAGTGTTTGGGGACCGGGGTCCTGCCCCAGGGGACATGTATCAATGCAAAAAGAAGTTTTAAAAACGGCCGTTTTTTTCGGGAGCAGTGATTTTAATAATGCTTAAAATGAAAAAATAAAAGTGAAATATTCCTTTAAATTTCGTACCTGGGGGGTGTGTATGATATGCATGTGAAGTGGCGCATGTTTCCCGTGCTTAGAACTGTCCCTGCAAAAAATGTCATTTTTGAAAGAAAAAAAGTATTTTAAAACTGACTCGCGGCTATTAATGAATTGTCGGCTCCCGGCAATACATACAAAAGTCATTGATAAAAAAAAAAAAAAAAGTGTGGGGGTTCCCCAGAATTCAATTACCAGGCCCTTCAGGTCTGGAATGGATATTAAGGGGAACCCCGCCGCAAATTAAAAAAAAAATGACGTGGGGTTCCCCCAAATATCCATTCCAGGCCCTTCAGATCTGGCATGGATTTTAAGGGGAACTTCACCCCAAATTGAAAAAAAAAATGGCGTGGAGTCCCCCTAAAAATCCATACCAGACCCCTTATCCGAGCACGCAACCTGGCCGGCCGCAGGGGAAAAGGGGGGGACGAGAGAGCGGCCCCCCTCCCTCCTGAACCGTACCAAGCCACATGCCCTCAACATGGGGAGGATGTCCCCATGTTGATGGGGACAAGGGCCTCATCCCCACAACCCTTGCCCGGTGGTTGTGGGGGTCTGCGGGCGGGGGGCTTATCGGAATCTGGAAGACCCCTTTAACAAAGGGGACCCCCAGATCCCGCCCCCCCTATGTGAATTAGTAAGGGGTACGTTGTACCCCTACCATTTCACGAAGAAAGCGTAAAAAAATGTTTAAAAAAAACACACAAACACCTTGAAAAAGTCCTTTATTAAAAAAAAAAAAACATTCCAGCGGTGAAATCCAGTGTCCCGCGGCGATCCCGATGTCCAGCGCTGTCCTTCATTGGTTGTGCCTGAGCGGACCTGATGGGGAACTCCCTCTCAGTATTTTAAATGTATAGACCCGCCCCTTCTAAAGTTCCCCATCAGGTCCGCTCCCTCGGTATGTCGGACCCGCCTACGTCATTGGCTTGAGCGGGGAACTTCCTTCACTGTGTAATTTAAATTTACATAGTGAAGGAAGTTCCCCGCTCAAGCCAATGACGTGGGCGGGTCTGACATACCGAGGGGGCAGACCTGATGGGGGACTGCTCTCACTTTGGTAATACATGTATAGACCCGCCCCTTCTCATGTTCCGCATCTGGTCCGCTGAGCGGACCTGATGGGGAACTTTAGAAGGGGCGGGTCTATACATTTAAAATACTGAGAGGGAGTTCCCCATCAGGTCCGCTCAGGCACAACCAATGAAGGACAGCGCTGGACATCGGGATCGCCGCGGGACACTGGATTTCACCGCTGGAATGTTTTTTTTTTTTTTTAAATAAAGGACTTTTTCAAGGTGTTTGTGTGTTTTTTTAAACATTTTTTTACGCTTTCTTCGTGAAATGGTAGGGGTACAATGTACCCCTTACCAATTCACATAGGGGGGGGCCGGGATCTGGGGGTCCCCTTTGTTAAAGGGGTCTTCCATATTCCGATAAGCCCCCCGCCCGCAGACCCCCACAACCACCGGGCAAGGGTTGTGGGGATGAGGCCCTTGTCCCCATCAACATGGGGACATCCTCCCCATGTTGAGGGCATGTGGCCTGGTACAGTTCAGGAGGGAGGGGGGGCCGCTCTCTCGTCCCCCCCTTTTCCCCTGCGGCCGGCCAGGTTGCGTGCTCGGATAAGGGGTCTGGTATGGATTTGTAGGGGGACTCCACGCCATTTTTTTTTTAAATTTGGGGTGGAGTTCCCCTTAAAATCCATGCCAGATCTGAAGGGCCTGGAATGGATATTTGGGGAAACCCCACGTCAATTTTTTTTTTTAATTTGCGGCAGGGTTCCCCTTAATATCCATTCCAGACCTGAAGGGCCTGGTAATTGAATTCTGGGGAACACCCACGCTTTTTTTTTTTTTTTTATCAATGACTTTTGTATGTATTGCCGGGAGCCGACAATTCATTAATAGCCGCGAGTCAGTTTTAAATGCATTTTTTTCTTTCAAAAATGACATTTTTTGCAGGGACAGTTCTAAGCACGGGAAACATGCGCCACTTCACATGCATATCATACACACCCCCCAGGTACGAAATTTAAAGGAATATTTCACTTTTATTTTTTCATTTTAAGCATTATTAAAATCACTGCTCCCAAAAAAACGGCCGTTTTTAAAACTTTTTTTTGCATTGATACATGTCCCCTGGGGCAGGACCCGGGTCCCCAAACACTTTTTAGGACAATAACTTGCATATTAGCCTTTATAATTAACACTTTAGATTTCGAACGTTCGAGTCCATTGTATTTAATAGGGTTCTAAAGTTTACACGAACATTTTGTCTGTTCGCAGGTTCTGGTGCGAACCGAACAGGGGGGTGTTCGGCTCATCCCTGGTCTCCAGAGTGACGACCTTGCATTGCCACCGGATGCAGGGAATATTGAAGGACTCCCCTTTGTTTTTTTTGGCTGATGAAGCCTTCGGGCTCGGACCACATCTTATGAGGCCATTTCCTCACAGGACCCTGACCCCAGAGAAGAGGGTGTTCAATTACCGGCTGGCCAGGGGCCGAAGAGTCGTTGAAAATGCCTTTGGCATAATGGCCAGCCGGTTCCGCCTTTTTAGGACTCCCATCCACTTGGCGGACTACAAAATAAACTATGTAGTGTTATGCTGCTGTGTGCTACACAATTTTCTTTGCCGCAAATCGAATTCATATATGGCCTCAGTTTTGCCTGAGGCTGGACTTTCCCCTGATAATCCCCTGCCGGGCCTGGAATCTGCCCGTGCTGGCTTGCCCCCCCAAAATGCCCGTGATGTTCGGGACAAATACATGGACTATTTCACGGGTAGGGGGGCAATTCCTATGCCAGGCTATGTCTAAAGATTCCTGTCTAACGATCCAAATAAAAATCTTGTTTAAACTTCTAACTTTTCTTGGTTTCCTGTCTCCTAGTTTGTCTTAGTGCATTTGTAGTGCCAAGTGTATTTTTCTTTAGTAAATACCAACCATTTCACTATGTAACCTTAAAAAATTTACCAAATAAGGTTAGAGAATATTAGAAAAAGAAGATACACGTTGTTTGTGTTCAAATCTTTTACTATGTGCAAATTCACACACCTTTTTTTTTTTATTTTTACATTTTTGGTTTGCCTGACCACAAACCGGCAATTGTTTTCTTAGGAAAATACAAAAACAACAGTTGCATTCCAAAAATTACAAAATTGGATACCTCGGAGCAATCTGAGACATTCACTTACACAAACTATATGTCTCTATGTGCCCGTCCTAATATGGGGTCCTGCCACCCCTTGCCCAGCCAAAAATTGAATATGCACACAATTGGGATTATTTTCCTATAGGGATTTTAGACTCCTGATCCCTATTGTCAACATGTGCTATCTGCCATCAGGGGTGATCAATGGACGTGTTTTGGGGGTGCAACCCCTACCTCAGTTCACCTACTTTAGATACGAGGAAGGGGTTGCACCCCCAAAAGACGTACATGGATATCCCCTGATGGCAGATAGCACATGTTGACACACTGTGTGCAGATTCAATTTTTGGCTGGTTTGATTGTCCAATTTTTTTTTTAAAGTTGAAGAACAAACATGAGAAAAAAGGGGGTTGGGATGCCTTATTGAATTCTCCCCAAAACATCGAGAATGTCTTTAAATGTTTGATCCATCACATGTATTCTTTCTTTAATTTTGACCAGTTCCGTGCTACATTCCATCACTTGCTGGATGAGGCGGAGGGCACTGTCAGCAGAGAAACCTGTACTATCCTTCACCCCAACATTCACATCCCCTAAAAACAAAATAAAAAGGTATTATAACTCTGCAGGCCTACCTCTCTTACCTGAAGCTGTGGTGACAGATACTGACCTGTTGTGGTGACCAGTTCCACAACGTCATCCACCTCTCCTTCCTGCACTTCTCCTTCCTCCACCTCAACTTCCTCTACATCCTTCGTTTCTGGGTCTTTGGGAGTTTGGGGTTGTTGTGAAGCTGTGGGGTTCTTGTGCTCCCTGGAGTGTCCTCCTCCCAGTCTTCTCTCCCCTATGAGAATCAAACAAAAGGTAGAGTTATCACACAGAAATTCTCTATGTTAAACCAAAAAACAGGCTAAATTGCTTGGAAGTGGGGTACAAGTGTGTGTTTGGGCGGAAGTTAAAGATGAATGCATTATTTCTGACCAAGAATATGCTTAGTATTCACCTTTGTCTGTCATTTTTTAGACATGTAGGCAACACAAAAATTCTATGAAGCACCTGTGTGGGACACCCAAAAAAGGCGGGTCTGGTGGCCCACACTATAGTGCTCAAAAGTACAAATGTGGAAGCAGCTGCTGAGTGTCCTCTCCTTTACACTGACAAAAGTTTGCATTTCATTCTCTTTACAAACACATCATCTAGCCTAAAACTTTGTGCCCCAAATTTGCGAAAAAATGGCAGATGTCTAATTACTTTTGTGGCTGTAAAATAAGCCAAAACAGCGGATAGTGGCTGAACGAAGTGTCTGTAACGTAACGAACGATTACTGTGCCCAACCAAGTTCAAAATATAACATTTTGGAAGGGAGTCCAATAAGAAAAACAAAAAAAAACAGCAACATGTCAGTTTAGAAAAGGATTAATAGCATAAAAGTGTACATTTTACTTACTTTTTGCTAGCATTCTCTTAATGCTCCTTAACTGCTCTGGCTCCCTCAGTTTGAGGTCTGACCACCTCTTTCTGAGCTGCTCATTTGAGCGTTTCACCCCGAAATTCGTCTTCAGACTCTTCACGACTTTAGTGAGGATTTTGGCCTTCCTTCTATTTGGTTTGCTATACGGCCCATGCTTTGCGTCATAATCAGACTTGAGCAAGATGTCCACCATCTCCGCCATCTCCGCAAAAGACATATTCGATGCCTTGAATCTCCTCCTTGATCGTGACGTTTCCTCGGTCTCCGGGCTTGTCTCCTCCTCGTTAGTTGCGGAATTATCAGACACCTGCTGTAACTCCGCCATATCTGTCTGCGCGCCGAAAGAGAAGGGGTGGGGAAAAGATGTTAGTTAGAACGTCATGGGCGGGTGACGTGTGCGGAGCGACGTGTTCAAATTTTGACGCATGCGTGGTGTGTATATAGCAAACACACATGTGACTATAGTACATTCGGTGTGCGGAGAGAGGAGTTCAAGTGACGGACGTGCGAACGAAGGTATGTGATTTTGTGACTTGTACAAATTGTTGGCCTATACTGTTTTGAGAATGTTGTAGGATATATATGGTGACTACGATGTTAAGGAGGTTATACTGTTTGCCTCACATTAGTTATATATTATTTCTTAAACTTGCAGATACAATATGAATGTCTTTATTAGCGACAAAGAGTTCCTGGCGGAATTTATTGACCGGGTAAGGGAGCTGCCCGCTCTGTGGGAGACGAAAAACCCCATCCATAAAAAAAGAGGGGTGAGAAAAGCAGCGCTGGAGAAGCTGCTCCCATTTGTGCATACCAAGGTGCCCACAGCCACAGCAAAACAAGTGGACACTAAAATTGGGAGCTTGAGAGGCACCTACAGGACTGAACGCTCTAAGGTCCTGGCTTCTCAGAGGTCAGGAGCAGCAGAAGATGACGTGTATGTCCCGATTTTGTGGTACTACAGCAGGATGTCCTTCCTGGATGACCACATTGAGGCAAGGCCATCACTCTCCACTCTTCCCCCCAGACTTCCCTGCAGCCAACCTGAGCCTTCTCTGGAGCAAGAGGAGGCAGCCATCCTGGATGATCCTGATTTGGCCATCTGGAGCCAGGTATAGTATTAAATGAAAATGTATTGGGCTAAAATTAATGTTTGACAAATATGTCAAGATGAGAAACATACAATATTTTGGGTTCCACAAGTGAAATCAAGATCTCGAGACATTAGTCTGCACTTAATTGGGTGCTAAATAGTCAATCTGATGTAGGTGTAAATTAGAAAAAATGATTTCTGGATTTACATTCTAATTGCTTCAATCATGTTTATAAAGTTTGATGCAAAGATTAAAACAACATATTAAACTATGTCCCTTTTTCATACACAGGATGAAATCAGCCAGGAGGAGGGTCTGGAAACTGTCAGGCAGGAGGAGGAAGGGCCCAGTGGCAGCCAGGAGGTGGCAGGGCCCAGTGGCAGCCAGGAGGTGGCAGGGCCCAGTGGCAGCCAGGAGGTCGCAGGGCCCAGTGGCAGCCAGGAGGTGGCAGGGCAAAGGAGAAGCACCAGATCCCAGTTGCCTCCCATCCGGCTTCCCAAAAGAGGCAGGAAGGACAGGACCACCAGTGAGGCAGCAATGGCCCTTATGAAAGAGGCCCATGCCACCCTCAAAGAGCCCACATCCCCTGAAGAGGCCATTGCCGGCCTAGTGGAGGCAAAGTTCAAGGTGATGAGCATGGAGCAACGCCTCCTATGCGAGCCCCTGCTCATCACCTTGCTCAACAAGGGGGTGATGGAAAAAATTACCCCCAATACCGCCATTTGTGAGGTGGCACAACTGTCCCAACCTCAACCTCCTCCTCCACCTCCACCTTGTTCTTCCGCCCCACCCCCTTCTCCTCCACCTCCACCTTTTTCTTCCGCCCCACCCCCTTCTCCTCCACCTCCACCTTGTTCTTCTGCGCCACCCCCTTCTCCTCCACCTCCTCCTCCTCCTGACAGGAGTACCCCTCCAGTGGCCCAGCCTCCAGCCAAACGAAGAAGGAAGGCTGCAGGGAAGGCTTCAGGAAAGGTTGCAGGGAAGGCTGCCAGGAAGACGAGGAAGTGATGGCCTTGCTTCATTGTGGTCGGACAGAAGGCAGCCTGTTGTAGTACCACACACTTGGGACATATATATCACCTGCTGCTGTTCCGGACCTCTGGGAGGCCAGCATCAGATTGTGTTCAGAAATGTTGGCCTTCTCAAGCTCCCAATTTTAGTGTCCACACAGGGTTGCTGTGTGGTCTGGGGTCCCTGGGATGCACAAATGGCAGCAGCTTCTCCAGCGCTGCCTTCTCTTTATTTTAGTTCAAACATGAATAAATGTTATTTTTCTTTAAGTTCATACTTGACTATGTGTATTTGTAAAAATGTAAAATCTAGCTTTGGAGTAAGCAGATACATTTGACTGACAAAAAAAGGGACAGATAACAACCCCCCAAAAAAATAACTAAATCGTGTTTCCCAAAAAAGTGTGTAAAATTTAAATAATATATATTAAAAGATTCAATGGGAGATCACTACCAAAACATTGCAAAATTACAATTAACATCAGTTAGAAAAATGACTAATTTTTAAATATTCCTAAAAACTTGCACAATATAATACACATAAATCTTCTTAAGAGCAACAAGAAAAATGTTAAAAAAACATAGTCATAACTCTGTGTGAATATCAGCAGCAAAAGAAGTTCATTCGTTTGGATTAATGTCACATTCTAACGAAGATTTCAATGCACAACATTTAAACGATGCAAAAATTTGGAGCGTGACGAATGTGCTATCTCCACTACGAAGGCTTGTTTTACCAGAAGATGCGCTCCCGTCTCATAGTTGCTTGTGAGCATGCGCGCTTTTGGAAGAGTCGTAAAAGCATATACACGAACCATTTTCTCGTCACAAAACAGGCCGACGAGAAACACGACGAGGAAATCTGGAATCCTGACGAGAAAATAGAGAGCAGGTTCTCTATTTTCTCGTCGAGATTCACGGCAATTTTCTCGTCGTAAAACCATACACACGAACGGTTTTCTCGTCAAAAAAGCTCACGCGGCACTTTTCTTGCCGGTTTTGGACGAGAAACTCGGTCGTGTGTACGAGGCTTCAGTGTAGTACCAGGTCCTATAGGCTTAGGCAAAAGAACAAGACAATTGTGTCTGCATGCAGTGTCTCTTGTGGTATCAGAATGGGCAAATGCCCGCTCACCAGTCCCAATGACTGTTGGTAGCGAAAAGTGGGATGGGTCTCCGTGATAGG
Source organism: Rana muscosa (assembly GCA_029206835.1). Taxonomy (NCBI): domain Eukaryota; kingdom Metazoa; phylum Chordata; class Amphibia; order Anura; family Ranidae; genus Rana; species Rana muscosa. Next base: position 832,769,012 of record CM055122.1, read on the forward strand.
ACTTAGTAGAGCCCGGCTCAAGGGGTAATGCGGTCCAGCAATGCGCTGTGCTTTAGCTCAGCTGCATCTGGCATGGACGTGTGAAGAGCGGCCTCCAGGCTGCTGCTGGACAGTCAGAAGTAGCTGGCAGTGGATGCTCCTGCACCCGCATGCGATAACTCTCTCTCTCTCTCCCTCTCCCCTTGTTGCACAGGCCTCGACTCGGCAACAGCACACACTGACGCAGGGTCACTTGCTTGCAGTTCCAAGAGATGGTAAGGGGGGCCTCAGACACACATAGTGGTAGAAGCCCAGCATTAAGTTCTGTTGTGGAATGCACTGGAGCATTTTCAAAACCACTGTGAGCAGATCATTGACCGGGTAAGATCTGAGATTGCCATGGCTCATAAACGGAAAAGAACTTTGCATCTAACACAGTACTCCAAATGTCTGAGCAATGCCATAAGCAAAGCCCACAGCCCGAAGTTTATTTTGTAGGGGCTGCTGATGATGCACAGATTCCTTCCTCAAGTTTAGTGCACACACAGACAGGCACATAGCATTTTCTCTCTCTCTATCTGACTCAACATTTTTATTGCAGATTAAACTTTGATGGGGTGAGGGGGAATACGGTATACCCCAAAACAGCTCTGAGTTTATAGAGGGCACATCTCTTTCCACTGATACCTCACTGAGTCAGGACAGGTGAAACAGATAAGATAAAGTTCCCAGATGATTCACCACTGATTGAATAATGACTAGTGCCTTCAAGGGGGGCAGAGATATGCACACAGTCACTAGGAGTCTGGACTTAAGTCAGTACTCACAATGCCACAGGATCATCAGTTGACTCCTTCTGATATCCACTGGGCACTCTTCAGTGAGGGAATAACAAAACTCACAATACTACAGGACAGCTAGATACTCTATTTCAACTTCCACTGGGAACTCTTCAGCAAAATATCCAGGTCAGGCTTGAAAAAGGCCCCCCAGCTATGCTACAGCTGGGATCTCGATGACCCTCAAACAGTGTATCCATCGGACTAACTCAATTTCTGCTCCAGGCCTCAGATTTTTAATGGGATCTACGTACACTTACTGGGCACACTTCCCCAGGGATTGGCTGGGTCACCATAAATATTCAAACTTGCGTAACATCTTATACCCTAACTCTGAGGAAGCAACACTTTTATGGTCAATCCCATCAGCTAACAGTGCAAAGGGATCTGGAAATGGCAACATATTTATGGCCAGATAGCCTTGCCTACTAAGTGAAGCTACAGTGATTGGGTAAGCTGTGCCATGGCTGTGGTCTCGTAGAATGCTCTGTGGATAACTAATGGCGCGTACACACAGTCGGAATTTCTGATGGAAAAAGTCAGAGCTTTTCATCAGATATTCTGACCGTGTGTATGCCCCATCGGACTTTTTCTGTCGGAATTTCCGGTTGACTTAGATAGAGAGCAGGTTCTCTATTTTTCCGTCGGAAATTCCGACGGAGGTTTGCCCGGTCAAAGGTCTGACCGTGTGTACGTGGCATAACACAGTACGTGGAGGTCAGTGTGTCAAAGTCACATTCCAAGCTAGCCCACAATTTACCAGTAGGGTGTGGGTAGGACAGCAGTTAGGTGGAGGAAATACCAATATGATTTAACCTCTAAGCTTGCTCACCAAGTCAGTCTTCAGAAAATGGATCACACAAGAGGCTGAGCCATGGCTATGGACCTGGAAAACACAGTACACAAATATCTTTAAAGTAGATCCCAGTGCCTGAAGGTTATAATCCAGGCTAGCCCTACAATCTTTGGACCAGAAGAGTTTGGGTATGTTCTCCAAAGCCATTGCTGAGAATATACCAATCGAGATAGCTACTGTGAATAGACTAGAAATATCGACAGTGTATCTTTATTGAAGAGAAAAATCACCGTTAAAAACTTAGTATAATTTTCTACAGCAGAGATAAGGCATGATCTTTGAAACTGGAGGTATTCAAGGACTGGAGTAATGTTTTTATTTGCCAGTGCCCAAACCTCTTGAAGGCAGCAGTATAACCCACATGTACAAGATTTAATTATGTCCTGTGTCCATCACTAGACATTAAAAAAAAAAAAATCTGTTCATAATAGATATGCACTGTGATGAGAGAGAGTTAAAGTTTGAAGATTTTTATGATGTTCCACCCTGTTTTATTATAATGTCACACCTCTGCCTTTGAACACTGTTTTTAGCACACTGCGTACGTCACTTTGCTGACACGTTCCTGTGGAGGATGACTTATAGTAGTATAATTGCTGACATCTTTATTCTATGCTAGTGGAATAAGTCCTGATGGAAGGCGAAGAGGTTGACATGTTGTATAGGGAACATTTTTCACCTCACATGATCTATCACCCGCTCTCACCAGGAATGAAGAAATGTTATTAATATGAAGGCCGATGATAAGCCATGTATTTCACTTATAAAATCATCATACTTTACCTCACATTTGTTTTCTTTCATAGTCATTAATGACAGCCCATAATCCCCCTTGACATTTTTATGCCAAGTTTCATAGTCTTGAGAAATCATAACAGAAAAATTGGTTTACACGGTTATACATTCCTCTCTTGTTAAAACATTCTTTTTCCCACTCCATAACATTGTTTAGATTTAGAATATTTCTAAGGATATCTATTTATAAGTTAACTGTTAAAATGTATTGTCCATTATGCAAAATCACATATTTCATTAACCCAAGAGCAATATGTCAAGGCATTTATTTTGATAAAACTATTTTTTTTCACAGATAACAGATAAAATCAGGTAGGTTGCTTTAAGCCTTATTAAATGAGAACTTTGGGGAACAAGATTAGCTCCAGTGAAGGGAACTCTTAAGGCGTCAGCATACCAGGACATTTGCACAAAGCAAGGTCCATAAAGATATGGATGAGCGAGTTTGGGGTGGAGGAACTTGACTGGCCTGCACAGAGACCTGACCTTAACCCGATAGAACACCTTTTGATATAAATCTGAGCGGATACTGCGAGCCAGGGCTTCTCATCCAACATCAGTGCCTGACCTCACAAATGCGCTTCTGGAAGAATGGTCAAACATTTCCACAGACACACTCCAAAACCTTGTGGACATCCTTCCCAGGTGAGTTAAAGTGGTTCTAGCTGCAAAGGGTGGGCCAACTCAATATTGAACCGTACTGACTAAGACTGGGATGCCATTAAAGTTCCTGTGCATGTAACGTCATAATACTTTTGGCAATATATATATATATATATATATATATATATATATATATATATTATTTTTTTCATCCAGAATGCAGGGAAATTGTTCTGCATCTCTAGCACTGGCCCTGTGTGCACTGCTGTCTACTGTCACTTGTAAGCACAGAAGCCCACTTACAAGTGTTTACAAGTGACAGAACCCTCCATGTCCTGCACTCAGGGCAAGGACAAGGTTGGGGGCAACTGCCAGGGTGCATTGCAGGTGAGGCATCCTGTGCTGAGTTCCAGCCTGTTGCCTGGATGCTGATGCCCTCTAGTGGATCATCTCGCTGCTGCTGGCCAATGGAGAAGAAGTGGAGCCGCAAATGAGTGTGCACTGTGTGGGAAAAAAAGATAGAGTGGCTGTTTTTTTGCAGAGGAAACAGGGGAAGAGGGTTTGCAAAAGTATGCGCAAAAGTATGAGCAAAAGTATGAGCTGTGGGGATGCAGAAGTCATAGTTGAGGAATAGAGTTGAAACAATAAAAATGAAATATTCCTTTAAATATCCTGCCTGGAGGGTCCTCTTAGTCTGCCTGTAAAGTGGCACATCTGTGTGATGTGTAGAAAAATTTCTACAGGAAAAAATTTAATTTAAACTTGCTTGTGGTTGTAATGTATTGCTGTCTCAGGCAATATAGATGAAAAATCAAGGATATAAAACTTGGCGTGGGGTCCCCCCCAAAATCCATACCAGACCCTTTTCCGAGCATGCAGCCTGGAGGACAGAAAGCATCCCCTCCTGAAAAATACCAGGCCACATGCACTCAACATGGGGAGGGTGCCCCCCAAAGCATTGTGTCCCCATGTTGATGGGGACAAGAGCCTCTTCCCGATAGCTCTGGCCATTGGTTGTTGGGGTCTGCGGGTGGGGGGCTCATCAGAATCTGGAAGCCCCCTTTAACAAGGGGGCCCCCAGATCCCGCCCCCCCATGTGAATGGGTATCGGGTACATTGTACCCCTACCCATTCACCAAAAAAAAGTGTCAAAAAGTAAAAACTACAAGAGACAGTTTTTGACAATTCCTTTATTAAAAAGGATGTCCATCCATCTTCAATCACGCTGCCCGACGGATGGGAGCCATTTATAATTTTCCTTCCACTTCACAATTATGTGCCACTTTGTGTTGGTCTATCACATAAAATCCCAATAAAATACATTTACGTTTTTGGTTGTAACGTGACAAAGTGTGGAATATTTCAAGGGGTATGTATACTTTTTCAAGTTTGGTTTTTTACCAGATGGAATAGACTGTATGATGGAGGTCTGGAACTGGATTTAAGATTTTTAAATAGTGATCGGTTCCCTTTTTCCTTATACAGTTTGTGCATGGAGTTTATGAGTGGCCAGCAACCATGCATTGGTGGATTAATGAAGACTGATGTCTTTAGCCGAAAATTTAATCCTGTTTCTCATTGTGACAGATTGAGTTTGACGCGTCTTTTTCGGTTTCAGGTAAGTGACACGTAATGGGCCACTATGCGATGCATAGTAGCCCATTATGCTTTACCTTTGCAGGGAAATAAAGAGGAAGTAAAACCCATCAGGGTTTACTTCCTCTTTAAAGCGGAGCTCCACCCTAAAGTGGAACTTCCGCTGATCGGAACCCTCCCCCCCTCCGGTGTCACAATTGACACCTTTCAGGGGGGAGGGGGGTGCAGATACCTGTCTACAGATATTTGCACCCACTTCCGGGAGTCCTCTCTGCGGGAAATCTGCGGGAAGCACGTCACTTCCCGCAGAATACCCGTAGTGTTCTGGGAGACACTCGGCTCCCAGAACACAGGGGACCATTCAGAACAGCGCAGCGCGACTTGCACATGCGCCGTAGGGAACCGGGCATGAAGGCTTAATTTCTTGGTTCCCTCACCGAGGATGGCGGTGGGGGCAGCAGAGTGATGAGTGATTGCTCGTCCTCTGCTGCGGACGTCGCTGGACTCCAGGACAGGTAAGTGTCCATATAATAAAAGTCAGCAGCTGCTGGCTTTTAATATTTTTTTTTCCGTGGCACCTCCGCTTTAAGCAGGAAAATCTTCCGGGGCTGAAGTGGTTAAAGTCTAATATATGAATCATGGTATTTTTCCTGTTTATGCAACAAATTTCAACTTAATTAACTATCTAATCCAGGACTTGCATTCAAGCATACCGGTTGTCCCAGCAGTCATAGTTCAGTCATTATTCTCACACTAAATATTGTGCATCCAACTGCTATTAGTCAAGGTAATTATGGCAGATGTATCTTTTGGGTATATTTTCATTTTACACCTAGATATCCTGGCTAGCTCATCTGCACTTTTTATTTACTTTGGTCTGAGTCCAAGTAAAGTTTCTGGTGGCCTTGAGCAAGTAATTTTATCTCTGTGCCTTAGGCACCCCAATTAAGAGTGTAAGATCCATATGACCATATAATATATTGAACAGCTGTGAGAATGCACAATGTTTTACTGCTTTAATAAAAAAAATAAAACCTTCTATGCATCTTATAATATTACTTTTGTGTAAATATTTGTTCAGCTGGTTTAACTGGCAGATGGTCAATGGCATTTGGCATATTTACTGCCACTACTACCATGGCCATCAATTGTGTGTCCTACACTGTACAGATTAGGGGCACAAATCAGGACTCCAGAGGGAGCCTAACTGTCATCACCATCACACAATAATATAGCATAGTAAAAAGTACCATGCAGACCTCCAGCCCCAAAGTCAAAACAGGCAGGCCCCTATTGAGAAAGTTGATCAATAAAACTAGTTTTAAGCCCCGTACCCACAGTCGGACTTTTGGCCAACAAACTTCATTTTGAGCAAGTTGGACCAACAATCCGACCGTGTGTACGCTCCATCGGACAAACTTTTTTTTTTTTTTTTTTGTGTTTTCATCGGACAAAAGTCTGCAAACGGACAAACTTTTGGCCAACAAAAGTCCGATGGAGCAAAGTCCGACCGTGTGTAGAGAAAACCATAGGACTTTTGTCCGATGGACAAAACAACTAATGTTAAAATCAACCAACAATAGCAGAAGTTGACCAAAGGGTGGCGGTAAAGAGCAGAAAAGAGCAGAAAAACCACGTGATGTTGCAAAAAGTTTTGGGAAAGTTTACAGAAAAGTCCTGTGGTGTGTATGCTATGGGTGTGTCCGGCCAACTCCGTTCGGACAAAAATCCAGGGAAAAGTCCGATGGAAGTCCGACCGTGTGTATGGGACTTTAGAGAATCACAAAGAAAATTACTTTCTGGCTAGGAGGAAGGGCAACTGTAGGCATATTATTATAGGTAGTTATAAAAGATCATCAATTTACACAGCACTTTACATATAGGCCTGGTTCACACTGGGGCGACAAACGCTCCGACATTGGGAGCTCATGTCGCATGACGTGTGAAAATCAATGTTTCCCTATGAGAGCCGTCTTAACTGGTCCGACACAAGTCGGTCCGACTTTGAAAATGCTCCCTGTACTACTTTGGTCCGACTTTGATCCTACTTCAGCCCATTGAATATCATTGAAGTCGGATCAAAGTAGGAGCCTTGTCCTAACCATCCGACATTTGACATCCAACATGGTGATTACAGCAGCAGTAAAAGGAATTTATCTCACCCTGGGATTGTTTTGATTGGTCAAAGGACAAGTCAGACTGGCACAATGTCGGATCAAAGTAGTATCCTGTTCATGAAAGTCGGATGGATGTCGGACCAATGTAGGACCAATGTAGGACTGATGTAGCAGAGCAAAGAAGGATGAAAGTTGGATGAATGTCGTGTCGTACCAGTGTGAACCCAGCCATACACTCACAGGCCACTTTATTAGGTACACCTGTTCCATTCCTTGGTAACACAAATTGCTAATCAACCAATCACATGGCAGCAACTCAATGCATTTAGGCATCTAGATGTGGTGAAGCGACTTGCTGAAGTTCAAACCAAGCATCAGAATGGGGAAGAAAGGGGATTTGAACACAGCATGGTTGTTGGCGCCAGACGGGAAGTTCTGAGCATTTAAAAAACTGCTGATCTACTGGGATTTTCACGCACAACCATCTCTATGGTTTACTGGGAATAGTCCGAAAAATTGAAAATATATTGAGTGAGAGGCAGTTGTGTGGACAAAAAATGCCTTGTTGAGGTCAGAGGTCAAAGGAGAATGGGCAGACGGTTCGAGATTATAGAAAGGCAACAGTAACTCAAATAACCACTCGTTACAACCAAGGTATGCAGAATACTATCTCTGAATGCAGAACACATCAAACCTTGAAGCAGATGGGCTACAGAAGCATAAGACCACACTGGGTGGCACTCCTGTCAGCTAATAACAGAAAACTGAGGCCACAATTCGCACAGGCTCACCAAAATTGGACAATAGAAGATTGGAAAAACATTGCCTGGCCTGATCAGTCTCGATTTCATCTGTGACATTCAGATAGTAGGGTCAGAATTTGGTGTAAACATTAAAGCATGGATCCATCCTGCCTTGTATCAATGGTTCAGGCTGGTGGTGGTGGTGTAATGGTGTGGGGGATTATTTTCTTGGCACACTTTGTGCCCCTTAGTACTAACTGAGCCTCGTTTAAACACCACAGCCTACCTGAGTATTGTTTCTGACCATGTCCATCCCTTTATGACTACAGTGTACCCATCTTTTGATGGCTACTTCCAGCAGGATAATGCACCATGTCACAAAGCTTAAATCATCTCACCACTGGTTTTCTGGACATGACAATAAGTTCACTGTACTCCAATGGCCTCCACAGTCACCAGATCTCAATCCAATAGAGCACCTTTGGGATGTGGTGGAATGGGAGATTCGCATCATGGATATGCAGCCGACAAATCTGGAGCAACTGCGTGATGTTATCATGTCACTATGGACCAAAATCTCTGAGGAATGTTTCCAACACCTTGTTGAATCTATGCCACAGAGAATAAAGGGAGTTCTGAAGGCAAAGGGTGGTCCAACACTGCGCTAACAAGGTGTACCTAATAAAGTGGTTGGTGAGTGTATATTGTACATTTATCAGTCCCTGCCATCAAGGAGCTTACAATCTAACTCACATTCAAATATACTAGGACCATTTAACCTACCAGCATGTCTTTGAAGAGTGGAAGGAAACGGGAGTACCCAGAGGAAACCCACACAGGGAGAGCATGCAAAACTTAAGGCAAGTGATGCTGTGGTGGGGATTTGAACTGATGGCCATATAGCTGCTAGGCAGAAGGGCTAACCACTTATCCACTGTGCTGCCCACCACCAGGTGTCTATTCCTAGGGAGGACTTTTTAAAAGCTTAAGATGGCCGACATCTTATGGTAGCATGATCACACCCAGTAACACGTACACCTTTTGCAGTCAAGAGGACTACAGGATGTTAAGCCATGACTTCCTGTTCACTGACTTTGCTGGGCGTCATTCAGTAGGGAAGTGTGGCACTTGCTCGGGGACCATACAGTGTTTCTTTGAAAGGACAGCGCCAAGGGGAAGGTGTGTATTGCAGTGAAAGTTCATTTTTCTTTTCTCATGGGTCAAGGATAAAAAAAAAAGTATACTTGTAAGAAGGAGGCTTTAAATTAACACATACAGTACCTGCATGATTTGGTGTTTTCGTTTTTTTTAAATCTTCCTGGGTACAGCTTTGAATGAACATATAATGTTTACAAAGTACCATGTTCAGAATTTAGAATTACACCTACAGCAAGAAAAATAGAAATGCTGCACTAGATAAATTATTCATTGCAGTTTTCCTTCTGAATTTTATAAACCTAGCAACAAATCCTCACTCTAACATCACTCTATTCTCATATGTTAAATGGAATAAACACTTTGAAATATATGGTAAAACAAGCTGGTTATAGAGACTGATGCAAAAGAAAAAGAAAAAAAACTGTTGGTGAATTGCTGGCTGCTACATTGGGGACAGAAGTGTCAGATGCTGAAGATTCTACCTGAGCATCTAGCTCTGCAAGACAATGAACATTCAGTGAGACTGTAAAGGCCCGTACACACGATCCGATATTCCCGACAACAATTGTCCGACGGACGTGTTTTGTCAGATAGTCCAACCGTCTGTATGCGCCATCGGACAATTGTTGTCGGAATTTCCGACAACAAATGTTGGCTGTGCATGCTCTCAAAATGTCCGACAAGAACTGTGTTTCGTCGGATTATCCGATTGTGTGTACACAAGTCCGTCGGACTAAAATCCAAAGTACAAACACGCATGCTCCGAACCAAAGCTAACCATCAGACAACATTAGCAGAAGTTGCCCAAAGGTTGGCACTAAAGAGCAGATAAACCACGTAGTTTTGTGAATGTTGGCTGAAAATGTTCTGCCGTCTGTATGCAGAACAAGTTTACGGACAACACCCTTGGGACAAAAATCCACGGAAATGTCCGATGGAAGTCCGATCGTGTGTACGAGGCTTAAGAAACGGTACTGTTTTTTCAAAAAAAACTTTTGGTGAAGAAATGGTCAAAATCATATTCAGAATGGGAGGGTTTTAGATAAACCTTGGTCAAAATAAGAGTTGTGTTATGGATGATATGTTTCTTTAAATGCAACTCTATTGTGCATCTCTGTTGTACTTCTTCCTGTGTGGTGTTTCCTGTTTCCTGCTGGGTCTTTCAGTAAACATGGCTTCTGTACAGTAATGGTTTGTGCTGTCTCCTTACATATATCACTTCAAACAAGTTGGTTCATGCAACTTTGACTCTGAATCTCTGTTTCTTTACCTAATCGGGTTTTCCATTTAACTGATTTTTTTTTTTTTTAAGAGTAACTCCATTTTTTTTTTTTTTTTAAATATTGCAAATTAAAAAAAAAAGTAATAATATAGCATATACAGTACAATTGAAACACAAACCATATTGTCATATAGGGGTCGATTTACTAAAACCGGAGAGTGCAAAGTCTGGTGCAGCTGTGCATGGTAGCCAATTAGCTTCTAACTTCAGTTTGTTCAATTAAGCTTTGACAAAAAAAATCTGGAAGCTGATTGGTTTATATGCACAGCTACGCCATATATTGCACTCTCCAAATTTAGTAAATCAACCCCTATACGACAATATAGTTTGTGTTACAATTGTATATGCTATACTATTATTTTTTTACTTGCAATAATTTTTTTCCACAAAAGTGAAGTTACCCTTTAAAAATAAAAATTTGTTGAATGTAAAACCTGATTAGGTAAAATCCAATACATGTATTGTCATTAAAAATGACCTTTCCTTTTTAACCTGAAGCACTGTAAAATGTAACCTGGAGGAATTCTGTGCACAGATGGTATACGGAACACCCCCTAGAAATGTTATTACCTGTCTGTGTGATTGGCTGATTTTCCCAGAAGTCTGCAGTAAGGTGCAAGACAGATTTTGGGCATCCTCACATCCTGCAACAAACATTTCATTTTTGGTGAGATACTCCCAAAGCGTTATCATGTATAAAAGGGATTCAGATCCTGCCACTTTTCTCATAAGAACCTTGCAAGTGCAGCAGATGATCAATAATGAAAAATCACTCCCATTCACTTCCATTCACATTGACTTTGCACATGGAAACAAAGAAACAAACAGCTATTTCTTAAGGATAAAAAAGGTAGAAATCTGCAATAAAGTTTGTTAAAATCCCTGCAGAGTACATAGATTACCCCACAGGGGAATTTTTTTGCTATGAAAGTGGAGCTTCTCTTAAAAGTACACTTGCCATTCTAGAAGGATGGATGGCATCCATGTTTCTACTCCACAGATACGGATCTAGCATGTAGCAAAGAATACATTAAAAAGTCATCACCATACTTGTATTAGGTCAATGACCCAGAAACCATCATCAGCCAAGCAATTAACGTTCTCAAAAGGAGAGATCAGTAGTGAAAGCATGCATGGTTCTCTGCTGAAAGGTTTCCTTTGAAATATATCAGCTTATTGGGATCTTGTCAATGCCTCTTCCCATTCTGCTACTTACCTGTGTATTAGTAAGGTGATTAAAGTAATTCTAAGATTAAAACCCATGTCAATTCATTTTTTTTTGCTGTCTGTGTACCATTGTGTGTGTGTGGGGGGGGGGGGGATTTTCCTTGACTTCCTGTCTTGAGACAACAGGAAGTGAGAGTCTGGCCATACACTGCTTGGATTTTGGATGGTTCCCGATGAAATTCGCTGTTTGTTGACTTTCCAGACTTGCTCTGTTTGAAAGAAGTCGATTGCTGTAAATTTGTTGAGGAGGCACGCTGTAAAATTCATCCATCTGTGCTGTTTAATGCAGATGGAGGAATCTCTAATGCCCCATACACACGATCGTTTTTCATGCCGTTAAAAATGCCATTTTTAAAAATGGCCATTAAAAATGATCGTGTGTATGCTCCAGAGCATTTTTAACGACGTGAAAAACAGCCATTAAAAAATTGTACATGCTCTCTTTTTTCACATCGTTTTTCATGTCGTTTTTTTTAACGACGTGAAAAACGATAGTGTGTATGCTTTAACGACGTGAAAAACGATAGTGTGTATGCTTTAACGACGTGAAAAAAAACACGTATGCTCAGAATCAAGTATGAGACGGGAGCGCTCGTTCTGGTAAAACTAGCGTTCGTAATGGAGATAGCACATTCGTCACGCTGTAACGGACTGAAAAGCATTAGGCTGAAAAGCGCGAATCGTTGCTCAACAAAATTTACTAACATGAAGGGTGGCGCCATTCGAGCGGAACTTCCCCTTTATAGTGCCGTCGTACGTGGTATACGTCACTGCGCTTTGCTTGATCGTTTTTTAAAATGATCGTGTGTACGCAAGACAGGCTTGAGAGGAAACATGAAAAAAAACTATGTGAAAAACGGCAAGAAAAAAAATGACAAGAAAAACAATCGTGTGTATGGGGCATTAGAATTCTTTCAATTAGGCCAGTGGTTTTCAAACTGTGTCCAAATGTGGCCCTTTGCTAGCCTTTATCTGTCCCTTGGGACACCATTCCTCCCTCTAACTTCAACAATGGGGTATTATTCCTTCCACTGACACTAATGATTGGGCACTATTCCTCCTCCTCCTATCCCCAGCGGTGCTATATTTTTTTTTATTCCCACTGACCACAAAGCCTGAGGCATTATCTACTCTGACTTGCCACAGTCCGCCCCCCTCAAGTCTGAAGTACAGTAAACTGGCCCTTTGTGTAGAAAGTTTAGAGGCCCCTGATTTAGGCCCTAGGCTGAACAAAAGAAAAGAGATAAACTCTCCAAAGTAGGGAAATGTTCTTTCTTGTTCTGATGACAACTCAAAATTTTGGATTTTGTCCTCACTTTCAATCTTGGTAACAAAGGTCACAAATGGAAACTGTGAAGCTCCCCAACAGGGACCCAACAATAAATACATGACAAAGGTTTGAACACTTCCCTAAGCTAAATTGAAAAAAAAAATGTAGTTTTAGATGTGCTTTAAGAAAGCAGAACTTAAGGTAAAAGATTGTTGAAATGTGCCCATGGAAGATGTTAGCAGCTCTAAGATATGACATATACAATATATTGTACTACTGGCAATGCTACTATACAGCCACTGCATTCTGCATGCCTGCCTGTGTCCACTTGAGATATCCTTATGGAAGATCACACCACAGTCCATATTGGATTTTTAACAACCAAGTTTGAGCCCTGATAAAGGGAGATGCTTTGGACCCTGAAACGCGTTGGGGGCTTCCTTTCTATTGGTTGTGATTTTGTTGTCAAGAATAACGGTTATATAGACTTTTTATTGACTTGGTTCCTTCCATTTACCTATTAAATATATGAGGCATATAACTGAGATGGTGGGTGCCTTTTTTGCTGGATTTGTGCTTTAAATAAAAAAATTAATAAACCTAGGAAATTGATTCTTGGGGTCGTACTTGGGAACATTCTGCATCTTTCTATCCAAATGCCAGCAAATACAAGATTTTCAACTTTCCTCGTGGCATGAGCAGAACTGGGTGTGCTAGGGAGTATGAGTGTGACCATGAATCTCACCAACAGCTTATGGTAGAAACAATGATGGGGGGGGGGGGGTATACTAAAACGGGAGCACTTGGAATCTGGTGCAGGTGTGCATGGTAGCCAATCAGCTTCTAACTTCAGCTTCTTCAATTCATCTTTGACAATAAAACCTGGAAGCTGATTGGTTTCTATACATGCTCCAGTTTTGGTAACCCCCTCCCCCAATGAGGAAAATATATGTAATGCACATACCAAAAGGTTGTCAAGCTCTCTGAAACAATAATTTCTATAAAAACATTAAAAAAACATAAAAATAAAAAAAAACTTCAAAAACTGTATTCCTTCCCTTACACATGCAGATAAGAAAGTATGTTGCCTGGACAGTGAGGTTCACTGACAAACATCAATAGCAGCTTGTCAAGATAAAAGTAACTATAACAAAATGGAGAGAAAGGTTACAAAGTGCAGAATATATATTGATTTTTGTGCTATGCTGTCAACACCACTCTATTAATATATGTTCTTAGTTACATTAGTGAGTTGTATTGAATTTAGTTCTGATATGATGAAAATGATTTTTTTTACTGACCCTGCAAGTCTGTGTTAATTTTTTTTTATATTTTATATAGATCACAGAAGTGTAGTGTAGTGTATATCTATAAGAGTGTAAACATAAAAAGTCCAAAAGCTACAAATAAAAGATACCGTATATACTCGAGTATAAGCCGAGTTTTGCAGCACATTTTTTTGTGCTGAAAATGCCCCCCCCCCCCCCCCCTCGGCTTATACTCGAGTCACCTTTTTGCCCCTGATCTCCCAGAATTTGGGGACCCGGTACCGGCTGGCCGTAGGTCCCCTGGACCCCAAACTTGGCACACATGTAGCCCAACTCTTCCTCTACAAGTGTGCAAAGTTTTTTGTCCGGGGAACCTACAGCAAGGGAGCACAGATTTTTCAAACCTGGGCACCCCTTCCATAGACTCCCATGTTAAACAGTAATTTCTCTGGTGAGTTTGGGGACCCAGGACTGGCCGGTCGTAGGTCCCCTGGACCTGAACCTTGGCACACATGTAGCCCCGTTTCTCCTCTACAAGTGTGCAAACATTGTTGTCTGGGGGACCTACGGTCGGGGAGCACCGATTTTTCAAACCCGGGCACCCCTTCCATAGACTCCCATGTTAAACATCAGTCTAGTCATGGACACAGTGAGGCATGGGCACAGTGAGGCATGGGCACAGTGAGGCATGGACACAGTGAGGCATGGACACAGCGAGGCATGGACACAGCGAGGCATGGACACAGCGAGGCATGGACACAGTGAGGCATGGGTACAGTGAGGCATGGACACAGCGAGGCACAGTGAGGCATGGACACAGTGAGGCATGCACATGGACACAGTGAGGCAAAGTGAGGCACAGTGAGGCATGCAGATGGACACCCTAGGCTTATACTCGATTCAATACGTTTTCCCAGTTTTTGTGGTAAAATTAGGTGACTCGGCTTATATTCGGCTCAACTTATACTCGAGTATATACAGTACTTACTGTGAAATGCCACCGTAAAAATTTTAATTAAAAACACATCGCCCCCGTATGTAAAACAATGTAAAAACAAAGCAACTCTAGCTTCAATATTTCCTCTCCGGAGCTGTCCCCTGAATACTTCAAAGTCCAGAGCCACTCATCTTTTGCGTTAAATCATGCCCATTGTCATTCAGCTCACTTCCTGTGAGCCCAGACTATCATAGACTAGCCCCTTGTATACTTAAATAAGCTGGCCTGGTTTATAGGAGAATGTTGCAGAATGCAGCTGCCCCTTGACATTAACCACTTCAGCCCCGGACCATTTGGCTGGCCAAAGACCAGGCCACTCTTTGCAATTCGGCACTGCGTTGCTTTAACTGACAATTGCGCAGTCGTGCGACGTGGCTCCCAAACAAAATTTATGTCCTTTTTTTCCCACAAATAGAGCTTTCTTTTGGTGGTATTTTTATTTTTTGCGCTATAAACAAAAATAGAGTGACAATTTTGAAAAAAAATCAATATTTTTTACTATTTGCTATAAAAAATATCCCCAAAAAATATATAAAAAAACTATATTTTTTTCCTCAGTTTAGACCGATACGTATTCTTCTACATATTTTTGGTAAAAAAAATCGCAATAAGCGTTTATTGATTGGTTTACTCAAAAGTTATAGCGTCTACAATTGTGCAATTTCCTACTAGAGTTCTGAAGCTTTCCTTTCTTTTCACTTACTTTCCCAACAAGGTAATTATACTAACAAACACTAAGGCCCCTTTCACACTGAGGCGTTTTAGCGATAAAAATAGTGCTGTAAAAACGACTGAAATAATCCTGCCCCAGCATTCTCAATGTGAAAGCCCTGAGGGCTTTCACACTGAGGCGTTGTGCTGGCTGTGCGTTGGAAAAAATCCTGCAAACAGCTTTTTTGGAGCATCTTTGGGGCGCATAAAATAGCGCTGTAAAAACGCCTATACCCATTGAAATTAATGAGTACCGCGGTAAAAACGTGGTAAAACGCGGTAAAAACGCCCAGAAAAAAACGGTAAAAACGCATAGGCGTTAGCGCTATTTTTAGCGCTAACATGGTAAAACGCGGTAATAACGCTAATCATATTTAGCGCGTTATTGCAACGCATCAGTGTGAAAGGGGCCTTATTGATTTTTTTCACTTGAGCTCTTTTTTGGAGCCTTCCCATGTTTGCAATTGTTTCCATCTCTATATTCTTCTCATGTTCCCTTTCACTTGACCTTTGGATTCTGGTTCTGCCTTGGATATCTACGGACTGTGCACATTCTTTCTATTCTTACCTTTCAATCACGTTTATGGGCTTAATTCTTGCAAAATATATACATTAATATGGTTATTTATACCATACTACATTACCCATCTATTTCACACATTGTAGAATTCCCATCAACTATTCCACGATGCACTTACTCCCATGGGGAGTTGCGGCCGTGCACCTGGCGGTTGCCATTGGACCTCTTCCTCAGCTCTCCGGCGAGACATAATTGACCGGTCCCTGCCTGGCGCACGCCATCACACACCTCAGTTCATATGTGAGTATTTTTAGGCATGGCTAGCTACCTTGTAGCAATATACAAAAAATATACAAAAAAAATTAGCGCTATGCGTGAAAAAACATAAACATGTGACACCCAAGTGTGATACTCAAAAATAAATAAATAAATGAGTCTTGGAAAGTCTGTATAAATGAATCCAAACTTCAGTGAAATAAAAAATCATGTTGAAAGAATTTCTGATGACAATTCAGGGTGAATGATAATAAACCTTCCGGAATAGAATGGTGATTTTCAAAAGACAAGTGACTGTAACATAACCACCACCACATAGAGGGGAGGCTTTCCAAATTCAATAGACCCAATAAACCTACGTCTATAGGGTCAATTAGGCTTGATAAATGTATGTCTCCGTGGGTCCAGAATCCCAGCCGACGTGGCACACATATGTATCCAAGATCCAGGATCAATGGTATCACCGAATCTCCAAGCCCAATCGGATGGTGAAATGGCTCACATTGGGACTGATAAGATTCTAAATATCATGTGAATGAGTTATACAGAGCTGATTAAAACAACGTAGAAACCTTTGAAATGTATTAAATCTGTGTTGTGATTTGCCAAGTAATCAGTAGTGGAAGATCAGCAATCAGCCATGCTGGCATCTATTAAACCTGGACTCTAGAGTAGAAAGCTGTATGGAATGATGAGCTCTACATACTAGGGTCCCATTGTGAGCCATTTCACCATCCGATTGGGCTTGGAGATTCGGTGATACCATTGATCCTGGATCTTGGATACATATGTGTGCCACGCCGGCTGGGATTCTGGACCCACGGAGACATAGTTACATAGTTACATAGTTAGTCAGGTTGAAAAAAGACAAAGTCCATCCAGTTCAACCATAAAAAAATAACTAAAATAAAATAAAAAAATATTGTGCAATCCCATATACCCAATTCTATACCCATAGTTGATCCAGAGGAAGGCAAAAAACCCCAGCAGAGCATGATCCAATTTGCTACAGCAGGGGAAAAAAATCCTTCCTGATCCCCCCAGAGGCAATCGGATTTACCCTGGATCAACTTTACCTAGAACTGTTAGTACTCAGTTATATTATGTACATTTAGGAAAGTATCCAGGCCTTTCTTAAAGCAATCTACTGAGCTGGCCAGAACCACCTCTGCAGGGAGTCTGTTCCACATTTTCACAGCTCTTACTGTGAAGAAACCTTTCCGCATTTGGAGATGAAATCTTTTTTCTTCTAGACGTAAAGAGTGCCCCCTTGTTCTCTGTGTTGACCGTAAAGTGAATAACTCATCACCAAGTTCACTATATGGACCCCTTATATATTTGTACATGTTAATCATATCCCCCCTTATTCTCCTCTTCTCAAGAGTGAATAAATTCAGTTCCTCTAATCTTTCTTCATAGCTGAGCTCCTCCATGCCTCTTATCAGTTTGGTTGCCCTTCTCTGCACTTTCTCCAGTTCCCCGATATGCTTTTTGGGGAACTGGTGCCCAAAACTGAACTGCGTATTCCAGATGAGGCCTTACTAATGATTTGTACAGGGGCAAAATGATGTCTCTCTCTCTCTGGAGTCCACACCTCTCTTAATACAAGAAAGGACTTTGCTCGCTTTGGAAACCACAGCTTGGCATTGCATGCCATTATTGAGCTTATGATCTACCAAAACCCCCAGATCCTTCTCCACTACGGATCCCCCCAGTTGTATTCCCCCTAGTATGTATGATGCATTCATATTCTTAGCCCCCAAGTGCATAACTTTACATTTATCAACATTAAACCTCATCTGCCACATAGTCGCCCAATTAGACAGAGCATTGAGGTCGGCTTGTAAATTGGAGACATCCTGTAAGGACGTTATTCCACTGCATAACTTTGGTGTCATCTGCAAAGACAGAAATGTTACTTTTGATCTCAGACCCAATATCATTTATAAAGATATTAAAAAGTAAGGGTCCCAGCACTGAACCTTGGGGTACACCACTGATAACCTTAGACCATTCAGAGTAAGAATCATTAACTACTACTCTCTGAATTCTGTCTTTTAGCCAGTTTTCTATCCATTTACAAACTGATATTTCCAATCCTGTAGACTTTACCTTACACATGAGCCGTGTGTGGGGAACTGTATCAAACGCTTTTGCAAAATCCAAGTATACCACGTCCACAGCCACGCCTCTGTCCAAGGTTTTACTTACCTCTTCATAAAAAAAAATCAGGTTTGTCTGACAACTTCTGTCTTTCATGAATCCATGCTGTCTGTTGCTTAAATAGTTTTTTTCCAGCAAGAACTGATCTATGTGGTCTTTTATTAATCTCTCCAGTATCTTCCCAACTATGGAAGTTAAACTAACAGGTCTATAGTTACTTGGTAAAGACTTTGTTCCCTTTTTAAATATAGGCACCACATTGGCCCTGCGCCAATCCAGTGGTACTATTCCTGTCATTAATGAGTCCCTAAAAGTTAGATACAATGGCTTTGAAATTACAGAGCTCAATTCTTTTAGGATCCGTGGGTGTAAGTCACACATTTATCAAGCCTAATTGACCCTATAGACGTAGGTTTATTGGGTCCATTGAATTTGGTAAGCCTCCCCTCTATGTGGTGGTGGTTATGTTACAGTCACTTGTCTTTTGAAAATCACCATTCTATTCCGGAAGGTTTATTATCATTCACCCTGAATTGTCATTAGAAATTCTTTCAACACGATTATTTATTTCACTGAAGTTTGGATTCATTTATACAGACTTTCCAAGACTCATTTATTTATTTATTTTTGAGTATCACACTTGGGTGTCACATGTTTATGTTTTTTCACACATAGCGCTACATTTTTTTGTATATTGTTTGTATTTGCTTTTCTTCACGGGCATTGTAGCTGCTTATATGTGTTAGTAGCGCAAATATTTTTTTGTATAGCTACCTTGTAGCCACCTAAGTTTTTTATGGTGTTTGATACAATAGACTACAATGGTCATCTACTTTATTATTTTTATAGAATATGGATGCATGGCTCCTGACGAGTGGATACAGACCACGAAACGCGTCGAGACCACCACGTTGCATCCATTCCATATCGATATTTTACATGGTTTTATCTTTTTATGTACCCATCAGACTACATTCTGCCTATCATCCAATATGCATATCTCTCATTGTTGTGGGTTAAGTAATCAACAATCATTTCAATGTAATTGGACAACTGTAATATGCATGTCATGTTGTAATATATTATGCTATTTTTGGTTCAGTAATAAACATATACATGTTTTTACCTCCATGATATTTTTGGTCTCACCACACTTGCACCTCATTTAAAGTCCCAAAATCTTTCCCCCCTTATATGTTGCTTTCAGCACAGGGATGGAGGAGCAAACGGCCCTTGCGTCTCAATTAAAGTTCCAAATACTTTCCCCCCTTCTTTCTCATGTGACCAAAACTTAAGAAGAAGATGCATATACAGTTTTATTTTAACACTAGGGGGGAGGCAGGGGAAGAGAGAGCTTCAAAAGGGTGGCAACATAACCAGGCACCAGGGAGATTGCTCAGCCTAGAGTTGAGTTTTAGAGTTGAAACTCCAGCCAGATATTTAAATACACAACTGAAATACATACATTTGATTTACAAACAAAGAAAATTTTCATGTTAATGCTACAGACGGAAGAACCCTCAATGCTAGGGCTCCAAAATTTACCCAAAGTAAGCTCCTCTTTTCTCATGTGGAACCGGTAACGAATAATCACCACCACATAGAGCTAAAACACCACTTTGGCCTTGCTGCCCACCTCAGATTGGGAAAACCAAACTGGAACATAAGCAAAAAGAAGAAAAGTGCACTGGTCTAGTGCATTATTGTAACACCTTTTATTAATAAAACAAATTTGAATGTATTCACAAAAAATACAGGGTCAAACGCATGTATCGCAATCCACTTCAATCCTTGGCATTGTAGCTCGTTCATCCAAAAAACTGTGGCTTACAGGTTTCAATGGCTGTGCCCTCTTCAAGGATCGGACTGGATTGTGAAACATGCGTTTGACCCTGTATTTTTTGTGAGTACAATCAAGTTTGTTTTATTAATAAAAGATTTAATGGTATTGCACTAGAGTAGTGCTCCTTCTTTTTTTTTATTCTTGTCACATATATGTGATTGGCCAAATGATACTCAAAGTATTAGCCACTCTTAGAATTCACACATTTCTACCACACTGCTTTGGCAGGCAGGGTGGCACTGGCACCACTGGTTCCGATTGCACTTTCTTATATCATCTGCTTACTGGACAAGAAATGGGCATCAACACACTGCTGAGGTCTTCTGCTGTGCTCCCTTTTTATAGTAAACACCCAAATAATATATACCTTCACCTTCCAGTGCCCAAAAATCTATTAGGTTAATAAATCCATGCAATGCAATATAGCCTGATTGACTCACATTGCATAGCCTCCAATTCTCAATCTGATATCTGCCAGGAAGCTAATGTGAAGCTAGATATTAGGCAGTTATGTTGGTGATACTTCAAAAAGATTCTAGAATGTTTTTGTTAACATATAACTGAACCAAAATTCATCTAAACTGGTTCGACAATAAACTGTCCTAATGTTTTAGTTGCCTTACAGAATGTTTATTCTTTTTTTCGTCAAACTCTCCAATCAGATTAAAGCAGAATTTCCAGACTATCTTTATTGCCAACTTACATTGATCCAGCTTGGCACGGTACAATACAGTGATAATATTACAAACAGTGAAGTGCTATCAGTAAACAATCCCAAATCAGTAAATTATAAACATTACCTAAATAATATATATATGTATATATATTAAGATATGATAATTCAGTAAATAAATAAAACCTCAATACATCTATAATAAACCATAACATTTTTTGCAAGAAATGTGCAATGTGTAAATCATTAAATAAATAATAGCATAATCAATCCATATGTCACAGTGATATTAAATACATTCATTCCAAAGTGAATATAAAATGATAAAGTTCAACAGTGGTGGAAAAAAAATCAATATAAATAAATAAATAAATGAAAAAGTCCATGAATAAACTGAGTCCTATACATTCAAATTTTGTGGAATCTCCTATTGCAATTAAGTCGATCTTCAGACAGTGCAAGAAAGCTTCAGTTTCCACACCATGCACACCAGACCATTCACCCCACCTTATGGGTATCTGCTCACCTCAATTGTTTGACCCCCTCTGATAAAAGGAGGCCAACTACACTTTATTTACATGTTTAGGGTATAACATCTATATGTTACTAGCTGACCAGCCTCCTCTCCCCCATGAGCTCTCGTTGTGACAGCGGGACAGGGATTTTCTCCCAGCACCCACTGGCACAATTATATATATGTAGCACTCACCCACTCTACTAATTCTCTCCTCCTTGATCTAGTAGGGTACACCTGCTACTTGCCCGGTATTCCTCCCTAAGTGTAGAGAGGCGAGCGGTGTTTGTTTTGGGTCTTGCGGCTATTACCTCTCCATAGTGGATCCTCATGCTCCGTTGTCTAGACAATGTTGAATAAAGTTAATGTCCACACAGGATTTAAACTTGAACGACAAGGTTTATTCTCTTTTCTTTGTATTAACTCGGAAGCAGGTTCAAAGATGAAGAAAGGAAAAAAATGGGTTGGTTCAGGCTCGCAACACCTACGATGCATTCGTCGCCACTCAAGCCTGAGTGGACTTTGCTCACCCGGATAGTCCCCTTGAGAGCGGTCCTAGCAGCCGGTGTGGAGCACGGAACAGATAATTATAGTTTCCCTGGGATAAGATCAGGAGATCCTCTGCCACAGAATCTTTAAGTCCCGAATTACCCAGCCTAGTAACAACCAGAACTTAGGTGCCAATGGGGCACGTCACAAGGTATTTGGCGGATTGGAATCCTTCCTTCTGACAGGTAACCACACCTCTCCCGAGACAGTGACTTCTTCACTAATCCCCTTGGGACCGATCCTCCCCCGGCATCCTCTCCTTCAGAGTGGGTCACCCTCACTTGGGTACCCTGGGACTCCTTTTCAGGTGTAGGCTTCAGCCAAAGGTGCTGGGCCTACCTGCAGCGATGCAGCCTCGGGCTAAAGGTGCCCGAGACCGAAACACACGCACGCACCCCCGGCCATGAGGGCCACCGAAGGGGGGGTACGTGCCGAACAGGTCCAAGGGGTCCCCTGGATCTCCTCATGCCCAATGACGTCTGCCCCTTAAGTACCCTCTCCCAGCATGCAAAGCAGGCCGACCACGCCCACTGCACGGCCAACGAGGGAGGACACCCAATGGCGCTGCGATACCTCCTGTGGTTCAACCTGAGCCCGAAGTGACAGCGCCACCCCCAGGCAACAGGGAACTGTACTGCCAGGCAGCATCACACCCAGGTAGCAGAAGCAGCTCAATAGAATTTAATTGATCTGAGCCCAAACTACAGGCTCAGACTGCCCCTTAAATTTGAACATAGGGCCCCCAAATTGGGGGGGGGGGGCGCTACATATATAAAAAAAACTCTACCCACCCGGCCACATCATTCATTCACAGAGTTCTGTGGATGGAAGAACTACAAGTACCATCAGCCATTGCGGCTGATGGCTTGTAGTTCTCAATGAACTACCATAAAAAAAAAGCAAATTTTTTTACCTGCAAAAAGATGTACATTTATTATTTTTTTTCTAAAAAGGTAAACTTATCCTTTAAGTTTAAGCTTGACAAAAAAAAAAAAAAAACCTGAAAGCTGATTTATTTCCATAGACAAATGCAGCAGATTTTACACTCCCCAGATTTACTAAATCAACCCCATTTTATTTGCTGAAAAAATACTAGACATTCTGTAAAGTCAGCATCCCTTTGTAGTGAGTATGCAGAAGGGGAAGACACTGGAGTAGGATCTGGAAGATTATGGCTATTGTGGTATTTAGGCCTCTACAGTGGGTCTCAACATCCTCATTGCCCCACCAGATTTAGGATATGGAAAATTAGGTCTTGCCCAGCTGGATCAATGTAAGTTGGCAATAAAGATAATTTCTGGAGTTTCACTTTAAGACTTGCACTGCAAATGGTGTAGGAGAGGGAAAGTCTTAAAGTTATTTGTGATTGTAGCATAAGAGGAAACAGTTAATACTCACGACAATGACAGCAACAGAAAGGTGACTGTCACGTACCTTGTGGAGATCGAGCTGTAGAGAGGGCTTCTCTTGCACCTCCTGTCCAACGCCCCTGATAGAGATGACAGGGAGTGAAGGACACAGAGTGGCACGAGGGCCGTTTTAGCAGGTGACACCAGCTGAGGCTTGACAGGAACCCGATGGGCGTAGATCACTGGACAGGTACTGGAAACTGGAACAACGTGTCGCTGGTTCAGCAGGCAGAAGTGTTGCCGGAACATAAGCCAGGGGGTCATCAACAGCCGGGCAGAGCAGGTACAGGAACGTGAGGCTGAAACGGAAACAGGATACAGGCCGGGTTCGGTACACATTTAAGCAGCGAGGTACAGGAGCATGAGACAGGAGCAGAGTCAAACACAAGCCAAGGTCACAAGTAGGCAGGCGGAAGTCCAAAGGAAGGTACAGGAGAAGACAGGTCAAACACGGCTAACTGGAACAGATTCAAGCACAGGTAATCAGGAACAAGCTGAAAGACCACTCACCAATGTGTGTGTGTCATTGCTTGGTTTAAATAGGCTGACTGGCACCAGTGCATGCCAATACATGCTTCTCCTTGTGCATACCCTGGTACAGTAGGTGCCGCCGATATTGTATTGATATCGCGCTCCCATCGCCGAGATTCTCGGCGACAGGAGTGCCGAGATCTCGGCAGCAGGGTGGCGACACATGTCGCGCTCGCTGCAATAGCGAGGAGACGCGACACTGTATTGAGTGGGGATCCGACGCGGATTCCCGCCAATACCAGGCACTGCGTTTGGTATGAATCCTGAGCGGGAGCTCCACGCCAATTTTTAAAGAAAAAAACGGCGTGGGGTCCCCCTCCAGGAGCATACCAGGCCTTCGCCGTCGGCGTCTTCTTCCCTCTTCTCCTCCTCGATGTTGACTCGTTGCTTCCTCTCGCAGTAATGATAAATCTTCGGTCCGCAGAGATTAATTTAGGCTTCTCATGACGTCACAGTCACATGGTCCCATGACGTCACAGTCACATGCTCCGGGGCACATGTGCACATGTGCCCTGGAGCATGTGACTGTGACGTCATGTGCACATGTGCCCCGGAGCATGTGACTGTGACGTCATGTGAAGCCTATATTAATCTCTGCGGACCGAAGATTTATCATTACTGCGAGAGGAAGCGACGAGTCAACATCGAGGAGGAGAAGAGGGAAGAAGACGCCGACGGCGACGACGGAGAAGACCGGCTCCTCCACTAGCAAAAGAGCTACAAGAAGTTAGTGGAGGGGCCGGCAGAAGGACAACGGAGAGCCGGACGAGACGACGGAGAAGACCGGGCCTCCATTAGCAAAAGAGCTAAAAAGAAGTTAGCGGAGGCCCGGCAGAAGAAAGAACCGGAGAGCGGGAGAAGAACCGGAGAGCGGGAGAAGAAGAAGGCGACGGAGAAGACCGGGCCTCTGCTAGCAAAAGAGCTAAAAAGAAGTTAGCGGAGGCCCGGCAGAAGAAAGAACCGGAGAACGCGGCGACGACACCGGAGACCCCCGAAGTCGGAAGAAGACCTCCGAAGCGGTGCAATAAAATACTTTTAAAAACTGTGTTGTGTTTTTATTTCCATTTATTTTCCACCAGGTGAATGGGTAGGGGTACGATGTACCCCATACTCATTCACATAGGGTGAGGGGGCCGGGATCTGGGGGCCCCCTTATTAAAGGGGGCTCCCAGATTCCGATATACCCCCCGCCCGCAGACCCCGACAACCAACGGCCAGGGTTGTCGGGAAGAGGCCATGTCCTCATCAACATGGGGGCAGGGTGCTCTGGGGTGGGGGGCCGCAGGTTGCCCCCCTGCCCCAGAGCACCAAACCCCCCATGTTGAGGGCATGTGGCCTGGTACGGTTCAGGAGGGAGGGGGGGCCGCCCTCGACCCCCCCTCTTCCCCTGCGGCCTGCCAGGTTGCGTGCTCGGATAAGGGTCTGGTTTGGATCTTGAGGGGGACCCCCACGCCGTTTTTTCGGCGTAGGGCTCCCCTTCAAATCCAGACCAGACCCAAGGGCCTGGTATGCTCCTGGAGGGGGAACCCACGCCGTTTTTTTCTTTAAAAATTGGCGTGGAGTTCCCACTCAGGATTCATACCAAACGCAGTGCCTGGTATTGGCGGGAATCCGCGTCGGATCCCCGCCTATCGGCAATGCGTGTCGCTCATCGTGAAAGGAACATTTTTTCCTTTCCCGATGATGAGACAGCTCGGCGCTGGCTCTCACGACGGAGCTCATAGGGTGTCAATCTCGGCGGCACCTACTGTATGTCTGTGCCTGCGCGCCAATGCGTGCTTGTCAACCGTGTTTCTCTTACAGTGACCAAGAATCTTATTGTGACAAACATTTTAATACTGGCATTTTTACATTGGGTTTTCTGTATGAGGGAGAGAACAAGGTAGTGTAGCGGGGTGCCACTTTGCAGTGTGTTAGAGACTATTATTATCTTGAGAAATAACCCCAGCTCCCTCCGGAGTCTCTTTAAGATATTGCAGCAACTGTTGTTTAACTATATGGAACGGTGCATTGTGGAACTTATTGTACAGGGAGAAAGGGACTCCATTGCCATGGGTATCAAATAGACTATGGTACCCACAGTGCAGCTGTACTCCCAAAGTGCATTGCAGTATTCTGGGGGAGGTTACTTAAAGCAAGGGAGGGGCTACACTCGCTCTCTCTCTGGACATTGCCTGCTATCAAAGAGGAAGCCTGTTTTGAGGCCTGCTGCCGGAGTGTCTAGGCCAAAAGCCTGGGCCTACAGTGGTGAAGTAGGATCACTCAGCCCAAGCAGGGATCCTGTCCTAAGTGTCCAGCTCTCGCTCCACAGAGACTGGATCGTCCATCTACCCACACCTTGTGCAGCAGTGTGAGGGACTGGAGACTGCAAGTTGCAGAGAGGCCGTGGACCGGAACACCGACAGCGGAACTTACCAGAGGGACGAGGCCTGATTTGGTGAGAGGGCACCTGCCCGGATTTCATTAACTGTTGTGTAGGCCTGTGACTTTTTGAACACCTGCCATTATTGGAGTAGTCCATCACACGAAAGGACATAGTACATCTCGTGTGGCCGCGTGTTTTAAAGATTGGCGTTTGCACCGTCAGTGAGTTTTATATCTTCACAAACATTGAGGATATTCAGTTTCTACTTTTATATAACCTTGTGGATTACAAATGTTTATGTGCACCAACGATTGCTAGCGAAGACACCTAATACTGAAGGAACTTTACACTGAACTTGGTCAGGCCGGACTAGAACAGATAGTAACGGGACACTTGTACAACATTGCCCATTAGGGGGAGCTCGCGAGCATAGGTTTTACACATATTGAAAGTGTGCATTAAAACTGTGTTTTATAATTGTTTGCTATACTATTGTCTCTGCAGGGCCCTGTAAGAGTCAACTGTACTCCTGTTTAACTTTGCTATCTTTTACCTGAGTAAACTTTGATTCTTGGTTAAGCAGAATACTGTGTGGAGTTATATATTACCCTGCTGGACAAGTGGCTATTACCAGGTAATAACAAAATATATGTAGCGGGGTGTTCCCCTTTAATGCAGAGAGACTACATTACCCAGAACCCTGTTCGGCAATGTTTCCACCGCAGAGACTCATGGGAGGGGTTATAAAAGGAGGAGGCGAGGCTGGGCTTGGCCTCTTTGGGACACGAGACTTCAGAGACTGATTCTCCTGTGCGGATGTGTCGGAGTGCAAGGCCTGAAGCCTGAGGTCTTGCGCAGCACCAAAGAGCCTTCCACCCCTCTGCGAGCCGGGGTGGCATCTGACTTTGCTTAACTACAGCATCCGTTGGATCGGGGGGCCGATCGCTGGAGACACTGTGTGTGTGTGTGACACGGTTGGTGGAAGTCCCCGGACTGGGACCGCAGTCCGGGCGGGTGAGAGGGCGTATGCCCAAACCATATACTGTTACTGCTAATAGGCCTATAGACTGCCGTGGCCCACAAGTTGTTCCTGATACTTTCACTGAAGAACCTTATCAGAGCTGAACTCAGTTCGTATAGCAAAGTGTTTACCCCATCTTTACTTTTCCCATTGGATTACAAATTATACTCTGTTAATGTGCACCACCGTTAAAGACCTGCAGGTGAAGAAAAGAACATCATCCCCTATAGACTAAGTTGTAGATATCAGAACCAGGCCTGGTCAGTTTTCTAATTTGTTTGGTTACTGCGCCACAGGACGCCTAGCCAACGGTCGCCCACGTGGCGCACTTGTTGCTGTTAACTCCATATTCATAGTGTGTTAATGTTGCAGGGCTTTGCATTATATATTTTGTGAACTGTGATAAATGTTAACCCCCCCCCCTTTCTTATCAAAAGCTTAAGTAAATCTTATTCCCATTTTATACTATTATTGTCTTGATGTTTAATTACTCATACAGTATAAGACATACATATTGCTGTCAGAACTAGCTGTGCCAGTAGGGGGTTGAGTATATTGCCGGGGGTTGGCGGAGCTGTCTTCAGGGCCCAAACTAAATCTGCGGCCTTCTTAAGTGAAGGTATCGCTACACGTGGGGGTTCTCGTCCGGGATCCTGTTGCAGCCCGGTGAAGTAACCTGTCTCAGAGCCACTGTGAAGCTTACTTGGGAGCAGCCCGGACCCTTTGTCATGTTGGAATCTGACCCAAGGGAAGGGTCCCACGGTCTGGAAGTGATACCAGAAGTGATTCCACTGAAGGCCCTAAAGAAGGCCCATTGTAGAGTCCCAGTGAGTGTTAGGAACAATACAGATGGCCCCATGGAAATCCCAGCCAGGATGCTGCTGGGCCAGGTGAGCCCTGCTGCCCCTGTCAACCTGTCAGAGGTGGGCGAAGGAGGAGATGCTTGGGAGAAGATATCCATGGAAAACCCGAATCTGCCCAGGGCTTGGAAAGAGAGAGCCAAGGCCCAGTTGAACAGATGGGAGAAGATCTTCTCTAAAGATGAGTTTGATGTGGGGTGTGCAAGGAGTGCCACCCATCGGATCCGCCTTCAGGAAGATAAGCCCTTCAGAGAGAGGGTCAGGCGGGTCCCACTAGCAGATCTGGAGGATCTAAGGGAACAACTTTCAGAACTCAAGAGGACTGGTGTGATACGGGAATCTAGAAGCCCCTATACCTCCCCGATAGTGGTGGTCAGGAAGAAGAATGGGTCATTGAGGCTCTGTATCGACTACAGGACTCTCAACAGGAGAACCATACCCGACCAGTATACCACTCCAAGGATAGAGGATGCCCTACAGAGCTTGTCTGGAGCCAAGTGGTTCAGCGTTATGGATCTCAAGAGCGGGTACTATCAGATCCCTATGCACCCAGAAGACAAGGAGAAGACAGCTTTCATAACCCCAGTGGGGTTCTTTGAATTCGACCGGATGCCCCAAGGTCTGTCTGGAGCCCCAGCTACCTTCCAACGTCTCATGGAGAAGACTGTAGGAGACATGAACCTTATTGAAGTCCTTGTATACCTGGACGATGTCATTGTCTTTGGAAGAACCCTGGAGGAGCACGAGGAGAGGCTGGAAAAAGTCTTGAGGAGACTCAGTGAGGAGGGACTCAAACTTTTGCCTGAGAAGTGTCGGTTCTACCAGTCTTCTGTGAACTACCTGGGGCACATAGTGTCTGAAGAAGGGGTGGCCACAGACCCCGAGAAATTGGAGACAGTTACCTCCTGGCCACGACCCACCACAGTAACAGAACTCAGATCCTTCTTGGGGTTCTGCTCCTATTACAGGAGGTTTGTGGAGGGATTCGCCCGAATTGCTAGACCATTGAATGAACTGCTCAAGACTGAGGGAGAAGAGGATGACTCAGGGCCCAGGAAGCCGGGAGAGTCCATCAGAGATCAGTGGAATCAGAAGTGTGAAGAGGCCTTCCAGGCATTGAAGAAGAGCCTGACCACTGCTCCAGTCTTGGCCTACGCAGACCCAACCAAACCCTATGAACTACACGTAGATGCTAGTCATGATGGTCTGGGAGGAGTACTTTATCAAGAACACGAAGGACAACTGCGGCCTGTTGCCTACGTGAGTAGGAGCCTGACCCCCTCTGAGAAGAACTACCCCACCCACAAGCTGGAGTTCCTGGCCCTCAAGTGGGCGGTAGTAGACAAGCTCAAAGACTACCTGTATGGGGCAGAGTTTACTGTGAAGACTGACAACAACCCACTTACCTACCTTTTCACCACGGCCAAACTGGATGCCACTGGACACAGGTGGCTGGCCGCACTGTCTGGGTTCAACTTCAGCCTAAAGTACAGGCCAGGGGCTGGGAATCGAGACGCAGATGCTCTGTCCAGGAGGTCTCATGCCCCCACCAGTGACGTAGAAGATTGGACCCAAGTGGCACCGGACGGGGTGCGGGCCCTTTGTCAAGGAGCTGAATTCCAAGCCAGAGGAGGCTCCAGAGCAGAGGAAATAGGAGTTACCATGGTGGGAGTCCCCAAACACTACTGTGGAGTGACTCAACTGGAAGAAGACAACCTGCCGAGACTGTCCAAGAAGGAGTTGAGGTGTGACCAATTGGAAGACCCCATGGGGAGATTGGTCCTGGAGGCCCTGGAGAATCAGGATCCAAACAGACTCCTGCGTCATCCCTCAAAGGAAGCTCGCCTGTTGAGGAAAGAATGGGACAGGTTGCAGGTACATCAGGGAGTGGTCTACCGAAGGGGCCCCTCTGATGACTCAGAAGATAAGTGGCAACTGTTCCTCCCAGAGAAGCATCGAGAGACTGTTCTGGTTGCCCTGCATGAAAATCATGGCCACCTAGCGGCTGAAAGGACCTTTCAACTTGTCAGAAGTCGGTTCTATTGGCCCTGCATGAGGGCAGAGGTAGAAGAGTACTGCCACTCATGTGCACGATGCATCCAAAGGAAGACTTTACCCCATCAAGCTGCCCCAATGGGCCATCTACAAAGTCAAGGCCCAATGGATCTGGTATGCATTGATTTTCTCTGCCTCGAACCCGACCTGAGTGGACTAGGAAATGTTCTGGTGATAACCGACCATTTCACCCGGTATGCCCAAGCTTTCCCAACCAAAGATCAGAAGGCCTCCACCGTAGCCAAGGTACTTATGGAGAAGTACTTTGTCCATTATGGGCTGCCCCAGCGACTTCATTCAGATCAAGGGAGGGACTTTGAGAGTAAACTGATCCAGAAACTCCTGGATTCGTTGGGAATCAAGAAGACTCGAACTACACCTTACCACCCACAGGGAGATGCTCAGCCGGAAAGGTTTAACCGAACCTTGATTAACATGTTGGGGACTCTGGAAAGTGAGAAAAAGCAACATTGGAGCAAACACATAGCAGCCCTAGTACATGCTTACAACTGCACCATTAGTGATGCGACAGGCTACTCCCCATATCGACTCATGTTTGGGAGAGAGGCGAGACTACCTGTAGACTTGGCCTTTGGCACCTCTCTGGACCATTCCTCAGCCACATCTCACAAAGGATATGTGGACAGGCTCAGACACAGCCTGAAAGTAGCCTATGAACAAGCTCAAGCGGCCTCAGACCAAAGGGGAGCTCGAAACAAAAGAAACTTCGACTTGAAGGTCCGGGTGCAGGACTTACAGCCCGGGGACCGAGTACTGCTACGCAATCTGGGGGTCCCTGGAAAACACAAACTTGCAGACAGATGGAGATCTGAACCCTATGTCATCTGCAGGAAGCTGCCGGGCCTACCTGTCTACAAGTTGAAGCCAGAAGGAAAGGTAGGACCACTGAAGACGTGGCATCGAAACCACCTGCTCCCACTTGCTGAGGCAGTCAGGATACCTCCCGTGAGAGACTCCCCTGAACCGGTCTCTATCCTGGATACTCCTAGGCCGAACACTCGGTCGCAGACCTCCCGAACCGAAGATGGAGAGGCCTCTCAACTTAGTGAAAGTGAAGAAAGAGAACTTGATTGGCTGTGGCCTTCCCCAACTCCGGGAACTTCTACTATAGATCTTCCAACCACTGAAGACACTCCAGATGGAACACTGAACCCAGAAGCCACAGAGTTCATCCCATCTTGTCCTTCAGCAGATTACTGGGAAGATGCCCATGATAGTTGCTTAGAGGAAGAGGAGCCTGTGGCACCAGAGCCAGAAATCCCAAGAGAGCAAAGGGCTCGAAGTGTCATCCGGCCTCCTAGGAAGCTGACATACCCACAAATGGGGAATAGCTCAGAGGACTCTGTAGTTACCGCTAGGAGGAATGCTGAAAATCCGGATCCCTCCACTGTCCATTTAGTGGAGGGCAACCCCAACTCACTCTCTGGCACAGCTAGGCAGGCCACCCATGATAATGTGACCTGTGGGCAAGGGAATTCTACCCCTCAGTTTTGGTGGGAATTCCCTATGCCAACATCGTTTGCAGAATTAACTAGAGTTGTACATAGTCTTTGTTAAGGTTTATCTTTGGGGACCAAAGAGTTTAAGTGGGGGGAGTGTGTAGCGGGGTGTTCCCCTTTAATGCAGAGAGACTACATTACCCAGAACCCCATTCGGCAATGTTTCCACCGCAGAGACTCATGGGAGGGGTTATAAAAGGAGGAGGCGAGGCTGGGCTCGGCCTCTTTGGGACACGAGACTTCAGAGACTGATCCTCCTGTGCGGATGTGTCGGAGTGCAAGGCCTGAAGCCTGAGGTCTTGCGCAGCACCAAAGAGCCTTCCACCCCTCTGCGAGCCGGGGTGGCATCTGACTTCGCTTAACTACAGCATCCGTTGGATCGGGGCCCGATTGCTGGAGACACTGTGTGTGTGTGTGACACGGTTGGTGGAAGTCCCCGGACTGGGATCGCAGTCCGGGCGGGTGAGAGGGCGTATGCCCAAACCATATACTGTTACTGCTAATAGGCCTATAGACTGCCGTGGCCCACAAGTTGTTCCTGATACTTTCACTGAAGAACCTTATCAGAGCTGAACACAGTTCGCATAGCAAAGTGTTTACCCCATCTTTACTTTTCCCATTGGATTCCAAATTATACTCTGTTAAGGTGCACCACCGTTAAAGACCTGCCGGTGAAGAAAAGAACATCATCCCCTATAGACTAAGTTTTAGATATCAGAACCAGGCCTAGTCAGTTTTCTAATTTGTTTGGTTACTGCGCCACAGGACGCCTAGCTAACGGTCGCCCACGTGGCGCACTTGTTGCTGTTAACTCCATATTCATAGTGTGTTAATGTTGCAGGGCTCTGCATTGTATATTTTGTGAACTGTGATAAATGTTAACCCCCCCCCCTTTCTTATCAAAAGCTTAAGTAAATCTTATTCCCATTTTATACTATTATTGTCTTGATGTTTAATTTAATTTAATTTAATTTAATACAGTATAATACATACATATTGCTGTCAGAACTAGCTGTGCCAGTAGGGGGTTGAGTATATTGCCGGGGGTTGGCGGAGCTGTCTTCAGGGCCCAAACTAAATCTGCGGCCTTCTTAAGTGAAGGTATCGCTACATATACAATTTTATTGTTGTGTAGCATTATTGTGTTCCCCAGTCACCAGTGGGTTCCACAATCTCTGTGCAGACCAGATGTGCCAAGGGAGGGTTTGAGCCAAGTTCTAAGGGTTGATTGCCAGAGTACAGACCCAAACAAAACCAGCAGCTCTCTTAACTGGGGGTAGTGCTACACGTGGGGGATCGTCCTGGATTTACTGTACTCTGCAATCAAGCCCCACCCCATTGGTGGCAACATGGACCCTTTCACTGTGGTCCAGCGGTGCGAATCAGTAGGCGCTCGCTCAGACGTGAGTGTAGCCATTGAACTCCCTGGTGAGGACTGGGAAGAGGAAGAAGTTGACAAAATTATAAAGACACTGTCCCCACATAGGAAAGCATGGGTGATTGGTCTCAGGCCAGATCAAGGGACTTCTCGCACTTATGCACTGTTGGAGTGGAGAGATGAAGTACCTGAGAGTTTCAGGGGCAAGAGTGTGCAATTGGGGAACAAGACCAAGTTCTATATAGTACACCCAAAAGCTCTAACTGAGGAATCCCCTGGTACTAGTCAGGAAGAGCCAGCTAGGGGAACACCAACCCCCTCATCACCCCTGACCACGATTGGTCCAGAACTCTTTAACTCCTTGGGAGACTTTGTGTCAAAGTGCCAGAAGAGCAACACAGTATGTGGAAGCTGGATACAGGAAACTGAGGATCTTCTCAGGAAGACAGCCTGTCCCGGCTGGGGAAGAAGAATTTGATGCCTGGATAGAGCAAGCCATGCAAGCTCTGGAAGGATGGGAACTGCCAGAGGCCCAAAAGAAGCAGCGTATAAACGAGAGCCTAAGAGGAGCCGCTGCAGAAGCTGTTAGGAACTTAAGGTTCAGTAATGCCGCTTGTACAGCCTACGACTATTTGGTCATGCTGCAAGAAGAGTTCGGACAGTTGGAAAAGGCTGTTTATCTCATCTATCAGTTTGAACACACTCTCCAACAGCCAGGAGAGCGCCTTTCTGAATATATCAGACGGCTGAACAAGATGTTATGCCAGATAGTCTTGAAGACAGGAATGGCACCCTCTGCTATAGACCAAGCCAGGATGCAACAAATCTTAAAAGGGGCTCTGCGCTCTGATCCAGTTTGGCTCCATTTGAAAACCTCTGTGGGTGTCATGTCACTAAGTTACCCTGACCTCATTAGAGTGGTGAGAGATGAAGAAGCGCTGCTGAATGATCAACAAGCGACTATTCAACCTATCTCTACCCCTTCAGCAGGGGTCAGATCTGCAATGGCCATGGAACGGGACTCTGAAGTAGCTGTTTTAAAGTCTCAGATGACACACGTGATGGAGATGCTGACTTCATTGATGGCAAAGGTCTCAGGAACAAATAAGGAAGGAGGAATCACCACGGAAGTGATTCAGACTACCTCCACTTCCCCATCTCAACGCACAAAGGATGATGAAGTCTGTTTCAACTGTGGAGGGACTGGGCACTATCGACGAATGTGCCCCAACCCAAAGAAAGTCACAGCACCATACCGCAAGCCGGCGTAAAACTTGAGAGAGCGCCGGTGAAGGAGTCAACTGGGTGCCCATCAGTCTTAGCTAACTCCAAAGAATTCCTTAGCATGGGGACACAACAGAGGGAACATAGTCTTCTGCCAAACACCCCTGTTGTCACCTCTGAGCGATCTAGCACCTCCCGCTCCATGTCCAAAAATGATCAACGGTGGGAAATCAGTGCATACCAGGCCCAACAAGGATTGAGATCCAGAAAGAGGCTCAAGAGGAAAGGAAAAAAAGTACAGATTACCGAGTCAAGTAAGAAAGCTTCTCCAAGGAAACGTCCTGTCAAATAAGTGGGGCCCTCCCCGGTAGTCTCCATTCAAGTAGAAGGAATCTACACAAAGAACCTTCTTGATACAGGAGCCCAAGTGACTCTTCTATATCGGGATTTCTACAACAAGCACATCAGACATCTCCCGCTACAAAAACGTAAAGACCTTGAGAAATGGGGCAGTGGAACACAGAGTTTCCCCTACGATGGATACCTCCCAATCAAACTCACGTTTGACCCCTCAGTGGCTGGAGAGGCGGAGACCTTTGACACCCTGGCCATAGTTTGTCCTTGACCGCCAGGGGCCAGCAAGAGTTCCCTCATTATAGGGACCAACACTGACCTGGTCAGGAGGGTGCTGACACCTGTAGCCCAAGAACAAGAGACCACAACAACAAGAGTCCATCCTATGCTACAGTGAGTCTCCCAGTGGCTGGTGTTGGAGCGAAATGCCCCGGCCAAAGGAAGCTGGATAAGAAAGAGACGGTATTACAGCCAGGAGAGGTGACTTGTTTGAGAGCCTCCGTCAAGCTTACCTGGGAGCAACCAGGCCCCTTTGTCGTTCTTGAACCAGACCCACAGGAGAATCGAAGGGGACTCAAAGTAATTCCTGAAGTGGTCCCGTTGAAGGCCCTTAACAAAAGTCACGGGAAGATCTCAGTGAGCATTAGAAATACTGCTACCACACCAGTCAGGGTACCGGCTAGAATGCTGTTAGGCCAGGTGAACCCAGCCACCCCAGTTGCCCTATCTGACTTGGAGAAGGAAGAAAAGGGTGAAGTCACCGTGGAGAAGCTCTGCTCTGAAGACACGACCCTCCCACCAGTATGGAAAGAGAGGGCCAAGGCCCAACTTGCTCGATGGCAGAAGATCTTCTCTAAGAATGAATTTGATGTGGGATGTGCGAAAAGTGCCACCCACAAGATTCGCCTACAGGAAGATAAGCCGTTTAGGGAAAGAGTCCGACGGGTTCCCTTGGCTGACCTAGAAGATCTGCGTGAGCAATTAGCAGAACTTAAGTGGACGGGCATTATCCGAGAGTCTCAAAGCCCTTACGCCTCTCCAATAGTGGTAGTCCGGAAGAAAAATGGGTCATTGAGGCTGTGTATCGACTATCGAACACTGAACAGAAGGAATATACCTGATCAGTACACCACCCCCTGAATAGAAGATGCTTTACAGAGTCTGTCAGGGGCTAAGTGGTTCAGTGTGATGGACTTGAAGAGTGGATACTATCAAATTCCCAGAAGATCAGGAGAAAACAGCTTTCATCACCCCAGTGGGTTTCTTTGAATTCAACCGCATGCCCCAGGACTTGTCGGGAGCCCCAGCCACTTTTCAAAGACAGATGGAGAAAACAGTGGGGGACATGAACCTGATTGAGGTGCTGGTGTACCTGGACGACATTATTTTGTTCGGTAGAACTCTTGAAGAACGCAAAGAGTGGTTGGAAAAGGTCTTGAAGAGGCTCCATGAAGAAGGCCTGAAGCTTTCTTTAGAGAAGTGCCAATTCTACCAGTCCTCAGTCCATTACCTGGGCCATATTGTGTCTGCTGAAGGGGTAGCTACAGACCCCGAGAAGCTGGATGCCGTCACCTCTTGGCCAAGGCCCACCAACGTGACTGAGCTTTGGTCATTCCTGGGGTTCTGCTCCTACTATAGAAGATTTGTGGAGGGAATTGCCAAGATTGCCCGGCCCCTTAATGAACTACTGAAGAATGAAGGGGAAGATGATGCCCCAGAACCGGTCAAACCAGTGAAACCCACCGCAAGGCCCAGAAAACCTAAAGAGTCTATCCAGGACCAGTGGACCACCCAGTGTGAAGAGGCCTTCATCCAGTTGAAAGAAAGTCTAACCACTGCCCCCGTGCTGGCCTACGCGGATACCACTAAACCTTATGAGTTGCATGTTGATGCCAGTCGAGATGGGCTAGGCGGGGTACTATACCAAGAGCACGGTGGTCACTTGGGGCCTGTTGCCTATGTGAGTAGAAGTCTGGCCCCCGCTGAGAAGAATTACCCCCCACACAAGCTCGAATTCCTGGCCTTAAAGTGGGCTGTAGTGGACAAGTTGAAAGACTATTTATACGGGGCTGAATTTTTGGTCAAGACGGATAACAATCCTCTCACCTACCTCCTGACCACCGCTAAACTGGATGCAACAGGACACAGATGGTTGGCTGCCCTTTCGGGTTTCACATTCAGTTTAAAGTACCGACCTGGAGTCGGAAATAGGGATGCAGATGCCCTATCCAGAAGGTCCCATGGCCCCAGTGACCCTACTGAAGAGTGGACTCAGTTGACCCCGGAAGAAGTAAGAGCCTTATACCAGGGAGCAGAACTTCAGGCCAGAGGAGGATTAAGGGCCAAAGAGATTGGAGTTACGGCTGTTGGAGTACCCGGATATTATTGTAATGTGACCCAAGTCGGAGAAGAGGGTCTACCTAAACTGTCCAAGAAGGATTTTAGAAGGGATCAATTTGAAGACCCCCTGGGAAATCTGGTATTGAAGGCCTTGGAGAACCAGTGGCCTGAGATGCTTCTAACAGACTCTACTAAAGAAGCCCGACTGTTACACAGATAGTGGGACCGGCTGCAGATACATCAAGGGGTGGTCTACCGAAGGGGCCCCTCTGATGATCTGGAAGAAAAGTGGCAACTATTCCTGCCCGCTAAACACAGGAAGGCGGTCCTAAATGCTCTCCATGACGAGCATGGTCATCTGGGGTCTGAAAGAACTTTCCACCTCGTGAGAGACAGATTCTATTGGCCCTGTATGCGGGCCGAAGTTGAAGGGTACTGTCATTTTTGTGCCCGATGCATCCAGAGGAAGACCCTGCCCCATCAAGCCGCCCCAATGGGCCATCTACAAAGTCAGGGACGCAACTGGTGTGCATTGATTTCCTCTGCCTAGAGTCTGATCTGAGTGGACAAGGGAATATTTTAGTGGTAACAGACCATTTCACCAGATATGCTCAAGCATTTCCAACAAAGGACCAGAAGGTCTCGACAGTAGCAAAAGTACTTGTGGAGAAGTTCTTTGTGCACTATGGTCTGCCCCAACGCCTTCATTCATATCAAGGAAGAGAATTTGAAAGCAGATTGATAAGAAAGTTGTTAGACTTGTTAGGTATTAAAAAAACTAGAACAACCCCATACCACCCACAAGGGGATGCTCAGCCTGAACGGTTTAACCGGTCTCTTTTAGACATGCTGGGGACTCTGAGCTCAGAAAAGAAACAACACTGGAGCAAGCATGTAGCTGCCATTGTACATGCCTATAACAGTACCAACAGTGATGCTACTGGATACTCCCCGTACCGTTTGATGTTTGGGCGAGAGGCTCGGCTACCAGTGGACCTGGTCTTTGGCACATCACTGGCCAGGCCTTCCAGTATATTAGATCAGGCCAGAAGGGAGTGTAGGCCCATTAAAGACTTGGCATAGGAAACATCTGTTGCCCCTTTCCGAAGCAGTTCACCTACCTCCCACTTCAGACTTACAAGAGCTCCCTTCAACCTCTCAAGGATCCAGACCAGTTACCAGATCTCAATCAACACTTCCAGACGTGGAAGATGAAGACTTGGAGGAGAGAGATTCTGAGGATGAAGAGATGGAACTCGATTGGTTGTGGTCATCTCAAGTGCCAGAACCCATGACCACTTCCCTGTCCCCAGTTGAAGTAACTGACAGTGGAACTCTTAACCCAGAGGCTCCTGAGTTTGTACCGCACAGCATGCTCACGAGGAATGGGAGGATGCTCTGGATTCCTTGCCAATAGAAGACCCTAAAGAGACTTCATCGCTTCCTGAAGGTAAACCGGACGCTTCTAAAGTGGTAGAGCCCAGCAAGCCTCAACAAGAAGGGAGAGCAAGAAAGGGAGCAACCGCTCAGGTGTAGCTGATAAATGCTTCACAGGGTCCTAGAGCCGTGGGTGCAGGCAGTGCATATCACAATGCAGAAAACAGGAAAAAATGCTTGGACAGCCGCACTCCAAAAATGGTTGTTTATTAAAACAAAAATGTGAAAAACATATCACAGCATGGAAAGCAGCAAACAGGAGCTGACGCGTTTCGCACTGTGACTCAGTGCTTAATCATAATCTTACCAGTCTCACTGCTGCTTCCTGTATCCGGAGCGCACTTGGAACGCACAGACGTCACTTCCTTTTTAGCCGCAGGGTCACGCCCTGACGTTTCGTCTTTCCGACTTCCTCTGAGGGCGCCCGTCTGTGCGTTCCAAGTGCGCTCCAGATACAGGAAGCAGCAGTGAGACTGGTAAACACGAGTTGTACCAGCTGATACACTGCGCTTGGTGGGGGCCTGTGGAACAGCACGTTTTTTTATTATTATTATGCTGCTACTTCACTGCTAGATTTACCATATGGAAAAAATGTTTGGAATGATTTTACTATTGACTCATTAAAATAAATCTTTACGGGATTACACTATTGGTGGCTTCTCTTTTTCACCTATAATATCTGGTGGTGGATATCGGGTAATCTCCGGAGATGTCTGAGTGAGAAAGCAGGACCAGGATCTGGATGATCGGATGATCAGTGGATGGGATCTGTGAGGTGCCTTTAAAATCCACTTTTGTGGTGAGTACCCACCCGAAAGGGGAAACAACAAATGATTAGAGGTGGATTTTATTATTTATTCTAGAAGACATCTGAAGATCTATGTCATTCATAACAGTTTCATCACAATGTTTTATGTACTCTTATGAACTGAAAATAAGAAAGAGTGGTCATGGGAGTGTGCTGACCATTTGAGCGCTGCTATAGAAAACCTTCATTACCCTACCCAGGGACTCGTTTTTTTATAAATTTTAATAACAAAATATACCATTTTATTGTTGTGTAGCATTATTGTGTTTCCCAGTCACCAGTGGGTTCCACAATCTCTGTGTAGACCAGTTGTGCCAAGGGGGGGCTCGAGCCAAGTTCTAAGGGTTGATAGCCAGAGTACAGACCCAAACAAAACCAGCAGCTCTCTTAGTGCTACACGAGGAATTCTCATATCACTTGATTACCACCAAAAGGGATTGGGATGGTCCGATGCACTACAGTCTAGACAGATTTTTCATGTTGTGCCATGTTGGGGAGTAGTGATGAGCCGAACACCCCCGGGTTCGGTTCGCACCAGAACCCGCGAACGGACCGAAAGTTCGAACGAACATTAGAACCCTATTAAATACAATGGATGCGAACGTTCGAATTCTAAAGTGCTAATTATAAAAACTATTATGCATGTTATTGTCCTAAAAAGGGTTTGGGAACCCGGGTTCTGCACCAGGGGACATGTATCAATGCAAAAATAAGTTTTAAAAACGGTCGTTTTCCGGGAGCAGTCATTTTAATGATGCATAAAGTGAAAAAAAAAAAGTCAAATATTCCTTTAAATATCGTACCTGGGGGGTGTCTAAAGTATGCCTGTGAAGTGCCACGTGTTTCCCGTGTTTAGAACTGTCCCTGCACAAAATGACACTTCTAAAGGAAAAAAAAGCCATTTAAAACTGCTTGCGGCTTTAATGTAATGTCTGGTCCCGGTAATATGGATGAAAATCTTTAAGAAAAATGGCATAGCTACCCCATGACCCCCCCCCTACCCCAGCCCATTACCAGCCCCTTTGGGTCTTGTATGGATATTAAGGGGAACCCCGCACATAAAATAAAAAAGGCCCTATATACTCTGAACAGCCGTATACAGGCGGTGCATACAAGACAGGGACTGTAGGTTTGTTCTTATGTAGAATCTGTTTGTAATTTTGAACAGGTACATTGTTGAAGTGTAGCTCCAGACCAAAAATCTATTTTTAAACTTTTTGGAAAACATAGGTAAGGGTTATCACCCCTGTAACATTTGTTTTGCTGTCTGTGCCCCTGTTCAGAACATTTCACCTCACTTTCCGTCCTAATGACAACTGTTTTTGAAATGTGGTGTTTTTCTTGAAACAAGGATTGCTGATAAAGCATCAGTACAGAGGAGACACCTTTCTCCCATATTTATTCTTACAGGAGAGAATTTTCCTTCCTAGTGGTAGATTTCCTCTCACTTCCTGTTGTCTTCTTGCGTTTGCAAGTAGGAGTCGTTTGTAAGTTGGATGTTTGAAAGTAGGGACCTGCCGTATATACTCTGCAGAAATAGGCCCCTTAGTTGTTGGTGTTGGCACAACACTGTAAGCACTCACAGTTACTCTTGGTTGGTGCTGGAACGCCCTGCTGTCAACTATTATATCAGGAATTTTAATTACATATAATTGTTGAACAGTGGTAGTAAAAATTGGGCCTTTGATGGTGGTGCTGGTGCCACAACACTGTAAGCCCTGACAGTTACTCTTGGTGGGTGCAGCAATGGGCCCTGCTGTGAATTATTAGATCAAGAATTGTAATTACATGCCCCTGTTGAACAGGGGCTGAAAAATTGGGCCTTAGGCACTGGTGGCACAACACTGCAACCCTTCACAGATACTGTACTTGGAGCACAGCAATGAGCCCTGTTGCAAAGTATTGCTTCAAAAATTGTAATGACACGCCCCTGTTAAACAGGGGCTGAAAAATTGGGCCTTAGGCACTGGTGGCACAACACTGCAACTCCTCACAGATACTGTACTTGGAGCACAGCAATGAGCCCTGTTGCAAAGTATTGCTTCAAAAATTGTAATTACACGCCCCTGTTAAACAGGGGCTGAAAAATTGGGCGTTATGCACTGGTGGCGGCACCCATAAACAAAAATGATCTTCCAAGCTATCATCATCAATCGTATCATTGAGGACTCGGAGGAGGAGGATAGCCAGTCAACATAACAGCACAGGCACTCAGCATCAGCATCAGTCTTGAAGGGATGTGACATTTTAAAATCAATTAGTCTGTTATATCAGCATCAGGTGTGTGGTAGCTGGTGGTGATCCAAGACTGGTTCATCTTGATGAAAGTCAGTCGATCAACCGAGTCGGTGGACAGGCGCACCCTGTGATCCGTGACAAATCCTCCAGCAGCACTGAATGTGCGTTCCGAAAGAACGCTGGATGCAGGACAGGCCAGTAGCTCAATTGCATACTGTGCAAGCTCTGGCCAGTGATCCATCCTCAAGACCCAGTAAGCCAGAGGATTTTCGGTGGGGAAGGTGTCCAAGTCTGACCTTGCCCCTAGATATTCCTGCACCATGTTTATCAGACGCTGGCGATGGTTGCTGGAACCGATCATACTTTGGGGCTGCGGACTAAAGAATTGTCTGAACGCATCGGTCAGACGGCCACCTTCCCCACCGCTCCTTCTTTGACTGGCCGAAGCCTCAGCAACTCGTTGTCCAGGACCAGGAGTTTGCAACCTCCCAGTCTCTGGGAACGCGTTGCACAGACCTTTCTGCAAGGCCTCCCGGAGTTGTCTCATCCTCTGCTCCCTCTGCGACGGTAACATAAGGTCCGCAACCTTACCCTTGTACCGTGGATCAAGGAGAGTGGCCAGCCAGTAATGGTCCCTCTCCTTGATCCGAAGAATACGAGGATCCTTCCGCAGACTTTGCAGGATCAGGGAGGCCATGCAGCGTAGGTTTGCTGAGGCATTCGCTCCGGAGTCCTCTGGGTCACTAAGGACGACATGATCCGCAGCCACCTCCTCCCAGCCACGTACAAGTCCACTGGTTTCTTGGGACTGTAAATCATCCCTAAAAGACTGCTGCTGATGATGCTGAGTGCCAGCCTCCACCTCCATGCTGACACAATCCTCCTCCTCCTCCTCCTCCTCCTCCTCCTCCTCCTCTTCCTGTGCGATGGGTGGGACAGAAGGAACACTGTCTGGGTAAAGGGGGCCTTGAGAGGCAAGGAAGTCCTCCTCTTCCTGCCTCTGTTCTGCCTCAAGTGCCCTGTCCATTATTCCACGCAGCGTGTGCTCCAACAGGTGGACAAGAGGTACAGTGTCACTGATGCATGCACTGTCACTGCTCACCATCCTCGTGGCCTCCTCAAATGGTGCCAGGACAGTGCATGCATCCCTGATCATGCCCCACTGGCGTGGAGAAAAAAAACCAAGCTCCCCTGACCCTGTCCTGGTGCCGTAGTCGCACAGGTACTCATTGATGGCCCTCTGCTGCGTGTGCAGCCGCTGCAGCATGGCCAACGTTGAGTTCCACCTGGTGGGCATGTCACATATAAGGCGGTTCTTGGGCAGGTTCAACTCCTTTTGCAGCTCAGCCAGGCGAGCACTGGCATTATAAGATCTGCGGAAATGCACACAGACTTTCCTGGCCTGCCTCAGGACATCCTGTAAGCCCGGGTACCTGCCCAAGAAGCGCTGCACCACCAGGTTAAGGACGTGAGCCACACAGGGCACATGGGTCAGTTGTCCCTGTCGGAGGGCGGAGAGGAGGTTGGTGCCATTGTCGCAAACCACCATTCCTGGCTTAAGCTGGCGTGGCGTCAACCACCTCTCGGCCTGGCCCTGCAGAGCAGACAGGACCTCTGCCCCAGTGTGGCTTCTGTCCCCCAAACACACCAGCGCAAGCACGGCATGGCATCTTTTTGCCTGCGTACTTGCGTAGCCCCGTGAACGGCTACGGAGCACCGCTGGTTCATAGGACAAACCACAGGAAGAGGCCATGGAGGAAGAAGAAGAGGAGGGGGTGGAGGAGAGAGGTGTGTCACAACCAGTAGTAGCATTTTGGAGGCGTGGCGGTGGGACAACCTCCAACACTACTGCACCTTGTCCTGAATCCTTCCCAGCTGCCAAAAGAGTGACCCAATGGGCCGTGAAAGAAAGGTAACGTCCCTGTCCATGCCTGCTGGACCATGAGTCAGCGGTAATATGCACCTTACCGCTGACCGCCCTGTCCAGCGAGGCCAAGACATTGCCTTCCACATGCCGGTAGAGAGCCGGAATAGCCTTCCGTGAGAAAAAGTGGCGTTTGGGAACCTGCCACTGAGGAACCGCACATTGCACAAACTCACGGAAGGGGGCCGAGTCTACCAACTGAAAAGGCAGCAGTTGAAGCGCTAGCAATTTAGCCAAGCTAGCATTCAACCGCTGGGCATGTGGATGGCTGGGAGTGAACTTCTTTCGACGGTCCAGCAGCTGGGGCAGGGAAATTTGCCTGCTAGAATCGGACGTCGGTGTACTGCTAGCAGAGTGGGCGCAAGTACTTGGCTGTGACACACCTAATTCTACACCTTCATTCCTCTCAGTGCATGTTTCAGAGAGGACTGAAGTTATAGTGGGGTTGGAGATCCCAGCTGATGCGGTGCAAGGAGAGGTCCGCTTGGTTCTTTGGTGTGGGTCTTTGAGGTAGGCTTGCCAACGAGCTGCATGGCAGGTCAACATATGTCTGGTCAGGCATGTGGTACCCAAGCGGCTGATGTTTTGGCCACGCGATATACGCTTGAGACATATGTTGCAAACAGCAGCTGTGCGATCTGATGCACTAGCCTCAAAAAAGGCCCACACCAAAGAACTTTTTGAATGACGGGCAGAGGCAGCGCCCTGCATAGGCGGAGCTCTGCGGTGTGATTCCGTCGGTGTACTGCCCTTACGCTGGCCACCAAAGGGCATCCTGCCTCGTTGGAGATGTGCCTCCTCCTCATCCTCCTCCTCCTCCTCTCTCCTATTAGGCACCCACGTGGAGTCATTGACCTCATCATCCCCTCCCTCCTCATCACTGGAGCCAATCTGGCAGTATGCTGCAGCTGCTGGAACATGACTGCCAGATTGGTGTCCTTCTTGAGCATCCCCTCTGTCTGCTCTCACGCTACTGCCTTCCTCTAGCTGGGTTTCATCATCAGACCCTTCGAAACGCTGGGCATCCTCCTGGAGCATGTACCCAACACTGTGCTGAAACAGTTCGGGGGACTCCTCAGGAGGAGGACATGGTGGGTCTAGGGAAGGAGTGACTGATGATTTGTCTGACATTGATACCAGGGAAGACGACGCTTTGGCAGCTGCTTTTCCAGTACCCTGAGCCTGGGTGAGAGAGGATGAGGAGGAGGAGGAGGGCTTGGTCATCCACTCTACCAAGTCTTC
This sequence comes from Rana muscosa, assembly GCA_029206835.1. Taxonomy (NCBI): domain Eukaryota; kingdom Metazoa; phylum Chordata; class Amphibia; order Anura; family Ranidae; genus Rana; species Rana muscosa. Next base: position 832,813,697 of record CM055122.1, read on the forward strand.
GGCATGATGTGGCTCAACATGTCCAGCTGCCGAAAAGAAGGACAAGCGTGTCCCATGGCCATGTGCTGATGACAATGCACCGCGTCCACGACCAGCACTGTTGCCCCCAGACACAGAGCCTGCTTGCCCTCTTTTATTGCCTCCTGACTGTCTGCCTCTCCTTGTTTGCCTTCCAGACATTCTAATAGATGGCCTGCAGGGAGATGGGAAAAAAGCAATAAGGGCTACCTTCAGGTGTCCTTCTCTGTCCCTTGAAACAAGGACTTTCACAGTGAAAGAAACTGACACTGTCCCTACCTAGAGTTTTCTGTCCCTAGAATAAATGTTTTTTTTAATCACAATATAGCACAAGGACAATTCACTCAATGTCTCTCCAGGTCCCTGGAAACAAGGACTTGCAGAGTGAAAGAAACTGACACTGTCCCTACCTAGAGTTTTCTGTCCCTAGAATAAATGTTTTTTTTAAGCACAATATAGCACAAGGACAATTAACTCACTGTCCTTACAGGTCCCTGGAAACAAGGACTTGCAGAGTGAAAGAAAAAAAAAACTCTCCCTACCTACAGTTTTCTGTCCCTAGAAAAAATGTTTTTTTTAATCACAATATAGCACAAGGAAAATTAACTCACTGTCCTTACAGGTCCCTGGAAACAAGGACTTGCAGAGTGAAAGAAACTGACACTGTCCCTACCTAGAGTTTTCTGTCCCTAGAATAAATGTTTTTTTTAATCACAATATAGCACAAGGACAATTAACTCACTGTCCTTACAGGTCCCTGGAAACAAGGACTTGCAGAGTGAAAGAAACTGACACTGTCCCTACCTAGAGTTTTCTGTCCCTAGAATAAATGTTTTTTTTAAGCACAATATAGCACAAGGACAATTAACTCACTGTCCTTACAGGTCCCTGGAAACAAGGACTTGCAGAGTGAAAGAAAAAAAACACTCTCCCTACCTAGAGTTTTCTGTCCCTAGAAAAAATGTTTTTTTTAATCACAATATAGCACAAGGAAAATTAACTCACTGTCCTTACAGGTCCCTGGAAACAAGGACTTGCAGAGTGAAAGAAAAAAAACACTCTCCCTACCTAGAGTTTTCTGTCCCTAGAAAAAATGTTTTTTTTAATCACAATATAGCACAAGGAAAATTAACTCACTGTCCTTACAGGTCCCTGGAAACAAGGACTTGCAGAGTGAAAGAAAAAAAACACTCTCCCTACCTACAGTTTTCTGTCCCTAGAAAAAATGTTTTTTTTAATCACAATATAGCACAAGGAAAATTAACTCACTGTCCTTACAGGTCCCTGGAAACAAGGACTTGCAGAGTGAAAGAAACTGACACTGTCCCTACCTAGAGTTTTCTGTCCCTAGAATAAATGTTTTTTTTAAGCACAATATAGCACAAGGACAATTAACTCACTGTCCTTACAGGTCCCTGGAAACAAGGACTCGCAGAGTGAAAAAAAAAAAACACTCTCCCTACCTAGAGTTTTCTGTCCCTAGAAAAAATGTTTTTTTTAAGCACAATATAGCACAAGGACAATTAACTCACTGTCCTTACAGGTCCCTGGAAACAAGGACTTGCAGAGTGAAAGAAAAAAAACACTCTCCCTACCTAGAGTTTTCTGTCCCTAGAAAAAATGTTTTTTTTAATCACAATATAGCACAAGGAAAATTAACTCACTGTCCTTACAGGTCCCTGGAAACAAGGACTTGCAGAGTGAAAGAAAAAAAACACTCTCCCTACCTAGAGTTTTCTGTCCCTAGAAAAAATGTTTTTTTTAATCACAATATAGCACAAGGAAAATTAACTCACTGTCCTTACAGGTCCCTGGAAACAAGGACTTGCAGAGTGAAAGAAAAAAAACACTCTCCCTACCTACAGTTTTCTGTCCCTAGAAAAAATGTTTTTTTTAATCACAATATAGCACAAGGAAAATTAACTCACTGTCCTTACAGGTCCCTGGAAACAAGGACTTGCAGAGTGAAAGAAACTGACACTGTCCCTACCTAGAGTTTTCTGTCCCTAGAATAAATGTTTTTTTTAAGCACAATATAGCACAAGGACAATTAACTCACTGTCCTTACAGGTCCCTGGAAACAAGGACTTGCAGAGTGAAAAAAAAAAAACACTCTCCCTACCTAGAGTTTTCTGTCCCTAGAAAAAATGTTTTTTTTAAGCACAATATAGCACAAGGACAATTAACTCACTGTCCTTACAGGTCCCTGGAAACAAGGACTTGCAGAGTGAAAGAAAAAAAACACTCTCCCTACCTAGAGTTTTCTGTCCCTAGAAAAAATGTTTTTTTTAATCACAATATAGCACAAGGAAAATTAACTCACTGTCCTTACAGGTCCCTGGAAACAAGGACTTGCAGAGTGAAAGAAACTGACACTGTCCCTACCTAGAGTTTTCTGTCCCTAGAATAAATGTTTTTTTTAATCACAATATAGCACAAGGAAAATTAACTCACTGTCCTTACAGGTCCCTGGAAACAAGGACTTGCAGAGTGAAAGAAACTGACACTGTCCCTACCTAGAGTTTTCTGTCCCTAGAATAAATGTTTTTTTTAATCACAATATAGCACAAGGAAAATTAACTCACTGTCCTTACAGGTCCCTGGAAACAAGGACTTGCAGAGTGAAAGAAACTGACACTGTCCCTACCTAGAGTTTTCTGTCCCTAGAATAAATGTTTTTTTTAATCACAATATAGCACAAGGACAATTAACTCACTGTCCTTACAGGTCCCTGGAAACAAGGACTTGCAGAGTGAAAGAAAAAAAACACTCTCCCTACCTAGAGTTTTCTGTCCCTAGAAAAAATGTTTTTTTTAATCACAATATAGCACAAGGAAAATTAACTCACTGTCCTTACAGGTCCCTGGAAACAAGGACTTGCAGAGTGAAAGAAAAAAAACACTCTCCCTACCTAGAGTTTTCTGTCCCTAGAAAAAATGTTTTTTTTAATCACAATATAGCACAAGGAAAATTAACTCACTGTCCTTACAGGTCCCTGGAAACAAGGACTTGCAGAGTGAAAGAAAAAAAACACTCTCCCTACCTACAGTTTTCTGTCCCTAGAAAAAATGTTTTTTTTAATCACAATATAGCACAAGGAAAATTAACTCACTGTCCTTACAGGTCCCTGGAAACAAGGACTTGCAGAGTGAAAGAAACTGACACTGTCCCTACCTAGAGTTTTCTGTCCCTAGAATAAATGTTTTTTTTAAGCACAATATAGCACAAGAACAATTAACTCACTGTCCTTACAGGTCCCTGGAAACAAGGACTTGCAGAGTGAAAAAAAAAAACACTCTCCCTACCTAGAGTTTTCTGTCCCTAGAAAAAATGTTTTTTTTAAGCACAATATAGCACAAGGACAATTAACTCACTGTCCTTACAGGTCCCTGGAAACAAGGACTTGCAGAGTGAAAGAAAAAAAACACTCTCCCTACCTAGAGTTTTCTGTCCCTAGAAAAAATGTTTTTTTTAATCACAATATAGCACAAGGAAAATTAACTCACTGTCCTTACAGGTCCCTGGAAACAAGGACTTGCAGAGTGAAAGAAAAAAAACACTCTCCCTACCTAGAGTTTTCTGTCCCTAGAAAAAATGTTTTTTTTAATCACAATATAGCACAAGGAAAATTAACTCACTGTCCTTACAGGTCCCTGGAAACAAGGACTTGCAGAGTGAAAGAAAAAAAACACTCTCCCTACCTACAGTTTTCTGTCCCTAGAAAAAATGTTTTTTTTAATCACAATATAGCACAAGGAAAATTAACTCACTGTCCTTACAGGTCCCTGGAAACAAGGACTTGCAGAGTGAAAGAAACTGACACTGTCCCTACCTAGAGTTTTCTGTCCCTAGAATAAATGTTTTTTTTAATCACAATATAGCACAAGGAAAATTAACTCACTGTCCTTACAGGTCCCTGGAAACAAGGACTTGCAGAGTGAAAGAAACTGACACTGTCCCTACCTAGAGTTTTCTGTCCCTAGAATAAATGTTTTTTTTAATCACAATATAGCACAAGGAAAATTAACTCACTGTCCTTACAGGTCCCTGGAAACAAGGACTTGCAGAGTGAAAGAAACTGACACTGTCCCTACCTAGAGTTTTCTGACCCTAGAATAAATGTTTTTTTTAATCACAATATAGCACAAGGAAAATTAACTCACTGTCCTTACAGGTCCCTGGAAACAAGGACTTGCAGAGTGAAAGAAACTGACACTGTCCCTACCTAGAGTTTTCTGTCCCTAGAAAAAATGTTTTTTTTAATCACAATATAGCACAAGGAAAATTAACTCACTGTCCTTACAGGTCCCTGGAAACAAGGACTTGCAGAGTGAAAGAAAAAAAACACTCTCCCTACCTACAGTTTTCTGTCCCTAGAAAAAATGTTTTTTTTAATCACAATATAGCACAAGGAAAATTAACTCACTGTCCTTACAGGTCCCTGGAAACAAGGACTTGCAGAGTGAAAGAAACTGACACTGTCCCTACCTAGAGTTTTCTGTCCCTAGAATAAATGTTTTTTTTAAGCACAATATAGCACAAGAACAATTAACTCACTGTCCTTACAGGTCCCTGGAAACAAGGACTTGCAGAGTGAAAAAAAAAAAACACTCTCCCTACCTAGAGTTTTCTGTCCCTAGAAAAAATGTTTTTTTTAAGCACAATATAGCACAAGGACAATTAACTCACTGTCCTTACAGGTCCCTGGAAACAAGGACTTGCAGAGTGAAAGAAAAAAAACACTCTCCCTACCTAGAGTTTTCTGTCCCTAGAAAAAATGTTTTTTTTAATCACAATATAGCACAAGGAAAATTAACTCACTGTCCTTACAGGTCCCTGGAAACAAGGACTTGCAGAGTGAAAGAAAAAAAACACTCTCCCTACCTAGAGTTTTCTGTCCCTAGAAAAAATGTTTTTTTTAATCACAATATAGCACAAGGAAAATTAACTCACTGTCCTTACAGGTCCCTGGAAACAAGGACTTGCAGAGTGAAAGAAAAAAAACACTCTCCCTACCTACAGTTTTCTGTCCCTAGAAAAAATGTTTTTTTTAATAACAATATAGCACAAGGAAAATTAACTCACTGTCCTTACAGGTCCCTGGAAACAAGGACTTGCAGAGTGAAAGAAACTGACACTGTCCCTACCTAGAGTTTTCTGTCCCTAGAATAAATGTTTTTTTTAATCACAATATAGCACAAGGAAAATTAACTCACTGTCCTTACAGGTCCCTGGAAACAAGGACTTGCAGAGTGAAAGAAACTGACACTGTCCCTACCTAGAGTTTTCTGTCCCTAGAATAAATGTTTTTTTTAATCACAATATAGCACAAGGAAAATTAACTCACTGTCCTTACAGGTCCCTGGAAACAAGGACTTGCAGAGTGAAAGAAACTGACACTGTCCCTACCTAGAGTTTTCTGTCCCTAGAATAAATGTTTTTTTTAATCACAATATAGCACAAGGAAAATTAACTCACTGTCCTTACAGGTCCCTGGAAACAAGGACTTGCAGAGTGAAAGAAACTGACACTGTCCCTACCTAGAGTTTTCTGTCCCTAGAATAAATGTTTTTTTTAAGCACAATATAGCACAAGGACAATTAACTCACTGTCCTTACAGGTCCCTGGAAACAAGGACTTGCAGAGTGAAAAAAAAAAAACACTCTCCCTACCTAGAGTTTTCTGTCCCTAGAAAAAATGTTTTTTTTAAGCACAATATAGCACAAGGACAATTAACTCACTGTCCTTACAGGTCCCTGGAAACAAGGACTTGCAGAGTGAAAGAAAAAAAACACTCTCCCTACCTAGAGTTTTCTGTCCCTAGAAAAAATGTTTTTTTTAATCACAATATAGCACAAGGAAAATTAACTCACTGTCCTTACAGGTCCCTGGAAACAAGGACTTGCAGAGTGAAAGAAAAAAAACACTCTCCCTACCTAGAGTTTTCTGTCCCTAGAAAAAATGTTTTTTTTAATCACAATATAGCACAAGGAAAATTAACTCACTGTCCTTACAGGTCCCTGGAAACAAGGACTTGCAGAGTGAAAGAAAAAAAACACTCTCCCTACCTACAGTTTTCTGTCCCTAGAAAAAATGTTTTTTTTAATCACAATATAGCACAAGGAAAATTAACTCACTGTCCTTACAGGTCCCTGGAAACAAGGACTTGCAGAGTGAAAGAAACTGACACTGTCCCTACCTAGAGTTTTCTGTCCCTAGAATAAATGTTTTTTTTAATCACAATATAGCACAAGGAAAATTAACTCACTGTCCTTACAGGTCCCTGGAAACAAGGACTTGCAGAGTGAAAGAAACTGACACTGTCCCTACCTAGAGTTTTCTGTCCCTAGAATAAATGTTTTTTTTAATCACAATATAGCACAAGGAAAATTAACTCACTGTCCTTACAGGTCCCTGGAAACAAGGACTTGCAGAGTGAAAGAAACTGACACTGTCCCTACCTAGAGTTTTCTGTCCCTAGAATAAATGTTTTTTTTAATCACAATATAGCACAAGGAAAATTAACTCACTGTCCTTACAGGTCCCTGGAAACAAGGACTTGCAGAGTGAAAGAAACTGACACTGTCCCTACCTAGAGTTTTCTGTCCCTAGAATAAATGTTTTTTTTAAGCACAATATAGCACAAGGACAATTAACTCACTGTCCTTACAGGTCCCTGGAAACAAGGACTTGCAGAGTGAAAGAAAAAAAACACTCTCCCTACCTACAGTTTTCTGTCCCTAGAAAAAATGTTTTTTTTAATCACAATATAGCACAAGGAAAATTAACTCACTGTCCTTACAGGTCCCTGGAAACAAGGACTTGCAGAGTGAAAGAAACTGACACTGTCCCTACCTAGAGTTTTCTGTCCCTAGAATAAATGTTTTTTTTAATCACAATATAGCACAAGGACAATTAACTCACTGTCCTTACAGGTCCCTGGAAACAAGGACTTGCAGAGTGAAAGAAACTGACACTGTCCCTACCTAGAGTTTTCTGTCCCTAGAATAAATGTTTTTTTTAAGCACAATATAGCACAAGGACAATTAACTCACTGTCCTTACAGGTCCCTGGAAACAAGGACTTGCAGAGTGAAAGAAACTGACACTGTCCCTACCTAGAGTTTTCTGTCCCTAGAATAAATGTTTTTTTTAAGCACACTATAGCAGAAGCACAAAACACACTGACACTCTCCCTACCTATCCTTCTCTTTCCCTAAACTAAAGGAATCCAGGTTAAGCAAGAAAGAAATAACAGTCACTGTCCCTGCCTATGCTACTCTATCCCTGCTCCGGAACACACTACACTAGGCCGCCGTGCTGGCGGCCTTTTATAGTGTGGGGCGTGTACTAAACACCCTCAGCAATAATTGGCCACAGGCATCCTGCCTGTGGCCAATCATTGCTCTCCTCGCTGCCGGCGCTGTGATTGGCCAAGCATGCGGGGTCACAGTGCATGCTTGGCCAATCACAGCGCCTGGATGACACTGCGATGGCGTAGTGCATTGTGGGCCGTTCGCGTCACTCGAATTTGGCGCGAACGGCCCAAATCGTTCGATCTTCGTCGAACGATCGAACAGCCAATGTTCGAGTCGAACGTATGTTCGACTCGAACACGAAGCTCATCCCTATTGGGGAGATTTTCCTTCACTTCCTTTCCTGGAGGTACAATAGAAATGACAGGAAATTTAATTAAAGTGAGGTGAATTCCAGTCTTAATCCTCGTACACACGGTACGATTGTTGGACAACCGAGCATCTAATTTTTGTCAGAAGGGCGTGTGCCAGGATCTTGTCTTGCATATTAACGTTACACAAATTGTCATGCCACAAACACGAACGTAGTGACGTACTACGAGGAATTTCAGCTCTTGAGTGCCACCCTTTGGGCTTCTTATGCTAATTTCATGTTTGGTGAGCATTGATTCCGAGCATGCTTGTTTGTACTTTCGACTTTTGTGTGACGAATTTGTGTACTGACTATCAGAAAATCTGACGTGGAGCTGTCTTTTGACAAAAATTTACTAGCCTGTCATCCAACATTTGTTGGCAGAAAAATTGGACAACAATTGTCGAAAGGAGCGTACTAACAGTAAGAATTTTGGACAACAGTCTGTCAACAGACAATCCCCTTCCAACAATCGAACCATGTGTACGAGGCTTGAGACAGTAGTCACTAGGGATGAGCTTCGTCATCGGCTGTTCGATCGTTCGACGAAGATCGAACGATTTGGGCCGTTCGCGCCAAATTCGAGTGACGCGAACGGCCCACAATGCACTACGCCATCAAAGTGTCATCCAGACGCTGTGATTGGCCAAGCATGCACTGTGACCCCGCATGCTTGGCCAATCACAGCGCCAGCAGCGAGGAGATCAATGATTGGCCACAGGCAGGATGCCTGTGGCCAATTATTGCTGAGGGGGTTTAGTACACGCCCCACACTATAAAAGGCCGCCAGCGCGGCGGCCTTGTGTAGTGTGTTCCGGAGCAGGGAAAGAGAAGCATAGGCAGGGACAGTGTCATTATTTTTCCTTTACTAATCCTGGATTCCTTGTGTTTAGGGACAAATAAGGATAGGTAGGGAGAGTGTCAGTGACAGTGTGCTATTCTGTGCTAATCCTTGTTTGTAGGGACAGAGAGGTACAGTGAGGGAAAGTGTCAGTGTGCTATTCTGTTCTAAACCAATCTTGCTGAACCATATTTTCAATCCTTGAGTTTAGGGACAGAGAGGTACAGTGAGGGAAAGTGTCAGTGTGCTATTCTGTTCTAAAACTATTTTGCTGAACCATATTTTCAATCCTTGAGTTGAGGGACAGAGAGGTACAGTGAGTGAAACTGACAGTGTGCTATTCTGTTCTAAACCAATTTTGCTGTTCCATATTTTCAATCCTTGAGTTTAGGGACAGAGAAGGACACTCGTAGAAATTATCAGTGTGCTATTCTGTGCTAAATCTTGTTTGTAGGGAGGGACAGAGTAGGACAGTGAGGGAAAGTGTCAGTGTGCTATTCTGTTCTAAAACTATTTTGCTGAACCATATTTTCAATCCTTGATTTGAGGGACAGAGAGGTACAGTGAGTGAAACTGACAGTGTGCTATTCTGTTCTAAACCAATTTTGCTGTTCCATATTTTCAATCCTCGAGTTTAGGGACAGAGAAGGACACTCATAGAAATTATCAGTGTGCTATTCTGTGCTAAATCTTGTTTGTAGGGAGGGACAGAGTAGGACAGTGAGGGAAAGTGTCAGTGTGCTATTCTGTTCTAAAACTATTTTGCTGAACCATATTTTCAATCCTTGAGTTGAGGGACAGAGAGGTACAGTGAGTGAAACTGACAGTGTGCTATTCTGTTCTAAACCAATTTTGCTGTTCCATATTTTCAATCCTTGAGTTTAGGGACAGAGAAGGACACTCGTAGAAATTATCAGTGTGCTATTCTGTGCTAAATCTTGTTTGTAGGGAGGGACAGAGTAGGACAGTGAGGGAAAGTGTCAGTGTGCTATTCTGTTCTAAAACTATTTTGCTGAACCATATTTTCAATCCTTGAGTTGAGGGACAGAGAGGTACAGTGAGTGAAACTGACAGTGTGCTATTCTGTTCTAAACCAATTTTGCTGTTCCATATTTTCAATCCTTGAGTTTAGGGACAGAGAAGGACACTCGTAGAAATTATCAGTGTGCTATTCTGTGCTAAATCTTGTTTGTAGGGAGGGACAGAGTAGGACAGTGAGGGAAAGTGTCAGTGTGCTATTCTGTTCTAAAACTATTTTGCTGAACCATATTTTCAATCCTTGAGTTGAGGGACAGAGAGGTACAGTGAGTGAAACTGACAGTGTGCTATTCTGTTCTAAACCAATTTTGCTGTTCCATATTTTCAATCCTTGAGTTTAGGGACAGAGAAGGACACTCGTAGAAATTATCAGTGTGCTATTCTGTGCTAAATCTTGTTTGTAGGGAGGGACAGAGTAGGACAGTGAGGGAAAGTGTCAGTGTGCTATTCTGTTCTAAAACTATTTTGCTGAACCATATTTTCAATCCTTGAGTTGAGGGACAGAGAGGTACAGTGAATGAAACTGACAGTGTGCTATTCTGTTCTAAACCAATTTTGCTGTTCCATATTTTCAATCCTTGAGTTTAGGGACAGAGAAGGACACTCGTAGAAATTATCAGTGTGCTATTCTGTGCTAAATCTTGTTTGTAGGGAGGGACAGAGTAGGACAGTGAGGGAAAGTGTCAGTGTGCTATTCTGTTCTAAAACTATTTTGCTGAACCATATTTTCAATCCTTGATTTGAGGGACAGAGAGGTACAGTGAGTGAAACTGACAGTGTGCTATTCTGTTCTAAACCAATTTTGCTGTTCCATATTTTCAATCCTTGAGTTTAGGGACAGAGAAGGACACTCGTAGAAATTATCAGTGTGCTATTCTGTGCTAAATCTTGTTTGTAGGGAGGGACAGAGTAGGACAGTGAGGGAAAGTGTCAGTGTGCTATTCTGTTCTAAAACTATTTTGCTGAACCATATTTTCAATCCTTGAGTTGAGGGACAAAGAGGTACAGTGAGTGAAACTGACAGTGTGCTATTCTGTTCTAAACCAATTTTGCTGTTCCATATTTTCAATCCTTGAGTTTAGGGACAGAGAAGGACACTCGTAGAAATTATCAGTGTGCTATTCTGTGCTAAATCTTGTTTGTAGGGAGGGACAGAGTAGGACAGTGAGGGAAAGTGTCAGTGTGCTATTCTGTTCTAAAACTATTTTGCTGAACCATATTTTCAATCCTTGAGTTGAGGGACAGAGAGGTACAGTGAGTGAAACTGACAGTGTGCTATTCTGTTCTAAACCAATTTTGCTGTTCCATATTTTCAATCCTTGAGTTTAGGGACAGAGAAGGACACTCGTAGAAATTATCAGTGTTCTATTCTGTGCTAAATCTTGTTTGTAGGGAGGGACAGAGTAGGACAGTGAGGGAAAGTGTCAGTGTGCTATTCTGTTCTAAAACTATTTTGCTGAACCATATTTTCAATCATTGAGTTGAGGGACAGAGAGGTACAGTGAGTGAAACTGGCAGTGTGCTATTCTGTTCTAAACCAATTTTGCTGTTCCATATTTTCAATCCTTGAGTTTAGGGACAGAGAAGGACACTCGTAGAAATTATCAGTGTGCTATTCTGTGCTAAATCTTGTTTGTAGGGAGGGACAGAGTAGGACAGTGAGGGAAAGTGTCAGTGTGCTATTCTGTTCTAAAACTATTTTGCTGAACCATATTTTCAATCCTTGAGTTGAGGGACAGAGAGGTACAGTGAGTGAAACTGACAGTGTGCTATTCTGTTCTAAACCAATTTTGCTGTTCCATATTTTCAATCCTTGAGTTTAGGGACAGAGAAGGACACTCGTAGAAATTATCAGTGTGCTATTCTGTGCTAAATCTTGTTTGTAGGGAGGGACAGAGTAGGACAGTGAGGGAAAGTGTCAGTGTGCTATTCTGTTCTAAAACTATTTTGCTGAACCATATTTTCAATCCTTGAGTTGAGGGACAGAGAGGTACAGTGAGTGAAACTGACAGTGTGCTATTCTGTTCTAAACCAATTTTGCTGTTCCATATTTTCAATCCTTGAGTTTAGGGACAGAGAAGGACACTCGTAGAAATTATCAGTGTGCTATTCTGTGCTAAATCTTGTTTGTAGGGAGGGACAGAGTAGGACAGTGAGGGAAAGTGTCAGTGTGCTATTCTGTTCTAAAACTATTTTGCTGAACCATATTTTCAATCCTTGAGTTGAGGGACAGAGAGGTACAGTGAATGAAACTGACAGTGTGCTATTCTGTTCTAAACCAATTTTGCTGTTCCATATTTTCAATCCTTGAGTTTAGGGACAGAGAAGGACACTCGTAGAAATTATCAGTGTGCTATTCTGTGCTAAATCTTGTTTGTAGGGAGGGACAGAGTAGGACAGTGAGGGAAAGTGTCAGTGTGCTATTCTGTTCTAAAACTATTTTGCTGAACCATATTTTCAATCCTTGATTTGAGGGACAGAGAGGTACAGTGAGTGAAACTGACAGTGTGCTATTCTGTTCTAAACCAATTTTGCTGTTCCATATTTTCAATCCTTGAGTTTAGGGACAGAGAAGGACACTCGTAGAAATTATCAGTGTGCTATTCTGTGCTAAATCTTGTTTGTAGGGAGGGACAGAGTAGGACAGTGAGGGAAAGTGTCAGTGTGCTATTCTGTTCTAAAACTATTTTGCTGAACCATATTTTCAATCCTTGAGTTGAGGGACAAAGAGGTACAGTGAGTGAAACTGACAGTGTGCTATTCTGTTCTAAACCAATTTTGCTGTTCCATATTTTCAATCCTTGAGTTTAGGGACAGAGAAGGACACTCGTAGAAATTATCAGTGTGCTATTCTGTGCTAAATCTTGTTTGTAGGGAGGGACAGAGTAGGACAGTGAGGGAAAGTGTCAGTGTGCTATTCTGTTCTAAAACTATTTTGCTGAACCATATTTTCAATCCTTGAGTTGAGGGACAGAGAGGTACAGTGAGTGAAACTGACAGTGTGCTATTCTGTTCTAAACCAATTTTGCTGTTCCATATTTTCAATCCTTGAGTTTAGGGACAGAGAAGGACACTCGTAGAAATTATCAGTGTTCTATTCTGTGCTAAATCTTGTTTGTAGGGAGGGACAGAGTAGGACAGTGAGGGAAAGTGTCAGTGTGCTATTCTGTTCTAAAACTATTTTGCTGAACCATATTTTCAATCATTGAGTTGAGGGACAGAGAGGTACAGTGAGTGAAACTGGCAGTGTGCTATTCTGTTCTAAACCAATTTTGCTGTTCCATATTTTCAATCCTTGAGTTTAGGGACAGAGAAGGACACTCGTAGAAATTATCAGTGTGCTATTCTGTGCTAAATCTTGTTTGTAGGGAGGGACAGAGTAGGACAGTGAGGGAAAGTGTCAGTGTGCTATTCTGTTCTAAAACTATTTTGCTGAACCATATTTTCAATCCTTGAGTTGAGGGACAGAGAGGTACAGTGAGTGAAACTGACAGTGTGCTATTCTGTTCTAAACCAATTTTGCTGTTCCATATTTTCAATCCTTGAGTTTAGGGACAGAGAAGGACACTCGTAGAAATTATCAGTGTGCTATTCTGTGCTAAATCTTGTTTGTAGGGAGGGACAGAGTAGGACAGTGAGGGAAAGTGTCAGTGTGCTATTCTGTTCTAAAACTATTTTGCTGAACCATATTTTCAATCCTTGTGTTTAGGGACAGAGAAGGATAGGCAGGGGACAGTGTCAGTGTCATTGTTGCTAAGCCTCCTGCACAGTATACACCTGAAGGTAGCCCTTATTGCTCTTTTTCCCATCTCTCTGCAGGCCATCCATTAAAATGTCTGGAAGGCAACCAAGGAGAGGCAGACAGTCAGGAGGCAAAAAAAGAGGGCAAGCAGGCTCTGTGTCTGGGGGCAACAGTGCTGGTCGTGGACGCGGTGCATTGTCATCAGCACATGGCCATGGGACACGCTTGTCCTAGTTTTCGGCAGCTGTACATGTTGAGCCACATCATGCCGAAGACTTGGTAGAGTGGATGACCAAGCCCACCTCATCCTCCTCATCCTCTCTCACCCAGGCTCAGGGTACTGGCAAAGCAGCTGCCAAAGCGTCCTCTTCTCTGGTATCATTATCTTCATTAGTCAATCCTTCCCTAGACCCACCATGTCCTCCTCCTGAGGAGTCCCCCGAACTGTTTGAGCACAGTGTTGGGTACATGCTCCAGGAGGATGCCCAGCGTTTGGAAGGATCTGATGATGATACCCAGCTAGAGGAAGGCAGCAGCGTGAGAGCAGAGAGAGGGGATGCTCAAGAAGGACACCAATCTGGCAGTCATGCTCCAGCAGCTGCAGCATACTGCCAGATTGGCTCCAGTGATGAGGAGGGAGGGGATGATGAGGTCACTGACTCCACGTGGGTGCCTAATAGGAGAGAGGAGGAGGAGGAGGATGAGGAGGAGGCACATCTCCAACGAGGCAGGATGCCCTTGAGTGGCCAGCGTATGGGCAGCACACCGACGGAATCACACCGCAGAGCTCCGCCTGTGCAGGGCGCTGCCTCTGCCCGTCATTCAAAAAGTTCTTTGGTGTGGGCCTTTTTTGAGGCGAGTGCATCAGATCGCACAGCTGCTGTTTGCAACATATGTCTCAAGCGTATATCGCGTGGCCAAAACATCAGCCGCTTGGGCACCACATGCTTGATCAGACATATGTTGACCTGCCATGCAGCTCGTTGGCAAGCCTACCTTAAAGACCCACACCAAAGAACAAAGCTGACCTCTTCTTGCACCGCATCAGCTGGGATCTCCAACCCCACTATACCTTCACTCCTCTCTGAAACCTGCTCTGAGAGGAATGAAGGTGTAGAATTAGGTGTGTCACAGGCAAGTACTTGCGGGCACTCTGCTAGCAGTACACCAACGTCCGATTCTAGCAGGCAAATTTCCCTGCCCCAGCTGCTGGACCGTCGAAAGAAGTTCACTCCCAGCCATCCACATGCCCAGTGGTTGAATGCTAGCTTGGCTAAATTGCTAGCGCTTCAACTGCTGCCTTTTCAGTTGGTAGACTCGGCCCCCTTCCGTGAGTTTGTGCAATGTGCGGTTCCTCAGTGGCAGGTTCCCAAACGCCACTTTTTCGCACGGAAGGCGATTCCGGCTCTCTACAGGCATGTGGAAGGCAATGTCTTGGCCTCGCTGGACAGGGCGGTCAGCGGTAAGGTGCATATTACCGCTGACTCATGGTCCAGCAGGCATGGACAGGGACGTTACCTTTCTTTCACGGCCCATTGGGTCACTCTTTTGGCAGCTGGGAAGGATGCAGGACAAGGTGCAGTAGTGTTGGAGGTTGTTCCACCGCCACGCCTCCAAAATGCTACTACTGGTTGTGACACACCTCTCTCCTCCACCCCCTCCTCTTCTTCTTCCTCCATGGCCTCTTCCTGTGGTTTGTCCTCGGAACCAGCGGTGCTCCGTAGGCGTTCAAGGGGCTACGCAAGTACGCAGGCAAAAAGCTGCCATGCCGTGCTTGCGCTGGTGTGTTTGGGGGACAGGAGCCACACTGGGGCAGAGGTCCTGTCTGCTCTGCAGGGGCAGGCCGAGAGGTGGTTGACGCCACGCCAGCTTAAGCCAGGAATGGTTGTTTGCGACAATGGCACCAACCTCCTCTCCGCCCTCCGACAGGGACAACTGACCCATGTGCCCTGTATGGCTCACGTCCTTAACCTGGTGGTGCAGCGGTTCTTGGGCAGGTACCCGGGCTTACAGGATGTCCTGAGGCAGGCCAGGAAAGTCTGTGTGCATTTCCGCAGATCTTATAATGCCAGTGCTCGCCTGGCTGAGCTTCAAAAGGAGTTGAACCTGCCCAAGAACCGCCTTATATGTGACATGCCCACCAGGTGGAACTCAACGTTGGCCATGCTGCAGCGGCTGCACACGCAGCAGAGGGCCATCAATGAGTACCTGTGCGACTACGGCACCAGGACAGGGTCAGGGGAGCTCAGGTTTTTTTCACCACGCCGGTGGGGCATGATCAGGGATGCATGCACTGTCCTGGCACCATTTGAGGAGGCCACGAGGATGGTGAGCAGTGACAGTGCATGCATCAGTGACACTGTACCTCTTGTCCACCTGTTGGAGCACACGCTGCGTGGAATAATGGACAGGGCACTTGAGGCAGAACAGAGGCAGGAAGAGGAGGACTTCCTTGCCTCTCAAGGCCCCCTTTACCCAGACAGTGTTCCTTCTGTCCCACCCATCGCACAGGAAGAGGAGGAGGAGGAGGAGGAGGAGGATTGTGTCAGCATGGAGGTGGAGGCTGGCACTCAGCATCATCATCAGCAGTCTTTTAGGGATGATTTACAGTCCCAAGAAACCAGTGGACTTGTACGTGGCTGGGAGGAGGTGGCTGCGGATCATGTCGTCCTTAGTGACCCAGAGGACTCCGGACTGAATGCCTCAGCTAACCTACGCTGCATGGCCTCCCTGATCCTGCAAAGTCTGCGGAAGGATCCTCGTATTCTTCAGATCAAGGAGAGGGACCATTACTGGCTGGCCACTCTCCTTGATCCACGGTACAAGGGTAAGGTTGCGGACCCAGAGGGAGCAGAGGATGAGACAACTACGGGAGGCCTTGCAGAAAGGTCTGTGCAACGCGTTCCCAGAGACTGGGAGGTTACAAACTCCTGGTCCTGGACAACGAGTTGCTGAGGCTTCGGGCAGTCAAAGAAGGAGCGGTGGGGAAGGTGGCCGACTGACCGATGCGTTCAGACAATTCTTTAGTCTGCAGCCCCAAAGTATGATCGGTTCCAGCAACCATCGCCAGCGTCTGATATACATGGTGCAGGAATACCTAGGGGCAAGGTCAGACTTGGACACCTTCCCCACCGAAAATCCTCTGGCTTACTGGGTCTTGAGGATGGATCACTGGCCAGAGCTTGCACAGTATGCAATTGAGCTACTGGCCTGTCCTGCATCCAGCGTTCTTTCAGAACGCACATTCAGTGCTGCTGGAGGATTTGTCACGGATCACAGGGTGCGCCTGTCCACCGACTCGGTTGATCGACTGACTTTCATCAAGATGAACCAGTCTTGGATCACCACCAGCTACCACACACCAGATGCTGATATAACAGACTAATTGATTTTAAAATGTCACATCCCTTCAAGACTGATGCTGATGCTGAGTGCCTATGCTGTTATGTTGACTGGCTATCCTCCTCCTCCTCCTCAATGATACGATTAACGATGATAGCTTGGAAGATCATTTTGGTTTATGGGTGACGCCACCAGTGGCTAAGGCCCAATTTTTCAGCCCCTGTTTAACAGGGGCGTGTAATTAAAATTTTTGATGCAATACTTTGCAACAGGCCTCATTGCTGTGCTCCAAGTACAGTATCTGTGAGGGGTTGCAGTGTTGTGCCACCAGTGCCTAAGGCCCAATTTTTCAGCCCCTGTTCAACAGGGGCATGCAATTATAATTATTGATCTAATAATTCACAGCAGGGCCCATTGCTGCGCCCACCAAGAGTAACTGTCAGGCCTTACAGTGTTGTGGCACCAGCACCACCATCACCACCACCACCACCACCAAAGGCCCAATTTTTAAGCCCCTGTTCAACAGGGGCATGCAATTATAATTATTGATCTAATAATTCACAGCAGGGCCCATTGCTGCGCCCACCAAGAGTAACTGTCAGGCCTTACAGTTTTGTGGCACCAGCACCACCATCACCACCACCACCACCAAAGGCCCAATTTTTCAGCCCCTGTTCCACAGGGGCATGCAATTATAATTATTGATCTAATAATTCACAGCAGGGAGCATTGCTGCGCCCACCAAGAGTAACTGTCAGGCCTTACAGTGTTGTGGCACCAGCACCACCATCACCACCACCACCACCACCAAAGGCCCAATTTTTCAGCCCCTGTTCAACAGGGGCATGCAATTATAGTTATTGATCTAATAATTCACAGCAGGGACCATTGCTGCACCCACCAAGAGTAACTGTCAGGCCTTACAGTGTTGTGGCACCAGCACCACCATCACCACCACCACCACCACCAAAGGCCCAATTTTTCAGCCCCTGTTCAACAGGGGCATGCAATTATAATTATTGATCTAATAATTCACAGCAGGGACCATTGCTGCGCCCACCAAGAGTAACTGTCAGGCCTTACAGTGTTGTGGCACCAGCACCACCATCACCACCACCACCACCACCAAAGGCCCAATTTTTCAGCCCCTGTTCAACAGGGGCATGCAATTATAATTATTGATCTAATAATTCACAGCAGGGACCATTGCTGCGCCCACCAAGAGTAACTGTCAGGCCTTACAGTGTTGTGGCACCAGCACCACCATCACCACCACCACCACCACCAAAGGCCCAATTTTTCAGCCCCTGTTCAACAGGGGCATGCAATTATAATTATTGATCTAATAATTCACAGCAGGGACCATTGCTGCGCCCACCAAGAGTAACTGTCAGGCCTTACAGTGTTGTGGCACCAGCACCACCATCACCACCACCACCACCACCAAAGGCCCAATTTTTCAGCCCCTGTTCAACAGGGGCATGCAATTATAATTATTGATCTAATAATTCACAGCAGGGACCATTGCTGCGCCCACCAAGAGTAACTGTCAGGCCTTACAGTGTTGTGGCACCAGCACCACCATCAAAGGCCCAATTTTTACTACCACTGATCAACAATTATATGTTATTACAATTCCTGATATTATACTTGACAGCAGGGCGTTCCAGCACCCACCAAGAATAACTGTGAGTGCTTTCAGTGTTGTGCCAACACCAACACCTACGGGGCCAATTTCTGCAGAGTATATACGGAAGGTCCCTACTTTCAAACATCCAACTTACAAACTACTACTACTTGCAAACGGAAGAAGACAACAGGAAGTGAGAGGAAATCTACCCCTTGGAAGGAAAATTCTCTCCTGTAAGAATTAATATGGGAGAAAGGTGTCTCCTCTCTACTGATGCTTTATCACCAATCCTTGTTTCAATAAAAACACCACATTTCAAAAACAGTTGTCATTGGGACGCAAAGTGAGGTGAAATGTTCTGAACAGGGGCACAGACAGCAAAAAAAATGTGACAGGGGTGATAACCGTTCCCTATGTTTTACAAAAAGCTAAAAAAAGGAATTTGCCATGGAGCTCCACTTAAACAATGCAGCTGTTCAAAATTACAAACAGATTCTACATAAGAACAAACCTACAGTCCCTGTCTTGTATGCACCGCCTGTATACGGCTGTTCAGAGTATATAGGTCCTTTTTTATTTTGTGTGCGGGGTTCCCCTTAATATCCATACAAGACCCAAAGGGGCTGGTAATGGGCTGGGGTAGGGGGGGGGGGGGGGGGTTGATGGGGTAGCTATGCCATTTTTCCTAAAGATTTTCATCCATATTACCGGGACCAGACATTGCATTAAAGCCGCAAGCAGTTTTAAATGGCTTTTTTCCCTTTAGAAATGTTATTTTGTGCAGGGACAGTTCTAAACACGGGAAACACGTGGCACTTCACAGGCATACTTTAGACACCCCCCAGGTACGATATTTAAAGGAATATTTGACTTTTTTTTTTTCACTTTATGCATCATTAAAATGACTGCTCCCGGAAAACGTCCGTTTTTAAAACTTCTTTTTGCATTGATACATGTCCCCTGGTGCAGAAGCCGGGTTCCCAAACTCTGTTTCGGACAATAACATGGATAATAGTCGTTATAATTAGCACTTTAGAATCCGAACGTTCACATCCATTGTATTTAATAGGGTTCTAATGTTCGTGCGAACTTTCGGTCCGTTCGCGGGTTCTGGTGCGAACCGAACCCGGGGGTGTTCGGCTCATCACTAGTAGTCACCAGAACATTTGATCACATTGCATGATTTCCCTTCACCTCTTCTTGTCCTAGTTATACCTCTGCAGTTGTTATATGACAACTTTCTGATGTGCAGACTACAAGCATCTTTGGCTGCTAGGCTGCTGGCAGCCTTTATGCTAGCAAACAAAGATTGTGTGCAGATTGGCTACTTGTCTCCTAGCAACAGATGACAGTCATTCCTTGTTATGGTCCCCTCTGCTTTGTTTTTTGGGTTCCCCCTTAAAACTACCAGACCTTCATCAAGCATGTTTGGTATTGATTCTTAGGGGAAGCCCTATGCCGCTTTGTTTATGAACAGAACAAAGTTACTGGGAAATGTCATGTAATGGCAACTTAAATGGTATTTATGTTCTTTGTAAATATCACTTTTCTTTAGTACATCCTACAGGAATGTCACTTCATCTACAGGATTAAAGTACTGTTTCCCCCGAAAATAAGCCGGATCTTATATTATTTTGGCAACAAAAGACCCAGTAGGGCTTATTTTCAGGGTAGGGCTTGTCATGTGCTGTCTTCTCTCCCCATCTCCCTCCCTGGAGTTTCCCCGGTGACAGCTGGCAGAAGAGGAGAGCAGCGGGGGATCAGCTGAGCACCGCTCGGCGCTTCCATGGCCCGCCTGATCGATCCTCCCTGCTCCGAGCACTGCAGAGGGGGGAGGGGGTTGAGATCCCCCGCTGACAGCTGGCAGAAGAGGAGGAGAGCAGCGGGGGATCATCTGAGCGCCGAGCGGCGTCGCAACTAAGGTATTCACCACAGAAACATACACAGTCTAGAGTAGACCACACAACACTGTAATACAGTGCATTTTAGGACATAACAATCCTTCCAAACTAGGGCTTATTTTCAGGGTAGGGCTTATATTGCAGCCCTCCCCCAAAAATCACAGCAGGGCTTGTTTTCGGGGTAGGTCTTATTTTTGGGGAAACACAGTAGTTGTAAAGGCAGAAGGTTTTTTTCTCTTAATGCAGCAGCCTCCTTCAGTCAGCCAATTTGTGCATTTTTGGATGTGTTCATCAAACATGCCCATGAAATGAATCCAAGAAGATTTACCTATCACTAGTCTCAACATTGCACACGCAATTCTCAACTTTAGTTGATTGTGGCTTATGGTTTGCTTAGATTTGCAGATGAGTGTGTAAAAAACATGTGGTTGAGCCATGTTTTTAGGGTCCCTTTCACCCTCTTAAGCTACAATGACAACAGAAAGACCACAGTTGTAATGCTTTGCTTCATGTCCATGGCAAAATGTATCCCTCTGCATTCTGTAGGCAGATTCGCTGCCAAAACGCATCCCATTTAAGCGAATGGGAACACGCCACAGCTGGCCCACAACAGCATGTATGGCACACAGTTGTGGCATTTATGGGTTAATAACAGGCAGTGAGGAGGCTTCCTCACTGCCCTTTAAACGCCTCCGAAATGTGATCTATAAACGGATTGCTTTTCAGGGGTGCACTGTATAAACTTACCCTAATTACTACTAGCTATTCTAACCTTTAACCAAACACAAAATAAAAGCATTTTACATTTTTTGTATACATTTTAATTGCCGAGATCACTCTCTCTGACCCCGATCAACAGGACAGGAAGTGAATGGAAATCTCTCTAATGGGGACGCAGCAAAAAAATCTGTCAATGATTGTAAACCTTCCCGCACTTTAAAAAAAATAGTTTTGACCAGAGCTGGGCTTGAATATGTAAATTATTACTACTATTATTGTTTTGTTGTTATTATTATTATTAGTATTACTATGACCATTATTATTTTACATTTTAACCAATAAGATTGTAATGAATCTGATTTACAAAGGTTAGCATCATTGCTTGTTTGCTATTTGCTTGCATTTTCTCTATTTCAAATATAGTGAAAGACATTTAAGTTTAGTCAAGGGTCTCTTAGAAATCTACCATTAATCACATCAGTTTTATTATAAAAATAGACGATAGGCCAGTGCCCTCTGCTATTCCCCATTCATCCACAGCCTACAAACTGCAAGGGAAGTTCCTCACTAATAACTTGTGGTGTAGAATCCATCCCCTGTAGTATTTCACTGCATTTTAATTGCTGTCACCTCTCAATACCTGTTAAGTTACTCTAGGGGAAGTTTTTAGCAAAGGCTTTTGGGAGTTGACCTATTACTCCCCTGTCCCATCTTGGTTTAGGAAGATGTCTTCCTCCTGCCTCCCTGTTGACCAGCAGTTGCCTGCAAGGATACTGTTGCTTAATGATGTGCAGGCGGCAGATGGTAAAACTGCCTGTACGCCTGAACTGTAAAGGAAAACTTTCCTGACGGCACAAAACACGCATGCAGAGAAGGGCCAAGGGCTGTACTGTTCCACAGAGCAAAAAGGCTCATTAGCAATAGAATTGTGAACAGTGTAATGAATGCATGTTAATGAGTCTTTTTAATCAGCCTCTCTCGCGTTCTGGTTTAGAGATCAGACAGTCAGCTTCTGTTATAACCAGTAAGTTTATCTGCAGACAGTTTTCTCCAGCACATAACCATATAACACAACGGTGCCTGGCAACCAACCACTCTCTTTTATAACACCTAACTGCTCACCAAAGGATCATTTCACTAAATCTTGAAGGTTCTATGACTGCATTATTATTTTATCCCATGATATTTTTCTCATCAAAATGTTTTAATATCGTTAGGGTGTGGAATGGTTTCTTATTCGTTTTTGAACTACTAAAGGCCTTCTCCTGAATCAGTAATATCAGCATTTTATGCTCTAGTGATCTGGTCTTTTAAGCCCAATTTCAGGCAAGACATTTTGTCAGAGTTTTGGACAGAGTAGGGGATCATTGGAACCTCTAAAAAATTGGAAAATGTACCCTCATTTCCTGCCCTGGTCCTGTCCCATTGATACCTGTTCTCTCTAATTTCTTAACCTGGGGGTCCCTAGAAAAGGAAGCAATTAAAAATCTTCTGTGACCTGTGATCAGATCAGGGGGATAAGTTACAGCTGTGGAAGTAAATGTAAATGTTGTGGACAAATTTAGGACATGTAATTGAACACACATATTGTATAGCAAATGCCCCTCTAGCCAGTGGTGTATTTTGGTTTTGTGCTGCCCTAGGCAAGACTAAAATCGGCACTGATAGGAGGCACTGATGAGGAGGCACTGATTGGCAGCACTGATGGGCACTTATTGGCAGCACTGATTGGCACTGATAGGCAGGACTGATGGGCACTGTTGGGGCTGCGCTGATATTCAGGACACTGATGATCAGTGCCCTGATTATCAGTGTAGATGTCCCTATTCACACTGGCAGGTTACCGGCTCTGTCCTCTCCTCACTCTGTGACAGTGTGAGGAAAGAATGCCGATAATCGGCAAGTGTGTTTACATCATGATCAGCTGTGATTAGACACAGCTGATCACGTGGTAAAGAACTGCTGTAATTGGCTCTTTACCCTGAAGGACACAGCAATCACAGAGTGCGTCGGTAGTGCTCAGCAGCAGGTGTGTGGGGGGCGCAGTTCTAGGAAGACGTCAATAGATGCCCTCCCAGAACTGGACAACCACGCTGAAGCCATCATTCAGCTATAGCATGGTTGCCTGGGTGCAGGCGCCTTGCTTGCCTTGTGGTAGATACACCCCTGCCTGTAGCTAGTATACTGCCACCAGCCAACATATGGATTCATGCAAAGCTGGTTGCAGCCATCTAAATCCCCAGAAACAGTTATAAGAAAGTATGGCAATCCACAAAGGTGATGGCCCCCTTTCTCGGCTTCTGTAGACATTTTGTTGGAGGTAGAGATATGGATTATTTGCCGCCTTGCTCTTCTTTCTGATGGTGACCTGCAGTGGACATCTGGGCCTGCGGCCAGTAAGTCAACACTACACTTGGGTACAGGGCCAAAATAAGGGAGTGGGTGGGCAACAAAGGGGATCAGCTGCCCTGTACACTGTTTTTTAATGTGGGAGATGGGAGGGGGGGGGTACAGTGTGGCCAAGTAAATAAGTCACACCTCTGATGATGTCCCATTGGATGAAACACATTAGACAGGCCCTGGAGACACAAGCACACTGAGAGCCGTGGCAGTTCTATCACCCTTACTACATGCTCATTTTTTCTTCCCTGATGTAAGTGCAATCTTAATAAATTATTTCATCTACCTGTACGGGCTTCACTATGTGTTGCTTTATCATTGTTTCACTGTGGACACCATCCTCATGATTGTGAGAAAGCGTTTTGATCACCTGGTTGCTGGAAGTCCTGGCTGCTTTGCTTATCAAGAGCGGTGGTTGATGCAAGTCCTTTCCGTTTGATTCCACCGCATTGAGTCATCTAATAAGAGAGTGGAGTTGGAGTAACTGCTGATTTTCTGATTACATGCCTGCTCTTATCCTCTATCTGGTAGGGAGATTGGATTGACACTGTGGTGTGGTGTGATTTCATTACACACTGAAGCTGGTGCAGGGATTTCATCTTTCCCTTCTCACTAAAAGACTATTTGTTAGTTTTTATCCTGTGGACTTTTATTAAATAAGAAACAGTGACACAGCCTCGAACCTGACCTTTCAGATGAATGTGTTGGTGCAGAGAGAAGCGTTGGAGAGGTGACATGCTCCACCTGATGCCACAGACTACTTCCCATCTTGCAAGCATATGGTGCCTTCTGTAGCTCTACATGTGCTACCGCCTACCACTGGAGAGGTTAGAGAACTCACCAATAGTTTGTGAACTGCAGGGACTCACCAGCAATTCCATGCAAAGGTCCAGCAAGTACAATTCAAGGAAGGGGAAATTTGTGTTGAAGGTGGTTTTGTCATGAAGGAGGGATATTGTATTGGGAGGAGGGAGGAATTTTTTTTTTGGGAGGCACTCTGCCTCCATAGGAAGCTGCTTTTTATGAAAGTATTTGTTTAGGCTTGCTCCTGAGCCCCCTTGTCTATGTCCATTGACATAGACAGGGTGGTTAGGGCCCGCCCCGCCCCCTCATCACAGAATTATATTGACAGCAGTGGGAGCCAATGCCTCCCGCTGCTATCAATCTGCGCAGTGAGGAGGAACAGAGCCGGGAGAGCCGCTGCTCACATGCATGGCGCTGGATCAGGCTCAGGTAAGTATGAGGGGGGACACATGCAGCAAAGAAGTTTTTTTCACCTTAATGCATACATTGCATTAAAGTAAAAAACCCTAAGGCTTTACAACCACTTTAACCACTTCTGGACCACCCGCTGTCGTTATACGTCGGTACTTTGAAGAGGAATTATGTTGTTATGGCAGCAGCTAGCTACCATAACCCCGGTATTCTCTTCTTCAGCGAGCATTCCGCTATCAGATAAAAGTGGTCTCTGCGGCAGATTCACCGCAAGATCGCTTTTATCGGCGGCGGGAGAGGGCCAAAACTCCGGTGCCCTCCGCCGCTTACCAGAGCCGTTGGTAGCAGAGGAGGTGATCGTGTCCTCTTCCTGGCTTGGTATGGAGACGAGTGAGGGAAAGATAGCCCCCACCCATCTCCATACCATTGCAAAACGTCACTTCCACCTATAGCTCTTAACCACTTAAGGACCGGCCCATGTAGATTTACGTCGGCAGAATGGTACGGACAGGCATAATCACGTACCTGTACGACCCCTTTAAATGCCTGCCGTGTGGTCGTGCGCGGGCCGCCGGCGGCGTGCTCGCGACCCTGCCACCTTCCCCGTGAGTTGGACCATGGGTCCCGTGGACTCGATCGCCGCGGGGATCCCCGCGATCGTCTCACGGAGGTATAGAGCGGGGAGGTGCTTGTGTAAAAAAGCATCTCCCCGCTCTGCCTAGTGACAATGACACGGATCTCCGCTCCGTGTACTCGGAGCGAAGATCAGTGTCATGTGACACACAGCCCATCCCCCCTACAGTAAGAAACACTCAATAGGGAACACTTGACCCATACAGCGCCACCTAGTGGTTAACCCCTTCACTGCCAGTGTCATTTTCACAGTGGTCCCAAAAATGTGCCAAAAGTGTCCGATGTGTCCGCCATAATGTTGCAGTCACGATAAAAATCGCTGATCGTCGCCATTACTAGTAGAAAAAAAATTATTAATAAAAATGCCATAAAACTATCCCCTATTTTGTAGATGTTATAACTTTTGCGCAAACCAATCAATACACGCTTGTTGCAATTTTTTTTACCAAAAATATGTAGAAGAATACGTATCGGCATAAACTGAGGGAAAAAAAAATATATATTTTTTGGGGATATTTATTATAGCAAAAAGTAAGAATATTGAATTTTTTTCAAAATTGTCGCTCTATTTTAGCTTATAGCGCAAAAAATAAAAACCGCAGAGGTGATCAAATACCACCAAAAGAAAGCTCTATTTGTGGGGAAAAAAGGACGTCAATTTTGTTTGGGAGCCACGTCGCACGACCGCGCAATTGTCAGTTAAATTGACGCAGTGCCGAATCGCAAAAAGTAGCCTGGTCATTGACCAGCAAAATGGTCCGGGGCTGAAGTGGTTAAAGCGGAGGTTCCGCGGCAAATCTTTTTTTTTTTTTAGCTTGCATGCAAAGTATTTGTAGATCACCAATTAGTACTCACGTGTTTGGTGATTTTTAACCTCCCCTGTCTTTTTTCTGGCAAAAAATGCACTTTTAAAATCAGCCGTCAGAATTTTCCATTTTGCTTGTGGGCATTGTGAAGCCCACAAGCACTGACTTCCTGGAAGCGGTGGACGGTGTTCTGCAGAAAAAGTTCCCCGGCGGATAAGGTTCCCCCCCCTGTACTGCGCATGCGCGGCACGAACCTCAACGGAGTTTCCGAAAGTAGCCGAACATGTAGAGCTGCGAGTTAGCTCTACACGGCGCCTGCGCAATGACTAGGAGCCATGTAGAGCTGACTGCGCAGGCGCTGTGTAGAGCCGACTCGCAGCTCTACATGTTCGGCTACTTTCGGAAACTCCGCTGAGGTTCGTGCCGCGCATGCGCAGTACAGGGGGGGGGGAACCTTATCCGCCGGGGAACTTTTTCTGCAGGACATGTCACATCTGGGCGAACTCCCAGATTACATTGCGGGAGAACAGAAACGCCTACTCCCGCGGGAGTGAGTACCCGGAAGCCGGAATTTAGATGACAATATTACGGTATGTACAGAAAAAAAAAAAAATAAGTGGCTACTGTACATGTTTGTAGTGTAAGGAGTGTGGTCATATATGGATGTTATTTTGGGTGGAACTCCGCTTTATTAAAGAGACATTTATTTTTATTTTTTTTAAATTACATTTAATTTATTTTTTGTTGCATTTTTGTGTAAATATGAGATCTGAGGTCTTTCTGACCCCAGATTTCATATTTAAGAAGTCCTGTCATTTTTTTTTCTATTACAAGGGATGTTTACATGCGAGAATAATGGAGATTTTTAAGGGTAAAAGTTTGTCGCCATTCCACGAGCGGGCACAATTTTGATGCGTGACATGTTGGGTATCAATTTACTCAGCGTAACATTATCTTTCACAATATAAAAAAAAATTGGGCTAACTTTATTTTTGTCTTATTTTTTAATTAAAAAATGTTTTTTTTTTTTAAAACAAAGTGCGCTTGTAAGACTGCTGCGCAAATACGGTGCAACAGAAAGTACTGCAACGACCGCCATTTTATTCTCTAGCCTGTTAGAAATATATATATATATATATATATATAATATTTGGGGGTTCTAAGCAATTTTCGAGCAACAAAAAAAATGTTTTTAACTTGTAAACACCAAATCTCAGAAAGGCTCTTCCCCTAGTTGGCACAAATTGGACACACCCAACATTTGGTGTTGCATGCTTCGCGTGCCACTATTATAAGGTGACCAGATTTTTTAAATTAAATCCGGGACATATTTTTTTTACTAGTAATGGCGGCAATCAGCAACTCTCTGTCCGTCGCTGCCGCCGCCCACCTCACAACCTGTCAAGTCTTACTCTCCGTGCCCCGGCTACTATTGGGTGGGGAGCGGAGGAAGATCACTCCACCAGGGAAGGCAAGGAGATAAGCAGGCAGGCGGCTGGCCGGGACTTGAGCCAAGGTAGAAGAACATGCGAGCGGAGCGGAATGGGCACCCGAAACTGAAGAAATATTCCCTCCGCTCCGACCAGCACATGATCATCAGGAAGGGGCACAGATAATGAAAAAAATACACCCCCCTAAGCTAGTAGGAGCGGCGAAGGGGGGGGGGGTGTAATTCAGATTTTATTTTTTTTATTCTGCACTGACTGTCCTTGAAATTGCCCCAGCCCCTGTTCAAATCCAATCCAGGGACAAAACTGGGGACAGACTTGGTCCGGGGACAGTGTCCTCAATCCGGGGACTGTCTGGTCACCCTACACTATTATCCCTGTCCCGTGCTCTACCCCTGCTTCACCCAAATATAAGTGGACATGATCAGTAGGGGGGCGCTCGGATTTCATTTTGAAACTCTGGTCACCTTACACCAGGGTCTCTATAATACAAAACTGGTCAAGTTGTTGCACCTACGTTGATTTTGCTGCTGGTTTTTATCTTATGCTTCCAAAACTAGATGCAGTGAAAGCTGTTTTTTTTTTCTTTTTCCAGGCATAGTCCTACAGATAGCAAGGAAGCGATTGTTCAGGTAGATAGTCAAGCTTATTATTTGTCTGCTATGTTTTCTTTTCTGAATTGGTTGATTGGATATACCATCGTCTTCCAAAACTAAACTCTCATTCTTGAGTGGATTAACACATTTTATATTTTATATGTGTATATCAGACTCTACAAAAATTGATTTCTGTTGCTAGACTAATCATACAGTCGAGTTGCTTCTTGATAATGTCCCTCTACTCCCACTGTTACAGCGTGACACGGGGATGCTGGGATTTCAGTATTGCTGCAGCATTGCAGTGTCCGGCCGCTGGCCGTGCTGACTGTGCCTCACCTCTGTATCTTTTTGTCCACACCCCTTCGTTGTAATGGCTTATTGATTTTCTTGTTGAGCAGGAAAGAGCAGCGATGTTTCAGCTCACAGGAGCTAAGGCTGAGTCTTTATAAAATATTCATAGCATGATGCTGCCTTACAGAGAGGGGAACACAACGTATCTGCCTCTTGTTGACTGGAGGCCTACACTTGATTCATAGCTTGTTTGAGTATTGAGTAAACAGCTCATAGCTCACTACGGCTTGGCTGCACCTTTGCTCGGTCCCCAGCTCTTGATGTTTTGGCAATAGGTAGGTGAGAAGGGAAATCAGGAGCAGCCAACTTTCAAATCCACCCTCCTTTAAAGTACTTCTTGTTTAGGCATTGACATGAAAAGGATGTAAAATAAGCTAATATTGATGCATCCAAAGACCTGAACATTCAGTATTATGTTTATCCCAATCTGTAATACTGTTCTGACAAAACACAGTCTGTTAATCCCTGTTGGTAGTGCTGATGTCATTCTGCGCTGACAGATCGATAAGATACACCTGATGTGAAGCAGAAGTTGCCAACACTCCACTAAATCAAGAAAACGAATGTTTATTGATAAAGTGACAGCTGATGCGCATTGCTATATGCAAATCATTCATGTTAAATACACAAGATATTTACATTTCACAAAAAATTGATCTCAATGGACATGCTATGAATGTTTTTTTTTTTTTGTTATGATCCACATATTACTCAATGACTAATATAAACACTAGGGCCATAAACCAAGATATCTATTATTTATGGCCTAGGTATGCAATCTGTTTGCCAGGAACCCCAATGTAGCCCCACTAGAAATTTATGGTATCCCAAGATTATTAGTGTCATGGAACAAACATGTTGCACTTACCAGGGGCAGGCCCGTCCATTAAGGGCGCATGGGCGCCGCCCCCTCTATCCACGCCACCTCCCTATATGAATAATGGATAGATTTATGCATAGCGGCCACCCTTATTCATGCATTCGGCCCCTTTCAGGACGCTGGGCGCGTGAATTACAGTGGCGGGGGGTGTTTTCTTGAAGCACCTGATTAGAGCCACCCAGGTGTGCTAGAAAAGCAAATGAATATTCGCTTTTCTAACACTGAATCGCCTCTTCTTCAATCAGGAAGCACGGGTCTGATACCCATTTCCTGATTGGCTGAAAGGTCAGGCGATCCTATTGGACGCCTAGGAGGAGGAGGAGGAGGAGGATGCGCGGTGGAAACCGCCGTGATCCACACGAGAAGGATGAAAGCAGCCGGACACGCTGCCCGCCCGCTTTCTAGAAGGGGTAAGTGCGGGGATTTGATGTCCCGACTGTCCTCCGGTGGTGGGTTGTCTTTTTGCCGCCTGCCCAAAAGAAAAAACCACCAGCCGTCACTGGTACTTACAGAACTTCATGATACCCTGTATTTTTATGGTGTCATATTCCAGTGTAACTTTTATTAGCGGTCTAAGGGAGAATAGTATTGTGTAATGTTTAACAATTGAGGTTTAGTATTACCAGTGCTAAGCACAACTAATCTGTAATGATCACTTAGGAATTTTCTCAATAAATATTACCACTTTCCGTACACGGCCTTCTGTGGGCTCGCGCAAGTGCCGATTAGCCAGGGGGGGGGGGGAGCAAGCAGCAGATCCAGTGGACTTAATGTCCGCTGGCCACCCCCGATCGTTTCCCACAGAGACAGAACAGGGATCTGCCAAAGTAAACAAGGCAGATCTCCATTCTGTCAGGGGATGACACAGAGATCCTGTCTTTCTGCTATGCAGGAACGCGGATCTGTGTGTTGTCCCAGGCAGCCTATCCCCCATACAGTTAGTAAACACACCCAAGGAACACATTTAACCCCTTGATCGCCCCTGATGTTAACCCCTTCCCTGCCAGTGACATAACAGTGCATATTTTTAGCACTGATTACTGTAATAATGTCACTGGTTCCCAAAAAAGTGTAAAAAATGTCAGTCAGGTGTCCGATCTGTCCGGCGCAATGTCGCAGTCCCGCTAAAAAGCAGTGATTACTGTCATTACTATAAAAAAAAAATACCATAAATCTCCCCTATTTTGTAGACACTATAACTTTTGCGCAAACCAATAAATATACGCTTATTGCAGAATACATATCGGCCTAAATTAATGAAGTAATTCAATTTTTTTTTAATTATTATTGGGTATGTTTATAGCAAAAAATTTAAAATATATATATTTTTTTCAAAATTGTCAGTCTTTTTTTGTTTATAGAGCAAAAAATAAAAAACGCAGAGGTGATCAAATACCACCAAAATAAAGCTCTATTTGTGGAAAAAAAGGACATACATTTTAAATGGGTAGAGCATTGCATGACCACACAATTGTCAGTTAAAGTAACGCAGTGCTGTATTGCAAAAAATGGCCTGGTCATTAAGGGGGTAAATCCTTCAGGGGCTGAACTGGTTAACTACTGTATGTGTAGCGGGTGGTTACATTTAGGGGGAAGCATCTGAGTGGTAACTAGGCTCAGATGCACTAATTGTTAGGTCTCATGGACCATTTCTGTCCCTGGGAGATGGTACTGGTGTGTAAGTTCCCTGAGGCCTATGGGTGGCGCTGTTGCCATGGGCCCGGGTTGAACCGCAGTACAAGGTTGTGCTTTTTTTTGTTCCCTCTTGGCAGCAGTACGGCGGGGCAGGGAACCTGCTGTGCCTGTCGGGAGAGGATATAAAAGGGGGCGGCCATCTTCCAGAGGGGTCGGTTCCGCGCTCAGGCACCTTAGGCCTGGGTGCGTGTGTGTCGCCTCCGGGTGCCCTAGGCCCGGAGGCCTGGCCGGGTTGTCTCTGGGTGCCCTAGGCCCAGAGACGGAGCTGCTGTTCCATCTCAGACACCTTTAGTCTGGGGGGAGGTACTTTGGAGAAAGGCCCGGAGCCCAGCAGCCTTCGGCTGGGATCCGCCGGGGACCGAGACTCCCAGGGATCTGCCTTGCGAGGGGATCCGTATCCAGGACGAGGAGGCCAGGAAGGTGACCCTTTCTGAAGACCCAGCGCTGAGTCGTGGTGACAGATGGGGCCTCTGGTAACTCTCCGGAGGGATGTTCTTGTCTTATAAAGGGCTAGTTTACTAACAGAAGGAAGTGCGTGTTCTCTAAGTCACAGTGGCAGTGACACTACACACCCAAGGTCAGTGGCAGTGATTTTCATCTTTTTCACCCGGTCAGTGGCAATGACCAACTTCATGGTCTGTGGCAGAGACCATGCGCCAAGCCTGGTCGTGCTAATCAGAGCAGGAGAAACACAAATTCAAGTTTGTGCCTGGACCTCCTCTCACCTTATCTGACCTGTGTCTTGTCCCAACCTGTCTGCTCTCAAAGAGACTGTTTATTGTGCTAAAAAGAATAAATAAGAGTTGCACCTTTCAGTTGGTGTGGACAGTTGCTTACTGGGGAAAACTAAAGACTTGTTTCTGACTACCGCAGAAACGAGGTCA
The DNA here is from genome assembly GCA_029206835.1 of Rana muscosa. Taxonomy (NCBI): domain Eukaryota; kingdom Metazoa; phylum Chordata; class Amphibia; order Anura; family Ranidae; genus Rana; species Rana muscosa. The sequence continues at coordinate 832,845,507 of CM055122.1, forward strand.
GCACTGGAGGTTTTTAAACACTGGCTGCAAGTAGGCCCGAGAAACTAACACCGCTCAACCTCCCCATTCAGGAGGGTACGGGCTTGTGGTGCGGTGTGCCTCATTCTTTCCTGCGGAGGAGCCAAGCAGAAGAAAAGCAGGTAAAGTCTGGGGTTGGTGCGCTACATATGTTTGATTCTTATGCTGCTAGCATTAAAAAATTTAAAGGAAGATATATTATATTTACTTGTCTTAAACTTTTTTTTTTATATTTCTTCAGTTTCTTCCTAGTTTCTGTTCTATGCCAAAATGATGTCATACATCACAGGAGTTCTCATGGGATTTATTTTTCTTTCATCTGGAGTAGGGGAGGAGGGTTTTTTTTCAGCTAAGCACACCCTCCTGCCTGCATGCCTGAGTTAGGTGCAGATTGTGACAGACCCTACCAGGACAGGGACTTTTGGAGGGGACTGCAGAGTAGCCTCTTGCCTACTGACTATGGGCCCTGGCTTTTAAGGGAGCTCTATTCTTGGGAGGTGAGTGCCTGGGGGGACCCTTGGAATGGTCTTGCTTCAGATTAGGGTCCATGTCTCCCTGAAACACACAGACTCTGGGAATCTAGGCCTGGGATACAGATTTGGGGCCTTTGTGCCGAAACCAGCAATGACTGCTTAAGACTGTGAGACTCAGAGCAGATGTTAATATCATCAGTTAATAGCAGCCTGATACTGGGGTCTTATGCTGTAGTCTGTTCAGTAAGGTGTTATGTGTTTATTGTTAAGTATGTCTCTCCCATTGTGTGCCTCCTAGGTGTGCATTCCCATTGTTAATTGAGTCACCTATTGTTTGTCTGTCTTCTCATCTCTTGGAGATGTGATTAATATTGTGTCCACTTTACCTTATCGAACCATTGTGGGATGTTTATGTGTTTATATTTATGATAATGTGTAATATTCTTTGAGTATTTAGGGTTGTGGGTTTGTTGCCGGATGGTCTGGGCACCCCAATGCTTGTTGTTAATTAGTGTACTGTGTATGTTTATTTTGGCTGTTCCTTAGATGTGCTAATTGTCTAGGATAATGTGATTAAGCTATTACCTGATCTTGCATGGTATATATGCTGTGTGAATTTACAATAAAGTCAGTTCAAGTTCCAGTTTGCACCTAAGCTAGTGTTGCCTAGTATCTTGGGTGCATTATTCAGCTATAATTCCTGGTTCCAGACTGGAAGAAGCTGTATATCTTGATGGAGGCACCCAAGCTGGGTGCTGGACGTTCTGTCACACAGATGGATTTCAGGAAGTAAGGTAAAGGTAACGTGGACACAATATTAATCACATCTCCAAGAGATGAGAAGACAGACAAACAATAGGTGACTCAATTAAGAATGGGAATGCACACCTAGGAGGTGAATGCTACACGAGTCACCTGCCCTTACTTAATTGTTGGCTGCAGCTAGAAATACTAGAGCGGCGTATTTTAAAGTGATTTCTCTTTAAAATAAAGCATGGAGACATGAATGGATGGGTGGGTTTGCTTTGAATATTAAAAATAAACGAAGTAGTGTTTTCAATGTGTGTCACTCAGATACAGTTAAAGAAAAACTACAATTAGTTAAAAAAATAAAAATCAGCAGCTACAAATACAGGTACTTGTAACCAACTTGAAATAAGTGTGCAAGTAACTTACAGCTCCAACCTCAAAGTAGTGCTCTGACACAAAATCAATAAGCACAATGATAAAAAAGAGCAAAGAGAGTAAAGACCACCAGAAAGTCCATAAAATGTGCAAAGATGCTGTAAATACATTCAGCAGCATTTTCCATAAACCACCACTCACCAGAACATATTGCCATTCATTCTCATGACTGGCAATAAACGCTTGCATATATTGGTCAAAAATCCAATACATAAATCACCAGATAGATAAATTGCCTCTATCCGGCACATTACTCAGGAAGCCATATAAAAGAGAAAAAAAAAGTCAGCCTCCAATGGTGTAGTAAAATCAATAAAAGATACTTTTTTTATTAAGATAACACTCACAAAGGTAAAACATTAAGAGCTCATCACAATAGTAGAAGTTGCGTCAAATAGTAGTGAACAATGCTAGCCTCAGCGTCAATCTCTCACCACATCTGGAACTCACGGGCACCTCCAGCACGTCACTTCCAGTTGCCGAGTAGCCATGCCCCTATATGTAAAAATATAAATACAGGTACTAACCAGTCCAGCACTGTCTTCACTAAGGCCGGTTCTTCGCAATCTTGGCTATAGGAATCCAGCTGTGACTTCCTGCTGTTTCACAGTTTTTAACATTAAATTCCATTATCTTATTATGACCAGCCTGGTATGTAGGCTGCGTCACATATACTATAAACTATAGATTTTATTTAAAAAATGGTATGTGGGTTGTAATTTTCTGAAAGAGAGTTCAACCTAAAAATCCCAGTGCTCCTTTGGCTGCCATGAGAGGACGAGGTTGTTCTATTTTTTCATACAGGATGTGGTGAATATGGTCCCACGTGAACCTCTGGCAAAAAAATCTTGTATTTGTGGGAGGGGGCGGGGCTAATTTAAAGTACTTAAATTATACCATATGTAGCACTCCCCCCAGTTAAGAGAGCTGTTGGTATTGTTTGGACCTGTACCGTACTGCTGTCAACCCCCAAACTGGCTCTAACCCTCCACTGACACAGCTGTAAATAAATGGGATTGTGGAACCCACTGGCTATAGGAACCACAATACCGCAATAGAGCATACAGTACAGTTCAAAATTGGTTTACCTGTGTTGGCCGTCTCCCTGGAACAGTTAACACTCCACACAACGTGTTTGCTTAACCACAAAGTATTTTTTACTGAATAAGAAATGACAGGTTAAACAAATATGTGCTTACTTATGCAGAGCCCTGCAAAAGCCAAAGTGGCAAACATATAAAGATACCAAATACAATAAAATCTTATATTCACTAAATGTCTTTGAATTAACTATGCTCGCAAGCTTTCCCCTCGTGGCCAATATGGCGCCCACACAGTGTCAACGTGAGTTTCACTCAGGCCTGACTACTTCCAAACACTGTCACTCCAAGGAAAAGGATCTTCGCTAGCAAAACGTTGGTGCACTTAATATTTGTAATCCAAGGGATATCAAATAACGTTAGCTGAACTCCGGCTATACTTAGGGCGTGAAGTCACGGGTGATAAATTGCTCAGCCTTAACCAAAAGATCACTGGCCTAATAACAGTTAAAAGTCCTGGGCAAGTGCCCTCTCACCTGACCAGGCCCAGTCCGTTCCACTGGTTCTGTTGCTGGTGCACCGGCACACGATCTCTCCACCCCAGTAGTCTCCAGTCCCTCCGACAACCGTATGGAAGGCGATAGATGGGTCGACTCTTGGATGCTCCGAGATATCAGGAGGCTCTTCGGATGAGATCCCTCTCTCTGCGACGAGCAGGCTTTCCGGATTCGGTAGGCCAGGCTCTCCGGCCTAGACAAACACAACAGGCCCCAACACAGGCTCCGACTTGCAGGGCGATGTCCAAAGAGACCGCGTGTTGCTCCTCCTCCACTTAAATAACCCTTCCCCAGCAGACCTTGCGCTGGGCAATGCACTGTGGGTGTACAGCTGCACTGTGGGTACCATAGTCTATATAGCATGGATATGCAATTAGCGGACCTCCAGCTGTTGCAAAACTACAAGTCCCATCATGCCTCTGCCTCTGGGTGTCATGCTTGCTGCTGTCAGAGTCTCGCTATGCCTCATGGGACTTGTAGTTTAGCAACAGCTGGAGGGCCGCTAATTGCATATCCCTGCTATATAGTATCCACTGCATTGGAGTCCATCTCTCTCTGTACTACAAGTCCCACCATGCACCTTTCCTTCCAAGTCAAACAGTAGTCAATAGAGCTCCGGAGGGATCTGGGTGCATTTGCGTACAAAGTAGTCCTTATAGCATACCTATAGGCGACACCCCGCTACACATATTATGTACATTCAACTATTAACAGGTTCTTAACAAATAGTAAAAGTTTTAAAACAAGCCATTCCCTAGTTAAGTTTAATGTTAACATTAGAGTGTTAGCAGCCTACCAAGATTCTATTCTCATAGAAAACACAGTGCTTGTGTGTGGGGGCTCTGCTGGGGTGTGCCTAGTCCAAAGTCCCTAGTTAGTCCCTAGTTAGTGGGCACCTAGGCTGTAGATAACGTGCTCTCTGATTGTTATTGTTTGTGTGTTCAGTGGGTTTTCCCTAAGGTCAAACTATTGTTGCTAGGAGTGTTCTTCAGTAGTGATGAGCCGAACACCCCCGGGTTCGGTTCGCACCAGAACCCACGAACGGACCGAAAGTTCGCACGAACATTAGAACATTAGAACCCTATTAAATACAATGGATGCGAACGTTCGGATTCTAAATTGCTAATTATAACGACTATTATCCATGTTATTGTCCTAAACAGAGTTTGGGAACCCGGGTTCTGCACCAGGGGACATGTATCAATGCAAAAAAGAAGTTTTAAAAACTGACGTTTTTCGGGAGCAGTCATTTTAATGATGCATAAAGTGAAAAAAAAAAAGTCAAATATTCCTTTAAATATCATACCTGGGGGGGGTGTCTAAAGTATGCCTGTGAAGTGCCACGTGTTTCCCGTGTTTAGAACTGTCCCTGCACAAAATGACATTTCTAAAGGAAAAAAAAGCCATTTAAAACTGCTTGCGGCTTTAATGTAATGTCTGCTCCCGGTAATATGGATGAAAATCTTTAAGAAAAATGGCATAGCTACCCCATCACCCCCTCTACCCCAGCCCATTACCAGCCCCTTTGGGTCTTCTTTGGATATTAAGGGGAACCCCGCAACACAAAATAAAAAAGGCCCTATATACTCTGAACAGCAGTATACAGGCGGTGTAAACAAGACCGGTGTAAACAAGACAGGGAGTGTAGGTTTGTTCTTAAGTAGAATCTGTTTGTAATTTTGAACACGTACATTGTTTAAGTGTAGCTCCAGCCAAAAAATCTATTTTTAAGCTTTTTGGAAAACATAGGGAAGGGTTATCACCCCTGTAACATTTGTTTTGCTGTCTGTGCCCCTGTTCAGAACATTTCACCTCACTTTGCGTCCCAATGAAAACTGTTTTTGAAATGTGGTGTTTTTATTGAAACAAGGATTGGTGATAAAGCATCAGTAGAGAGGAGACACCTTTCTCCCATATTAATTCTTACAGGAGAGAATTTTCCTTCCTAGGGGTAGATTTCCTCTCACTTCCTGTTGTCTTCTTCCGTTTGCAAGTAGGAGTCGTTTGTAAGTTGGATGTTTGAAAGTAGGGACCTGCCGTATATACTCTGCAGAAATTGGCCCCTTAGGTGTTGGTGTTGGCACAACACTGTAAGCACTCACAGTTACTCTTGGTGGGTGCTGGAACGCCCTGCTGTCAACTATTATATCAGGAATTGTAATAACATATAATTGTTGAACAGTGGTAGTAAAAATTGGGCCTTTGATGGTGGTGCTGGTGCCACAACACTGTAAGGCCTGACAGTTACTCTTGGTGGGCGCAGCAATGGGCCCTGCTGTGAATTATTAGATCAATAATTATAATTGCATGCCCCTGTTGAACAGGGGCTGAAAAATTGGGCCTTTCGTGGTGGTGGTGGTGGTGGTGGTGGTGTTGACACAACACTGTAAGGCCTGACAGTTACTCTTGGTGGGCGCAGCAATGGGCCCTGCTGTGAATTATTAGATCAATAATTATAATTGCATGCCCCTGTTGAACAGGGGCTGAAAAATTGGGCCTTAGCCACTGGTGGCACAACACTGCAACCCCTCACAGATACTGTACTTGGAGCACAGCAATGAGCCCTGTTGCAAAGTATTGCATCAAAAATTGTAATTACACGCCCCTGTTAAACAGGGGCTGAAAAATTGGGCCTTAGCCACTGGTGGCGGCACACATAAACCAAAATGATCTTCCAAGCTATCATCATTAATCGGATCATTGAGGAGGAGGAGGAGGATAGCCAGTCAACATAACAGCACAGGCACTCAGCATCAGCATCAGTCTTGAAGGGATGTGACATTTTAAAATCAATTAGTCTGTTATATCAGCATCAGGTGTGTGGTAGCTGGTGGTGATCCAAGACTGGTTCATCTTGATGAAAGTCAGTCGATCAACCGAGTCGGTGGACAGGCGCACCCTGTGATCCGTGACAAATCCTCCAGCAGCACTGAATGTGCGTTCTGAAAGAACGCTGGATGCAGGACAGGCCAGTAGCTCAATTGCATACTGTGCAAGCTCTGGCCAGTGATCCATCCTCAAGACCCAGTAAGCCAGAGGATTTTCGGTGGGGAAGGTGTCCAAGTCTGATCTTGCCCCTAGGTATTCCTGCACCATGTATATCAGACGCTGGCGATGGTTGCTGGAACCGATCATACTTTGGGGCTGCGGACTAAAGAATTGTCTGAACGCATCGATCAGACGGCCACCTTCCCCACCGCTCCTTCTTTGACTGCCTGAAGCCTCAGCAACTCGTTGTCCAGGACCAGGAGTTTGTAACCTCCCAGTCTCTGGGAACGCATTGCACAGACCTTTCTGCAAGGCCTCCCGGAGTTGTCTCATCCTCTGCTCCCTCTGCGACGGTAACATAAGGTCCGCAACCTTACCCTTGTACCGTGGATCAAGGAGAGTGGCCAGCCAGTAATGGTCCCTCTCCTTGATCCGAAGAATACGAGGATCCTTCCGCAGACTTTGCAGGATCAGGGAGGCCATGCAGCGTAGGTTAGCTGAGGCATTCAGTCCGGAGTCCTCTGGGTCACTAAGGACGACATGATCCGCAGCCACCTCCTCCCAGCCTCGTACAAGTCCACTGGTTTCTTGGGACTGTAAATCACCCCATAAAGACTGCTGCTGATGATGCTGAGTGCCAGCCTCCACCTCCATGCTGACACAATCCTCCTCCTCCTCCTCCTCCTCCTCTTCCTGTGCGATGGGTGGGACAGAAGGAACACTGTCTGGGTAAAGGGGGCCTTGAGAGGCAAGGAAGTCCTCCTCTTCCTGCCTCTGTTCTGCCTCAAGTGCCCTGTCCATTATTCCACGCAGCGTGTGCTCCAACAGGTGGACAAGAGGTACAGTGTCACTGATGCATGCACTGTCACTGCTCACCATCCTCGTGGCCTCCTCAAATGGTGCCAGGACAGTGCATGCATCCCTGATCATGCCCCACTGGCGTGGTGAAAAAAACCCGAGCTCCCCTGACCCTGTCCTGGTGCCGTAGTCGCACAGGTACTCATTGATGGCCCTCTGCTGCATGTGCAGCCGCTGCAGCATGGCCAACGTTGAGTTCCACCTGGTGGGCATGTCACATATAAGGCGGTTCTTGGGCAGGTTCAACTCCTTTTGCAGCTCAGCCATGCGAGCACTGGCATTATAAGATCTGCGGAAATGCACACAGACTTTCCTGGCCTGCCTCAGGACATCCTGTAAGCCCGGGTACCTGCCCAAGAACCGCTGCACCACCAGGTTAAGGATGTGAGCCATACAGGGCACATGGGTCAGTTGTCCCTGTCAGAGGACGGAGAGGAGGTTGGTGCCATTGTCGCAAACCACCATTCCTGGCTTAAGCTGGCGTGGCGTCAACCACCTCTCGGCCTGCCCCTGCAGAGCAGACAGGACCTCTGCCCCAGTGTGGCTCCTGTCCCCCAAACACACCAGCGCAAGCACGGCATGGCATCTTTTTGCCTGCGTACTTGCGTAGCCCCTTGAACGCCTACGGAGCACCGCTGGTTCCGAGGACAAACCACAGGAAGAGGCCATGGAGGAAGAAGAAGAGGAGGGGGTGGAGGAGAGAGGTGTGTCACAACCAGTAGTAGCATTTTGGAGGCGTGGCGGTGGAACAACCTCCAACACTACTGCACCTTGTCCTGCATCCTTCCCAGCTGCCAAAAGAGTGACCCAATGGGCCGTGAAAGAAAGGTAACGTCCCTGTCCATGCCTGCTGGACCATGAGTCAGCGGTAATATGCACCTTACCGCTGACCGCCCTGTCCAGCGAGGCCAAGACATTGCCTTCCACATGCCTGTAGAGAGCCGGAATCGCCTTCCGTGAGAAAAAGTGGCGTTTGGGAACCTGCCATTGAGGAACCGCACATTGCACAAACTCACGGAAGGGGGCCGAGTCTACCAACTGAAAAGGCAGCAGTTGAAGCGCTAGCAATTTAGCCAAGCTAGCATTCAACCGCTGGGCATGTGGATGGCTGGGAGTGAACTTCTTTTGACGGTCCAGCAGCTGGGGCAGGGAAATTTGCCTGCTAGAATCGGACGTTGGTGTACTGCTAGCAGAGTGGCCGCAAGTACTTGGCTGTGACACACCTAATTCTACACCTTCATTCCTCTCAGTGCAGGTTTCAGAGAGGACTGAAGGTATAGTGGGGTTGGAGATCCCAGATGATGCGGTGCAAGGAGAGGTCCGCTTTGTTCTTTGGTGTGGGTCTTTAAGGTAGGCTTGCCAACGAGCTGCATGGCAGGTCAACATATGTCTGATCAAGCATGTGGTGACCAAGCGGCTGATGTTTTGGCCACGCGATATACGCTTGAGACATATGTTGCAAACAGCAGCTGTGCAATCTGATGCACTCGCCTCAAAAAAGGCCCACACCAAAGAACTTTTTGAATGACGGGCAGAGGCAGCGCCCTGCACAGGCGGAGCTCTGCGGTGTGATTCCGTCGGTGTGCTGCCCATACGCTGGCCACCCAAGGGCATCCTGCCTCGTTGGAGATGTGCCTCCTCCTCATCCTCCTCCTCCTCCTCTCTCCTATTAGGCACCCACGTGGAGTCAGTGACCTCATCATCCCCTCCCTCCTCATCACTGGAGCCAATCTGGCAGTATGCTGCAGCTGCTGGAGCATGACTGCCAGATTGGTGTCCTTCTTGAGCATCCCCTCTCTCTGCTCTCATGCTACTGCCTTTCTCTAGCTGGGTATCATCATCAGATCCTTCGAAACGCTGGGCATCCTCCTGGAGCATGTACCCAACACTGTGCTCAAACAGTTCGGGGGACTCCTCAGGAGGAGGACATGGTGGGTCTAGGGAAGGAGTGACTAATGATGACATTGATACCAGAGAAGAGGACGCTTTGGCAGCTGCTTTGCCAGTACCCTGAGCCTGGGTGAGAGAGGATGAGGAGGATGAGGTGGGCTTGGTCATCCACTCTACCAAGTCTTCGGCATGATGTGGCTCAACATGTCCAGCTGCCGAAAAGAAGGACAAGCGTGCCCCATGGCCATGGGCTGATGACAATGCACCGCGTCCACGACCAGCACTGTTGCCCCCAGACACAGAGCCTGCTTGCCCTCTTTTTTTGCCTCCTGACTGTCTGCCTCTCCTTTTCTGCCTTCCAGACATTTTAATGGATGGCCTGCAGGGAGATGGGAAAAACAGCAATAAGGGCTACCTTCAGGTGTATACTGTGCAGGAGGCTTAGCAACAATGACACTGACACTGTCCCCTGCCTATCCTTCTCTGTCCCTAAACACAAGGATTTGCAATATGCTTCAGCAAGATTGGTTTAGCACAGAATAGCACACTGACAGTTTCCCTCACTGTCCTTCTCTGTCCCTACAAACAAGATTTAGCACAGAATAGCACACTGATAGTTTACACGAGTGTCCTTCTCTGTCCCTAAACTCAAGGATTTCAAATACGGTTCAGCAAGATTGGTTTAGCACAGAATAGCACACTGATAGTTTCCCCGAGTGTCCTTCTCTGTCCCTAAACTCAAGGATTTCAAATATGGTTCAGCAAGATTGGTTTAGCACAGAATAGCACACTGATAGTTTCCCCGAGTGTCCTTCTCTGTCCCTAAACTCAAGGATTTCAAATATGGTTCAGCAAGATTGGTTTAGCACAGAATAGCACACTGACAGTTTCCCCGAGTGTCCTTCTCTGTCCCTAAACTCAAGGATTTCAAATATGGTTCAGCAAGATTGGTTTAGCACAGAATAGCACACTGACAGTTTCCCTCACTGTCCTTCTCTGTCCCTACAAACAAGGTTTAGCACAGAATAGCACACTGATAGTTTCCCTCACTGTCCTTCTCTGTCCCTACAAACAAGATTTAGCACAGAATAGCACACTGATAGTTTCCACGAGTGTCCTTCTCTGTCCCTAAACTCAAGGATTTCAAATACGGTTCAGCAAGATTGGTTTAGCACAGAATAGCACACTGATAGTTTCCCCGAGTGTCCTTCTCTGTCCCTAAACTCAAGGATTTCAAATATGGTTCAGCAAGATTGGTTTAGCACAGAATAGCACACTGACACTTTCCCTCACTGTCCTTCTCTGTCCCTACAAACAAGGTTTAGCACAGAATAGCACACTGATAGTTTCCCTCACTGTCCTTCTCTGTCCCTACAAACAAGATTTAGCACAGAATAGCACACTGACAGTTTCCCTCACTGTCCTTCTCTGTCCCTACAAACAAGGTTTAGCACAGAATAGCACACTGACAGTTTCCCTCACTGTCCTTCTCTGTCCCTACAAACAAGGTTTAGCACAGAATGACACACTGACACTCTCCCTACCTATCCTTTGTTGTCCCTAAAAACAAGGAATCCAGGATTAGTAAAGGAAAAAAATGACACTGTCCCTGCCGATGCTTCTCTTTCCCTGCTCCGGAACACACTACACAAGGCCGCCGCGCTGGCGGCCTTTTATAGTGTGGGGCGTGTACTAAACCCCCTCAGCAATAATTGGCCACAGGCATCCTGCCTGTGGCCAATCATTGCTCTCCTCGCTGCCGGCGCTGTGATTGGCCAAGCATGCGGGGTCACAGTGCATGCTTGGCCAATCACAGCGCCTGGATGACACTGCGATGGCGGAGTGCATTGTGGGCCATTCGCGTCACTCGAATTTGGCGAGAACGGCCCAAATCATTCGATCTTCGTCGAACGATCGAACAGCCGATGTTCGAGTCGAACGTATGTTCGACTCGAACACGAAGCTCATCCCTATTCTTCAGTAGATAGAGCAAGGAGAAACAAGGTTATAAGTTATGAATATTTATTTCCCACTGGCCAATCACTGGGAAATGTATATTCATTGATGCAGTATAGGGAAAAAAAAATGTGGGGCTCCTGCCAGGAGAGGAGGTCTTTGCCTCCCAGGCCTGTTTCCTTGCAGTAAAGGAGGATCTGAGCCTCAATCCTAAAGAATGAGAAGTTGGCCAGTGTCTTGGGGTCTAAATACATTTTTGCTGTCCTGCTGGAGGGTATATTCAGAGGAAGCAGAGCAGAAAGATGGCTGACTGTATGGAGCACCTTAGGATGAGGCTTGTGGGCTGAAGAGTGTCCTGGAGAACTGGGTAGAAGCTGCTGCTAGTTGACTTTGTTAGAAGTTCTCACTGCTTATCTGTAAATGATTGCATAGGGCTTGGGTTCTGATTGGGTGCTCTTAAAGGTCCAACTGCCTACTTTACTAAAATAGAAGCCTGGAATTAGTTAAAACCTGGAGCGTTATTAACCCTGTAAAGTAACCAGTGCCCAATTTCCTTTTTACCCCAAACAAGTCAAGGATTCTGCAGTGATAGTTGAAATGCTAACCTACTGAGCTGCTTGGGGTCCCTCCTCAATTGCCCAGGGGTAAGGAGGTGCTATATTTGAAAATGTATTTCTTCACAGTGCTTATAGAAACCTGAAAAGTTTGTCTCCCATTGGAGAGGGAGTAATCTGAAGAGGCATATCTCCCGTAGAGAGACCAGGTGGATATTTGACATCCAGTGTTATAGTCCCCTGGGACTCAACGTGGAATGGTTGGTTCTTCACAGTGCTTATAGAAACCTGTATGAATGGGGGTTTGTTTTAAAGAGATTTTCCAAATATTTAAATATTTGACTGTATACTGTACATCATCTGGGCACATGTTGACTTCAAACTTTTTCAGACATACTTGCCCAAGCATTACAGTGCCCACAAAACATTACTATGCAGTGCTCCATATAAAAAAAAAATAATGCTTACATTTTAAGCTGCTCATTTTATTGCTCTTCCCTCTCTGTCCTGCAGATGGCAGGAAACTCACTAAGGAGCACTCAGCTTCATTCCCTACCCACACATGTGCAGTGTGAGCTGTGAATGAGAGCAGACTGTGCATGCATGGGTTGATAATGAAGCCGAGTGCTCGTTAGTGAGCTCCCGGTTCAGTGCATTCACAGCCCTACCCTCATATCCTGTCATATGCAGGATGAAGAGGGGAGGGCTATGAAATGAGAAACTAAAAAACAAAGAATTATTTTAAATAATAGGACACTGCATAGTATTGTACTGAGAAAGCTGTAATATATAGGAAGGTTTTAGGCAAAATTCAGTAAAGGTAAATTCAGTAACCCTTTAAAGCTCTGCTTACATTGGGAACTTGTCAGGAGAGAGTTGATTTACAAATTAAGGGCATAACATGGCTAAATTCAAAAGGTTCACATTTAACTTGTGTGTGTGTACCCTTAAAAAATTCCTTTAGATGACAAGATGGTTCCCAAAATTGTCATGACAAACTTCCATCAGTACATTGCCCTGTTACTTAGAGAGGATAGAGGGAATGTGGCTATTGACCAGACATGGTATAAATCAGTTGGTTTTTGTCATAAAGGAAACCAGATTACAAAGCTAAGCAGTCAAAAGGAAGGCGACAAAAACAACTTATCATCACTCTTGTCAAACCTTTTTGACAGAAAGCATTTGCTACATCTAATTACATGTTACTGCAGAAAAGAAGGTATTGTCTCTTGTCAGTGTATGTTGGTAAACACATAAAAGTGAGCAAGACAGGTTGAATCTGTACCAGCAATGAAAAATCCCTACCTTTTGTCCATAGAAATGTGAATGAACATTTCAGAGCATGTGTGAAAAAGATCATTCTTGTACGGATTGAGGAGACACTTTATGGCAAGTTAAGTGATGCTACCATCACAGTAGTAATTAAGCCAAAAGTATCACTAACTGTATTTGCTGAAGAAAGAGTCAGCCATCAAAAGAACCCTAAGATACCTATGGAGCAAAGGTTCCACAACTCTGCCATTTTGTAGGCCACCTCCAGAAAAGGTACAGAAAATCCAGACAGTGAAGCACTATACACACGGGCCGAGAATCTCGTCAGGAAAAAACCCGTTGTTTTTCCTGACGAGATTCTTGACAAGAATCTTGTCCCGGCCGAGTGTACACACTTACCTTTCAAAAGAACCACCGTTCTTTTGAATGGAACGTATGCAGCGACGTCATCGACTACGACGAGCGTGCGCTCGTCACATTTAATGCCGTCGCCGCCATCTTGCTACACCCTACCTATGCCTAGGAAGCTACGGCGCATGCGTCAAAGTCATTTTGAGCATGCGCGGGTTTCCACGGCGACAGGTAAGTGTACACACACTCGGGTTTCTCGTCGGGAAACAGGCCGACGAGAATTCCGACGAGAAAAAAGAAAGCAGGTCTTCTTTTTTTTCTCGTCGAGATTCTGGTCAGCTTTCCTGACGAGAAACCTGAAAGCCTCATACACATGGCCGTTTTTCTCGGCAAGAAAGCTCTGCAAGAAGTTTTCTTGTCGGTTCTTGCCGAGAAAACCGGCCGTGTGTACGAGGCTACAGGCTTCAAACAATATTCTTATTGGATCCACATGTAAGGTAGCTTGCAGTCCCATTATGCTATACTGAGCTGACAATTTAAAACAGAACTTCAACCTAAAGGGGAAGCTCTGTTTTATACTCCCCCTTCTTCTTTTGGAACTTTTTTTGGAGGGGGAGCGGGTACCTGGGTTTGAAAGGTACCCGCTCCCACTTCCAGTCGGATCACCCAGGCGATGCCACTAAAAGTTCCCCTATGCCTCCCTGCTTGCAGTCTGCTGGGACATAGGTCCCAGATGGCTGCCTGACCATTCACAAAGCGCAGTGTGGCTTGCACATTTGCAGTGGGAAGCTGGCTGTAAAGCTGCAAGAAGTCAAAGTCAGCATCCTGCAGTTAACATGCCGGTGTTCTATCGAGAAGTGCCAGCTATCGAGAAGTGCCCGGCTAGAACTGCGCATGCACATCACAACAGCTGAGGTTATGATCAGCTGTTGTGTCGGCGAGACGGCGCCTGCACACAATAGCGGCCACTTCTCGATAGAACACAGCGTGCTGCCGAGGCACGTTCATGTTGGTGAGGGGCAGATTTGTACATGATGGGGCCGGATTACTAAGTGATCGGCAGTGCTGCTAAAATGGGGGCGGGTTTATTAATTATGCCCAGTGCTGCAAAACACGTTTTTGATACAAAAACTCGCCCTTCAGTTTACTAAACATGCCCCGCAAGCGTCCAGGAAGAATAGCAGAAAAATATGTGTTTTACAGCACTGCCCATCATTTAATAATCCGCCCCCATCATGTACTAATCCGCCCATCACCCACATGAACACGCCTCGGCATCGTGGGGCCGTCTGACAGAAAAAAATTCTTCCGTCTGCTATTGTGCGCAGGCGACGTCTCAACAGCTGATCGTAAACTCAGCTGTTGTGATGCGCATGCGCAGTATGTCCCAGGCACTATTCGATGGGTGGGCACTTCTCGACAGAACACCAGGACCCAAAAACCAGTAAAGGACTGGCCTGGGTGAAGACGGTGCTGGATACCTGGACTGGTGAGTGTCTGTTTATTTAGGTTACTTTCACACTGGGGCAAGGGTGCGTTAGCGGTAAAGCGCCGCTAGTTTTAGCAGCGCTTTGCCGTCATTTTAGCTGTGCTTTTCGGCCTCTAGTGGGGTGCTATTAACCCCTGCTAGAGGCTGAAGAAAGGGTTACAAGCGCCCTGCTTCAGCAGCGCTGCCCATTGTTTTCAACATGTTAGGTGCTTCCCTGGTGGTCCTGGGCGGCATCCTGGTGGTCCAGTGTGGGCATCTGAGGGGGGGCTGCGCTGATAAACAATCAGCGCGAACCCCCCCTGTCAGGAGAGCCGTCGATCGGCTCTCCTCTACTCGCATCTGTCAGGCGCAAGTGAGGAAGAGCCGGTCAACGGCTCTTCCTGTTTACATCGTGATCAGCCGTGATTGGACACAGCTGATCACATGGTAAAAAGCCTCCGCCGGGGGCTCTTTACCGAGATCAGTGTAGCGGTGTGTCAGACTGACACACCGCTCCACCGATCACCGCGATGCGCGCCCCCCGTGCGCGCGGCGGCTGTTATTCTGCAGGACGTCAATAGACATCCAGTCAGGATAACACAACCACTTCCTGGACGTCAATCTCCTATTGACCGGGCGGGAAGTGGTTAATTAAAAAAGAAAATATTTGGATGGAATATTGGTCCTACAATAAATGTTGTGGTTTTATTTCTGTTTTAATGCTTCCCATGCTATTGTGTGTGCATTCAAAAGGCCCCACAGGTTGAGTCAGGAGGGCAGCTATCTTTATATACAGTATCTCACAAAAGTGAGTACACCCCTCACATTTTTGTAAATATTTTATTATATCTTTTCATGTGACAACACTGAAGAAATGACACTTTGCTACAATGTAAAGTAGTGAGTGTACAGCTTGTATAACAGTGTAAATTTGCTGTCCCCTCAAAACAACTCAACACACAGCCATTAATGTCTAAACCGCTGGCAACAAAAGTCAGTACACCCCTAAGTGAAAATGTCCAAATTGGGCCCAATTAGCCATATTCCCTCCCCGGTGTCATGTGACTCGTTAGTGTTACAAGGTCTCAGGTGTAAATGGGGAGCGAGCAGGTGTGTTCAATGTTGTGTTATCGCTCTCATGCCTCGTACACACGGCCGAGATTCTCGTCGAAAAAAACATGTCGTTTTTTTCGACGAGATTCTTGGACAAGAAACTTGTCCCGGCCGAGTGTACACACACTCCTTTCAAAGAACCCGCGGTTCTTTGAATGGAGCGAACGCGGTGACGTCATCGAATACGACGACCATGCGCTCGTCACATTTGATGCCGTCGCCGCCATCTTTGTTCACCCTACCTATGCCTAGGAAGCTACCGCGCATGCGTCTAAGTCATTTCGAGCATGCGCGGGCTTCCCGGCGAAAAGGTAAGTGTACACACACACAATTTTCTCGTCGAGAAACAGGCTGACGAGAATCTCGACGAGAAAATAGAGAGCAGGTTCTCTATTTTCTTGTCGAGATTCTTGACGCTTTTCTTGACGAGAAACCATACACACGAACAAATTTCTCGGCAAGAAATCTCTGCCAGCAAGTTTCTTGCTGGTTTTTGCCGAGAAACTCGTTCGTGTACGAGGCTTCACTCTCTCATACTGGTCACTGGAAGTTCAATATGGCATCTCATGGCAAAGAACTCCCTGAGGTTCTGAACAAAAGAATTGTTGCTCTACATAAAGATGGCCTAGGCTATAGGAAGGTTGTCAAGACCCTGAAACTGAGCTGCAGCACGGTGGCCAAGACCATACAGCGGTTTAACAGGACAGGTTCCACTCAGAACAGACCTCGCCATAGTCGACCAAAGAAGTTGAGTGCACATGCTCAGCATCATATCCAGAGGTTTTCTTTGGGAAATAGATGTATGAGTGCTGCCAGCATTGCTGCTGAGGTTGAAGGGGTGGGGGGTCAGCCGGTCAGTGCTAAGACCATATGTCGCACACTGCATCAAATTGATCTGCATGGCTGTCGTCCCAGAAGGAAGCCTCTTTTAAAGATGATGCACAAGAAAGCCCGCAAAAAGTTTGCTGAAGACAAGCAGACTAAGGGCATGGATTACTGGAACCATTTCCTCTGGTCTGATGAGACCAAGATAAATGTATTTGGTTCAGATGGTGTCAAGCGTGTGTGGCGGCAACCAGGTGAGAAGTACAAAGACAAGTGTGTCTTGCCTACAGTCAAGCATGGTGGTGGGAGTGTCATGGTCTGGGGCTGCATGAGTGCTGCTGGCACTGGGGAACTACAGTTTATAGAGGGAACCATGAATGCCAACATGTACTGTGACATATTGAAGCAGAACATGATCCCCTCCCTTCGGAGACTGGACCGCAGGGCAGTATTCCAACATGATAACGACCCCAATCACACCTCCAAGGTGACCATTGCCTTGCTTAAGAAGCTGAGGGTAAAGGTGATGGCCTAGCCATGCATGTTTCCAGACTTAAAACCTATTAAACATCTGTGGGGCATCCTCAAATGGAAGATGGAGGAGCGCAAGGTCTCTAGCATTCACCAGCTGAATGATGTCGTCATGGAGGAGTGGAAGAGGACTCCAGTGGCAACCTGTGGAGCTCTGGTGAACTCCATGCTCAAGAGGGTGAGGCCCGATTCACATAGGGGCGACTCCTCAGGCGACTCGGTCGCCTGAGGAGTCGCATCCTGGTCTGTGCTATGGAACCGTTCTAATAGGAGCAACCTGAGTCGCTCCGACTTAGAAAAAGGTTCCTGTACTACTTTTGGGGGCGACGCAGGGCGACTTGCATTGACTTCTATACAGAAGTCATTATGCAAATCGCCTCGGCGGGCGTCTCAAGTCGTCTTGAGATCGCGCCGCCGAGGTCGCCCCCGAAGTTGTGCCGCCCCTGTGTGAACCGGGCCTTAAGGCAGTGCTGGAAAATAATGGTGGCCCCACAAAATATTGACACTTTGGGCCCAATTTGGACATTTTCATTTATTGGGGCGTACTCACTTTTGTTGCCAGCTGTTTAGACATTAGTGTGTTGAGTTATTTTGGAGGGGACAGCAAATTTACACTGTTAGGCTCCATGTACACAGAAGCTCAAAAACGGTCGTTTTTAAAGCAGCAGAAAAAGCTAGCTTTTATCAGCGTTTTTTTACTAGCTTTTATTAGCGTTTTTCAGTGTAGCGTTTTTTCGTATTTTTTTTCAATGGGCCAAAAAACGCTAAAACGCTCGCGGCCAGCGTTTTTGAGCGTTTATGAGCGTTTTTCGGCATTTTGCGTTTTTTTGCGTTATTTTCTGCCGAAAAACGGCACTTTGAACGCGACTTTCTTGCGTTCAGAAAAAAGCCCATTAACTCCACTGCACATTAAAGCTAAAAAACGTTATGTGTACATGAACACATAGGCTAACATAGAGTGCAGTTAATGGGCTTTTTAAAAAAAACCGCCAAAACGCCAATAAACTGCAGTTTATCAGCTTCTGTGTACATGGAGCCTTATACAACCTGTACACTCTCTACTTTACATTGTAGCAAAGTGTAATTTCTTCAGTGTTGTCGCATGAAAAGATATAGTAAAATATTTACAAAAATGTGAGGGGTGTACTCAGTTTTGTGAGATACTGTACATGTACCTTGGCAATGGAGACCAATAAAGAACCTTTTATAACATTTCCAACTCATTTAATCAGCTTTTAATTTGTTTTCCCTCTCTTAAAATCGTCTCTTTTGATTGTTCACTTTACAGACACCATTCAACTGCGGTATGACTCTTGGCATCATTCTTATCTGATGGTACTGTATCTCTGTCGTACATTTAAGCACATTTAAGAATAACTATTTGGACATTTTGTACTAGAACAGAGGTATACACATTATATTACATAACTGTAGATATCTAATTCTCCCCACCCGTGCTTAAAGCAATATAAGACAATTAGATACAATACAAAATGAATTGAGATGGGATTTTTTTGAGCTCTAAAGGAGTTAAAGTAATTGTGACAAAAACATCTTTACAGCAGGAATAATAAGACTGACAAAGCATAAAGACTTTTACATGTTAATAACAGAACAAGAGGGAAGGAAAAGCGAGTCTCAAATCCCGGCCGACAATGAAATGAGATTTTAGCTGTGTTTATGTGAACACAGAGAGCAAGGTGAGCAAAGCTGCGAAGGAAAGCTCATTAGGGTGGCAGTATGTGCTGGTACAGTTGTCATATCACTCCTTCCATCTTTCTGCACCCACACAAGCTCTTTTATCTATAATTTAATATCTGGATATATGTGGATCTAAAAGGAAACTTGAAACATGTGGGAGGGTATATGGAAAGTGCTTCTACCTCCGACAGCTGATAAAATGAATTGCTAATGTGTCTGTTCACCAGAGATATCCCTCATCTTTAACAGTGCACAGATAGCTGGGAAAGGGTGGCCTGCCGTGATGTGGCACCCATAGACTAACTACTTTCACCGATTATCTGTTCTCTGTAGGTAGCAGTTTTCAAAAAACAGTGCAAGGAAACGCAAGTGTACAGTAACTAAGAGCAGCCAATCAGATTTCATCCTTTGTTAGTTTAAAACAGAATGTTAGAAGACAATGCAAATCTGGTTGCTGTGGTGATCAGAGGGGATGTCCATCCTGGGAAATTACCAGTAATGTATTCAAAATAATCAGGAGCAGAGGAACCAACCTATATTAGTAACCATAAGTATATAGGTGCACACCAGCATGGAAAAAATACAAGCGTTATGTAAGAAGAGATTACTAACAGTACATCAAAAGTACAGACAGGTATTATCAGCAAAGGGCCCAACAAAAGTCCTAGTGGAATTGTGCACATATACCCTGTTATTATGGTTATTAATAAACATACCTTCAGATGAATGTTACAGCAAAGTTCAGCTGCAGGAGCCCCTGGGGATGACCTTGAGATAGTGTTTGTCTTTGTGTTGGAGACCTGACACAAGATCAATAGTGAATGTGATGGGGAGTTCCGTCAACCATTGTCCAACCTGCCTGGAACACAGCTCATCACTGGCAGAAACTGTGGTGTGGCACTGTAACTCAAATTCACTTATCTACTCTGCCTATTAGTCCCTAGTAGTGATGAGCCGAACACCCCCGGGTTCGGTTCGCACCAGAACCCGCGAACGGACCGAAAGTTCGAACGAACATTAGAACCCTATTAAATACAATGGATGCGAACCTTCGAATTCTAAAGTGCTAATTATAACAACTATTATGCATGTTATTGTCCTAAAAAGGGTTTGGGAACCCGGGTTCTGCACCAGGGGACATGTATCAATGCAAAAAGAAGTTTTAAAAACGGTCGTTTTTCGGGAGCAGTCATTTTAATGATGCATAAAGTGAAAAAAAAAAAGTCAAATATTCCTTTAAATATCGTACCTGGGGGTGTCTAAAGTATGCCTGTGAAGTGCCACGTGTTTCCCGTGTTTAGAACTGTCCCTGCACAAAATGACACTTCTAAAGGAAAAAAAAGCCATTTAAAACTGCTTGCGGCTTTAATGTAATGTCTGGTCCCGGTAATATGGATGAAATTCTTTAAGAAAAATGGCATAGCTACCCCATGACCCCCCCCCCCCTACCCCAGCCCATTACCAGCCCCTTTGGGTCTTGTATGGATATTAAGGGGAACCCCGCACATAAAAATAAAAAAGGCCCTATATACTCTGAACAGCCCTATACAGGCGGTGCATACAAGACAGGGACTGTAGGTTTGTTCTTATGTAGAATCTGTTTGTAATTTTGAACAGGTACATTGTTGAAGTGTAGCTCCAGACCAAAAATCTATTTTTAAACTTTTTGGAAAACATAGGTAAGGGTTATCACCCCTGTAACATTTGTTTTGCTGTCTGTGCCCCTGTTCAGAACATTTCACCTCACTTTCCGTCCCAATGACAACTGTTTTTGAAATGTGGTGTTTTTCTTGAAACAAGGATTGCTGATAAAGCATCAGTACAGAGGAGACACCTTTCTCCCATATTTATTCTTACAGGAGAGAATTTTCCTTCCTAGTGGTAGATTTCCTCTCACTTCCTGTTGTCTTCTTGCGTTTGCAAGTAGGAGTCGTTTGTAAGTTGGATGTTTGAAAGTAGGGACCTGCCGTATATACTCTGCAGAAATAGGCCCCTTAGTTGTTGGTGTTGGCACAACACTGTAAGCACTCACAGTTACTCTTGGTTGGTGCTGGAACGCCCTGCTGTCAACTATTATATCAGGAATTTTAATTACATATAATTGTTGAACAGTGGTAGTAAAAATTGGGCCTTTGATGGTGGTGCTGGTGCCACAACACTGTAAGCCCTGACAGTTACTCTTGGTGGGTGCAGCAATGGGCCCTGCTGTGAATTATTAGATCAAGAATTGTAATTACATGCCCCTGTTGAACAGGGGCTGAAAAATTGGGCCTTAGGCACTGGTGGCACAACACTGCAACCCCTCACAGATACTGTACTTGGAGCACAGCAATGAGCCCTGTTGCAAAGTATTGCTTCAAAAATTGTAATTACACGCCCCTGTTAAACAGGGGCTGAAAAATTGGGCGTTAGGCACTGGTGGCGGCACCCATAAACAAAAATGATCTTCCAAGCTATCATCATCAATCGTATCATTGAGGACTCGGAGGAGGAGGATAGCCAGTCAACATAACAGCACAGGCACTCAGCATCAGCATCAGTCTTGAAGGGATGTGACATGTTAAAATCAATTAGTCTGTTATATCAGCATCAGGTGTGTGGTAGCTGGTGGTGATCCAAGACTGGTTCATCTTGATGAAAGTCAGTCGATCAACCGAGTCGGTGGACAGGCGCACCCTGTGATCCGTGACAAATCCTCCAGCAGCACTGAATGTGCGTTCCGAAAGAACGCTGGATGCAGGACAGGCCAGTAGCTCAATTGCATACTGTGCAAGCTCTGGCCAGTGATCCATCCTCAAGACCCAGTAAGCCAGAGGATTTTCGGTGGGGAAGGTGTCCAAGTCTGACCTTGCCCCTAGATATTCCTGCACCATGTTTATCAGACGCTGGCGATGGTTGCTGGAACCGATCATACTTTGGGGCTGCGGACTAAAGAATTGTCTGAACGCATCGGTCAGACGGCCACCTTCCCCACCGCTCCTTCTTTGACTGGCCGAAGCCTCAGCAACTCGTTGTCCAGGACCAGGAGTTTGCAACCTCCCAGTCTCTGGGAACGCGTTGCACAGACCTTTCTGCAAGGCCTCCCGGAGTTGTCTCATCCTCTGCTCCCTCTGCGACGGTAACATAAGGTCCGCAACCTTACCCTTGTACCGTGGATCAAGGAGAGTGGCCAGCCAGTAATGGTCCCTCTCCTTGATCCGAAGAATACGAGGATCCTTCCGCAGACTTTGCAGGATCAGGGAGGCCATGCAGCGTAGGTTTGCTGAGGCATTCGCTCCGGAGTCCTCTGGGTCACTAAGGACGACATGATCCGCAGCCACCTCCTCCCAGCCACGTACAAGTCCACTGGTTTCTTGGGACTGTAAATCATCCCTAAAAGACTGCTGCTGATGATGCTGAGTGCCAGCCTCCACCTCCATGCTGACACAATCCTCCTCCTCCTCCTCCTCCTCCTCTTCCTGTGCGATGGGTGGGACAGAAGGAACACTGTCTGGGTAAAGGGGGCCTTGAGAGGCAAGGAAGTCCTCCTCTTCCTGCCTCTGTTCTGCCTCAAGTGCCCTGTCCATTATTCCACGCAGCGTGTGCTCCAACAGGTGGACAAGAGGTACAGTGTCACTGATGCATGCACTGTCACTGCTCACCATCCTCGTGGCCTCCTCAAATGGTGCCAGGACAGTGCATGCATCCCTGATCATGCCCCACTGGCGTGGAGAAAAAAAACCAAGCTCCCCTGACCCTGTCCTGGTGCCGTAGTCGCACAGGTACTCATTGATGGCCCTCTGCTGCGTGTGCAGCCGCTGCAGCATGGCCAACGTTGAGTTCCACCTGGTGGGCATGTCACATATAAGGCGGTTCTTGGGCAGGTTCAACTCCTTTTGCAGCTCAGCCAGGCGAGCACTGGCATTATAAGATCTGCGGAAATGCACACAGACTTTCCTGGCCTGCCTCAGGACATCCTGTAAGCCCGGGTACCTGCCCAAGAACCGCTGCACCACCAGGTTAAGGACGTGAGCCACACAGGGCACATGGGTCAGTTGTCCCTGTCGGAGGGCGGAGAGGAGGTTGGTGCCATTGTCGCAAACCACCATTCCTGGCTTAAGCTGGCGTGGCGTCAACCACCTCTCGGCCTGGCCCTGCAGAGCAGACAGGACCTCTGCCCCAGTGTGGCTTCTGTCCCCCAAACACACCAGCGCAAGCACGGCATGGCATCTTTTTGCCTGCGTACTTGCGTAGCCCCGTGAACGGCTACGGAGCACCGCTGGTTCATAGGACAAACCACAGGAAGAGGCCATGGAGGAAGAAGAAGAGGAGGGGGTGGAGGAGAGAGGTGTGTCACAACCAGTAGTAGCATTTTGGAGGCGTGGCGGTGGGACAACCTCCAACACTACTGCACCTTGTCCTGAATCCTTCCCAGCTGCCAAAAGAGTGACCCAATGGGCCGTGAAAGAAAGGTAACGTCCCTGTCCATGCCTGCTGGACCATGAGTCAGCGGTAATATGCACCTTACCGCTGACCGCCCTGTCCAGCGAGGCCAAGACATTGCCTTCCACATGCCGGTAGAGAGCTGGAATAGCCTTCCGTGAGAAAAAGTGGCGTTTGGGAACCTGCCACTGAGGAACCGCACATTGCACAAACTCACGGAAGGGGGCCGAGTCTACCAACTGAAAAGGCAGCAGTTGAAGCGCTAGCAATTTAGCCAAGCTAGCATTCAACCGCTGGGCATGTGGATGGCTGGGAGTGAACTTCTTTCGACGGTCCAGCAGCTGGGGCAGGGAAATTTGCCTGCTAGAATCGGACGTCGGTGTACTGCTAGCAGATTGGGCGCAAGTACTTGGCTGTGACACACCTAATTCTACACCTTCATTCCTCTCAGTGCATGTTTCAGAGAGGACTGAAGTTATAGTGGGGTTGGAGATCCCAGCTGATGCGGTGCAAGGAGAGGTCCGCTTTGTTCTTTGGTGTGGGTCTTTGAGGTAGGCTTGCCAACGAGCTGCATGGCAGGTCAACATATGTCTGGTCAGGCATGTGGTACCCAAGCGGCTGATGTTTTGGCCACGCGATATACGCTTGAGACATATGTTGCAAACAGCAGCTGTGCGATCTGATGCACTAGCCTCAAAAAAGGCCCACACCAAATAACTTTTTGAATGACGGGCAGAGGCAGCGCCCTGCACAGGCGGAGCTCTGCGGTGTGATTCCGTCGGTGTACTGCCCTTACGCTGGCCACCAAAGGGCATCCTGCCTCGTTGGAGATGTGCCTCCTCCTCATCCTCCTCCTCCTCCTCTCTCCTATTAGGCACCCACGTGGAGTCAGTGACCTCATCATCCCCTCCCTCCTCATCACTGGAGCCAATCTGGCAGTATGCTGCAGCTGCTGGAACATGACTGCCAGATTGGTGTCCTTCTTGAGCATCCCCTCTGTCTGCTCTCACGCTACTGCCTTCCTCTAGCTGGGTTTCATCATCAGACCCTTCGAAACGCTGGGCATCCTCCTGGAGCATGTACCCAACACTGTGCTGAAACAGTTCGGGGGACTCCTCAGGAGGAGGACATGGTGGGTCTAGGGAAGGAGTGACTGATGATTTGTCTGACATTGATACCAGGGAAGACGACGCTTTGGCAGCTGCTTTTCCAGTACCCTGAGCCTGGGTGAGAGAGGATGAGGAGGAGGAGGAGGGCTTGGTCATCCACTCTACCAAGTCTTCGGCATGATGTGGCTCAATATGTCCAGCTGCCGAAAAGAAGGACAAGCGTGTCCCATGGCCATGTGCTGATGACAATGCACCGCGTCCACGACCAGCACTGTTGCCCCCAGACACAGAGCCTGCTTGCCCTCTTTTATTGCCTCCTGACTGTCTGCCTCTCCTTGTTTGCCTTCCAGACATTCTAATAGATGGCCTGCAGGGAGATGGGAAAAAAGCAATAAGGGCTACCTTCAGGTGTCCTTCTCTGTCCCTTGAAACAAGGACTTTCACAGTGAAAGAAACTGACACTCTCCCTACCTACAGTTTTCTGTCCCTAGAATAAATGTTTTTTTTAAGCACAATATAGCACAAGGACAATTCACTCACTGTCCTTACAGGTCCCTGGAAACAAGGACTTGCAGAGTGAAAGAAAAAAAACACTCTCCCTACCTACAGTTTTCTGTCCCTAGAAAAAATGTTTTTTTTAATCACAATATAGCACAAGGACAATTCACTCACTGTCCTTACAGGTCCCTGGAAACAAGGACTTGCAGAGTGAAAGAAAAAAAACACTCTCCCTACCTACAGTTTTCTGTCCCTAGAAAAAATGTTTTTTTTTAAGCACAATATAGCACAAGGACAATTCACTCACTGTCCTTCCAGGTCCCTGGAAACAAGGACTTGCAGAGTGAAAGAAAAAAAACACTCTCCCTACCTACAGTTTTCTGTCCCTAGAAAAAATGTTTTTTTTAATCACAATATAGCACAAGGACAATTCACTCACTGTCCTTACAGGTCCCTGGAAACAAGGACTTGCAGAGTGAAAGAAACTGACACTCTCCCTACCTACAGTTTTCTGTCCCTAGAATAAATGTTTTTTTAAGCACAATATAGCACAAGGACAATTCACTCACTGTCCTTCCAGGTCCCTGGAAACAAGGACTTGCAGAGTGAAAGAAACTGACACTGTCCCTACCTACAGTTTTCTGTCCCTAGAATAAATGTTTTTTTTAAGCACACTATAGCACAAGCACAAAACACACTGACACTCTCCCTACCTATCCTTCTCTTTCCCTAAACTAAAGGAATCCAGGTTAAGCAAGAAAGAAATAACAGTCACTGTCCCTGCCTATGCTGCTCTATCCCTGCTCCGGAACACACTACACTAGGCCGCCGTGCTGGCGGCCTTTTATAGTGTGGGGCGTGTACTAAACACCCTCAGCAATAATTGGCCACAGGCATCCTGCCTGTGGCCAATCATTGCTCTCCTCGCTGCCGGCGCTGTGATTGGCCAAGCATGCGGGGTCACAGTGCATGCTTGGCCAATCACAGCGCCTGGATGACACTGCGATGGCGTAGTGCATTGTGGGCCGTTCGCGTCACTCGAATTTGGCGCGAACGGCCCAAATCGTTCGATCTTCGTCGAACGATCGAACAGCCGATGTTCGAGTCGAACGTATGTTCGACTCGAACACGAAGCTCATCCCTAGTCCCTAGCAGTTTCTAATCTGTCAAGCAATCGTACCTCTAACAACCAGATGTGACCACTGGATACCTAGCCGGGCTTTAGCCTATGCTACTAGTAGTTATTGAGCCTTAAGCTAAAAAAAGCTATCGAATGCCAGACCAGAAGAGACAACTAAAATAGAAAAATCTGTATATTTACTCTATTGCAATAAGCATCTACCAATATACTGGAAGGTGACCACTAAAGACATACAGTAGCACAGACCTGGCACTGTGCATGTGAGATAATAGCAATAGAACAGAGATACTTTGTCTGTCAAAAGGATTCAGATACACACTCAAGGACCTTTGGGCAGTTGCAGTTGAACCATACCTCCCAACTTTTGAACTTCAAAATGAGGAACGCTTGATGGAGGAAGTGATTTGTGGCACTGCGGCAAATTGTGGGTGTGGTTAAACTATTAACAGTGTAAGGGGGTTTAGGGAGTGTGGTTAAACAAAACCTGGGCTTCCTTGTACCCATACAGGGGTCAGCAGGGCAGGTGTCAGTTTGGCAGAGAAGATGGGTCACCAGAGCAGAGGACAGGGATCAGCAGGGTGGAAGACAGGGGGTCAGTAGGAAAGGGTACAGGGGTCAGCAGCACAGAAGACAGGAGTCAGTAGGGAAGGGTACAAGGGTCAGCAGCACAGAGAACAGGAGTCAGTAGGGAAGGGAACAGGGGTCAGCAGCACAGAAGACAGGAGTCAGGAGAGCAGGTGTAAGGGTATGTACTTACCGAGATGCCGAGAGTGGTTCACCTTTGCGACTTGACGCACTCCACCCCCTGGAGTTGAGCCAGGGAGTGGATGGCGAGAAGCGGCACCGGCTACCGGCAGGTGGTGGGTACTTGTAGACGGTCCGGTAGTGCCGAGTAGACTGAAGAAACAGGCTTCAAGCAGGAACTAGTCGGATTGGTAAAGTTCAAACAGCAGAAGATAATGGAAGCCGGTGCAGGTTGAGTCCGGGTTGTAATTGCAAGGTAACAGTCCCGGCTGGGGGTCTAGCACAGTAAAAGGCAACAAGTCCAGAGAATACCGGGAACCCGGCAGGAGTTCAAAGGAAACGCGGAAGTCCAAAAGGTACAAGCAGGAGGTCAAGGATTGTAGACAGGCGGCAGATCCGAGTCACAGGCCGAGGGTCAAACACAGGAGAAGGCAGAAGTCCGTATAGCAAGCCGAGGGTCAGGTCCAGGAGAGAGATCAGAGGAGTCAAGCCAGTCCGGGTCACAAGGAGATTTTCAAGATAGTTTTCCAGAGTCTTGGGTATACAGGAAAGCTGACAAACCAGCAACTTGTCAGTGCAACTGGATCTCTTTAAATAGGCCCGCCTGGATTCCTATTGGTGCGCCGCCGCGCATGCGCGCGTGCCGCTGCGTCGGCGCGCGCACCCGAGGACGTAGAAGCGCCGTCCCGCGCACGCGCATGCACCGAAGCATCATTCCGCCGCGCGTGCGCATTGGGCGCTGATTGGCGCCGTTGGACGGATTTCCCTGACAGTGCCCCCCTCCTAGGGGCGGACTCCGGACGCCCAGACTAGACATCAACTCGGGATGTTCCTGGTGAAAGACTCTAATTAGGCGGGGAGCATGTAGGTTCCTAGATGGTTCCCAAGAGTTGTCCTCTGGGGGATACCCCTTCCATTTGATTAAATACTGCAACTGCCTGCCTCTTTTCCTGCAGCCCAAGATAGATTCCACCACATACTCATCTTCACCATCAACCTCCACAGGTGGAGGAGGTGGCTCATCCCTTCCCGGGAAGGAGCTGGAGACTACTGGTTTCAACAGAGACGTGTGGAAGACCGGGTGTATCCTGTAGGAGTCGGGCAGTGCCAATTCAAAGGCCACAGGGTTGATTACTCGCTTGATTTTAAAAGGGCCTATAAATCTTGGTCCCAATTTCCGTGAAGGGATCGGTAATTTGAGGTTGGTGGCGGAGAGCCATACTTCCTCCCCAACTTTGAAGACTGGATTTTCCTTCCTACCCTTGTCATAGTGTCTCTTGTAAGACTCCTGGGCATTTTGCATCATTTCCTGGAGTCTCAGAAAATTAGATTGAACAAAGGCTATCCGATCTTGAACAGCAGGAACAGAGCTCTCCGGAATGTCATCAGGGAGGAAGGAAGGATGGAAGCCAAAGTTGGCCCAAAAAGGAGTTTGACTGGTGGCTGAATGCACCGAGTTGTTATATGCAAATTCAGCGTAGGATAATAGGGAGGACCAATCGTCTTGTGAGGCTGAGCAAAAACAACGGAGATATTGTTCTAGGGTTTGATTGGTTCTCTCTGTCTGTCCGTTGCTCTGGGGGTGATATGCCGATGATAGGCAAATCTTGACTTCTAAAGATTTGCAAAGTTCCTTCCAGAATTTCGACGTGAATTGAACGCCTCTGTCAGAGGTGATGCTCTTAGGCACCCCATGGAGCCTGATTATCTCCTGAAAGAAGGCTTTGGCTGTATCTGCAGCAGAGGGGGTACCGATCATGGGCACGAAGTGTGCCATTTTGGAGAGGCGGTCAATTACGACCAGAATCGTGGTAAAACCTCCAGAGGGCGGTAGATCTACAATGAAGTCCATGGACACATCTGCCCACGGACGTTCAGGGATAGGCAAAGGTTTGAGTAATCCCCAACTCTTGGTTTTGGGTCCCTTATACCGTTGGCAACGGGTACAGGAGGCAACATAGGACTTGCAATCTTGTCTCCAACCAGGCCACCAGAAGGAGCGAGAGATTAGTTCCATGTTTTTTTTGGTTCCAAAGTGACCAGCTAGTTTGTGGTCGTGGAAAGTTTTCAGAATCAGTTGCCTTGTTTCCAGAGGGACGAAGACTTTACCTTGGGACCAGAGCAAGTCATTATTCTTCTCTAGGGAAGAGGTTACTTGGTCCGGACAATGCTTAGAGGCGGCTTTTATGGAGGTTAATAGATCAGCCTGTGGGATGAGCAGAAAGTTTTGTGCTGATAGGATGGTACTTGGTTCCTCTGCTTGAGGGGTCTCGGGAAACATCCTAGAGAGTGCATCCGCCTTCACGTTCTTGGAACCGGGCCTATAAGAGATATGAAAGTTAAACCTGGTGAAGAAGAGGGCCCATCGGGCTTGTCTGGGTCGAAGACGTTTTGCTGTTCTCAGATATTCTAGATTCTTATGATCCGTGAATATCATGACAGGGTGAGGGGCTCCCTCCAGAAGGTATCGCCATTCTTCCAGGGCGAATTTGATAGCTAATAGTTCCCGGTCTCCGACGTCATAATTACGTTCTGGAGAAGTTAGTTTACGAGAGGCAAAGGCTACTGGATGAAGAAGGGATTTGGGGCCCTGCCTTTGAGAGAGGATGGCCCCAGTGGCTGACTCTGAAGCATCTACTTCCAGAGTAAATGGCAGTAGCGGATCTGGATGCTTCAATACAGGTGCCGATGTGAATGCATTTTTTAGTTTATCGAAGGCATCCTGAGCTTCCGGTGACCAGTGAAAGCGGTAGCCCTGGCGTGTCAGTTGGGTTATAGGTGCCACAATAGAGGAGAACCCCACAATGAACCTCCTGTAGAAGTTGGCGAAACCTATAAACCGTTGTACCCCTTTCTTGTCTGTTGGGGCTGGCCATTCCTGGATAGCTTTGACTTTCTGCGGGTCCATTGCGACCCCATTGGTAGAAATAATAAATCCCAAAAATTGCACAGTGGTTTTCTCAAAGTCACATTTCTCGGCCTTGAGGTAAAGTCTATGTTCTCGGAGAATAGTGAGGACCTTGATGACATGGATTCGGTGCAGTTCAAGGGAGGACGAAAAAATAAGAATATCGTCTAAGTAGACTACTAGGAAGTCGTCCAAGTGTTCACGGAAAATGTCATTGACCAGGTGCTGGAAAGTAGCTGGGGCGTTGCAAAGCCCGAATGGCATGACCAAGTATTCAAAATGACCGAACCTAGATCTAAAAGCCGTCTTCCATTCGTCTCCAGCCCTGATCCGGATGAGGTTGTAGGCCCCTCGAAGGTCCAGTTTAGAGAAGATCCGAGCTGATCGGAATCGTTGGAACAACTCCGGGATGAGAGGAAGCGGGTATCTATTTTTAATAGTAATTTTATTTAATTCCCTATAGTCGATGCAGGGCCTCAGAGTCCCGTCTTTCTTTTCAACGAAAAAGATTCCGGCACCGGCTGGGGAAGAAGAGGGGCGAATGAATTTATTTTCCAGATTTTCCTCAATGTAAGACTTGAGGGCCTTCAACTCAGATTCGGACAAGGGAAAGATGCGGCCGAATGGAATTTTGGAGCCAGGCAGAAGGTCAATGGGACAATCGTAGGGACGATGTGGAGGTAGGCGGTCGGCCTGCTGTTTGTCGAAGACGTCCTGGAATTCTAAGTATGCTGATGGAACATGTGGTAGGTTATCCGGTTGAGGGGTTAAAGTAGCACAGACAGTTGGAAGTGCGGGAAGACAGTGTTGGGAACAATACGAAGAAGTGAAGTTAACTTCCCTTTTGGCCCAGTTTATATGAGGCTCATGTGCTTGTAACCAGGGGAGGCCCAGGATGATGGGAAACATGGGAGATGGGATGAGGTCAAATCGAAGGTATTCTTGGTGACCTGAATCCGTGATAGCAAGGACGGGTTTTGTTTCTTGCGTAATTACCCCTGAACGAGGCAGGGATCCATCCGCCAGACGAACCTGAAGATAACGGTCCTTGGTTTGCAGAGGAAAGTGAAGTTGGGAAGCAAGTGAAGAGTCCAGAAAGCAGCTGCAGGCTCCTGAATCAATAATCGCCGGTAGGCGGGTTGCTCCTGTTGGTAGCTGTAGAGAAATAGAAAGAACAACATAAGTCTGTGGTAAGCCAGAAACTTGGTAGTTCAAAGTGTCTTTGAGGGTACACTTACTAGGTCTCACTGGGCAGCTCCGAAGGAAATGGCCAGTACCCCCGCAGTAAAGACACAGATTGGCCTGACGCCTGCGCTGCTTTTCCTCAGGAGAAAGGGGAGGACGAACCAGACCAAGCTGCATGGGTTCAGGCTCGGGAGGAGAAGATGCTGTAGGAACTTGGATGGGTGGGTAGGCAGGAGCTGATCGGGGCAAAGTCCAGTTTGGACGGGTAGTCTGGAAACGCTCAGAACGCCGCTCCCGCAGGCGTCTGTCAAGCTGAGTGACAGACTGGATCAAATCTTCCAGAGTAGTTGGAACGCCAATCCTGGCCAGCTCGTCTTTAAGAGCCTCAGACAGTCCTTGGCGATATTGGTATTTAAGGGCCGTCTCATTCCAGCCAGTGTCAGCTGACCATTTCCGGAATTCTGCCGTGTAGTCCTCCACCGGCCTTCTCCCCTGGGTTAAACTGTGGAGAACAGACTCAGCTGTAGCTGATCGCTGAGGATCGTCATACAGCTGCGCCATACTCTCGAAGAAGGTGTCCACGGAATCTAGTATGGGGCTGCTTTGCTCCATCAGGCCATGGGCCCAGGCCTGAGGTTCGTCGGTTAGAAGGGAGATGACGAACCCCACCTTTACCACTTCTGAAGAGAAAGTCCTGGGTTGAAGGGCGAAGTAAAGAGAACATGCATTTTTGAAAGCCCGATATTTCTTACGGACGCCAGAAAATCGCTCAGGCAGGGGGACCCTGGGTTCAGGGGTAGCCATTACTACGGTGGGATTTGCCTGATTTTGAGACGTGGAGGCAACGGTAGCAGCTGGTGATGCTGGTCCTGTAGCTCCAGTAAGTAGCTGAAAGCGGCCATCCATTTGGACATAACCTTCTTGTAATTTCTGAACCGCATCGGTTAGTGCGGTGACTTGCTGACATAGGGTCTCGAACGGTGAACGCACCCTGTCGGCCTCAGACATCTGGCTGGTTTGTACTGTAAGGGTATGTACTTACCGAGGCCGAGATGCCGAGAGTGGTTCACCTTTGCGACTTGACGCACTCCACCCCCTGGAGTTGAGACAGGGAGTGGATGGCGAGAAGCGGCACCGGCTACCGGCAGGTGGTGGGTACTTGTAGACGGTCCGGTAGTGCCGAGTAGACTGAAGAAACAGGCTTCAAGCAGGAACTAGTCGGATTGGTAAAGTTCAAACAGCAGAAGATAATGGAAGCCGGTGCAGGTTGAGTCCGGGTTGTAATTGCAAGGTAACAGTCCCGGCTGGGGGTCTAGCACAGTAAAAGGCAACAAGTCCAGAGAATACCGGGAACCCGGCAGGAGTTCAAAGGAAACGCGGAAGTCCAAAAGGTACAAGCAGGAGGTCAAGGATTGTAGACAGGCAGCAGATCCGAGTCACAGGCCGAGGGTCAAACACAGGAGAAGGCAGAAGTCCGTATAGCAAGCCGAGGGTCAGGTCCAGGAGAGAGAACAGAGGAGTCAAGCCAGTCCGGGTCACAAGGAGATTTTCAAGATAGTTTTCCAGAGTCTTGGGTATACAGGAAAGCTGACAAACCAGCAACTTGTCAGTGCAACTGGATCTCTTTAAATAGGCCCGCCTGGATTCCTATTGGTGCGCCGCCGCGCATGCGCGTGCGCCGCTGCGTCGGCGCACGCACCCGAGGACGTAGAAGCGCCGTCCCGCGCACTCGCATGCGCCGAAGCATCATTCCGCCGCGCGTGCGCATTGGGCGCTGATTGGCGCCGTTGGACGGATTTCCCTGACAGCAGGGTACAGGGGTCAGTAGGGAAGGGTACAGGGGTCAGCAGCACAGAGGACAGGAGTCAGTAGGGAAGGGTACAGCCTCAGCAGGACAGAGGACAGGAGTCAGTAGGGCAGGGTACAGGGGTCAGCAGGGCAGAGTACAGGAGTCAGTAGGGAAGGGTATATGGGTCAGCAGGACAGAGGACAGGAGTCAGTAGGGCAGGGTAAAGGGGGTCAAATCCTCTCATTCTTAACCAAAATCCCCCCCCTCACGTTCCTCCTCTTAGCAAAAATATCCCCCCCCCCCCAAATTAACCTTCTCTGTGCAAATAGCCTCCTTTCCACAAACCTCTCCCTATCATGTCATCTTGAAATCTGGGAGGAGGGTACTGGTGAAATCTGGAAGGGGGGGGGGGTGGTTTGGAAGCTGTAGATACATTTCTATCTCTCACATACAGAGGTCGTTTTTTTCTCAGGAAAGAGGCTGGTAATACGACAATGCAAATAGAGAACAGCAAATATGAAAGACATAGGAGTAACACAAAATGGCTTTAAAGTAGAACTTTGAGCTCCCATTAAAAATATATGTGCTGCCGCACCTTGATAGAAGTGTATGTGCATATACTGTACAGTTTTCTATTAGTCTCTTGCAAGGGCCTACAAATACCGGTTGAGTCTTCCATTGAAGTCCATCTAAGGCAGCTTCCTGTGAACAGGAGATAGGGTGACAACCAGGGCTGGACTGGGACAAAAATGTGGCCCTGGACTTCATCCAGACCGGCCCAGGGCACAACACATCAGGGTACAGTGCACATCAGGGCACAGGGCACATCAGGCCACATCAGGGTACAGGGCACAGCACATCAGGGTACAGAGTCCAGCACATCAGGGCACAGCAGATCAGGGTACAGGGCACAGCACATCAGGGTACAGCACACCAGGCCACATCAGGATACAGGGCACAGGAAAAAGAAGAAAAGAAGGAGGGCGCACCGACCTAGTGCACTACCAATATAAAATGTTTTATTAAAAGTATAAAAGCAATGTTTCTACTCACAAACGAGCAAAAAAAAAAAAGGGTTTTCAGTTAGTCAGACTGCATCTCTTGACACCTGCAGGCAGGACCCGATGACGAGGGGATCAGATGGTACCCCAAATGGCTGACGCGTTTCAAGGGCGTACCCTTTTCCTCAGAGCCTAGACAGTCAATGGCTCATCTCTCCTGCATGCCCCTATATATGTATCTCAGCACATCAGGTTACAGGGCACAGCACATCAGGGTACAGAGCCCAGCACATCAGGGCACAGCACATCAGCTTACAGGGCACAGCACATCAGCTTACAGGGCACAGCACATCAGCGTACAGGGCACAGCACATCAGCGTACAGCACACCAGGCCACATCAGGGTACAGGGCACAGCACATCAGGGTACAGAGCCCAGCACATCAGGGCACAGCACATCAGGGTACAGGGCACAGCACATCAGGGTACAGCACACCAGGCCACATCAGGGTACATGGCACAGCCCATCAGGGTGCAGAGCCCAGCACATCAGGGCACAGCACATCATGGTATATCACATCAGGACACAGCACATCAGGGTACAGGACATCATGGCACAGGTCACAGCACATCTGGGCACAGGACATCAGGGCACAGGACATCAGGGCACATAGCACATCAGGGCATGGGGCACATAGGGGCACATGGCACATCAGGGCACATAGCACATCAGGGTATGGGGCACATGGCACATCAGGGCACAGGGCACATAAGGGTACATAGCACATTAGGGCACGGGGCACATCAGGGCACAGAGCACATCAGGGCACATAGCACATCAGGGCACATAGCACATCAGGGCAGGGGCAAATGGCACATCGGGGCACATGGCACATCAGGGCACATAGCACATCAGGGCACGGAGCACATCGGGCCACGGGGGAACATCAGGGCACATAGCACATCAGGGCATGGGGCACATCATGGCACGGGCACATAGCACATCAGGGCATGGGGCACGAGGCACATGGCACATCAGGGCACGGGGCACATGGCACATCGGGGCACATCAGGGCACATAGCACATCAGGGCATGGGGCACATCGGGGCACGGGGCACATCAGGGCTTGTTAAAGCACATTGGGGCACATTAAAGCACATCAGGGCACATTAAAGCACATTGGGGCACATTAAAGCACATCAGGGCACATTAAAGCACATGGGCACAGCGTTAAATGCAGAGTAGTGCAGGAAGAGCCTGTAATAAGTTCTCTCTCATGTCACGCTGCTCCCTGGCGGCCCCTCCTTTCTTCTCGTCCATCCCAAATGATGTCACAAGCAAATGGGGATGGACGAGAAGAAAGGAGGGGCCGCCGGGGAGCAGCGTGACATGAGAGAGAACTTATTACAGACGCTTCCTGTGCTACTCTGCATGCATCTCGATATACCCGTCAGGCGCCAGCTGTGGGTGATTGACGGGTAGATCGCCGCGGACCTCCAATGCAATAGGCTTCCGGCCCACTGAGCCATTGGCCCACTGGGAAACTCCTGGTAGTCTCGATGGCCAGTACATGCCTGGTGACAACAATGATAAATTAGGAGTAGAGTCTCATGTAGGCTGTGCCTGTTGCACTACAGTGATAAGAAATACATGTTGCTGGGGATGTGGCTAGCTTTATCACTGCTGATGTACAGGTCTGTAGCTTACCAGTCAGCACCAGACCATACATAGTGCTGTGCACTGCCTACTACATTGACAGCACTGCCTCTGTAATCCTCCTACTATGAGCTGCAGCCTCTGGGAAGGCGAGCATGTGAGACACAATTCAAGGAGGATTTGGATCAGTCAGGGAAGGTACAGGAAGTTTTTGTTTACTTTACAAAGCTTGTACATCACATAGTACTTGGATTTGGTACTTGTTTACAATGTCATACATGAGCCTTCAGTTGTAATTTAACCACTTTGCGCCCGGGCCATATGAAAAAGACATCCGCAAAGCGGTCGTCAATTGCTGATAGGACGTCTATGGACGTCCTCCCATTTACTCCCGCGATGCGCGCCACCGCGGGCGCGCATCGGGGAAAAGCTGTGCCCGCCGTGTCAGGCGGGTGCCGATGCGCGTGCCTGGCGGCCGCGATGTCTGCCAGGTACGAGCGATCGGCTGTCACAGAGCCAGGGACGTGGATCTCTGTGTGTAAACACAGAGATCCACGTCCTGTCAGGGAGAGGAGACGGATGGTGTGTCCCTTGTACATAGGGACAACCATCAGTCACCTCCCCCAGTCAGTCCCCTCCCCCCACAGTAAGAACATCTAGCAGGGAACATATTAACCCCTTGATCGCCCCCTAGTGGTTAACCCCTTCCCTACCAGTCACATTTATACAGTAATCAGTGCATATTTATAGCACTGTTCGCTGTATAAATGTGAATGGTCCCAAAATTGTGTCAAAAGTGTCTGATGTGTCCGCCATAATGTCACAGTCACAAAAAAAAATCGCAGATCGACGCCATTACTAGTAAAAAAAAAAAAAAAATAAATAATTAAAAAAAAAATCATAATTCTATTCCCTATTTTGTAGGCGCTATAACTTTTGCGCAAACCAATCACTATACGCTTATTGCGATTAATTTTTTTTACCTAATATATGTAGAATATGTATCGGCCTAAACTGAGGAAAAAAATAGTTTTTTTAAAAAAAAAATTGGGATATTAATTATAGCAAAAATTAAAAAATATTGTGTTTTTTTCAAAATTGTTGCTCTATTTTTGTTTATAGCGCAAAAAATAAAAACCGCAGAAATGATCAAATACCACCAAAAGAAAGCTCTATTTGTGGGAAAAAAAGGACGTCAATTTTGTTTGGGAGCCACGTCACACGACCGCGCAATTGTCATTCAAAGCGTGACAGTGCTGAAACCTGAAATTTCGCCTGGGCAGTAAGGGGGTTATGTGCCCAGTTGTCAAGTGGTTAAGGCAAATATAATAAATATTAATAATAATAATAAAGTATAATATACTGTTAACTCAAAATATGTGTTCACTGATAATACATTATAGTTTCTATTAAATGCAACAAAGGTCAATGTGGAGTATAACAGCCTATGACTTATTAAATTACAGTTGTATTTTTTGTAGTCTATACATTAAAGCAGGAAGTACATTACTGTCAGAACTAAAATACAAATACATAGAAATTTGCTAATCGTTTTATGTCATAGGGTCTCTTTTCATTACTGAATTTATGGTAAAGGATCACTTTAAACTAATATGCATGACTGAATTAACGCATGAGGCAAAAGGTCAGGGATTTCTGTTTGTTTTCCTTGAGGGCTTTACTTAGTCGTAGTGCAAAAACATCAGTTACAGTTTCATCCAGCTAGAAGTCATGGGGTTAGGAAAACACATGGATGGTATGATTCACCAAGAGCCTACTCTTGGCCATGATGGAGTTGAATGTTACAATCCTTAACATTGTTTAAAATGCAGAAAATGATTGCAGCTGACACAATATAGATCCACCAGAGCTTTATTTTGAAGGATGTTGGTCCATGACCTCTCCCATATGCATAGTCACCCTATTCTTCCTTGGGTGCCTTAAAATGCTAACTTTTCAGGCACTCTTTTAGCCCTCGTTGTCCACTGGTCTCAGGAGATAATTAATCTCCAAATGATATAATCTGCACTTGTGTTCTTTACAGTACAATACAAACTAACTGAATTCACTATAGCCATGGCCCACCAGTAGTGGATGTCTTGAAAATGATAGATACATGCATCAGTGTGCAATGGTGTGGTCAATGGCTATTTGTGATGTAAAAGTAAGGAAAATCTATATACTGCCAAAACAATATAAAAAAGTCTAGCTAGTAAAGTCTATCTCTTACCAAAAATGATTTTTTTTAAGGAATATGGAGTATGGAATGCTTAAAAACAGTGCCAGCTTTTTATTTCAATGTGTTTCCTGGATAGGGAGATTTATCTTTTCAATCTGTTCTGGTGACTATTATCGCTGGGACAGAAAATGATAAGAAATCCATAATCATATGGCGATTACCAAAACATGTGATGAGGGGAAATCCTGCAATGGGGACACCAGCTCCAGTGACAACTATCTAATGCCTTATACACACGGTCGGATTTTCCGTTAGAAAAAAACCGGATGTTTTTTTTGACGGAATTCCGCTCAAGCTTGGCTTGCATACACACTGTCACACCAAATTCCGACCGTCAAGAACGCGGTGACGTACAACACTACAACAAGCCTAGAAAAATTAAGTTCAATGCTTCCGAGCATGCGTCAACTTGATTCTGAGCATACGTGTTTTTTAGTGCGTCGGAATTGCATACAGATGAACGGATTTTCCAATAGGAATTTTTTCCGGCGGAAAAATAGAGAACATGTTCTCTATCTAAGTCCGTCGGAATTTCCGACGGAAAAAGTCCGATGGGGCATACACACGGTCGGAATATCCGATGAAAAGCTCCCATCTGACTTTTTCCATTGGAAATTCCGACCCTGTGTACGCGGCATAAGAGTAATTTCCTATAAATTTGGAGCGATTTGTTGTGTCTCTGAGATTAAACGTAAAAGGCAATCTCCCTAAGGAGCCACAGACAACAACAAAACATCCAGCATAGACTCTAGCCATTCCTTATGCCCTGTACATACGACCGGATTGTCCGTCAAAATAAAGTCCGATGGTTTGTCCGACGGAGTTCCGCTCAAGCTGTCTTGCATACACTAAAATCCGACCGTCAAGAATGCGATGACGTAAAACACTAAAACGAGCCGAGAAAATTAAGTTCTATGCTTCCGAGCATGCGTCAAATTGTTTCAGAGCATGCGTGGTTTTTAGTCCGTCGGAATTGCATACAGACGAACGGATGTCCGTCGGAAAATTGAGAGCATGTTCTCTATTTAAGTCCGTTGGAAATTTCCGAAGGAAAAAGTCCGATGGGGCATACTGTACACACGGTCGGAATATCCGATGAAAAGATCCTGTCAGACTTTTTCCATCGGAAAATCCGGTCGTGTGTACAAGGCATTACTCTATCCAAAACTGATAAAAACTTATAGACTATGGATACACTTTAAATGTGTTACATAAAACATAATGTGTTGTTTTTACTGCAGTCTGTGCATTCTAATCATTTTAAAAAAAAAAAAGAATGAATAGATACATAAAATTAATCTTTCCAAGGGAATTTGATTTCCTACCTAGTTTCAAGTACCTCTCATCCCTGCTGTGATTTTGCCTGTCCATTATTACCGATGGCTGCATTAAAGTTTTGAATACTCAGGAGATAATGTAGCACCCTCTTAGATAGGTGCTAGAATTAGGTAAAGTTAGTCATGGCTCACTGTATCCAGTGGAGCTGTAGTTTGTTGTTAGGCAAATTTTCGTTTTGGCTCACTGTAACCGGTGTGGCTGTGTTGATTGCTTTGGGCTGTTCTATAATTCAGTAGTTGCAGGATTGACTGCTTCCATATGATTAGTTCAGAAAATGCTGGAAATAAGTGGGTAGAAAGAGTCTAATCAGCAGATAAATATACATACAGCCCTGGCCAATCCCTGGGGAGGGTTGCCCAGATGGTAGCTAGGAGCTTGTATAAATACACTGGGACAGAGAGGAGCCACGGAGTCTTTTTCCTTAGAAGGAGATCACAGCCTAAAAGGGGGCTGCTGGCCCCCCCCAGGCCATCCTGCCATGTGTCTGCAGGGCATTGAGGCCTCAGGTGGGCTACCTGGAGACTTGCTTTGCTGGAAGCTGAGGAAGGCTGACTAAAGTACTGTCGTTTGAGGATCTAGTCTGGTATCATGGGGTGAAAGTGAAACAAGGGTATTGGAAGAAGTGAACCAATTTTCCAACCACATTTGTGAGTACAGATCAGAGAGAGAGATAGATCCTAGAGACTGTGGGCTGAGGCCACCCCTTGTGTGTCACAGTTGGCTGGGTGTGTAAAGGGGACATAGTGTCAAGTTTCCTGAAAAGCTTAGTCTCATTAATTCCTAGTGAAAGGACTTTGCTTTGACTTTCCACCAGAGGAAGATTAATGTCCTCAAGCTGCTACATACTCATATAATATAAGAACTTCAACATTGTGACTATGAAAAGAAGTGCAGCGTGCATGCACAGGATTAAACCGTGCTTGATGATAAACAGTCTGAACCTGCTCTCTTCTGAAAATGCACTCCACCAAGACAGTGGTGAGTAGGAAACCCTGCATCCAAAGTTGATTTGGTTTCTCGGTGTGAAGATAAATCCATACTGTAATCACTCTGCCTGGTTAGGAATCTCTCTAGCAACAAACACAGTTCAGCTGGAATCAGAAAGGTATAGGAAAAACAAGTGTCAAACCAAAGGGTTACGAGTCCAAGGGGCACATTTATATAGTCATGTGTTTACAGGCTTTGGCCCCATTCCAATGGCATCACTTAGATATCAGTTTGAGCTTCTGATATCATTCAGAATTGATCCACAGATATACAGTATCTTAGTTGTAGCTGAATGCATTCTGACCATTAAGTCGTTTTTAATTTGCTTCAAGCAGGTTTTGAATACCCATAGACTTGTATATAAATGCTAAACCTATCTGGCATGAACCAAAGTCTGGTGATACAGATCTTTAAGCAGTGAATGTGACATTGCCCAAACATTCATTGCAGATAAATATTCCTGGTGAATGTATTTAAAAATACCGTGATTGATTCACCTGCAGTAAATAGTTGGTGAATGTCACATTCACTGCTTTATACATATACCCCAAGAGTATTTATATCATCATATACTGTACGTTTATAGACAATAGACCAACCTGTTAGGATGCTAAAACATTCCATTATTCCAACATTACATTTAAATGCTGGTTTAAGTGGAATGAAGAACTGATGAGAGCAATTGAAGGGTTTTTTAAACTTGAGAGTAGTTTGGCTGCTTTGTTCCTTTCCTCTAAAATATATCACTCAACAGTTGATTATCTGAGAGAGGAAGACAAAAGTATTCATATAATTAAGGGACTTTAAATATATTTCCAAGAGTTTTACAAGAAAAGGAAAAAACATATGTAGCACACCCCCGTAGAAGCTGCTGGTTTAAAATTGGGCCTTGCACGTTACCTCAGTATTCGTTGTCTAGGGGAAGAAAGTCTGTAAAAACTCCAATGTCCACACAAGATGTAAAACCTTAAGCTGTTAGGTTTTATTTTCCCTTTGCATAAAACATATGAAGAATAGTAGAAGGGTGAAGGGAAGGGGTAGGTTCAGGTACACAGTACAGATCACTGGGGAAAACTCCTCAACTATAAAGTCATTCACCACTCCTGCTTGAGTGGGTATTGCTCACCCGTATAGGCCCCTCTCACCTGGCCTAGCAGCCGGTATGATGCACGGACAATGATCAGGACCAGTCTCTGCCACAGACTGGTTGTGCACAAAATTGGATAATCCGGGATCCTCTGCCACAGGACTTAACGCCCGGACTTCCAGCCAAGCAGTCAAAGAGCCTTTAAGCCGACCCGGCAGACTGCAAGGTAACTTTAGCTACGGTGCATCCTCCAATAGAATTACCAGGCCCTCCTCAAGACACCAGCCTTCCGCTTGGTCTTTTCCAGGACAGGTCCTCCCCTGGTTTCCTCCATTGAGTGGCTTCCTCCTGCAGGACGGACAGCACAGGATCACCTTCAAAGTGTAGGTCCAGTCAGCATAACTGGGCCTACTTGGTAGAGTTGCAGCCTCGGGCTAACATGGTCCAGAGGCCAATATCACACACACACTCCTCGTGCCAGGAGGGGAAGAAGGACCACACAAAATGGCATCTGCCCCTTAAGTACCCTTCCCCAGCATGCTCAGCGGGTAGACCACACCCACTAAACTGTTCCCGGGGGAAGGTACCCAATGCACTCTGGCCTGTCAGTCTTCCACATTGGCCTGGGGTGGTAACGCCACCTACAGGCAAACAGTGGGAAGTCTTCCAACACAGCCACAGCCGGAATAGTGGCTGATTTAGCACAATTATTTACAAAGTCTGAGCTAACTACCAGTTCAGACACCCACTAAATTTAAAATAGCGCCCAGTCATTGGGAGCAGGGCGCTACATATACTTAAAAATAATCATATATCTATATTTATACATGTTAAATGTACAGTATATATCAAAATCTTTAAAATTGTTTCAATGTTGACACCAATTTGATTGAAAAGAGTATAGGGATTCAAACTGTAGCGTCCCAGAGATTATTGCGTATAGGTCGACACGTTTTGCGGGAAACCCGCTTTCTCAGGACCTCGGATTTCCACCAACAAAATGATCACTACAATAACATTGAGAAAATACATATTAACTACTATTACAAAGCTATGCAAAAACAACACATAAAATATGTACAGTATATATTATCACAATACGAAAAAATCAAAAATAATAACATTTTTAAGAAAGTTTCACAAACCTAAACCCTATTTGAAGAAGGAAAAAGCAACAACACAAATAAACATAAATAAATATGCATACATGTCTCCAGATTTATAATAGATATATCAAAATAGGTTGAAAACTTAATCTCCATACCTTCACAGATGTATTAAATTAGGTCAGATCCAAGTGCTAATCAAAGACACTAATAACTAGGGATGAGCTGAACACCCCACGGTTCGGTTCGCACCAGAACCTGCGAAGTCTATGGGACTCGAACGTTCAAAATCAAAAGTGCTAATTATGAAGGCTAATATGTACGTTATTGTCCTAAAAAGGGTTTGGGGACCCGGGTCCTGCCCCAGGGTGCATGTATCAATGCAAAAATTTTTTTTAAAAACGGCTGTTTTTTCTGGAGAAGTGATTTTATTGATGTATAAAGTGAAAAAAAAAGTGAAATATTCCTTTAAATATCATACCTGGGGGGTGTCTATAGTATGCCTGTGAAGTGCCACGTGTTTCCCGTGTTTAGAACTGTCCCTGCACAAAATGACATTTCTAAAGGAAAAAAAGTCATTTAAAACTGCTTGCGGCTTTAATGTAATGTCTGGTCCTGGCAATATGGATGAAAATCATTGAGAAAAATGGCATGGGTACCCCCCCCAGCCCATTACCAGCCCCTTTGGGTCTTGTATGGATATTAAGGGGAATCCTGCACCAAAATTTAAAAAAGGAAAGGTGTGGGGCCCCCAGGCCCTATATACTCTGAACAGCAGTATACGGGCAGTGCAAACAAGACATGGACTGTTGGTTTGTTGTTACGTAGAATCTGTTTGTAATTTTGAACTCCATGCCTGTGGTATTAGTATCAGAACACCAGCAATTGTATTGAGGTAAGCTTTAGGTGCACACTGTGCAAAGGACACTAAAGCAAAATACTGCAGCTCCTTGCCTGCATTTGTATCAGAACACCAGCAAGTGTATTGAGGTAAGCTTTAGGTGCACACTGTGCAAAGGACACTAGAGCAATATACTGCAGCACCCTGTCTGTATTGGTATGAGAACACAAGTAATTGTATTCAGGTAAGCTTTTCGTGCACACTGTGCAAAGGACACTAAAGCAAAATACTGCAGCTCCCTGCCTATATTTGTATCAGAACACCAGCAATTGTATTCAGGTAAGCTTTTGGTGAACACTGTGCAAAGGAGACTAAAGCAAAATACTGCAGCTCCCTGCCTGTATTTGTATCAGAACACCAGCAATTGTATTCATGTAAGCTTTTGGTGCACACTGTGCAAAGGACACTAAACAAAATACTGCAGCTCCCTGCCTGTATTTGTATCAGAACACCAGCAATTGTATTCAGGTAAGCTTCTGGTGCACACTGTGCAAAGGACACAGTACACTAAGTGAAACACTGCAGCTAGCACAATCACCTGCCTGCCTCTCAGTATAGAGAATAACAGGGATGGATCTAGCTAAACTCAATACAGTGTGTAAATATATATACAACACCTAGGATGCATATATATCCTCTACACACTATAACTGCAGCTAACTGACTCGCCTGCCTGCTCTATCTAACTCAAATCAAATTACACTGACGAAGCCGCAGTGAATTATGGGCCGTGATGCGCCACTCAAATTTGGCGCGAACGGCCCATAATGTTTCGAAAATTCGACAAACTGTCGAACAGCCGATGTTCAAGTCGAACATGGGTTTGAC